>CM033636.1:17395145-18655164 GCA_019453435.1 Rhinogobius similis | reverse complement strand
CATTCCCTATTCTTGTTACTTATTCGGTTAGCCCTGATAGCTAACAAATCAAAGCTGGTAGAACACATACAGTAGATGTAGACCAGCCAGTACACTTTTTATGCCAAAACCAAGCCGACAAATATGAATGATATGGCCGATCCTTGTCACAACAATCTAGATACATATGTTGAAGTCTGAAATAACAGAAAGTTTGATTTTGATTTGACTTGGCATGGATGTATAGAGAGGTTGTATCGTGAACATATGGTTGCATGCAAGTACTGTACGCAGGATGTTATCAATACTAGTGCCAGTTGTAAATTAAATTAGGTGTATATTGTAGTATCGGGTTTCTCCGGCCTTTACTTTGTTCTGCGCGCTCCCATAGGTCCACAGACCCTCACCCATGTCACCACTTCAAGGCTGTCCATCTTCCTGGCTCCCCATCCTTCACCCCACACCTCCTGCTCTCCTGCCCCACAGGCACACACCGATCTCGGGGCAGAGACGCACGGAGACATGCCCTGGCGCCCGCAGCTACAGATCGTCACTCAACTTAGTCCAGGAGCCGAGTCGGACTAGATATACGACGCACACACCAGCAGCAGGGCATGGGAACTCGAGTGGGCTGGTGGAGAGTAAACATAAAACAGGTTTGGAGCTACCTGGAAATTGAAACCACTCAGATTTACATGCTGTTGTGATTTGTGTTTGTATGATTTCCTCGAAGTGTGCCTGCTTCACCAGAGAACAACAGATATCCCATGAAATGATATTTTTTGAATTTGCAAGAGTCTGTGTTGTCAAACTCACTTTGGATGAAAATGACAATTCAAAAAACGTGAGAACTCTGCTTCTTCTTGTGGATTTCTGGTGGGTGCAACCAATGTTTAGGTGCAATTTCCGCCACCTATTGTCCTGGAGTGTGGGTCAGAATAGCTACATTTCTACATAATTTTACAATTTAAATCCTTTATAAAGTTCTGTTTCCTTAAAAAAATATCTTCTGTACTTAATATATTATTTAAAGCTGGGGTAGAATGAAATAAGGATGTAGGTTTCTAACTCATACCTCTATTACTCAAACCTTTGACTCATCGCTTTTTTCACGTGCATTGATTTTTGTGCCACTAGCATAGCTTTAGAACAGCTTTTTCAGACATACAAGTGAAGCAGGGGTATTATCTCTTGCACAGCCAATCAGCTCTCAACTTTCTCTCAACAACAAGTTTGATAAGACAAAATCTTTGCGTGTTGATGTCTGATTTTTTTACCCTTTTACAAGACACTTTTTGGGGAGGAAAACAAAACGTACTAGTAATGAAGAAAAAAAGTTGGGTACCCCAGCTTTAAACGCGCTCGGATCTCTGCTCCTTTGAAATTCACGTTTAAAAACCTCCCTCTTTTCATTATATCAGCAACAGCATAAAATTCCACATTCACATTTGCCTGATGGGTGTTTATAAGTTTTTTATAAGACATAAGGGTATAATAAGTTTTTTTTTTTCAACTGTGACCTAAGGGGTCACCTGATGTTACCTAATTTTTACCGTTGTGAAACAGGAAAAACGGAACAAGTCCATATTTCTGGTTTTCCATGTAATAAAGTAAAATTTGTTTTGTCCCAGCACAGATATAATATAAAAGCATCTATTGAGGTTAAAATGAGACACAGCACTTTCTCTGCATCTGTTTATAGAGTGTTTTATTCTACAAGAAGCAGGAAGTGTGGCGTGTTGCTAATGTTTGTTAGCTTTAGCATTCTGAGCTCAGAGACTGGTGAAAAGTGCTTCTAAACACATGGAGGTGAATATTTAAGATCCTGGGACTGCATTAGGAAAGTGAGAGATGCATGTGGCTAGTAACTAAGAAACTAGTTCTGTTTTTCATGTTTCAAAACAATAAAACTCAGGTACAGGGCCTTTAAGCTTGTTATAGCTACCTCTTCTCTTCTGCTCATTTCCAGGGCACAGAAAGAAAAGAAAAAAAATCTGAGCAATATTTGATACTGAAGCCGATGCAAAAAAGGTCTGCCAGTAAAACTAACAACACCTAATTAGCAACATGAATGAGAAAAAGACAAATATTAGGATTACATTGTTTACACAGCTTTTGATGCATGTGTTTTGCCTCACCTTTTGTTATTTTACAGCAACAAATCAATTAGACTTTGAAAAACAAACATTACCAACAAATTTTCCTTAAAATTCTGAAACTTTAGACATTTATTTATTTAGAGGAATAACCCCTTGAGATGAACCATCTCGTTTTCAAGGGGGTCCTCTTCCTGACTCATTACAATTTTAATCTATTCACACCAGTACACTTTGTCCAATTCCCTTGTCCTCACAATACAAATGTCTTTTTAGCATCTCTAAACAACCTCCAACTGGTGCGGTGTTGTTCTTTTTAACGGCGCTGGTGTTTGGGGGTGTCCCGTTCTACACTTTGAAACACAAACAAACCAAAACCCACAGAGGAAATGCCAACAGACAAATGGTCCCAAAAGTGAAGGGACTGTTTTATGGGATACCGGGGTCTCTTCACCTGTGAGACGGAACAAGATGGCCACTGTTACGAGCTGTGAAGTTTGGAGCGAGGTCGTTGGTGAAGAAAGCCCCCCCCCGCTGAGTTCGGAGCGTAACTTTTGACGCTGCAGCCCGAGAAGAGAGTAAACTTTTAGCAACAGGTCTAAACAAACACCAGGACACAAATGTGAAGAGAGGGTAAATGCAGGAGACTGGAGGAATTTAAAACATCTAAAACAATGAAATGTTGTCAAAATTAAAATTTCAAAAGCAAAATAAAAAAATCAAAAAAAAATTTTTTTTAAAGGTGTCTTTCCTGAAACAGACAACAATGCCACTGGGATTTTAGTCGGAAAAATAAAATAATTCAATAAAGCTAACTAACTAAACTTAAAGACACACAGGTTAATTATTGACAGAAATAGCACTTTCAAACAAAAAAATGTATATCTCTTAATTAACTGCTGTTGTTATTTCAGACGTCGAGGTTTTAACTATAATGTTCCCTCATCAAAAACATACCTCGATTTGTATTTAGCGTCATTTATGCTCGTTTCATTGTTATTCACAAGGCATTTTGATCTGAGCCTCAGAAATTACACTGTTTCAATTTCCCTGGTGGTTGCGTCATAGGTAGAAATGTAGTTTTTAAGTCCATAAAGCATCACTCACTTACATTTGCACATATCCTCATTGCCTAATGGCTTCATTTATTTATTTTTCCAGTGTTCATTCATCATCTTAAAGGACCTGCACCTGATTTTTACTGTTGTGAAACGGAAAAGCAGAAGTAGTCGATGTAATAAAATAAAATCTGTTTTGCCCGAGCAGGGATATATTGTAAAAGCATCTATTCAAGTCAAAATGAGACCACAATTTTTACTCTGCACCTGTTTATAGAGCGTTTTATCCAACGAGAGAACCAGGAAGCATGCTAATGTTTTGTTAGCTTTACCCGGGACAATCTGTGATGCTCTGGACTCAAAAACTGATGAAAAGGTCTACATGTGATACAAGATACATGTGACTGATGTAAAAACTAGTTATTTTTTCATGTTTCAAAACACTAAAAATCAGGTACAGGGCCTTTAATGTTCATTCCAATGTTTACATACTTTGTCGTAAACAGAGCTGCAGTTTTAAAGCGTGTTTTCAAATGAAGACAGTTTTTTAATAGCGCTAGAAAAGTTACGTAGTGCACTTTTAAGAAATTTGTGGCTGATTGCTGTATGAAGTTGCTTTAAACGACTGCCCCTCATGTTGTTGAAGTATCCTGCATGTATCTGTTTCATCAGTGGTGCTGTCAGTGCGCAGGGATCAGCAGATTAATGGTGGAAGAAGCTGCCAGCAGTCTGGTATTAGACTGTGGTATTACTCATGTGTGTGGACAGAGTCAGACGTGATTCATGCCACAAACATTTGGATATTTATGCCTGCATGCTGTGTATTTATGGTTGGGAGTTGTTACTTATAATTACAAAATACTTTCATCAAATACTACTTATCCAACAATGCTGTATGTCACAGAAAGAGTGATTGTTTTCAGATATTGGTTGAGTTTATGTCCCTTTGAAAATGGGATTTCATTTTGAAAGGTAAACCATAAAACCAGCTTTATTTATTTATTAATCAAGTAATGGTACTAAAACTGGGTGTATTTATTCATTCATTTGTTTATTTATTTATCCATTTATTCACCAAGATTTTTGCTTTGCTTTTTGTTTTTTTCTTAACCAAGTAAATATATACCTTTTTCTTTTCTTTTTTACCTAGAAAGGCTTTATTGAAACTGGGCAAATGTATTTATTTACCTTTTTTTAAATATATATACCAAGTAAGGGCATATTAAAACTGAATGCATTTATTTACAAAGTTTTAGGGTTAGGTTGAGGGTTTTGGTTGTAAAGTTGTTGTTTTTTGGGGGGGAAGTAAGGTATAAAACTTTGTGTATTCATTCATTCAGTTACTTGTTTATTTATGTTTGTATTCAACCATTTATTTAACTACCCATTTAAAAAGTAAACGTAATCTCCTGTCATTATCTTCTCAAAACGTTGTCACCGCTAATGGCCACACAAACAAGTGCTAACGCCTGCATTCAACTTAAATTAACCCTAAAGTGAAGGTGGTTCCCAAACAGTGAGTGGCGAGCGTCGGTCCATAACATGAACCAGAGTCACTTCCACAGAGAGCGCGATAAAGAGAGGTGTGTGACTCCTGAGCATGAGGCGTCCATCTGCGTTTTTATGTCTGCGCGGCACATGGTAAAGACAGGGAGGAGAGAGGAAGTGTTTTACAACCTGATCTGTGCATCCTTTTCGGAATTCATGCCAGTTTTGGGAACAGAGTTTACGTTTTTTTACTTAAACAACACAAGCAACGCACTGATATAGCAGAGATGTAACGTCACAAAGCATATTTAAATAATGCTTTATTTGTTGCTTTTTGTTTTCACATTTAAAACATTTTTGCTGTTCCCTAATATTCAGTGAGTAAAGGTTAAAAATAGCAGTAAAGTAGATGTCAATTAAAATTAAATTGAAAAATAATAATCAGCCACAAATTCCATCTATTCACTGGTTTGATCATTGATAAGTACCACACTTCTCCATCTATAACACTTTATTAATAATTCAAGATATGTGGACATTTTTATATACTTTACTGTACTTTTACTTGAGTTACTTTTATTTTATTTGTACTCATTTATCTGTACTTAAAGGTTCACTGTGTATTTTATATTAGGTTTAACGTTCCTGACAATGTCCGTTGTGAACCTTTATTTGGGCCAGTTTACATCAAGCCCGATTCTAAATGTATTTCTTTTGCCCAGCTTGTATCAGCCCTTTATCAGCCCTGCGACGAGTTGGCCACTGTCCAGGGTGTACCCCGCCTAAGGCCCAAAGTCACTGGGATAGGCTCCAGTCACCCGCGACCCCTAACGGGAATAAGCAGTTGAAAATGAATGAATGAATGAATGAATGTGTATTTTATTTTGGAGGTTTTGGAGTTTGAACAGCAATTAAGTTGTCTGTCTTCACAGGGGTGCATCAGGCCAATATACAGGTCAGATCTGTGCAGAGGCGAGGCTGTTCGGAGTAAGAATTAATTATTTTGAGCAATGCAGGTGACATCACAGCATTCTGAATGTCAGCAGTGAGTGGCAAAAATGCTCATGCAGGAGCTCAAAACACAACAAAAATGTGCAAAAGCTGTTAAAACCTGATAACAAATATAAAAGTATTACAATTCTGCTAAAGAGTTTCTTTGTACCTGACATCTGAAAAAAGAAAATAAAGTAAACAGTTGTAGAAAACCAGATAAACAACAGGAACACTGCAGCTACGCTCACATTTATCACTGATACAGACTTTGGGATCACACACAGTTGAACACATATCCTTTCTCTCCTTAAATAAGATGTTTCTGAGTCCAAGTGTTGAGGAAAGTAAAAGTTGCACAGCGGTTGAAGTGTCCTTTATCTCCCCATGTCATCAGAAAACAAGCTAGTCTAGATCTGCACAGTCATAGTCAAAGTTAATTTGAGATAAATAACAGCTCCACAGACTAAAAATGAGCCAAAAAAAACTGTCAGAATGTTGTGAAGCATTATTCAAATAAAAGAATGTCTAGATAGATCAGTTTAATGCTGGTCATTGTGGCACTCTCCATCCGAAAAGTTACACGGTGCACCTTTAACCTGTAAGACCGAGTTGGTTCCTGGTTCTCTGTGGACGGCCGGAGCAGCTACCTGCACATGGCGCTCTCCCGGCGGACAGTGGACCTCATGCCGGGGATCAGACGGGAGCAGCAGCAGCGTCCCGGCCGGCCTGTTTACTCAGCTGTGGTCCCAGGGAGAGGAGACGATGTGTTCAGGGCCCCATTAATCACAGGCGCTTTGGAAGAGATAAACAGGCAAAGCCCAGCAGGGAAGGCACGCAGCACGCAGATCCACAACACCGCGGGACGGAGGGGTGCAGGGGGGGAGGGAGGGGGCAGAGGTGGACCGACCCACCGGGGGATACACCATAACACTTGCTCTTTGGTTCCACATCTGCACGGACGGGGAGGCTTGTAAATCTGCATTCCTCTGCCCTGGACGGATGCGCAAACAGCGTCGGAAGCAGAGAACCCACCAGTGCAAGTGGAGGTGCTCTGGTCGTCTTGTGATGTTGGAGAAATGTGAAACTGTCAAACTAAATGCACTCTGCGCTTTCACTCGCACTGTTTTCCTGACAGGGCACAACGCTTTGGCTTGATTTGGCTAGAGACTTCTATGGGGAACATATTGTACAGAGAATCAAAAGTGATATGCAATTTTAGATGGAACTTTGAAAAGAGAGATGGAAAGAAAGTAAGAAAGAGAAAGAGGGAAAGAAAGAGAGAAGAGAGAATGAGAGAAAGAACTGCAGAATGAGAAAGAAAGAAAGAAAGAGAAAGAGAGAACTACAGAATGAGAAAGAAAGAACAAAAGAGAGAAGAGACAACTACTGAATGAGAAAGAAAGAAAGAATGAAAGAGAAAGACAGAGAAAAAGAAATAGAGAAAGGGAGAGAGAAAGAGAGAGACGATAGAGAGAGAAAGAAACAAAGAGAGGCAGAGTGAGAAAGGAAGAAACAAACAAACAAACAGAAGAGAGAAAGAGAGTGAGAACTGGACAATGAGAACGAAAGATAGAAATATAGAAAAAAAGTGAGGAAGAGAAAAAGAAACAAAGAGAGAATAAAAACAAAGAAAGAGAAAGTGAGAGAGAGAAAGAGAAAAAAGAAAGACAGAAAGAGAACAAGAAAGAGGATAACAATGGAAGGAAAGAAAGAAAGATCAAGAAAGAGAGAGGAAAAAAGAAAGAAAGAAAATAAGACAGAAGAGGAAGAAAGAAATGTCTAAAACAGCCCAGCTATACAACAAGTCATCAAACCTGAATGGCTTGACACAGAAGTATGTTTGTTTTTTTACTAAATCGTCTGGGTAAGTTGTATTTTTTGCACTTCTTTCAAAACACAGGTCAAAATCCAGGCCCACTTGACAAACTGCTGACCTTTTTATTCATTACCAACACAAAAAAAAGTATGTCAGTTACATTTACTGTTTTGAATGTAAAACAAGATGTGCCTTCTTATTATTTCTTTTCCAACTATATCGTTTCCCATCGCTGGATCTTCTTTTATTCATATATTTTTAGAACAATTATATCTGCTTTTTACGTGTGTTTTGACATTTTGATTGTATCATTGAGCTACTGTTTCCAAGTAATTTCCCCCGTGGATCAATAAAGTCCACATATTTGCCTAAAACATTACACAAGCCCTGTCTCTTGTATTCAAATGACAGTAGCAAGATTTGTGTGCACTTCCTGTTTCCCCTCGAAACCAATATCCCCCGAACTGCTCTGCTCTGCGTCCCCTTCTTCATTTCTCACTTTCTCATTAAAAAAGAGCGATCTATGTGAGACGCGGCGTTTCTGTCAATCTGTCACGTACACCGCCAGACCCTTCGCCGTTACCCTACACCCAAAAAAAACACCGCCTTTACCTGCTTTTTGTCCCGAAAAGCAAGATTTCACTCATCCCTTGTGCGATATTTCAGCAGCCGGGACACAGCAATCAGTTTTGAGGAGCTGACAAATGCAATGAGACCAGTTTATTCCACCACCGCCGCCACTAAATGGGTTTTAAGATATTATATTACAGTGTTTACGTTTGCTTATTTCTTAATTATGGCTGCGCGCGCGTCCGTATCTCGACCTTGGGCTGTACGCTAATTGGTGGTGATAGGTTTTTGAAAAGTGACATCATTACCGGGTCGTCTGGATTCTCCCCAGAGGTCGAACCAGACTGAGACGCAGACGGGTGCAGGGGGAGACTGATGTATGGGTGAAAAGTGCATCGGAGCGAGGACGGAGCCATGTGGAACGCAGTCAGAAATGTTAAATGTAATAATGTGAGCGCGCAGCTGGGGCTCGTTTTTTTATCTCGCGTTTGTTTTGATTTATTGTGAAGAATAATTTGGGATTTCAAGACATATGTTTTCATTATGGTCTAGTGAAAATGTATATCTGAAGGCAATGGACAGAAACTTAGGAAATATGAATTTTTCGACCATAACTGTATCGTATAAAAGCTGTGTATTTTTAAAAAAGCAAAGTGGTCACTGTCCAGGGGCGTAGCGGCAAATTCTGGGTCTCACTGACAAATGTTCTCGGGGATGATTTTGTGTAGGATTTATTTATCGCCACAAATTTGGTTAATATTGTTAGTGTTTCATTTACTATACTATATATACTTTATAATATTGATATAATGGATAGCTACTTGCTAATATTATGATACAGTACTGTTTGTTTTTGCAATAACTACCAGACCAACTTCACAAACATCTCGGAACGTATTTTTACAATGAGAAAATACACTAAATGCAAATTTCAATCACTAAAAACTTTGCTAATATGTGAACAATCCTCGTTTTTAAAGTGGGGATGGGGCCCTCAGATATCATGTATAATAGGATCTCTCGAGGACTCAACAACGATTTCTATTACAACAAAAATGAAATGTAGAAAAATACAACTGAAAAAAAAAACAAAAACATAATAACAAAACATAGATCACTCTTAAGTTTAAATATATATATATATATATATATATATCTGTCGAATGTCTGTGCCATTGTCTGGTTTTGTCTGTTTTGCTTTCTTTTTTGGTGCATTTTGGCTCAAAATAAGTGAATTAACCATTGGTACATATTTTATGTTGCATCTGGCAATCCCTCAAGGCACACTGGTTGAAGATCGCGTTGCTAAGGAATAGTTGAGAAGTTGCATCCAAACAAAGAAAGCAATATGTGAAAAATAAATAATACTGTCCTGAATATGACGTGTGTGTGATGTCTGTGGTTGGTTACAGTGAGACAGAAGTGTGTATTGACCCAGTTTAAACATCACAACAAATCTAAGCAGGGAAGAAATATATATATATATATATTTCTTCAAATTCATGATTTGCCAAAATAAATTCTACGTAACAAGTAATTTCAATACATTACATTTTCTTTTGCTGTTACGGTTAACTTAACTATGGATAAACTTTAATGACTTTTTATTCATATCTGACTTGACTTGGGAGCTGTATGTGCTAAAAGTTACGTCTTGGCGCCATCTAGTGCACATTGTCAAGACCCACACATACAAGATTAGTGTTTGTTGGGCTTTATTACTTATTTTTCATCTTATTATTTTAGCAGGAGCATATCATGATGTTATTAATAGCCTGTATTAGCAATTCAAGGGGGATCCTGTCAGATTAAATATTTCCTCATAACTGTAATAAAGTCCCACTTACAGTAACACCCAGATGTTTGTCTTTCCTTTAGTGCAAACGTCACTGCTTTTGTTCTCAGTGACGAGAAAACGGTTATTAAAGGTTTCATTATAGCTACAGCAATTAATTAATAGGCCTCTGTGTGGGATGTTTTTCTGTGTCTGAATATGCTCAAACCTTTTTTCATTTACAGAGCGGAGGCTACAGACAGCATGACCATGAAGTGAATCATTCGAAATTTTGCATTTGAAGTGGTTTTGATGAGCCATTACAGCTTTGATAAGGCTTGGGACATTCATTTTGCATCTGTAAAATGACAAAATGCTTGTTATTTTCTAATTTTACAGTGAAAAGTGCTATTTTGTTTGTTATTTGGGCCAGTTTAGCAGGACGTCTGAGAGCCAACAAAAAATGGTCTGAGAAGTGAATTTCATAGGCTAACTTTTGTCATGAAATTACAATATTTCATGTTCAAAAAAAAAAAATGCCTTTAAATATTATATAAAATGTATATGTCCTTTAACTCTAAAAAGAAAGTTAAGTCAAAACAAAAAAAGGTGAAATAGTGATTTGAAATATGGTCAGTATTTATGTTTATGAGTGTAGAATGCAATTTTATCATTTATCATTATTGTCTGTGCTTTAAACATATTTAAAGTTGCTGTCCAAGGCAAAGGTAATAGTAGCAGAATACATTTATCACTTTATGAAGCCTATATTGAATTTGCGTAGTTTTCCCACAAGCAACCACCAGATGGCGTCGGTCACTGTAACATTAACAAAGTCCTCCTCCTTCCTTCCTTTTGGTTGTATCTGCCAACATAAAATTCAAATCATTTCAGCTTGGATTTCTACAAAAACATAATATAAACCGTTTATAAGCCATAGTCCTTATTATTATTTCCAGAAGAACAGGTTTCCAGTACTTTCCGTCCAAAATATTTACGCAAATGAAATTTATCTGGAGCAGAGTGTGTTGCCCGGGGACGTCTCAATAAAACCTTATCTCTGTCTTTTCCTCCATCACCTCGCCATCTGCTGTCACTTATAACGCTGTGTGTGTGTGCGTGCTCTGGGCCAAGTGGAAATACTGCGACTTCAGTTATAAATGTATTACTCTATCTACACGCTTTGTACGCTTCAGGCTTCCTTTGTGCAAGAAAGTGCATTTGAATTAACACCAGAGATAATGTGGTAGCTGTGAGTCACAATAAAAGGTATTCAACTACATAATGTGATCGCAATATTCACAAAACATGTTTCACTAATGGCCCCTTATAAAGCTGTGGCGTTAGAGAAGGCTGAGATCAGTTTGGGCAAATATTATTTCCATCTTGAGTCAAATTAAAGGAGACGTATGATGTTTTGTTTTCTTGTTTTTAAATATTAAACTACAACAAAAGCAGAATACCATTTTACATTTTGCTCATGATAAAAAGCAGTATTGATCTAAAACGGCTTGGTAATGGATACAGTTCCATTGACTTACTGTCGAAAACTGCAGAACCGATAAGCCCCGCCTCTTTATAGTGAAATTTAATGTAGCAAGCAGCAGAATTTAGGAGGTTTTATTTTTTAAGAATGTCAACTGAACATAAACCCAATGTGTATGTGGGACAATTGGGCGGGGATAAGGGTTAGGTGAAAACAGATTTTTCTGAACTCAATGCCTTGATTGCAGAAAAAGAGGATTGCAGAAAGATGCTTGAATCGTTCAAATTACAACTCTCAAGATACTAAATGGGTAAATACTCATTAAAGTTGTTTTTGCATAATATGTTCCCTTTGAGTTTTATGTTTTATATTTTATATATCAGACATTAAGACATAATATGAGACATGTGATGTTTAGACATCACACTGAGTTATTCCATGTGTGGAAAAACTCGAGCTTATTCATTTCCAAAATATTTAGCAATGTTACACTTAAACACCAAAAACAGAAAGAAAAAAAATGAAAGAAACTTGCATTAACTGCCCAAATAGTATTACTAAATATGTATTTTAATTTTGAGAAATAAGATTAAAAAAGGGTGCACAGGGGCAGGACGGTTAGAGCTCCTGCCTCTCAACAAGGAGATCATGGGTTCAAATCCCAGACCAGACCAACATTACAGTCTCCCTGTGTTACCGTCAGTTCTTTCCAGGTCTGGCTTCCTCACCGTCCAAAGACATGACTGTGTTCAGGTTAATTGACAACTCTAAACTGCCCGTAATGACTGAATGTGAGAGTGAATGGTTGTCTGTCCATGTCTGTGCCTCTGTGTGTGATGAGTTGGCCACTGTCAATGCAGGCTGTACCCCGCCTACGGCCCAAAGTCACTGGGATAGGCTCCAGTCACCCGCGACCCCTAATGGAAACAAGCGGTAGAAAATGAATGAATAAGTAATAAGTACATTTTTTGGTGATTTGGATAACTTTGCTGCGCAGTAATGGTCATTTTAATTTTAAATTTTTAATTTTTCTTGGGAAGTGCTCCTTGTAGAGTTTTGTCCCACCAGAACCATCCATGATAAGACAGACATACAGACTCGATCTTCCATAAGGTTTAAAAATGAACTTCAGTTTAGTAAAAATGTGTTAGTCGCTGACTCAGGCCTATCAATCCTGCCATCTTTATCTCCATTGATTCCCACGTGAAATCTAAGCCAGGTCTGTATCAGCGGCAGAGGTGTCCAAACAGGTTAGATCATCTGAAACAACAGTTTATGACCTATTTAGCATCCGAGGATTATGCAATGGTATGTATGAGAGAATACGACCAGGAAAGTGACCCTCCCGTATCACATACACCGAATGTGTCAGAATACAGGCCTGTTAGCTGCAGGGATCAGAAGAGACCGTTTTCACACAGACGGATGAAGACAGGCCTTCATAGGAGAGATAACTTGGAACATATGACTTAACGGTTGCCAGATTTGATGGTGTGAGAAGATAAATTTGCATATGTAGAAATCTGTGTATTCTGGTACAATTGTTTTACTGGAAATGTATTGAAAAATGTGTTTGCTTCAGTAAGAAAAGGTTTAAATAAATACATTAGTGAAAATATTGTGCAATTATTACTTATATTGTCTAAAAAAAAAAAACTATTTAGCAATATTTTCTTTTTATATCTTTCATGTTTTAATTGATCTGATTGTTATCAATGTTTTAAGATATTGGGTCAATACAGTTTGTCCTTGTTTGACCTTTTCTAGTCGTACTTAAGTTTGATGTTGTCCAGGTAAACCTGCACGATTTGGGGAAAATATCTAATTTTCTCACCAGATTTGCGATTGTCACTTTTAATATTGTTTTTGTTGCTTTCAGTAGAGTTCTTGTCACTATTAGTTGCGTTTTTGTCACTTTTGTTGCGTGTTTTTCACTTTTAATCACGTTTTTGTCACTTTTAGTATTGTGCTTGTCACTTTTAGTCATGTTTTTGTCACCATTAGCTGTGTATGTCACTTTTAGCTGAATGTTTTTCACTTTTAGTCACATTTTTGTCACTTTTAGTAGCGTGTTTATCACTCTTAGTCAGTTTGTTGTCACTTTTAGTCACTTTAAGTCACATTTGTCACTTTTAGTTGCGTTTGTCACTTATCGTCACGTGTTTGTCACTTATAATCACTTTAAGTCAAATTTTTGTCACTTTTAGTTGCGTGTTTGTCACTTTTACTTGCGTGTTTGTCACTTTTAGTAGCGTGTTTGTCACTCTTATTCATGTCTTTGTCACTTTTAGTCACGTTTGTCACTTTTAGTTGTGTGTTTGTCACATGTTTGTCATTTGTTTCAGAACATGTTTTAACAAATCCAAACTATACGGCTTGCCGTTTTTATAAATACAATTTTGTATTATTTTTGTTGTTTGGAGGAAAGTGTTGCACTTCAAAAATTGCAGCCTCTGAGACGTGCTAGCCAGGATTAGCTCCAGGTTTAGTCCCATGATGCGTGTAGCGGCTTCCTTGACTGACCTTGATGCCGCGGTGCGGGTCAGAGGAGGGTCCTGTGTTCGTACTTTGTGACGCGCTTGGAGACTATTGTGACAAATACGCTGAGATCCAACATGCGTTTGTTGTTTTATTTACACAAGCAGCTATCAGCAGCGCAGCAGACAGAGGATGGACATGACGCACAGTATGGTAAAACGGTGTAGATTGTGATAAAACCAGGCATTGACAGGCGGTCAACAAAAATTACGGCTACCCTTCCCTGACACTCAACAACTGTGCTGCAGGTAAGCGCACACCTTTATACACATGCGCGCACACACACCCAGGTGAGCTCCACCCCCTCACCACCTGAAACATCCACACACCACAAAGTACCGTGAAGCCCTATTCTGTCTCCTACAATGCGTGAACACAACATTTGACTATAAATAAACTACAACTACTGCTAGTTTATGATGCAAACGCTGTTGTGAACCCATAAAACAAGAGCTGCAAATACTTTTCCTTCTGCTTCTCTTACCACTGACACTTGATGTAAGTAAATGACTTGATGAGCGATATCCCATTTCAGAATCTGCCTTTCCCTCTACAAGAGATGCATGAGAAGATGAGAGAGACACCTGATCCACCTGCTCTGAGCTCCTGTACTCGCCGCATACGAGAGGAATGTGTGAGAATCAGCTGTAAACAAGACGCCAACAAACGGCGTGAGAAAAACCTAACTCGCAAACTGGTTTAGACTCATAATGAAATTGATGGCTTCATATCACCTGATCAGGGGCTGTGTCGTCCAGGGTGCATTCCTCCCGAGCTGGAGATGTGGCCGCTATCATTTCCTGTGTGCATGAAAAACCTATTTTCTGGGTCAGTGGGCCTCAGTGAAGAGTCTTAAAGGAGCTCCTCATGCAGACATGAGCTCTTCTTGTAGCAAAACAAAAGAATCCGACTTGAAAGGGGACAACAATGATCCCAGCAGCGGCATCAGGGTATGTTTACATTGTCTTAGTTCATAATTTATCCATCAAAGCCTATCCGCTAGGCGCATATCATAAAAGGCACATTTAAATAGGCTTAACACTTTGGCTAATCCACCTCAAAATGAAACACAATGATATAAGTAATGATAATATGTAATAGATGTAGTTGCTATAGTTTAAGCAGGTCTGTTGACAGAAATTTTGGGGCCCGAGCAAGAAGCCTGATATGGGCCCCTCTCTAATGTTAATTAAAGGTGGTGTACCTGATTTTCACAGTGTTAAAACACGAAAAACAGAACTAGTTCATTTTTAAGTCTTTGCAATAGTTGAAATGTATCACTCATTTGCATTCCCAGCCTCCTAAATATTCATATGTTGAGTTTAAAAGTGCTTTTCACAAAAATAAATGCTTTTAGTCTACATTTGTGCAATTTAGGCAAAAAAAAAAATCAGATAGGGGTCCTTTAATTGGAAAAGGGTTGAATTCTAGACCCCTAAACCCCTGGAGTCCGGGACAACAGACCACGTTGCCTCCCCTGTCTACACCCCTGCTTGTGTTTATTCTCACAGATTACATAAAAAGGACTTAAGCTAATTAACTTCAAAACAGCTGGTACAATCTCATTTCTCCTTCTTTGTATCTTGCTGACGTGGCACGATAAACTGTTGTGTTTATTGTCAGTTATACAGAATGACGCATGTTCTCGTTCAAATACCAGTCACACAAAGGACAGCGCCGCAATAATGAAGCATGATTATGGGTTAAAGAATAATGCAAATTCCTGATGGTGTGAATTATGTCATCTGATGTATTTCTAATGAAAGGTGATGAATAAAACAACAAAAAATAATTATATGTTTATTGTTTTTGTTCTATCCAAAGAACAAAACTTTAAACTGGAAACTATAATTTATGTTATCGATCGTGTCCCAAAACCTCAGGGGAGTGTCTATGAGGTGGCAAAGGTCATCAAATCTACCTCAAATCTGAATCAAAACAAAAGCAAATAGTTTAATTATCATTGATAAGTTTGGGGCTTTTTAAATGAAGCAGTCTACAGCAAATCCGTACTATGGTTTGGATTTGAGGCTTTGGAAAATCTAAAGTCTAACCACACCCCTGAAACCTTCTTAGTATCTCTATGAAAAATAGTCTAGTTCAAGAACACTAACAACATTCCGCCATTTTTTCAGTTATCCAACATTAAACTGACTTCAACTTCTGACTTTCTTTCTGGACGCGGCCTTTGTCTTCTTTGTGCCACATTGCATGGCAGGGAGGGATCCATTGCTCCTGCTGTAACGGGATTCCCTCCCAACCAGTGACTTTCCTGGCCTTATCGGAGGCATCGGCACACCGAGGAACCCGAGTAACCCAGGACGCTCTGATGTAATGCCGAAATGGGCCACGCAAAACGGGGCAGAAGAAGAACGCCGAGCTGTGCCCCATTGATTTGCTGCTGATGTGTTTTGTGTGTGTTAGCGTGATCTTCTTGCCCCCTGGAGATGCAGAGAAAAACCAAGAATGACTAAGAGCGCTCGCGGACCAGATGATGTAATGCCCTGTGTACTTGTGTGTGTACTTTGTGTATTGGGTACTGCGTGTTTGGCACGGCTGAGGTGTTTTGCTCTGTGTAGCTCTTGGCGCACACAGGTGTAACTTGTTAAAGAGTGGCTGTTGTGTGCTGTGTGGCCCTATAGGTGCACGAGTACAGTCACGCTCCAGCATTTCTATAAGACCACATTCATTCACAAGGGTTATTCAGGCCATTCACAAAATGGATCGCTAAAGGGAAGAATAAAGTGTATGTTATGATAGAGACAATGCAGGAGTAAATTGGAAAATAGTACATCCAGCATCATGACAAACATTAAACATTTGTGAAAACCTTTAAGTTTAGTTTAGAAGTTAAAGACCCTGTACCTGATTTTTACTGTTTTGAAACATGAAAAACAGAACTAGTTGACGTTGAGGTCTTTACATCAGTCACATGCATCTCTCACTTTCCTAATGCACTCCCAGCATCCCAAATATTCACCTCCATGAGTTTAGAAGCATTTCACGAGTAAAGTTAACAATAGCATGCTAACGGCGCACTTCCTGCTTCTCAGAGAATAAAAGGCTCTGTAAATAGATGCAGAGAAAGCGCTGTGGTCTCAGTTTCACCCGAATAGATTATTTTACGCTATATCTGTGATAGGGGAAAACATATTTAACTTTATTACATGCAAAAAATGAACTAGTCATGTTTCAAAACAGTAAAAATCAGGTTCAGCACCTTTAAGTAAAGATTAAAGCTGGGATACCCAATTTTTCCACAACAAAACACTTACTATTAAAATGTGTCAAACTCGTCCCTCACTTTCACAAACCCTTTGGCACGTTCTTAATATCCACTATTTTTCACAGCTTTTTCCCAACGACAAAGAGAAACTCCTGTGACCGCCCCAACCACAGCCAATCAAAGCACTGCTTTCAGCTCTTATTTCTGGATTGAGACACTGTATTATTAGATGCAAATGACAGTGGTCTTACTTTTGTCAATGCCCTGTTTGAGAGCTTTAAAATACTGTACTATTACCTGCTTCAACTTAAATACGCCTATCAAAACATATACTAATCATGCAATAGGGTTGTTTATACTGCTCACATCTACCACTATCCATGGGTTTCAGAGTGATTTCATTTAATGGTATGCGCTAACCTTTCTGATTTATCTAGAATGCTCCATCCTCTGAATCTTTCTTAAATATATTAAAGTGCCTGATTATTAATAATGATTTGATTAATGGTTATTTACTATAGATAGGATAAATTCTCTTTACGTTACACGTTGTCTGATAGAAGCAACTTCATTGAAAGACATTGTGCTTGTAATATATAATCTGTGCATATTATGAATGCACTTAGTTAGGAAAAAACTAGTGCAGAAGCATTGGTACCACTTTATAATAAATACACCTTAATTTGCCGTAATAAAGCATGAACAAATACTTAATTCATAGTGAACAAATAGTTTAGTAAGCATGATTCAGGCTTGTAAACACTTAATTAAGTTTAGGGTCAGGGTTAGGAATTAGGGTAAGAATATTAGTTAAATAGTTACTAAGCCTGAATCATTCTTAATAAACTAATTGTTCACTATGAATTAAGTCTTTGTGAATGCTTTACTAAGGCAGGAATAAGTTTAGTTATTATAATGTGTTACCGAAGCGTTTACCAGGGTCACCTCTTTTCAGATAATCAGGCATATTGTACGCTATGAATCATGGGAAAAATAACTGCTTGGCACTATCCCAGACATGTGATTCTCTGTCATGGTGCAATACTGAGTGAGGAAGGACTACGTGGGTGTGGGGCTAACGGTTCAAACAATGTCCAATTCTCACGGCTCAAAATCAGCTACAGGTCCATTAAATGACTTGACAAAAACTACCTTAACCCAACACATCACCGAAGATCCACTGGCGTCACATTCTCACACATAAGGCGCCTCTTTTTCGCCAGATTTTGATGTTCGGGGTTTTTCCATTCATCTGGACGTACTGGGACAGCGTCTTCTTTTCAGACTCTGCCCATGCTGTATTAGAATGAATGAAAAACAGTGTCGAATACAGATGCTGAATGGACTGAATGGAAAAACCCCGAACGTCAAAATCTGGCAAAAAGGGGAACCTTACATGTGGGAACGCGACGACAATGGGCAGTAACCAAGTATCTTTCTGATTTCTGAGTGAGGATGTGTTGAAACATGAAACCTTTTTGTGAGTTAGATAGATATTATTAATGCACAGTTGTATGCCATATTGTGGAACATTAAAATATCCATGAAGACAATTTGGTGACAGATACACACCCGAAAAGTCGCATCGTGCATTTAATGTTTAGGACGCACAGGAGTCAACGTTTGTAATTGAGTTCAGCACATGTTGTGTTGACGTCCGTGCAGGTGTAGAGGCATTAGTCGCTCTCTCGATCGTCCTCAGAGGTGTCCTTTACACGGCGCTCCTGCTCTCAATGGAAACATGAGGTCATTGCCTCAAACAGGACAGACTTCAGCCTCAACTGAGCGGACACGGGGCAGGGGTACAGGCGACCCCGCTCCAACCAATGGGATAGTGTTTTTATTATGTCATGCACTGAACTCCTATGGCTGCAATAATGTACTTGGAAAACTAAAAACAACAACAAAAGTGAGCTAACTTATGCAGTGAGACGTGACTTATGGGCCTGTATACGTCTAAAGTACTTTATGACGAAGTATGTTGATTGAAGACAATAAGTGCAAAATTTTGAGTCGAACATTTTTTTTTCCAAGTGCATTCAGAATGTTAAGCAATAGGGGATAAGGGATAATGATATGTACATGAAATATAAAAGTATCTGCATTGAATATTAACAATTAAAAGTCTATTTGGCCCTTAAAACCATAAGCATATAAATAACTAGATGCTATTTAACACTAGCGACTCAGCTACTGTATATGATTTGAGGGATTTTGGTGTCAGTCTCATGTATTTTCCTTGTTATAGCCGTTCGCATTAGCCCGCAAAACACACAAGTTATGAGTAATCCAGAGAGTGTCAGCTGGTACCAACCCATCGGCCACATTTACGAGAGGTCAAAGCCTCGTTAAAAGTCATAGTTCAGTGTGTACATTTTAATATTTAATTTTTAGATAACAATTAGTGTGTAAAACTGGCATTTGATCTACTTTAAGTTGAGATTTCTGATCTTGTGTGCAAGACATAACAAATGACATAAATATCAGGCAATAAAAGTTTTATATACTTCAATATGGGGATCTGCTACACCATTAATGTTCGATTTGACTGAGCAATGGGCAAAGATGGTGAATGTCTCTGCTCAAAACTACGTACATAGCTGGGAAAAATCCGACCGAAATCCATAAAAATAAGTCACTGTAGCCGTCTTTGAAGCAGTAGTTGGAGAAAATGTTCTGTTGTAGTAGCGAAAGTACAGTGGTAGTAATAGTACGTGAAGTAGTATATCGTTTTATTTTATTAACCTTGACGTGCTCACTGTTCTCTCTCACTGTACGGTAATGCAATCAGCGCTAAGATGTGGTAGCAGTGTGTATATGAGATTATATAACCCCGCTCTTTCCGTGTAAAACCAAATACTGTAGTAGTCTTGGCACCGCACAACATGGCAACGGCCAAGCACCACATATGAATCATACAGAGACCACATTAAATACACAGGATATCATGTAATGTGGCAAACGGGTTTAAACAGGAAAGGGTCAATTGAAGTTCTGCTTTAGTGCATTCTGCCAAAGCTACTTTCATGGTACAAAAAAGAAAGAATTGCATTTGTTATTCTGGAAGATCAATTTCATACAATTAGTTCAATCAAATGAAAATATAGGCGACTTGAAACATTTAAAAAAGGCGCACCGTGTAACTTTGCTTGGCCAGTTTCGCAATAGTAATGGCATTAAATGTATCTATTCTACACTTGTTCACCACTTCAAAACTGGGACTTAACCAGAACTAAACCCAAAACTATACCTGGACTAGATCAAGATTAAACAAGGACTAAAACAGGATCAAGAAAAGTCCATGTTAGACTAAAATGGGCTCAATTTGGGACCAAACAACGAGTGTGAACGCAACCTAACAGATCATTTTTTCAGACCATTGTTTGTCGTTTCATACCTGACAGTTTCGACTGCTCACTCTGTCGTGGAAATACAAAGCAGAACAAGCAAACATGACTGAAACCAAGGAAAACAAATGGCACTGCTGGATTAAGAAGGCAATTGAAATATACTAAACCAACAATACGATAAACTGAGATAAGGGGGAGTATTTACTCTTGAAATCATCACGTAGAGAAAAGACAAACACGGGTCTGAATCTTTTAGAATTGTGTTACTTGCCTTTATTCAGTTACAGTTGTATTCTCACTGTGCGTGGGCTCGTCTCTCCACAGATCTGATCTGTAGGCCTGGTGTGTCAGCTATTTGTCTCCATAAAGATAGCTAGGTTTAAAGCCATACTCTGAAACATTCCAAGATGACAGACCATCCATCAGAGAAGTTATAAAGTGCATCTTTTATTTAACCTATATATATTTTTAGATTAGGCTGGATTTAAGTTTATTTTGCAAACTCAGATTCAAACGTATAGTGCAATAAAGCAAGATTCTACTTGTTTTAAGCTTCACAAAAGCCAAAAAATGCTCACGATTTTCAGACCTCCAAAATTATGTGTAATATTTTGTCCTATTTCCACCCCAATGTTTACACCACAAAGCTTACAAGTTTAAAAATGTAAAACCATTTTGAGAAAACAGCCGCGGTAGTAAATCTTGTTTTGATTCCGAGCCCATTCATAAAAGAGACATCTACAGAAAACATTACAGCCCTTGACACATCCTGCCTTTGATGCAACAGTAGTGGTTTTGAGCGAGGGTCCGCCCCTGCCCCCAGGTTTACTCTGTCGGTATTCCCCCTCTCGTGGATAAACAAACCAGCTGCATCACTATAAATGATATAAGACGGGATTTTTTTTTTCGGCGCCCTCAAATTAGCATGTGGATAACGTAGAGAAGGGGCTGTGTCTGGGTGAGTGGGGCCTGGTGGCGACAATAGCAGCAGAGACACACAAAAAGACACACAAAGATGCTCTGTGTCTCCTTCATTAAGCCAACAATGTCCACACAACACACGGTCCACTGTGGCGATGTGTACGTTTAGATTCTGATGGTAAATGGACTATGGGGAACAATTAGGGGTTAATGGCTACTGCTATTACTACTACTGGGACTTGACCATGAATGAAAAGCATTGTTCATTAGAATTAAGGATTTGTGCTTAAAATGGCATCTATTACGACCGTTTCTTCAGGAGTGCAGACCTTCACCAAGGCTTTGGCTGCGTCGCACAATAATTGCAAGATGACACCAAGGATCATGGGGATAATTGTTCTATCCATTCAGAAGTAGAAGAAGCTATTTATGGCCAGCAACAAAGACACAGCCAACTGTAACCACAGAAACATATGTTAATGCATGTTGTCGTGGGGTCTAGAGTGACAGTACACTCGCGATTGGCTGAAAGAAGTGCACACGGTTTTTGATTAAATTCTGTATCTATTTGAAGTCTAAAACAACATCAGAAACAAAGCCAAATACATACATCTCTACTTCAGAGTAATATATCAAGACGGACTTCTTGGCAATACGCTTTTTGACACTGAGATGTGTATCAGACGATTAGAGCAGATTCTGCTGAGCTGAAAAAGTGACTTGTTCATAGGATAGTATTCTGATATTAAGGACATTGAAAGATTCCAATTAACTTTATTATTCTACATAATCACATTATTTTAGTCAACTTTTAGCATGAGTTTTAAGGGATATCTGTGTTTCAGGACACGTATCGTAATAAGTATTGTATGTATGTATCATATCGTGAAGTACTTGTCCAGCACTATCTTCACTCACCAAAAGGGCATTACGTACCAAATTATCCCTAAATAGCTATATCTGCAGTTGATAATGATGAATTGATTTTTAATAGATAAATGTAAACAAGATAAACCATGAACAAATTCCCACGTAAAAGCTTGTTGGACACAGAGCTTGGTTGAGACCGCTCTCACGTCTGTGGACCTTCATACTGCTCTTTTGTGTTTGTCCTGGCCGCTCAGCTGGGCCAGTGCAGCTGCACTGCCTCCTCGACAGGCAGACCGCCGCTCCAAAAACAGCCCAATAAATGCTATTGTGCTCACCTGATTGATCTTTCACAAGCCCACAGCGGCCCAGACAGGCGCACAGGGCAGGGGCGATGGTGAGGAGCGGGCGGGCGAGCAAACAAGCGCTCCAGTGTGTGGCCAGAGACGGGAGAGAGAGGGCCCGGTGCAGGTGGCTATGGGGGCACGTTGGGCTGGCTCGCTGGTACTCATCACATGCCAACACTGACATTTCCTGACTGGACGTACACATGAAGGCATCCAAGCAACGGTTTGGCCTCGGAGGAGAATGAGAGGCGACTTAACGGAACACAACGGTAGAAAGAGTGGGACACAAACCGTAAACCACCTGATGATTTGTTGACTGTTGAACCACTGAGGCAATGCCAGATACCAAGTGGTATTAAAGTATGTTTCTGCTCATTGTACATAGGCACCATTTGCCTAAACAAAATCATATATTGCAACATTATTTAACTTTGTGGAGGTCACCTGCATCACTCCGTGGAAATAGAAAGTTAAGTACTCGCCGGTGGTGCAGTGGATAAAAGAGCTGCACATCTGAGGTTGCTACAGTCATGGCATTATGGGATATTTTAGCCAAAGGAACAAGATTTCCATGGAAACAAGCAGGTAGAGGTTCCTCTTCACCAAGTAAGAGTCAGGTTTGTGGAGATGCAAGCCCACTTAAAGGAAGGATGCATTTATTTATTTTTTATTGGTGCAATAAAAACAACCAAAAGGAAAAATACAAATATTTGAGTCTATTTTATTTTATTTTTTTTTTTTTAGCTAAAAAGTTACAAATAGTTTATCAAGAATGATTCGGGCTTCAGGGAATTATGGTTGGGAGTTAGGGAATTCATTAAGTAAGTAAGTCTTTGATCATGCTTTATTAAACTATATTAAAGTGTAGTTATTATAAAATGTTAACACTTCATCTAGAATATTAATATCTGGAACAAATAATGCAAGACTCTGACACAACCAACCTTACAAAAAATGAATGACTTTAGGGTTTAAAAGGCTTGTACCTGATTTTGAACTGTGAGACAGGAACATGTTTTTGTTTGTACCATTCGCCCTGCACACACAGCCCTTTCTTTCTCTCAATATTGCACCATGACTCAGAAACGACTGTCTGGAATAGTCTTATGCAGTTGTTTCTGTATAATTCCTCCAACTTTGCTTACAATTCACTTTTAGCTCTTTAGAAACTGCCCCATGACAGAGAATCACATGTGAGATAGTGCCAAGCAGTTTCATTTTCCCATGCTATACAGTGTACAATATGCCTGATTGGCCGAAAAGAGGTGACCCTGGCAAACACTTCTGCACTAGTTTTTTCAAAATGCACAGATTATACATTAAAAACCCAGTGTCCATGAAGTTTCCTCAATCAAACTATGTGTAATCTAAAGAGAATGTATCTTAACTACAGTAAATAAAAATCAGGTAGAGGCCCTTTAACCAAATGTAAACAGAAACATGTTTAGAACTTGAACTCGCACTTGAATCTCGCAGACGTCCAAACACAAACACGCCGGATTAGGATGACCTCATTTGCCACATGTACAGTCGGTGTCGGTGCTGCTGTTAGTGAAGCCTGGGGGGTCGTCTGGGCTGCTCCTGCTCGAACATCATCACTGCCAGGAATTCCTCTGGGCTGTTGCATTGTGGGAAATCGTTTGATGGTGTCTTTCTCGCCCTGTCTGTCTGTGTGTGCGTGTTGTGTGTGCTTGTGTGGTTAAACCCGCGGCAGGCAGCAACAACCGTGAGACCTGGAGCAAAAAGGCCAAGAAGAGGCGTGGACCCGAATCCAGGAAGCCGTGTCAGCACAGATTCACAGATCATTCAGGAAGGTTATAAGTCTTGGTAGTCTACGCTTAATAAACAAACCGGGCGCAATTCTCTCTACTTATTTTAGCTTTGCATTGTTGTGCGTCCTGGAAAATGGAAACGGTCATTCAAACGAGCACTTGGGGATTTCAAGGACAGGAGGTTCAAGTTTGGCAGAGTGGGAAAGTTAGGATGTGAAATTGTGGTATTTACGTAATGATGATAATATTTTGGTCACAGTAAAGAGAAACTGGAAATGCCAACGACATTGCCCGCAAAAAAACAGTAATAAATCACAGCGTCAGCATAAGCTTTTTCTCAGATACTGCCCCTGTTCCTCTCAAATAAGAAATAAGTTAATGTTTTAAAGTACAAAACATATACCAGAGCATGTCATTATGAGCAAGTCTTTGATAAGCCAAAACATTATGACGGACTTGTAAGTTTGTCTGATGGTTTGAAAGATACAGACCAGGAACATCCTTGTGTCTCAAATGGAGATGTTTGAGTTTTCCAGAATGTTCCACAGTATGGTATTAAACAAAAAAGATAGAAACAGTCTTGCCCTTTTATCTAATCTCTACAGCTGCAGGCTCATTCACACATTCTCTTTTTCATTACAAGTGTATTGCACAGGGGCAATACACATTTTAGTTGTTTTGCTGACATCTCTTAAGTTTATCTATTCAATCAGGATTTATTTTGTAGACCAGAATGTTTCGTCATTCTTTACATAATATGACATTACATATTTTCGTTGACTAAATGCACTTTTACGTTGTTACATCAACTAAAAAGTCAACATAAATGATTTTCTTGTTTCTTCTATACCAGACAATACGTCAATTATCAATTATCTGGTATAGAAGAAACTGCAAAAACAATTTGAAAGCAAGAAGACAGCATGAACATTTATAATTTAAACATAAAAATCCTTCTTTTCATTCCCAGAGCTCCAAACCACAGGCTTCGAACAAAGTCAACGTCCAAAGAACATGTCTTCATCTCTCAGGAAGCATTGCAACACACTTTATCATAATTAAAATGAAAGAAAAATATTTTCTGGTTGATTAAAGCTATTTTGGATTTAGAATTTTAATAAATACTTAACTATTCTGAGCCCCTCACTTATTTGTCTTTGTCAATTTAGGTTTCAAGTGTTGAAACTGTGCAAAGAATTGTTGGTTTGCCGAACAAAATCTGGTTAGCTGGTTGACATTTCTCACAAAATAGTTTTTCAGAATTACAGTTGCAGCCTCTAAAAACATGGCATTTCACTAACACCAAGCCTTTAATAAAACACAAAATGACAAACGCAGTGAAATTGGAGTTGTTTTGATGTTGTGATCTGTGTACAGCGATCTGCCACAGTTACAAAGGCTGCTCTCTCATCCGAGCTGCTCTTAAACCAGTTCTTTTACACAGAGCCGCGACAGAACAATGTGAACCCGTCAGTACAAAGTGAACCCGATACTTGTCACACACTGAGGACGAGCCGGTGAACGAACTGCAAACTGTCACCACACTCCAGAGCAGCAGGAGAGAAAGGATTTAAAGGGCCATATTGTGCATTATTCAGTCACAATGTATGTAAACAGGTCAAATGAATTCCAGATTAATATAAAATGTTGTGGGGACACAGTTTGGAGTGAAGCAGCTTAAAAAGGATAAACAGTTTCTGACTTTTAGCGCGACATGTTCTGTAGAGAATGCCATTTGAGCTTGCGAGTTTCATTTCTCAACTTTATTTTAAAAACAAGAAGGGGCACAATCGGAATGCTCTCATATCGAATCAAGCAATCAAAAAATACACCCAGAAAGCAACTGTAAGCTACTTAAAATAATAAGGCTGCATTTACACTGTGCGAGGTACGACTGCACATTTCTGATCTCACGATTATATTCAAGATTTTACCAAAACTATTGCCTATTTTTCCCTCAGTTTAACCATTTTGGTGAAGTTTGTAATGTTACTTCCTGGTTGGACATGAGCAGCAACTTTGACATAGTTCATTCTACAACTGTTACCAAGCAACTACACTACACTACACTAATAATAATAGCATCTTTATTTTGTTAAATGATGTGTCTGTTTCTTGTAAATTGTATTTGTCATTGATACCATCGCACAGGGATTCAGTTTCAGAACTAATTTCTACTGCCTGTATTTTTCAACGTGTCTTTCTCAATTTATCTTCACAAAATGCCACTTGATTGTTGTAAAACTATGATAATTTTTTAGCACAGGGACTATCCCAGCAAACAGTAGTAAAAATGACACAAAAACATGAGAACCTGTCATGTGCACTTTAACTTGGACAAAACATGTCCAGACCAACTAAACCAGGTCTAGAACAGCCAAGCCAAGTCTACAAAGTGGGATGAAACCAGGACAAGTGTTAATACCGTCTTAAAACATTATTTCTACAACTAAGATACAACAAGCTCTACCTACTTTACAGCTGAGGTCAACAGTATTTTTACACATTTTGACACGTTTGTATAAAATTCCATCACTCTCTTCTATTCTCTGCATGACAAACGCATTTTCCGAACTATATTTCTTCCACAACTCGATAGAAATGACACAGTTCAGCCGTGTATTAAGGTGGTCCGGTCATACGGCTGGATGTATCGTAATAGTATATAGTATATGTGAGCTTTGTCAGCACATAGTGATAAGTACTGACAGAGACTGAAGGGAGACATTTTACGTCCCGAGCAGCTGTGGGAGCAAACTCAAAGTGCTTATTGATCACACTGCGCCGGCCTGATGGATGCCTCAAATGTTATTATAGCCTCCACTGTGCTGGTTATGTGGAGACAATATGGTGAAAGTGTAAGAGTCAGGAGTGAGTAGACACTATGATAATCCAATGTAGAATCAAAAATTACAGGGAGAGGAGGAGGGGAAATCTATAGACCGTACTTCTATCTTAATTTGATGTATTTATCTCCTTCGTGATGCTAATTAGAAAAATGGTGACTGATAAATTGGAATATAGAAAGCCAGGTTTAAAAACGTTTTCTAGGTTTGAATGTTAAAAGCTGCTTGTAATAAATATAAATACGGCAATAGGTTTTCGTGGAAGGATGAGTAATAGAACAAAAATCACAAGCCAAGCCGTATTTGTAACTGAATTACAGGAAACAATACAGATTCTTGTGAAAATTCAACGAAATGACAAAACTAACCAACATATTTGCCCAGTAATTGCTGATTACAGATTTTGCACTTTTTTAATGGAATTCTTTCAATTAGTCGATAAATCAAACTTTGGGAGGCAGACTACAGATGAACTAGTTGAGGAAGCACCATCAGAGGAGCGGTCTACTTGAGGTTGAGTACAGATGAACTAGTTGAGGAAGCACCATCAGAGGAGTGGTCTACTTGAGGTTGAGTACAGATGAATTAGCTGAGGAAGCACCATCAGAGGAGCAGTCTACTTGAGGTTGAGTACAGATGAACTAGTTGAGGAAGCACCATTAGAGGAGTGGTCTAAATGAGGTTGAGTACAGATGAACTAGTTGAGGAAGCACCATCAGAGGAGCAGTCTACTTGAGGTTGAGTACAGATGAACTAGTTGAGGAAGCACCATCGAAGGAGCGGTCTACTTGAGGTTGAGTACAGATGAACTAGTTGAGGAAGCACCAACAGAGGAGCAGTCTAATTGAGGTTGAGTACAGATGAACTAGTTGAGGAAGCACCATCAGAAGAGCGGTCTAAATAAGGTTGAGTACAGATGAACTAACTGAGGAAGCACCATCAGAGGAGCGGTCTACTTGAGGTTGAGTACAAATGAACTAGTTGAGGAAGCACCATCAGAGGAGCGGTCTACTTGAGGTTGAGTACAGATGAACTAGCTGAGGAAGCACCATCAGAGGAGCAGTCTACTTGAGGTTGAGTACAGATGAATTAGTTGAGGAAGCACCATTAGAGGAGTGGTCTAAATGAGGTTGAGTACATATGAACTAGCTGAGGAAGCACCATCAGTGGAGCGGCCTACTTGTGGTTGAGTACAGATGAACTAGTTGAGGAAGCACCATCAGAGGAGCGGCCTACTTGAGGTTGAGTACAGATGAACTAGCTGAGGAAGCACCATCAGAGGAGCGGCCTACTTGAGGTTGAGTACAGATGAACTAGTTGAGGAAGCACCATCAGAGGAGTGGTCTAAATGAGGTTGAGTACAGATGAACTAGTTGAGGAAGCACCATCAGAGGAGCAGTCTACTTGAGCTTGAGTACAGATGAACAAGTTGAGGAAGCACCATTAGAGGAGTGGTCTAAATGAGGTTGAGTACAGATGAACTAGTTGAGGAAGCACCATTAGAGGAGTGGTCTAAATGAGGTTGAGTACAGATGAACTAGTTGAGGAAGCACCATCAGAGGAGCAGTCTAATTGAGGTTGAGTACAGATGAACTAATTGAGGAAGCACCATCAGAGGAGCAGACACAGATGAGACAAACCAAAACATCACCAGGACACACTTTGCCATTTTAGTATGCTGAACTGTAATGTTTTGGCTGTGCGCTCTAAATGTCTCTAGTTCACTTTTACAAGAGTTTTCAGACAAAGAGAAATGCAGTTAACCAATTTGTCACATCTTCAACCTGCCACTTAGCATTGCTCGGATGACATTCTTTCAAAACAAGTTTTCTTAACATTGAGCACATGACATTCTGTTCTAAGACTGAACTTATTATATGAAGGCTATGCCAAACTCATCTCCAATAACAGCCTCTCTTTCTAAACCAACAATCCTGCTTTTAATAAAAGTAGAAATGTACTTCATAACCCTCCACGGTCGGGTCTAATTTGGCCCACAAAGGCGTGCTGAGATCATTTTGATTACTTTTTGTGCTGAAAAGACAGTATAGTTGCAAGAGAGAACGAACCAGACTATTCCCCTAAAAAACACAATAATTTAAGACAATTTAATCTTTCTAAATGCAAAACATAATTAGATTAGGCCCTGGCACACTATTAAATATTCATTTTGGCCCACCAGGATACAAGTTTGGGAAACACTGCACCATGTTACTTTCATCACAAGTACAATATTTCAAATGGGTGCGGTTGACTGTTACCAGATTTTGGAGTTATAAGATTATTACAATTACATAGAAACAGCTACAGTTAATGCTAGTATGTCATTTCTTCTTGACCATGGTTTGTCTGGTCATTTGAATAACTTTAAAAGACCAGAAATCAGATAATAATCATAATTAGGAGTGCATGTAAACATAGCCAGTGACTTAAATAAAAGGTTGAATCCAGGCAACTCTCTTTTCACAAAAGAGTAACTTAAAAACTGATTTATTACTAGCACAGACTTGGTTGATTCAGCTAACTTCTGAACAAAGCTGACTGTCTTGTACCTCACATCTAAATGTAGATCTAGATATCATTAAAGCAGGAAACGCATGTGGACTATCACCTGTTAAGGGAATCAAAGTGGATCTAAACACAGGAAGAAAGCCATGTGTAGACAATATCAGTCTGTGTAGCGCCTAAAAATGTCTCCTCTACAATCTGATTATTCCATTTCAACTTTATTTCCTGTGCCATTAAACACAGAAGCGATCTGCATTACAGGTAAGCACAATGTAGCCTGTTTAGCTTTTGTTTTGATGATGTTTTTGCGCACGGACCTTAAAAGTACACAAGAATGCACTCTCCTGAACTCATCGACGTCAGATTACGCTTGGATAAAAGAAAAAATAAAGTGTGTCTCTCTTTAAAAACAGTGTGTCGCCTTGTAAACGTGGCCAGCTTTAACCGTGCAACCACGTAAACAAACTTGGAGTGCGTCTGGGCAGGAAAAGAAAAACATGACAGGACGTTCGTGCCAGGGCAAGTTTTTATGAATGGAAGTTTTTTTTTTTTTTTTTCTCGCTCCCTAACTTTCCCTCTCTCTCTCTTTTTGTGAATGAAAAACAACTAGAAAATCCTGTATAACGCAGGCGCACGGCGATTGGCCACTGCGACTCTAATCTCCGCCCACGGTTGCTAAGATTCAGGATTGGGCGTCTCTGATTGGTCCGGAGAGTCCGAGCCAGACTTCATTCATAAGTCTGTGTATTCACGGGGACAAAGGCAACGAAATTCGAGCCCTTGAAAGAGGAAATCATCCAATCACGGGGCTTCACTGGGGCAAGATTGAGAAGAACTAGTTGCAATAACACCCCAAAGCAACACTTCTGATTTAGGCCAACATGGCAGCGGTTAAAGTCGTCTAACTCCCCGAGCATTCCAGTCAAAACGTAAACCAAAAGCGTAAAAAAAAACATTGGTAAAGGTGCGTTCAACATCTGGTTTTAGTCACAGTTCTGTACAGTAAGCAATTTCCTTCATGCTTGCAAAGTGGGCAGACGTGGCAACATGTAAAATGGCGTTTGTGTGCGTAAAAGTAACATTTTGGTTTAGTCCTGCTGTATTTTGCTGACAAACTTAACCTAGTTCGTGAGTTAAACCACAACCACACTTTGCAATCCTACCCGTGCCCCGATAACTGCCTCTAAACCTCAAACATAACCTTCGTCACAGTCCCCTAAACTTGTGCGTAACGGAACTGCGTGCAACTCCAAAATCGGCCCCGAACGACACAAAATACGAAAGGGGACTTGTGTGGAGCGCTTGCAGCCCGCTGGGTAATCACTCGCCATCACTTCCCTTCTCGGCATTTTTTGTGAATGGGGCTCATTATGCATGCAGCCTCCACTCAGCCCATTCACGAGTGAGCGGCGCTGCGTCTCCGTCTCTCCGTCCTCACAGTGGCAGCGGCGGCGGCGGTGTGTGCGCGGCGCGAGCGAGGCGGACTTTGCGTGGACTGCTCTTCAACTCCCAAACAGCAGCCTAAATGACCTCGAACGGCTAACGGGATGGATTATAAGATGGATGGATATCTGGACCAACAAGTGCCTTTCACTTTAGGAAACGTGCGTATTTTGGAATTCACTGTTTTCGCGATGTTTTCTTTGCGCTTTGCTTCTTTTTCGCGGCGTAGTTAAGACCGTTTTCTGCGCGGACACAACAGTTTAGCGTGTTATTTTTACGTGAATGTTGAACTGTGCGGCGTAAATGTGGCGCTAAGACGTGTGCATTTTGCGTGAAGTTTTCTTGCAAAGCTAACGGAGTCCGGAGAGTGCCAAATGGTCACTTTACGGACAAACGCGCGTTGTTTTTCTAAGATTGCCTCCATAAACGTGTTGATTTCTGAGTAGCTTGTTTACAGTGCACGCTGCTAACATTTCAGCAAAGCTTTAGCAGCTTTGCGTGACGTTGACGTGATTGTTCAACTTTGATAAACTCGTGAATTCAGGCAGTGCAGTTGTTTTGGCTTTTTTTTTTTTTTGACGCACGCTATGCCTTAATAGACTTCTCACTTTTGCTCTCTCTAACATGTATGCGTTTTGCAGAAGTCGCAAGGAAATGGGCCTCTAAATAGACTGTTGATGGCAGCGAAAAGGAAATACATGGACACAGAATTACCCCCTCAGGAATCCGAAGGTACAGTCAAAAGTCAGCCCTTGGCCTCATTACCTGACATGTTAACCGTGCATGTAACACACAACCGCACTCATGTAGATTTTTGACCTGAAAAAAGTTTAAATATTACATGAACCGTCAGCTCGTTTGACTCTTCTTTTTTTTGTTTCTCATTTCCAAACAGACCTCTTCCAGGATTTAAGCCAACTCCAGGAGACGTGGCTCACAGAAGGTTAGACATCTCGAATTATCTTTACATTTGTTATTGAAAAGCATGCAGCACAAAGCAGTTTGAATGTGTTTTTAAAGGTAAAGGCTGTTAAACGTTGAGATATTAAAATCTGAAGGGAATAACTGTGAAAAATAGCTGATTTTTTAACCAGTGTGAGATATGAAAGTCTGTGAGGATTCTCAATGGAAAGAAAGCATTTACCCCTGAATTAGAAGATGATTAGAAGCAAAAGTCTATGCCATGAAAGTGAATTTTGTTCTTTCTTTGAGACCCTTTAAATGCTTTGTCATAAGAATGTTCAACATTTTGAAATGGAGGCAAAAGTAACATGCTATTATTAAAACAATTTCAATGATTAACTGACATATAATCTAAATGCTAATGATTTTATGGAACACATGTTGAATTTCCAGGATAGAAATGTCACTTAATTTGCTTTTCTATCACAAAAAAAAAATTCTAGCCTTCTGTATATTTGAGCTTCACAAAAAAGTAGATTTTGTGGTATATCAACTGATAAAATTAAAAACTATTGTGGGGTCAACATTTCCACAAGTATTTGTCCAGTAAACCGCAAAACTCAAAGTTTTCATCATAGTCTCCTATTAAATAAACAAACACTACACAGTACAATAGTAAATGTCTTTAAACCAGACTGATATCACTCACAGCGGTTTCATTTGCCAAAATCACCTTGATTTTTCTCATATATTGTGACATCATGAGGTTACTCCCAGTTTCTCCATTCAAATCACATTATGTTCCACTTCACTTTTGCCTCCATTCCAGAATTTTGAAACTTTTAAAAGATCTATTGTGGTGTCCGGTGTCACAAGTTAGGATCGTTTTTGCCCATTTTAATAAGATGGACAATCTATAGTGATATTACAAGATGAAATTCAGTGTGTTTTGTTTGCAGTTATCCAAAGAAACTGCAGAATTGTCTTTGCGAAGAGTGAAATTTCATCCATGTTTGCATTCAACCCAACTCTATGTAAGCTCACCGTTAAAAACAAAAAGCACACAGACACACAGAGGCACATTATTAGCTCGAGCGTGCCCTATTTTGGCCATGTCGCGGTGCGTGCCAGTCCAGAGCCAAGCCAAACAAACAGGCAGTCCGGCCCGTGTCACTCAAAAGGAGCAGAGCGGTGGAACAGGGGCCGAGTCGCAGGCGATTGTCAGCCGTACACTTAATAAGAGCAGTGATGACGCCAGATCTAATGGAGTAATTACGCTGTGGGACGCAGGCGGAACACAACACATGTCCAGAGTCGTTATCAGGCCTGTGTGAAGTCAAGGAAGTGTTTGTGTGTTTGGGATTAGTGCGGTAAGATTCGGTGTTGTGATGCCAGCGATAAAACTTGTCCCAAGAAATTTAACTGAATGTGATAAATAAGCACATATTCAGTAGAGGTGGAAGTGGTTAAGACCCAGTTTGGTTTGGGTTCTTTTGACTCCCAGATTAGAATTTATATAGCCCTGGTTGAGCTCAGTATAAAACCTGGTCTACAATTTATAGGATTACAAGTCAAGTATTTGAGTTCTTTTTACCAATTAGTCAACTATAGCCAAAAATATCTGGTTAAATATATGGTTAAAGATGTTTTTTCCTTTTTTCTTGCCAAATGAAAGTAAAAATAGACAGAATATTTTCCCAAAAAAAAGCTGTGTGTTCTTTTTGTTGCCATTTTGATTAAATAATGCAGCTATTTTGGTTTAAACACATCTTTTGGCTTATGTTTTTGCAGTTGTATTGTCCATAAAACAATTAACTATCATTAAAATAGTTAATTGTTTATGGATTAGTTATGATTATTGAGTGTTTAGTCCTGTTTTGGTTTTGTTTTATTGGAAGATTTGATGGCTTGGTAAAGGGCACTGATTGACATTTAGGCTTCGTTTCTAATATTGTGCTATTTTTGTGCGATTTACAATTGATAAACACTGTATTATATTGTCTTTTATGCACATTTTGATTGGACTTGACTGTGTTCTCAAACTCTTTTGGTCTCCACTGGTGTCCACAGTTTAGGCAATTGCCCCTCCTTATTTTGGCTGAACTATTTCATGACAACACTGGTATGATTTCTCTCCTATAAACAAACACAATTAGGAACTATATTGAACAAAACATTCTCTTATGTTTTCCTTGGTTCAAAAATGAATAAAACACGTAATAAAATGTCAAGTTTGCCTCAGATGTATTACAGTAGAGGCTCGACACAGTTTAAAGGGCTGGTTTATGGCCGCGGCGCTGTATCCATGTCAGATTTCTCACCCCTTTTCTAATGCAGCATGAAGAAAACCAGCCAGTTCACTTCACACCAGCCACAAAGACAGAGCCAATAAAACAAAACAATGGGTCAGAGGCAGCGGCAGCACATTTGAATTGACACATTTTGGCACAGGGCCATCCTCAAAGACACTCGCTCTTTTTAAAATACTTTTGATGCCGGGAAATTGATGGAGATGTTTTGTGGTTGCTATTGAGTTGTTTGGGTTCATTGACCACATTCAAAGGGATACAATTTAGAGATTCGAGGAAGTCTAGCAAGGATTATTCCACAGTTACATCAGAATTTTGAATAAATAGTGGTAATAGTGATAGTGGAATCCTTGTTAAACAGACATTTTCTATTATGTTTGTCCCGCATTTTTCTACAAAAGATACTGGATACGTCTGAATTAATTTAGATTTTTTTTCTTCCTTTTTTTCTTGGGAAATGGCCCAGAGAATCAATACAAATTAGCTTGCAAAATGGCTTAAAGCTGGGGCACCTGGCTTTTTTTCAAAGAGTATCTTATAAAAGCAGCACTTTGTAACAAAATTGAGACCGCTGTGCTGCATCTGCATCTAATAATAAAGTATTTTAATTCTTGCCATGAGCTTGAGCAGAAAGCAGCGCTCTCATTGGCTGCACTTGGGTGGTCCACCCCATTTTCCTTTTGCCGGCTGAAAAAGCAAGTTTTAGCACCCACCCAAAAATGAATGCATGTGAATATTACAAATGTGCCAAAGGATTTATTAAAGCAAGGGATATGGAGTTAAACAGATTTACTTTTTGCAGTACCCCAAAATCAGGTACCCCAGCTTTAAAGCAGGAAAAAAACAAATAAACCTTTTCTAAAATGTACAATATCGTTGAAAAACATGAGCTGCTGCAAACAGTAATAAGTTATTTGTCATTTAAGTTACTTATTTGTCCTTCTACAACGCAAATCTTATCGTGCAAAACAAAAAAATAAAACTTTAAAATACGATAAATACTGAGTAAAAAAAAAAACAATTGCATATGTGTAATTTATTGAACGATACATTGATCTATAATTATTGCTTTACCAGATTTAGCAATAACATTTCCATAGAGACAAGCGCTCCACCAGAAAAATACATAGTGCCCCTTTAAGCTCATGTGTTATTGCCAACAAGTCAAACGTGACGAAAAGATTGAAACGTAAACCATATCAAAGTTATTGTAACCTTAAGTACGGGCTTGCTAAGACCCTTTCCTTTCCTGTTGAATTAATGAAAGACCTCCTGATGACTGACTGCACTTGTGAGGGATCGAGACAGTAAAACGCCGCTCGCTGGGGGATGTGTCTTTTCCTCTCTCTTTGCATGTATAAGCACAAGCGGAAGAGCGCAGGAGTGAATGGCAGCAGTTCAGGAGCTTGTCATGTCTTGTCCATTGGGTTTATATGACTTTGGACTGCTTTAGACTCCGCCTTCGGTCTCCCACTGAGTGTAAAAAAAGAAAAAGTCATTCGAGGTGCCTGGAAGTGAGCTACTCTCGCTGCCTTCTTGTGCGGACTTGTGAGTGAACGGCCTGACGAGAAGTCCCTGGAAACAAAAGTGGAAAAAGTGCCTGAAATGAGCACTTGAGTAAAAGTACTGTTGCGGCTGCAGAATACTCGATGTAAAAGTAATGCTGTACTACATTTCACGATAATTACAGCATCGACTTATAGTTCAAGATGTGAGAGAAAGAACAATATTTTTGTAGCTCAATATTTATCGTATTTTGTATGCACTTGGGAGAAACCTTTTCTTTGTTTTTGATAAGATTTGTATTCCAGAGAGTGAAATAACTTTTATGACTCATAATCAGCACTAATTTACTAAAAACGTGTTTCATTCAGCTAATTATTCACTGAAGCTCATGTTTTTAACAATATTTCACCTTTAGAATGACTCTGTTTGAGATTTTCCAGTTTTAGGATTACCATAAAGTAGTTTCAATTAGATTGTTTATTGTGATATTTTCTCTAACAATATATTGCACTCCAAAATGTGTAATTGTGACTACTTCCTCTATTACTACAACTACTAGCTCAAACCTATTGACTTTTTGAGTGTTTAGATGGAGACTCTATTGTCCATTTTACTTGTTTCATTGTTTTCAATCAGATGTTACTGGAGAGGAAACTGTTGTGATATGAAGCTACACAAATAAAATTGAATTGAACGATGCTTTTAAAATGTTTGTCCAGTTGTGTAAGTACATTTTCCTCCAAAAAGACAAAGTATTTTTAGATAACACATCCGGAAAGACCAAGCAAAGGCTGTATTATAACACAGCATTCTTGTTCTGTTTTGTTGAAAGCAGCAGATTGATCGAAACATCTCCAGATCTTTTGTATTGGCCTCTGTTGCGCGTCCCTCTTACGCAACAGCTTGACATCCCTCCCTTCAAGCCCAAAGGCACAAAGTTAAAAAGCCCTAATATTATTACCGTATAGTAAGCGGCAGGATGTGCAGATATTACATAAGAAATCAATGGGGTTTATCTGAACATGTGGCGTTATCCGGTTTCCTCTGCGCAGGAAACAGAAGTGTGACGACGCAGAGAAAGTGGATTTCTTGATTTCATTTTATTTATTTATTTGTTTGCTTTGGATGCTGTTGTTTTGTGCTCGTTGGCGTCTGGAGAGCGCACTGGGCCGGAGCGCTGAGCGAGAGGAGAGGTTGAAGGCTGGGTCAGAAATCCATTATGGCGGGCCAAAGCGGCTGGAGTTACAGAAAAGCGAGCAAAACGGCTATTTTCCAGTCGCTGTAATAGACGTGAGAAAGAGGCGTGAAAGGTTTAAGTGCTTTTGGAGATGTAAACCAACTGTAAACCAAGAGTTAAAGTCATTTTGTAATTAGTGGCACTTGAATACATTAATAACAAATTAAAATTGACTTGAGTGTTTACATTTAATACAGTCAAGCACAATACTTTGAAAAGTATGTTGTAAATTGTATATATTAAAGGATATACTATACTATACTATATACTAAGTTGGTAGAAGTGAAAAAAAAGATGGATTATGTTAGAAAAATCTGCTAATAAAAGAACTGAACTGCGCGTCAAACCATTGATTTTCATGACACAAAACCACTTTTCATTTAATTCTTCAAAAAACACAGGAAAGAACTACAATACATGGCCAGAGGGAGTACATAAAGTGAAAGTAAAATAAAAATGGCAACAAAAGGCATATTCAGTCCGACGTAGACATTCCATTTTGTCCAAAGTCTCCCAAATTTGTCCATTTTCAAATTAAGCCCGAACGTCATCCTCTCCATTCTACGCAGTTAAAATGACGGTCCAGTCCTTAATTGCTGGCAGTTTGTGTCATCCATCTCACAAAAACACTTTTCAAATTTAAATTCTCTTCAAATTTCTGCTGCCATTTTGCGTTTTCCATTACATAAACTGGATTGGGGTCAGAATATTTAACGAGTGGCATTGGTTTTTTCCTCACTTGTTGGCTCTCGAACAGTGGAAACACTTTTAAAAACTTTAAAAAACAAACTTGCACTTCGGCTCATTTGCTTATTGGCTCCATGTTTGACACAGAGAGTGACATACCGTGGGCTTAGACTGGGTGCATCCTGACCTTTTGACCTGTCTCATGGGGAGTTGGCACTTGGCAGTCAAATGATTTTGGCTTTTCTAATCTGTTTGTTTGACTCCAAGTCCGGAGCTTTAGGCTACAATTGTAAAAGGATTAGGTTTTCTATAAAAAAAAGAGGCGTACAATGGTGGCATGTCTGCACAGCACCTGGGCAGGGCATCTGTCACTAGACCATGAATGAACGTGTACGAGGTGTTTTGCTTTTTCAGAACTCGTATTGAGAGACTGGAACTCATAATAGTACATGTCACGTCATTTTGGTCAGACGAGAGCTGGAAGATTATCTCGTGTGCGCGGGTAAATGCTTTTCCAACTGACATATCTCACAACGGCTAAAAAATTAACCATGCTACACTAATTTGTTCTGCTTTAAAGTCAAGTTTTATGAGATGTTGACCATGTTTTAACAGTGTTCCCTCATGAATTTAGTCAAAAGTTGTATGTTGATTGATTTACGCATGTTTGATGTGACAAAAACGCAACTAAAAGGCAACAAAAACATGACAAAAAGTGACAAATGCTTGACTAGAAGTGACAAAAATCAGCAAAATTGCAAAACTGGTCAGAAAAAAAAAATCACAATTAGATATATTTCCCAAATTGTGCAGCTCTAATCCTGTGTGTCCTGCAATTTCTGTTTTCACCTACCTCTTATCTCCGCCCATTGCTCTGTATCGGCTTGTGATGAATAGGGTTAAAAAATAAATATCACAGCCATTTTTCAACAATAAAAAAACATGTCAATGAAAATCTGCTGCTTGAAATGTCACAGTAAAGAGGTGGGGCTTATCAGTTTGGCAGTTTTGAACAGAAAGTCAATTAACCTGTTTCTATTGCTACGCAGTTTTAGATAAATATTACTGTCTACAATGAACAAAATGTAAAATTATTATCTATGTTTGTTATGGTATAATACTAAACATCCATAAAAAAGTAACATGTCCTCTTTAAATGTTAATATCCGGTCAGTATGTTCATTTTGTTCTATTCTTTTTGTATATAATTGCTCAAATGTTAATGCTAGGCTTAATAGAACATATAGGACAAACTAATATGACATTTTAATTTATTTATTAAGTGACGAAATTACTTTGATAGGTAGGTAGGTAGGAAAAAAGTAAAGTATCCAGCACCAATTGTGGCTTATTTGTAGTAAAATTGTCCATCTAATTTCCATATTCAACCACAGCTATTATGTCATCAATAGCGTTTATGCGTTTTATTGTAATTATTAGAAGAAAGTTAACAATAGCGTTTTAGGCTGCGTTCACATTTGCACACCAGGACTAGAGCAAGTCCAAACCCAAGTCTGCATCAGGACTAAACCAGGATCAGACTTGAACCATTTGTATTTTGTGTATATTTTATCCCAGAAACGTTTAGTCAATTTCTCATCTCCATTTACTTTGGCATCTGGCTCATGTTTAATGCTCGTGTCATGTATAAAACAGATTAAACCCAGACTACCTCTCTCGCTCTTTCTCTCCATGGTGATACACTGTCCCCAACGTCTTTTGGATCACGTCCCTGTTTTGACGAGGCCGATTCGCTCACTCGCCAATCCAGAACAGCCAGTTTAGTCTGTTTGCAGCCCCATAATGGAAACGCACAAAAAAAAAGCAACAATTGTTTTCCAGTTTTGCTAATTGTCACTTTATAGTCAACACACGCAAGATCTGTGAATAGTAGCAGTTGTAATAAGCATGGATTATCTTTTACAAACAAAACAATGCCAGTTTTTTAATTGTAGCAAGGAATTATGTAAGAAAATAGTCATTAGTTGTGGATTTTATGGGGAAATTAAACAAACTGTTGAGTATAATGTGACAAAAAGAGGTCACTAGCTCCTTGATGCTTGGATAAATGTGTTTGGTTGGGCATAAAACCTAATGTACTTTATTATTATGGATATGACTCAAAGCTCGAAGTTGCATCAATGTTATATTTTTAAATGTATTTTTTCTTTTAATTCCAGCTCAGGTTCCTGACAGCGATGAGCAATTTGTTCCGGATTTCCACTCCGAAAACTGTAAGTACAAACGTTCACTTACACTTATTTATGTCCAACTAAACGCCTTGAGAGTAAAAATGCTGATTTGGGACAGTTGTTTTTTGTTAAATTGCCAGAGGCCCATAGTGTACCTCGATTTGGTTACAGTAATCCTTTGAACCTTGATTGCGCAGTGCATTTGTATGCTTATTGTGCGTCTTCATAAACCATTTGCATAGATCTGAAAAGCTGAAAAGGGTCCAGCCCAGGAAACCGGTAAAAAAATGAGCGAGGACGCAGGTACAAAGGTGGTCTTTTGTGCTCGTCGGAAGGTGCAAAACAGAAAAGCAAATTCCTGGGCCGCACAACTGAGCGGCAATTTGAATGCGTTTCCCTTTTTCTTGTTGTGAAGCTAAACAATAGTGATTCAGGATCTGGGTTTGTGTCAAGACAAACTGTTTTTTTTCTTGTTCTATTCATCTAGAAAGTCAAATGACAATTAATAAATAAACCTTTCATGCCCCCAACTCCAACTTACTACTTTATATTGAACTGAACTGAAGTGTCGTGAACTATTATAGCGTTATTGGATACATTTTTTCCTCACTCTTCCTGGGATAAGTATTTTGGGAAACGCATTAAATTGGAATAAGATGGAACATTTAAAGGTGCACTATGTAACTTTTCTGGTTGATGGTCTCTCTCCTGCTTGTATGGTTACACAATATGGCATGAAACGTAACAGTCTACATGATGACAAACAGGTAATGCCGCTAAGCTTACAAGTTACAAGTTACAAGTGGAGATGCGACCACTTTACATGTATTTTGTAACATTTCATGAACTAAACGTCTCATTTAAAAACATTTAAAAAACACAAACAACAATTGCTCTACTCTACCTGGGCCTTATGTGGTCTGGCCTGTTACTATTTCGGTTTTTTATCTTATGGAAGATGTGTCTGCACTTAAAAAGATGACATAAAATGAATGAAATAATAGATAAATAGCCTATATTTTACAGAAATGTGCTTATAATGATGAGAATTTGTTACACCAGTGATCATGGTCTAACCCTCAGTTACTTGCCTGGGTTCAAACATGGCCCTCGGGAAGAAACTAATTGCCCACCCCTGGTCTAGACGAACCAATAACATCTCCATGGCGACAAGTTAGTGACGGACCTTCCGCCAGAAATGTAATGTGTGCCGTAAAGTACGCGCCTTCCAGATGCTCAAAAATCGCTTCACAGTTTTGTGGATTATTTTGTTTAACTCCAAACTCGGTGGAGTTAGCTAATAAGTCTTGCCCAAGGACACGATGACCGCACGCACTGATCCAAGCGGGATTCTAACTGCAGACTTTTAGGTTGGTGAATGAGGAAAAATATCATCTTTGCTTCCAAGATAAGCTGTTTTAAGTGGAGCTAGAGCAATTTGTTCTGCTTTAAAGTCAAGTTTTATGAGCTTTTGACCATGTTATAACAGTGTTCCTTCATTAATTCTCAAACGTTATATTTTGATTGATTTATGTATGTTTGATAAGGCTGCATAATTAATCAAAATCAAATTGAAATTGCAATTTGAATGGACGCAATCAGCAATCGCAATAGTGTCAATTTTTTACTGCAATAACTGTATCCTGCATAAAAACCATTAACCCTGATTTGTTAAAACATGTTCCGAAACACGTGACAATAGCGCGACTAAAAGCGACAAAAACGTGACAGAAAGTGACAAACATGTGACTAAACGCAACAAAAAGCGACCACAGTGCCACAAAAAGCAACTAAAACACTACAAAAAGCGACTAATACGGTACTAAAAGCGACAAAAACGTTCTGAGATCCTTTTATTAGTTTGTCAGTTCATATTTCAGTCTTTTTATCAGTTCTCCTGGTTGGAAAATGGAGAATGGGCGGAAAAAATACCATACACAATTGCTTTTAAGATTGTGAATAGTCATTATGTATAAAGCTAGATGTAATTCAAACGTTAAACTTTAAAACCTTTACTTTTGACTACACTTTTGACCTCCCATCACAAGAACTTTGGACACCACTACTAAATTAACTCCAGTCATGTGCTCCGTAGTTTATAGTGTCATCATTCAGTAGCACTTCCTGTATCTTTTCGTGCGTAAACACCATGTGACCGCCCCCTGCCCGTGTCGCCGCCCTCTGCCCCCTCCTCCCGAAACATTGTCGCAGAGTGTCGTCCAACAATGCGGTGGAGGAAGTGCGGATGAACCCTGGGGCCGCGGCGGGGTCGTGTCTACTTAACCCCGCGCACTGTGAGCCAATCAGCTGTCAGAGCACGGCCAGCGCTTGACCCGGGTGTGATGCGGTGGGGTCGGGGGGGCGCGGGCTTGACGGACAGGTCACTTAAAGGCCGCGCTGGCTCTCCTGCTGTTGACGCCGCGGCCCGGGGAACATCTCCATTCAGAGTGTGACTGGTGGAAAATACAGGGTGACAAAGCAGTATAGATTTATGACGTGCACGGACTGAGCGCCAACTGGTGACGATGTATGTGTCGGGTGTTGTTTGGATTGTTTAGTTGAGTTTTTATTTGTTTATTTAAAGGGGCACTATCGACGTTTTCTGATGTGAGTGAGTTTAATTGGACCAGATGAAAAAGAGCGGCGGGAATCTCAACAATAAACAATACAGAGGGAATGGCATCTGGTATAAAACCTTAAAGCAAACTGAAACGGACCATTGTGACCAAGTGAAGTCAAGTGTATAAAACAAAACAAACAGGAAAAAACTAAATACAGTGAAATAAGATACAGTTAATTGTAAAGCATTAAAGGGGCACGCTGCCTCATGAAATAGTTTCACACTTTACCTGCAGTGTTCCACAGAATGGGATAAAACTTCGCAATCTCCATGGAGACAAGTGACTCCATAAAACTAAGTATGTTAAGCAATAAAAAACACCTGTAATTGAATCAATTAACTTAAAAATGTATACTTTTAGACCGTACTGTACATTTTTATGAGAAATAGTAGCCCTTTCGTACTTTACTATGTTATTTTATTTGTTTGTTTGTTTTATACACTTGGATTTACTATGGTCACACTGGTTAGTTATAGTTTGCTTTGAATTATGTTGGTAGGTTTTATGTCAGATGCCAGTCCTTCTTCGTTGTTTATTGTTGCTCTTTTTCCTTTGGTCCAATTAAGGTCAAGTAAAACACACAAAATGTATATTTCAGACATATAAAAATCATTCATATAAGAAAGAGGAAGAGGTGAAGATTCAAATTTTGAATGTGGAATGTATGGTTTATCGTTAAAAATGCTAGAAAAAGAGCTGTTTAATAATAAAAAAAGAAAAAAGTAATGTTGTAAACTTTCAAATAAGGATATAAAGTGATATTTCTGCACTTCTTTGATTAATTTTACAGACGTTTCACATTTGTCAGCTAATTAAACCTTAACTAATGCATTTAAAGACTTGACACAAATATAATCTGAATAAAACTGTCAAATAATGGATGAGCGAGCTGGACTAAATGGAAGCTCTTGATATAGTTTGTGTTATCTTGATAATAAAATGTGTTAAAATGTGACTGTAAATGTCTTCACTGAGGTTCAAGCCCAGCAAAAAATGTAAATGGACTATAAAATTAACCAAAAAAGGCCAGAAATATAACTTTTCACGTTTCTTTTTGAGATCATTTTGAATAGTTTAAGTTAGACTATATACTCAATCCAATTCTAATTCTGCACATCTCCAGAAAAACAATGCAGCATTATCCATGCTTTGATACATCTCCCAACTCTATGTCAAATACCCATCACAATTTATTAAAAACACGATATTTATCCAGGCGTGGCGCATGGGATTGTGTTCTTGTGTGACTGGACTACAGATATGTATCAATAAATTTAACAGCCATTCCTTTTGAAACCCCAAAACCCCACAGAGCGGAGTACATCTGCAACTTCCACTGTAAAAAAGCTCGGACTGTGATTGTGCAACATACAGTACCTGCACATCTGTTAAAGCCATTCAAACTAACAAGTGCTGTCTGTTTGTGTGCCGCTGAGGTCACGCAATCAGGCAGGTTACACGTCGCCGCTGACCTGTGCGTTCAGGAGTCATTAGGGATGGTCTGTTTTCTTCCAGGGATTTGAGCTTTAACTGTCCTGGAGCTGTAAACCAGTGCAGTGGACATTCTTCAGTCTGTAGCCTGAAGGAGCCGAGCAGAGCTGTCTGGAAACTGCACAACTTCATAAAATGGATGCACGTTTATCAAAGACTCTATTTGAAACACTGTATTTATATTATTGTATTTGTATTTGGGTAAATCAGCAAATCGCGACTAGTTTTGATCATCGGAATCATTGTGTGGACGATACAGACTCTAAAACACGTATGAAACGACCTTTTCATAACAAAGACAGTGACATTATTAAATCAAAATGTCAAAAAAGATTAAACAATTTCTGATCTTTATCGATAACACACTTTAATCGTAAATATTCTCTTTGTAGAAGCCTTAATTTACCATATTTGAACCTTTATTTGGTTGAAAATGCATTCAAAAAGTCTTGGTGGACAATAGAAATATCGTTTGACAAGTAAAATAATCTGTAATTCCAACCCTGTATGATCTCCTATTTAAATATTTGAGTCATTTCTATCGGAGGCAGGTGCAAACACACATTTCACAGTAGAATTTCCGTTCAAAGACATTTATCTCATCTTAAATATTTAAGTACTGCGATTACTGAACAGGACCACTACAATTTCTGCTATTATCACAACTACTTCAAGTGCAATTGTTACTCTTTGCAGAACTAGAGCGACACTTTTCTTGGTTTGGTTTTGTTTGATCCTGGTTTAGTCCTGAGTCAAACACCGCATTAAAAGTGGGTCTAAACTGGGACTTAACCTGAAATTAAACATGGACTAGATCAGAGTTGAACCAGGACTAAAACAGGACCAAACCAAGTCTACATCAGAAACGAACTGGGCTCAAACCAGGACCAAAGTGTGCACACAGTCTTGGTTTGGTTTAGTCTCAGTTTTGTCTCGAGAAGTGGTCTGCGTGCAAGTATGAATGCAGTCTAAGCACATTTTGCAACTACTATTTCTCCTCCTACAAAGAAGTTTCGAATGTACTTAAGTGTTTTTTCCGTCTAAAACACACAGCGCACCGTCCTTTGTCCAAGTATGTTGTTTACACTTCAGGAGATCGGACCCATTCATAAATTTTCTTCCCTGCCTTGTGTGCGTAAGAGGAAGTGTGGCTGCCCCTCCCCCCCGCACTCTCTCCATTCATAAAAAAAAAAAGCCCTACAGTAACACGGCGATCTGCTCCAAGCTCCTCCTCCTCTTCCTGTCTCTGGACAAACTTAGTCGAATTTAAGAATCTCTACCTCCATTTCTGCGTCTCTCCATTCTGGATGCGGACATGTTGTGAACAGTCCGACCTGGTGATTTACGGAGCACTTGTGTGGTGCGCTTGTTTAGCTTCAGCAGTGTAATTACATATGGTGTGGCGGAGGAGAATGCAGCTCACTGTTATAGAAGAAAGAAAGGAAAAGAAGAGGTTGTGCAGAGCAGAAGGAAGTGGAAAAAAAAAAGTTAAATCAACAGTAAAAGAAATGCTCTGGCTGGTTGGCAATGCTTAAATTTAAAAAAAGCAACTTACACGCATGTTGTGATTTCATTTTAGTCCTGGTGTAGACTTGGTTTCTGCCACGTTCTAGTCTTGATTTAGCTCCGAGTTTAGTCCCAGTTTTGGTTGTGGTGCATGTGTAAAGTCCTTTTGGCCCAATACTGAGCTTTAATGAAAGCCTGACCAAAGCAGATTTGAATAAACTCAAAGAAAAAAAGTGCATCAGTAATCAATGGATAGGTGTATGAGTCAAGCAGCTCATATATTTGGAAATGTAGCACACAAAAGAACGATTAACATTGAAATAATTTTTGACGAGCAATCATTTTATTTAATTTATGCAGTTTTATTCTGCATTCTATTATGTAAAAACTGCTAATCCTGTAGTTTAGATTTGTTAGAATCATGACTAATGCAACAAAATTGTGACTAGAATTGACGAAATGCAACTAAAAGGGACACAAACGGGACAAAAATGTGACTCAAAGAGGCAAAAACGTGACTTAAAGTGACACGTTCCAAAACACGTGATTCTTTTTATTAGTTTGTCAGTTCATATTTCCGCCAACTTTGAACAGAATCCCATTATTAAAACCATAATTCGCAAATCTAATCACAAAACTATTATTTTGTACATCAATTAAAAAAAACAGTGTGGTACTGAATTATCTATCGACCCTTTTTCTTTGAAATGAAACTGTTTATTCGGTGACACTAAACACTAAAACCTACTGTTCTGTAAGTATGTTGCAGTTCAGGATTCTTTCAGGAAAATACATAGGAATTGGAAGAATATGTCATTTTAAAAGTTGCATTTGTGGGAGAGATTAAAAAGAAGGAAATGGAAAATCTGTGGGATAAAACAAGCCAACAAAGTCAAACATTGTGATCCAAGAAAAGTGCAAAAAAAAACTAAAAAACTTTGACATGTCCACTGCGTTGTGCTTGGTCATGAATTCACAGCCGTCCTGTTGTTCGGTCCGATCGTCCCCTTTTGGAGCACGGCCTGATGGGTAAACCGTGCCCCTCCCTCCTCTCCTCTCCTCTTCTTCTCCTCTTCTCTGCCCTAAAGAGAAAAATGCCTCTGTGTTCTCTCGCCACTTTCCAAAATACAGCTGCTACGCAACAAAAGTGTGAAAACATCCAGGTGCCTGTGCGTCCACGCGGCTCTGTCTTTGGGCCCGTGTGCAGCTATTTGTGCCACTTCGGTCTTTTGGTTTGGGTGAAGCGGTCGACAAATCTTGGGGGGTGATTTGGTTTGACAGGGTTCGTGCGCACACACATAAACAGTGCATATACTAAGCGCTCGCACAGGGTTTTATGAATGGGGCGGTTGTGGAGGAGCCGTTGGCTGAGGTGGCCTTCATTCATGAAATAAGAAGATGGTTCAACTGTGAGAATAACTAAGATCTTTTTTTGTCAGAGGTATTAAAGGTGCATGAATGTTCTACAGTGTGGTATAAACGGAATTAATACTTTCATTTATTCAGTTACAGGTGTTTTTTCTTGCCAAAAACTACGATTTGATGGTGTCCTGTTTGTCGCTATGGTGATTGCTAAGTTTTGTGCCTTTTTGTGGAACATTCCTGGATAAGAAACACTTCCAAGTCGACCAAAAGTTTCAGATCTTCAAACTAGGACTTTAAGATTAATCGCAATTTTAATGGCCACAATTAGCAAAGTAACCAAATATTTCATCCACAAACCCTGTAGTTGTACAAACATGTTCTGAATGTGATTCTTTTATTGGATTATCAATTCATAGATTCATGTCTGTTTCAGTATTTTTGTCAAAATGTAAACATAAATCGCAAATCTAATCGCAATCGCAATAACTGGTCAGAAAAAAAAATAAATAAAAATCGCAATTAGATATTTTTCCCAAATCGTACAGCCCCACTTCCAACTAAAGAGTGTTATGTTAAATTTTGTATTTTAAAAATAAAGATGGGTTCACAGTAACATTTGAATTATGTTTATATGACTAAACTAATGAAAGAATCCCATGCACATGTGCACTACTGAGTTAGCATGTTTTATATACAAGGAGGCCCTAAAGAGACAGCAAATTACATTAAATTATGATATCTCAATGATTTTTACGTTAACTATTACGTTTAAATAACAATTTTGGTTGAGTTTCGATTAATCTTGCAGCCGTATAGCTTTTCTACTTCTATCAGTGAACCATTTTGTGAGTTTTTATCTGTCCCAGTCAAAGCAGAGATAAGATAACTTTTTTTTTTGGTTATCTTTCTGCCATTTCGCGACAGAACGCAGTCCTCTCAATCCGATCAAATCAACAGAAAGTGTGATTTTTAAAGGCCAGGCGTGCGGCGTAATAGGCATTTAACAGCTTCCAGTGGAGAAGTAAAAGCTGGACTCCTGCGTGTTGATTCAGAGCAAGAGTAGAGGGAGCGAGAGGAGAGAGAGGGGGCAATGCAGCTCTGTGAATGGAAGGCAGTGTGTGTTTCATTAGCGAGGCATCAGGGGAGGTGATCGAGAGAGGCCAGGAGAGGAGAGAGAGGAAAAGAACTGGCTGTAGTTGGATATTTCAATGGGATTTTATTGCACGTGGATGAAGACTTAGCGTTGATATCTTAACAGTTGAAAAGTGAGATAGAGAGCTGCACAATGAATGCAAATCGCAATTTTAATGGACGCAATTAGCAGATCTCATTTTTAAAGAGCAATAATTTCCTCCACAAACATCAAAATATCCTGTTTTATTCTGTATAAAAAAAAAAAAAAAACAGCTGACTCTGTAGTTAAGATTTGTTAAAAATGTTCTGAAACAAACGACAAATTAGTCTAGAGGTGACGAAACATGTCTAAAAACATCTAAGAGTGACAAAGACAAGTCTAAAACCATCAGAAACTGGTCAAAACCGTAAACACGCATTTATAACTGACAAAAACACAACATCAAGCAACAAAAATGGGTCTAAAAGTGACAAACACGTGGCAAAAAGCGACAAAGACGCTCCGAAACATGATCCTTTTAATAGTTTGTCAGTTCATAGTATTTCAGTCAACTTTTGAACGGAATCCCATTATTAAAACAGAAAACGCAATACTGGTCAGAAAAATCCCAATTTGATATTTTTCCCCAAGCCGTGCAGCTCTACTAAGAAATGCTGCTTCGTGAAATAGTTGCTCAACCTCAACCTTTTCGAGGAAGAGGTTTGTGAATGAAGCAAGCCAGAAAAGACTACACCCCAAACTGGAAAAATACCCCTTAACATCCAACTTAAAGCTGCACGTCTTTATCAAGATGAGTTTAATGCCGTACCGTGGAGCATCTTTTCAGCACCATCTGAAACATTTTTAACTCGTTTTTTTGGTCAGTCAATTAAAAGTTGTTCCCATTACTGTTGTTCATCTAGCATCAATAGTAGTCTAAAAATAAATAAATAAAAATGCAAAGAATATGAAGCCAAGAACACACTGATAGACATGTGCATGACAGACGTCCAAATACATCTGCTCAATTATACAGAGACTGGGCAATTCATTGAATTTTAATCTAATCAAGCGTTTCAAATTGTCAATGATATTCTTGTTTTTAGAATCAAGAGGTCACAGTCAATCCTTTATCAAAAAAAGCATGCGGTTTTGAGCAGAAATCAGGCTTTTGAAGAAGAAATTTGACTGTTTTCTGCTAAACGGCAATAGATTCAGTTTCATTTAACCAACAGACTAGTGAAATTAATGGGAGAAAAAGCTACCCAAGTTGTTTCAATGTGGTTCTACATATGAGACAGTCCGTAAAGAAAAGGGGGTGTGAGTACCGCTCCAACCTGCTGACACAGGCCACTAAAGGTGCGATCTTAGAGGCGGAGTGTGTCCTGATCGATCCGGGGCCCATCCATCGCGGGACAAGACGAGATGAAGCGGACTGATAAATGACTTGATAAAGATAAAACTGCGATAAATCAGGGTGAGGGCAGATAGGGGGGAAAAGAGAGCGCTCGATGGGGGGTTTCGGGGGAGGAGGGCGGCTTTACGGTCCGAGATCCTGATCTGGAAAGTGCGAGAGATCGGCGGAGCGAGACCTGTAGATGTGGCGTTTGGGCTGATAATTCAAGTAAGGTGTCTCGACCCGCTCTTGTTGTAGGTTATCTTTTTGTGATAAGACATGTCATGCACGCCCCAGTTTTCCATCTTCCCGGGATGCGGCAAAGTCGTTTTATCATTTCAGTAACAGTGCGGGGGTAGATCAATCCCCACATTAAACATTAAGAGGGGACAGCTATATTAGGGCTGGGGAAAGATTGAGAGAGAGGAGTCAATATTGTTTGAGATTAATTACACCCAGCCCTCGCCTCCGTCGGGATGTCCCCCTCGCGCACATGTCCCGGGACAGGGATGTATTGTATGAGGCGCACAAAACAGCAACGGAACAGGCCAGATTTACGACTGGTCAATGGCCGTTTTATAAAAAGCAAACGTGGCACAAATGAAAGTGAAGTGGACAAGAGGGAGAACCAGAGATGTCAAAGCATTTACAGATAGGAGAGTTATGAGTTATTGACCCCATCGGAGTAGATGAAATTTAGACCACATTGTACTTTAGGGTCTTTGCGGTGACATATAGACTTGAAGCAGATGTGGACGGTAACTAGATACTTCAACCGGTACATTTTAAAAGAATGTGTTCTTTCTGTGTACATTTTACTTATGTTTATGAGGGGGGAAAAAAGCCTGAGGAACCAGGCTAGAGGTAACAGCCTGGTGCACACTGACTCCGGTCCGGCAAGACTTGCTTAAAATCAATCTGCGAGTCCGGCAGTTGCACAGGTCTGCGGAAAGAATCTGGCAAAAAAGCCTCTTTTTGCCCGACGTCGCAGTGGTCTGGTGTGGCTTTCTGGTCATTAGACGAGTGTTCTCGCTCAGAACCATGTGAATCTGCGTGACTTTCATCAAAAATAGACCACAGTAAACCGGAGCTGGTGTAACAGGCAATCTACAAGTGACCCGCACAGGTCCTGGACCAACCGGACTGGAATCAGTGTACACGAGAGACAAGAAATAGCAGTAGAAGAAGTAGAAGTAGCAGTAGTAGTGCTAGTAGTTGTAGTAGTAGTTTTTGTTGTAATAGTTGTAGTAACAGAGTGAGTGAGTATACAAATACCAGTAGTAATAGTAGTAGTGGCAGTAGTAATGACAGTGTGGTACTTATGTAAACATTCTATCCCATTCATTAAATGTGTGTAATTTTGTTGTTTGTTGCTTAAATGTTCGTTACATTTGCCAAACAAGTAAATGTCAATGTCTAGTTTATAAAGTGTACTTTGTAGCGCTTAGTGAAATAAAACAAAAAAATTCTTGTGGCCCGCTATGTTGTTGGGGCATTAAGGCCCAGAATAACGTTTAGACTAATACTACACTAACTGCTAATGAGAACAATGATACAATCACTAATGATAACAATCTACATCAAAAAAAATTCCATAGTCTGTGATGTTTGGAGGCTCATGCTAATTGAAAACGCATTAGTGCTAACTTGTGGAATGGTACCAGCTAATGGAACACAGCGTTTTCTTTACAAACTTTGAAAGGGTCTATAGAATTTATGGAGAAATAGGAGTACAGGTAGTTTTAGTAGCAGCAGAAGTATTAGAAGTAGTAGTGAGAGTGGTAGTATTAGTAATAATGGGCCTAGTAGTAGTAGTTACAATGTGGGAACGGGAGTAGTTGTTTTACTTCTACTTGAGAAACTTTTGATTCCACGTCGAAACACTTCCTCCATTTCAGAAAGCAGAACTGAAACTTCGGTCCTTGCAACACGCACTGCCCTAATGTCCATCCTGTTGACCAACACAAGTCATATATATATAGACAAATGTATGGTGCGTTGGTGGAGCTGTGCGTCCTGCTCATAACATTGCACTTTCCATCAGTCTCGTTAGGCTCGTTTGGCAGCTATCTGACAACCATTCTTTAAATATTCAAGGAGCCCGAGGCATTATCAGATGAGAGAGGCTGACCTGTAAATCAGATAGAGAAGACACTAATGGATGCAACACTCTTAGCCCTGTGTCACGAGCAGCCAGCCTCTCCATATCAAATTAAGCTTTTAGGAATAATACCGACCAATCATGGCTGAATAGGGTTAGCAGGCTACGCTATGGATCCTTTTAGTGTTTGTAAATAGAACTCATGTATAGTAATGGTGCAATAAACTTAGACTGCAATGCATTTTCTATGAAAGAGTTGACGTTATCCACGAGATGTTAAAAGTTATGGAAAAACAGGAGACGAGTAGGAGCGTGGATAGAGAAACGTGCTGGATGTTTGTTGGATGTGCTCTGGGAAATGAATCCTGATTTGAAAACATAAATCGCAGACAGGAAAATCACGTTTCTTTCAAAATTCGTGCAGCCCTAACAACTATAATTAAGCATAGGAACTACACAAGACTTCAATTTCGGAAAGTGTATATAATTACAGAAATTTGTGACAAAAGAAGAAGTACAAGATGTAATGAATCAAAATAAATTCAAGTACACTTAAACAAATGGTACAAAATGTGGGTCGCGAATGTGTGCAAGGTTCTCAGAAAACGCCACATTCACAAAATTAGTCATAAGCTTCATTGTTTAATAAAGCTGCTCTGTTTTTGCAGTGTGCAGTGAGCGGAGACACTAAAACACATGTTGGGCATATGTTTCCATGCACCATTGAAACGCCTGTGTAGACTCTCCAAACAGATCACACACTGCATCACCAATATTTCCTTCCTCTTTTTGTCCCTCGATACGAAGTCATGCTCCTTTATATTTTAATGGATTGTTGCTATTGCCAAGAAGGATGTGGTTCTGTGTTTGCTGATTGGTTTGTTAGCCTTTGAGCAAGATAAGCCAAAAGTAATGGTTGGATTTGAGTGCAGTTTAGTCTAAGAAATTCAATGATTCTGTAGCAAATTCCAAATGGGGACAAACTAACTGCAGGCACAATGGAGACAATAGGATTTTAGTTGGCGTTTTATCATTGCAGCATCTACGGTTTTCAGAAACTATATCCATACCATCATGATTAACTGTAAAATGATTGGACAATATATTTTAGGCCTCAATAGTTATCGTGTGTACATTTTCTTTGCAATAGTGGGGGGATCATTGTTATTTTTCTGTAATTACAATAATATTTGATCTGTAAAGGGTGGAATAAGTAAGGTTTATAGCTCTTTATAGACATCAATTCAGTATTTAAGTGTTTACTTTCACTATTTCTTTGTTGCAGTTCATGTTCTTTGACAATAATCTACGTTAAGAAAGGGGGTTAGTCCTGCTTTAAGGTTATTGTGTCAGTGGAATACAGTTTCAAAGTTTGTTGCCAGACTTCCAACTTCTACATTAAATTAACATTAAATCTAATGTTATTTACAAATCAATAAACTTCTTTTGCCATTCTAGTTATTGGTATTCTTGTTTACACCGATCCACATAAGGGATCCATTGTCTAGTGCAGAACCAGGTGTAGCCAGCGAGGCCACGTGTCGCCTCGAATAACATTGCACATGCACACTTCATATCACGCTAGATACGAACCAGACTTCCAGATAGTGTTAGCGTTGTCCCTCCAATGTTATTTGTACAATCTGTCCAATTATTAAGTGTGTATTTACATGTCCTTAGCTTTGGCGATATCCAGTCACCTTGTACGACACCGGGCTTGATGTGCATTGACTTATTATCGTGAGCGCGGCTGTCGTGTGCTGCGGATTTCCAGACGCTTGAGAGTTGGCCAAGTTACACATAAACATCGAGCATAAGACTGTCCAGATCCACTATTGTATTAAGACTGGATGTCCCAATGGCAAAGATTTTAATGGTAGGAAATTTTGTGTCTAAAATAAGACATTGGAGTTCATTTCGAGGTTTGGTCTGTTTTAAACATTTAGTTGAGTTTCCCTTACATCAACGCACACAGTCATTTAAGGTTGCATATTATAAGTTTTATACCAGAAGCCTTCCCTGGACACATTTATGCTTTTAGGCTTGACAGAAGCTTGTCAAATATTAATAATTGTAGCACTTGTTTCAATGCTTGTTCATTGTGTGTTTTAGGAGTTCCCCAGGGCTCTACCTCGGCTCCCATACATTTTCCCAAATAATATACTATATCATATTTATTTATCATTTATTTGCTAGGGACAGGCACAACAAACAGATTATCTTCACAAACTAATCTGATATCGTAGTGTCTTCTGCCGAGGCTAATTCCCAACACCAGTGCCTGGAAAAGCCTTTGACGGTTTTCACACCAAATGTTGAAAATCTTAAAATTGATACAGTTTTTTGTCCAGAATTCTTTTATTTTATTGTTTTGGTTTTGGTCAATGGTTGCCCAGATTTAATTAGCTTTTCTGGTTTTATTTTTCAACTTTCGTTCGATGCTGCAATAGCTACCATACATTTCCTAGACTAACACTGTATATTCAAACATCTAAATCAATTAAATACAGCTTCTTGATAATATATAATTTAAAAGGTGCACCATGTAACTTTTCTGGTGCTGGGTCCCTAACCCTATCTCCTTTCTTCATTGAAATGTTATTATTTTGCTTGGATTTGTTATACAGTATGGTATTAAACATATCAAATCTTGCAGTTGTTTTATTCTTTAAGTTTAACCCCGACCCTTCACCAGAAAATATAATGATCTTCTTCAGGAGTTCCCCTGGGAGCTGCCTTGGCTCCCATACATTTTCCCACATGTTCCTAGAAAACCATAGTATGTACTGCCTCCCTGGTGTGTGTGTGTGTGTGTGAGTGTGTGTGTCTGTGTGTATATGTGTGTGTGTTGGGGGGGGGGGGCATCTCTTTTCCTCCTCCTGCGATTTGTTTGTGGTGGGCGTCCGTTGAATAGGAAACCCCCCCTCTTGTAATGATCCCTCTACTTCCTAAAGCACTCAACCATGACCATCACCTTTCACCCTGGGTCCTCCCCCCTAACAGCGCACATTTACATATGTAAGAGCGCATCTACAGCCCGACTATAGCGGGGGTCATCCCTAAACGAACTCCTCAGAATAGGGTGTCAAAGGGAGACGCTGAAGAATGCCGCAAAATAAGGAAGGAGGAGATAAGATGTTAGCAGTGAGGAAGCCCTGTGACCTTATCAGAGGAGGAGACGCCTGGGACTGTCAGAAGACGTGTGAATCTCAGCCTGGTTATTGACAAAACTTTAGGATAGTGAATGCAAAGTTAAAGATAATTAGAGCTGCACGATTTAGTTTTTTTTTTTAAATCAGTATTGCAAGTGCGATTTGGTTTGCGATTTTTGTTTTAGTAATGTGATTCTTTCGTTTTTGTCACTTTTAGTCTCGCTATAGTCACTTATAGCCATGTTTTTGTCATTTTTTAGTCCTGTTTTTGTCACATTTTTCTCACTTTAGTCACATTTGTGTTGTTTGTGTTGTTTTAGCTGCACTTTTAGTCATATTTTTTGGCGCTTTTAGTAACTTTTTCTCACATTGCCACATTTTTGTCAGTTTCGTTGCTTGTTTCAGAACATGTTTTAACAAATCTAAACTACAGAGTTAGCCATTTTTGTGCAGAATAAAACAAGATATTTTGTTGTTTGATTACACTTTAAATATGGCAGCCTAATTGAGTCCTTTCAAAATGCAATTTCAATTTGATTTTGATTTATTGTGCAGCCCTAGTAAATAATAAAATAAATCTATTGACTTGTAAATATTTGGAAAAACACAATTCATATACATTATAATTGAAAAACACATAAAAGGTGCTAAGAATTTCATCAAATCAATTGCACTTTTTGATATTTGTGAGACAATCTATTTTCTTAATGTAAAAAAATAAATAAATAAATAAAAAAAAATAAGTAAGAAAATTCAGGAATACATCATCAAAAAGCTGCAAAAAGATGAATCCAATGAAAATAAAAAGAAAAGTAAGTCCTAGGCACTTTTGTTGTTAATATTATCTACTGGCACATTTTAGCACATTTCTGATGGATTGCTTAACAAAACTGAAAATGTTTAATTGTTAAGTGTTTTTTTCGGCCAAAATTGCACACCTCTGCTCTGCTGTTATTGGCTTTTATAAGTTTAAATCGTGCACGTATCAGTCTGTATTCATCCCTGCTTTATCTCAAATCAGAGCTTTGAGACTCTACAGTGATTGTGTACTGGAGCTGTCTGTGCACTTCTAAACACTTCCACGATTCTTCACGCTTCACACTTCGGGTCATGAACCGGGCCTCTTCCTCTTCAAACTATAAAATATGAAGATCTGTACCAACAGGTGATGTAACATTTAACAAGAAGTCAACAGGAGGTCGCTCTGGAGAGGAGAAGAGCTGGGGTCGTTTACAAGACTGATATTATTTTAAACAAAATGGTGGCTTTGGTGCAGGGAGATAAATGGCAATATGTCATGGAGTATTTGCAAATGCTGGATATTATGTGATAGAAATCTGCTTCCTGGAAATGTAACAGAATCTTTGCAAATTATATTTATTTAATCTGGACATCAGTCATGGTCTTACAAGTCAGGATTTTGTCTTTTCAACGTTTTACTTTAAACAGATGCAGCTCAAACTTTTGCCAAAAGGAGGAACATTAGTAGAGTTAATGTGAGCGTGTTCTTGGAGTGCAGATGACCCAAAATGTAAAAATGTGTTAAAGAGGATGAACCCGCTGTGACATAAGACGTGGGGGAGACAGCCGAGTGTGATGGGAGTGAGTGAAATCGGAGCAGATTTGCAAAGGCTGCTGGCTAACGGTTCAGGAAGTGTTGTTGGCAAGTTGTTGAAACACAATTTAACCAGTCTCATGCTCTGTCTCTATTGTTTTATTATTCTTTTAGCCATAACAATACGACTAGCCTTCCTGATGCTGATTCTATCATAACACCTGCTTCTGCGTTTGACTTCACGATTGTTTCAGGCTCAGGGATTGAAAATACTGAGATGATGTTGACTACTTTGAAATATTTTAATATGAATAGTTTTATGTAGCACAATACAAATGATCTTAATAAGTTTATAGCGCGTTTCTATAAAGTTTGAGCACCCAAAGAGCCTTACATCAAGAAGGAAAGTACTTTTTGTTACTTTTTGTAGCTCCTGACAAACCCACTGAAGTAAAAGCATTGAAATAGCAGTTTTAAAATGCACTACAAAAGTTAAAAGCAAAAGTATTTCACAGCTTGTTCAAGGGATTTTGCTAATCTTTGGTCAAAAGTAGCAGTTCAAATCAGTTTCTTTATGTTTAATGTGGGTTTTATGTGTTTAACCCTAATCCTAATCCTGTTTGCTCCAAGATGGGGTTTGAACTCAAACCCTTTAGGCAGAATTTCACCATAAATGTGCAAAAATAACCCCTCAAACCATATGAAAAGATGATGGTGGGTGACTTTAATTTAATTTTATATTTAAAACAAACACTTTTAAGCCGAAAATTAACAGACTAAAATTATTATTATTTTTTTTATTCATTGATGTTTTTTAACTACTGCCATATTTAACAAAATCAACATCCCTATACATCCCCAGTGTGTAAATAGACAATGTACTAAATTATTAAAATATTTATAAATGATGATTGTAAATTATGAAACCCAAATATTAATTACTTTAACTATTAATATGGACTGAACCATCTAAAATAGAACATACTGAGTGGTAGAAGAATTACTCAAATTTGTAAAAGTACTGTTACAGGAGCAAATGTACTCAAGTAAAAGTATGACAGGAAAAAATCTATTTAAGTAAAAGTATTTAAGTATACCCATTAAAAATGTACTTTTAGTGTAAAAAGTAAAAATATTCAGAATTTTTTGGAAATGATTACAGCGTCAAACAGTGATTTGGATAAAAATGTAGCTGATTTTTGTTAAACTGAGTCCATTTCCTCATGTTTCCAGTTTTTATTTGTATCTTATCGTTGTTTGTTCAAAGTTGGGACTCGCACTGATCAAAAATAACCCCCTTAGCCATTTCAGCAGTCTCAAAGCTTAAAGGAAAGTACTTTTAACTTTTCAAAACGCAGTGTCATAGAGAAAGTACAGATAGTTTCTCTCAAATGAAATGAAGTAAAAGTACTGTAAACCTCCCACTGCACACACCGCTGTCTACGACTCTGGAGCTGTGTGCACTGTCTGTGAGGCTTGTTTGCGGGTCATGACCCTGGCACAGGAAAGCGACAATACCGATAGACAAGCACACACTGGTATTGTCAGTATTAGCAGGTCAGGTGCCACCCCGCAGTGTGCACAAGCCGAGCCGAGCAGCAGACAGCGAGGAGGCAGGGATCCACAATGTCTGACAGGGAAATCTGGTTAAATGCGCTTTAATCCTGTTGAGCTGCTGCTAAAGCTGACACTTCCTCACCTGCCTCCTGGTCGTGGGAGAGTGAGTAAAGCCAAAATAAGATCATTAATAACACGTTTGATGTCGCAAGCGGCTTGTTAGCGTAGCGGGAAAGAATCTGAGTTATTTGTGAATGAACTTTTCGTGGGTGTACACTTCATTCATCTGCGGGGAAAGCGCATACCGGTGCTTTAAGTAGCACAAACCGCAGTTATGAAGTAAGTTGACTTTCTTTGTTGGAATTGTCTTTCAAACATGCCAAGAGTTTGTGGTTTGAGAGATTCTATTTATATGTCGCAATTTTCTCACACTTTTGAACTCGAGCTTGGTGTAGAAAAAAAAGAGTTTACTTAGGAAGGGCATCCAGTATAATAAAACCAAGAAGCTATTGATTAGTAATGATCTCACCTATCAGTAACAAGACATAGGAAGCAGATAATATTGAACACTTCTATAGAACAATGTGATATACAGTGCAATCAATAACATATTTAAAGGTGCACTATGTAACTTTGCTGATGACAGGTTGGACTTGTCATTTTACTGAATCGTAGATCGGAGATAATTATATTTACGATTTTGCTAAAAATGTTACAAATTCGATTCCGTTTTGGCGTTTTTTTAGATTTATAATTTTAATTCCTGGTTGTAAATCATGACATCACACTTGCCTAGTAACTACCCCGTACCCTGGGCCAAAGTTCTAAGTACACAGATATTATACTTTGATAAATAAAATGTGTTGAATTAATGGTTAAAGCAGAAAAACGTGTTGTAAATGGATCAAATTAAAATAAAACTCTGCTCTACTTCTGGTCATTTTCAACAGATTTTTACACAATCTGCTGATTGGTATAAAAGTATCATTTATATTTGCAACATGTATGATCCCACTAAACAAAGTCAAAACTATCCTGTCACACACTTTAAACAATAAAAAGATATATAATGGGTTTAATTTTAAATGGTAGCTCTTTATAAAAACTATACTGTGGAAGATTCCAGGGAAAGCGACAACTTTTTCCTAGAGAGAAGCGAGCAGCAATCCGCCTTTCAGAAAAGTTACATAGTGCGCCTTAAAAATGGCAGGTTTTGAGGTGTTTTCTATTCTGTAGTTGTAATTATTTTCCACATTATTTCACTCTGAAAAAAGGGGCCGTCCTCAGTTGGAAGTCAGACTCTCCTTTTTGTGAATGGACTGGAGCATATAATTACCTGTTCAGTGTGGCCTGCTCCGTCAGCTCCACACCCGCAGCGCACACTACTATGAACACACACACACACACAGAGGCCACGTGCACGCTCCTGGGTCCACGTGCACACTCACACACACACACTAACACACACTGCAGGCCTCGTCCCAGCTGGAAGTGCACAGCTGCTCCTGTTTACCCTGTCGGGACCAGAAAAACATCCTGTACAGTTCTCCGGGTGAAAACCTCCCCTCGGATAATAAACACGAGCCAGCGGCGCAGTTTGAAGCTACACTTTGGGTGGGTTCTGTGGACAAGGGGGATAGGCCTCTTTCAGCTGCAGGACGTGACAGACAGGGAAATGTGTCGGGGACGAAGGAAAGCATGAAATCTCTGAATTTCTTGAGTAAGCGTTTACAGTAGTCATGGTTGTATAGGACAAGTTTTGCCTTTTTCTGAAAACACAGGTAATCAATTAATATGACTGTGAATGCAGAAAGATGTAAGACTCCGTGGTATTACTTGTCTTTGTTATAAGATACATTTGGAGCATCGTTTCAAAGCAATATTTAAAGTTGGTACATGTACTCCTTCTGATTAGGCCTGCAAATATAATCGCAGTCGGATTGAAATTACAGTTTTAATGCAGACAATTGGCAAATCACAAAGGCTGCAACTTTGGAAGTGCCATAATTTCCTCCACAGACAACAAAATATCTTCTTATTCAGCATAAAAAAAACTGCAAACCCTGTAGTTTAGATGTGTACAAACATGCTCTGAGATACATGGATTTCTTCTATTAGTTTAGCAGTTCAAAGGTCTATTCCAGTCTTTTTGTGAGTTCTCCTGGAGGCATTTAAAATGTGAACTTTGAACAGAATCCTATTATTAACCATACATTGCAAATCTTAATATTTTTCCCAAATCATGCAGCCGTACAACTGATTTAAAAGCTTCACACCAATAAATTAAATGCCTTCAGTTTCCATAGTTTGGTGTTTGAGCTTTAGAGTCTGGCAAACAAAAGCAAGGAGCTTATTTACTTTTCTAATTTAATCATTTACTTGAAAACGAAAACAAAGCATGGAACTTTCAGTAAAAACTTAAATTGTGAAACAGAGTTATGGAGAGACAGCAGCAGGAAATGTGTCAGTGATTGAGGAAAAAAAGTGTGTAAGCATTTTTAGAAATCACAGTAGCACTGGTTAAACAGGAAGTACAAATACGTTTTTCTGTTATCAGTGTCTAGAAGAGGAATACATTTAAATTCTGGTTAATACTTATGGTTGTCCAGGCTGTTGCATCTAAACATGTTTTAAAGTTGGTAATGATTGGCTTCACTCAAAAAAAAAATTATGTTGACTATTTAAATATATTATGTCACCTTTTTTCATGTTGAATTGACATATTTCAAATAGATTATATGGGAAAAGGGAAGAAATGTTTAAATGGGGCCAACATTTCTTTTTGAGTGTGTGTGTTGACAACTTAAGTGTTTTTTAAATTGTGAATTATAGTTTTATACTGAATGACTTGGAACCTCCAGCACACCAAATGAAGACTTTGAATGGCTGCCATGCCCCGGTGACAATAACAGAAGTGCTCTTGACTTTGACCGAGGCTGTTTTGGCTCTTGTTGTGTCTGGAGACGGGAGGAGGAGGAGAAATGGGCGAGGACCTGGTTGGAATGCGGTCGTGTGTGAGCTTGTGTGTCCCATATACGTGCGTGTGTGTGTTTTTTAAAAAAGTGCTATGTTTATTCACGTCTGTCTGCCTCCCTCCCTCCTCCCCCTCCCCCTCCGCAGTGCAGTGCAGCTGACAGTCACTTAAGCGTTTTGGCTGGCACGTAAAAGAGATTCCAGCGCAGACACAAGTATTCGCCTTTATGTAGTATCGGGGAAGGGCCGAAGAGAGGCTAGCGGACAAAGCCAAAATGTTGTCCGAATCTCATCTGTTGCGTTTGTTCTGTTGTGTTTTACAGCAGTGGCATTTCACAGCCCTCCAGTCACTATAAAGAAGGAACCTCAAAGTCCCGGGTCGGACCCCAGTCAGTCCTGTAGCCACAAGCAGACATTCAACTACCCCAGCGGAGAGCAGTGCCTTTATGCCAGGTTTGTTCACCTCAAAAGTCACCCTTCACCATCTCTGGAAACATTTAGCACACCAACGATCATGAATATGCAATAAATTAAGATTAAAATATCATAAACGAGCCATAGCTTTTGACAAATCGATTCATGTTTTTGTCCGTCTTTGGGTTAAAGATTATTTAGAACTACCTTATCCATGGTTTAGTCTCATGTTTAGCCCTGATTGAGCTCTAATCAAGTCCAGGTTAAGATCTGGTGGTACTCAGGAAGCCAAATATTATCTTAGGTGGTACTTGGTGTGAAAAGCTTTAGCTAAAAAGCCAGATCTGTTGTATTCCCAAACTAGAGACTCAGTAGAAGCAGTTCTGCAGTTGTTCTATACCAGGAGGACAACAGTAAATTCACGTTCATAATCGATGGAATCAAGAAAAAAAATTTAATATAAACCAGAACAAAGTTGAAACTAAGACTGCGCTCACACTTGCAAAAATTACACTTCCAAACTGAGACTAAACTGTGACTAAAGCCGAAACTAAACCCGAATAAGACCAGGACTAAAGCAGGACGAGAAAAGGACCAAACCAACTCTGCAAACTGGGCTCAACTCAGCACCAAACAAATCTACTAAGCTAAACCGGACTCAGTCACGTTACATTTATGCCTGTTTGGACGAGAATTAACAAGAATCAAATTAGCTTTCAACTGAAACTAACCAGAACTACAATCGACTCTTGATTATGGACAGAAAAAAGACATTGTGCCATCACTGCAGCATCATTTGAACATCTATATGTCGTAAAACAATGTTAACTCTTTTTGACTCCGACGCTCAAACGAACAGTGAGTCTAAAGCTTCTCTGGTCAGCCGTCACTAAGTCCGACCGCATGATATTGACTTGTATACCACACCAGCAGACCTACATCTGTACTGTTAGCTCTATCGACTGAAACTAACGAAAACAAGCCCCCAGGACAGTCCAGTGTGTCTAATATGTTTATCCGCTCCACAGTGCCTATGAGCAGAAGAGGGCTGCTGCAGGGGCCAAGAGCTCCTGTCCCGGGACCCCCATGTCCCCCATGACACAGCAGCATTACTCCCCCAAACCCACTGCAGCCGGACGGCCCGACGCGGGGTACATGAACCACGCCCCGGCAACGCAGCCACTGCCCAGCAACAGCTACCACCTCAACCCCAGGTACACACAAGAGCTTATTTATGGGGTGGAAAATAGAGTTAAAAACAGCCATATTATGCATTTGTTGTGACGGTTTCAGGAATGGTCAAAAGCCAGTGGTGTTAGATTAAAGCGAGATAAGATTAATGGCTTTCGCAGAGGTCTATGAGGTTTTTTAGGGCTAAAGTTGACATAAAAATTCTCGCCCTGTTCATCCATTTGTCAACGAAAAGTGTGGCGCTGGCAAAAGCTCTAAAAACTATGAAGCATCTATAATCTGACCAAATATCTGACCTTAACTACAATCACAGGACCACAAGCTCAGACAGATTTCACGCTAAATAAACTATTCGTACAGAAAGGTACTTGTAACATCGGTATTCACTTCTAAACTCCAAATTCACTCCCAAATCCTTATAATCTTAGCAAAACAATGAGTTGACTGATAAAATGTTTGGTCATCCAAAACACATCAGCTTATTAATCAATTATGCAACTAAAGACCTACAGCTCGAGGGTTTTCTGTGTATTCATGTCATAGAAAGTCTCTTTTTACAGCATTCCTGAAAACCTATGCAGAATTAACTGTAGGGCTGCACAATATTGGAATTTATTGAGATATGGCTGGTTAATACCGTGATATTGATATTAATTAGATTTCTGAATATACTTTTTGACATTAAAATATTATTCAAATAAATATGTTCATGCCTTAATTTATCAGTCGAAGCATTTTACTGAGACAAAGCCAAGACAAAATCAAGGCTAATTTAGACTGAATAAGGAAAATCATGACTAAAAATCAGCCTTTTTCCAACTTTTTCATTTAAAAAACACAACATTTCTGTCAGATGGAGGACTTAAATGTTAATGCGATATATTGTGTTGCGTTATCGATACTTTTGCAATACATTATGCAGCCCTAGTTCAAATTCAAAGCCACAAATTCTAGACTCTTAACGTATTGATCATTTCAGCTCCAGGTACCAGGGCCATTCAGGAGACCCCATGGGCCCGCCTCAGTTCCCGCCTCCAGCCCCGACCTTCCAGCGCATGCCCTCTGCCCCGTCAGGACACGGCGGCGGCGGGACAGGAGCGGGGGCGGGCGGGGGTCCGGGAGGAGGCGGCGGCGGAGGGGGAGGCGGTCCGAGCGGAGGGTTTCACCGGCAGCACTCGGACCCCTGCATGCCGTACCTGCAGCAGAGCTTTAAGCAGGAGTACCTCGACCCCATGTACGAGAGGGCGGCTCAGGGCATGACGGGCCCGGGACACGGGCACAGGCCGCACCCCCATCCGCACCCGCACCCCCACCCTCATCCGCACCCGCACTCGCACCCACATCAGCACCGGTTCCCCCCCGCCCACATGATGGTCAAGCAGGAGCCCACAGACTACACCTACGAACCTGGTGAGTGCAACCACAGTCAAGCATCTCCAAATTAAGTAGCACCTATGGAACATTTTCAGTCATGTACTTAATCTATTTTGACGGTTTGTACTGAAGGATTTGTTGATAATGGATAAGATCGTCAAAAGTATCGAAAATCAGGTACTAATCGATATTAAAACTAGTATTGAAAGTAAAAAATCCTTTTACAGAACAAAATTTGACCTTCCACCTTTCGTTTTAGAATGATCTTGAATCAGAACAAGTTTAAGACCACAATGTTTAATATAGAAAGAACTATTATTTAGTCAAAATGGAAATGTCAGTCCAAATCTAAAACCTTGACCTAAAAAAAGAGCATTTTATTGTAGTATCGAAATTGATAGAGATTGAAGTTTGTTTATTACTTTCTTATATCTCTTACTTTTACGCAAAATTTCAATTCTTAGACATTCCAAAACAGTCTCAGAAAGGCTTTATTGCCTTTGTCACCGAACAAGGAAATTGCTTCAGCAGTAAGGTGCATAAAACAATTAATAATAATAATGTTTTTAAAAAATAGACTATCCTAAAATAAGGCCATGCAAAAAAATAATAACTGAATTTCATATTTTCAAGATACGCAAAGGCATCTGGCTTTGACCATCATTCAGGTTTAAAGACCGAATTTTCAAATAAAACTAATAATTCTTTGTAATGTTGGGAAAAAGTAAGAACATCTGAAAAGTTACAAGTCAGGTTTGTGGAGTGACAAGCCCCCATCACTGCAACAAAGCATGTTTTAGTACAACAAAAACATGTAATGAAGTACTGTACATACCTTAATGTCAGTCTATTATTCTGACACAATGGGGCTTTAAACTATTAAAACATTGCAGTACATTTTTCTTATATTTATGCCAGTAAAGAAAACGTTTCAAAATTATCTCTGAAAGTATGTGTCCTTTTCTAATTCACCTTTGTCTCACCTTTAAAGCTAAAACATTTGACACAAAATAAAAATAAATCAAACTCAAATCACTTCCACCAGCATAACTGATGCTTGAGCCAACTGGATCCTCCTCCTCGGTCTTTAACAAGCATTTAAAGCTCCAGTCAACGTGAACAATCATGACATATTATGGCTATCACTTGCTAATCTGTTCCACCCTTTCAGAAGTCTTTTCAATCCAACGTCTCCCTGGTGTGCGGAGCTAACTAAAGAACAAAATGTCCAAAAAGGCAAAACAAATGTATTCACTGTATCCACCCTGCCCACTCCCTCCCTCCAAAAAAAACTCCTCCCTTCAACTCTCTGACACTTTGTTGAAAAAAAACTGTATTTTTTCTAACCTGCGGCCGCTCCTCTCCTCCTCCCTCCCTCCCTCCTCCCTCCTTCCTCCCTTGTGCAGTGCGCTCGGTGAAAGAGAGGCAGAGGAATTTCATTGAGAAAATGGAGGGCACTGGAAAGACTAGAGTCCCCAGTGGAGTGAGCGCAGGTTTCAGGTTGCACCCGCGGCTTCCTTTTTGTGCCGGCAGATGAACTCATAATGGAAAAATGAGCGTGGCCACGGTAATTTGAGCCTCTCACTGGCCGGGCTCTGGGAAGGGGAGGAGGGGGGGAGGAGGGGTGACGGAGAGGGGCACGGGGTCTAGGAGCCGGGGCAGACTTTTTTCTCGGCATGAGCCCTACAGCTGGAGAAGATGCACTGGATGATGGTTAGAGGAACAAGGAGTGAGAAATTCAACACTTAGAGAGAGAAAAAGTTGTGTATCTTCACTTGGGAGGTCAAGATTATTTGTTTAATTGATGATGAGAAATAATAATTGTAGGAAAAATGTGTGACGATATTCTGTAGCACCATGTGAAGTGCACACTATTCACAGAAATAGAAGTTGCTGGAGAAACTGGTTGTCAAGTTTCCCAGCATTATAATGTGTTTTGGGACTGTTATCGCTCAGAAATAATGGACCGAGATTTATCGAGCATTCAATTTCAGGACTTATGTATTTGGGCCTCAAAACTCCTGCCATGGACACAATGAATGGATACCTTTGAAGCATACGTCTGGCCACAGGGAAAAAGCCATCGTGAAAAAAATGGAAGACACAAACTTAACCAACAATCAAGGACTGGACCAAAATTATAACTGACAAGAAAAAACGTGACTTAATTTGAAAATGGACCTTTTTGACAGACTCTGGACCAAATTTGTGTTGTGTTTTATCATAAAAATAACAAAGTTCAATCTACTCTTCTGTACCCGACTGTGAAACGCCTTCATATCTGCCCGTTTAACTTCACATCATCGTTCAGACAGTTTGGTTTGATAAAGCTGGTCACAAACCAGAGGAGTAGAGATGTGATTTCACTGTTGTCATGGCGTCAACAATCGGGAATAATCATTAAATTCTCCCCACAATAATCATAACACTAATTTGATGTCGAGAAATCCCTCATCTTCAATTACAAAGAGTAGTTTGAGTGAAAATAAACATACTAAATTACCTATACGAATTATTTTATACGACTGCAAATAATGACTTTAAATGCTTAGGGCTATAATTAGAAAGGTTGGGTTGAATGTTATTACAAGTTGTTACATGGTATTTAATGAGGGAGGAACATCGCAGGAAAGGAAGTTTAGAATAAAGAGGATACAATAATATAGCTTTAAATCGCTATAGAAAAGGTTTCATTCACTCTTGTCCTCGTTTGAGCCCAGATCTAGAATTGGTTTGGTCCTGTTCTAGTCCTGGTTTAGTCCTGGTCCAGTCAAGGATTAGTGCTGAATCCAGCCCCAGTGTTGGTCCTAAACTGAGCCCATTTTAGGCCCGATGTGGACTTGGTTTGGTTCAGTTCGAGTCCTTGTTTAGTCCAGGTTTAGTTTTGGGTTTAGGCACAGTTTTGATGTGGTGAATGTGAATTTGTGAACACAGCCTAAGACTAATTGATTATTATAATATATTCTCCAAAAATACAGACTTTGGACAAAATGGTATGTTTTATTTCAACTGCGTGTGCCTTAATTTAGTTTGCATGTCTTTAGTTTCTTTTCTTTCCCATGCTCTGTTATTTGTGTTTTTTAAATCTGTTTATTATGCTGAAAAAATGAATTCAAAAAAATAAATTCAAATATATAAAAGCGTGCAAAACAAAGATCCTCAAAACTGCTGGATACTTTTCATTCAGCGTATTTGCTAGACTATTTACCCAAACGTAATCAACTTTTTAAATTGTGCTTTTATATTTTAGTTTGAATCAGATGAAATAATCTAAATGAAAGAAGATTTGGAGTTAAACACTTTGCGAATCCCGTACCATTTACCAACCTCCATAAACAATCAGTCTAAGCTCACCGTGTATTTATGAACGATTGACTTTCTTTCAACGAACAAAAACATAATTACATTTTACTACATTTTAGAAAAGGCGTATCCCGCTCGCTCCACACACACACACACACGCCGCACAATGAAACGCGGACGCAAGTACCGACCGACAACAAAACCGCTTCCTTTTCATCTTTTCAAAACGCGGACAATGCGAGCTGCCGGTTCGTGAATGGGTCTGCGGAGTTTCACATCCAAATTGGCATACCATCACTAATCACAGCCATTGTAGCGTGTGAAAGACACCCAATGCCCCACAATAAGCAGGATACAATTAACCAGCTCGCCCTGATCTGGCCGCCATTCTGCCCTGGTGGGAGTGTGCCTGCCCGTTGCCAGCGCCGCAGAAGGATATTGTTGACAGTGTGATTGGGGCTTTGATTTGTCCCAATGGCGTCTTATCGCGGCGGCTGCATTCTCCACCGGTGAGTCACGGCGCAGAGCTGGAGGCTACGGAGCTACACCTTTAAGATCAAGTTTCTTCCATTGAAAAACGCGGCGACAATAGGCGAACAGTTATGTATGAAAGATTACGAGACACGCCCTTCAGAAGGCCGAGAAATTACAGTTTGACTTGGCGGGGAATGACGTTAGGAAGTCGGTGCTATTTATGTACTTTTCTCAAGTAATTGCAATAGTTCGAGTGACTGTGGGTGGTAATGGCAGCAAGAAATAGCCGTAAGGTTAATAGTAACGGTGGTGGCAGGGTTGGCAAAAGTCAAAAATCTGACGCTAATCGACAACAAAGTAGTATCAACCATAAAGTGCCTATGACAGGTTTTTGTTGTTTTCTTTTTTGACTTTTGTTGGCGGGATAATGCTGTCGTAAATATTAATGATATTTTACACCAATTACATGAGGGAGATTCCTTTCAAACGTTCAACACAATTTACATGCAAGAAACACATTTTTCTAATCCTTTAAACATTAATTCATCAAAATAAACATGTTCTTATATCTTTTTTATTTGTCTAATAATAATAATAATCATTTCTGTGACATTAGAGGCCCAGTGTACAACATGGTACAGTTACAGACTTTCCAACTGTGGTGTCATGATTTAGAACCAGGATGTAACATTTTAAACCAAAAAAATAGAAGAACTGGCTTTTTTTTTGCAATAATTGTCTTAATTGTGTTTATGTGAAGAAAAAAAAAGAAGAGTAATTCAACCTGTCATAGGCAAAAAATAAAAATTACATTAACAGTATTATTTTTATTATTAAAAGATTAAAAGATAATTGAAAAAAATTCTTTGATTTTTTACTTCAGTGTCTGTTTCCAATTTGGGAATAAAGGTGCATTATCTTTGTTCTGTAATAAGAAAATATAAAAAAATGTAATTAATATTTTTTTATTATCGTTGTGGTATTGTGTATCGAGTCTGTTCCTTAGGATCAAAACAGTTTGAAATGTCAGCATTCTGACAACACAGTGTAGTAGAAGTTATAGTAATAGTTTGATGCATGTTATCCATTTGTAGTAATCATAGCCCATAGAAGTAGCATTTGTAGCTGTAGTAGTCTTTTACTAGTGTCTTTTTCAGTCTCTTTTTAATGTATTCTTCATGTACATGTGTAATAAGCATGAAGATAGACTTAAATCATAATGAACAAATGGTTTATTGAGAATGATTCGGGCTTAGTAACAACTTAATTAAGGTGTAATATACTTCTTTGGAAAGGTTTGATCTCTGTATACTATCTGTCAGATTAAAATGATGCAGTGACGGTGCTTAACTCCTGACAGTTGGCACTTCTTCCTTCACATCTCATTATGTCCATTATGTGCCCAGACTTGCAGGAGATCTTGCTTTAGGCTCTGTAAAGATTCATTTCTATTTCAGCAAACTCTATGGAGTCAGTTTGTGATGTGCCCAGACACTGCAGACATTGTATACTTTTCCATTTTTCTGGTCTGGTGAAGGTGCTCGCTTGCGGCCTAAAAATACCAGCAGTCGAAAGGGAGAAGTGATATGATAAATGCAGCGCTTGCCCTTGAAGCGTTAGGAAGCGATGCATGTAGTAACTCCAGGCTTGTTCCACAACTAATTTGCGTACAGCTTAGTCAAATGTGTGCTTTTTATGAATTATGGAGTGAGCAGAAATGCTAAAGAGTTTGTGTTGTTATTATTTTGCAGATGTGCCTGGATGTCCCTCTATGTACCACCACAACGATGGCTACCCAAATCCACAACACAGCAATGAAGGTAATTAGCCGCATGTCTTTTCCACGCTCTTCACCCTCGTTTCGTTATACAGTACCGTCAGTCGATGACCTACAGTAAGGCTGGGCGATTTATCCAATTTGAATCAAGATCGAGGGCCATGTCTTTTTTTTTTTTTTTTTTTTTTTTCTTTTTAAATCAGAAGGCTACGGCCAATCGTCTTTCAGCAAAATCATGTTGTTTGTGGCAGAGTTTAGACCTTTGAAGGAAGAATTTTAAGAATTGTTGTGGCACTAAGTAGTATTTTAGTTAAGTATTTTTAGTTGTAGTTTTTGTTTATGTCCATGATATCGACACTGAAAGCCAATTTTACTTTGTTTTTGAAAAGAAAAAGTAAAATCGAATCAAAAATCAAGGTTGATCAGTTAAAAAAATTAGTTTTTTGCCATATCACCCAACTCTAGCCAGGCCGTAAAAACAATATCAAATTTAACTTTAGCTTAGAAATGTGTCTTTGGTTCTTTATTACGTACAGCACTCAGTCCATCAGACTTTACATTCAGTAATAAGTATTAAAAAAAAGAGATTTGGATCGCTAAATGTTTCTAAAAAGTTGAACCGCTAATATATTGTTCTTCAAAAAAAAACAAAAAAACACTTCAATAAAAACATTTTGCTGATAGTTCATTTATCACTTAATTAAAACATAAAAAACATAACTCATGTTTTTATGTCTTGCTAATATGTATAATATGTATAATTTTTTAAAAGTCCAAATCTGAAATGTAATGGTGACATTTGAGCAACAATCAGTTCTATTTTTGATGACTGTATATGTTGTAACTGCGTGTCGTCCCCTCTGGTTGTGGTCACTGGCGACAGGCGTGGAGTGTCGCGTGTTTCCATTGGCTGTTCGTGTTGTTATTGGCTCGGGGCTCGCCTCTCCCCGGCCTCAAGAATCTCTGAATAAACAAAACTTCTGGAAAAAGACCACTCTTTTCCTACTGCTAAAAAAAAGGAAAATCTGCCAATCAAAGTGACTGGTAAGAAAAAGTGTCACTACAGCGATGTGAGGACAGTGGAAAACAATAGATACAAATACGATCCAGCAGAGTTCAAGTACGCACATTATGTTGAATATAATTTAATTACTTTGAAGTATTCAACAAAGGTGACTGACGGAAACACTGAGAAGACAGACTGAAGTAGAACTAAATAGTTATACGAGATTAGAAACAACTTGCAGGGCTATGTTGAATTTAATTATCACAACTAGGCCTAAAATAGATACTAACAGACCTCTGTGTGGGAACAATCCATTCATTTTAATGGAGAACAGCAACTCACACAAACTGTGCAACAACAACAACAAGGGATAGAAGTTATATTGTGTCAAATAAAGACACAAAGACATGCAGAAGAATAAAGTAGTTGAACGGCCCAAATTTGTATATAATATATAGCGCCACCTGCTGTATTTTAACATCTACAGACGCATCTGTTCACTTTTCTGAAGTTACACCAGGTCGACAACGTCCATCTTGACTCAGTTGTGACTTGATTTAGTGATTTGAACTAGTTAAAATGCTTTGTGAAAGAAAGAAGTTGCTATTGAATCAACAGAATTTCCCCTCACACCAGACCACGCCCCCCTAATATGACCCGTGCCGATTGTAGATAATTATTTGTAGAAAAGATATTATTTTATTCAAATTATCAAGTACACATTTTTGCTAAGATGTTTAATTTAATTTAATCCGTAGATTTCTACTCTCTCTCTCTCTTTTTTTTCTTCTTCAAATTATATTCATGGGTTTCACAATGATGAGAAATCAATTTAAAAACAAAATATTTTATCTTTTGAATGGGGAAAGAGTTTTCATTTGTTGCATGTAACAGGAAGCTGCCTGGAATCCATGAATACTAATTTTTTTATGTTTTTCCTGGCTGAAATTTTATATGTACGTTAACTTATCTTTCCTATTCTCTCTTCTTCTGTTAATTACTGCTTGTGCTACTACATATATACACTACTATTGTTGTTTTCAAATACAATAGCAACTTGTACCATTATCAAATTTACAAATAGAAAACACACTATACTTCTTTGGACCAAATGGGAGGTTTACTCAGGACTATTTTTTTTCTTTAGATGCCCTTTACAGCCTCTTTTTTACCTCGTTCTCCCATGTTTTTAAAAACTGAAAAAAACACACACAAAAAAGAAACGAAAATAGGCTACACTTATAATTCCCTCGTATCTCTGCTATTCAAGGTCACGCACCGTTTTCAAATGTATAACCTGCTTTTGGATCCAGGCCTCCTTAAACCCACACAGCCCTCGTCTTTGTCTGTGTTCCAGGCTATCTGTTCGAAAACGACTCCCGCGTGGTGCCCGAGAAGTTCGAAGGTGAGCCTCTTTTCCTCTCCGTTTCATTCGCACGCCGTAGCCCATTTGGCAAGGTGTCGGCACGCAATCATCCCGAAACACTAGCCATACTGTCGCCGGCGCCAATCTCTATCCGAAACTATCAAGTTATAAGGATTGTAGCGCTGGTCTTTGTTTTAGAGCTTAGCCCGTAGGTTTGGTTTCGTCGTGCCACTGGAGGTGATTGATGCTAAAACAGATTTGAGTGGACGGGGAGACTATAAGGATTGGCCGATTCAGGTTGGAACTACTCGGAGTAACTTAGCACACCCTCTCATGTTGCTAAACTTGTGTACGACATATCCAGTGACCAGTAAACAACAAGCGCAAACACCAATCAGGGTTTGTTTACTTACACTTTGCGTCGCCTTCAGTTTGGACTCATCTGTTGGAGAGCTGCGGTGCGTCACTCATGTTTATGTCGTCCCCATGTGCACTGGACACGGGCGATCCATGACTAAGGCCTGTGAAGTAAACAGAACAATTGAACTTAGAAAAACATATCAGATGTGGAAAATCAGATTAGTTTCTTGCCATTCATTCAAACAATGACATATTTTGATATTCAAGCAAACAGATCTCTAATCTAGTTTCTAGTGTGACTTACTTTTCCAGACATTTTAGTTGAGATTTGTATTTTACAGAGAAATTATGGTTATTATTTATATTTTTTCCCCCTGTACATAGCATAAAACTTTGAATTGTCAATGTCGATAAGTCACACTTTTGGTCATTGGTAACTAAGGATCCAGAATGTTTCCTGGAAGTCAAATGAAATCTGAAATTAGGCTTATTCTCTTGACTTTTGAACAATATTTTGACACTTTTTTTAGTAATTCATCAATCATAAAAAGTAGATGTGTGTTTTTAGAAGCAAGTTCAAGTTAGATTGTATTCCTGTCGTTTCATTTTAGCAGAAAACGTTTCAGTAAGAATGACTGAATTACAGGAAGTAGAGCATATAAATTGCAGAGATGAGGATTTTGGCCATCGTTCTGTTCATGTTGAGGTTAGATAGCGTAAGCCAAGGAATGAGTAAGGAATGAGTCGCCTATCGTGGGAAATAACTAATATTTTGGTGGTAAAGTTAGTTTTGTAGAGCACAATTTGCATACAAAAAGATTCAAAGTGCTTTAAAAGAACAGAAAAAGATGCATTCAAATCACACTGCAAACAGATAAAAGCATTAATAATCAGTATTTTAAAATTCTTTCAGTCATATGCACAGCTAAAAAGAACTGTTTAAATTCCCCCTGAATTGTCCCTGCAGCCTTTTAATCAAAAATCTTGGCATTTACAGTTGAAATATTAGACAGGATTTAATAAAACTGGTCAGAAAGCGTTTGAGTGTGTCCATGGGTGCAGCTGTATGTGAAACGTCCAGATGTCCTGGCACTACCTAAATTCACTCACTTCCATCTGGTGTTTGTCTAACTCCCTCAGAACAAGAAATGTAAGAAGCATTTTAACTTAATGTCAGTCTTAGGGGAGGTCTTAAGTAATGGTTAGAGTTTGACAAGCCAGAGTACTGGACCAACTAATGGGGGATGAAGCAACAGCAATAAAAAAAAATATCAGGCGGTGTCAGAAGTCAATACAAACACAGAAAGTCAGAGCTATTTTCATTTTCATTCAGCTAATTATAATTTTACTGTTGTATTTTATGGTCTAGATTCCTTGAAAGTGAAAGAAAGGATGTCGGCCAATAGTTTAAAAGCCAAAATAAACTAGAATTGGACCCTCTTTTTATTAATTTATATAAGGAGGCCCATGTGAGGCTTTCTGTTGGGCCTGTATACATATATTATAGTACTTTTAAATAATTTTTGTTGTTTTACATGTTCTGTATTTGTATTATTTCACGTGATAACCTGTTTTTTCTCACATGTAATGCATTTTAAAAGGAAACAGGCTACACATACAATGAATAAAACTATTTAAGATTTATTATTTAAACAAAATTCCCACATTTACCTTTACAGCAAATGACTGCGTTCACATTCAAATTGGGACTAAACTGGGATTTAAAAAATGGCACTAAACAAAATTGAAACTAGAAGAAGACCAAACCAAATCAGGAAGTTGACAGAATGAGTTAACTGGAGATTTAAGAATTAACTGTGAATTTATTCTACCTTTTTATAAAACGAATACACAATTTACAACTTTTCTTGTCTTGTGGGTCAAATATACGGTGCACACTTTGGGTTTAAGATACAGTTTGATCTAAAGATAGTTTGTTTGTTAATTTCATGCCCTGTTTTAGTCGATGAATCAATACACCGTGCACGACATGTAGCAGGCTTCCTTTTCTAAACATGAAGACTTGAATGTTGTGCTGTACCTCTGTGTAGGTGAGGTGAAGCAGGAGGGCGGAGGCAGCGGAGTGTTTCGGGAGGGCACGCCTTACCAGCGCCGCGGCTCTCTGCAGCTGTGGCAGTTCTTGGTGGCTCTTCTCGACGACCCCGGCAACGCGCACTTCATCGCCTGGACGGGGCGGGGCATGGAGTTCAAACTCATCGAGCCCGAGGAGGTAAAGAGAATGTCCCGCGGTTCAATGGGAAACACTCCAAAGTCCAGTGGGTCTGCTGTGTGCTTGAAGAGTGAGAAAATGTATAGTTTTGAACAATAAGTCCAGTTAAATGTGATTAAACTATATACAATACATTCACATTTTAAACAGTTTTTCTCATGTGAGCTACGATTAACCAAATGTTTTAGATCAGTCTACTCTTTACATGAAGCAACATAGTTCGAAATGCAGTTTTTAATTATTTGTTTACTTTTGTCTGAATTTATTGGTATAAAGCTGGCAAAGAACTGTACTATTGAGGGCAAAAAAACTTAAAAATGATTAATAATGACAGTTATCTCAGTGATAGTAACTCTTTCTAATGCTGATAAACTACTATAGTTGTGTAATTCAGTCGCTGAATCTAAAATTAAAGATATTATGCTAAAGCTATTATGCATTTGTCAGGTTTGTAGTATCGAACTATAACATGAGTAGATCATTATTTTGCATTTTGTTCACTGTAAACCGCAATATTGATCCAAATCGACTTAATAGATACAGGTCCATTACCTTCCCGTTCAGAGCTGATAGTGGCTACGTGACATTTTTTAACCAAACATGAATGAATAATCGCAACTTAATACGGAGATGTGGGCGGAGATAGGGGGTTGGTGAAAACAGGATCTTTCTACGCACTTGAACCTCAAATATAGAATTATTTAAACATGAATGAATCAATCAAAATACAACTTTGAGTAAACTACAAACGAGGAAACACACTGTTTTAAAAAAAAGCTCATTAAAGTTGATTTTGTACATCAAAATTCTACCTCTACAAGTTATTATTTTACTGTAAATAAAAGGCCGTTACCCTTCGCATATTGTAATACTAGTTTATTCCAAGTTTTTTCCACCTTGCGCTTTTATTCAGGTTTAAGGCCGGGCTCAGATTAGTCAGATCAGAAGTGTGATTCAGCCACTTTCCCCGCGGCCTCTTCTCTTCCCCCTCCTCCATTATCTCCCCATCCATTATTCAACACATGAAACGATGAGTGAAGAACGAAGGGCACGCAGACACCAAACCGAACCACAGCCCCCCGATCTCACCTCACGTTTACATCAAGGATTTTTGTAATGTTTAAATCTCCCCTACAATAACCGGACTCCATGCTTTTAGTTCAGTCCAGATAAAACCTATAGTGTGTTTCCCACTATCTTTTACTGTACATTAAATATGAATGGAGTTTTTACAGGAGCAATTAGAGCTGAGAGCGCACTCAGAGATCAAACAGGATGGACGCTTTGGGAATTGAACCGGCCTGAGTCACGCTGCGAGCCCCTCCCCCAAAACTTTCAGCTCGCTCCATGGCACTTTACGTGAAAAATGATGATTGACACAGTTATTATTGTCAGCTGTAATCGTTTCTGCTGAAGAGAACTAAATAAAAACTAAACAGGAATAAATGAGCTATTTCTTTGCCAGTGGCGTAATTGTTTAAGGTGTGTGTGGTTGTGGTGTCATGGGTTCGATTCCCGGCCTCGAACTTTTGCCCGAATGTCAATCTCCTCTCTCTCCCAGTTGCATGCTATAGTTGACCTAAAAAATAAAGCATTTGGGGCATAAGATCTTTAAAACGTTAATTTATTTGAGCAGATTTAGTGCCTAAAAGTACAGATATTTTTGTCGATAAAATGAATTAAATAGCTTTTTTTTTAATTGCAGTGTCCACGGTAAATATAAAGATTTTGGTCAACAAAGTGTATTATCAATTTAGTCAATAAGCTTGATATTTTGTTGAATAAGAAAACACATTGGTTGTAATCTGTATTCAACTGAAAAGACTCAAAAGACTAAAACTAAATTTAAAAAAAGAATAATTGGTTGTCAAAATCAAAACTAGATTGACAGCTGCTAGAAGGCATGAACGTTGTTTAATGTGCATGTTCTGACAGGATCAGTGGTCCCGTGTTAAAGGGGTGTTTGGGCTCGGCCTGTGCCCAACACCCCAGCGATGACTCCTGTTTCACTCTAAACACTGCTGGTGCTGGACTATGGGTGCCTTCAAGTGGTAATAGTTACATAAAAAGGAAGTGCCCTGGTCACATGTGGATTCTGTTAAAGTGAAAAGGCCGTTAACTTGTCAATGAGGACCCCTAGTGTTCATACACATGCATTACACTCGACTGGAGCTGTTTTTATAGTGGTTTCTTGACCTTCTCTGTGCTCAGGTGGCCCGACTGTGGGGGATGCAGAAGAACCGTCCGGCCATGAACTACGACAAGCTCAGCCGCTCTCTGCGCTACTACTACGAGAAGGGAATCATGCAAAAGGTACTACAATAATACATCATACCAATACTTGTCGACTTCATCCTTTAGACTTATTGTACACCAAACCTGATTTTTCTGCATTTATATCATTAAATACCAACACTGGTGTTTAGATCATCAGTCTATACCTGATACCAGACAGATAAAACTGTCCAAAGACATTCTATTTTTCCTGTGACTTTGCAATAGAATCAGAATGTTTTATGGCAATTGTCAGTGAACAAAATGCACAAAAACATGAACTTGCTTCGGCGATGGGCGTAGCATAAAATAATAAATAATTATAGTGAAATATTAGCTTTGATAAAATAAGGCATGTACACAAAATACGTATTGTATTAACTAAGGTAAACATAACGAGAATTCAGTCATCTTTACTGGATCGTATACCAAATAACATTATTATATCTTATGTTATTATAAATAAAGCTCTAATAATCATAATGTGTTGTATACGTGTTACATTAAGGTCTATGACATGTATTTCAAGTCTATATTCACACAGTGCTAATTTTGTAACATATTTGCAAACAATCTACCAAACGCATTCCTTGCATCCTTAATATTCACCGCTATTAAAGTGCTTTTCACTTCTCCCCGAGCCCAAAGCAAGTAAACGCTGACATGCTAAAGGCACACTTCCTGCTTCTCGTAGAATTAAACGCTTCATAAATAGATATAATTTTCACCAGAATAGATGCTTTTACATTATATCTGTGCTGAAGCAACACAGATTTTACTTTGTTACGTGCAACAACAACAAAATCACATTTGAAATCAGGTACAAAGCCTTTAAACTTATTTTGCATTTATTCAATCACAGTTGTTTTAAATAACTCTTTGAAAAACCTGCATTCTTACCGTTATCTGGCTCTCCTCTCCAAACATCTGGGGCCTCATTTATAACATTGCGTAGATTTTTTTGCTTCCAGAGGCGTACGACACACAAAATTCTGATATATATATATATATATATATATATTATAAAACCCTTTTGTGCACGCTCCACCTGCAATCACTGCTTCATAGATCCCACCTGAAGCTAAAGACGTGAACACGCCACGCCCCCTTTGATTCCGCCCTGACCACACCTTCAGCGCCCATATATGGACCATGCAAACGAGCTCATACATATTCAGGCTTATTCGAATGAGCTGACATTGCATAGCGTTTTTAACAGTTCATCAGTCAGTAGTATCTGAAATTCTATCTATTTATAGAAAAATAACACAAAATATATTTCTTGCTTAGCCGTGTGTTGTTGCGAATGAAGTGCACAGGCTCACTGTCCAACGTTTTCACAATAAAGCCCACACCGCAGGGAGCAAACACAGGAACCTTTATCTTGAAAGCACCACACAGGAGGCCCCTGATCTGTAACTTGACTTGGGATGTCGCCTGCTTGTCTCCATGGAAATAGATAAACTGAATTAAATATTGTGCAACATTCAAGAGAAAGTAATAACATCTCCATGGAAACGAGCAGATGGTGAATCTTCAACTAGAAGGGTTACCTGCTGTAATATCTATGCTTATTAGTCTATATAGTATATATCGTTGTCTTGTTTTATCTATTTTTATTAATGTATATATTTCGCCGTTTTTTTTCTTTCAGTTTTACTACTTTTTATCCTATTTTATGGCTTGCTTACTTACTGTGTGAACTAGCTGACTTTATTTCACTACGTGCAGCACAGTGCTTTTGTTTGTGAAATATAGAAATAAAGTGGATTGGATTAAAACAAACAAACATAGTTATTACGATAAACAGTTACATTCCTTTATTAACCCAGTCTTTTTGTATTTTCCAGGTTGCCGGGGAGCGCTACGTTTACAAGTTTGTGTGTGAGCCTGAAGCGCTCATCTCTCTGGCCTTCCCCGACAATCAGCGGCCGAGCCTGAAGTCCGAGTTCGAGCGCTACGTGAACGAGGAGGACACGGTGCCCCTGTCCCACCTGGACGAGGGCGCGTCCTACCCCCCCGAACAGCCGCCTCAGAACATGGGACCCCAGCCCTACTCCAAAGGCTACATGTACTAAAGCTAGCCCCGCCCACATCCTCATCTACAGACCGACCAATCGTACACCCCGACGCCCCACGCACCTCTTGCACAGGCCCCTCCCACTTGTATATAAGGCTATGGTGTTTTTTGTTTTAAATTAATCTCATTATTAGGGATTTTTTTTTCCTTTGAGTTTTAAAAGCTGCATTCCTCTCATATAAGAGAATTATTCAATCCATAAACATGACTGTGGTTGAAGAGATTGCTTAATAAATACCCATTATGATATCAAACCTGACATCACGGCTGCTTTCTGTTCATTATTAGGTGATTCATGCATCATAAATGTCATGTTTGTTTGATCAGAAGTTTAATAAAGCATTGACGTAAACTACTTAAATTACATTAATAAAACACACTTGGAACATGATTAAATTTTTTTCGCTAATGAAAACAAATAAAAATGTATACATAGTTATATTTCTTTCCATAAATTAAAATGGTAGTCTACTATTTGAACATCTTGAATAGTGAAAAGTCTGTTTTATATGAGGCTGGACTCGTCTGATTTATATAAGTCAACCAGACAGATTCTTGTTCAGGGATAAATGTTAATCCAGTGGGCCTCTGGAGGAACCTGTACCAAGTTTGGGAACAAATGATTTATAGAATTTATAAATCACTTGTTCCCAAACTTGGTACAGTTTCCTCCAGAGGTACACGGAACAACCAGGCAGGTATGCAAGGAGAGAATGTTTTAAAGTCACCATCATGTTTTTTTGCACTGAACCAAACTCCTTGATTTGAGCGATGTCATGGAGTGGGACATATTATTTATTATTTTGGATACAGGATTAAGACGGGTTCATGGGTTTAAGTTTCCTACAGACGCCATTTTGACGACTTTTGACTGTTTCCAAGATAGAACGTTTAGTTTTTAAATTGGCAATTGTAACAGCAGCAGAATTATTATTATTATTCTTTTTTTAATCACTCATGGATTTGTAGTGTATTCTTTGGCTAACAGATCATAATAATCACCCCAACATTGGCAAAAAGACTATATCATTATTGAACACAAACTCATCTCAGTCCTGCAGGTTTTAATGACGTCTAACCTTTGTACTTGAGCCACTGGCGCCACCTGCTGGACACTCTGGGGATGGTATGCTGCCTGGTAAAGATCTGGCTGAAAAATGTAAACTATGAATTATATTTTGGCCCAGCACTGAAGCACAAAAGAATAACCACATCGAATTTAGAAGGATTGATTCCTGTTATTACAGTTAAGGCTGCGTTTGAAATGACTGAACGTCTGGGTGAAAGTTTATGGTCCGTGTAAATCAAATGTTGTGATGCAAGAGTTCCTTATTTCCATATAAATACTCACCATTTTAAATGTCCTTCATGGATCAGAGGAAACAGCACTCATTTTATCATGACCAATCTGCAAAAATGAAAGGAGGAATTATTCTCAGACGTCCATTTGTCAAACATCATTCATCTAAACTACACAGCTTTGAATTTGGAAGGACCCACTGGTTTGAGTTTGCCATTTGGACAAGTATTCCTCCTTCACTTTCAAGAACAGAATAATTATGATTTGGCACAGATACGGAGATCACAAGAAGGCAAATAATTACAATTACAGTCAGGCAAAGGACAACAATTGATGGAAAAAAGTGGATTACAATAAAAAAGGCAATTATAGATCATAAAGTTACATGTGCTCTATCCAACCCTCTCAATCCGGTAATAAGCAATAAATTAAATTACAGTGGTTTTATGCGTCAACATAATGCGTGCTGTCATGTAGATTGCGCTCATTCATAGAAATAAATGTACTAGGGCTCAAAAGAATCAAATGAAAGAATTCCCAGCTGTAGTTTGTCCATGAACACAACAGCGGTGGATGGCACAGGCAGCAAGGCTAATTCCTCTGTGAGCTTTAACCACAAACATGGCCGCCAAATGACAAGGCCTGAGTACAGTTAAGCCTCCCCCAGAGCTGCAGTCATCAGAGGACTTCTACCATGACTGGATCTGCAACTGAAATTAGATTGTGGAGAGCCTTTATGAGTAAATAAAGGGTTTGAGAGAATGGGTTACCGAAGAGCTGAAAAGTCTGGTCAAATCTGGAAAAGCTTGAGATTCAATGGATTGGAACTCGCAGACAGGGCCTATCTCACAATGAAGAAGAAGTGTAGAAATGCAAAAGAAAGCAGGACTGTCTACGGCTATAGTCCACGTTTTCCCTGCTGCTTGGGGTTACCATTGCAAATATTTTAACCCTGTCATTTTGATTTTTGAAGGTGCACTGTATAACTGAGGTACTAGGGAAATGGGAGTATATTGTCATTTATTACAATTGTATTTTCTTGTTTTAACATATTTGACATCTAAAATCATTTTTTACTTTTTTTACTACTTTGAAAAATTCTTTCAGGGAGATTATATTTTAGCAGATTTGTGGAGACATCCTGCCAATTTCAAGTCCTGTCCCTCTGAAATTTACAGGAAAGAAACTTGATTGACTAAAAAAATCAAAACAATTATTTTACTCTGCAATCAATATAAAAATCTGTGTGAAAGACTTTTACTTTTAACTCTAAAAGTAAAATTTAAAACATGTACTTCATTACTTTTACTTAAGTATGTTTTTATATGTGATACTTTTACTTTACTTATCTGTACTTTCACTTAAGTAACAAAATGCAGTACTTTATTTACTGTATATTATTTTTCTATTCATATAAATTTTTTATTCCACTTCATCATCTCCACAGTATGACTACTGTACTTACTTATCCCCATGGAGACAAGCAGGTGACTCCACCAGGGCCAGTTACAGGTCAGATCTGTGGAGAGGCGACCCAGAGCACAGGAAGACTGGATGTTTTTCACTGTATTATTTTAGCAAGAACATCTGTCATAGAATAAATGTTAAATGCCATTCTGTGGAAGCAAAAACTGAATAAAAGTTAGAAACTACACCTTTAGACGACTGTTTAACAAACATTTGATGAAAATTCTTATGTCAGACCTTGTATTTTTCCATTATTCACCATTGGCTTGTTGAAATAAATTGCAAACGTCCCCATCAATCAACAACAGGCAATTTAAATGCAACATCAAAACAACAAAAAGGTACAACACTGTTGCTAAGTCAACTTTCCATGCCGTTTCACTTCCTCCAAAACAGCAAGTGTTTTTTTCCCCCGACGCAACCATGAGTCAGAGGCCCGTGCTGGCAGGAACTCGGTCAACCTCATAACCTCCCATTGGCCCTAAAGCTACAGAGGATACAGACAGTGGGTTATGTCACAGTAAATTCATCCCGACGAGCGATAACCATCTCCAGCCCCAAGTAAAAACACTGCCGCATTGTAACAGAGGCCGCAAAACAGACACACTTTTATACGCTAATTTGGCTCCAAAGTACTGTCATTGTTGTTGTTTGAATCTGTTTATTCTCTGGAGATCAAGTTCTAAAGAATCCAGATAGTCTAAATATATAGGCACTTCTGTGTATATGGCAGAGATATTCTATAGGAGCACAGGCAATGCATACTTTACTCAGAGGTTGTCAAAACTCTACGCCTAGATACGAATAGAATTGATGCAAAAATAAGTGGAATGGATCACACAAAGTTTAAAAAGTGTTTGAATTATAACAGAACAAGTATACTACATGGTAAAATGAATGACTAAACTACTCATTTTGTGTTAAGAATGACATTCCATTGTTCATTATGATAGAGGCTTTAGAGATGGGCAATGCATCCAATGTAAAATATTAAGGTGAGGTGGCGCCGTTCTGTGGCAGCAGCTCGTGTCCGTGTCCCTGTGATTTAAACATTATTTGTATCTGTACGTTATATTGTTTTATGTTGAGCTGTGCTGAAAAACTAATTTCCCTTGGGGGACAATAAAGACACCTTGAAGCTTGAATTATGAATTTCATTTTGAAGATATGCACCATCTGAATATTGAATAGATCATTTATAGTAAAAAAAAAAAAAAACACTACAAAGAGTCGATAAAAAAAAATTTATTGTAAAGTGTATGTGATATTAATGCACTTTTGTGGCATTTCACGTTTATCTTTATGTTTATCTAATGCATTTCAAGTCATGTTTAACACATTTCTATTGGTATCAAGCCTTTTACTTGGAATTGAATTTATTACTGCATTATGGAATTTGAAAGCTTAAATAAATGGGACAATTTTGTTTGTATAATTGATTCCTCAAGTCAATTTGACCCATCCTTCAACCAGTGCCCCGGGAGCATTTTCCTGATCACGAGGCAGGATCTAAGCCAGGATTCCACATGACGAGGTTTAACCTACTGTGCACCATTTACTAAGTAGAGCATTTGTAGAAAATCAGACGAAAATGGTTTAAACAAAAACAAAATACACCTGTCATTCAACTTACAAATATTTTAGATTGCTAATTCACAAATGACAAATAAATAAAGCAAAACCACAATAACCTTTTTTGTTTGGTTTTATTCTTTTACAGTTTTTTATGGGGTTTTAGTGTTTTAGGTGAGTAACGGTTTATTCAATTGACTATTGAAAGCTTTTTCAATTTAATTCACCAATTACCTTCTAAAAACACTTTTCTGATTTAAGAAATATACTTTTTTTTTAATAGGGTCATTTTACACTTTTTCTGCTAATGACCAGCGAAGTTTCTCTTTACATTGAACATCACGTTGTAATTGTTCCATTTACAAGTACAAAACAGAATAATAAGCACATGGCTACAAAGTGTGTGAAATGGGCGTTAAATACGGGGCACAAATGATGCAAAACGTTTTTATATCCTCAAATAAAAATCGAATAAAATGTCCCAGACTAACCTTGACTTTTCTATCATGAAGGACAAATAGTAAAGTTTTATTTTTGTGTCTGGTTCGGTGCTGTAAAACGTTTACGGCTCCCTGTCACCTAAAACAGGACGACCTTACATTTAATCACCTCAACCGCATCACGATTTCGATCCTAAGTAATACAAAATGGTCCTTTGACGTTGTTCCCGATTGCATCACTAGAAATTAAACACCAGACGTTGCGAGCATAGGTTGTGATGAGAACAAAATTGCAAGTCTCTGCCAGATTTGAGCTCTCCTCTCATCTGCGCCTGAACGCCCGGGATATCCTCCAGGCGTTGGGCTCCTCGTAGCGGTTGTACAGAGGCTCCAGGCGCTGCTGTTTCTTCTGCTTGCTGAGGCGGGTCGGGTCGGACACTTTGAAGAAGGCCGGGGCGAACTCGACGAGCCAGCGCGGGTCTATTGTGGTCACCTCGCGCATGTACTCTTTGGTGGTGAGGACCAGCTCGTGGTACACAACCCTGAGGATGAAGCAAGACAAAGTTACAACTCAGATTTGCGCACAGAGGAGGGCAGAAGTCGAAATATTGGTAATAGCGTGAAAGCTGTTGTGAACAATTTGAATTTAGTTTATAACAAAAAAAATCTTCAAAAAGAAACAATTAAATATGAAAACTGGAAAAATGTATGCTGTAAACTTCCAAATTAGGGTAGAAAGTGATATTTGAACACTTAAGTGGGTCATTTTACAATCATTTCATATTTGTCTGATCCCTAAATCCCCACTAATACATTTAAAAAGACATGTTTGAGCACAACATTTTTTTAACATAATGTAGTCTGAATATTGCGGTATGCGGTACTATAATAATGAGAGATATTTCTTTTTGTCAATATTGCCCACCTCCATTTTGACAGTTCACATTGGGTAGAAAAGAAAGAAAAGCTCAGAGGATAGTGTCACTTTCAACAGCTAATATATAATTGAAAGCCCTGATCAAGTTATATTTCATTATTGGTTAGGAATGGGCCCTTTTCACGAAACTCACTGGCTAGTTTCTTCTTTTTTAATAATTTTTTTTCTTGCAAGACTCGGTTAAGTTCCATAGAGAACGAATGGAGCGAGATTTAACGATCTGCACTGCTTACGGTAACCGGAACTAGCCGGGCGCTAACATGAAAAGGGCCTATAACTACAAAAAAGGTTACCCAAAACAAACCTTGAAGGACAACATTTTAAACAATGGCGCACTTTTCAGTTTTAAAAGATCAAAACCACATTTCCCTTCTTACAAATATTATCTTTCCCTTTTTACAGTTTTATGGCAAGTGTAATTCACATGATACGGTATATGCATTTTCTTATTCAAATCTGTTGCTAATCTGGATAGTTTCTCCACTTTATACATTTTGATGGAAAAAAAACTCCAAAAATGTTCTCCATAATGGGAAAAAATTTGATTAGAAACGGCATAAACTCCAGAAGGTAATGCTAGAAAAGTTAATGAAGCAAACTGCGCACATACCATTCGGGCTGTCGATTGAACAGAGCACTCGAGGGATGGATGTAGACCACCTGCTGATCAATCAGGGTGCGGTATCCTTCCTGTGGGTCCTTCTTGGCCGCATTTCTGAAGAAACCGCTGCAAATGGCTTTCTGAACACGGACTGTCGCTTTACCGCAAGACACGACGTCCAATTTATGCCTGTTGTTAGATGAAGATTCAAGATGTTACAACAATGAAACAGAACAGCTTCAAGTGGGCTATATACAAGATATCATTGAAAAAGTTCAGAATATATGCAAATGTTCTTGTATTTCTGCACTTTGCGTTTATATTGGTTATTCATTTGATGCATTTTTCAGACACGTTTTAACACATTTTCGATTAATTTCACATTTATATTTGGACTATTGTTATTAACTGAATACACAAATATAGAAGCATTCATTTTGTCAATATCAAAATGCCTTTTCTTCCCACCTGTCCATGATCCCCAGCATCTGTTTGCGGATGTCCTGAGCTCTGCGTAAGGACCGGGCCTGGATGAAGTTCTCGTAGCACCAGGGATTGGAGAACTTGTTGTTTTTCCAGGAGTTGTACACAGCCAGTAACGTCAGGTGATCGCCCTCGGGTTGGTGGAACTTGGCCTTCTTCTGGTCGGCCAATGCCTGCTTGTCCTATAAAAGGAATTACAAGAGGAAATTTAACATCAACAGTTTTATTGGTCACATGATCCCGGTGAGGAATTTAAGTCGATGATTATAACCCCTGGGACCATGGCAACTTGGCTTGTTTAGACGCAAATATTTTGGGTAATGAAAGAATGCATGGAAGTACTCTGCTAGGCCTTAAGTATATTGTTCAGGCATAACTTCACAGCTAATACACCTCCCTTTATGCAACAAGTGAAAGAGCTTTCTAGGGAACACTTTTAATGTAACCTGACCACTGTAACCACAGACCAGCTTGTCCAAATATGTAAAAACAGTATAAATAAAGTCATTGTTTGTTACCTTGGGTCTGTAGAAGACATTTTGTACAGACAGCATGGACACGATTGTGAGCATCTCTTCACTGCAGCCCAAATGGACGGACATGATCAGCATTTTACACAGCATGGGCTCCAGGGGGAACTCCGCCATCTACAGAACAAAACATCAAACGTTAACAAACTATATAAACATAAACTCTTAGCTCTAAAAAAAAAAAAAAAAAACAGCAGAGATGGAGAGCTACTGGTCATGTTTTAGAACTAAAAATAAAATGGTTTTACAAAGAAAAATCACTACGTTGGGAGATGGAATTTTGACTTGTAGAGGCAATTACACATATGGAAATGTATACCCACAATGCTTTGCAGTAAACAGTGGCTCTGACGAAGTTGAAGTTATCAGGATTAGACAAAAGAAATGTTCAGAGTGTGTCTGGCGATAATTTAAAAAACTTAAAACAGCAAAAGATTCTCAGAAAAGTGACGCCACACATCGATAGAGACGGAGAGGATTTTCAAAGGAGCATTCATCAAACAAACATGAATCCAGCTAAATGTTACTCCAGGTATGTTTCTGATGACAGGACATGTTAGAACATGGCTCCTTTAAGAAAAAGACAAACATTTGGCATTCGTTTGGTTAAAATTTTTTTTTTATAAAAGGCCTTTTTAAGATTTTTTGAGTGAGTGCCTAATATTTGTTTTAGCTTAATAAACGAGCTCTACGTCTGTCAAAAAGACATATTTTACGCAAAATGTACTTTGTAATAACATCATTCCCTCATCAAAAACATTCCTACCATCATTTACGCTCGTTCAGTAAGTCCTCTCCCTTTAAGCCTCACAAAACACTCGGTTCCAAAGTTCCTAGTTTTGCGACCCCATAAGTAGAGTGCTGAGATCTTCTGTTTTTAAGTTTATACATCATAGCCAGACTTGTTCTGACTATTTCTAACGTCAAATTACGTTTATTAGAACTGTGTGTCAGCATTAGTCAGTCAGGGGCAAGCTAGGTTTGTTTATCTTTGTAATTCCCTCTGCAGCCAGTAGATGGAGTTCTAACTAAATTCCTGATGAGGGAACGACTGTGCTTTTAACAGACAAATTATTTTAAGTTCTAGAGCGTGTTTACAGACCAATAACAATACTAACAATGCATGATGTGTTATTTAAATCGTAAAACGCATCTATAAAATTTAATTGACCTTGAATTTCAATTGTGTGACAAATTTTATTTTTGTTTCGTTTCAAGTTTTTGTACCGTGGTAATATTTGCGGATTAAAATGTGCAATAAACATGAAATGCCTCGATTTGCAATCCAGATCATACAGTTTGTAAAGCGTACCCTTCTCCCAAGTCTTGTGAGTAACCCTTCGTCGTCCAGCGCCCCCAGAGTGTACAGCTGCTCCATGGCTGTGATCAGAGTCTCCATGGGAGGAGCATCCATGAAGTCGAAGGACAGCAGGTCATTGATGCCCATCGCCTGGTAAAGACAGAAAGAGCACGCGTCATTAAATTGTCTACACCACTTAATCAAATATTTCATGTATAATTTAAACACATACTTTCAGAGAGAGCACAGTGCTGGCCAAGTTGGTTCTCTGGATCTCAGGCACGTTTGTCGTCAACATTTCATCTCTGTAGGCTCTTTCTGTGTACAGCCTGTAGCATTTTCCAGGGCCCGTCCTGCCGGCACGCCCCGCACGCTGCTTAGCTTGAGCCTAAAAGAACAAATCAAATCGTGTAAAAACAACGTGCTGATTTGCTTAAATGTTGTTCTTGACGTTTCAAATTTACCTGTGAAATGGGAGTGACTACAAGCTGGTCGATGCCAGTTTTAGAGTTGTAAACTTTCTGCTTCACAAATCCAGGATCCACGACATAATAGATTCCATCAATTGTTAAAGAAGTCTCTGCAATGTTTGTAGCAATGACGACCTAAAAAGAAAATATAAAGAATGCTTAAAACAAACTTACCAGTCAACCAGACAGACACATTCAAGTTGAATTATTGATATGGGAAATGTGTCCAAACTTTTAACTGGAAAAAACATAAAAATACGATTGAAATCTGTAACAAATAAAAAACGATGTACCTTTCTACTGCCTGGAGGAGCAGGGTCAAAGATTCGGGTCTGCATTTCACTGGGCAGAGCGGAGTACACCGGCAGGATGATGAGTTCAGGGACATCAGGCCCCAGAGACTTCATGCGCTCATAAAGGATTTCACAAGCCGTGTCGATCTCCTCCTGACCGGTCAGAAAGACCAGAATATCACCTGGAAAAAGGCAAGTAAAATGAAAAGTTTATAAATCACTATAAAAGGAATGTCCAACTTTATTCCAACAGCAAAACTAATGAGACATTTTTTACTGCAGTCTTACTATAATCAGTAATTTGGCTCAATAGTGTTAACAGTTCATTATCAAGAAATCACATTAACAATTAACAAGGATATAAAGTTAATTGTTGATGTGACGTCCCTATGGTGGCAAATCATATTTTAATGATTATGTTTAATAAAGTTTTAATAGGGCTGCAACTACAATAGTCAGTGCATTAAAAAAAAATATATATATATATAATAGTATACTTTCTAAATACATTTTAACCAATAATGTGAGAAATATGGTGACTGGAGGTGTCTGGATAGAGAATATTTACAATAAAGTTTTAGAGTCTGTATATCTGTATAGTCCAGATAACAATTAATTATAGTGTAGAATAGTGAGTTAGTACTTGTAAATATTTACTATTGCGTTTCAACAGTCAAAGGGAAGTTTGTGAAAAAGTTGAAAATTATAGGAATCAGATCATTAATTTAATAAAACAATAAAAACAGCCCTATCAATTTTGCTTATGTTTACAATAATATAAGTATTTGTCATACTATTGTCATCTTTTCAGAGCAAAGTGAAGGAGATCAGGCAATGGAGGGTCACTGCAGTCTCCCTTTTAAATGGTAAACAGTGCTGTATCATGAGACATACCAGGAGGCTCTGTGAGATGAATCTGCATGACGGTGATCAGACTGGCGTCCAGGTAGTCCGTCTCAGGCTCTTTGGTGTACAGGACCTCCACAGGGTACGTTCGTCCTGGGATGGTGAAGATGGGCGCTTCGTAGAAATACTGGGAGAACTTGACAGCGTCCAGTGTGGCGGATGTGACGATCAGCTTCATGTCTGTGCGCTTCTGCACGGTCTGCAACAGGCAAAAACATGTCAGGGAATGCTCTAGGATTATGTGTTTTGGCCAGAATACAGTTAAACGGTTAGCCATACAGTAAAACACTTCAGGTTACGGATCCTACTTTAAAAGAGCAACTAAACTGACATACATTACTGAAGGCATAGCTGTATTAATGTGCAGTGTTCCATGTTTATATGTTTTTACCTTCTTGAGCAAGCCGAAGAGGACGTCAGTATGGATGGTCCTCTCGTGGGCCTCGTCCAGCATGATAATGGAGTACTGTCCCAGCTCAGAGTCGATCAGACACTCCCTCAGTAACATACCGTCTGTCATGTATTTGATCACTGTCTCTGGGCTCGTGCAGTCCTCGAAACGGATCGTGTAACCCACCTGGGAAACACAGAAAGAGCACACATTCATGGGATGCGGATGTGGAAAAAGTTACCAATAAAAGAATTACATAAAACAAACACACTGAAATCACTGTTTTTGGTGACAGATGGTCAGTTGGCTATAACATTATTTGAAGTATGCATAAAGCATTTCTTGATCTTGGTTCAATATTTTGTCAAACAATCCAATAAAACCCACCTCTTGCCCTAAGCAGCACCCATACTCCTCCGAGACTCTCTTGGCCACAGACATGGCGGCCACACGACGAGGCTGAGTGCAGCCGATCTTCCCGCGGCTGGTGTATCCTGCCTCAGCCAGGTACTGTGTGATCTGTGTGGTCTTACCAGAGCCCGTCTCCCCAATCACAATCAGGATCTGATTGTCATGCACGGCCTGAGACAGACACAGTAAAGGCACAATTATAGATGAATCATCAGAACAGCTGCAGGTTTCCAGAGGGGTAAGAGATATTTGAAGTACCACAACAAAGAAAATAAAGACTTTTAAATGTGATAATTAGCTTGAAGCAGCTGTTCTGAGTTTAACACTGATGTTTAAGGTGATTACAATCACACGAGTTTTCATAGTCACCTGAATGAGCTGCTCTTTCAGTTTGTAGATAGGCAGACTCTCCCTCTGCTCCAGGATGGAGAGCTGGGTCTTCTTTCCGTACGACGCCTTGTTTCCCCCAAAGGCATGCTTCTTCCATTCTGGGATATCATTGGGCATCATGCCAATGCCCCTCATGTTAGCCGCAATCTGCCTCCCATCAACTGCACAAAAGGAAGATAAATAAATAAAACACATTAAATGAATGAATCCTTCACAGAGGGCTCTGCAGGGTTACAGCAGGATAGGCCTCGACCACCGCGGGCCGAGCAGAGCACACTCAAACAAGACGTTTCCATCCGGACAGAGAACTCTGCAGGAAACCAGATAAGCATCTCCACAACTCTAAAGCCTGAAGGCCTGTTATCGTGGACGCGTGTGACGCATTCCACGTTATGGCTTTAGCACTCATTCCATATGGACTAAAACTGATTAAAACTTTGTCTGGAGTTTGAGAATATTAAAGCGTTAATTTCCAGTCAGCAGATGTTTTAAATTGACACCATTAGATTTAATAAAGTGAGCTTGAGCTGTACCAGGTGGTGTTGTCTAACTCATAATCTTATGCAAGAAATGTCTTACCATCAGGCAGTGGGTCGACCCAGTGCTTGTTCAGGCCCATGGGGATGGAGTCCATCTCTGCCTCTCTCGCCGCCTGCTTCAACTCTCGACGCTCCTTCGCCAGAGCACTCTGCATCATGGCTGCCTGTGACAGCGAGCCGTCTGGATTCTGATGCACAGAGAGAGAACATTTTGGTCACATTTAATTAATAATGTATGCAATAAATAAATTATATGTAAAAGCACTAGCCAATCACCTTCACAATCTTCACAGGACTCATATCCATGCTCTGTTTGGTGTGACCTCTCAGGAACGGAGGCTCCTCTTCCACGAGCTCAATTTCCAGGTCTTCATCTGAATATATTATGCAGTGTTAGTACATTACACCAATCCAATTATGTTGCAGACAGAGTAGAAATTATTTCATTCAAATAATATCAAATTTAAAGAGAAAATCCTAGAACAGCATGTACCTTCTTCATCATCCACTTTTGGTAAAATCCCGGTTTCATCATCAAAATCAGGAAACTCCTCTTTTGATAACACATTGGCAGCAATCATCTAAAAAAAGAATAAAACACAACATTAGATAGTTTCAAATGTTCATGTGTTTATTTCTGAATACACTCCATAAATAAATACCTGCTTTATCTCCCATTTCTCTGGATCAGAAATTTTGGTGAGCCTTTTGCGTTCCAGCGTGTCGTCCTGCTCCATCTCAGGGGCGTGGACTAGGTTCAGGTTGCTGGGTCGGTCAGGGTTTCTCATGGCGTTCTCTTCCCCTCCATCTGGGCCCATGTTCCTCCTCCTGTTTGGGTTCAAGTCTTCGCCGGTGTCCTGGTCCACATCCTGATATAAAAAAATCATAGTAATACATAAAGAAACCTGAAGTCCATGATACATATACACCACTTTACATGACCGCTCGCTCTCTCCTTACCTTCATACTGAGACTGGTTTTGGAGCCGGTGAACGACAGGACCTTGATTTTGACTCTTTGACCTTTAGTGACAACATCTGCCACATTGGCCACTCGACCTTCTCTTCGCAGCTCAGAGATGTGGACCAAACCCTCCCAGCGTTTCCTGCAAACACACAATTAGAGAGTTTAGTTAGTAAACAACTGTGCTGCTTTTTTGTATATGCTTCCAACACTGAACTTACTTCCCATGCACTAAAAGCTGTTATATACTATATGGTTAAAATCTCTGGTATTACAGTCCGCAATTATCTATATCATATCTCATTAATATCATCCCTCCGCATAGTCACCCAAAATAGGTAGGTTATGAATGAGCTACATTATTATACTGTCATTGTATATAAATTTGACCCAACTTCAGCTAGGTAGGTTTTTCTTTCTGGCCATGATCCTTTGCATGTTTTAGGTTGATAGAGAGAGCAGCTGAAGAAACCCACGCATAGATTAGGAAATCAAAGAGCATGCATTTGCAAATTGAGCACTGATTCAACTTGGTAGTGGACAGAGTTGGGAAGTAATCAAGTTCGGCAACAGTTTCCAAACGAATCCACTAGAAATAAACAGTGCTCAAATGTGTGGTCTTACCTCAGCCCCTCGAGCTGAACAAAACACCCAAATTGCATGATGCTGGTGACTTTGCCATTGTAGATGTCGCCTACAGAGGGCTCTTCAGGCGGGGGGCGATCCACGTGTTTCTCCTTCCATTCTCTGTCCTCTTTGCGGGGGCTCGGAGACCGTTCACTCCAGCGAGACGACTTATCCCTCCTCTTCCCTCTGTCTCGATCTCGGTCTCGATCTCGATCTCTGTCTCGATCTCTGTCCCGGTCTCTCTCTCGGTCACGATGTCGGTCTCGGTCTCTGGAGCGAGATCTGGACCTAGAGCGGGATCTGTGTCGTCGTTTTCTGTCCCGATCTCTGTCTCTGTGTCGATCTCGGTCTCTGCTTCTGCTACGGCTTCGGCTGTGGCGTCTGCTCTTTTCTGATCTATAAATGAAAGAAAAAAAATGTGTATTTGCAAGTTATCAGAATCAGAATCAGAATTACTTTTATTTATCCCCAAGGGGAAATTCTTTTCGTTACATGTGCAACCGACCAGTAGAGACAGTAAGTATTAAAACAATATAAGATATATAGAAAATAAAAATTAACATTAACATTATATACCTAGTTTGAGGAAGTGGGCCAACATGGATAGGAGATAAATTTTGGAGGTAACAATTTCTCATTGCATTTTTAACCATTTTGGCTTTCCTTTAAGATTGTTTTTTTTTTTTCTACCTCTCACTGTTTTTATTTTATGTTATTTTGTTAATATTGGTTTAGTATTTGTTTTATTAAGAGCTAAATGTACATTTTATATTCCTATATGTGCAGAACTTTGGAAACAACATAGTCCCGGAACATGAAAGTGTCCCAGTGTAAAGGGGTAGGCTATGAGAGAACATTATAAATTTAAAATAGTTTGTGCCTGAACAAAATCTGCGCGAAACATTGATAATCCAACTCATCTGCATTTGGAAGTGTAAGACCATACAAATGCTACAGTGTAAATGGATTGTGGTGACTTTACCTGCTTTTACTGCTTTCAGGTTTGGCCGCACTGACACTGGGCATGAACATCTCAAGCTCTTTCATCGCTTCTGCAGCTATCTTCACATCTTCTTCATCAAGTAGTTTCTGTAGAGTCAAAACATTTTAGCAATAAATCACGCACACACACAACTAGGCATAGCAAAATAATCACTATATCAACTTATTGTTCAACAATATCATAATAAATCTAACAATATTTTTTTTGGAGGGGGGTCAATATTTAGCCTATGTACCTTTTCGTTGCACAAATGTGGAAATTTGTGTAGTGGAAAAATTTGAGTTGTGGAAGGTCAAATAAGTGACTTCAAATATTCCTTCTACATTGTTTTCATCTGAAATGTATTTAAGGCAGCTAATGTTTTTTTTTTTTTTATTATGTACATTACATTTAGAAATAGGCTTTTTGGGATTATTATGCGTTGTTGTGTCAGGGGCATAAAGCAGATTCAATAACATTGTTTACAAAATAACACACTTCAAAATGTGTTATAGTGACAGATCTGGAAACAAGAAACATTTACCAACATTTTAAATGAGACAAGTACCTTTGGCTCAGGGTCATTTGCTCTGCACAGAGCTGGAAACAATTCCTTTAACCGGTCTTTCTCTGACTTTGGTTTGACCACAGCCTCAGACCCTAGAGCTGGAAAAACATGAGCTGGTTAGACGGGACTCCCAAGTACAAGTACAAGTACTACTACTACATTAGAGTACCTTTACTTGTGGAGGTTTTAGACTGTGGACGCATTGTTTGGATGAGTCTGAGTAGGTTACTGATGAGGGAGTCCTACATACAAAATAAACAAGTTATCACAAATCTACATTTTACAGCGTTAGCACACCAGTGTCAATGCTAACGAAGGAGTTAGCAGGAGTTTACTTACTGTAAATTCGGCTCCATTTTGAATCAAGAGAGTTTTAAATCCGTCAAATGAAGGCTGGTTTTCGGCGAGACTTATAACAAATTCAGCTGCGAATCAATCAGATCGAAAAGTAAGATTAGAGAGTGAATCAGGTTAGAATAGCAAGTGTATGCTTAGCTATAGCATGCTAACCGAGGCGTAGGAGAATCGTTTCTTATAAGTTACCTAAATCTTTGTCGTTTATTCCCAGATGGTTGTCGAGTTCCGTGCAGACTTTAGACACCAAAGACAAATATTCAAGCTGCGAAAGCTCGTCCACTCCGCCCTCAGCCATGACCCACGAGTTTTGTTTTTGTTCACCAACGCCAAGCTCCAGCGGACATGTTTGTTAAGGGCAACTTCCGCCTAAACCGGAAATACGTTTAAGCCGGACAGATCTTTCGCACTTCAACCACAGGATGGCGCTAATTTCTGCTGAACTAAACTAAATCATATTCCTCCTGGGCGTTTACGTGTGCTATATGGCTTGTGTGCATATGGTAATGTTGCGCAACACACTAAGCCCTGTATAATTATGTTTAGTCAGATAAGGACTTTGTTTTAATTAGAAGTTCCCCGGGGTCTAAACAACAGCCTACGCAACAAAACTGCATGTCTAGACTACAGACCAGTGTTTGGAAGGACGTCCGATTATTATCATTTTATTTGTCTTTTAAGGGAAATTGATTTGAATAAAGAAATAAATATTTGCAGTGAGCTATATTTTACATCCTAGAAGACATTTAAAGGATAATTTTCTCAGAAAACGAAATTAAAAGAAAAGAAAAAAACAATAATTTATTTATACTTACTAAAGAATAACCAGTACACAAGTTAGAGGGTGGCCTGCACAGAATGTGAGACAAAGCTTGGGGGATTCTTGATCCAACAGAAGCTGGGAACCATTAGTTTGGAGACCAGTGGTTCTCAAATTCACTAAGTAACACCTAAGTAGATCTATATTTGGATTTCCTAGTACTAGTAGTATTAGAATCAGGCTCAAAACAAGACTATTCTAGATCCAAACAAGGGTTGAACCTGCTCAAGTACTACACAGTTGCTATAGACCTACTTTTTCTGAACAAAGACTAACCCAGAAGAGGGCAAAATGGAGATACTGACTTTAAATTCAGACTTATTTGAACTGCAGAGGAATGTGTGTATCACCTGGTCTACATACAGACAGACTGGACTCTATTATAACAATGTATTTTGATAATAAACTGTTCTGTAGGCTAAGACCAACAATTCATTGAATACATCTATATTTCAAAGTTGCCCTATTTATGTGTGACTGTTAGATTTTACCCCCAACAAACTATTTAATTTTGAGCATTTATGCCATTTGTGCGGTCTTGCAAATAGGTCACCAAATCTGCATAAAAACCCTGCCATTATCAACTCCATATAGCTAATAATCCCCCATAATCACCTTGACATTTACAAAGTTCCAGCCTTCCTTAATGTACTGCTCTCATATAGCCTCTGACTTAAGTTGAGTCGGGAGGCACTTTCCCAGGAAGCCACTCTTCTCTGAACTCCCACGTCTCCTTCCATATTAGTGCATGTATTTGAGGCCTATCCCTCTGTTGCACTCTTCAAAATATGATCTGCTATTTATTTAGGTGTTATGCTGTGTGATAAGTCATCAACGGCTCTGCAAAAAATTACTTTAAACCGTCAGTTGTAAATTTATGAAGCCCACTTTTCTGCCAAGGTTAATACCGAGTGTTGCCAAAGAAAAGTTCACACCATACGTTTGAAAGACAAAATGTCCCTTGAAAATAGCTAAATGTAACCAACACCAACGTGACTCGAGCTTGTAGCTTTAAAGATTGAATTCAACCTTTTGCATAGTTTTGCATGTACATAAGCCTTCCTATTTCACCCTATTCTTCCCATGTGTGGTGTAGGCTTTCATCGCTACGTATGTATTTTCACTGACTGGGCGGTTTAAGGTTGTCCTTTCCAGTGCTCGTCCTCACCTGACCTGATTCAGCTCCGGCAGGGAAATGTATGTGCAAGCCAGGGAGAGTGGGAGGGGGAGAGGGCCGCCACTTATATAACAGTCCTCTAATGTATACAGAGCACATGGTACACTCTGCCACGGCGGCTATTGATGTGTTTGCGCATGCACTGCACAAGAGGCTGCTGAGGACAGCCCTGAAGTGGGGCAGCCGGGGCAGAGAAAGAGCTTGTATGGTGGATTGTGTGTGTGAGATTCCTAAGGTACAGAATGTGTTTGCAGAAGGAGGACGCACATTTGTAGGCCATACTGACTCCTCTGGGACCCTGTTGTTGTTTTCCTTCTGCTTCGCTGTCTTGCTAAATCAACCGAAGCACGTGGCAAGTTAATGTGTGTGCAGTTGAAAGGCAGTACATCATAAAAAAAAGGAAGGACACATATGGAGCGTATAGTATGCGCTGGGCAGTTGTGGCTATAGAAGTGTTGTTTGATGTTTGAGCAAAAACTGCTATTGACAGCGCAGCAGGCTTCAATGTTCTTCTGCGGAGTGGAAAATTCCTGCCATGACAGAGTATGGATCATGAGGCATGAAGAGCGTGTGCATGGGGAGGGTACGCATGACACATGGAGGAGACAGGGAGAGGGCGGGAGAGGAGGGGGCGGGCGCGGCGGAGAGTGGGCGGGCCCCGGTGCAAATAATCGGACGGATGATTGGTCGGAGGGAAAGCTGCCTTTGTGAGCTCACAGCCCCCACAACAGCATCCTCCCACATGTTGGACTTGGCCGGCGCGGTTCACATGAGCAGAAACACCCTGACAGTTATGAACATACTACACCACTCTGCGCTAATGGGCCAATTACATGCTTTTTACGCCGCTCTAAAGAAGTCCGAATGGATCCATCATCTGCAGTCTCCTGCCACTCCCCTGTACACTTAACGCCGTGGACTTCCTTTTGCCTGTTCTCTGAGCACAAGAGCAGAGGACGATGGGTTTGTGTACAGCGCTGAAAGGAAATGATGAGGTTTAACTGAAAGGGAGCTTGAATCAACTTGTTATAACTTTTTGTTTGTGGTCTATATGGTTTGTTTGACGGGACAGTAATATATACTATGACCACTTTTACAGAAGCACGGCTGCCAGTCATTCACACGTTCTACATTCAGGCAGTGTGGGTGAAGTGTCTACAAGGACGCCACTACGTACATTAGAAGAAGAGTGAATTAGTGAAGAGCAGGGAGGACATTCAGGGACTCGATCTCACACATTAAGGCCAGCGCAGACCCTGATGTTACAGTTTAGATCTGTTTGTTAGTAGTTATGTTCTCATTATAATTCGATAACGTGTAAACCCCCAAAAAGTTTCTAAATATAAACCCAAAAAAGTTTCTTAAATAATATAGACAACTGAACAATAATTATTATCTAAAAACCTCATAAACATGACCCGTGTCTTCAGTTCTCAAGCAGGTTATCCAATCAGAAATGTGAGCTTCTGGCTTTGAATTGCCACATTCTAAAACCAACTTGTGTTCCCAGTAAACAGTATGAGGCTAATGGTGTCACAGTTTTAGCTTCAGTTGTAGCGAATATTACAGTTTATACTCTAATGCAAGAAAAATGCCCTATACACGACCTTGTTACTCTTAAATGTTTGTTTTGGTAATAACTTTAGAGGCTGCTGAATGCCACATGCTTCAGATTTCTGGGGATAATCAGATTTTAAAAAGTTCCCAGAAAACGTCTCTATATGCTGGAGTCAAGGCTGCCCGGATGTCTGTGCTGCAAATCTCAAGTAGAAACATAAGCTGCTCTTTAAACTAAACTTTAAACAGGCTGTTCTTGCCAATGTATGCTGTGGTCATAATTTAGCAGAATTGTTTTGGAGGAAAGGGGAGGAATCGTGAGCAGAGTTATTTGTCCAGCAGATGGGGATACACTGTTAGCTGTAGAGGAGTGACCTGATTTGACCTGTCCATCTGTGGTAACCTTTCCCCCACTGCCCCAGAACGGATCTCCACCTTTAGGCTCACAATGACTTCCTGATCCCTTGCGTTTATCCTCATTATGGTTAACACCTGACGTAAACACGACTCCCACACAAGCGGAATTCGGAAATTATTAAGACTCTAAAATTTGAAATTGAGGTACAGGACATGTATAAATTATACTGTAGAATTAACATTATGCCTTTCATTGAATCTTTCTTTTATCTGTTTGTCCTAACGTAGATGTTTTAATATGACTTAAAGGAGACATATTGTACTTTTTTTTCAAGCACTTAGAATTGAAGATAAGTAAATCATAATTTTACATTTTGTTCATTATAAGTTGCGATATTTTAAAAACTCTACATGTTTTAATCGATCAAATAATTGCAATTAAGTAGGGATGTGGGCGGGGACAGGGGTTTTCTGAGCACTCAAGCCTCAGTTTTGGGGCGACACAGGATTACTCAAACATGCATGAATCAATCAAAATACAACTTTGGGTAATAATAATTATGAGGAGACACAGTTGTAACAAGATTAAAAGTTTATTAACGTTGGTTTTGCATCATATGTCTCCTTTAATGGAGCTCGGGATAGAAATTTCCACAGAGATGCATTAGCACAAAAGTAAACAAAAGACAACCCAATGAACTACTGCATCACTACAAATACATCTATTACACAATGAAGTTTAGTGTTTATTTAGCATTTTAAACTCTTCGTTGGATTAACATATGGCTAATTCTGTGATGTGTGACGCCGCTTTAAATCTTTGATTACTGGCCAATTTACAAAAATTTAAAGTTTTGTGGTGTTCACTGTGGCATGTACCATACCCCCTAAGCTTTGTCTCACACTCCGAGTACCTCTTAACTTGAGTTTCAGGCAAATAAATGGGTTTACTATTAGAACATAGTCAATTATTACTATTGTTTTAATTATATGTATGACTTAAGATACTACAAAAGATGCTAATTTTTCAAACTAAAGACTTCTTAAAAATCATATAATATTATTTTTAAACCTGAAACCATTCCAAGTACCCTGGGTAATTCCTCACAAACCCCTGTAAGATCAATTAAGCTTTTATATATTACATATTTTCTTTTCCTTCGTCACCCGAATCTGCCCTCCATTCAAAAAACACAATCAAGTCCTCGAATATAAATGCAACCTATTGACCCTTTGCATGTGACGTCACGGAACGCCCACTTTGCCATGACGGACGGCGGAAGCGCTGTTTGTGCCAGGTAAAATGATCGAAATTTGCCGTAAACCTAACTATTAGTAAGCTAACATTGATCAATTTTACACCTAAAATGGTGATATCCTGTTGTGCGGTTGGCTGCACTAACAGGCAAAGCCGTAAGTCCAATGTAGCCTTTTATCGTATACCTGTTGATGAAGACAGAAGACGGCGATGGGTAGCAGCAATAAATCGAAAGAACTGGAAGCCCTCCAAGTACTCACCGATTTGCAGTGAGCACTTTTTACAAGTTAAGTCAATGCCAATTTTACAAGTGTATGACATTTTACACGAAAACATATCTGAATATGTGAAACAGTCAAAGTTATGCGGGGCACGGCGTTAGTTATCCAGCCAAGGAATGAACTTGTATATATGCATGTATGTATATAGACTCAAGCCTGCAAAATGGATAATACATATTACATCCACAGAATTATTATTTGTGAATAAAATATTATGATTATGATGATATTAACACAGAGAGACAGAGACATTGACAGACAACCATTCACGCTCACATTCATTCACTAGGGGCAATTTAGAGTTGTCAATTAACCTACACAGTCATGTCTTTGGACGGTGGGAGAACCCGGAGAACCCACTGTCCAGGGTGTACCCCGCCTAAGGCCAAAAGTCACTGGGATAGGCTCCAGTCACCCGCGACCCCTAACGGGAATAAGCGGTAGAAAATGAATGGTATTGACGTTTTGATTAAATCGGTTAACATGGCAGGAGGAAACAGGTAAGGGTCCGTTTCTAAGCTAGCGATCTTCACTTTCTCAAAATACCGCGCTTTGTGAGCGCGTAAAAGATGTCCTGCTTCCACTGACAACTGAACTGAACATGAGTTAGAAGTAGCCATCGCTTAAGTGACAAAAATAATTGCAATCACCGTGAGTTTGTTAGTTTTGCGCTCCCCGTAATTCTGCGCTCGCATACTCTTGCCGTTCATTATGGTGCACCCACATGATCGTGTGACGTAGGTGCAAAGGGTCAATACATCTCCCTGACCTTGCGCACGCACAGTCAGCCTCATGTGGAAACAAGATCTAACGCAAACAAAACTCCTCTGTCCCGTAACAGGACAGATCTGCGCCGCTCAATTAACAGTCTCCTCTCAGCCCTCCGCACCGGTCCCGGAGCAGCTGTTCCTCCAGGTGAAGCTTCTCGACTCCCCCCGAAGTGACAACTGACGGGACGTGTCAATAAATCAGAAGGCGTGTTTACTCCTCATCTGTGCATCACCAAAACCCAGTGGATCCCTCTCGGCGGTGCAGCGGCTCATATTGTTTTTCTATTATGCAAATCCACACCCCCAGCGACACTAAGGCTGCCGGGCCCCCAATCTAAGCAAGATTAAGTATTCATTGTGGATTATGAAGACGTCAACATCATATAACTGCTAGAGATGGGACAGTTACGCAATTGCATTTACATTTTTTGAGAGATTGTACGTATTCAGGTTTGTTTTTTTTGACACCGTGCGTTTACTCCCACTTGTTTGGAGTCATACTCTTCTTCCTTGTGTAAAAGATTTGGTTACTTTGGTTCACACAAATCACATTTTAAATACATTTTACATCCAAACTGGTCTTACTCAATACACCACAGTAGTTTATTGAAATACGTTATTATTTTTACTTGAGTGATTATTTGGGTTACTTCTTTTTAATAATAATATTTAAAAGTAACTTCTCTGCATACTCAGCTCTGCACGCAATTTTCTTTCCAATACGTTTTTACTCTTACTTGTGTACTTTTTTAGGTTCTACTCTACACTTCTATTTGACACAGTTTTTTTTTAAATGAATGGTAATCTACGTACCACTGATTAAAGCCCCAGAACACAATATATGTATCACGTGAGGGGACTTTAACTGTAATGTACAACTAATGTCACTATTTCTATTTTTTTTTCAATGTTTGATCACTTCACATATTATTTTTGTGCAGTTTTAAATTTTAGCTTTGTTCATAATCACCAAACCGCTGTTATAATTAATAGGTTGGACTCAGGAAGTAAGACTTAAAACATCGTCACTTAACCCCATTGAGAGTGACTGAAATGTTTATCCGACAGTCGCACACTTTTAGGCTGATCAAGCTCCAAGGCCAGTCATAAAACAGTTATTTATTTGCACTTTTGGCCTCAAGTTATGATTTAAACAGTATACCACAAACGCAGTCAAACACATCTACCATTAATGTACAAATTTCTCATGGCTTTCCTCTGATCGACTGTTGACCAATTGGAGGGTTTCCATGGCAACATATGAGCCATGCTTCCTCCGCTTTAATTCAGTCTTAATGCGTTTAAGTGCGACGCTGTTAACAGGCATTGATGAAGGTCACGCCTGGAGAACGTGTCCACTCTGAAATCTTTAATGAGGAATTCTATATTTGCCGTTGAACTTTCACTGGGTAAGGATGAGGGGGATCGCAAGCGCCAGATAAATTTGCTAATCTTTCCCGAAACTGAATTTATGCCTCAATAATGTTTAATTTCCCATGTTGAAGCTTTTGCTAAAATGAAATCAACATGAACAACTGTATCTTCCTCTGCCGTGTTGTGTTGCAGCCACTAAACAGGAAAAAAAAAACTACTGCCAAAAGGAAGAAATCACTTATTTACTTCTTAATCCTCTGTAATATGACGGTGATGACAGCACTAGGGCTTTTTTACACAACAGATGATAACTTCACTCAATATGGGGTCACATCTTGGTTTTCATATATTATAAGCCAAAATGAAAAGGGCTGTACCTGATTTTTTTCACGTAATAAAGTAAGTAATAATAATTTCTGCCCCAGTGTACAGATATATTATAAAAGCATTTATTCCGGTAAAAATTAGTTAATTGTGCGCTATCTGCTTCTAATTATAGAGTGTTTTATTCTCTGTGAAGCAGGAAGTGCTCTGTTAGCATACTAGTTGTGGTTAGCAAAACTCACTCTGGCCTGTTGCTTATCAAATAATTGCAATGAATATTTAGAATGCTAAAAATGCATTAACTAAATGAGTTGAACAAGTTGTTTTTCATGTTTTTAAGACAGTGAAAATCAGGTACAGCTCCTTTAAAGCTGTATTACCAAACTTTTTTTCTCATAAATTTTAGATTAAAATCTGTTTTAACCCCAAAGAGTGTACGGTTCAAGAAGAACTTTGTCTGACTTTATCCATAAAATCTATCTATGTCAAACTTGTAAGACAGAGCCATGAGTCACTATATGACCCTTTGAGATGAAAGCTGATTGGCTGTGCGAGCGTGACCACCCACTTTTCCATCCAAAACAGCAGTTCTAAAGCTGTGCTAGTGGCCAAAAGATATGGCATTCTCATTCTCATTCTCAAAATCCCTTATGTGAGAAATAAACACTTACAAAAATCAAGAGACGGAGACAACAAAAAGAGTATTTTTTTGTTTTTTTCATTTATTAGTCCATTAATGAAAATCTTCCAGCAAATGTTGTACCTGGTTGGAGAATTAAAACCAATAACAGACCAAAGAGCCAGTGAGATGTCAATTTAGTCACATATTTATTACATAAATATATAGTAAAATAGACCCGGCGACAATTACCATAAAAATATCTGCCTTTTAAAACCCTGACCGTAAACAAAGAATTTGAAAAGTCACACACAGAATTGACATTTACAAACACGCTGATTGTCTGGACCTGTCGGAAGCAGCCCACCACAAAAACCTGACATCACACCACCCACGGGGTAAGGGGAGGGGCTTATGAAAAAGGGGGTGGTGCTGGGGGACAGGCGTGGATTGCTATTGGGTAAGGGAGTTGGCTGGGCGGGGCTGAGGGACAGGTCCAGTTGTGAATGGTGAAATGATGAGTGGGTGGTGCGAGAGGAGATCACAGTAGGTATTCGGAGCTTATTATTTTACAGATTTCCATTTGGAGTTTGTGAAGTTTTTTTTTTTTTTAGCCCAGAGCGTCGCCTAAAGCTTTTCGGTACGTCCATGTCAGTTGCCCCTGTGCTTTACTGTTATTTGATAAAAAGGGAATAAAATCAAGCTGATCACGTGCCGGCCATTGTCTCGTACTGATAATAATTCACACTGTAAAACAACCATCTGCCACTATGGAGTTGTCATGTATTGCTATAGACTTTGCCTTCTACGTGAATAAAACTGCTTTTGCAAAAGGCAGTGGAAGAACGACACCTGGCTCCCAATGCTTTGATGAACGAAACAATAGATCAATGTTTAGGCAATCTATCCTTGAAAGAGAAATTGCTCTACTGCACCAAGGACACTTCCAGAACAGTCCTCGTTATTTGGCCACCGGAGGTTATCATAACACTCCCTACAACGGAAGCATGGCCTGACTTCAATGGATAATACTATCACGATGTGCTCATGTCTCTGGTACATGAAACGATGGTAAATAAAACTGCGTTCACAGCCTGTTTTTAAGCTGTTGGGCCGCATCAGTTTTTCTGCAAAAGGTTGTAGCTGTTATCATTTGTATTCCTTTTGGCATTTCTGACTAATTATAAAACCCAAACCATAAAAGGTCATAGATATATTCACATTTTTCACAATAAAGGCTTGCTATGCATTGTAGTTAGGTAAATGCCATTGATATGCCTACTCTTAAAAGGTAAACTAAGCTAAAAAACACCATAAACGTTCTTTAAAGGAGACATATTATGTTTTTTTAGGTACTTAATATTAAACTATAATGTAAGTAGATCATCAGTTTACATTTTGTTCATTGTAAACCGCAATATTGATCTACAATTGCTTAAAAAATGGGTATACTGTATTTACTTCTTGTTCCAAATTGATATGCCCTGCTTCTTCATAGTCACATATCACTGTAACAAGCAGTGGATTGTCATTTACACGTTTTTATGTTTAAAAAGTAGCCACATGACATTTTAGAACCACGAATGTGTCACTCCCCAACCCCAATTAAGAACACGGATGTGGGCGGGTATAGTGGGTAGGTGAAAACAGGAATTTTCTGAGCCCTCAGGCATCAGTTGCATGACAGTACAGGATTATTCCGACATTCAGGGTTCAACTGAAATGCAGCTTTGAGTAAACTAATGTTGATGATCTACTGCTGTAACAAGGTTAAAAGCTCATTAAAGTTGATTTAGCATAATGTGTCCCCTTTAAAACCTTGCTTTAGTCTACATTAACATAAAGTCGCTGATTAAAATTTTGGTCAGAGACAGCCAGCCTACTCTTGAGTTGATTTTCTTGCGCCGTTTTGGCTTCAGACCACAGCCCTGTGTTCCTCCACTGCCTATGGCTTTGGTGAGGTTGAGAAGTCACTCAGTACCAGACAACGGCGGCGGCACAAGACCAGCACTGTTCCGGGTTTTCGAGAAAGATTTTATGGAATCTGGTAGCAAGATTAAGATAGATCAGCTGTTCCAATCCACAATGGCCTTGTCTTTTTATGGTAAATGGCATGCTTCTCCTGCACTCTTTTGTCTGCGGTTTGTGGCCTAAGTTGAACCTGATCACTCCTCTGCTTTCATTCATTATTATCAAGTGGATCCACGTTGCCTTTGGTTTCACACTCTCAACCACCACGAGCTCCTCACACGACAAAGCCTCAGTATAGGTCCAGCCTGACTCTCCGGTAACGGAAATCTTAAATTAACTTCATTCATAACCAACCTGTCTTTGGCACCTGCTTATGCCGACCCAAGCAAGACCTGTCATGGCCCCTGAGTTTCTCCTGTACACTCGCTATTTTCGTTATTCGCCTCCCAGCAGCCTTTGCCACCATCACAGTGAAGCAAGGGAACTTTTAAAGGAGCCGTACAAAAAATATAAATATCTGAAAGGACGTCCAAGTTATTGTGGTGGTGAACGACTATAGCTAGCTTTGTGGTTGTTGGTATCAGAGGCTATATACGTCTACATATATGTATTTATAGATATATATTTGCTGCTGGTTTGGATAGATTTTCTCCAAAGTCGCGTTCGCGTGTGAGACACAGACCAGCTAAACTTAGTCCTTGAGAGAAACATATAATGAAAGAAACAAGTAAATAAAAAAAAACCAGAGAACTTCACAGATTTTTGAGGTTTTACCATTTGCGCGCCAATCTAGAATGCACTGTCCAGACCATTTTATGTTTTAAAATAACGAAATGTAAACTGTTTCACAATGTCAACACCGCAGCGTTAAGTTTCTTTAAATATTCATAGCAATGTGTTCTTCGCAGGTGAAGATTCAGGCCACTTTTGTTACATTATGGTAGAGTGGACTGCAAAATAGACACTACAGTTTACAGACAGTTGTACAACATATGCAATAATCGCTTTGAGAAACACCGCAAGCCCCAACTGTCGCATACAAGACTTTGAAAGAACTTGTCCACCGTGATTTGCTGTTGTGAAGTCTTCAAAAGCATAGTGTTTTTGCTCCTTTTTTTTGAATACAGACTATATACATCGCAAATATGTACATGCAACAGTATAGGCTCTGTCGTAAACAGCGAGAGGGTGGTCAGAATTACATTTCCTGGCGGACATCGGAGCCGTAAAGAGGTGGTTGTTGGTGTTTTTTGCTGGTGCTGAATAAGTGGCTTGGACCTGCTACGGAGTGGAAAAACTGTCAAAACAGCTGAGAAGAGATTCCGGTTTTGCATTGATTTTCTGTCGCGTGACGTATATGTGCCGAAGAAGTTGGTGTTTTTGTATGGCAGATGTGGTGAGGCAGAGAAGACAGACAGGGGTATGGAGTTCAGGGAGAGGGAGAAGCACCCTTTGAGGCCGGCTTGTCAAACCTGAGCAACCGATTTCTTTCGTTTAACCCCCCTAAACAAAGCATTGCATATGTTAGAGTTATAAGCACGCATTTCATCAAACTAGAACACATTTAAGCTCTTTTATAACTTAAATCCATATACTGTACCAATATAGTGTTGTTAAATATATATTTGGTTACATTCTTTGCTGTCTAGGCATACAAATTCCTACCCGTTTAACAGAATATTGTGGCACTGTGAAAAATTAACCTTAAAATGGATTATTAAGACAACATAATGAGGAGCTGCGGAGAAATGTGATGTTTCTTTTCTTTTCTCAACTCAACAATATAATGGATTAAAAAAATATACACATTTCTTGTATAAAGGAGTTTTTGTTGTTGTCAAGGCATCACAAAATGCATTACAGACAACCAGGCAATTAGGGGTGTATGGCTTAAACTATGGCCTTATTAAAATGTTTTATTTGATGTAAAGTTTAACTTAACAGACAGTCATTGTGTCCTCAGACGTATAATGTTCCCTGCAAAGGAACTTTACAAATCTACTACTCTATACTTTTTTTTTAATCTTCTCTTTTTTAAAGGGGCTGTACCTCATTTTTACTGTTTTGAAACGTGAAAACCAGAAATGTGTCAGATTTTTTACATGTAATAAAATCTAAAAAGCATCTATTTGGGGAAAATGAGACCGCAGTAGTTTCTCTACAATCATTGTCTCATTCTACGAGAAGCAGGAAGTGCGCTGTTAGAATGCTAATATTTGTTAGCTTTATCTTGGACGGCAAAACTCGCTCTGGGTCTTCATTAAGTATGTGAGTGATACATGTGACTGGTGTAAAGACGTTAAAAAATGAACAAATTCTGTTTTTCACATTTCAAAACAATAAAAATCAGGTACAGCGCCTTAAATTACAGTTCATTTAGTCATTTGGCTAATTTATTTGAAATGTTATTGTTTTCCAGACCAGAGTTTGTTTTTTGTCTTTGTAAAAGCGATTCACAGTCTAGACTGGTGTGAGGCAAACATCACTGGGACAGAGGATAACGAACATCGATTTTGGATTAAGGAAGAAATAAGGGAACATACCCAGGGGGCTATAAACTGGGACGAGGGGGCCTTTTTACTCTCACACACCTGGCATACCGTCCTGCCTCTACCGATAGAAAGACAGCGCTAAAACCTGTGTAAATTTCGACTGCTCACACGCAAACTCTGGTCTGAAAGAAGAACCTTGTAAACGAATTGTTCTATGTTGTTTATCTGTGCCGTTGCGAGATATGTTCAGTGCCTAAGCAGAGATCTTCGCATTATTTCATCTTACTTGTTAAAATCTTTTCCAAATTATTTGCAAAATCCATTAAAACAGTTACACACCATGTTGCCTTAATAAATCGTTATCCTTTAACAGTGCGTGCCATTAAATCTGTGCGTAGATCATCTCAGCGACACTTAACACTGTAAGAGGCCATCCACAAAATAACGGCAAGTGCTCTTTGTTTTGAAAAAGAATTTGGCGTTTCTCCGGCAACCTGTGAAATTTACCAGGAGTCCAGCGACCAGAACGGAGCTGTGAGCTATTATAGGGGTAATTTCAGGATTTTGTTCGTAACAGTCATATAAAGCTGTTTAATTTGCAGTTTGTTCCGTGTGTGATCCTACATGCTGATTCGATGCATTACTTTGCATCTCAAGAGCTTCATTATCTCCACTGACGCCTATTGTAGTGACATGAAAAAGCCACGGTCTTTATTACGGTCTTGATGTGCGTCTGTTTAATCTTGAAATCGCTCTTGGGATTGCCGAGGACAGCTACAAAAATACCATGCTAATTTATTCCTATCCCATTGACTCTGCAGCATGCATTTCTCTTCTAGAAAAATCCTCTATTGCCCTATAACACGCTGTAAAACAATGCTACACAGGAGGCAGCAACAATCAATAAGGCCATCATTTGGAAAGAGAAACAAAATTACAACGCCTCAAACTGCAACCGCGGCAGTAATCTCTGCTCTGCTGGCAACAATTTGTCTTGCATTTGTCAAAACTCTTTGAAAAATAGCCCAAATCTTACAACTCCACCTCTTGATTCCGCACTACATCTTGTTCCTCCCCTCAGCCCAGTGAACATTTAATGAGTTACATTCTTCAAAGGTAAAAGTAACGCAAAAGTACGCAACTTGTACCAAAGCGTTGCGGCCAAAAAAGGTGCTTATTGTTGTGTATATCTTTAAAAGAAGTCTAAGGGGAAACAAAAAGCAAAGCAGGTCAGATATCAGCGCAGTACGCACACTCATTCATTCATACGCACCATGGGAACAAAGATACATGCACACCTATGTACATGCACAGCCTCAACGTGATAGCCATGCGGAAACCATCCAGTATGTTACAGCCAAGTAAGCACACTGAGAAACCAGAGAGTGGACGGAAAGCTCGAAAAGGAAAACTGTAATAGACTCTTATAGTATTTGTTTATGACAGACCTGGATATTGCTGCTGGCACTTTAAGAAAAAAGAGTATATAATAATGGTCTTGAATCTGACTGATAATATTGGCTTTTCAAAATGGTGGTGTGTCACATAGTGCATCACTAAAACTGAGCTTCCCATCCGGACAGAACCAGACTAAAAGCATGAATGGATGTAAAGAGCTGTAAGGGTGAGGTACCATCACAAAACAGACTCAAGAAGACACAAAACATCAAGTAACAATGTTGTTTTCATCTAAGGTTCATCATCATTTATTAGAAAATGTTCTTTTACCTGAGAGAATCCTTCAATAGCTTCCTTGACCCAGTCACAATAAGTGGTCAGTGTGTGGCGTGCGCGTGGATCTGTGCTGCCGACCACAGGGGCCAGTGCTCTCCAGGGCCAAGCGGGACTTTACAAAGCTATATTCAAAGACTCATTCTGTGCACAAATGGCAGGGAGACTTGAGTGGAAACATAGCATTCACTCACTTATTGCACTTCATAAAAAAAAAACGTGTAAACTTAATAATTTGTTTTTAAGCGCTATAGCTTAATTTCTAATAAAGGATTAAGTTAATTCAAATGGTGCAAAGGGCATTTGGCATTGGGTGCCATTTAATAAGTACTCGTGTTCAACCATGATTCTTCCATTTACAATGGGGTTGGTTGGGGGCATTCAAAGTGCTTCTTGTTTAAGTGCTTAAGAAGAATAGACGGTCAGCAGGTTGTCTTTTCAGTTGGGGATTTTGAAAAATTTCTGATTGCAAAGAATGACGTAAACTGGACCCACTGATTGACATAACCTGCAGTGACATTACATTTCTTTAGTCGAGTCAGAGTAAAAACATTAAAGCTTCTCACACACGTTTTGGGAAAGTTTTGACTTAGGGGATTGTTAACATTTGGATCCACCCTCCTGAATTTGAGAGCACTGTTGAAATGAGACCCGGCCCGCTGAATGACAGATACACGCGCACACACGACGTTCTGAGCAGTTTACAAACATCTTATATTCTCCACAACATCCCCAGTTCCCCTCCGACTTGTTTTCAGGACCCGGACTGACCGATCGATGGGCCAGTCCAGACCCTTGCCCTAGGACAAAGTAGCAAGGGTCTTTGCTTTTCAGGGTCAAAGAACCTCTGGATTCACCGCCAGGTCCGGATCTGAATTGGACACCGGCTCGCTGTTAACAATGAGATTTTGCCACTCAAAGGGACTTAGAGGGAAATTGCATAGACATCTTGCTACTTGCATGTCTTCATAAACTTTACATTTGGCATAGGGGAGGGGGAACTGAACCGAACACAACCAAAAACCATAAAACAGCACAGACAATCTCTACCCTTGTCCAATGTGTCAACATATTAGATTAAACATGATCAGAACATCCATGGAGCATTTATGAAGGAGCCAGACTAGAAAACCTTTAAATGCACGACAAGTTTGTCATGTTAACTCTAAAACTCATTTGCGCTTACATTGTTTGTTGTATATTTTTGAAGTAAGGGTGGCCAGATATGCCAACATTTCACATCAAGTATTAAGAAAAATTGCAAAAAGAACGTGATTTGTTGTGATTAAACTAAAAAAACTTAAAAAATAAACATGCGCCAAGAGTAAAGTTGTATTATGGTGACACTTGGCTGCCAAAGGGTCAAGTTACAGTTATTAGGTTTATATTTTTGTAGTGTTTGTTTGTCTCTGATACAATATGAGAGCCAGAGATGCCACAAGCGATGCAATTAATATACATTTTACACCGTTTTTATGTGTAACTAATGATGTGAGATTTCCTAGCTGGCTCCAGTGAGGCAGTGGTGGTCAAAATGGGGAGCGCTCTCCACCTGAGACAGAGCCATGCAGCCAGCAGCCAGGTGCCTCGACATTCCTGCGCTTTTTTAACCTGCTTAAGTCCTGTGTGTGTGATCTATTAATATCCCCTTGCCCCTCGCCCCTCCCCCGCTGCGCCCTACTGACCTTTCCGCCACTACGGCCGCTGGCAGCATCGCGCTCCGTCGTCGGGGGGGAAGAAGGGGACTTATATAATCTGATTTTCGACACTACACAGACTAGTGCCACTGCGACAACACGAGGGGTAAGAAAAATCGATCTCTTTGCGAACAAGAGGAGGCACAGGTTTTTTCCGATGGGTTAACGTCATGCACCGTAGTGAAAGAAAGTGCGCACATACATACATAGAGACAAATGTATGTAAAGCAGACATCTTTGAGCTACATGACAATCAGGATGGAGCGGATGAGTTCACTGTAGTTTATATATCTTGGTACATTGAGTGTTTTGTAGGTCTGTTATTAAATCTTTTTTTTTTTTGTATTTACATCCTTGGTTATGGCCAAAAAACAAAAGAAAACAACAAGAAAAAATGGAAATCAAAAAACAGAACATAGAAAAATACATACAACATCGTATTGCACCTTGCAGACGGGCAATATATTTCTCAGTTTTGTAGGTTGGTTGGTAACGTCTATGTGACACCACTATATTGGTTCTGCTGGTGTGTGGAAGTTATAGGTTGTGGGCGCCGGGCTCAGGTCCAGGCCCCTCCTGTCAGCTACATTCATTACCAAAAAACACTCAGACATAAGACAAAAGTCACCGCCTCAATCCAGCTACGGGGCGTTCACATTTTTAGGTTTTTTTTAATGGTTTACAATCTACAATCCGCTGTGCATTAAGCAGGATGTCACCTAAGTATGCATCCCGATTGCCCCCCGCCTTAGTCCAATTAGAGAAAAGGCCCCCGTAGCGTGAAAAAGGCGCTTCTTTTGTAACTTGCACTGATGCGTACAGACAAGCACGTATTATCTGAACATAGACATTTTAATATATGCATTTTTGCACTTGTACATGTGCCTGCAAAATATGACTCCTCCCAAGTTCCTTTGAGTTTCGTGTTGTGTGAGGTATGATAAGATTGTGTAACTTTTTTTTTTTTTTTTTAGGATTTTTTCTTTGTATTATTTTTTGCGTTTTGTGTTTTTAGACTTTTCTTTTCAAAGTTGAATTTCATTAAAAAAAACAACAAACAAAATACAAAAAAAGAAAACAAAAACAAAAAAAAGATTCCTGTTTTGCTGTTTGAAAGTTTCCTCCTGATAAAAGGGACGGACAACTGGACAGACACACGGACAAATCAGTTGGCTTATCAACACAAACTACAGATGTGGAAAAGAAGTGAAATTGTTTTTCTATGTTACACTGCACGCATGGTCAAAAGTGACTACAGCTGTATTCTTTATCTTTTACACAGAGCAGTTTTAAGCATCAAAAAACAGAAAAAAATACAAAAACAATGATAAAATGAAAAAAGCTTAATCTCCAATATTTTTTGTTCAGGAGTCTTTAAAGTCATCTTTTCATTTTTGTTTCATGGATTTATACTCATTGCTTATAGCTTTTTTCTTTTTCTCAAGCATACCCAGTCAGCTCACAACAACAAAGGACACTGATGCTTCTTCTGGCTCTCGTACAGTTCTTTCACAAAGATGTATTTCCAAACCTGCATCTTTGACTTTTTCTTCTCTTGAACCATTTTTACGATCCTTTTTGGAGGGAGCTGATGGGGACGTTGAAGGGGTTGTCAGCTGTCAGAAGGGTGAGTTGCGTTGAGAAGGGAGCGCGTTCATAATATTCCTGTGCCCCCCTCCTCCAGTTAACAATGTCTTCACAACCATCCCGCGGTTCGCACCCATGTCAATAATGGCAGTGAGGGTTTCTTTTTTAAGCCCTCTGCGTTTTTCAAAAAGAGTCCATAATCCCAAACGCTCGTCTTGTACATGCGCACATTCTCGCTCTCCGTCACCGCTTGTTTCACATTCGTTCACAAACTGCATATTTGAGTTGTTAGGGAACAAAGAGGCTCGATTTGAAATGTTGGGAAAGAGGAGTAAAGGAAAAGAAGACATACCTCTCATTCCTTGAATCCAATTATTTGTGTTTGAATACTGACTCTGGGACAGGTTTGGGACTGGGCCCACAGGAGCTGTTCTGTTAAACAGAGCAGGTAAAGACGCCTGGGGAAGGGTCACATGTGCAGGCGTCTAACGATTGGTTTTTCCAAGTGATTTGTGTTGGGGCCAAAGGGTTGGGATTGCGGTAGTGCAAAAACCTTCACACAGCCTGGCTGGGTGGGGCGACGACACAAGGAGGGTCACATCAGACGGGGAGGCTCGGGATCTGCATGTGATTCGATCAGACGCTTAAGTTGTGCCGTTTTACTTTCTCCAAAGATTTTCAAAACTGAAGCAGTGAGGATTAGCCATCTTTGAGCGATAATGATTCCACACCGGTGTCTTCTGAGAGGTGCACAATAGCCATCGTTAAGTGCTCAGTATCATCAACTGCTTGGCATCGATTACAAAACAATTTCAGTCTTGTTTTTCTTACGTTTGTCCTGTTCCAATGCTGTGAGTGGTAAACCCAGTTAGTTTTGGCTTGGCCCCAAGAATTGGAATGAACAGAGTGGCCTCTTCTGATGAAATTATACAGTAATCTGCCTTTTGTGTCTACACTGAGAGTACTGCTGTGGATATTAGCAGTGGACCTGGAGTTATTGTTGTGAGCACCGGTAAAATGTGAAGACCAAAAAAAGCTTCTGCTGAGTAGTAAAAACAGGACAATATCCAGTGGCTGATCAGAAGTGTACCGGAAGATGTACAAAAGCCATTTCTATGCATTTCTATTCGAGCGGGCTTGGCCTTGTGGGTTGTGTTATTCAACGATCTTGCTTTGTTGGATGTCAGCGGGGCTGAACATCCACAGTGTCCTTCTTGGTGACACTTGGTCCCACATAAAAACAAAAACACAAGCCAAATGTATGGGTACCATGCCCTCCGTATGTGGGCATGGCCGGCCCTCCTGTCTTCAGTGGTATCACATTAAACCAGCACTCAGGTGTGTGTACGTGTGTGTCACACTAGACTGGTGTGTGTCGGCTGAGGGCCGCGGCCCTGTGTTCACAGAGGTGAGGTAGTGCCTGACAGCACAGGGGCCCCAGCCCGGGGTGTGTCTGCTCTGAGGTAAATGTAGTAGCCTTCTTGGCATTAGCCTGCACTCAGTGAGGCCCGTGAGTTAAAGGCAAGAGTGTGATGAGCCTGGACGGGTCGCACTGAGAGGAGTCCCCCAAGGAGGACCCCACACCCTGCAGGTACGGGCGCATACAGACACCGCTGAGCTGCAGTGTACAGTAAATGAGGCATTCTCGTTACTCTGAGGTGGTGCTGTTTGTTTAGAAGAGATAGAGAAGTATCTGTAACATGAGCTCTGCTGCCTTCTGCTGCTTTCTAAGCCCTCCTCTGAGGCATAGATTTACTCTGACCCCTGGTTCTGCATCTGAGACCAGCTATTAAATCTTATTTCCACACGGCTCTGCTCGCCTCTTCAGTGTCTCCATCCCTCTCTTTCTTTAGTGCCTCCTTGAACAGAGAAGGACTTAATTGTCATTCATAAGATGCTCGGCTGCTGGCAAAGGCAGCGAAGGCAATGACAAAGCAGGTCTACTAACTTCTGTGTGGGGGTGTGGTGTGTGTGTGTGTGTGTGTGTGTGTGTGTGCGTGCCACTGGAGACAGTCCAATGACACACATGAAGGTAGATATGGAGCCATAGTCTGCAAGTAGATAACACAATTTCATAAAACTGGAGGAGCTTTGTAAAGTATAGCACCAGTTGAGACAGGTATTTAAGAAGTGGAGGAGCTCCATATCAGCTGTAACGGCTCAGATATAGTTAGGTCTGGTAGATTTGCTTTTACAGCAGCCATTGTACGACAAAGCTGTGCAGTGTTTTGCTGAATGTAAGTGTTTGCATGTTTAACTGTGTATAGTTTGTCTTAACACTTCACGTAATACTGAGAGGTGCTGGTCAGCGAGGAAGTTGGAGATATGGGTGTCAAAAAACAACAAAGCAATAAATCAGTGATGTATAAAAGGACTACAACGAACTATGTAAAGGACAGAGGTGTGGTTTTGTCATGTTTGCTTTATATGGGTTCTTGGCAAAATGGCTACAACTCGGACTAAATAAGACATCATGCTTAGACAGAAGGGCCCCCATTTTGGGATTTAAAAAAAGTGTAAAAAGGAGGAGGTAAAACAAAAGCCCTGTTGGTTGACTCTGTTGTTGCTGGTGAGTTGTAGATTCGTCAGTTGTTCCAGTTTCAAAACCACATATTTATGTTGCGTTTCCTGCCGTTTGACTCCCCTTTTTTCGAAAACAAATGACGGCCCTACTTCCCGATCTTTCAGCCTCTTCCCTTTCTGATGTGTCGTCGTGGAGATTTTATTTCAAACTTCCTGGTCCTCGAAGACCTCCAGGAAGAGGGGCGGGAAGAGTTCGTTGGGACATTCCACCTTCATGTGGAGGAAGCGGCTGGCGTGGCAGGCCCCGATCATGCGCAGGTCGGTTACTTTCATGAGGAGCTTGGGCCAAAAGTGGGGAATGTTGTGCTTTCTGTAGTTGATGTAGTGCTCGAACGCAAGCAGGTAAGTCTCCTGGCACTTCTCGATCTTGTCCATGCACGTTAGGCCCGAGCGGTCTGTGGAAAAGAGAGATGGAGGATGTTAGTTGGGTGTGTAAAGGTTATGTTTTAAATTAATACTAATCAAGTAAAATGTTTGCTTATCTGTAACTTAGAAGAAAAAAAGGAGGCAATATATCAAAATTTAGATAATATTGATAATGTTGTTTTAAAGATATGCAAAATTTTAATGTAGTGTATATTGTATATAGTCATGCACGATTTTATTTCTTCACTTCTTTGTCTTCACTAATTTGTTACAACTGGTCAGGAAATATACCAGAGTAAATGTAAAAGCAGATGGTACACATTCAGCGACTCTAATTGATTTAATTTTTACAAATGTGCCAGTGTTATGCTCTGAGGCTATTTCTGCTCCAGTTGGTTGTAGTGACCACAATTGAATTGCAGTAATAAGAAAAACAAAGGTTGGGGTAAAAATGTATTTGTAAAAGAACTTTTTTTTTTTTTTTTTATTAAGGAGAATGATTTTGTTGCAGATGTAAGGAGCATAAATTGGTCAGAGGTAACAAAAGGACAGTGGCTGCCCCAAAACTGTGGATCGGTCTACCTCAGCAGATCAGAGCTGCTCCTGCACTAGAGACTTTTAAATCTGCTCTTAAGACACATTTCTTTGCATTGACTTTCAACACAAGTTAACTTTTTTGTTGTGTTTGTAATAATATTGTACTTTTCTGTGTTGTTTTTACCACGATGTGCATGTGCAGCACTCTAGGCAGCTGGTGTTGTTGTAAATGTGCTTTAGAAATAAAGTAGACACTGACACTGACATTGTTAACTGCTATGGCAACGGTCCTGATGTTTCATCACTCTGAAACCCATGAATATCTTGATCCATCCACCTCTAGCCATCCTTTTGCTATTTCCAAGACACTGAGACAAATCCTAAACAATTGTTCTCGGCACTGTTTCGGAGGATATTGCATAAGTGTTGCAGATAAACGTGGAGACAGAATTTGATCGCAGCCCTCCGCATATGTTTTACATGATTCAGCCACAGAAGGACAGCAGTACCGCCTGGTGCGAAAACAAAGACTCAGACATCTCCAGCCAGCCGTTGTCCGCTGGTCTGGAGCACATATGGACACATTCTTTGAGCTGAAAGCATTCCGAACTGTGCTGGACTCAGGTGTTAAACAGGCCATGTTGTTTAAAATATGTGCAAACTGCTAAAATGCTGCTGCTGCCATAGTGTTCTGCTCTAATTTGTCAATAATCAAAGTTTGGGCTATTGGATTAGGCTGTTTGTCATTTGGTTTGGCACACAGGGGGAATTACAGCATATTGGCAAGAATAACAAAGTAAAACTGAATACAATTACTTTCACATTGTAGAATGGCGTCACTCAATAATGTGATTATGTAGATATCCCCTCAACTATTCATAATCAAATTCATTCACAAAGGGATACAGAAGAGTTGAACAATTGATGAATGTCTGTCAATGGAACAAGCATAAGTTCACTTAAAATAAAGTCATATCTAGATAGAAGTCTTGTTTTCTAGCAATATCGACTTCTTGAAGTAAAACACTGTTTCCAATGGAGCTTAAATTGACCCACAAAGGCTGCAAGATTAATTGTGAAATTTGAATGGACGCAATTAGCAAATCACAAAGACAGCAACTTAAGTACCATCACAGCAACATGCTTCTTATTCTGCATAAAACCGCAAACCATGTCGTTTCGATCTGTACAGACATGTTCTGAAATACATGGGATTCTTTAGTTTCAGTCTCAGTGGGCTTGGTGCACAGCGGCGCACTAGCTCGCTCATTGTGCCTCAAAGCTAATGCTGACTTTAATGAAAATGTAAAATATAAAATGAACAGCCAATTACATCTAAAGGAAAGACTGATTTTCTTAATATGCCTAAATAATGAGACCTAAACACATCCCTTTATAAACACAAAAGTGTCCTTTGTTTGTCTTTAACATGTTGTGAGAGACATCCAACTCACTGTTCACTGCCTGATCTTTGAGTATTTTAGTGGTATTTTTACTGATTCAGCAAAATCCCCACAGAGAGAGAATTAGAAGTACTGACGCTGACACAGAGCTAGCCAGGTCCTGTCATGCACACAGCCAATTCCCCTTGACGTGTTTGAAATGTAAACTTTTACCAGAATCATATCATTTAATCATAACTTGTAAATCTAATCCCGATGCTTTTCAGAAAAACCACAATTAGATACAGTATTTTCCTCCAAATGGTTCAGCCCTTTGACCCACCTGAGCTCATGAGCAGCACGGCCTGTAACAGCGCCACCTCTGTGTCGTCCAGGTTGAACTGCGCCAGGCTTTTGCCCAGATCGAAGATGGCGTCCGAGACCACGCCCAGCCCGCCGTTCTTCAGCTGCTCCCTCTTCACGGCCATCTCTCCGCTCAGGGTCAGTGTCTCACTCTCGGGGTCGTAACGCATGGCGGCTCGCAAAGACATGATCTCCATACAGCAGCCCTTCAACAGGATGATCTGGTCCTCACAAGGCAGCTAAAACCAAGAATATGTACAGCAGCTTAGGGCCAGACACAGGGGTTTTTCATCAGTTTTCTCCCTTAACTAAAAAAAAATTCAATCCAATCTGCACCAAAAGATGTTTCCTTATTTCATTTCATCCACTTGCAGAAATAGATTATTATTATATGGGGCATTTTAACTTCAAATGTTTTTTTCTCCAACAGAGACATAAAGATCTTAAATTAGCACCTACACACACCAAACTTTACAATCTCAGTACTTTGATGAATCGTACAGAAGGATTTGTTGATATCTAATTCTAAAAGCCTGATTAATTCAAGTTTCAGTTTAAATTCTCAGTAACATCTACTAGTTTACTTAAAAAAACAACAACATTTATATCCAAAATCCCCTTAATATGTCAACAAATGTAAGTAAGAAATGTAAAACCTGGCTCTGTCCGTTTTCCAGATTTAAATGTCCCAAACATATATCACATAAAATGCCTTATTTTTACACGAAAACATTACGTAACAAAAAACTTGTAATACGTTTTTTTTCTTAAATTTATGCAACAAAAGAGGACGTTTCAAACTAATTTCTCTACAGTTTTTCCCCATTCACCTGCTGTGTCTCGCCTTAATAACAACAGACAAGCAGGTAGCGGACCTTTTACCAAACAAGTTACATAGTGCACCTTTAATGTCTTTGCACACAGTCCATCAAGTCATAACGAAACAAACATGTTGATGTACGAACTAATACATTCTGAATCTGTTCTTTTTGTTGAAAAGACTTTAATAAAAACCCAAATGGAAAGAGCAGATAATCTAAGAACGTTCAATTTTTTTTGCAGAGCTTCATCTTAATACCTGTCTTTACCTATTCAAACACCTTAATTTAAGCAAACCCTCGCGAACATATTAGAGATTCAGGAGGAGCGTCTGGGCGGGGAGTGAAAGCGAAGGGCGCAGAATAAATGAAAGGGGGTCAGAACGTGGCAGAGGTGAACGCTGAGGATGATTTAAGGAGAGAGACAAGAGAGCAGCGGGTTCAGGACGCCTGCTGAATCTGCCCCGATGAGACGAGATTATAAGTAATACAGGCCTGATTTACATGCATATGAGAATGTGAGCTGGCGAACCAGTTTGATTAAATCCACTGACTTAAAGAATTACATTTTTATTTCACGGCGCACAAAGGCTGAGCGGATTAATTGTCATTCATTGGGTGTGATTTGTCTTGTTAATTTGTACCTTGTGGCTTACAGTAAACACCTATGATACATTTATTTATTGCAGGGATACAAAGCAATATATTCATTTCTGGTGGGCTGCAGATTGCTATCTGTAATTACTGCTGCAAAATGAACAGGGAGGAGAATATCCACACCAGTTTTTATAAGATGGAAACGGCTGATTGCAAATTGTAATCAGTTGCATACAAAATAAACAGAATGTTTTAGCAAGCAAGGTTGCATTACTCCAGGCTTACAGTTATTTTTTCACTGCATTGGTACAGTGGCATACATATGAGGAAAATCTACACATGTATTATTCATAATTGTTATTTCCTGGCACATAGATTTTTTAGAAAAGGTCTTGTGTGACTGGGGAAAAATTGGACACATACATTTGGTTAAACATTCTGAATCTTTTTCTAAGTAAAGCATCATTCATCACTCCTAACCACAGAATCCATTTACAAACCATTTTACTGAAAAATGTTATGCTTTTTTGTATTGTTATGTCCTTTAAACATGCTCTTGAGTACCTTAAGTTTGGCATCTCATGATTTAGAACAAAACATTTTTTTTATTAAAACAAAATTAACATCTGTAGCTCAGATTTTTTCCCCACAGCACTTACTGAGTTTAGATGCCATCTACTGGCTGCATAGAGATTACACAAGTAAATATGAGCTTTGGGAAGAAATGCGAGCAATTGTAGCGATCGTGTTTAGACGGTAAAAATGCTCCGAACGAGTCTTGTGATAATTTAGGACTTAAACAGCAAAGGATTCACGGATAAGTAACGTCAATTACTGGAAAAACATCATTAATCAAATGAGTTCAGCAGTGAGTGTTTTTAACGGTCGGAAGTGAGAGGATTTTCAAACCAGGATTCACCAAACTAGTGTGAACGAAGCAAAATGCAACTCCGGGTATGTTTTAGAAGACGAACAAGGAAGGAACAATTTTAGAACATGGTTAAAAACTCACTAAAGTCAATCTAGCATAACATTTGTCCTTTAAACACATATCTGGCCACAAAACCACCACTTCTACTTCTACTACTACAGTTCCTATCACTTCCACCTCCAAAACTCTCACTGTCCTTGTCGCCGTACAGACCCTGATAATTATCCAATCAGAAAAGGCCTCATTACGAGCTTCGAGCACAATGATTACAAGGTAGTGGACCAGATAACACAAGCCCAAGATCACAATCAAGAGACAATAGCAATTCCATCTTCACACTGAGTACAATATCTTTCACAAAAATACACGGGAATATTGTGTTTTTGTGGACCACTGCGATAAAGTTACACATATTGAACATATTTTATACTGAACTAGGGGTAATACGGTTATACATCCACAAACATTGTCTTTCTATGAGCACAATTGAAAAGACAGATGCACAAATAATATTCTTCTTATGGGAAGCATATAGTGGAGCAGACCATAAAGTCCTCCATAGATGCAATTTCAGTAGCGCAGTGTAGTATATATTAAAGGCTAGAAGGATATTAAGGAGGTTTACAGCTAAAGGGAAGACAAATAATGTCATTAAATGTATAAAGGGAAACAGCTGAGTGGTGCTGTTACAATGCACTGATTCTCAACCAATGCCATCTTGGGAGCAGTTTATAATTATGTCAACATCTAACCTTAGTCTAACCCTGTTTAATGTCTCTATAGAGTGGAATGTTCTGGGCAGAGCAATGTATTCAGATCTCCATGGAGACAAGCAGGTCACAGAATCTCCACCAGAAAACTTACACAGCGCACCTTGAACACATCACTAACAAAAGGATATTGCAACTTGGTAGCAACATGCCCGGTGACCTATTTTTGGATCAGCAACAACAACCTTCTGGTGGTGTAAAGTAACAACAGGGATATACAGATTTATTTCAACACTGCAACAACTACAACGACTACTTAGTACTTCTTGAATACATTTTCTGAGGAAATAAACTAAGAAAAGTGTTTTTTTGTAGCTCGCCTTGTGTTTAAGTGACTAATCGGTTCAAGAAATTAAGACTTTTGCCTTTCCACACAATGACTTTCAACTTTAATATTTTGGAAATTTAAAGCAGAACTCAGTAACTTCAGCGACAGAGCTCCCCCTGCAGGTCTCTTGAAAACGTACACTCCCAGTAAAATGACGGCAAAAGTTTTTTTTCCCCTTTCTTTTTATGGAAATAAGTAAGTTTAATCGCATATAAAAACATTTAATTTAGCTAAATATAAAAAGAGATCCAAGTTTTCTCAGGAGAGTTGTCTTCGGGTCGGCGTCAGGTAAAAATGTTACTTATTTCTATTTTAAAGGTACGCTATGTAACTTTTCTGGTAGGTCTGGTGGGAGATGTTTTGCCCCTATGTTCACTTTTAGGAAGAATTCAACGTTTTATAAATGAGACATCTGGCTGTAACTTGGCCTCCCATAAAAATTACATAGCGCACCTTTAATCTTCTGAAAGAACATGTCATTTGAACTCTGGGAAACTCAATTTTTCGTACATTAGCTTCACCCTTCCTTTCATGATAAATATATATAAAACGTGAAATATTCCCAGCAGCTGTTTCCAGTGTAGATAGAGTCAACGTCTCCAACTTCGCATTAGGAGTAGCTCGCATTAATGGACCGTTTGACATATAAAATCGTAACTCCCTGTAAACGTACTTAATGTATTTTATTTACCTCTGAAAACATGGGCAGTTTTTTGGCAAAGTCGACGACGCGAGTGATGGCGGGAGTGATGATCTTGGTGAACTCGCTGAAGGCTTCCAGGTCCACCTTGTCTCCGTCCGACGAGGGGGCAATGGGGGACTGGCCAATTTTCTCTGGCTGCACAGAAAGAAAAACAAAACATCATAAATATACAACGTGGAACAAAGGACTCCGCTTGACAAGATAGCTGAGTTACGAAGATAGCGTCAAGTGTAATGGTCGAAATATATAGACCTGTACATTTTAGTGGAGGTTATTAAAACAAGCTATGGTCCGATATACGTATTATAAGAGTTTTAAGAGTACAGAATTATAGACAAAGCTATCAAAGTGACTCAAAGCTTATAGGAGGATTTAGTGGAGGCAACAAAACCCCCTTTTAAACTTTTATGCCCTTCTGGTTGTCTCCTACAAAGTCTGGACAAGCGTTTGGAAGACAAATTAAAAGCAATCTATCAGATAAGAAGAGCAGTTAGTGCTTTGTAAGAGCAATGGTATGTGTCAGGAGGGCAGATAGCACTTTCTTCAACACTACTGCACCCGGGAACTTCAATACCGCTTTATTACTATTGTGTGTGTGCAAAGTTATGGCAATCTGAAAATGAACGATGCGCTAACTCAGGGCAGAGTCATCAATAATAGAAAGGAGAGGTTTAGTAGAGCCAGAAACTCTACTGTACATCCCAAACCCTGATAAATACACACACACAAATACATAAAAACACTTTCTCAAGTAATACTAATTCAGTTTTACGTTTACAAATGTCATTATAGAAAGTAAAATAATAAAATGTGACAAATTATTAGCGACCAAAAGAGTCATTAACCCTCCAACATTAATATTTTGTTGTTTTTTGAGTTAGTTTTTACTTGTTTATTATTGTGTATGGTTAGGCATTTTTTTAGGCACAAGAAACTTTAAATAAATACTTAAAAAATGTATGTACTGTCATATTTAACCTGTAGAGAAAGTATATACTGATTATTTTAGTTTTTAGTTAGTTAAAACACTAACAAGTGGCTTTGATCCAGGTTTTGTGAGGAAGAGCAAGCAGCCATATCATTTAGAACAGGGCTGTACAAACTATGGCCCGGGGTCCAAATGCGTCTCCATTTTTGTTGGCTCTCAGGCTTTTTGCTCCCCGTAATTGGCCCAATACTGCAAAAATAATTATTGAGCCTTGTTTAAAGCTAGAGTACCTGACTTTTTTGTTGTTAATGAGTACAACTTGTGTTTTCCACCAGAGAGTATCATGTAAAAGCAGCAATTTGTGACTAAATGAGACCACAATGCGGTGTCTGCAGCTAATAATAAAGTATTCTATTTCTCGTCAACGCAGCAGTAAGGGCCGAAAGCTGCGCTCTGATTGGCTGCGCTTGTGTGGAGCACCCCAGTGTCACTTTGTCATTGGAAAAAAGCTATTCTAAAGCCATGGATTCGCCTTAAGATGAATGCATGTGAATATTAATGTGCCAAAGGGTTTGTGAGAGCTAAACTAATTAGACAGATTTAAATACCTACTTCCTGTTTTGCGGTGTGAAAATCAGGTACCACAGCTTTAAAACAACCTGAATTTGAAACATTAATTTTAGTTTAGACAAGGTTGGATTAAATTGCTTATGTGGATGTGGAATATTTCGCTGGTTTCAAGAAGTTTCTGACTGATTAGAAGATAATTTAGCTTGACATAAGAAAATACATTTACCCATGAGGTAAGTCAAACATTCTGACCGCATTGACAAATTATTTGGCTTGAAAGAAGAAGAAATACTGAAACAAGTCAGAAACACCTTTTATACAAGTTAAATAATCTAGGTCCATCAAGTAAGTACTTCTTAACTAATCAAATGTATTTAAAACTAAAATTAATATCCTGAATTCAAGACATAGCTGCTGTAGAAATAAATTTGAAATGATCCTGAAAAGTACATTTTACTGCCAGTTTAAACATTTGTGCTTTTACAACCTTAATAAATAACTTTTTGATGTGAAACAGACCTGATACTACGGTGTTGCGGCACTTGAAAACCTCTGAAACTTTAAAATGATTAATCCCCACTAGTCCTTGGCCCTGCATTTTGTCTACATTTTAATATGCGGCCCTCAATTAAAGAAATAACAACAATTATAATTACGGTTTGATTAAATATTCTATTTAACAGTCTGTCTCTTCACCTCATTTTACACCATGTTCCCATTTGAAGGTTTTCTACTGTTTTTGAGCGGCGTTTAGGGGAAAATGACCACTGCAGACCGGGAACACCCCACAGAATCTGCACTTTCTTTGGAAATGCAAATTCTTAACACGACCCTTTGGCTGAGTCCCACAAATTCAAGACCAATTTTCCTCAACTTTTACGCCAACATGTTACAAACCACCAAATATACATAACAGGTGCTATGATGAACGAAGAGATAATTTGTGTTGTTCACTTGACCGGACTGTGGTCAGAATGCTATGCCAGATTAGAATGCAAAATAATGGGAAACATCACATAAATTGTGCAGCTCCATTGCCCTGTAAATAGAGGATATGTCATAGTCCTAGTCATTATTTAAACTGGGTTGAGATAGTATAGGAAGAGTCAGCTCACTGGGAGTCATCAATAATAATCCGTGGGGAGAAAGGGTTGCGTAAATGAGTGCAAACTGCAGCCAATTATCCGCCATGCAACCGCCGAGCTATTATGGAAAATGTAAATCACTGAAATAATAGTCGTGATGGACTGCTTTGGGTGTCACGCGAGGGCCAAGATAAAGCTTTGGTTTTCGGCACAGGAGGTCGTGGCGTTTTTCGTGGTGCTTGTGATGAGACAGCTCTCTGGGGGGAAAGGTTATGGTACAGTGATGAGAGAAAGGCTTGGACGCCATGGTATAGTTAACTCACAGCACAGTGCAAGTGGGAGAGAATAAAAATGAACCGGAGAAATTGCGAAATGATACAATATGAGAGTAAACGGCTTCATTTCCCCCCGAAACCCACTTCTGCCACTGACCGCCACTTTGCAATGATGGCTGTGCTAGCAAAAGTTTATTTTTTAGAATATCTTTTTTTAGATCATTTGGTGTATGGCTTTGGGGCAGGTAAGCTAACAAGGTCTCAGGAAAACTGTTGTAGAAAAAAAGGACGCTGTAAACTACTCCATGAAGACCAGCAAACAGGTGATAGACCGGACCCTCCACCAGAAAAGTTACATAGTGCAACTTTTTTTTTTTAATATGTAGAATTCTGCCAATGCACTATATCACACACAAAGTCATATTTATCCAATTTCAATACCAAAATAATGATAATCTTGATAATAACCACTAAACAACACTCAAAATAAATTATTTAATCTAAACTAGTTATAGCCATCGGTGAAAGTAAGCCGGTATGGGCTGGTACGACGTACCCCTAAAAAATTTTGGTCGTGGTACACAGTATCGATGGGAGGCACGGAGACGCTGAGCTCCTCCACCTTACGCACGGAGAAGCAGTCCCACTGAAATAACTGCCTCTGTCAAACCATCACATTAGACACAAACTAAAGTCAGGGTCAGGCTGTGTACTTTTTGAGATTGAATCGACCCAACCCCAACTCTCAGCTCACGATGACAAACATGATTTGAGCTCATTCATTTTGGATCTGACTCGTCCCTCTGTCTCTGCGCCGTGAGCAGCGCGGGGCAGACACTTCAGACTCTTCAGCTTCTTCTGCACCAGAGAAGAATCAGGCCCCAATCAGAGCAAACACCACTGCACATCCACAGAGTATAGCGCTTCGGACAGGTTTCGCGTGTGTGGATATGCAAATTAGCCACGTGTGAATGCAGCGAGGCGTTAAGTGCTTTATGCACAGAATTCCCTTCCCAGGTTAATGGGCCAAGGGAAAACCTGAAGAATGAAAAATAAGGGCCACTGACGGGGAGTTTATTTAGGCTATTGAAGACTATCTTGTTGTGTCTCCAGTTAAGTCTAACAAATTACACCCTTAGTCAAGAGTTAATACTCATTATGTAGGCTTATGATCTAAACATGACAGACAGGTTACTTTGTCCAGAGGCTTCTACAGGAAATTTAAGCAGGTTACAGAATTAAATTAATATTGCACAGAAGTGTGTCATGTGAGTCAGTCTTTTTCACAAAACTATCGGCTGTTAAGGCGAAAAACACCATGACCCTGATTTGAACACAATTTTGTGATGATATACATTTTTATTAATATTAATTCTACCTAAACCAAATTATAGCTGGTTAGTCTGTGTGTTTTTTTTCTATTATTGTATCTCGTCGATGTAAACCCTCATTCGTCCAGGTGTGGTCCATCGTAGAAAGGGGTTCAGAGGTTGTCATCCGGACGCCGTTTAAAGATCGAGTCAGATTATTGTATCTGTTAACCGACATAAACAAAAATGTGTCAGTCCCGGCAAAGGACTCAAACTACTTCCACCCCTGATTATAGCCCTCTTCCAACATTTAGCACACTGTACAGACCAGTCAATAGCATAGTGTTTCCATTCGTGCTGTCTGTGAGAGCTATTAGCACATATATGAAGACATGATAAATCAATATTTTCTACTAAGAGCGTTTACTTGCTGCATATGGGAAAGTCTTTATACTTTGAGGTTGGAATTCCGGCAAGTCGAGCTGTCCAGCTTGCATAACATTCCTGGAAAATTAAAAGTTCACTACACAACCTATAGGGAATCCACATGATTGGGAAAGCAGCGAGATTGTTTACGCTTGGGCTGGAAATGCATTTGGGATTTCGACTTCAGAGCGCAGAAATGTAAAGAGGAAAACAAAGTAGGGAGAAGCCTAGAGTTGTCAGAATTAGTCAATATCAGAGCAAGCCGCGCCGGGCCAAAATATACACTATGTAATACACAGGGGGATTTGATGCTACAACAGTTTTGGCAAAATCCACTTCAAAAACTGGGCACATTTCAACCTTTAACATATGTAATATAAGTGAAGACATACCGTTCAATGCAAAGATAATCAGATTGCTCAGCCAAACAAATCAGGATGTTAAGGAAATAAGTCTAGCCCGTAACTTTGCATAAGGGATATAGCAAGCTCAAGATGCAAACATTTATATTTACATCACAAAAGCATCCTGTGGTCGCTTATATTCAATTCAGGGTTCCCACGCACGTTTGTTTTAGTTATAGCTTTAGGACATGACCCTGACAGAGGAAATGGTCAATATCGCTTTGTTTATGAATGGGCTGAACTGCATTGTGAAGAATTCCCCCAAGTGAATATATAGAAACTAACTTCTTTTCTTTAGTCTTTCTTAAGTCATTGTTTTTGAGTGAGTTTTACATGTTGACTTTATTAGCTTTTTCAAGACATTGTACTTCTTGGAGTAAAGTCCTGACACTATATTCTCTATACTTTTACTCTATACAATTATATATAATTTAGCTTGTCTCATTTTTGTGTGTATCCTTTGTAAATACCAGGACTTTGTGCAGTGTTTAATGTTTTGTCACTCTAAACTTTACTCTTGAGTAATTTCTTAGACCACTACTTTGTACTTTTACTTGAGTGATATATTTTGAGGTAACTTCACTCTTACTTGAGTACATTTTTAGATAAAATTGCACTGGAGGGCAGGTAAAAAAACTGACCATTGACAGAATTTGTTATTTAACTGTCTGACATTTAGACCTGGTTTATGGTTAATATCTCTGTAATTACATGGCCTATCCACATGACACAAAACCCACACCAACCCAAAAAAAGCTCAACCTTTTCTCTGTCAGAGCAAACAAACAAAAGTGAAATGTTTTTTTTTTTTTCCCCAAGCCTTTAGAAAGCTATTATTAAACCTCAAAGAAGTGACTGTTGTCTGTTGAAAGAACTTTCTGGAGCCAATTCCTAACAAACAGTGATGCAGTTCAACTTTTGTGGATCATAAATTTGGAAAAATGTATGATTAAGTTCAATTTTATATCATTCTCTTGTATTAAATAATTGCTGGAATATGAATACAGTTTATTTGCTTTGCCAGAGATCCAAGACAAAAGTAGAGACCGCAGTGGAATTTCACATGGTATTTCTGTTCAAGATGTTGTCTAAAATAAATAATATACTGTAACTAATCTCTTCAATATCAACTTACTTTTTTGTTGTCCATTTAAATACTTATTTCATTATAGACAAGATTTTAGACACAAAAAGTCTAAAATATTTTCCTTTTCTGTGTTTTTCTCTTTATTTTTGCCCTGTTTTTACTCTGCTTGAAATTTCACAGCAGCCGACCGACGCCTAATTATCGGCCCACAATCTCGTGCCAGAGCGGGCTTGTAGTTTCCTAGCAACCTCAGCTTCCACAGCGTCTACCTACAGACTGTTTATTCACTGTACCTTTAAAAACGCTGCCCCTCTTTATAGCCGCACACCCCTTTTACCAACATTTTACCATTCAGAGAGGAACTTCAAAAACTAAAAGTGTTAGAATGATCAAAATGATTACACTGGAGTACAGAAAGTAAGAAAACTGTGCTGAAAGTGAGGTTTTAAAAGGAAGTACCTGCAGCTATTTTCAATGTAAAGACTTCAACTACTCCTATTACTACTACTGTTAATATTATTGCTACTTCTACTACTGATGCTACTACTAGTATTACTTAGGCCTGTAACAAATCAAGAAAATATAGTGTGATATATAAATAATAATAAAGAAACTAATTTATGCCACTGATACAATAACCTTTAAGCAGGATTATCCCAGAAAAAATATTTCTAAATGGACAATATTGTTAAAAAGCATTAAAAAAGTAGCAAAATTAAACACTTTACTAGTTAGCGTGTATCTAAAATTATGTATTTAACTATCTACAGCTCAAATCTTATCATAGAACAGTAAAATAACAAAAAGTTCTCCAATTGTACAAAGAAAAAGTACCTGTCATAAATACTGATCGCCAAAATGTTTTATCATCATTTATGTTTTATCATTTATTGAAGAGAGGTGTTCTGGGCATGTCCCACCGGGGTGCAGCCCCAGGGTAGACCCAGGACACGCTGGAGGGACTATGTCTCTCGGCTGGCCTGGGAACGCCTCAGGATCCCCCCGGAGGAGCTGGAGGAAGTGTCTGGGGTGAGGGAAGTCTGGGAGTCCCTGCTTAGACTGCTGCCCCCGCAACCCGGCCCCGGATAAGCGGAAGAAGACGAAGACATTTAATGAAGAATAACTCAATATAGTAATATACTTTTAACAATGCTTTGTCATCTGAATGTTCAAAAATCCAAAATGAAGTCCACCATAACACATTTTCAATTATTCACTGATATCTAATACATATTAATTCCTTATAGTAGTATAGTTTTACTACAAAAAGTAGTAGTTCTAGTTCTAATATACCTATAATATAAACTATTGCGTAGTTAACTAACTTTCTAGTATTTGTAAAGTAAAAACTAAAAATCAGGATTTTTCCTTCATCAAAAATGCTAATTGTCTCATATTCTCAAATTTAAAACGTAAAATACAATAGTAAAAGTGATTTTTGTGATTTTCTCAAGCTAATTACAATTTCTCCATTGAAATAACATTGTGTTCCACTTTTGCAGAAACTACTACTTACTACTACAACGACTACAACGACTACAACTACTACTACTACTACTACTACTACAACTACTACTCTATCACTTAGTTTAGCACTAGTACTACAGACATTCCATTTAAATATACCACTCTTGCCTTTAATACTTTTTTTTAAATTGTTATTGTCGTTGGTTATTGTTCAGGCCATTTACCTTTGTTAGCCCAATTTCAGAAAAACAAACAAATAATACAAAAACAGTTCCAGCTAATTATATGCATTATCACTATTGACATAAACAAAAGGAAGCGGAAGAAGACAAATCTTATAAACCCTGCTCTTTTCACAAATCAATAAAAATAAACATCCTCAATCATAGTAATCCATCATAATGAAACTACTAAAGCATTTTTTATTGCTAGATGAATGCAAATAAAACTCCTGCGGTTACATTACTGTTACTGTACTAACTACTTTCCCGTCAGGAGTAAAACCATGAAATCAAAACAACACAAATACATGCATGATCTACGACACATTACTTGCTCCAGCTCTACTTGAAAAACAACCTTTATCTCCTTCAGTATAATTAACAGTTTGAACAGGATACAAAAATGTGTTGCGATAGCGTACAAGAGCATGACGACACAGCTAATGCGCCCGCGTGGGGGAAGCCCTGACACTTCTGTCCAAAAAGAAATGTGCACACTACAACAGGAGGACAGCTTGGATGAACCGAAATTACGACTTCCAATTCGCCTGCCAAGTGAGCGCTTATGTCTGAGGATTTGCCCTGGCAGAGATAAGAGAAAGACAGGGAAAAAGAAAATACAGGGAAGAGAAAGACACATGGACAAGAAACAGATTAGAGCGGGAGTATAGAAAGTGGAGGTATGAAAGAGGCGAGCGCTCAGAAGTGGGACCTAGTTTGGAGCACGCGGGGATTAGGATGAATGCAAAAGTGAAACAGAGACGAGAGGAAGCGAGGAGCCGAGCTGTGAGGAGGCAGCCGACGGGAATAGTGAGGGAAGAACTGAAGGAGCGCAGAGTGGCACTGACAAGCAGCTGTGCGGAGACGTTAGCATGCGGCGCACTGTGTTTAGGCGTCAATCAAATGTACAGTTAAGTTACAGAAATGGAAAAAAGGTCAAATAATACAAGGTACTATGTTGTGTTGGGGGATTTAACAATAAATGTATTACGATTTTGTATCTATCGTAATTTCATTTTGTCAATTAAAAACAATTTCCATATTAATCTCCTCAACATAATACAGACTTTTAATAATTGCCGTTTCACAAAAAATAGTCACATTTGTTTGCTTTTAAGTCACAACTCCAAACCTTCTACTGATTGTGGGGGAAACAAGCATATAATAATTGACGATTACAGATGAGTGAATTGTGAACTTGATTAAAATTCGAATCATTATTGCAGAACTCTATGAACTATCAACTGCAACAAAGGAATATGCATTGTAATTTGAGGTGTTTTCATACGGCTCAAATGTCAAAATTTTTGTGTTTTCTGCAACAAAACAACCCTTATTTGCAAGGAAAAATATTTAATGGGCCTACAACTCTTTTCAATGTTAAGACGTCTACTACTACAGCTACTACTTTTACCACTATTGCTACTTCTACTACGACAGCTACTAATACTACTACTACTTAGGCCTGTCCTGATAAAACATTTTGAAGTGCAATATTTTGATGATAATTGATAATATAGAAACTACTTTTTGCCACTGATACAATCATCTTTGAGCAGGATTTTCCACAAAGCAATTATTTGAAAAGAAAAAACATTTAATGAAGCTCACAGGGAAAAAATATTAAGCTGGTTCTTTCCAAACCTTAAGCTAGGTTTACCATGTACTTGTTTGAGCCCAGTTTAGTCTTGTTGTAGTCTTAGTTTGGAGTTCTAGTCCTGGTTTAGTCCAGGTTTAGTGTCAGGTTAGGTCCTAAAATGGTGTGTGTGAATGTACCCATAGTGTCCTCAATTCATGGGAAATAGTCTGAAGTCATACAGTACTTTACAACAAATACTATCAAAGAAAAACCCTGATAACAGTCAAGCTGAATGAGGGTTAGAATTATGAATGGAAAAATTAAGACTAAACTGACATTAAAACTGTACTAAAACCACGTTAAAACCAGGATGAAACAAAGTCTAAACCAGGACTTAAACCAGTGGTCTACAGCTGATGAACAACCTCCAAACTAGATCACGATTAAAGCAATGATCATGGATTCAACATTACCTTTACAAGAACTACATGTACCCTTTGTGGTATTTAACTATTTCAGAACTGCGAAAAATACATAAAAGGAAAGAACAAAGCCGCCGGATGAGTCATTATCGCTTTGAACGTATAGGAACTGCTCATCAGCCGTAAAAATAACCGCTCTTGGACCTGCTGACCTTTCTGTGTTTCAAAGGTCATCGGAAATAACAGGTCTCTCTCTGAAGCCCACTGGCACAGTTTTGGTAAAGGTCAAGGAACTGAAATATTTATTGTATACGGTCTTTTCAGGAGTGATGGAAAGTAACCTAAGTACAAAAGTAAAAGTACTGTGTGTAAGTAAGTACAATTTTTTCCATGGTCCATTTGACTAGTGTTTTCCTGTGTACCATGGACACGTTTTACTTTTACTTCACTATATTTGAGAACAAGTATCTGTACAGTTTACTGCACTACATTTTTAAATTGAACAGAGAAGCAAAAAGTACTTAAGATAAATTAAGTTATTGATTCAGTTGATTTCTTTGACCAAAAATCAGCGCAATTCTTTATCAAGATCCCTCCATTTGACACTTTAATAGTTGTAAATCAATGTGAAATTTCAAAGTAGATTTTTATGTGATACTTTTACACTGTACACTTTTACTTGGCTGCTTTTTACACCACAGTTTTTCAGTAGACTTTAGCAGGAATTTGATCATTTTACACTATTTAGCGAGAAAACATGCAAGTATCTACATAAGCAGTATAAATTTACAGCCTTATTAATATTTAAATGTGTCTGTTTTTGTTTTTGGTGGGCTCAGGTAATATTTGGATCATTTTGGTACAGGTCATTAACCACACTGAAATGTTATTATGTTGGTATTGTGATGTATCATGTGGTGTATTTCTGGTGTAGACTGTACCAGGAATTTGCGCTTCTGTTTCCAGTGTGCGCCCTGAGCGTTGGTGTGCCGGTGGGCCTCAGTGACCAGGCGGATGAGCTCCCATTCTGACCCCGTTGGCTCTGGACGGACCTGCAGGGACTTCACCATCTCCTCCTTCTTCCTCTTCTCTCGGTTTTCCTCTATGAGACGCCTCTTGGCCACACGCTTCGAGTCGTCCAACACCACTGGCACAAACACACAGGAAAGCAGCAGGATTCAGAGGGGATATTCACGTTTTCAGAATGGAAAAGCTACAACCTTTACTTTCTATAGTGTTTGCAGTCATTTGATTCATTTAAATGATCACTAGAAAAAATAAAGGAACACTTTTTTTACAGAATGCAACTGTGCAGCACTTGAAATCGTCCTCTTTATAAAATATGTTGCCACTGGATTCACTGTCTGTCACATAAAATTGGGTCTTATGAAAAGATTTCTTAAGCCACATAAATATAAAGCCAAAATCAGGAGTTGGTTTGAAATTTAGTTGAAAATAGTTTTTGAATTAGGAATCGTTTTTTGAAGTGGGAATAGTTTTTGAATCAAATCAAGACAAGACCCGCAATCGGATCAAATCGCCAGGAAAGATTCACACTCCTAATCCAGTATTGAATGTGGGCTACAGTAACAATATATTGTCATAGTCAGTCTTCTTTTGTAGATTTTACTTAATTATTTTGTGAAAGCTCGATGATTTTGTTACTTGTTTAAAGAAAGGAAACCTATTAAGTCAAAACATTTGACATATTTCCTGTTTTGATGATTAAAATAGGTGCATTTCTAATTAAGTTTGTGCAGGTCGTGGTTTTAAAAATACATACTATCGTCATAATGTATTTGTTTGTTTTTTAATAGCGAGGTTTTACAGAATATCATATGCAATGTATCAATGATCACATTTATCTCTAAACTGTGGGCCATGTATCTATGGAATCGAAGAGGACCTTGTGATTTCCAGCCCTGTCATAAATGTATAGATAGTTAACGTGCCACAGTGAGAAAAATAAATTATTACAATCATGTGTTACTTTGTTCAGACAAAATAGACGTGTCCAACTTTGTGAAACTTAAATTGTAGCCTTTTATGGTGAATCAAGCGTCTAAACTGAATCAATGTGTTCATGTCTTTTATAAATTATGATGACACCTTTTCCAATAGAAGATTTGATCACAATTATGGCCTATATTATTCTTTATTACAATGAAAGGTGCAATAACGCCGTTTGTTCAGGTGTCGGTGTGGCTGACAGGGACACTCACAGTCCATAGCCATGCCCACTGCGATGCACTTCTTGAAGCGGCACAGCTGACACTGGTTGCGTGTGATCTTGTCGATGATGCAGCAGCCATCGTATTTACAGGAGTACGTGGGGTGGAGGTTCTTTTGAATGGTCCTGCGGAAGAAACCCTGTGGCAAACAAAAACAGAGCACGAGGTGAAAAACGGAATATAAACATATGAAAAGATTCAGACAAGATCCCCGCGGACACACTCGCAAACAGAGGGAAACCGGAAGATGCTCTAGTACTGTACAAGTTGTCCTCCCGATGAGCTTTGCAGAAGTGTTCCTAAAACATTTTCTAATATTTACAACAGATGGTAGCACAGACAGGCAAATGTGCACATCAGAACTGCCTCTCCTGTGTGGCCAAATCGAGTTTGCATAAAAAAATCTGCTGCAGTCGGGAGCCAGGACAAGACTGTTATGAGACGAGATTCCAAACTTATTTAATTTCATCTATTTAGAGACAGGCAAAATACAGAGACAGATAAGCCCTAAAACATATAAATAAAAGAGTGTTTAACTGATGGTTTTGACATTATCAGTAGATGTATGAGAAACATTGGATCTATTTTGCTTCGAAGATATTGTTTTGAATGTAAATTTTCTAAAAGTTTCTATTGGGCAGCTAAATGTAAACGCTGAAGGGGCTTTCCTTTAAATAACTCGTTAGATTAGCCTACGTCTTATCAGAGCACAGCACAATATCACTGTCATACTTGTTTTAGAAACAGCTGTTTTTAGTCCTCAGACATTACCCGGCTCCAAGGCTTGGTTCAAAAGTTAAATGTTTATGGATAGGAAAATTATTGAAAAAACAGCAACAGACGAGTCTCGATTTAACAAAAAAAAGAAAAACAAACCCCTGCTCAAAATACAGTAATGGACAATGTTCAATTGGGCAGCACGGTTTTGGGAAAAACAGACGCTTGTCTGTATTCCACATGCTTTTACATTTTAAACACTTTCAGGAGCAGAATATTTAAACACGAACTGCTAAAACCAATACAAGAATGCATGCATTTTAGTTCCCGGGTTTCAGGCAGAAGGAGTCCGTCCTGACTGACATGGCAATGACCTTATGTTGTTATAGCAATAGTGCAATTCAAATCAAAATATTATATTTTTTGAAGGGGAGAAGGTCTTCACAAAATCCTTCAAGAAGAGAAAAAAATTATTTGCCTGAAACCAATGAATAGAGATCTAAACTACAAGGTTAGCAGGTTCTGTAATCATATGTCATATCGACAGAAGGACATTTAGTTCTCTGTGGAGGACATTCTATTCTACAGTAACTGCAGACTTTGTAATTGGTTATTTGTGCCAATTCAAAATGAGATTTATGCTAAATGCAACAGGTTCTGTGTTATTTATCTATTCTTTACTAGCTCATTGTACTACTGAGATACATACTCTATGAGGTATTTTTCAGAGTCACACAAAAATGAATAAATCAGATCAGGCGGTGAACAGTGAGCTGCAGGTGGATGTCACTGACAACACGTTAAAGACTTTAAATGAGATGAATACCGGACTTCCTCAGTGACACTTCTGTGTTTATAAATGGAGGCGCTTTTGGGTCAATGCTAACACTAATTTTGAAGCGTTCTAAAGAGAAAAATGAAATAAATGAATATAAAAACAAGTAAGTAATCTATATATAAAAGATAAAATGTATAAGTTCATAAGTTAGCATTAGCTGTGAGAAACTGTTGCCCATTAATTGTGCCGCTCTAATTGTGCATTTGAAATAGGACTGAAAGATTAATCAGTGTCCTTTACAAACAACACATTTTTTCTGTATAAAAGCTGCTAAAACTATTCACCTTATTCTGCCCCGCCAACCTTTGCCTCTTTTTGCCTTCCGTTTTGGCGTGAGCTCTGTTCTCACAAGTGGCGAACGAGGGAATGTCTCGCCGTTAAAATAACAATACATGAAGTTGATAGATTTTTGTAAAATGTTTAATGTGCTCGCGCAATAACAAGTCAGCAATGCACTAGTTTCCAGGGGGGGCTGAAAAAAAGCTTTGTAGTCCGTGTAGAGCTCATTTACTGTGGCGCTCGCCTGCCCGGTGTAAACTAACACAACGGGAAAAAGATGGCGGCGCCCACGGCAACCTCAGGAATAAGGCGAATAGTTCCGAAATGCATGTCATTCTTGTATTACTTTAGCACTTCATAGTTCAGTCTTCTCTCAAAGGTTAATACTCCAGAGCGTCTTGAAACGACTTGGAATAGAATAGTTCTGCCGCATACATACCTTACAGCCCTCACAGGTAATGCATCTGTAGTGATAGCCTGTAGCTTTGTCCCCACATACCACGCATGGCTCATCCTTCTCCAGGTAGCTAGGTATGTACCCTGCAAAGAGACAGACAGACACAAACATTACACTTGAAGGCCAATCAAAAGGTTTGTGCACAAGGTTATCCCTGAAGAACTTGTATAGGCATTCAGAATATGTCCCTGAGACACTACAGAACAACAAATTGCAGGGAGATGGTCCTTTACAATACAGAATACAGAGAAAAGCAGTCACATATCAGTCAATACAAGTTTGTTTGGGTTGAACTTTTGATAACCTTTTGTGAACTATACACAGACGAGCTTTCAGGCATTTCATAGAGTTTTCTTTATACAAACTGCAGGCTTCAGACATTTTACTTGGGGTGCTAAGGTCTTCCATGTTTGCCTTGCTATTCTAAACAATTATACATTTAGTTTCCACTCTGTCGTGATTAAAACTCCTAATGTGGAATTCCTTGTTTTATTTTAGCCTCATTTTGAATACTAAATGGTTGTATTTTTAGGTGATACTGGAAAAGAAAAGAAGCAAAGCGTCTCTGAGGAGGAAAGCAATTTGGCTTTATCTGAAAATGTGAAGTGAAGTTTAGCAAAGTAAGACGCACATTCATCAAGTCAAGTATGACACTCATTGTGTGCAAAAGACTGAACGTGATAATGAAGATTACAGGAATGAAGGAAATTGAAGCATGACAATCTGGAACATACATTGTAAACGCTTTATTACAACTGCAATTAAGGCTGCAACTAATGATTATCTTGCTATTCGTTTGTTTAGATTGCGAAAGGCCTGGGAATAAAGATTTTATTTTTATTTTTTAACCAAATTTGACCCAGATAAAACTTAAGTAATGCTACTTGAAGACATCTTGGTGGTGTACACTTGCAAACAAAACAGGTTTTTCATCATTCTATGTCATTTTAATGTAATTCCCGCTTTGTCTGAGTCACAAAACCTCTTCTCTCAGCACGTGGCACGTTTTGGACTCTGTTTAGATCAGATAACGATTATTCAAACGTTATTCAAAACAAAAGGACTCCAAATAACAATTCTTTTGGTAATCGGTTATTCTTTCAACTTATTCATTTGATTAGAATGCAAAATGCCATTGAATATGAGATTTTTCGACTATTCAACTGAGAGGAAGCTGAAGAAACGCTGCTTGAGAGCATCTTCACAGACTATACTTGCAACAAAATCGGTTTATCGATAAAAACACTTAACTTTACATGTTTCTCGTGACATTTACAGGAATTCCTGCATCGCGTGAGTGAGAAAACAGTCTCTCTCAGTACATAACATGCTGTGGAGGTTGTGTGTAGTTCCAAAAACAATTACTCGATTATCAAATTATTTAAATAACGGGTTGTTTCAGCCCTAATTGATAACTTGTTTCAGCCCTAATTGCAATAAAATGTTGTCAATAATACCACTTTTCCACTATAACGTAATTGATTTTTGTAAAAGCACATTAGATTTGGATTGCAATATGTATCAAAACACAAAAATGATAGAATTACAACACAATCTGTGGCTCTCGCTTTCTTTTTCCTCTTCCTCTCTCCACCAATTACATTCTTCTCCCTTAACTCGAACCCCGCAGCTTTCTCGGTCTCTGTTTGCCCCTCCAAAACCTCAATCAGGACCCACTCCGGAGCCAACGTCCAGCTGTGTCCCTGCGTCCTTTGTCCTCCTGTCCACTGGAGGTCACTCAATAGTCTCTTCTCTGTGGGCTGCAAACCAACAACACAACAAGCCCAAAACTCCAGCTCACCTCGTCTTTCTTTGATTCCTGACAGGGAGCATGGCACGGACGGCTCAATACAAGCGTAGCGTGATTGTCTCTGCGCGCTGGAGCACAAATGGATGTGTTGAGGGCAGAGAATAGAAGAGGGCTGCAGCGGCGGTGGTGTTACACGGCTATTGCCCATAAATCACTCCCCTGTTGAGTTCGGCTGTTCAGGAGCTCTGTGGTCGTGGATTGTCGTTCAAGAGAAAAGGTCACAGATCCAGCAGAAGCTTAGTGGTGAACCGCTTCCAATTTGGTGGGAAAGAAACTGTGCAAAAGTGATTGTGACGTAGCAAAGACAATAGTCCTTCCTCGTAATGATAGAATACAGGGCGCAAACTACAGTAAAGGGTTTGAAATTACGGCTAAATTTAAATATTTACGGTTTCAAAATGGATTTCACACAAATATCTGTATCGAGTTCTTCTACATCTACAAAAAGTACACCCCATGACAAAACAAATTGCAAATAAATATGGCGTGCAAGATAATCGCAATCGAAACGGAAATTGCAATTTGAACGGACACAATTAGCAAACGTTGCAATTTTTGAAGTAAACAAACTATTTTTCTGTATTAAAAAAAAACAAAACTGCTAACATGTTCTGAAATACATGTAATTCTTGTATTAACTTGTCAGATTATAGACCTCTTTTAGTCAATTATTTGCGTTTCAAATGTGAACTTTGAACAGGAACTTTTTGTTGAAATGTGAATCGCAAATATAATCGCAATTGCAATATAAATATATGAGATCTTTATAGATTTTCGGGGGTAAGATTTTATGTTTAATGAACACTGATTGTACTTGACAGTTTCTTTAATGCCATCTAGTGGTTGAAGTTGATATATTTGTGCCTATCTTGCACTAGATGTAGAAAACAGTTATTCCATTTTAAGTCACTGAAAATAGAAGTAACAAAATTGACAAAAAATACAGTCTTTTTTGGAGTATAATGATAACAAAATTCAGATGATATTAAGCAAATCCAACAGAAATATGTTAGCCGAGGTTTAATTATCTGAATGTGAAATGTCTGTAAAATGAATCACAAACGTGCAGACTTATCACATATGTACCCTTATTTAAAAGTTTACAACATTACTTTTTTTCCTTTTTATTTTTAATCAGCTCTTTTTGTAGCATTTTTCATTGTAACGTTCGATCTTCAAAGCAACATTCGCAATATTATCTACATTTTGATATATTTCCCACTTCTATTCATAACTGGACAAAACAAACACCAAAATATTCGCAGTTTTAATTGTTTCTGGGCAAATTTAGCGATGAAGACGTAAAAACTGCACAGTACAAACCTGGCACAAAACTACAACTCGACTAATCTGACAAAGTGTTTCCAGGAGCACCAAAGCGTGGACAAGCACAATGGACGTGAAAAATGATTCTTCAGTTCGCGTGATGATGAAGTGGTCTGGGATAAAAACCAAACTCCGGAGAGAAGAAAGAGAGTCCTGGCTCTGAGTGCAAGCCCCTCCTAATGCCGCACTGACGAACATCGTTAATACCCTTCATTAAAGAGCCTAATGAGAGCGCTAATACAATAATGAGTGAGGCAGAGACTGGAGTTGCTGCTTTATATTTGATTATCATTGATGGATTTCTCAATAAAGAAAGTTAATAAGAGCTGTGAGATTGAAGTGGAGCGGCCAGAACTTTCTACCTGCATATTCATGGGAGGAAAAGTTTGAGAGAAAGTTTTACTCGTGAGTAAATTGATCGTGAATGTTTGAGTTTTAAAATATCGATAACGTTGTAATTTGAAGCAGCCTCAATAAAGGTGTTGAAAGCCATATTTTGCAAAGGTAAATCTGGTAAATCTTGAATAAAATGATGGTCAAAAGGCACAAAATTTGTTCTATACAGACATGATAAAGTATGATATAAAAATTCACTAACTTTGGGAAATGCTGACAAATCAGAATAAACTGATAGCAAAAAGAAGAGTAATATTCGTATTGGAGGTGGGCATTATATTGAAATGTATATAATACAGTGATCCCTCGTTTATCGCGGAAGTTGCGTTCCAAAAATAACAAGCGAAAAGTGAAATCCGTGAAGTAGTCACAGCTTTATTTTTTTTATTATTTTACAATGCAATACTGAACTATGGAATGAAACCAAAAATCAAAACCGGTTTTAAAGCCCAAAATTAGTTTAAAACAATAATTTTAATATAGTAATACAAGGTTGGAAACATTGTCACTGGCGTATTTCACAGTCTGTGCCTCTTGGTCCTGACTCCGCTCCGCTGTAGCGTCTGTTTCTACTGAAGACGCACAAGTCTTTCTCCGAGAGAAGAACATTGTTATGGGGAGTTGTTGGCGCTCTTTCTTTATCTGAGCAAGAAGATTTTTATAAACAGATATGCCACCTTGGATTATATTTGAGAACTAGACAACAGTAAAGCCCCTGAGCCAATCAGGATTCAGAGCACAATGCACTGTAAAAATATCCGCACTGTAAAAAAAAATCCGTGAAGCAGCGAAGCCGTGAAAGATGAAACGCGATATAGCGAGGGATCACTGTATTGTAAATGTTGTTTTGAAGATATCAAACATTTGAATATCAAGATAGTTAAAAATGCAACATAAAGAGCTGATTGAAAATAAAAATGAAAAAAAAAATTCTGTATTTTTGGGATTCATTATACAAACATTTCACATTTGTTGGATAATTAAACCTTAAAGACATGTTTTAACACATTTCTGTTGAACTGACATAATATTGTTCAAGTATGTTATTGATTTTTTGCCAATATTGCCCAACTCCAGCCCCCACAAAGGCATACAGTCCGTCTTGCAAAGGTAAATCTGATAAAGGTTGAATAAAATAATGGTAAAAATGCACAAAATTGGTTCCATATAGACATTAGCGCGATAACGTAATATAAAATAATGTCTTTCTTTTGCTCCACAAAATTTTCACTTAAATTCATAAATAGAAAAAAATAATAAAGAATAAGAATAAAGTAATATTTATATTGTTTTGGTGAATTAATTTGAAATATACAGCTTATCGGTGGTCCACTGGTTAAAGGCGTTGCACATGTCGCGAGTTTGAGTCCGGGCCTCGACCATTTGCTTAATGTCTCTCCATTCTCTCCCTCCATTTCACACTTAAACCTATGTCCTAAACTAAATATGTTCTTGTTAACAAACCAACATATCACAAATTCCTGTAAAAACCTCCAGAATGTCCTTAAAAGAGGTGACTGGCTTCAACCTCCATGTGACTTACTGTTTGTTCGCAGCCCACCAGTTGAAAACCCTCAAACATGTGTTACTGCCAGGTGGGTAAATAGTAATTGTAGAAATGTCCACTTCTCACAACTTGTCCAAACACGACCAGTGAAAAACAAAACATAAAAAATGACACGGTCTGCTTGTACTTGGCATTTAAAAGCATCATTTAAAATATATATTACTGTCCATTAAAACAAAACCACAGCATGATTGAAGATGTTTTTTGCAGTTTCCATGTCTCCAGACTGTTTACTAACCTCCTCATCTCTAAATTTTGATTCTTAAGCAGCGTGAGGACAAATTGTTCCCGTTTCTACTTTGCCTTATAGAGCAGATAGACAAGCAGACAGCACACTGCAAAACAGGAAGTAGCCAATTTCTGGACGTTTTACATGATGTATGGCCAAGACGCTGCAGAGCGGAGGGTGGGATGCTCTAAGTAACAAACAGGATGCATTTTAAAGATTATTAAGTGTGTTGACATTCTGTTAAAGTTGTTGAATGCCAAAATAAATAGAGTACAAATGTTTTTAGAGAAATGGGAAGATGTTTACATGAAAATGGTTAAGAAATACACAAGATTATCAGTGTTTCACATTCTATTGAGGTGTCATCAAGCTGAACAATGTAATACTACTGCTTAGCCTGTCATGTTAATTACAACAGCTACTTATCCTTCAAGAAATGGAAGGCTCAGTCTATATTGTGTGTGAGATTTTTGTTATTTCTTTTGTAATACAATAACATTTCAGCTGTAGAGAGTTGAATAAGTAACTTCTATGGCAAGTTATTGGTTCATTCTGCCATTTATTTGATGCAGTTCAGGCCTGTTAATGATTATGTATCTTTAAGAAGTGGTTTACAAATGTACCCTGCTTTAAAGTTATTATATGTGGCATAAAGTAGTTTCAATAATGTTGTTTATGGTAATATTTTTGTATAGAAATATATCGTGCTTCAAAATGTGTTATAATGACAGGCCTGACTATTGCAAATTATACTTTTTGCAACCTGTGTCATCATAAAAGTAGCAGGATCAAACATTAAACACAAATGTTACTTAAAGGTGTACTGTGTTAGTTTTCTGGCGATAACATTGAGATATTGCCATGTCTAGAATATTCCACAGTATGGCATTAATGTAAAACCTGGTGACACCACAAGGCCTGGTCACATATCAGTTTGTTATCAGACTGTTTTTTATGTTATTCAGATGGGCGTGACTGCCAGGTGGATTAGCCAATCAGGGACATGCATGGTCCATCTGAATCAAAACAAACATGGCCGCTTATGAGGAAAAAAAGGAAAAGGTATCGTGGAGGACTGAAAAACACTGCGCATTTCAATGACGCGCAAAAATTGTAATTTGAGGTGTGAGGAGTTTGATTTAGTTTGATTTTTTCACACGAGTAATCTGATTGCACGGTTCTGTTTGAGTTTGACTCCAGGCGCGACAGAGCCAGTGGTGACCAGACTCACTCTTCATTAAGAACTGGAGAAGTGCGTACTCTTGGTCCTCAGACGACCAATTGAAGTAAGACGCATGCTTTTTTTCTCTTAGCAATCACTGTGACTCCATAAAGAAAAGAATACAAACTGACATTTTTATTCCAAAATTGTGTTGGGTTTTGCAGAGATTGAAGATGATTTGGGAAACATAGATTGATTTAAATCTCTTGTATTTGTATGTTTTTGGAGCATATTCACGTTTTTCCCATTGAGAGACAGAACCAGTGCTTTGGCAGAAATAATACAGAGGCTCTCCTACTGTTTTAAATTTTTCTTTTCCCTTTTTTCGTCAGGACATTTGAAGCATGTCCACAAGACTCAAGAGGGGGGCGGAGATGGCACGGTCCATGTCACAAATAAGGCCATACAGATGACTACAGAGGGCTTTGTACATGGAAGAGTCTCATGTTGGTCCCTTGTGGCTGAAGCATGACATGTACGGTGCAGAACATCGGCCCGGCAGTGACAGGCGGTGTCAGCGAGCCCTGCCTGTCGGCTCAGTAACAGCTTTGGGGAGGATGAGGGAGGGGCGGGCAAGAAAGGGCAAAATGGGGGATAGAGAGAAAATGAGAAAAGAGGAAACGCGACGGTGCCAAAGCAACGTGAGTGGTTTTCTATTGATTTAGTTATATATATATATATGTGTTGGACAGCAGAAAAGGGCAGAGAATATAAAAAAGAAGCTAAATTGTTGCCATATGGATGAGGTGCGATGTGGATGATTTTCCGAAAGCACCTTCCAACATAATTTAAAGCAGTTCGGAGCTTAAAAGAAGTCTGGGAGGATTAGAGACTGGCGCACTATGTATACGTTACCAGTGTCCAATAGAAAAAACAGATGGCATATAGGCTTCGGGCTATAATAAAGCTTTTGGAAACACATGATTATATGAGACATTTTATCAGGTGTCAAAAATACGGTGTTAAAAATAAAGTTGAGGTTAGTCAATCATAAAATTGAAGGGGTCTAAATCGGGACCAGGATGAAATGCTAAAATGGTAACAGTAAAAAAGACAGATGTTGTACCTAAAAATAAGTTGTACAGACTTAATTAGTCAAATAAAGAAATTCTTGGTCTACTTGAGACAAGTTCCTTGCATCGATTAGTTGACTAAAAAGGGGCGTGGCTCTGGCACAAACTTTCCTATTAACCTATTAAGTATCTCTATGATTTGACCATGTATCTGTACCCAAAGTGCCACACATTATGAGCTCACACAATTAGAAAGGTTTATACAGAAAACCACATGTAAAAAACTGTGTATTTATCTGTAAAAAAGCAGATTAAACTCACAATTCATACCCAAATCTCAAAATAACTCACTACAAAATTTTAGTCAACTAAGACGTCATCAACCAACTAATAAACTAACAACAAGGATCTACAGCCCTAGAGTTAATTAAAGCAAAAGTAATTTTGACATTTAAGATACATTTCTGATTTTTTTGTCTCAGTAATGACTAGGAGTGTGCAATATGAAACGTCAGTACTTTTTGTGTCTTGATAATGATATTCAGACAATATTATGTCAATTCATCAGAAATGTGTTAAAATTTGTGTTGCAATGAATTAGTCGGGGTTTAAATATCAGACAAATGTGAATAATCTGCCACATTAACTGCAAAAGTATATCACGTTATAACCTTCTCTTGCTTGAAAGATTACTTTTTCCCTCTAGTTTTGCTTCAATATAACATTTTTGTATATCTTAAAAACAGCCTTCACAATATTACCTTATTAGCATTTTGAAGATTGTAATAGATTGCTGTTGTATCACAATTAAAGCTTTTTGAACTTTTCACAATGTTGTACAGTGAATTTCAATGAAATCTCGGCTCTCTGTCATTTTTCAACCCATTCCACAAGTAAAATAAGTAAGACCGTAACTGCAACTTATCAACTTTGCACATTCCTAAACCAATAAGAAAACGTAAGAACACATTCAAAAGCTACTGAACGCAACGAGCAGAAACAACACTGGTGTGGGATATAGCGGTGTGAATTGGACAGACGGAGAGGTACTTGGGGATCATTTTGGGAAGACGTCAGCTCCCGCGGCTGGCACCCTGAGCGGTCACAGAGCCGCCCTGAGCCCGTGCCAATGTGCTGTGGCTGAATGTTCACAAGCCAAGCCCCAAAATCAATACCGCTGCAGCTCCTGGCTCTGGTCCGGCCTCTGCTCCACGCCAGACATACTAAAGCTACAACAAAACCAAAACCAGGGAAAACCAATTCAATTTCTCCAGTGCGGCTGAGCAAAGATAAATATTTTGTCTTTTCAACTTTCAATTATAGCTTTTGGAACGGTATCTGAAGCGGGGTTTTCAACATTGCAGGATAGGGCCAGGAGATAATCCTTAAAAAACATGCATACACCTGCAGAGGTTTGTTGGTGTTAAGTTTGTTAGCAAGGTAAGCAAAAAGGTCAGTTTAAGTTTAGTTAAACAGTTAGCAGTGTGGTTAGCATGATTAGCATTAGCGTTGCAAGACGGGAGATGAGCTTAAAGTGCCGGTTGGGGTGCTCATTTTATCAAAACACAGTTAAGATAATTATATTTAAGATTCTGCAAAAGAATTAGCTTTTTTTTAAATCCCAGTTTGGTTATTTTTTAGGTTTAAATGTTTACTTCCTGGTTGTAAATAATGACATCACAATAGGTAATTGTGCAACTGTTACCTAGCAACCATGTCATAAACTGCGCTAAAACTCCTCCATTGTCACAGAAAATATCATTTGACAAGTAAAAATATACGGGAACACTTTTATTTAGTTTAATTAATGTTTAGGGAATTGTCCCTGGTGAGTCTTCCTAGTGTGATGTCATATGTTTTGGAATTCTGCTCTACTTCTTGTATATTTCAAGATATATTTTTTCACAAACTGACACTTGATTGGTGTAAAACTACTATTAATATTTACAACAGGATTCATATCATCAAATACAGTCAAAACTAGAAAAAGATGTCATACGCATTTTAAGGACAATTGTTGAGTTTCAGTTTATAGGTTTGGATGATCAAATATGAAATTCAGAGGGAGGGCCAATAACATTTTTAAAGAAAAAAAAAAGAAAAAGATAATGACAAAACATTGAAGAAAATGTTGAACAAATTTGAATAAATCCACATAAAAACAAAAAAATATCAGCATTTGACAGTAATAAATAGCTAATTCTACCAGCTAAAGATTAATTAAATTACATCAAGTACATCGTCTAATTAAAAGGGCTACAACTAACAATCATTTTAGTCACAATCATTAGTCTAGCGATTATGCTTATGATTGATTGTTTAGAAAGCAAAAGTTACGTGATGAAGCGATTTTAACTACATTTGAGGAGTATACATTTATGGACAAAAGAGTGGTTCCATCAAAACACCAAATTTACACATTATCCATATCATTTTCATTCAATTGTGGCTGAATTTGAGTCACAAACCTTTTTTCAGCTCATGGCATGTTTCATGATTGGAATCTCTGTATGTAATCGATTATATCTGTGCAGCACTAATTAAACCTATTTAAAATGACCGAAATGTCTAATGTAATCTCCCAAACAAGGGTACAAAGCGATATTTCTGCCCTTTTGAGGTTAATTTTGTTGTTTTTTACATGCACATTTTAGCACATTCCTGATGAATTGTGAAAATATTGTCTGAAAATCATACCAACGCAACTTTTCCATGTGAACCCAGCACAGCAGCCTAAGCAGCCATAAGGCTCAGTAGTTCAGTAAATAAAACATTAGACCATTCCCAGATTAGCATAGCAGAAGAAGATGTATCTGTCAAGTAAAAAATGCTTAATTTATGAGGATAAATAAAGTGAAGATGATTAATTTGTCACGGCAATTTTCCCTAATGCAGCATCTGTTGATTATTCCAAAACGAAGCCTGAGCCAAAGCGAGTCCCATCCGGCTTAATGGTTTCTATGGGAGTTCGTGCATGACAACAACATTGAAGAGGTGGCATTTCAGATGGTAAATATTATATTTTCACACGGCAAGAGTGGCGACATATTAAGACACTCGCAACCAGATAAACACAAAAAGATGCTGAGAAAAAAACTGGCAGTGTGTTTGATTGAGTTGTTGAGGGAAATGGGACTTTGATCTGTAAAGTTGAGCTTGTGTTAAAAGGAGGAGTAGCAAAGTGAACCCCGTGTGGATTTGGGGTGTAATGATGCAATAGACTTCTGGAAAAGGGAAACTCCTCTCAAAGCGTCAGCGCAGTTTGTGATGGCTTATTTTTAGCCATGTAACTTGCATCTGCGTCACTACGGCAACGGGATGGGGGCATGGATTGCAACATGTATTTTAAGGTTTTGGAGCAAATGTTTGTCCAGTCTTGACCATTGTTTCGTGTTAACGTTCATGAACAGAGCAAACGCTGTGAGCAATGTTTTTGATTACAATTCTATCCAAATAAAGTTTTTTGATGATGAAATAGCGAAACAAATTTAATGAAATGCAAAATACCAGTTTTTTAAGCGTTTGAAATTGGCAATGAGTGCTTTCCCGGTGGCGCAGTAAGGATGTTGCACATGTATGGTTACTACCACGGCGTCGCTAACTGTCAAATAAAGCCTTTGGGCAAAAAAAAAAGATTGTCAATGAAGTCGATGTACTTTTTTTCAACATTTTAAATAACTATTAAGTAGTAATTATCACTACAGATTACTCTGGAATACTTTTAGGCTATATACAATTGCAATATAAAGTAAAGGTACCACAAAATGTTTAATTTGCTTTCTTAACATTTGTATGATGTACTTCAGTGCACCTCAATTGTCTTCATTGTAGGGCTGCTATAATTAATCAACTAATTGTAACAATAAAAACGAATCATAATCATATTTTGATCATCGTAATCCATTTACATCTGGTATATGCAGACTCTAAAACACATAAAAAAGACCTTTTATAACAAAGACAGCTGCATTATTAAGTCAAAATGTCAAAAAAGACAATTTCATAACACTACACTTTATTTGTGAATACCTGGCTTAGTCCCAGTTTAGTCCTGGTTTAGACCTGGTTTTAGACCTGGTTTAGTCCTGGTTCAGTTCTGCAGATGTTGTTTAAGCCTTTCGTAATACATTTATTTCCAGTTTAGTGTTGGGCATGTTTCTGGCCCTTGAGGTCAAAACCATCCGAAAAATCTGGACCTTGGTAAAATAAAGTTGAATATCGCTGATCCAAGCATCAATCTTCACTTTTCAACCTTTATTTGGCTGAAAACGCCTTTACAAAGTCTCAATTTAGAATACAAATAAAAACTCAATTGTTTCTGTATTGACCTGTTATTTTCCTTCATAAATTGTTCTAAGAGTAAATCATTTTGCCCCAGAGGAGACTAATGACATCACAGGGGCGTGTCTAACCCAATCGGGGACTAGCATGTGCCCCACAGACAGACAGTAGAGTCAGATTTTCCCGTCCCAAATGGAGCGTGACAGGTGCGAGTGTGTCTACAAGGCTCCCGCTGCGAGGGGGAAGGTGCGGAAAAAAGCGTCTTCTCTGGGGATACGACTTCAACTGACACAGATTTTAATGCCTCCGTCGAAGTTTCGTTTCTCATTCTTGCTATTTCAGACATTAAAACCGCTACTCAGACAAGTCAAGGCACAAGCCGAGCAAAAGTTTTCATTTACCGAAGACAGATGCTAGTGTTTTGGACTTTTGTCGTAGGTGACAAATCGAACAAGTAAAGTACAGGAGGCACTGATGAATTATGTATGGCTTGTGTCTATGCTGCAGAACGCACTCCAGTCGGCTGCTCACTCACAGAAAAGCTGACAACTGTATTCCCAAACACTTTCAGAGCTAGAAGAAACAAGTAAATAAAAAAATGCACGTTGGGCGTTTTTTGAAATGTATGGATGTTGTCTCCAGGGAGGAATCATCTGTCAGAGTTGCGCTTGATGCCACGCTTCATTCACACTCAGAGATTCTTTGAGCTGCTGATGTGGAGTGGCGTTATTCGTCATTGTACTCACCAGTCACACTCTTCACCGAACATTGGCTGTTCTTTCTCTTCCTCTTCGGGCCATTGAGCCACCTGCAGAAGGACGACAAGACAAAGACGTTAATGTTTGTGTTGTCGACGAAGTTTAATTTTTCATGATTTTCTCATTTTTACTTTATTCAGTGTATTGATACTTCTTATAAACCTAAATGATAGTTTTATCAGGTTGCTGTTTGTGGAAAAAGTTAAAAAACTATGTTGAAAATAACAGGAAGTAAACAAACTGATGACATCACACAGGGGAGACGAAGATTATGCATAATTTACACTAAATAAACTACTTTTTTGACCCTTTAAACATTGATTCAACAAAATAAAGGTGTTCACATACATTTCTCTTTGTCAAATGAAAAAACTGTAACATTAGATGAGTTTTGGCTGGTTTCTTGGTGATTTCCCAGTGTGATGTCATCATATACAACCAGGAAGTAAAGATTAAAAAACAAAACAATTGCTAAACTCGGGTAAAATTTGTATAGATTTGAGCAGAATTTGAAATTTATCTTAACTGCATTTTAGTTAAATGAGCAGTTCAACCTGTCACTGGCACTTTAAAGCTGGAGGGTCTGGGACCTGCTTGTCTTCTTGGAGATATTATTGCTTTGCGGAAACGTTCCACACTTTGACACAATTCAAGTTATCTATCTCCACAGAGACTTGCAGGTGACACTTCTAGGATGTGGAGAGGAAAACTGAATAAATGGAAGCCAGATATGTGGAATATTCCAGTCAAAGAAAAAAAAAAATTCATGGAAACAAGCTGGAGTCAGACACTTTTCCTGAAAATTTGCATAGAGCACCTTTAAACAACAATAAGTACTGTGTGTGATGAATTAAAGGGTCTGTACCTGATTTTTTTCCCACGTATTAAAGTCTAATCTGTTTTCCTCCAGTACAGATATGTTGTAAAAGCATTTATTTGGGTGAAAGTGAGTTATTTGTAGAGTAGAGTGTATTGTAGAGTTCCAGTGTTTTATTCTCCGTGAAGCAAGAAGTGCGCAGTTAGCATACTAGTTGTTGTTAGCTAGATGGAAAACTCCCCTCTGGCCTCTGAAAGTTCTAATACTATATAAACTCATCACTGTGAGAAATAAGGATGCTGTGAAGGTGAGTACATTAGCGAGTAATGTAGGTGTGATTAGTTTAAAATGGACTATTTCTGTTTTTCACGTTTTTAAGACAGTTAAAATCAGATACAGCACCTTTAAATAATACTTCAATATGTCTACTGATCTAATTGTGAGAATATCAGAGATTAAGGTTGTCAAAAAAATCTGTATATACAAAATACTGCTGTGACAACACTAGTCTATAGCAAGGTTTTTTTTTTCCTAATCACAGACATAATAATAATGAAACCTAATCATGAATTATAACTGTGCAATGATGTACTAAAGTATTCATGATTCACCTGGCCTCGTGTCAGGGCTAGACATTTCTAAATAACTTGTCAAAATGTTTTTAGGGAGGAAAGTCACAGCAGGTGAATTTCAAGCGGTTTTGACAACTTTATGGTTCCACTTTGTTGCAGGGTTTCAAGATAAATAAATGAACTTTTCAGCGACTTACATTTGATAACAAAAGCAGGAGTGTAATGTTTTAAACCAGCAACCTAAACATGAATTGCTTCCAGATATTTCGAAGCCAGAATGAAGGAAAACTCATAGCAACAAGTAACCCGTGCAATCTTCCTTTTTGAAAATGGTCCAGAGCCATATTGTGGTGTTTAAACTCAGACAAGTACTTTTTTAATTTCAATGACAGCAGGCCCCGGAGCTACTTGGGAGATTCTCTGTTTATGTGCCCATCCATCATGTGTGTGCATGTATCAGCCAACCATCTGCTGCTCGCACTAAGCTCCACATATTACGCTATTTCTCTCTAATTCTGTAAAGGCAACTGAAATAAGCCAGGAGCAGGAACTGTGGCCATGTTAGTGTCGATTTAATATATTACAATGTCTGGTTTAAACCACAATAACAATGATAAAAAGTAAGGGGCTGGATTTAATGCTGGCTTCATTTGCTCTGGAGAAGATGACGCGTTCTACTTCAAGTGGTAATTACGACTGCGTTTGTTGTCGTAGCAAAATGAAACATTAAAAAAACACATTATACCTTGACAAATAGACGTATTTACAGTGTAATCAAGTAAATTTACGTGAGACAACAACCTAAGGATCCCTCAGGAAAAAAGCAAACAATTCTGCATTGTATTTAATTACGCTGAGGTGAAATAGAGACATAATTATACATCAAACAACCTTAAGTATTTTTCATTTGTGATTCTTTTGCTCCTGCGTGCCGTGGTGAAAGGTCAAAGGTTATTTTATCTCTGCAACTCGGGTGACAACATGATTTCCCAGTTCTCCAGTAGAGCATACATGTGCTATTTCCTATTTTATTTTATTTTATTTTTTTTTTTAACCATAATTCCCATAGCACATGAAGGCAGCATAAATTACAATTCAATTGCTATAGAATATATTTCCTCTCTTTTATTTGTTTGGTTACACTTTAAAATAAGGTTCCTTTGTAAACTATTTATAAGGCGTTAATAAGCACTTGTTATTGTTTTATAAGCACTTACACATTAGCTTTTGTAGATAGTTTATACATGTTAATAAGCCATAAACCAAAATGTAGGATGTTAATAAACTATCGGCTTATTAAACTTTTTCCAATAACCAAGTAATAAATGCTAGTTAATACTTTATAAGCACTTATAATCAAATAACCAGTGCTTATTAATGCATTATAAATAGTTTACTAGGGAGCGTTATTCTTTTAGCATTTGTTTTTGATTTTTTACTTCTTATTTTTTACCTTATTTACCCGTATTAATTTATTCATTCCCCATATTGGCACAACTCTGCATTTCATATGAGTTTGGAACTGAAAGAAAAATCACCGTCAGCCTCTTCAAATAAACCAAAACACACAAGAAGTCAATGTCTAGTCGCTGGTTCCATTCATGCGACTGTTCTCCATGTGACACATTAGGGACAAGGCTGTTCTGGAAGTTGGTGAGACATTATGAAATATATAGGAGACGTATTGCAGCAGGGATGTGTGTCTCTTGGGTCCATCTCGGCGGTTCTCAGTCAGACCAACTCCATTAGCGTCATAAATCACACAAGCCGCGTTGCTTTTAAGGCACACCCAACATCGGCGGCCATATTTCACCACCGCGTCCAGCATTAAGGCAGAATGTCGCCGTTGTGTGCCGTTAAGTGTCTGCCGTTAAAAGTATAGAGCCTTGGACACAGCTTCGGAGCCGATGGAGACGTGAACATCGTATGGGTTTTATGGAGAAAATGTGGAAAAGGCATGATTCAGCATTGAAGAAAGTGCAACCTACTCCAAAAAAAAACTGAGAACAGATCAACTTTATTATTGTCCCAAAGTGAAATGAAACTGTCTATAAAGTAATCGAAATCAGATTTTGAATGAATGCAATGAGCAAAGGCTGCAATTTTTGAAGTGCAATAATTTCCTCCATAAACAACAAATTATTTTATTTCATTCTGCATAAACAACTGCCAACCCTGTAGTTTTGATTTGTACAAGTATGTTCTGAAATACATGCAATTCTTTTATGAGTTTGCCAGCTTATATTTCAGTCTTTTGGTTAATTCTCTTGAATGTGTTTAAAAAGTGAACTTAAAACTGGATTTTATAATTAGAGAAGAATAGAAAACCATTGTTAGCACCAAAAATCCAATCCAACTCGTAAATTTTACCAACACAATGTCTCCAAAAAACTGCACGGCAAACAAAACAACAGAAAAGTGTAATGGCTGATGTACATTGCATGGTAGGAGCAAAAAAGGCACAGAATCAAAGCATTTTTAGTCGATTACTTATCACTGTGATGCAAACTTTGTATTAATGAACAGAGTAATTATATCGGAACTAAGAGATCCCTGTAGTTAACTCCTTGCTAACAAATCAGTCATAATGTTTTACAAACCTTGACTTTCTTCCAAAACGCCTGATAGTCGGAGCGAGCAATTTACATAAGCATAATTCTGTTCACGGGTAAATTTCCACACCTATCCCTTGATATTTCGAATCGTGTTGTTTACAGTAGATTCCCAAGTTGAAACATATTTTTTGTAACAATGTTTTGGACGTTTTTTGTACAGTAACAATCCCCCAAACACTATGAAGTTCATCCTGTTGGAAAAAAAAAGGGTTTTCAAACTCTCTTTTTTTCTCCTGGGTGACTACGGCAGCAGAATAATTGGCTGCTCAGGAGTTACTGTAAATGAGCTGAGATGCCAGCACAAACTCAACTCTTTAATTAGGCTCGCTCACTTATTTTCCCTTTGTCCCCTTTTCCAACAATCCACTGTTAAATAAAGTCTGTGTATGGGCACCACTTTGAACACTTTATAACAGAGGTGGACATACTCAAAGGGATTGAAATCTGTATTGACTGAATGCGGAATGACTGTGAGAGGGTGGTATCTGTCGGTGCGTTTATGTGTCACCACAAACAACCTGAAAAATGACTAAACTTTATAATCAGAGCAAAGACTTACACTTGTGTCCACCTTATTCCACCTGCACTTTTACTTCTGACTTCTACTGACCTAATAATTCCATTCTAATTCCATTCATTTCAATGGAGAGCTAGAGAAAAGTCTTGCTGCTAAAATATTATACAAAGTAGATTGACTTGTGTAAAATGTGCACTAAGTCAACAATGCACACTTTCTCTGAGTGGTGTGAAAACAGCTTTGTAGTCTGAATTAGAAATGTAAAGACTATTATAATTAACAATTGTGATTATTCAGGTCACAAAATAATCATAAGAACTATAACATAATAATCGTGACAATTGAAGAAGCAAAATCAAGTATCTTTTGTTGCAATCTATCGTTCAAAAGAATATACCTAAATGTAAACTACATTTTGTTACATTAACTTTTTTTTCCTTCATAAAGTTACATTTCATAAAGCTGTTTTCAAACTTAACGTGTTAGACTATATGGGACAGTAAGGAAATTAAAGATTGCACTGTTAAGTCTCAGTAATCGTGAATAATTGTTAGGTTGTTTTTTCTCATAAAAAGTGCAACACTAAAGTTCCTGAAAAAGGTAAAGAGATGGAAAGAGTCGCACTATTTTGTAAATAAATGCCAAACATAAAAAATCCTTTCAGAGCTGCAACCCTGAATAGTTCAATTCTGTGCCATAATTACGACGGTTTCTTTTATGCAGAGTTTGAGACAACTTTTTTTTTCTTTTAGAACTACTGCTACTATATTATTACAAATCCTACTAAAAGTACTAGTAAAAAGTAATCAAAATCTGCAACTGACATCTAGGCCTAACACAGTAACGTATTTTGATATTATTAAAACTGCTGCAAATCACAGTAAAACCTATTGACCCAGTGCCAAATTAAACATATCGTAAAAATCATGAGCTGCAACAAGTAAATAGCAGAATGAAACTTAAGTACTTACTAACTTAAGTAGTTATTTAATATCTTTTATGAGCCATCTGTGTTAATTATTCAACCCTCTACAGCTGAAATGTACCAAAAATAACAAAAGGTTTCGTGTTAGTGCAAAAATAAAGATACAAACAAAATAAAATATTGTTCCTGCTTTCATTTACTCAAGTCGGTGTAATAATTATCATGACATGTCCAGACATCAACTCCAGGTGAAGTGTGAATGCGCCTCTTAGATCTTTAACCCACTCATTTGCATTCAAAAAATGACTTCGTAAAATGCCATTCGGTAAATTGCGCTGAACTGTATTTACTCTCCCCCTCTGCCATTATCATATCTACCGCGGCGCTGACAACTGAAGGAGACAATCAAAAGTGCACTGTGGCTGAATATTGTCACTGTGGCGCGTTCGCTGTCAGCTCGGAATTAAACCTGTCAGAGAATCAGACTGTCATTCAGGGGTAAATGCTTTCTGCCAACTGGCTCCACATCAAACGGAGAGCGCGAGCTTCGGGCGACAGGCATCAAAGTGTCATGTGTGAGAAGAGCCGAGCGTCCTGGTGGAGGGAGATGTTATAGGCAGGCAAACAAACTCGAAATACAGGCTCCACTGACACAGACTGCTCCTATAGAGGCTCCACTTCCCTGCTTACGTTTGTGTATGCAGAGAACATATAAGGGCAAAGCAGGGTGATGTTATAAGGTGAAGGTCTGTCCAAAAATCCATACGAACTGACACTAAAACTAGCGAAAACTAGACCCTCATTTGAACAAAAAAGAAATAAATAACAAAAATATGACAAAACTGAACCTGAGTATATGCTCTTGAATCTATCGGTATAAAACCATATGGAAAAAGTCTTATTTTGAGTTAAAAATGAGTATCATAATCAAAATTGAGTATCAAACGTCTTCCTTAGTAGAAGAAATTGCGTTTTGTTATTTTAGTATTGTGACTAGGACTGAAACAAGTTAATTAGTTAATCGCAACTTATTGATTATTGAGATAATCATAATCCGGGAATAGTTTTCTTGGCTATACATAGACTCTGAAACATGCCATGTGCTGAGAGAAGAGTTGTTGTTTTTTTGACTCAGACAAAGCTAACAATTACTTCAGAAAGATAAAAAACACATGAACAAGTGTTTTTGATCAAAAACATATTTTCCTGTACACATCAGGATGTCCTATATCGACGTCACCTTTGCTTCATCTGGGTCAAATTTGGTAAAATTCAAATATTTACAAGCATTTCACTTTCTAAACATAATTTTTCAAACAAATAGTTGCTTAATAAATTGATAGCAAAATAATTGTTAGTTGTAACCCTAATTATGACACTAATAAAGTATGAACAATAACTGCAACAATAAAATGATGCTCTATTCACTGAGCATGATATTTTAGTTTAGTTTTCTGCAGTGTTATAGATTATCCTCATATTTGAAGGGACATGATCCTTAACACTCCAGTTAAGTTCATTTTGTTTCTCAAGAACTTGACTTTTTGAATTTGGCTGGGTCAAAACAATAAGGGACAAGGAGGGTCAAGGACAGGGGATGCTCGGGGACAAGTTTCCCTTGAACATTGTTTATTTAAACAGCTTTCTACCATCGAAGCAACTACTGTTTTGCTGTGGGTGCTACAAAAATAAATTGAATAACTAAAGAAAGCATCACACACTTTGAAGAAGTTCAAAGAAAACAATGCATAACAAAAAAGAGGCCTGACTCAGAGATATGATCTTTTTTTTTTCTTTTTACTTATTAAATGTACTAATTCTACCAGGTTTAAGTTGATTTCCTTTTTTATATAGTACAAATATTGACCACAAACAAAAGCTGACATGCACATCGATCACACGTTTGATAAGGGAATAGTCAGCTGTCAGTTCTAGTCACTGCAGTGCCACTTAGCTCAAACGCACACAGCTCTGATCCCCAGTGAAAAGATTATGAATAATTGAGCATTTTTTGATGGAATGCCACTTTTTCTTTTTCACAGGTCGAGACATGACACCGGTACAGTACATCGTGCAGCTCCTTCTATCCTCTACAGCTCCAAAACTAACATTCAAACCGCCCGAAGATTATGCTCCTTTGCAAGAACAACAAAGTATATAATGCACGTTTTGAACAAGTGCATCATTCGCTATAGATTTGTGCGCGATAGAAGCATGTCCAAACACCTTAACTTGACAAAAAGGTTACGATACTTACTATTTTTACTACTTCTACTTCTGTTTTCCTACTGTGCAATGAACAAAATAGTACAAAATATACAGTAAACCATCATAAACCAAGTACATCTTTTATAATAGCTTAGCCCAGTAATAAAAATGACTTACAAAGCTGACCGGATGATGCATTGGGGTTGTAAAATATGCATGGTAGACCGTAGTAGTCGTTTTAAAAGTGCAGATGCATGGATTCTTAAATGTATACATCTGCTTTATGCCTGATGTCTCCACCGGCGCAGAGACTATGTTTAGACAGCACTCGAAAACACACTCCCTCCCTTTGCGTTCACTGGACTGTATACGAGTCTTTATAAAGTACAGAACATGCCCTGCTGCTATCAACACCCAGAGCCACGCTGACATTAAGTAACGTGGCTTCATGTCAAACAGGTAATTCTATAGACCACAGAACACAGGGTAAATGAGTTCGATCTAACAAGCAGGACGTTCTTTATACTTTGTTTCTAAGTTTATAGATAGACAGACAGACAGACAGACAGACAGACAGACAGACAGACAGACAGACAGACGGTTATTACTACAACTTGTGCCAGTCCACAAAATAAGCATAGGACAAATCACTTATTTTTATATTTATCTTTATTACCTTTATACCTTTTATATATTTGAAAAAATGTTTAAAAACTCCAAATTGTAAATGCAGATTTTTTTGTCAATGGGATGCAATTTAATGTTCAACTACAGTTTGTTTAGTTGTGAAAGGATTTTATCTGCACTCTTTCTTTTAGTGTAAATTTTAAAATGATTATAATTTTACTGTCGCTTCTTACCAAACAACATCATTTGTACATAGCATTTTATAATATCATACATACAGTTTAAAATAAGCTGAAAATTGAAATAATCCAATAAATTAGATCTTTGCCCAGAGGTTTAAGAACGTTACAATCCTGAATTGAATTTGCAGTATGTAAATCTCACAGTAAATCAAAACCATGACTGTGCCTTTCCGTCATACAGTTCTCTCAAATCAGATTACACTGTCGCTTTAAGGCACAGTCGGAGTCAACATCTGCTTTGTCGTTCGGCTCTTTGGGCACACAGAACAATACCAACACGATCCAAGCACTCAGAATTATATCCATAACGTCCCGTGAATGCGCGGCCCTGTCCTATGTTTAGAGAGCCACAGTGGCCTATTGTCCCGGCCCTTACAGCTGGCGCAGGACCGTCCTATACATCCAGCTCTAATGGACACTTTGTTCCCTCCTCATGTGTCCCGCCACTGTCCAAATTACAGGCCGCGCTCACAAGTGGAATAGTACGCCACTGGATGAGAAAGACAAATAGGCTCTGTCCAAAATGCACACACTCACACACACATGTACAATATCCTACATGGAACCACTAATAAACATGTAGCCGAACCCATTTAGACGTCCGGTTGGCAGAGGTTTAAAAATGGCAACATGCTAACGTCTACATTTAGAGAGTATTTTTAGTTTGTAGTACACTGTGTATATGTATGACAATGTGTGCAGGTCTAAGTTTATAACAGACAGTGATTGAAGAGATACATTTAGTTCAGTGTTTATGACTTAAAAAAGCACAGTGAAAAAAAAAAAACTCGACACTAACAATGCTGCATTTTTGTGAATTAAGGGAGGCAAAAGTTGCGTCTTAAAGGTCCCATATTCTGCTATTTTGCCCTTTACACAGTCACTACCCACACTAAGGGCTTTGTTGATAAAATTTTGCGTTGTGCAATATCCATAACATAACAGTTTCCAAAAAACACCCATTTCTTGGACTGGACCCCCTCCTTGCAAAAGCAAACGGCTCACTCTGAGATCTGACCCCCCCGAACAGAGAGCAGGCTGCTCCCCCGCCCAACTCGCGCGCCTCCCCCGCCCAACTCGTGCCGAAGCCTAGAGCGGAGATGGTGCATGCGCCGTGTGCTCCGGTAAACAGCGATACACAAACACGGGAATAAACCTTTTATCCGTCCTGACGGTGCGTCGTGCTGAGTCCTACGTCCTGGATCTGACCTGGAGTTTGACGTGCTCCAGTACCTCGACGACGCACGTTGCCGTTTGGTAAATAACAAGCTAACTCTTCGATCTGTCGTATCCATCGTGTAAATACTGCATTAGCATTAGCTGTTTTTATTCTGCGGCTGCGCGCTTCCCGGAGGCGTGGCTTAAACACCGTGTCATCCTTGTGAGGAGCCCCCGTCTGCTGCTCACCCGAGGGGGACGGAAAAGACAGTTCTCTAGCGAAAACATGCGGGAATCAATCAAAAAACCACTTTGGGCACACATACGAGGCCCAAATAGCACTGTAGGAAGGTTAAAACCTCTGAAAAGTCGATTTAGCATGTTATGGGACCTTTAAGTGTCAAGGTTAAGATAATATTTTGAAGTTTCAACTTAAAGGTAATCAGTGGCGTGTCTAAGCTTTTTTCAACGGGACGGCACCCAAGTCTTCAAGGAAACCAATTTGAGAATTCAAGATTGACATTTTATGTGTATGAATAATTCTAAATAATAACTAATCTAATAACAATTTTGAATATTTATGTCTGTTTTCTCCTTTTTGTTCAAATTTTGTGCAATGTTATGAGTAAAATGAAATGAAATGGTTATTTACCCCTAATATGGCGGTAAAGAAAGTACATTTTTCATACATTTTTGCCAAAGATGTTTAGAAAATTCAAATTTTACAAGTTCAAGGGCATGACGGAGGCTAACCATGTGGCAACTAATGTCCATTACAGCCCAAAAAACACATTTAAAAGGTAAAATCCGCAACATATTTTAATAACGTATTGGTTTATAAGGTTTAAGACACAGATTTCAAATAATGCTCATTACTTACCACAGAGCTGATTAGTCCCGAGACAGAACATTTAATTCAAACATACTTTTTTTTTTTTTAACCCTTATGAGAAGAATGAATGGGTGGTTACTGATGAGCGCCATACTGCCTCAGCAACTGTGAGCGGGGTGCCCCTGGGGTGGCCTGTGCCCCCCTTCCACTCTATAGAAACTCCCCTGACAGTAATGCAATTTATTTTCAGTAATGATTTGTAGAATCTTGCTTTGTCGTATGGACATCTTATCTATGCTGTAATTATTCAGTAATCCTCTAGAGTAACTACCGTCACATTTGTGCATATTGTATATATATATCATGTTCAAATGTAAATTGTTTCCCTTGGATCAAACATAAATTGATAACATGGAAAATGCATGCATTATTTTTACAACTCCTTTCAGTCCATATGTGTCTCAAGGCCAGTCTTTGAAATCCTTTAAGTGTACAATATATCAGAAAGACATTTACAATACTGGCACGAAATTCAAAGCACTATTTTGAGATTAAAGGTTAATGTTATGTAATGAGAGACTGGACATGGGATATTTTGATGTGGTAAAACATATGGTTCAAAAATGCAAATCAAACAAAGCACTGCTGAAGCTGCAAAGTCAGAACTTATGACAAACAGGAACCGAATTTGCATTTAACATTTCAAAAGGCAAATATTTGTCTAACGCATCTAGTGGATGTTAAACGTACCGACATGTTGTGGCATTACCATAACTCGTTTTTCAGGTCTCTGCTTAAGAAGAAAATATATGAAATGCTTGTGTGATGACGCAAGGCAGAATCCACATGACAGTCTCATTTAAAACAGGGAAGATAAGAAGAAGTAACAATAAACAAATTCATTCAATTTACAGAGTTTATGCTAGCGGCAGTGACCGGAGCCGGACCCGTCAAAACTGCAGTAATGTATGCAGTACTTTATGATTTGCCGTAATGCTTGTTGGATGTGAGGCCCGGGGCTAATTGCCAGAGATAACACAGGCCTCTATCAGACGCACATGAAAAACAATGAGAGCATGAAGGCAGCCGCGAGCCGCACGGGGGAACAGAGCTTCACCAGCGCAACGCAACACTGTGCAACCGCATTACATCAGGTCTGTTAACATGTGTGGGCCAGTGATGCAAAGGAGACACTGGGAGAGCGTGTGAGATGACTAGAACTTCAATTTAAAAGGCGCGCTAATTTTTTTTTAATGGAGAGTCCGCTAGCAGCTTGTCTCATGGTGATACTGTTGTTTCGCCTGGATCTTGCATCTGTCTTGCATTTGCTGACTTTTTATTGCGCAGAAATGCCTTAAAACACGTCGTAGATCTGACACGTTATAGTTTGGTGGTGTTACCTGCTGTCACCCATGAGGATTTATGTGTTTAATGTCATCCTGTGGAACGGTGAAGACAAAGGGATAACTAAATCTCCATGGAGACAAGCCTGCGATGGACCCTCCACCAGAAAAGTTACATGGTGCAATAGGGAGGGCGATACTGACAAAAATGAATATCTTAATATTATTTTTACATTATCTTGCTAACAACACACTACACCAGGAATGTGCGAAAAAGTTTCTGTAAATGAGCAATAAATGAACCACAAAAGTGCATAAATATCTAGATAATAACTATATCGACTTATATCTCGACAATATTTTTTGAGGTTCAATATTTATCGTGTGTATCTTTTCATTGCACTAATAGGAAACTATCTTAATAATTCATAAATTACACACATAAATCATACTAAGTCATACTAACTAACTTTAAACGGTTTCAATCTGCTCTGTTTTTATTACAGCTGATATTTTTATGATATGGTTCATTTGGAATAAGATTTACAGGAATTTTCCAGTTTTAAAGCTATTAATAATATTGTTTATCGTGATATTTTCTGTAACAATATATTGCACATCAAAATTCTTTATCGTGACAGGCATTGAAATATCTTTTTATACTCTTGTTTGGGAGATTACGCCTCTATAGTGCAACTTTGTTTATTACGACGGAAGAAAAAGCTGTAGTGTGTTGCAATAATTGTCATAAATAAATAACTTATAAAACTATACCAGAATATTTCCAAATGTTGCATGTGGCTTGAGATTGTTAAAGCGACTACATGTAATATGAATATTAAGATATTGTCCACACTAAAACTTTTATTAATACATTCATTTGGATTACTTTGTAGTGCCTCTGGGATATTATATTCAATAAGCAAAATATGATAAAAATTGAAAAGTTTATTGCTAGAGCTAGATAGACAAATGATAAACAAATTTCAACCTTTATATTTCTATATGCGTTTGGTATGTTTGCACAGACAAAAAATAAAGTTCAAATATTGAAATAAAAAGTGCGACTTAAATTCTACATAAAAGTTGCATCCAACTTCCAAACAACAACAAGAGAAGGAGCAGCGCTAATCCGACCAATCCTCTTCCTTACAAAAAACCCAAATATTCAGTACGAGTGGCGACAGGCAGTCTTAAGCCTTTACCACTTAATTCTCTTGCTTTTAATTGTCCCTGAGGTGCAAAGCATTATGGTACAGGTGTCGGGGCACACACAGACAGATAAGCAACATGGATTATACACTGCTAAGTCACACGGGACAAATGAGAACGCGGACATATACACTAATGCATTTCTCTAACAGTTGGCGTCCCCAGTGCTGCGGTCGATAATCTCCTGACAGGTGTCCATGTTAGCTGAGGAATTCATCCAGGCTGCGGAGGATTGACTTTCTTAACATAAGCTTGTACCAAAGCACATGGGACGTACACAGGAGGGGCCGGCGCTGTGATCTACGCAGCACAACAGGACCCTTTCTCATGGCAAAAAAATGTTTCTTTCACAGGGCACTTCTGAAGACTGCGAACGCGCCACACGAGTAGGGGTTGTTTGGATCCTGTTGACTAGAAAATAACATCATCACCTTCTACAAACTCATTCAGTTATGCTGCCTGGGCCACTGGTTCCCAAACTGTTTAAATCAAGTAGTACCTAAAGTGATATTTGCCTTTGCGAGTTTCTCCAGATTTAAAGACTTGGGCCTGAATCTGGGCCCAAATGCTCTAAAATGAGACGAGTCAAGGTCTGAAATGAGACTAGACCAAAGATCGGTAGTTCTAAATAATGATAAAAAGAAAAAAAGCTAAATTGATGTATCTGTACCCAAATAAATCAAGTATTAAAAAACAATAGATGGCCCTGTGTACCACCTGAAGCAGATTGAGAAACACTGGCCGGCTATTTTACTTAAAAACAAGGACGGATTGTTTATATGCTGCCTTATATCAAGGGCTGAGAATTCAAAGGTTGTGCAAAACATGATGTTAATTTCACAGGAGAAGACATAAAAGGTTCACACTTTGAATTGACCAAATAAAAACTGTCAAAACCTATAAAAATACCCTTTTGGAAATGAAAAATTACATGTAAAAAGACTGCATTTGAACAATATTAAAATGATTGTGAATACTTTAGTGCTATTTTTGGTCCTCAATAACACCTACATACAGTATCTACTAAGTCCAATGGCCTATAGAATGTACCGTCGGAAATATGGTTTAAATCTTTGCTTTCGCTTTGATTTGTTTTCTTTTTTCTCATAAAGAAGACCATCTATTTTGTGGTGGTATTCCCCTAAAACTCGCTGAAGTAATTTTATAGCTACAGATACATCACATGCTGCTGTAGTTAATCCCACTTTGATGCTATATGGAAAATCCTACATAGCGTTTTGTTTTTGTCAAAGGAGCTCGAGCACAGATGCAAAGTGGCATGAAATTTCCATGATTCAAACTAATTAAGGTCAGACTGTCCTCCAAAAACCTCCCCTTACCAAGAAAGATGGCGTTATAAAACCTGGATGAGAGGTCATAAGTTTAAAGTATTGGCAAAGGAGGGTTTAGTTGAGGTCGTATAACCAGGAAGCAGATGTTCAGACCATGTTTTAGTGCAGACGAAGTAGACGAGACGAATGCTAAAGATTTTGACTGGAAAATCACCACACTTGTCAAAATATGATGTTGATTTAAGTGCATTATCACTAAAGGAAATATGCTTACAAATTAAATTTTGCTGTGTGACCTTTTTGCTCCCCATGTCACCCAATCTGTTTTGTCTACATTTTCCTGATGTACAGATGGACCTATATTTTACCTCAAAGAACCCAGAGCAGTGAGATCAGCCCTATCTCGTGATCTACCGTTGATGCAGACACACTTAAGAAATCTTGTGACTCTCTGCCTTTTAATGCCCCAGACTGCCTTTAATGTAGACGTATACAGCATGACCACCTTAAAAAACACCAAAGTTCAGGAACAGCGTGGAAATTGTGATAAATAAGTTCCAAATGATGTTTTTCAAGAAGAAAGGACTTTTCTGTGAATGCTCAATAAGATAGACATAGGGTTAATTAAGTTGAACCTTTAAATTGCACAATTAAATGTATGGAAGTTCTGTTTTTACTGATAGCCTTGTTAAGTCTTAACACACTAAAATGTATTTACACTTTCAAAACTGATATTTCGGGAGAGGTATAGGACTCTTCCTGCAAATAACCGCGTTTGAAAAACATGGTAACCACTAAAGCCAATTAACAACAAAGCATGTACTTCATTTATTCCTGATAACAAAAAATATTGTCCCCCCGGGTGAGACTATAGATAGAAGAAGGCTTGTTTGAGTATGCGACCTAGATTTATCCCCCATTATTTTGTTGTGTCCCATTTTTACACCAACAAATTACATTAACTGCAACTTTATAGTAGCTGTATTTTATGAGGTAAAACAATTTGGGCAAAATAAATGAACTAATAAATTGGTGACGCTGTGAATACAATTTTGTCGTGTTTTAACCTAATATTCTGGATATTTTGTATTTTTGTTATCTCTTTATGATTTCACACTTTCTAACTTAAACTACTGTCTAAATTTGAAAGACACACTTTAAAAACTACACATCCGTTTTCAATAGGGTATGTAAGTATTGGAGCACCCTCTCTGGGCAACATGAATGCTATGCAAACTGAGCCATGCATTTGTTGTAAACACGATTTGACCAAAAGAGAGTTCAGTGGCTGATTATGCATGTAAAAACTGTGTAGGACGAGTCTGGATTTTTATGTGTGACGTAACAATCGAGTGAAGTGTGAACATTCGGGGGAAAATACAATTTCAACTTTTGATATGAGGACAACAGTGTAGCATGGTTAAAAGCTCAAAAAAGTAAATTTAACCTTTGTCCCCTTTAAAGGAGAAACACACTGCCCAGGCTAAAAAAAGTCTCATACTCTAATATTTCGTTGGACTTTAGCATTGTTAACAGCACACATTTTTAGCGCTGTTGTTTCAAAATGCTTCTATGATGTCAAAAGATTTATTTGCACCCAGTGTTGGATTAATTTTCACCAAGATCTTGAACTGATGATGGAAGAGTGTGACCAGCGCCAAAGCCTTCTCCAGCACATCCCAAAGAGTCTCAAAGGGGTTCAGATCTGAACTCTGTGGAGGCCAATCCATGTGTGAAAAGGATGCCTCATGCTCCCTGAACCACTCGTTCACAATATGAGCCTGATGAATACTGGCATTGTCATCTTGGAATATGCCCCCGCCATCAGGGAAGAAGAAATCCATTGATGAAATAACCTGGTCATTCAGGATGTTCATGTATTATGCAAAATCAACTTCAAAGAGCTTCAAAAGTTGTTTCCTCTTCATTAGTTTACTCTATTTTCATTGATTCATGTATGTACTGTGCTGCTGAGGCTAGAGTGCTAAGAACATCACATTTTCACTTACCCCTTATCCCCGCCCACATCCCTGCACTTAGTTATGATGAAAAATGAGGGCTCCGAGTGATGCATGCAGGGTTCTAAAATGTCTCATAACTACTTTTAAAAATACAAACATGTAAATGATAATCCGTTGCTTATTGAAATGTCACTATTAGTTCTGCAGTTTTAAACAGGAAATCGGTGGATCCATTAAGCTGTTTTAGATCAATATTACAGTTTACATCAGGCATGTCCAAACTCAGGCCCAGGGGCCAAATGCGGCCCTCGGGCCAATTTTTCTTGGCCCTTAGGTTCCCTGGTGAATTTGCCCACATTGTCCTGATAAGTACTATTTACAGCACATTTCAGATTTTCTACAATTCCAACCTAAATTGCTAACATTTTGGTGCAATACAAACCTGATATTAAGGAAATTAGACTGAATTTAGATGTGGTGGCGCTTAAAACATCAGATAAATGCAGCTTTTTTTAACGTTTCGCGATTGATTTGTGGCCCTCCGCTTGGTCTATATTTCAATATGTGGCCCTCGATGGAAAAAGTTTGGATACCCCTGGTTTACATGAACAAAATATAAAACAATTTAGTGACCACTGACCGTTTCTCTTCTCCCTCTGATGGGTTAGAGTCCTGCTCGTTGGGCATGTGTTCCATTCACCTCAATTCCATCCAGCAGCCAATCAGGAGAGACTGAGGCAAGCCCCGCCCTCGGATGCACACTTGTCATTCGATGGTTGGGGTGGGGGGCGGAGTCAGTTAGTCGAGCATGACAGGGTCCCTTCCCCCGCAGCAGGGGAGGGGGGTCTCGGGAGCGCCCCCTAGTGAGGACAGTGCTGGGCTCGACGTGAAGCTGCAGCGGAGCGGAGGTGAACAGAGGAGGAGGAGGGGTGTGAGGGGGGGGGGGCCCGGGCTGGAGCGGGACGGGCACCTTAGGGATCCAGAGGCGGGACAGAACCTGGAAAGCAGAAGAAGAAGGAAAGCGTTAGATTTAATGTGCCCTGACATCCCATATGACGACTCATAAATAAAAACAGACAAGCAAACTGAAAAATACATGAAACAGAAGAGCAGATCGTTATTGTAAGTGTAAGATCAAAACAGTATAGACAAGCAACTAAAGCAAGACTAAAAACAGGTCCAAACAATAAATAAAACAAGGTGTGACCATAGTACATCAACTGATCACAAGAAGAATCGCAAAGCTACTGCATTTTTTGAAGAACACTGTGTACTGCTTGTCCCCGTTAAAGATGTTATTGTTTTACCTGCAATGTTCCACAGTACGGCAATAAACTTGTAAATGTATTATTTAATCATTTACAGGTGTTTTTATCACTAAAACGACTGATATTGATTCTGAAAGTCAACAAGCTTGTCTCTTTACAAGTCTGTAACTTTGATAACTCGACAGGGTGGCGCCGCCTGCCTGTCCCCATGGAGATAGAGACGTTTAGTGTCATACTGTGTAACATTCCAGGCAAAGCAGTAACATCTTCATCACTTCCGGTGCCGGTGAGAGTCAACACTCCCTTTTATTTTCCACCTTTTTGCTCTTTATTCTGTTTATTAGGTGTATCTTTAACATAATTTATCTCGTGCTTTCTTGTTGTTTCTTGTTGATATTCTATTTTCCTACTGTTCTTGATTAGTGTGTTGCAACACTGGAATTTCCCCACTGTGGGACTATTTAAAGGTTCTCTTATCTTACCATGTATGCTTTACTCTTTGCAGTCCGTATTTATTTTCAGCAAATCTACTCCGATGTAACATGTTTGGTTGTGTTTCACGTCTTTCGCTGCACACAAAGCTGACAACAAAATCCATTCTTGCTTTGACACACCAGACACCTGCCAATCCTCCGGTGCTGATGAATTAAGCAGAAACCCGCCCTTGGTACAGTTAAGCACAGTTCAGCTCTTAACAGCCACAGTTGTTTTTGAACCAGGTTTTATAAAGTCAATAATGGCTTCTATGGGAATTTCTCTTTCCACAGGCCTCTAGACAGGAGCCCAGCTGCACACGGCTCAGTCCATGTGCTTAAATTACTGCTTTTGTCGAGGGAGAGCGGAGCAGGTGGGGGTTACAAGAAAGTTGGTCACAATGCTTTGATTAAGGAGAGACTTTATACCATCAAAATACTATGATAACTTTATCCCAGTTTTGGCTTTTAAAAGTTTATCCACAAGCGCACGGCTAACCACGCGACCACAAGCCCTGTCAATCAGTGTGAAACTTATAATAAAAAGTGTCAAATGGTAGTAAAAATGCAAGACAGTCTGCCTCCTTTATTTATCGCCAAACCAGATGTGTTGTCTGACAATTTTAGAGTCTAAAATGATTGTCAACACCTGTCAGCGTAAGTTTGAAAGTCAGAAGCAAAAGTTGACGCGCGGACCAGCCAAGTCGTTGATCTTGTCCCGCAATGGAAGAAGTATGTGTGTCCAAACTTACATATGAAATCTTCTATGCTTTCTATCTAATTCTTTCGATAGAATCGCAATGTTTGTTTAAGCGGTTTCCTTTTTGTGCCCCATTGAAATATCTGCAGCCCTATGTTGCAATGGAACATATTCATGAAAGCCGTTGTGCAGAAAACAGAAACAAATGATTTCTTCACGAGTTATCAATATGCTACAATCACCAATATTTTGTTGACAACCTCTTCTGTCAAAACATATGCATAAAATGGTTAAGAACTATGTATGCAATATTTTCAATGGAGTAATCGCACTGGATACTGGTACTGGGATTGTTAAAAAAAATCAAAATCCAGTTACTAGAGTATCAAAAGTATCAAAATTTAAATACTAATCCACACTAAAACTAGATATTCATAACAATACAATTACAATACAAAAAAAAACAAAAAAAACAAAAACAAGGCAAAATTTGACCTTTTGTGAGCAGTTATCAGAACTGGTATAAGACGACAATGTTTGATAAATAAAGAACTATTACTTGTCAAATGTCTATTGTCTATTTTTTACCTAAAAAGACCATTTGTAATGATCCATGTGGTATCGGAATTGCTACTGAAAATTGAGTATATTTCTTAATATTAGATTGAGTTACCAGTTACTGAGCTACAGAAAAAAAATTGAAACTAACTGATTTGAAAAGGACAAAGGAAAATCTATAAATATGACAAAACCTGACCTTTCCTGCATTTAAGATTTGTCAACTAGAACTTGACTACATTGTAATAATGAAGAAAAGAGTATTATTTGTTGAAAATTCTCTAAAAAACAAATCAAAATTAGTACTGAGCCTTTTCCTTAGTATCAAAGTTGAGCTGAAATGTTAGTATCATGACAACACTAACTAAAAAATGAGAAAATATGGCAATGTCGCAGTATATTTTACAGTCCATGCACAACCTGCTCCAAAATCCCCATGTGACTATACAGATTATAGCCATTGTTTAGCCCTGCACTTGAAAGCATTACTATAGTGTGAGGTCAGAGGGTAAGCACAATCCCCCCGGCAGATCCCTTCTGGCGTTTTGTACAGGGCTTTGACATCTAATTTTTCTAACCTATGCGCAATGTCCCGGCCTAGCTTTCCCATTATACCCATTACACTATGTTCCTCTGTGGGCCGTCCCGTGTGACCTGAACCTTCTAACATTACACTTGAAACACTGCGGCGGTGTCTCCCTCCCGAACGCAGCTGCCGGGGCCCATAATGTTGCGCGGGACAGTGCGAGGGGCGACTCTTTCACCTCCGGGGGCCTAAAAAGTTCATGGTAAATGGTAACAGAATGTCACCTCAATGTCAGGGTTAAGCAGCTTTTGTTAGCATGTACAAGTAGTCAGAAGATCTCAATCCATTAGTTGCCGTTGTCGCCCCTCCCCTGCCTGCGTTGTCCAAGAGGGGGCTTTATTTTTCCTTGGCTAATCCTTGGTTAAATGCGTTTAAATCCGCAGCGTTGGGATACAGGGCATGAGAATGTCTTTAGAGATGACTGATATTATTATTGCCTTCCTGCTAATAGAGAGATTATCGAACATAAGCAAGAAGTCATTCCTACCACCGAGGAAGTCATAATCATTTAACGCTTCGGTTTTTAATCTGGTGTAAACAAACACATTGCTGGCACTGTCCAAATGTTCCAACCACCAGGCTATGACTAATTGTTTATTCAAGTAGGAAAAATAATCCACTCCAATTATAGTTTTATTCAGTTTTTGACCCCTTGTGGCCGGCCCAGTGTTTCAATTACGGGTGGGCAATGTTGACAAAACTTACATCTTAAAACAGAACTAAGTAACATTTTTACCTTCTGTCTGTGTGGCGGTGGTATATTTTTGGGGCGTTTGAAGCGTCAATCATCGCCCCCTGCTGTCTCAGGACAGAAAACCAGCCTTTCAATATTTGCCGGCATAAATCATGAAGACAACTCTCCTGAGAAACCCTGGCTCTTTTTTTATATTTGGCAACGTGAAATGTTTTTGTATGAGATTGCACTTCCTAATTTCAAAGACGAAAAGAAAAAAAAAGAAGCTTTTGCGTCTTTTCACCAGGAAATCTGCAGGGAGAGCTCTGTTGCTGAAGTTACTTAGTTCTGCTATAGTATTCTGCTAATAATAATAATTACTTTTTGAAATGGGCAAAACCATGTCCTTAAATGTATTCATCTATAATTTTTCTGACAAGTATTGCGATTAGATTTGCAATATATGCTTTATAATAATGGGATTTTTTTCAAAGTTTACATTTTAAATTTGTGCAGGAGCATTGACACAAAGACTGAAACTGGTTTGCACAGATCTACTACAAGGTTAGCAGTTTTTTACGATTTCATTTGCAATTAATCTTGCAGCACTCTCTAGAAATATTACTTTATATAGAGTATTCACCAAAAGGACAGCTTGATACCATCTAAACATCCAGGCAGCACTCCCAACTTCTAAAAACTAACTTTATATGTTTGAAAGATAGTAACATAAATTTGTTACTATCTTACCATGATACACAATATTCAAATTGTGCATATCTTCAAAACAACCTTCAAGATATTATCGATAATTTAATATTCTGTGCCTCCAATCTCTTATACAATCATGAATAATATTCTTTGCCCAACTTAAACAGACATCAGGAGGCCATCTCAAGCCAAACAAATCCGGGAAACACTGCACAAGGCCATCTAGCAAACACACTTTGTATTTGTTATAGAAAGTGGTTTCATTTATGCATGCTTGTTATGGTGGCCTTTTTACCTCACATCAAGTTCAGTTTTCGGCCTTGACGGGACCTTTCTGTGTGAAGTTTGCATGTTCTCCCTGTGTTTGCGTGGCTCTCCTCAAGGTAAACCGCGCTAATCTTCAAGCCAGTTAAACTAAACACTCGAGAAAATCCACGAGAGCTGCAACAATGTCCGATGCTCTCGACAGGTTTCCCCAGCAGCATTCAAGGACTACACCGAGGATGAATTTCCTTTACAAAGACAATCAAGTACATCTTAACCTGACTCGACTCAAACTGTTGAAACGCCTTTAGAGATCTGTAATTAAATTTTGTAGCTGCTCATGACCTTAAAGGATAATTTTACAACAGGATTATTAAATGCTTCCTATATTTACTACGGCGTAAATAAAGGAAGAGGCTGCATTGTCGTTATGAAAACATACTCACGCGTGATAACGGAATATGCTAAGTGTCCTGAAGCTTCAACCTTGCTTTGCATTAACAAGCTTTTAATGGCCTTATAAACGTGTGCATTTATGGTTTGTGGCTGCGGTTGTGATAAGGGACGCGACTACCTTTCTGCGGAGGTAAAGACATCCAGGGCGGCATGCTTTATGTTCCCTGACTGTGCGCTGCGGGGTAACGCAGAGGCTAAGGTCTTTTCAGCCATTGTTGAAGGCGTTTATGCCGAGAGGGCCCATACATCAGGGTAATGTGGCCTCATAGGAGCTTCCTGCAAAACAGTGGAAATCCAATTGGACTTGATTTAAGACGAGACTTAACTAATGTATTGATCTACAAGGAAAGTAATGCCAAATGCTTGAAAACGGTGATGCGAAAATTATGTTAATCGATACAACTACAATGCAAAGTGCCCATGTATCAGTAATTAAACTAGGGAGAAACACAAAGTCTCCAAGCATTCACTGCTGCTCGAAAAAAGTGTACGTTAATGCAATACTCTAAATTTATCCAAGAACAGGTTGATTACCAAAAACCTGAAACTAGATATGCTAAAATAAATCACATAAACGTGACCAAATTTGACCTTTGCTGGACAGTTTTAAAATGATTTTGAGCTTTATCCAAACTAATAGAAGACCACATGGTGACATAATAAAAGTGCTATTATTTTGTGTTTGTTGTAGATATACATTTTTTATTTTTATTACCACTGTGGTATTGAAATGAGTAAAAAAGAAAAAATAAATACATAAAATCTAAAACTCATAAGCTAAAAGTCCAACTAAACTTGACATGTATTTATTGTAAAGGAATTAATTACCAATATATTGATTTATGACAAACTATTTAAATAGTGGGACCAAACTGGAGACATATTTACTGCTAAGAGATTAGTTAATGATATTGTGATGTTATGATTTGTGAAGCTTTTTATCATGTACGGTGTTGAAACACACACTGTCATCGCCCTGTAATGTTGCACAAGAAAAATACAGAATGTACAAATGTTGTCGCTGTCAACACCTAAAACAGAATAAGGGTAGGAGTTTACAGGTTTACACTTCTTACTCCTTTTTGAGCACAAATACACACCTGCAGCAAAATGTAACAGAACTTGCAAGTGAAGAATCAAAGAATTTATTATCCACATTGAGTAGGGCCGCACAATATATCGTAAAATAACATGTTATTTTAAAGAAAACTGCTCATCCTTTAGATTTTAAACTTGCAAATATGTTCTGAAATGCATGGAATTCTTGAATTAGTTCAGCAGTTCATGTTTCAGTTTTCTCTCAAATACTCCATGAATTACAAAAGCTTGTTTTTATTGCTCTGCTTGATGTTGTTCAGCACTTTGGTTGTGTTAAATGTGCTCTATTAATACATTTTGATCGATTTGAGAGAATAAAATCCCAATTGCAAATCTAATCACGATACTTATACTTAATACAGAAAAATTGGGTACCACTTCATAATAACTATAACTTATTTTTCCTTAACAAAGCATTAACAAAGACTTCAACATATCAATCAACATATAATTTATTAAGCATGATTCAGGATCAGTAACTACTTAATTAAGGTTAGGGTTAGAGTTGGGGTTAGGATTTAGGGTTAGATTATTAGTTAAATAGTTACTAAGCCTGAATCATTCTTAATAAACTATTTCTTCACTCTTAATTAAGTCTTTGTTTCTGCTTTATTAAGGCAGGAATAAGTGTAGTAATTATAAAGTGTTACCAAAAATTGCATTAACATCGACATGTTTGTGTAGTGACAACACTGCTCGAAGCTCAGTTTTGTTTTCATCTCTTGTTATATCCTTTTCAAGAGAATAAATACTTTGTTATGCGTGTTGTTTTCAGGCCTTAGCTGTTTTTGCCAGCGCCCTTATCATGTGCATCTACTGTCTCTGGCATTAGTTCGACCAGCGCCAGAAGTCTTATAGGACTATTGTCTTTCGCCGCACAAACACACCATTATCCGGCCTGACGCTGACCCCTGAAGTTATGCTTAGATTAAGATCACCTCACGACCCCGGTGACCCCGAACGTCTATCCCATGTAAGCCCGTGGTCCAGAGAAAGAGTTCACGGCCTATTCGGACACCGAGGAGAAAAAATGAAAAGAATAACAAACAACTGGTGAGATACAGTGACATGTGATAAAATTCATAACATTTCGGAAGGGGAACTTGTTGAGAGGTTGGAAAAGAAGTTGATTTATGTGAGTTCTGGCAGCAGGACAAAGTCAATGCACTTACACAGCTAAAAGTTACACAAATAACAGGAAGGGAACAAGGTGCGTTTTAAAGGGAGATTTAGGCACTCAGCTGCTGCACCGAGTATGTACATATATAGATGGATTAGGAATGTGAAATATTTAGACAACCGCTAATAGGGACATCTCAAAGCACTTGGGCTTGTCAACGCTGTCTATTCCATATAGAGATTGTTCAGAAGAGGGTACAATGTGTATGCAGGTGGTGGAGGGCCTTGAAGACAGTGCGCAAGTAATAATATGTCAAAATATTTGTACTTATGTAGAAAGAAGTATAGTCCACGAATGTTACTTAAGTCAATCAAGCTAAACACTATTTAAAGTACTATTTCTACTCCTGGTACTACAAATAACACTATTGCACCAACTACTCCTATAATTCTATTCTTTATGATGTGTTTTTTAAAATATCGATAACCCTATTACTTCTTCTGGTGACAATGCATGTCTGTAACAAAAATGATTTCCCCCTTAAGGATAAATAAAAGTAATTCAATTTCTGACGCCCATGCAACTACAAATGTAACTACAACTACAGCTAATAATAATGAATTTGATTTAGATAGTGCTTTTTTGGACACTTAAAGATACAATGCACTATTCATTCACTCCAGACTTGTTGATGGTGAGTTACTTCTGTAGCCACAGCTGTCCCGAAGCAAACTGAAGGAATCAAGGCAGCCATCCCATCCAGGTCCAACCCTGCTTAGCCTCTGAGCCCTAACAAGGTCAGGTATCCTCAACTAATTTAGTAATCAAATAATCGTGAACAGGCCTATACATAAGCTTCAAAACATGCTACCAGCTGAAAATATATATTTTGATTACGCAAATTGAGTAGTAGTTGAATGAAGTAGATGCAGAAAATGTTTAAATTCAGTGCATTTCATGAAAACACAATTTTTATGAATAAATGTACTCCATCAGGATAATCAAGCAGATTCACTGCAGATTCATCTACATTAGTTTAGTAAAGTAAACGTGACTTTGCGGTCTAAACAACTAATCGATTAACTGAATGAATAATCGCTAGACTAATCAATTAGCAAAACAGTCGTTAGTTGCGGCCTGCTAGACTCCGATACTATTATATACAGTATAATGTAACTAATTATATGATGTAAACATTCATATTGTATCTAAGTACATTTATATTACTTATGCAACTAATCAATGTAAGATAATCAAGTGAGTCTACTTTCAGAGAAATGTACAATCTTACTAGTACTATTCCAGAATACTATTGCTACTGCTACTGCTACTACTGTTGCTGCTGCTTTGGCAATTTTAGTGTGACTACCTTCTTCATTATTCTTCACAGATGCAAATAAGATACTCAGGAGAGTCGACTTGTACTTATCAAGTATACACTGCCATCTCGACTACTGCTGCTGCTCTTACAGTCTGCTACTACTTTCTTCACAGATGTACTGAGTAAGTTTGTTTTGCACATCCCGTCACGCAGCAAAAGACATGAATTAGGTGACTAGAAGCACCTGGTGACTGACATTCTCCTGCAGAATTATAATCTGTAAACAAACTGCAAATTGAAATCCCTTCACAGAACCAAAACTGCACCCACAAACCTTGCTCAAACGTAACCTTGATTTCTCGTCTCAAACGTCTAATTGCGGCTGAAAAACTGGCATTTTCCCCAAAGCTGCATTCACCTTTAATTGCACGCACTGAGACAGCCACTTTAAAATGCATCAAAAGAATGACTAGTGAATGTAGTGTGTTGACGCTCGCTCCCCTGTATTAATTAAACATCTCACTAACCCAGTAACGTGCTCCGATTTCAAGCCCAAAAAGATCAATGTCCCTTTGTACTAGAGTGAGAGCGCTGAAAATAACAGCTTGATGAATTGTTTAATACGAAGATACAAAGACGAGCTGACACGTGGAGTCGTGAGCAGAAATGATTAAGTTCAAGAATGTTTGGCTTGAGTCTGTGAACACGCAACAGAAATGGCGGCTTTTGACAGTCATTAGTTGAGACGTAAAGGAAGAGAGTAAAAGCGCAAATCAATATTTTAGGTCTTAATTGCTTAGAATTTCATGCCAAGAGAAAGCTGTGGGAGTGTGACAAACCGAAATGCAATGTTAAAATCATCTTGAACTCAATGACCAGGTAAATGGTGGTTTATGTTATGTTTGTGTCACAATAACTCTATTTTGTCAGAATGTTTGATTTTGTAAAGCTGCTGAATAATAACATGTTAGACATGTTAACTGAAAGAATATTGGAGATTTCACTGTTGTTTTGTCACGTTTTCAGTAAGTGTAAATGATTATTGAATCGTTTCTTTCTCACAATAATTGAAAAACTAAAATTTGAAATAGTGCTGGACAATTGCGAAACAGCTGTTATCTGCTGTCTAGTCCTGCGAAATATTAACATCCCTTTATAAACAGTTCAGTTACATTGAAATAAAAATGTACATGCCTTAATTTTCAAATTGTGTAAAAAAAAAAAAACACACACAAAAAAGACTAATCAAGAAGAATTTAGGCCTTAATATGAAAAAAACCCACATCTTTATTGACAATTACATTCAAAAATGGTAAATACTGACCTTGGTGTTGCAATCAATCAATCAATTATTGCATCAGCCGATACTGCAAAATCGATGCCAATACTAATTTTATATTATGACATCTCTAGTTTCTACTGAGAATAATATCTGATGAATATTACATGATTTACATTTCCATAATTAAGGTGAAAATATTGTTCAACTTAATTCACTGTGAACTATGTAACTTTTCTGTTAGGTCTGTCACCTGCTTGTCTCCATGGTGATGCCACTGCTGCTGCCGGAAATAACAGTATTTACATAATAGTAAGAATAAAATATTTGGGGCTCAGTATTTCTTGTGTGGACGTTTTGTATGAACTTTTTCCTTGCTTTTTGATTCGATTTTAATCAGAGTGAAACAAGTAACTTTTATGACTCATTATCAGTACCGACGAACCAAAGAAAGTGTTTAATTCTGCTTCTTATTTATTGCAGCTCATGTTTTAACAATATTTCACATTTAGAATGACTAAAGTTTTAATATTACTGCTTCATTGGCATGTATTTTATATATTCGCTTATCGTGATATTTTCTCACACTTCAAAATGTGTTATTGTGACAGGTCTACTTATAAATCTCAGTTAAAATGCAATTACTACTACATCTGCTAATTTTGCTAGCTTTGTCCTTACTACATGAAATACATCAAGTTTTTTAGAAGTTGATTATTTGAATTTTTAAACTGTCAAGATAGGAATCTAAATTAAACCCACTGAACTCATCCCACTCTATGACTTACACGGATTAGGAATTTGAACCAAACCAAAAAAAGAACATTTTTGAAGGTAGATAAACTTCCAATGACCTGTAGCACCCAGACTTAAAAAGCAGGGATAAAAAGGCTAAACCTTGCCGCTTTGCTCAATGTAGTTATTCTTAATTAAGCGGAAAATCCCAAAGCAGAAGTAACAATCTATTTTGTGATATATAGTGTCCCAACCAGTGATTGAAACCCACAAGGTGCCCATTTTGGCTTCGACATATTTCTCTTAAACTTGCCAGAGTGCGTTGGCAGCCGTCGCCTCACGTGGCTTTGCATAAAGTATATACGAAAGCCAAATTGTATGCTGCGCACCCCGGAATATGTTTAGATAAAAAATTCCTTCCGACAAACTTCAGTTCAAGCACAGTGCGAGGAGATTCACGATGAGAAAAACCCTTGTTAGAATTCACACCATGACAGCAGATGTGAGGTCAACGCACCCAAGGGTCCCAAGGGTGGCCCAGGCAATTAGCGCTTAAGTAATGGGAGCGGGCAAGGCCGAGTTGTTGATGTGGCGCGGACAGGAAATTAAGGTTGGGGGGTGAGGGCCGGTGATGTCGCGTGTGTGCGTGTGTGCGCGGGGGGCGTCGGTGAGTCCCTGAACCAGACCAAAGGCAAAGGGATCATGCTTCACGCTAGCACTCCTTGCGCAGCCTCTGTCACCGAGCTAACGAGTCTCCGGGGATTATTAATAGGCGCTAACAGGTCGGCTAAAAGCTATACCTTCGGGCAGCGGGGGCCGACCTTGACACGGTGAGTATGTAGGAACATGGTCATCTACATACGCCCCAAATGTTAATGTCGATTGTAACCTTGTCAGCGAATAGCCGGATCAAAGGGCCGAGAGTTTGCGTTGGCATTTCGGAGCCCATGACTGCACGCATGCATTAATATAAAGAAGTCCTTCAAAGATTTGGGGGCGGTGAGTCGAAATGTTGAAACAGCGGGTTGAGAAACAGAAGGTGGTCAGGATTGGGTTTGATTCCTGGACTGGGTGAGTTCTTTCGCTGTGAAGTTGTTCTTTTTGTGTCCGTAGGTTTCACAGTTATGAAAATTTCAGTGTTTCATTTTTAAACGTAGAACGGAACACATGAAACAAAACAGAACAAGACCAGAGAGGGAGGAGCAAAAACAAACAAATAAAAATATTAAATACGTATATAGTTCCAAGTAAACGTCCCATTTGGTCCAAAGTCTTTCAAATTTATACATGAATGTGACTTTTTCCCATTTTTTTTTAAAATTCCCATTAGTCCAGTCCTCAATCATCGGTGCAGTTTGTGTCATCCACCTTTTCATAAATAAAACCTATAAAAAGGAAGATGAAATGCATGAGTACAAAAAAAATGTAAGTTGTCTCATAGTTGTATCAGCTCAGAGCTAACACTCCATCTAATCTAGACCATTTTGTTGTTGACTTGTGTGTGTATTGGCAATAGAATTGTCACAAAGTTAAAATTTCAAACTCAATTTCAATACTTTTATATACAATAGACTGTAATTTTCAAAACAAAATCAAAATACTTTCTTTATTTTACAATGTGTTCAATGAATTTTCAAGAACAATCTAAAATTGTTCAGGTAATTGTCCTGTTACTGTGCTTTTTTGGTCTCAGTAATGTCCAAATTAGTATCTAGTTTGGATACTAGTTTTAGTATCGATTAGTATCTGATTTTTGATACTTTTGACGACCCATACTGGCAAATAAAGCACTTTACTTTCAATGATAGATAAAATAAGCATTATCAAAACTGTAGTCATCACAATATTAGACATTGTAATTGCTACCGCTTAATTTACAGCATGTGCTCCAGCGATGAGTTGTTAGAATTCATTAACAGCAAGTAGTGTCGTCGCACTAAAATTTAAAAGTGATGTTGCGATATTAAGGATATTAAAAACCCTAATTGTTCATTGTAATGTATTTTTCAACAGAAGTGTCAGTCCAATACTAGCTCTGTCAAGTCAAGCACATTCGAAAACTATTCAGGAAAAGACTATTTTTGTGCTAATTATGTGATTTTCTTTCCATTATTAAATTTTTTCCTCAGTAATTATTGAATGAGTTTGATATTTGGATAGTGATTTTTGACAACCCTTTCAGTGAGTTTTTTTAAAAATACTTCAGCAACACTAGTCACTCATTTTCCGACAACTCCACTGTACTCCATCCCGCTAACACAAGACCGCTTCACTTAAACCCTTCCTCACTTCTAATCTCATCCATTTATCGCGGGATAAATGACCCTTACCTCTTCACCCATACAGAACAGCTTTTAATGACAGTCACCTAGGCAACATTGGGACTCCTCTTGACTTCCTGCTCTCTCTTTTTCTCCTCTGCTTTAGGGCTTAAATAGGGAACACGGTGTCCAAACGTGCACACTCTTTCCAGACTGCGCGAGCGGCTGGCTTGTGTGCATGTATACAACCGACGTATGTATAAAGAGCATGCACAGCGCCGGGTGTGGCCGCAACAGACAGAACCAGCTCCGTCATTTGTTTTCCCTCCGTCCTGCGCCATTAGTCTCTTTGAACTCCGTGTACTTTTCACCACGTTTGTTTCTCTCCGCTAACATTCGTCATGCCTATACGTTATCGACTTCATTTTTCAACATTTAGTAAATCTTTCATGGCTATTGATTGCTCCTGCATGAACTAATATAAAAACTTTGAGCGCTCGGGCCAGTGATAGCGAATCCTGGCCAGCTCGCTATGAAAATTTAAAATGTGGTTTCGCAGCGTTTCTAGGGCTTGTTTTGCAGCGGTAAAACATATAGAGCGCTGGACTCTGGATCTGGAAACTTTTATTTCAGAGGTACACGCTAATTGCATCAGTCCATTCAACCGCAAAGCCCTTATGTCTTACTTCGGTCTGTGGTTGTGTTCCACTGGTGATTTTGAACTTCTTGTTCTTTTCACTGCAGATATTACTTAATTGGTCTTGGCAATAGAAAATGCGATGATAAACACATGGTCACAGTGGACCTGGACTCGAGGGAAGCTTTTGGTTAAGAGGTGGCAGTGGCTCGGGTGGTGGAACCTCGTAACCGTGAGGCAAGCGGTTTGGTCTCGGCTTTGATCTCAACAGCTTGTTTCTGTCATTCAGCCTCAGGGCAGCTGTGGCAACTGAAGTACCTTATCGCCAGATGTGTGAATTAATAAATAATGTGATGTAAAGTAGGCGATAAGGGGTTAAAAATTTAATCATGATCTCTGGGACAATCTGATAATTTGATAATTTTGTCATTTTTGTCATTGTGGTTCTCTATTGCTTGTGAACTTTCAGAAGCACATTACTTTATTTACTTCTTAAAAGCAAAAGAAAAATACAAAGTAGAGTACATGAATTGTGATCAAATTAAAATTGCTGTCTGGCACATTTTTGCCTCACCTCTCACCTAATATAAAGCAACTCTGATAGTCCAAAACAGCACTATATAAAATCAAAGCATTATGAACTAATTACTACTGAGATAAATGTTATTTTTATGGATCCATTGAAACTGCCAAGTTTCAGATGACAGTCACAACATTCGGTAACACTTTATAATAACTACACTTATTCCAGCCTTAATAAAGCATGAACAAAGACTATTCATCATGATCATTTTTATTAAGAATGATTCAGACTTAGTAAACTAATACTCTAATCATAATTCCTTAGCTTCAATCATGCTTCCATTAATGAAATTCATCATGTCTTGTTTTTATTAACTTTAATTATATTTATTTTAAAAAGCTGAATCATGGTTAATTGTTCATTATGAATAAAGTCTTTGTTTATGCTTTATTAGGGCAATTAAAGGTACCAAACATTATATTTAAAAAACTATATTTAATACAGACGGCGGGCAGCTAAAATGAATAGAGTTTATAGTTTTTTATAGTTTTGTCTTGTTACTTATAGAAATGATCAGGGGCTTTTAGATTTTAGATAGTTCTTATGAAAACACAATGTAATCAATAAGAAAAAGACTGTCTCTTCTGGTTGTGGGAGTAAAACATCACATTTGAAAACCACTTACACTGTGATCTATATTCCAAAGCCTTTTCAAACTCCTATACTTTCCAGAACATGTATTTCTTTTATGATAACACTGCATATCCCTCCACAAAACACTTCTCCATCTCTCCAATGTATTATCGGCGTCAGTTTTCCACTCTCTGTTTTGGATATCTCTTTCATAACTATTGATTACCGCAAACGGCTGGTGCTGCAGAAAAAGGCCTGAGACAGCAGGAGGAAATGATGACGGCTCCGCACAGAGTAACGCGCTACGCCTGCTTCAGATTCCACACATTTCTCAGAGCAGAGCGGCCTGGGACACTTTGGGACGACGGGTCAACAGGAACTGATGTCATACGCATCATTAAAACCTAAAGCAAAGGTCATAAAGTGTCCAGTTTCGAGCTTTGTACAGATCTGATGCTGATTTATGTGTTCACTTTTGCTGAGTGCAAGTGAAATCATAAGCATTTCGAACTGTGGATTACAGGACTGAGCTAAGGCTGCAGCAATTATTTTAGTATTTGACAAGTCTGGGATTTTTTTTTTTTTTTTCATTAGCCCATGATTAATGTGATTATTTCTATATTTTATTACTTAAAATAGGCCAAATTGAGCCTTATTGAGAAAGAATATTCAAACTAGGAGTAATTCTTAGGAGTATGCTTTTGTGATCAAATCTGACTGTTTATATTCCAGGTAACATTTAAGGCCAGACACTGCACGCATTTTTTTGTCGTTTTGCTCTCTCAGCATATCGGCTTTCATGTGGAAACGACAAACTTTTCCAATCTCCTCCTAAAGAAGTTTTATTATTTCATTTAATCCACTTCATCCATAGATTTCTCTGGGACATTGTAACTTCAAAGGACATTTTGTTCAAATGCATTTTTTCCCACAGAGACATAAAGATCAGCACTTAAAGTAGATCCCACACACACCAGATTTTTCAATCTTGTACCCAACAACATTTTGACGAAATGTACAAAAGCTTTTGTTGATATCGAATTCTGAGCCTGCTTCATTCAAGTTTTAAGTAAATATAAAAGGTGATTTTTTTTTAGGTCAATTTTAAGTTAGATCTAGCTAGTCAAAACTAAATAATACACTTTTTTTTTTTTTTTTTTTAATTAATATGTGTACAAAAAGGTTATGTCCCTTTTTCAGTTTGAAATGTCCGAAATAAATGCAATTTGGCCAATTTTACAGACAAAATGCCTTATTTCCATATACAAATATATTTTTTCTTACATTTAAGAAAAACAAAATACAGGAGAAGTTTCAAATTTATATCTTCAAATTTAAGATTTGTTCCTATTCACTTGTAATGTCTCACCTTAACAGTGATTAAAATAGTTTATTTCGGTAGTGGATAAGTCACAATTATTCAGATTAATTGTTGCAACCTTAGTCTGATCATCATTTTCCTTCTGAGAACCACCTAATATTACCATTATGTAGTTTAAGATTGTCCCAAATGCCCTGAGTGATTTGACACGATTGTGACATTTCTATTTACTGTATCGGTACCTAACAGTGAAGAAAGGTTGCCTGGCCCTGGACTCAGACAGGTAACCTTCTGCTTCAGGGGTAAATCCTCCTGCTGATGCTACAAGGCAGTATTTAGTTTGTCTTGGACCTGTGAGGAGAGGATACTGTATTTGCATAGTCTGTTTAAATCTTGAATCTTAACTCCGGCCAACAAACTGTCAGTGTGTCCTTTTTGTCTTTCAGCACCACACAGTCGTTCATCCTTGCCCTTTTATTGCCTCGTGACAGACGTAACAAGCAGCATTTTGACAAGATACGTATAATGACGACAGATGTTTTGTGCGTGTTATGTTTGCCTTTGTCATTTTTGAAGGTTGCATCCAATGTGCAAGATGGAATTTCCAGCTGCAAATGGAATTCGGCCATTTCCACTTCAACTGGATGGACGTTGTACTAAAGCTTTAGCGTTTAAGGAAATCTATAAATAAGGATCCATTATTTTTGGGAGTTTTGGACAGTCAAAGGCTGTGCATGCATTATTCATTCAGTCCACACCTGGTGAAGATAAGTTTATTCTAAAGCCACAACAGCCTTGGAGAAGACGGAGTGAAATGAGGCTGCCAATCTATGCCACCAGCCCCAGAATAAATAATAGACTTTTTGTTATTGGTCATTCATTTAAGGTTAAGGGTGGGCATTGTGCCAAAAAATATATATATCTCCAGATTTTCTTGGCGCTAGATAACAATTTTGACTTAATCACAATTCATGTAAACTTAAGAATCTCTATAAGGCCTTGAAGAAGTAACCAAAGTCATTTGCTTGTTAGAAATGTTCACACATTCCGTACGTTAAATACGACACATTTGGGGCATTTCTGTGGCTGACCAGAATGAGGTGTGAGTGGGAAAAAGGGTATTTGTTTGACCATAGAGCTGAACTCGAAAGAAAACTATAGATTCATGAAATAGAGATTTTTCCAAAAACATACATTGTCACAGGAATGAAAACATTTAACAAAACAAAACATTTATCACCATATTGCCCAGTCCTAATTCAGGTTCATTTGCCAACATTAGTCGGTTATCAAGATTCTGAAATTTTCGACTAAAACTCGATACTCATTTCGATACCATAGGGGTAACTTAACAAAAAAACACTCTCATTTTCAACACTTTCTTTCTTACCATGTGGTCTTAAACTAGTTCTGAAAAAGAAGTTAAAGATCGTTCTAAAACTGCTGAGAAAGGTCACATTTTGTTATGTTTTGAGTGATTTTTGAGTATCTGCTTTTTGATACTTTTGACAACTCTAGTCCACATACCGAATCTCTAAAAACAATTTCAATTGTCATCTTGACACTATTTTGTGTAAAGCAATCTACTGAATTCTCAAATCCATTTAGACACTCAAACTTGTCCTTGTGCTTCTTGTGTATGTGGACAGGAAAACATGAAATATGGTTGAATGGCATTTATAGAGGCTGTGCTCCCAGATAAACCATGGGAACAACTGTGCAAATACAGAATAGCAGATATTCTGAGCGCTGAGATAAACAGGCACATGTATACTTTATAAGGATACAAAGCCCAAGTGTTTGTGTATGACCAATCCGAGCCCAGGCCAAAGATGAAAGTACATCCATAGATAAAGTTAATATATTAACTTTTGTACTTGGCAGGCAGTTAGACAGACGATCTGCTTTTCCTCTCCTACATCAGCGTTCCACTCTCCCTATAGCTCTCTCATCCCTCCAAAACCCACCCCTCTTTGGCAAGGACAAGTTCAGGTGCTGCCAAGAATGTGACTGCTTTTGGAAAACAAATCCAGTTCACTTCTCTTTTTTCACGTGTTCTCCTTTCCTTCAACTCAGTGTTTTGCCCCGTTCTTAAGGTGGACTGGACCAGCGGACGCGTTTTCAAAGGACGCACATTAATCAGGGGGCACGCCAGGCTCACGCTTGGCTCCCAGCAACATCGCGACAACACGCTATACGTCCGTGTGGCCTGAGCTAACCCCGTGCAGCTAGGGTTTCCTGCGACAGACAGTCCACCTTAACAAAAACAAGCCTCGAGCGTGTAAGAGTGCGTTTCCCTATTGTTTTCCTGGACATTTCCACTTCCACTTGCTCCTGGAAGCAGATAATTGGGGCAACGAAGTGCGCGGGTGGCTTTTAAACTAGGATCAACTGCAAGTGTCTTCGTGCGAGCTGTTTTTTTTTTTTTTTTTTAACCACTTCAAATCTTAATTAAGGTTTGAAGTGTTGCGAGGAAGATGGCGTGGTACCCCGCTGATAAAACAGGACCTCGAGTGAAAGAACAAAACATGTAATTGGAGTACATACGGTGTTTTTAATTTTGCATGAGACGTTTTTTTGTTTCGCCCCACCGATACACGTGTTATCCTACTGTGACTACTAATAATTGGGTTGAAGAGTCAAGTTGAGGGAAGAATCAAGGTACACATGCTATCTCACATTTGGCAGAGATGCTTGTGCCGAGGAAGCTGAACAACAGGGACCATTGTACAGAACTGGAATACATTAGGTCTCATGATTGCAGTGACAGATACTGAAAAAGGTTAAAAGTCGGTCGGAAGAACACGGAGATAATAAAATAGACCAATGAATCAATCAAATGAAACAAACGGATTGAGGACAGCACCTGATTTTACTACGACCAAGTGATGTAGACAGCGCTCCCAGTTATCTGTTTAAAAAAAGGCACAGAAAACTGCTATTAAAAGAATCGTTTTAATGCCTGGTGTGTAGTTCTGCTTTTGAAATTCTAGATAATGATTAATAAAGACAGAAAAAAGTACCGGTACCAAGTATCATTCAAGTACTGGATCTAGAGATGGTCTAATACAGATAATAACACAGACACATATTTATGTTAAGTTGCAGTAAAGTTCACTTCACTTCAGTAAAAAGATGTAACAAACATAATCTGTGATATAAAACTATATACATCATAGTTTTTTGCCTAATTGGTCTTGTATTTTTACATTCACTCATTAATCTGTTCAAAAAGTCAAATATGATGCACTGAGGATGAAAAAACAAACAGAAAAAAACCCTGAAATGTCACTTTGATACCACTTTGAATCACTAGAGGGAGCCAGTAAAAAAACCCGTATCTTTCTAATACTGCTTGGAACTGGGCCAGTTGTATTTCTGTAATGGATTTTCTGTCCTCCTCTGGCATTTTACACTATACATAACCTTGTATTAGTCTGGTCTCCATTTTGAAAGTGTGAAAAACATAATCAAAACAAATATGGTTTTCATCAGTTATCACAACACACAATGATGCAGACTGCAGTGACCCGTAAATATATTTGTTGTTTGCTGATTTATTATGGGACGTTTTGTGTATGCAGTCGGTGCCAAGTGGATTGTTACTAAGTCTGGGGCGCATGTAGTCACTCTGCCACGGACGGAAACCACTTGCAGGTCAGGTGACACATTTATCCACTTATCTTCTGCGTCCCCCGTCACAAATAATGCATGTGTGTACAAGTCTGTCAACTCCGTCTGTTTCAGAATTTACAAACAGGGCTCGCATCCAGGCACCAGCCAAAGCTCAAGTAAAACAAACCAGGAGCACGTCGGGCACAAGCAAAACCATATAAATAAATACAAGAGGCAAAGTTATCAAGCAGCCGTCTGAGCTCCCGGGAAAGAATATTAGGATTCTTCTCACAACCTCCTGTCTGTGTGGGGCTGCTATAGCATAAGCCGCTTACTGCAGATTTAATGGACACTGGTGTAGTTTAAAGGCTATAGCTGAGGTTGAGGTGGAAAGGCCAGCAGCGTATAAGGATTTTTGAGATTTACAAACACTTAACTACAGTGTAAAACTTTGCAAGAATAAAAAGACGCTTACAAAAATGAGGAGCAGACGATGTAGAATTGAACATTTGCAAAGCCGACTGCAAAATACAGATTTAATTGTCGTATTATAAGTGAGAGAAATTTGACTTTTTGTTGTCCTTTTCCAATGACTTGATGTTTTGCCATGCTATCATCACCTCCACAGATCTGACCTGGAACCCAGAATAGACACTTCTTAAATTTCTTACGAGGAGTGAGTCTGATCCCCACTTCCTCCGAAATGTCTCGAGTGAAACCCAAAGAGTACAGTGCAATCACTTTTGTTTATTTCAGTGACACGTTGAAACAAATGAGCTCATCAGTCATCCATAAAACTTCCCTCAAATCAGATTAAAAGAGTAATAGTAACAGTAATCCTTGAGGTTTTTCATCCAGTGATAATATTTCCTTTCCCTCTCTTGCGCAGCCATATTTGTTCTGATACGGACAGATCATGCGTTTCCATTTTTGGCTAATCCACCGGTCAATCACGCTCGTCTGAACTCACAGAGATGAAAACGGTGACAAGACTGATATTGATCTCTGCACAAAAATCCTGAGCTATATCATCATGATTTTTGACGCAATTCAATGCCATGTACTGTGAAACATTCTACGCAATCAACCAGAAAAGATACATAGTGCACCTCTAATGGCTGTTTCAACACTTATGCTGTATTATATTGTTTATGTTGTAAACTATTTAAGAATTGGGTTGCCACTAAAGAAACACTGTGTAACTTTCTGGTGGTGGCACGTCACCTGCATGATTCCATGGAAATAGAAAGTTAAAAGCATACTTCAAGACATTTTCCGTTGATATAGATACGTTTTATGCCATACTTTGGAATATTATAGCTAAAGAAAGCACATTTCTATGGAGACAAGCAGGTTTACGGAGATAGGGGACATCAAGGTTATTCAGTAAATCAATGATTATTCAGGTCACAATAAAATCGCAAGAACTAAACACTAACAATCGTGACAAGTTTAGCAGCAAAATCAAGTTATTTCAATTCAATCTGTATCCAATAAAGTACACTTAAATGTATAATTCTTTTTATGTGACTGTTTATACCATAATAACTTTACTTTTCCATTCAGAAAGTTTGATTTCATAAAGCTGATCACAGACTATTGGAACTGTAATGTATTAGACTGAAAGAAAATTAAGGATGTCACTTGCTGTTTTGTTGCGTGTCAATAATTGTAAAATCGTGATGTTTCTTCTCACAATAAACACTAAAACAGAGAAAAAACATGGTTCTATTTTAGCTATCCTTTAAGGCAAAACACTTCCAAGATGGCACTTTGGGCTACTTGTGATTCTGTTAGAGTTAAACACATATTTACAGAACAAACACAGAAAAAGAGCTTGCGGCTAACGTACGCTATGAACTTTACAATGACCTTTTCACTAGATTTGTGTATTCACTTCTATAGAAAAGTGCATTGTGCTCTCTGCCCACTGTATATTTGCCTTATATAGGAGTCGAGATGAATCCAGGTGATATTGGCGATGGGCGTGCATGGGGTCAGTGTTGGGCCTGTGTGATGGATTTACACAGCGTCATGACTCATTTTCAGAGCACACACGCAGCCGACTCCTCCTCTGGCCCATGTGGCATAATAGTGACAAAATCCTGGCCCAGGGAGGTGGCATACATAACGATAAGGGGAAAACTCTTGAGGATAATGAAGCAGAGCAGTTTCGCCGGTAGCTGGGAGAAAATTGATTAATTTGAAAGCACCTTCTCAGAACAGACCGACATTTCTATCCACTGTAATTATGCCAAAGATTGAGGCAGACTGAGCATTAATTAGCTGAAATGAATCTATGGCTACATGATGTGGCAATGCAGGCTAGCAATGAAAAAGTCAAATGTGAGGACAGAGGATTTATTCCGCACTAATAGTAAATAGTCTTGAAGTTATTGCACATTGCAAATGTGATACCGACAAAGACACACAAAAAAAAAAGGAAAAATGAACAGTATCGCTTTTTTCCCTTTTGCCCATGTCACAGCTTCATGTGGTTTTCTGCTATGTAGCCATGGGATAATTATTAAAGGGGTGCTATGTAGTTTGCTGGTGCAGGGTATGAAACGCTCTATTCTCCTGGAAATGGAATAACACCAAGGAATCTCCTGGAGACAAGTTGCAAACCAAGTACTTTTTGGGCAATAAAAACTTCTTTAACTGAATGAATGAAAGAAAAATGAGTTTATCTCATATTATGGCACTTTCCACGCAAAGCAAATGAGAAAATCAGGTGACGATGACGAGAAAACAAAACTTTCTTTTAATCCTGGTAATGTTGGCGTTCCTCTTTGTTAGCAATTTTCATGATTATACAAAATGTGCCACAAAGAATTACTGTCAACACGTTTTATTGCGATAAACAGTATTATTTTTGTCGAATCACTATTCAGAATCAGACAGGTTTTTACTGCCATTGTCAGTGAACAAAATTCACAAACTTGCAACTTGCTTTGGCTGTAAGGTGCAACATACAGCAGTGTATAATAATAACAGTATAGCCCATGATAAAATAAGATAAAAGAAGGGCATACAAAAATAAAACATGTAGAATACACATATATATATATATATATATATATATATACACACACTTATATATACTCACTATTGCTGTCAGTTTCAAGTGAAGATATGATGGTACAATGCATGTTACGTTTCAGTTAGAGTGGGCTTCATATATTAGCAATCATCATATGAATAGATCATCATTCCTCTATTTATGTAACCAGCTTTATAACATCAAACATTCTGAATGAAGTCAATTTATTGTGACTTAAACAGCCAGATAAAAAACACTTTACATTTAGGTTTACTTTCGCTTTGCTTCTAAAATGATCACAGTTTTTATTTTTTGATCAACTTTTGATTGAATTGAGTCCTAAATAATCACAATTATCGATTAACCAAATAATCTCAACATCCCCATAATCGAGTCTGTTACTCTCAGTTCAATTTCAGTAAAAACCAAACATGGCCATACCCTTTCACCCACCGCGTGTACCCGCTCTTAAAAGCTGCAGTCTGGGCCCTCACCACTAGATGTTCCCACGCCGACGGCAGGGCACCCGCCTTAATGAGTCCACCATCTAAATCCATCCAAAGCCCTTTTGCACAAACAGCACACTGTGGGATACGATCCTATAGCACGCCAATGTATATAAAACACATAGGAAAAACCGCATGCACATACATTCGCCATAGGACCTGTCACCCTGCCCCGCCCCCGCCAGTCGGCCCATTCATCTCCACATCTCAGACACCTCTGTAATGAGCAATAAAACACGTACAGTAAAGCGACCTCAGACACATGCACGCACATACACCCAACACGGCCATTTCATGCAAACCCCAGGCCTGCACCCGTCTATATACCTTAATCCCCATTTTTTCATTAGTGCATACAGGCCAAACTGTGAAAGACGAGAAGGTGGCGGGGCCCGGAGGTGGAGCCAACAGGGTGGAAGGTGATTTTCTTGGCACAGGCTGCGGGTGAGGAATCGGGGGCCCTCCGCTCGCGTCGGGTTCTCAGAGTTTCTGTGTGGTCCCGGGGTCTGATTAGTCCCAAGCCCCTGTCATGTCCGACGGAAACATATACTGTACATGTTAGATGCACGCATGTATATATGCGAGGTGAGACAAACACATGGCGGGGGGGGTGTGGAGTGGGTGTTCTGCTCAAGTAACAGCAGACGGTTTCAAGAAGTGGTTCGGAATTGACAAAGCCTCTTGGATGAAAGATGAAAGTCCAGATGACGGCTTTGGGGAACCTTTCGCTGTTATTCAATTTGCCGAGATGACTGAGGATATAGGCGGACATGTTTCTACTCAAGCAACAGCTATATGGAAGAAAAGAAAGTACATTTAGTATTCAAGTGTGTGGAGTCTTCAAAAGAATACAACTTAGAACTTATTAGAAGTAACAAGACAGAAAAAAATAACAGCAGTAAAGCAAAAAAACAAACTATAGCACCATACCATTTTATGTCCCCACAAAAAAGTTACTGAAACAGATTAAGTAAAAATACATCCAGACTTAATTTTAAAATGGACTTAAGTGACAGACGTTGGACTAGGTGGGACATTTATGTTGGGTTGGCTGTGCAGTGCTTTTATTTTATTTTATTTTGAGCTCTCTGGTCGTGTGTCTGTGCTATATGTTTAAAAATGACAGAATTTAAATCGAGAAAAAAGAAAGAAAGAGATTTCAAGCAGCGCCAATGATGTCACAATCCTAAAATTACAAACTCAATTCTGATATTAAAGAAAAGATTCAAAACTGATTTCGACACCATAACAATAATAGTACAAAACATTGTAATTTTTTTGATGAAAAGAAAGAACACTCTCTTCCAAGTCGATGTAAAAAATATGCAGAGCAAACACTCAAATCTAGCGCACAAATGTATGCAAAAGTTTGTCAAGTCTTGCTCAAACAGAATAAAAACCTCCAGAGTGCGCGGGTGAGATGCTCAGACTGTTTATTCCCAAGTATCCGTATGATGAGCCTCCACACACATGCTAAGCACATGCGTGTCTGCACTCACTTCATGTGTTTTCTGAACACTGTCACAACAGATTGAGAAGACGAGGAGTTTACGGTGGTCTGGCCCCAAACCTGCAGTATGTGGGAATATGATCCAGAACATGTGAGGCCAGAGAACAGACCGAAGCAATGGAACAACTTCAACCAATGTGTTGATTTTTAAACTCGGAGCCATAGTTGTGTAGGGCTGAAACAACTTAATCGATTAGTCACAACAAAGCGGCTATTGAAATATATAATTAAACTATCTAGTAATCCATTTCTGAACCGTACACAGACTCCAAAACATGCCATGTGCTGAGAGAAGAGGTTTTATGACCCAGACAGAGCAGTAATTAGCTAAAAATGAAACAGGAAATTTGTAAAATGTGTTTTTAATGAAAAAACAATCTCAAAATCTCATAATCACTGGCCTTTTCGCAATCTAAACAGCAAATCAATCAATCGCAAGAATAACTAAATGATTACCAACACAAATGTTAAAAGCAGCCCTACAAAGTAAAGGTTTCATGAACAAAAAAATACAGATATATATATACACACACTTTCAGACGGGGGGCAAGAGCCAGTTTTCCCTATTGATTACATTAAACTTTGGCGTAACATTTTCAAACTGCCTCCCATTTGTTGAATGCTGTGACGTCATCTGAAACCCAGCAATTAGGGAAAGATGTTCTAAAAATCCTTCAAATCGGGAAAGAATTATTTGCCTGAAACTATTAATCTATTAAAAATCTTGGCAAGGCCTTGTTAACTTAAACCGGTCATGATTTGAACTAGTGCCAGTCCGTTGGTACTGTAGTACTTTATGAAATTCACTGGATGTCTGAACATTGTATTGTACTGTTTTATGCTTCTATGTGATACAATAAATACAATATAATGCAGGATTTAAGTATCGGAAAAGCTACAGAGCACAACAACTTTACCGAACCCTGCCCAAAATCAAAAATGCAGATCTTCTATTTATTGAATTACAAAAAATCTGACGAGACAACAACTAATCATCAAGCTAGTGTCCTTCAAATCCAATTTAAAGCACTTTTTGTTCCCATCCTGAGAGTCTGCACAGTATATCAGATGATCGACCCCAGAACATGTGACAGAAGTGGGCAGAAACCAACTGGAAGAATGTTGCGTGAGCTTATCCTGTCTGTAACAAAGCATAAAGACTTGTGTGTTTTGAGTGCAAACATGCCCGAGGTACAGAATCCAACAGTTAAATCATTTCATCTTTTCTATGCATCTCCCTTGTTTTCATTGCATGGATGTTCCACTCACACACGCCAATTCAGACGGCCCATTCCTAAGGCAACACACGGCGCACACACTCCATAAGCGGAGAGGACATTTTTGTACCGCCAGCTCAGTTCATCCGGAGTTGGCTGCCGCATGTTTGCCAATAGAACTGAAGCAAAATTGTGTCCATGTGGCAATATATACATAACATGACCAGCGTCCGTTTTATGCATTTCAAATATAAGTCCACGGCACGGAAACAAGGTCGGGTTTTGTGCATCTGCTATATTTAACTAATGGTGAAAGTTACACATCATCTGTTTGAGGTTTTGGGGAGCTTAATGATATGTCGAGCTCTCTTATTACACTACTTACTGAGTGAAAAATTAGCGCTATAAACTACTCATCAAATGGTGCTTCCCATATTAGACCTACCGCACGCTAACATATTTATTGACATTAGCGTTATGCATTCGGGGGCAAAAAGGCAAATCTGGCAGAAGGACTGTGGACATTTGGTCAGGAAGCTGCAGCAGAAATTACATTAAAAAAGTAGTTAACAAAAAAAATGGTGCGATAACATGGCCTACCGTATTATTCTACATTTTATACCTCGTTTTCTTTTAGTAGTGCATCAAGCGGCTGCTAAAAAGTTTGTTCTTGAACGTCGTTATTTTTAATATAACTATCTTATTCAATGCAAAATCATTTACAGGTAAAACCTCATAATAAAGACACAGTATGCAACTTCTGGGGAAGGACAGTCACCTGCATAATTGACTGTGCACAAGGTGGCAGTTGGTCTGTTTATTTTTTTAAATGGCTGACTCAGTACTTCCTGTCTAATTCATTTCTATGGGATTTTGGTCCAGTCAGTCTAAAATGAATAAATCCTGACAGATCGTGCAGTGAACAGTGAGTTGTTCTTCATGAAACATGTTAAAGACTTTACAAAACAAGCAAATACTTCACCAAAGTACACTCGTGTGTTTGTGTCTCAGTGCTAACACTAATGCAGTCCAAGCTGACAGTAAACAACCCCCCGTTCTGTGCACAGAGTCAACTCCATGGAAATAGAAATGTAAAAGCATGCTTCTCCAGAACATTCTCCATGCAAATAGGTACATTTTATGCCATACTGTGAATATTAGAGCTAAAGGGACAACATTTCCATATAAACAAGCAGGAGAAGCCTCCTTTAGGGCAAGTAAGAGTCAGTTTTCTGGAGTTGCAAGCCTGCTCACAGCAAGTACAAGTGTTGTCATGATACCAAAATTTCAGACTCAACTCGATAACAAGAAATATACTCAATTCTCGCTACTAATATCAATACCACAAGGATTATTACATATGCTCTTTTTAGGTCAAGGTTTTAGACAATGGACTGACATTTTTAACACTGCATAAAAGTACCTTCTTTATTAAACACTGTATTCACGGAAGCCTAGTCTTTGTCCTGTTAAAGGGATTTTTTAAAATTGCTGCTTGTTTAAATGAGTATCTAGTTTCGATATTAGTTTTAGTGTCAGTTAGTATCTGATTTTCAATACTTTTGACAACCCTAGAAAGGACGCATGTTTTTATATACTTTTAATGGAGTAAAACCATTAAAAAAGCATTAGTTTAGAACAAAGACTAAATTAATAATGAACCAATAACTAATAAATAGAGACTAAGGCTAAATTATTCTTACTAAACTATTTGTTTATTATGTATTAAGGATTTGTTTACACTTCATTAAGGCTAATTAAGGTCTAGGTGTTATAAAGTGGTACAAATGTCCTTTTTTTAGTAGTAGTAGTAGTTGTCAACCATCATGTATCTCAGTGTGGATCACCGTCTGGATTGAAAAGCACAAACGCTACATCAAAGAGCTGTGTCTTAATGTGGCTGTGTCCTACTGTACAGAACAATAGTCCAATAATCACTAATCAAAACATCTTAATGACTGATATAAACCTTACATAATACATTATCAAGCTTAATTTGATTTCATTTGCTTCTGCCATCACGAGTACAAGACATACTTTCACTAGTTAGAGATGCACTCAGGACTAATTCAGTCCAATTAATCCTGGCATCTATTATCATTTCCCTAACGAACCGTGAATCCTTATGCCTTGAAGACCACAGCGGTTGCCTGAGGAGTGGAGCTTCCGATTGGGGAGTGGGAGGAGGAGAGAAGACTGGATATGTCAGCGGGCCGTCAGCGGCACCTCTGCTCTGTGTGTCTGCCCTCGGAGCTGGAATCTGGGTAATGATACAGCTCGCTCATAAAACTAATCCACGCTGGGGCTATAGGCCTTCAATCTGGTTCAAATAGCACAGCAGCAAATCCAGAAAAAGTTAAAAATACAGAAATTCCCACAAATTCAAAAGAGTCTGGTTCACGCCTTAATCTAATTTTATAGTTTTAAGTTAAACGTAGCTCTTAAGTTGAAGTGCAAAATGAGCATGTTGCAAATAGGATGTTGCTTTAAAAACACAAACGGCACGATTTCTGAATGCAGACATGCTAAAATTTTCTTCAAATTCACAATATTTGCGTTTCAGATAGATAGAAATAGATCAGTAAAACAGACAGAGGACAACAATAAAAAAGAGTAAACATTGTGCACACTGGAATACATGCAGTAATTATGGCTCTAGGCCTTTAGTCATTTACTCGATTCATCAGTCAATGGAGTAAAGTCTACGAATGCACAATTTATCGAAATCAAATCAAAATCGCAATTTTAATGGACAAAATCATCAAACTGCAAAGGTTGCCATTTTTGAAGTGCCATAATTTTCTCCAGAAATAACAAAATAACCTGTTTTATTCTATATAAAGACTGCAAACACTGTAGTTTAGAAATTTTTGTTAATTCTCCTGAATCCTATTATTACTTTTTTTTTTTATCGCAATTAGATATTTTTCCCTAATCGTGCAGCTCTACTAAAGTCAGCCAAACAGTTTGTAGTCGACTCAATATTTTATTAGAATTTTAGGATTTATTTGGACCACAGCAAAAAGCAGAAAACATGGAGTTAGTTAACTTGAGACTTGGTCATGAATTGTGAATTAATTCTGCCTTTTTACAATCTAATATTCAGTTTACCTGTGCTTTTGTTGTCTTGTCTGAGCACTGTCGGTCAAATATACACTCAGATCATAAAGACGAAGTTTTGAGACCTTTTGCTAACCACGCTGACTGAATTATGCACAGGGATAATCTTTAACCCACCCAGAATTACTGTAGTAGATTACAGACCTAACAGTAAGTGAGAATTTACTGTAAAATATAATCGTCTTTACAAGGCACTTTATGTTTTTACCTGCTATTTACAACATACCTTTCCTTCTGCTTACATTTCACAAAACAAACTGTCTAGATAAGCATCGCTAAGAATTTATATTGAAATTTCCTTCTATTCATGGGTCGATTTACACAGCCTTGTCACTGAGCGTCCTTGCGAGGAGAGCACAAACAATGACTTAAATACATGTGGGCACAAATCCAGCATTTCACCGCAATCACCAAGGCCTCGGACACCCTACGAACTCGCACCTATAAAGGTAAGAAGAATGGAAACAACAGGCTTAAACACATGTATAAAAGGCATCATTTGGGTTTATATACTGACTGTAGGTGGGTGAAAAGGTTCTTTGGCAGAGTGAAAATTGTACTGTGAGTTCTTGTCTGGGCAATTGCTTGCCTGAGGGAAGCACATGTCAGACTATGCCCCACTGGAAATCAACCACAGCGAGACAGGCCTGTTCTTCAAGATATACAGACTGGAGAAACAACCGTTGCCAAAAGTCAATGAACTGTACTTTTTCTGGGAGCAAAAAGTACTCAAGTAAATCAGAAAAAGGTTTGGGTAAGGACATAAACTTACATTCATGTTGTGTGTCGATACAATATTTTACAAAGCTAAATAAAGTGTAAAGAGTTGGTTTGTTTTCTTGTAGGAGAACATTTGTTGTAGGAATAATGTGGGGCAGCAACCATTAATCAACTAATCGTGACAATTAAAAAACAGTATTCGTTGTATTTTGATAATGGTAATTGTTATCTGGACTATACAGACTCTAAAACACAAAATTCTGAGTAATTACATTTGTTGTTGTTACATAAATGCCTAGGCCTGCTGTCACAATAATTATATAAAAAACAGCTAGGACAGTATTGTTTGGGGCTCAGTACTTATCGTATGTGCATTTTTTTTTTTTGCACTAGCAGGAAAAGTGTTTGTTGTATTTTTTGTAGTGCAATCAGATTTGACCAGTTGATGACTAATTATAGACAAAAAATAGGTACTAGTGTTTTATGCTGTTATTTAATTATTGCATCTCATCTTTTTTTTTTTTATCATTATCATACATTTAGAAACATATCTATTGTGGTTTTCCTGCTTTAGATGAAAGTTTGTAGTTTCAATAATTCGTTTATCTATATCTAATATATCGCACTTTAAAATGTTTTATTGTGACAGGCCTATACATACCACTACTGCGACACAAAACTGACCATCTTGACATTTTTTTGCGAGTATTCTAATAACAATAGTCAGACGATATTATGTCAATCTAACAGAAATGTGTTTTAAAATGTCTTTAAACATAATAGTTGAGGTGTAATCATCAGAAACTTACAACATAACTTTTTTCAATCTTTTATTTATAATCAGCTCTTTTTGAAGCATTTTTCCTCTAAACATCATACTCAATATTCAAATTTAGCATATCCTGAGAACAACATTCACAATATTTCGTCCACCCTGCTGCGACGCACACACACACGCACGCACGCACACACACACGCACACACACACACGCACTCACACACAATCACATGCTTTAGCGCCATATACAGTAACTCCCTGCAGCGTAAACAGAGCGGGGCCTATAGACAGGACGCGGTGAGGTCAGGAGGGGTCCGGTGCACCTCGGTTCACGTCCGCGTGGCTGCTTCAAAAGAGCCATTCAGTAACGCGTCCGTCTGGCCCCCGCGCTCGTGCAAGAATCAAAGCCGACAAAGCGGTCACAGTGAAGGGTAAGTGGGAGATCGGGGCAGATACATGCACAAAATGGCTGCACGGTTCACTTGCTACAATGGAAATATATAATGGTGTGCGTGATTTACAGTAGAGTCTAGGCAGAGACAATGGAAAGGAATGCAGCTTGTCACGACATTGCTGAAAAACACATGTCTGGGTTAACAGGTGCAACGGATCGTTCATTTCCACCAGACATATTACAGGCCTCCCCGGATGTTTCTTAGATGGCAGATAATGACAGTTGTCGAAATACGGATTTGTTCAACCAGAGCTGAACGATGTGATTACCATTCAATTTGCGATTTGTGTGTGGGATTTTTGATCAAAGTGCACATTTTAAACACGTCCAAAGTCTGAGAAAAAATGAAAACTGAACTGTTAACCAAATCAAAGACATGTTTATAGATTAGATTAGCAAGTTTTTTGTTTTCTTTTGTTGTTTGCATTGGAAATTATGTTAGCTAAAGTGTGTCGCGAATGGCTAATTGTGACTTTCATGATTTATCTTGCAGCCCAATGTTTAACTTTATGTTTTATTATGATAGCAAGTTGTATTTTCCATTTTTACATTGATTTTTATAATGCATGACGCTTCCTGAATGCTAACATGCCAAACTCCAAAAAACATGTATGCAACTTGGCACTACTAACTAGATAAACTTGAATTTTTAAAATTACTGACACATGACAGATTATTATTATTTGCTAATGATTTGGATCACTTATGCAAACAATATTAGTTAATCAACATTGTGGTGTTTTGTGTACAATACCAGTTTTGTAAAGTACAAAAGTAAAAGTACAGTACTTTTTGAGATACTTGTATACTTAAGTCAATTTTACAGTGGACGCTTTTTACTTTTGCTTCACTACATAAAGAGCAGGTATCAGTACTTTTCTAAATTTTTTAACTGGACTGAAAAGTTAAATGTACTTTCTATATAAATTTAAGGTTTATTTCTGTATTATGTTTATGGTAACATCCTGCCTAATCATCTTGTTTGAATTCAAGTTCAGGCTCTGAGCAACTAAAAATAAAACATAAATTCCCTGATAAATAAGATTCACACAATGTTGACCCGGAATCAGCCAAATTCTTTCTCAAAATCACTACATTTGACTCTAATGGTTTTCAAAGTCTGCAAAAGGTACTTTGACTTTTTAGCTCCAAAAGTATATTTTAATGATTATATATTTAACAGGTACTTCAATACTTTTACTTCAGTACATTTTTTCATGTGACACTTTTACTTTTACTTGAGCCATTCATTTGTTCCTGTATCTGTACTTTTACTGACTTACTTACTAAATTAAGCCCTTCTTCCACCATTGGACAATACTAATTTCGCCACAGTCACTTGTTCATAAAGGGTTTGTATGGATTAGCATCAGGAGCACAAACAGTTTGACCAATGCCAGCAATAACGTTTAAATGGACTGTCTAAATTGTTGCATTCAAGCACAATTCAGAAATCGTAAATACCAGCGCTCATGGGGAATAAAAATAATAATGCTGCAGGTTGTAGGTTAGTTAGAAGGTTAATAACTGCTTCGATCTCGAATATTAACCCACGGGCCATAGCAGTTTTATTTCTGGGCCCTGGGGAAATTTGAGATAGAAAAGAAATAGTAAATTACCCGTGGTAGCATGCTGACAAACCTATTGAGGAAAAGGAACCAATAAACTGGCAGCAAATGTAATTAAATCAATACAACTCCAGCAATATATTTCAGCACTGTTTTCTGACTATAGAAAAACAGCGCGTTAATTACAATATACTAGCTAAACGGTTGGGAACGACAACCTGAGCCACCACTGTTGTGCTACATTTATCAAGCTATCGGTTTTTACTGTAGGCACTGACAAGATCGAATTGCCCGTCAAAACACCAGAATATTTATGTTGCAAAAAATAACAGTGAACCGATATTCGCCGAAAGACGAAGAGCGGAGGAGCGTACATGCATCACCCTCATACCAAGCGCGTTTTTTACCCAAAGATAGAAATGCAATAGAGCTATGCGACTGGAGCGATGCCATTACATATATTGTTGAAAGAATACCTCAATTTATCAGTTGCTTTTTTTATTTTAAAGATGTTTCTGGCCCGAAGCCTTTAGACAGCACTATAGTGTGAAATGGGGAGAAAGAGGTAGACATTAGTAGGGCTGTAATTGAAATTCCTGGTCAAATAAAAATGGGCGAAGAATTAGCTAAAGCTCTTATGAAAACTATATTGATCCAAAGTGCATTAACAAGACAAGAAAAGTAGCAGGAAATCACATAGTTATTTGTGGAGCGATTATTTTTGCTGTCGACTAGTCAGAGATTGTATTTTAAATGAGTCGAAACGATTATTTTGTTGGTACATTGAGACATTTTAAACACATTTTAACCAAATAAAGGTTGAAATATGGTGACTGAAGGCTTCTAGAAAGAGAAAATGTATGAATAAAATAGTATTATTGGTGAAAATCATAGAGTATTTGTTCTTTTTTGATATTTTGATAGTCTTTTTGTATGTGTTTTGTGAGTCTGCATGGCCTCGAAAGGAAACCCACAAAACCATCATGCACCGCCCTTAACCACTGACTGCACCACCAGCGTGCACCGGTTTATCGGTTCCAACCTAAGTAAGATGTCAAAGGCAAATTATTAAATAAGCAAGAAGAGCTTCAAGGCCAAAGTTAATAGCATTGCTACATTTTATACAAGTCATGCGGGTCTAAAGCTATCCATGATTTTACAGACTCAGCAAAACAGGGATCAAAACTGGTCCCTGCTATCTTCTATAGTGGAAAAAGTTCAAAGGCAATTATTTCCCAGAGAGTTCCAGCTAGCAGAATCCAAGTCAGAGGCATAAATACTGAATAAAGTCTTGCTGAGCCCAATTAGTCCCCATGGTGGAACAAGGGGCTTTTGGGAGATGTAGTTTTCCTATATATGACTGTGGTCTGGGAGAGCAGACACTCATTTAATGGGATGTGATATGTTGCCACGGGGCACTCTGGCAACAGCAGGGCACCCAGGATCTGGCCTACTTCTTCTGGATGGAGTGAGAGATGAAGATGAAGGGGATGTGAATTCAAAAATGATGTAACACATATAAAAAAATAAGGGTTTATAATTCAAAGATCCACAACTGAATGGCAGCAAATGTATGGGACAGAGAAATGCAAAATGTAAACGTAATGTAAAAAACTGATCTCAAAAAGTACAATAGCGCACTGTCACTGACCACTGAGTTGCTTTCATTAAACGGAAAGAACATTGATTATTTTAATTATATAAATGGTAGGTTGTTTGTGTTCTGTTGTGATTGCTACGTTCTATTTTATATCCGCAAAATGTTCCAACCTATTCAGAACTGGGGTTGTATTTCATATGTCCACATTCCAAAATGAAGTGGGTGGAAAGACTGAGAGCATTTGTTTATGTTGAATCTGCATCTATACAATCTTTAAACATCTGGACATAATGTAACATGCAAAGTTTATTTACCCACAGCCAGTTGTTGTTTAAGACCAGCTGCTTCGACTGATAAGAATGCTCAATATAGTCTGGAGCGAGAAAACAGCCAGCCACAGCAGTATGGAATGGGGCGTGGTACATATACAGGGCCAAATACCTCCTTGTAAATGAAAAAACTCAGATAGAGACTGATAATATGAGATAAGCCGAAATGTCACGAGAGGAAAAGCCTTAAGGTAAAGATATACATTAAGTTCAAGCTGAGGATATAGACTGCAATTGGAGCGTGTACCTCTGGGCTATGTAGACCTATGTAGCAATAAACTAGTCAGGGTCAAACATGTGACATTAGTAAATCCAACTTTCTGTCTCTCTGTTTTGCTTGTTTTAAACTTACATTGATGTCATGTTTGCCTGTGGTTTGTGCAGTCGATATGGAAAAGTAGAATTTCATCTGCTGCTTTTCATTCATCGACCGATCTCGTGTGTTTTATGTGTGAAATGCCACGATGGTGTCGCATGTCAGTCAACTCCATTTCTCTGTGTTTTTCTCATCAGCGCTCTCTTCCCGACGCCAAACTGGACTTGATTTAGAAAGCAGCAGGACAGCATTTTGGATCAAGTCAAGAAAAGACAACAAAAGGTGCTAACATAATTGATTCAGTCATGTAGCTAAGTGACCATTAGCAACAGGCGAAGCCAAACACAACAAACAAGCAATGGAGAGGCTATGGATATGTGAGCGCACTTTGAGAATGCTAAGTGGTTATTAGCAACATAGAAAGCCAAAGAAAATAAATTAACAATGCTGGACTCGCTTAAAGTCTTCTATCCAGTAGCCAGCTGACAATTACAAACACAGAATGATGAAAGAGGAAGGCAAGGATTTAGGCGTGATGTAGTGATATAGTCCAGTTATTGCAAGCAACAGAAAATAAGTCTACAGAGCTCAGGATTGGTCATCTAAAATATACAAAAAAATATATATAATAATAATAATTTACTGATAACTTGTGCCAATCATCCTAAAAAAACTAAAAAGTAAAAAAGAGTTGATAAGCTGCTGGGAATGCTAAGTTTAGCATTTAGCATCTTAAAATCTCTCTGGTTTAACATTAGGTTAACTCAAATTTCCATTAGATGTGACAACAACAAAATCCAGATCGCTATAAAATTGCTGTTTAAGTAGAAAATAAGGTAAATCACAGCCACCGTGCCATGATAAAGCAATAGTTATTGGCAAAAACGTTAAAATATACTTTTGTCTAGTTAGCTTATGCACATTTAGCAACAGGTGTGGCTATAAAAGATATACCTAGTGAAAAATATTTGACCAAATTGCTAAACAATAGTATAAATGTAACCAAAAACCAATCAAAACTAACTAATAAGGCTAAAACTAAGGCTAAATCTATTGTGTGTGGCCAAAAGGACGCAAACACGGCTTCAATGCCTTGGATATACACCATTTCACTCTATATCAAAACATTATTGCTTCAAATGTGGAGTCCATTCTTGTCCTGTCACAAAGTCCCTCGAGCAGCTGTGTCCGAAAAAAAAAACTCATCTCCGCTGCGGCGTATCAAAAACAGCCCCGCTACCAGCTGCGGCGGCCCAACGCGATCCATCATTACGCTAATGGGCCCACGATTAATGTTAACAGGCCTCCCCGGCTCGTATCGGCAACATCTACAGGTCACTGGCGGCCGTTCGTAAATGAATTGACTTCTTAACAGGTGGCCTTACACTTTTCATTTCTGATCCCCTTTGTTGGACATGCCCATCTATCTTCTCCTTTGTCTCGTCACAGATTCGCAACAAAAGCAGCTTAGATTTCAGCTATTGTGGCACCATATAGATTGGAAACTATAGAAATCGGATGGAAAATTAGCACACCCTATAACATGGTATGGTTGTAGGGCAAATGGCTTTATCACCAAATACCCAAAGGTACATAACAGCAAGATATCGCAGACATTGTTAAGCATACGCCCTCTATTTAGTCTGGTGGATCTCGCAGATTGAAGATATATGATAGAAACATGATACAAGAGTTGAGATCAAGTTGGCTATCATGAATGTTGACCTTTTCAGTGTATTATAAAGTTGAAGTGGATGGGTGAGCCCTGACATGGGTGAAACAATTAAAGGTGCAGTACGTTACTTTACCTACCGGGGAGATGGAGAGGAGGGGAAATTGCTTGGAGATATTGTTGCCTCTCCTGGAATGTTCCATAGTAGTGCTTAAAATCATCTATCTTGCAGTAATTTAAGCCACAGTTGGCTAAACTAAGTTTCTCAGAGCTAATGCTAACTTTTATTAAAACGTAAGATATAAAGAAATTACCAATTAAAATGTAAAGTAAAGACTACCTGAATTTAATTTGTTTTGTTTCTATCTTTATTATGTTTCAAAATTAGCATTAGCGTTAGCATTGATCCACAAACGCCTCCATTTGTCAATACAGAAGTGTTGCTAAGGAAGTATTCATCTCATTTGTTAAGTCATGTTGTCAGTGACATCCACCTGCAGCTCACTGCATGTTCTTTAAGTATTTCTTCATTTTCGTGTGACTGCAACAATGGACAGGAAGTACTCTGTAGTACAAAGACACATTTTAAAAATAAAGAGCCAACTGAAATTGTGAAATGAGTCAAATATGGGTGTTGTTATTTAAAAACAAAATATGGTCATCAATCCGCCATAAGTAACGTTATATACAGCACCTTTAACTACCATTTCTCACACCAATTACATTAATGTTCTTTGTTGTCAGGAAGGGCTCACAGTGTAAAAATCTGTAAACATTATCATGCAACTAGGCACCCCTGATGAAATAGTAAAACAAAAAGTGCAAAAATAAATAAACAAAAAGTGGAATAAATATTGTTACTGATATTTACGTCAAATAACAATATAAGTGCTTTTGAGAGATGTACTTATATATGAAAAAATAGTTGCACGATTCACTTCTGCGAATTAGTAGTTGCCATAACACTGTGTTTTTATCCAACCCACAACATGCAGTTTCCAATAATGTATCTCTAATGTGTTTGACTTTGGTTGGTGGAATGTAAACTGGGTGAAATCTAAAACAGAACTCGTCTTTGATAGAGTTTGTGGGAACAGTGTTTTGCGAAAGACGCAGCGTATTGGCCTACTACTTCTATAATAGTCCAGGCTGCTAATGATATACTTGCTCTCATGTTCTCACTATCATTACCAAGACTTTACAATGTATACGCGACATACAGCAGTGCGACTTGTACACTTCTACACCAAAGATAGCAGCATATCAAGGGTTGTGTATTGTTTAATGTACAGAGGCTTTTTATAAGAGCCAGGATTGTTTGGACTGACCAGCCAGAGGGCCTTTACTGGTTGAATGTTGTAATGATCTTCATGTGTGTAGGGGAAAACGCATGACTTCTCTAGCTGCGGTTATACAGGCATCGTTCTTACTAAAGATTTCAGCTCAAATATTTACATAAACCTACTTAGCTCTTACAGAATGACGCAAGCTTATGCAAAAACAAAACAAGTCTTGCGAAACAGTTCTGACAAGAGCAATATGTCTCCACATAGTTAAAATGCACAGTCCAGAAATGTATTGACATGACTATAAGTTCATTTCCAGGTAAATCATAAGTCTTGCTGTTTCAGTTTAATCCTTGCAAACCTAAAAATACACTAACCATGTGCTGCAAAGCGAGAACATCTTGAACGAGTCTAAATATCTAGTTTGAGACAGGAAATGTAAAAAGAACATGGTTTATCTTGGAGAGTCTGAAGTGTCACTTTGAAAACTCTTCACCTCAGCACTAAACAACTTTGAGGGAAGTGAATGCAGAACCCTGAAATAGAATTGGACAACACTCGTTGACAAATCACAACAAAAAACACTGCTCAGCGGCAATTCAAATACGTTTTATAAAACCAAAGGAATTACATAGTGCCTTAACAATCAAGTTTGCAAGTGGTTGCCAAGACTGAAAAAAGATTACGAATGACATTAAAACATTACGTGTTATTGCTGTGATCGTGTTTATTGCTTTGTCAGTTATTTCTTGGTGCGCTATCAAACCGCATGTTGTAAAAAGACAAACAATGGCAAGGTAGGCTCAAAGTAAGGTCGTGTCATTAATCAAATTTTAATAGAGTTTGAGATTGATTCATTTGTAATTGTTGATGATAAGCTTGGGTGTTTTGAATGGAGAGGCCCACAGTAAATCCTCAGATGTCAGTAACATAAAGCATGTGGTTTGGAGCAGCAGCTTGGAGTTCAGACTGAAGAAGAAATGTGAGTGTAAAATCTGTCTATCTATGTTTATATTCAGGAAATCATTTAAAATTGTGTCAAAAAGACAAATTACATAATGAAATGTAATCAAACAATAGAAGGAAAAAGTTGTTGTTGATAATGTTTTCGTCACTCACCGAGCCCTCGCTCAAAGTAAAATGGCAAACTAATCCAAGGATGATATTTTTGGTGGAAGTTGCGGATAGGTAGAATTAGGAAAAGTAGAGCAGATTTCAAAGACTTCTTTAAAAGGTGCAATGTGATTCATGTTACGAGTCAAACTATCAATAATACCATATGTGTTCTCATACCAATAGTTCTGCACATTTTCCTAATACATAAACACTTCAAATCTTATTAAAATGTTATATATAACTGAGGCATATGAAAGAGAATTAAGTTGTCTCTTAGTAATAATTGGCTGTAAAACACTTGTATAATCTTTGATCTCATATTTCAGAAGAGGCTTTGTCCGTGGCCGCCCCATGGAGAGGTTATTTACAGAGCCTCTGGACATCCATGCCGTATTGTGCAGCTGATATAATGAAGACCATGACCTCTTGGCTCACCAATGAACCATAACCCATTAGCCGTATTAATCCAGGGATTTGAAGAAAAGTCACTAAACTATGACTTAAACCGACTGACAAACCGCTCGGGCTGTTAAAACTGCTCAATTCCACTACAATAAATTCATGACAGCACGGTTGCCTAAATCCTGTATATGCTCTAATCCCACAACAATGAATATTTGGGACACAAGAGGATAGAACGCTCCTGCTTTAGGCGCATTCTCCACAGTTGCGATCAGTCGAGACCTTATTTTTAGAAGCGCCAAAAAATCGCTCGGTAGGGAAGCAATCAAAATGCCGTTAGCTAATTAACATTACAATAACATATTACAAAATTCCAATGCAGATCCCGGTTTAGAGACTCGCCGTCGCCTCAAGGTTTCTCTGTTACCAGCAGCGTAAATAGATAACCAAAATAGTTCACGGCGTTCTCGCACATGGAGCTAGCCGCGCTTTCATGTCGGCTAACAGCGCTAGACATGCCAGGCCGGGGTCAGATGGGATACATTAAAATAACATAAGACCTCAGGGAAATTGGAAAGCGGATTGGAGCCATCCCAGCTACGATGTAAGGGTCCCAGCGCTGTAGTGAAAGGCGCACATGTATCAGCTCTACTCCCCTCGCTGACCTCCGTATTCTCGAGCTAATCACATTGTATCCGCCTATATAATTACCACACTCATTAGTTGAAGACTCCGGGGTTATCTTTATTAACAGCGGTGAAGTCTCTGTTACCGAATAGCCACATGTCACTGTTGCGTCTGTCTTCACTTAATTAATAGCACAAGAATGGACGAGACGCTAATGTTGTGTCACCAAATAGCTGTTGGGGAGAAATAAAATGGTTGGTTGTCATAATAACGAGGGTGTTGTTGTGCACGGCCATACGTTTTGTGATAAAAATAGTCAGCTGTTCACGCCGTAGTCACAGTTCGAGTAGGGCCTGACCTCCACGGCTTGGGAGTTCCCCGGAAAGAACAAAACAGCTCATTGAGGCTGTAGTCGTGTACTGAACCGCACAGAACGTCATGCAAAAAAGGCCATAATGTAGCTTTATGTTTCTGTTAAAAAACAAGCATAATGTGCAGTGATTTGTCAACACAGCATACATTTGGAATAGGTTTTGAGCAAGATGTTTTCTCCTGACTTTCTCCAGGCTTGGCACAAACAAGCGGGTGAACACACACAGCGATCATAAAAATAATAAATTTGCTAATCATTACAATCAAGTGCAAGCCCTGGGGACAGACGGAAATGCATCTCTTGGAAATAGGATATAAACATTTAGCCCCCGAGAATTATTGTTCCTATTTTGTATCTTTTATTGAACGATGAGTCGATAAAGTAATTATCGTGACAAGCCTACGCATGGACATTTTGTTTGTAGCAGCGGACAATGTGCTGCTTAAATAATCACAGCTTTTACAATCGTTCACATTAGGGCAGCATGAAATGAGAGGTACATGTGGTATTCAATAATTTTCATTCATATAATCATTATACTGTAGTTTTTGACACAATAAATTCAGGTAAATCAAACTGTCAAACTGTGACATAACAACAGCAGAGGCTAAACCAACAAAAAATGGCTTAAGAGGGAACATTGCTTGATTGGAAATCTGCTTTTTTTGCATTTTACTTTAAAAAAAAAAGTACATTTCTGTAAGAAGAAGACTTTTGTGTTCGTGCAATAGCTTTATATTCTAGCTATACTGATTATTGCTCAAGGGTTCTCAAACTTCTTCTGGTGGTACAGCATCATCTGGTGGTACATCTTCAGTTCAATAGTGTTTACTTAATTTACAGTATATTTCATCCACATTTGGCTCTTTTTTTGTTAATTGTTTTGTTAGAACTTCTATGACAATGGCGTATTCCTACTTAAGACCTGGTTCGGCCCTAATCTAGACCTATTACAGTCCTGGTTAAAATCTGGTGGTCTTTTCTTCGATGGAAAATTATGTGAAAAGTTTAAGACCCACTGCCAATACTTTGCGAGATATTGTGCAGCCCTAATTCAAATACTTTTTATTCAACCGCGATTATTCTCGGAGCTCCTCGCTTTAGGACCGTCTTGAATGAATAAGAGGAAGAGTCTGGGGATATGGAAATGCGGTCCCTTTGCTGAGTTTCACCCCCATCAAACAAGAGGTAGAAAATAGACGACAGGATAACCCAAATTCTAGTAGAGATATCAACAGTTGACATATTCTGACCCAATAAACTTGACAGTCTTTTGCCGGTTCCATCCTCGCCACTCTGACACCTACCCACCCACCTGTCATCTCTTTTCTATGCAAGTCTTTATGAGGTGTCCAATAAAAGCAAACGCGCATTCCTCACATAGTAGACGCCGTACACACCCGCTTATGGACGCGCCACAACTTACTTCTAAATGCATTCGGGTGTGTCTCTAAAGACTTTTCATATAAGGTCTTCTTATAGAGAGACGATCTACCGAAGCTGCGGTTTTAACAGGCTTTGTTCTGTGCTACTGGGGGAATAATGGGTCTGGGAACGTCTCAGGGGAAGGCTGGCTCCGAGCGGGGAGAGGGGGGAGGCGGGGAGGAAATGAGATCTAAAGGGCTGGAGGTGGGTTAAGTAGCAGGTTAGTGGCTGGTCAAATGGTTGGCAGATGATGAGAAATGAACACAGTGCACTAGATTAAGAGGGCAAAGGAGAGCGCAGTCACAATAGGATGCACTGTGTGAGCAATACGGTTGTCAATAGGAACTAGATATTCATTTGAGTACTGAAAAAAGTCACATAAACAGGACAAAATTTGATCTTCCCTGAGCAGTTTCAGAGTGATCTTGAGCTTTATCACAACTAATATAAGACATGGAAACAAAAAGAAAGTATTTTGTGTTGAAAATGACAATCGAAATCAGTATCAAGTATCAAACCTATTTCTTAGTCTTGAAATTAAGTTTGAAATGTTCGTGACAATAGTGAGCAACCGTGAAGATTTTAAACCCGAATCTAGATTTGAAGTCTTCTAGTTCAGCGGTAAATGTTCTATTGATTGAGGCAGAACATCTAAACTGCAAAAATAGATCTAGAAAATGTTTTAAAATCAAATTCAGTTCAAAGTGCACATTTGAAACTAGGCCAGGAAGACTGAAATAGCTGCTTTACTAATACGAGAATCCTGTTCATTTCATAACATGATTGCAGAGGTCTAAAGTACAGGGCTTTACACAAAATAAGATTCGATATTATGTTGTTTGCAGACATTGGATTTGTTAACATGCAGGCCAAAATGCCTCTGATTTAGGAAACGTTAAGATTATTTAAATGACATGCTGCAAACCGTGAGTAATCAGAGGGACCGTGATCAAAAAGAAATAAGATTACTTGCATCATATTTCGCTGTTTGCATGTAATTTTAATAATCGTATAAATCAGAAACTCTGATAACAAACAGATTTTGAGTGTGCATGTAACTAGAACTACTGCACTTTTCTGATTGCGATCATTCAAATTGCAATTCTGATTTGATTGCACTGAATCTTGCAGCTGTATTTGTAGACTGCCATTTTGATCTATCGCACAACATGGCAAAGTCCTTAAAGTCCTTTGTCAAGATCATTTCAGGTAAAGTCTTGTTGACGTCATATTTCAAGAGCACCTTTTCCATTAATCAATCCGGACATGCTAGACGCAAGCCAAATTTACAAACCCTACCGGAATACTACTACTTTTTTGAGAGTACAAAAGTGTCGGTCCCAAAGCAGGCTGGAGTCACTGAAAAGAGGTCACGGGCTGTTTTAAATGGGACACAGAAAAGGTGTGCTCCCAAAACTAGGCGGAAAATTCCATCAACCAAAAAAAAAAAGGTCCCGGGCTGAAGCATATGGCAAAGTGGCACGGCACAATCTGGCAACGTGGTGGTAGCGGCGAGCGGTGGGGGCTGATGGAGGGCAGGTGAGCGCTATTAGTGGGATTTGGTGGAAGAGAACAGCGCCAAGCAGGTGGAAGTTAATGACGGAAAGGAAAAGGGCTGGGGGGAAATGGCATTCAAGGCAATTCATTTTTTCAATTTGTGTCATTTTGTTGATAGGATGTCAAGTATTGTCATTGTTTCATAGTAAAATGGATTAAAACGCGAATGCGAGTTGAATAAAACGTTTACACTCTTCATTTTGTACATGTTTCGACAGACAAATGTGGAGAATGGAATATGGTGCAATGTATCAAAAATGTGTGCCTTCGATGTAACTTTCCTAGTTGAGTTGTTATTATATTACATTATTGCTTTGTCTGGCATGTTCAACAAAATGGCATTAAACCCAACTGTCTTGCATTTATTCCACAGGTGCTTTTATTGCTAGGATCTGACTTGGCCTGGTGGCTTTAGTTAATGCAATACTGTGGAACATTCCAGGCGAAGCAATAACATCTCCATAGATAACAGAGACAAGCCACATGATCATCTTTAAAGGGAAAAATTGACTACTGTCCCTTTAACCAAAACTGGAGTACTATTTAGCATTATGATTTCTTCTCCCCTCTGAACGTCACTCCATTCTAACTTTCCCATTTTGTTAATCCATACATCGAGCTCTGAGATCTTTTGTGTTGTTTTTAAGTCCATAAATGATAACGAGATTCGTTCTGAGCATTTCTGGCACAAATCACGATCATCACTTGGCTGCATTAGCAGGTTGAGTCAAGCTAGCATTTGTGTATCTCACCTATGTAATTCCCTCTGCAGCCAGTAGATGGAGTCAAAAATCAATTCTTGGATTTGGAAATGCCAGATTGAGATTTTTTTAGTTATAAAACATGAGATATCAAAGTAAAAGAGCAAAACAATATGAATGATGCATGATATTTGTCCTTTAAATAGAAATGTATAGCCTCCTTAAATTGTTCTCTTGATTAATAAAGTGAACCCTGAAACTATTTTGCATTTCAGAGCTTTTATTGGAGTAATAAATCCACATTGAATAAGTCACTTGGGTCAAGGACATTCACACTTCGCAGTTATTGAATTTGTTCTATTGCCATATGTTTCACGCTGTAAACTGAACAAAGACAGAGTTACTTCACGAGTCGTATTGTGAGTCTAGAGAATTACATAAGAAAAAAGATAGACATTCTCAACAGCATATCAGACCACCCCCTGTTTATCCAGATTGTGTTGTTATGGCGTAGCAGGCTGGTTAGCGCACACATACAAACATTAGTCCTGCTTGTGTTGGCCAGCGCTGCCAAATTGAGTGACCCGCTGAGCTGGAGGCCGGAGGGTGTAGCTTTACCAGCACTAATGATCCGATCTCTTTCTGTATTAAACCCAAGAGCTGTCTGTGGCACCGCCTCCAAAACTGTTCATGCATGAAAACTCCTACATAGATCCCAACCCCGCTGGGAAATGCAAACTGCAAAAGGCGAAAAGCAGAAAGCGCAGGTGGGTGGGAGGAACAGAATATTTATTACTAGAGCGAAAGTACTGATGCATTAACAAAGAAATACCAAAAAATTTCCAATTACAGACATAAAAAACAATCATGAGAAGAATATATCATCAAAATACATAGACAGGTGATGGTTGTGTTTTGTGCAGACATGGACCATTTTAGAAGCAAATTTCAATATTTTTTTCATCATCAACAAATTTAGTGATAGAATAATCATTAAATGGTGAATACAAAGGTTCCAAACATGCCATGGGCTGAGAAAAGGAATTTTATGACTCAAATTTGGCTGAAATGGCTTGAAAATGTCACGGAAATGTGTACGTTTTTTTCACATTAGCTTTTTTCATTCCGAATATTTAATTTCACACAGCGGCCATAGACTTAAGAAATAGTAACGTGTTAGACAAAAAGAAAATTCAATATTTTCCTGTTGATTAGTCATGGTAACAATCGTAAAATTTAAATTTGATATCGTGTCATTACTTATCATCAATGTAGAAAATATTTTTAAACAGTATGTTTTATGAGGACAAGAACAAAGACTATGCTACAGAAAACAAATTCATTAAGACTGACAATTCAACAAGCCATTTTTTCTTTTAAAATGTTAAAAAATGTCCTAAATAAATTCCTAGTTTGAGAGCCTTCTAACTCTATCTTACAAAAAACACAGCCAAGAAGGTGTATTCACTGACTGTGTAATTTTGCGCTATTACAGCCATTAAATCAATTCCCTTTAATGTGAACGGGGTCTTCTCAGATCAGGAAGTGCCAGGCAGAGAGTCCCAGGGGAAAGTGCCCGCTACCATTATTCCCGAACAGTCCGAGCACAAACTGAGGAAGATCTAATTTAATAAAGCCCCATTTTCCTCTGCTGGGAAGGTGCACTGTTCCTTTCTTCTTTTGTTCTGCCGCTCTCCCTCGCCTTGCCGTGGCTCGCACACTGTTGGCGCAGTCGTCTCATTACATGTTAGGATAATTAGTACTGTTAGAGTCTAAATGAATACATTGGTGACATGCCTGAGAGGAGATTGAATTAACAGCATGCTTTTAGGAACACTAATAGACCATTATAAGTATGAATATATGCTAATTCGATCATAGATGGATGTTCACATAAAATCTGTTCGAAAAAATGGGTTAAAAAAAAAAAAAAAATTTTTTAAACTAACGGGATTTCCAAGATGCTATTGACAAAGAAACTGTAGCTAAAGCTGTTGTTAATTTTGGAGGAGGTCCGCAGTGGAGCCGTGTGAGGGAAGCCTTTAATTTGTTTCAGATGAGATTGCTCCCAAAGGAACATCCTCGATTTTTAATACATTCCCCGACGCAAGTTATTAAGTAAATCCAAAATGTGTGGTATTTGCCACCCACTAGAATTGTAAAAAGCAATCAAATTCAATGCATTCTTTAAATTTTCCCCTCCAAGTATTAAGAAAAAAAAGCTATGCAGGTATGAAGGTAGATATAGGAACCCACAGAATACGAGAAAACAAGTTTAAAACCAAGTCTATTCTTTCTTAGGGCTAAACCAGGACTAAATTAGGACTATACCATCAAAAGAAGTCAATTTATTACAGTCTGAGAGGCACTGGTGGAGTCATTCAATCCGCAGTAGCTGGACTGGGGAAGCTGGTGGTTTGTAATGTGTCTAGGGAATGGTGTCTTTATCCCGCGCCGGTCCATTAGTCGACAATAGAAGTGTGCAGGCGGACATTACAGCCGAGGTTACCGTTTGTTCCTTGGGTAACAATGTGAAACATGAGAATAAAATTACCATTAAATCCCCCCTGACAATTTTCCTCCTTTTCTATCATTGACAGAAAGACTCAAAGATACTAATTTGTGAGAGATTTGAGCTAAGGATCGACCAACACTATTACTGATTACTATAAACACTACATATTGCGTGTTTACTTTCATTTTCACTTTGATCATTGATGGGGGGGGCATAGAAATTTGAGATGGGTGGAATGATACCAATTAAGATATGTCTATGCCGACAGAGGTAAAGAAAAGTATAGATATTACTGCAAAAATATTGATGTTTAATGTGTCGTAATGTATATAATCGTATATGTAATGTAAAAATGCTGTATTCTAGATCAAATGTTTATGTATTTTTTGAGATACAGTGTTTTTATTTTAGGTTTTCTGCACATATATTACATTTTTTGATCAATTGAAGCAGGGATAGAGAGAAAATAATGACATCCAAGGTAAAGCAAGTTCATTTATTAATTGCAACAAATAGCTTTTAACTCTCTTAACTAATTTAGAGATGGAATAATCGTTAAATGGTGTATACAAGGGTTCCAAACATGCCATGAGCTGAGAAAAGGAATTTTACGACTCAAATTTGGCTGTAATTGCTTGAAAATAACACGGAAATTTGTAAATTTGGTGCATTTGATGAAAACAGCTTCATCTGGGTCAAATTTAGTAAAAGAAAAAATGAATCTTGTGACTTTGCAAAGACTAATAAGAAAAATGATCGTTATTTGCAGCACTAAAGTAGATACGTTTCAGTGCATTTACGTGGTATCGGAGCAAAAATAAAAAATACCTAGAAATGCCCATCATTAATAGCAATTCTTTGTTTTGTTACAGCAATACTGATAATTATTTTAGATACTTTATTTTGTTATTCAGTTCATTCATTCATTTTTGAGTTTCTAGTACAGATTCATCATGCTGTCCTTTTTCAGGTGCCAGCTTTTGTTGTACAATCGTTTGGTTTTTGAAAGTGCCCGGACAGAACAGCCGCAGAGTTCGAGCTGTGCCTGCCGCTGTCCCTTTTCTCTCTCTTTCTCTCTCTCTGATCCCTGAGTTCTGCTGCGAGCACGTGTTGCCAAAAAACCACAACTTCCTGGTTTGAAAGCCGTGACGCGATTGGCTTAAAGCGGTACATACCCCCAACACGCCTACTTTTAAAAAAACGCTTCCTTAGGTCGCTGGCACCGGTCTCCTCTCGGACTTTCTGCCGGGCAATTGGAGGTTTGATTCCACACACGCGCTCGCAAACATCTTAAAAAAATAACCCAAAGTACACACATTTGAACACACTAGAGCTAGAGTCAGCACATTAGGAGACAAACTGTGCCTGCTTTGCTCAGGACAGCTGCCAAGAGTGACTGGCTGTGTCACAACACACATCTCTCGCGCCAAAATGGAGCCGTACTTGTCATTTTTAACTGAAGATATCCACCACATTACTGTCTCAACAAGATACAACAAGTACGATGTTATTAAATGAGTCAGGACACAAATTATCCATGATCTAAAATCCAAACATGGTAGTATTTTTGTCACGGTGCTAAAATTTCGAACATTATTTTGATACTTGAGGGTAGGATTGATACGCAATACCAATTTCAATACCACAATGATCATGTTTTTTAGATTGTCATTTTCAACATACAAGTAATTTGTTTTTCTTTATGTTACCATATGGTCTAGTAGTTCTGAAAGAGCTCATAATAATGTAAAAACTGTTCAGGAAAAGTCAAATTTGCCCTGTTTGTTTGATTTCTTTTTGGTATCAATACTTTTTAAACTCAATATCACATTGGACTGATGATTTCTGTATCAATTAGTCTCTTATTTTTGAAACTTTTAACAAGAATGCAAAGATTTTATTGATATTTTACAAGACTTTTTAATGAGAAGCTGGGTGTAACTTTCATATACCAGGCTAATCAATTTAAATACATCCAGCCCTATAAGAAATTGGACTTTAACGGTTCAGTAATAAGACTCTAACAGTGTGAGACCAAATTACGAAACGGATTTGGAGGTTAATATTTTAGGTATAAATTTATAATAAATATAAGGTGACGAAATGTATTGAGTTGGTCATTCTTTCTTTAATATTCAAGCCAAAGACAGAAAGCAGAGGAAGCAAAAATCTTCTCAAAAACTTTCCATCTGTAATGTCTAGCCTAAATAAACCATTTAAAACCTGCAGAACAGAGCATACATAAATAAAGACATGAAAACCACTGTGAAATAAAAAGCTAATCCTGTATAGGAAGCTTAGAGATGGAATATCCCAGTTTTATACAAAGAGGTTTTTAGTCCTGAATTCTCTCTGTTTTTGTACTCGTTGCGGCTTCAACCGTGTGCCCTTCCTTCTAACCACACACTTAGCTCACAGTGGGCACCGACAGCTGACCACCACGGCACCCTTTTCCTTTTACCACACATTTACCGACGCACGGCAAGATTGAATGGCACATTATAAACTGTATACACAAGCAAGGATGGAGATAGTCAAGACAAATATTGTCTAATGATCTAAAATTAGACGACTTTGCTGCGGTTCGAGGAGGTGGCCTGGAGGTTAGGTTAATAGCAGATTAAATTATATGAAGGAAATGTAAAACTTGACTTTTTTAATAAAGCGTAAACATAGCAGTAGCTGTGGGACCGCTAAAGGGGATTTCCAGTGTTGAACCTTCAGCTGAGTTCTGTCAAGCATCAGCGGGCGAGATTGGAAGCAATAAAAGCCAACGAGCTCTTGTATAAAGTATATGATTGTGTCTGAAATCCATCTATAAAAAACTTATGAATTGGTATTAAATTTATGTCACCACCGCTGAGTTATAATCCCCATGGTAAAGCAATCCAAGTAGAAGGAAGTTTGTTTTGCTTTTCTTTCCGGAGGACATGATATAGGTGAAAGTTTAAAGTCATACAGCATCGAGCGGGATTCCGAGTTCGGTTGCCAGGTAATGACCCTAATCTTTCCGAGAAGATTCCGATCCAAAAGTGGGAAATAGTTTTTTTTTCCCCCCTCGGGGCATGGAGCAGAGTGGAGTCGACAGTACAGTGGCGGAGGGAGGAAGTGGTGGTTGCCAAGTCCTCATTGATTATGTTAATTAAGCGAGCAGAGACGGCTGGCTTTCTGCAGAGCTAAAAGGAAAAATGAACGAGGGAGAGGGAGGGAGAGAGCGAGTGTGGCTTTTATCAGACTTATTTTTGGAAATGGAGAATTGACCCAAAAAATGAAAGGTGATACAAAGTAGGTGCAAGCCACAAAGGCTGGGTGCACACTGGAAATAGTAAAGTTTGGCCTACTTGAATGAACACTTTCAAGTAGGTTAAAGTTTCAGTTGGTGCGGGCAATGATTGAAATGTATGAACTGTCAGTTATGACGGAAAAACGTTTTGAGGGACTTCAGTGTGAGAGATGACGGCTTTGGGGCGACATGTGGTAGAGAAATCGTCTTATAACCCAACTCTAGTCCGTGGTGTTGTGTCCGTGGGCAAGACACGTGTGAATTGGGGGTTTAAAACAAAATATCCAGTCTTCTGAATAGTAAAACGTCCTCAAAATGTTGTCTATTACAGGGATCTGAAACCTATAGATTTGCATGTCTCTGTCAGCCTGTCCCAAGGCGGCCGTGGCAACAACAATAATGTAGTGTAAAGAATCCTAATGTATCCAAAAAGTCCTATGTAATGCAATAATAGCGCTATTATTTGCGGCTAAATCATCAAAGCATTTTTCATTTAAACCTGTACAGACTAAACTATAACTTTGGGTTCAGGTTCTTCAATGGTCATCGTAAAGATATTATCAATAGTGAATACAAAAAACAAACATATCTGGCATTTAGATGTACACATTGCCCTACAAAATGACAAAAGTGACAATAAAACGCGTATAGTAAGAGTGACAAAGTTGTAGTATTGCGACAAAATGTGCACGATCGTGGAGTGAATCATCATTATTTAACAGAAGCGATATACGTCACTAATGTACTTACTTCTAAAACTTTAATGTCATTAAAACTGACTGTGCCAGTGTCCCCCGATGATTCACCCAAGTCAAAAATAGCCGCGCAGAGCTGAGTGTAAGAAAACGTTTGATTAAATAAACAGAGACCTGTCAATCAAAGGCAGATGCTGGGATTGCACTGTCCCCATCAAACGGCCATCCAGCGACCACTGTTTTAATTATGCAAAACTAATAAAATTTAAATGGAAGTGACATGAAATATTTACTTAAGTACAGTTGCGGGCTTCAAGTTTTCGTCCAGTTACAGTGAAGGGGGTCGCCCGGTGGTCAAAGCGTCTCATTATAACAGAGGCATTGTAGCTGCTGCCGCCCAGATGCCCTACAAATCAAAGTCCCCAGACATATGGAGACATGCTTGTTTGGAACCGCTCCTGGGAACACATATGACTATTGTTTTTTTAATGACCACGACTTCAACTTCTATTTCTGTTAGCTATGCTGGAGGAAGCATGCTTATAATCTCTACAAAGCACAAATAGTCACAACTGAGTAATTACTGTTGCATTTGGATGTATTTGAGGAAAACTACACTTGCACTTGTAGTTTAAATATGATGTGGAAGTAACACTGTTCTTTTGTGTATACATATCATTATGAAGTTATTGTTTTCAAATGCATTTTTTTATTTTAACTATTGCAACGTTTAGAATTTTGATTTACAGTTATTTGAATAATTCAAACTTGGGGTCAATCACATAGGGTTAAAAACTGTTGCACAGCTATTAGGTCTGTCAACTATAACAGCATCTGAAGGGTGATATATTGCCCATGAAAATATTGCGATAAATGATAATATTGAAACTACTTTAAGTCGCTTACACTCATGAAGGAAATTTGCAGTAAACCCTTTTCCAAAAAAAACATGAGCTGTGATATAAAATAACAGAATCAAACACAAAAGTTTTAGTTAAGTTGGAATCATTAATGCGTCAGATATGTTAATTATTCATCCCTCAAAAGTCTATTTCTGAGCATAAAATCACATGAGCTTCAATGTGATTTTATGCAACTAGATTGATTATACATTACATAATCCACATTTCTTTAGATCCATCCATCTGTGCTTCTCTATACAGTCCATGTTTTTAGCACAAGTCATTAGCCGTGATTTGAGGCCCAGCGTTCCAGACGGACATAAATTTCCGACAACTCGTTTTCATTCAGTCCGCGTTTTATTCCTGTAAATTATGAGCTGCCATGTTTGGTTTGGGGCCAGGGATAAAGACAATAAGAGAAATGGAGAATTTTGAGAGAATAAGGGGGTGGAAAGGGCCCGCGGCGCCCTGTGTGAAGCCCCTCTCCTGGGCTCCTGGGCACTGCAGGTCCCTATGAGTGGGTGCGTTATGGTGGTAATTTGCTGATCAAACAGATAGACAAAGGGCCAGGCACATGCTCCAGGGTGGTCCTAATAATCAAAGTCATTAAGCATAAGCGAATATATGTGGTATTTATTGAGTGTCTGGGCAGCCTCGCAGTGGGTGTTGTTGAACTCCTCCGCCACCTCCGCTGCACTCATGAGCTTGAATGGTAGCAAAATATTGCTTCATTTAAATCGCAAATGACTGAAATGAATAGCAGAGGTGGGCTGTATTGACTTTTCATTGAATTGTACTTCTGGGAATCATTTAACCACAGGAGAGCAATATATATTTTAATACTTCAATGCTCTACTGGTAATTGAGCACACGTTTCTAGCAAATCTATCCACTAAAAGTAACAGAAGTTGAACCGGTATTCAAAGATTTATTGAGTGTTTTGAAATTTTTTTGAAGAAATGTCTGTTCTTTTCTTTATGTTTTAATTAATCTTTTCAAATTTGGCCAGTGTCATTTACAGGATGACAAATTTTTATTCAACTCAAGTAGTATTATCATAAAGAAGACAAATCTATAGTGTAATTACAATTGTTGGCTGCTAAACCCTCATGTGTCAATTTGGCAGTTGGAAAATGTGGGACTGGCTTCTGTTGCTGTAATATGTTTGGCTCAAAACTGAAGTTGGTTCTTAGCATAATGTCAAGTGAGTGATTAAGTTCACTTCACACTTTTGTTATCGGGTGAGAAAACATACTGCCCAAAGAATGAGGAGTTGTGACTTATATAAAGCAGGCTCCAGCACATTAACTTAGCCGAGTCCTACCTCCGCCTATATCCCGCAGAGCAGATAAAAGTCCAGCCGACATGTTGCATTTGTCCCTGGGCAGCCACATCCAGCGTCCTCGTAATGACGTTTACGAGCTGATTGATGGGACGATATCCAGACGGCGGTTCTGCCTTCTGCGCTCAAACACACATGAGCCACACTCCATTTGCTGACTACTTTGAAGACAATTTCATTACCATATCCCTGCGCAGAAAAAAACAGATTTACACAGATATACAAGGAAAAGTCTTAGTTCACACTCAAAAAGACTAAACTTAGACTTGACAAAGACTAAAGCAGGAATAGCATAAGACGAAACCAAGTGTGCATCAGGATAGCACTGGGCTTAAACCAGAACCAAACCAGGACCAGTTCGAACGCAGCCTATCATTGCTCGTCACACTTATCTATCTCCATGGAAACAAGCAGGTGATGCCAACAGGCCAAGTTACAGGTCAGATCTATGAGAAGCAACAGTGCTCACAGTAAGATTGATGTTTTCCGTTGTCTTTTTTAGCAATTAAAACACCTGTAATATTCACCTTATTCCGCCCGCCCACTTTTTGCCACAGATACGCACTTCTGTTGTAAACGCACTTACGTTTGACGAGAACTCTGTTACAGCGAATTGCGGATGAGGGAAAAGTCTCGTCTAAACCAGTGGGCGAGGCTACCGCGCTCAAATTGAGCCGCCGACTGCAGGCTGCCATGTTTGCAATCTGCTGCTGACCGCTAGGGGCTGGCTGAGGAAGTAGAATTATTCAATGCAAGTCAACGGGGAGTTAGACGTTTCAAAACCTACTTTAGAGCCTGGCTCAAAATACGGCTTTGGTCTCAAACGTTAGCTTACGGCTCTGTGACAACGCTGAGGGGGGTGAATTTTTTTGACCCAGGCTGGTTTAGCCGCAGTGATTTTTTTAAAGTTCCTGCATATCTAATGAAGAAGGCGGGCTTTACGCGCCGGAAATGTCAGGACGCAGCCATACACCTACGAGTGGGCGGTAACTATAGAGGCTACGACGGCAGTACGTCAGCAAAAGGCCGCCCCAAAGTCGCCCTCTCCCCGCCTCCCCACCGAGGGGGGAGTGGTGGGGGCTAACCCCCGGCCATTTTGAATTCTCCATGACTGAGCCGCATTTTCATGAATAGGGCGGAGCGACGATCGTCTGTCCACTATTTTTATGTCTATGGTCTAAACGTTTAATGTACACGTGCAACAACAAGTCAACAACGCACCGATTTCCGGGGCGGCTTGAAAATGGCTTTTTAGTCTGTGTAGAACTTATTTTCTGTTGAGCTTGTCTGCTCCATGTAAACGAATACAACAGAAACAAGATGGCGGTGCCCACGACAACTTCCGGAATAAAGTGAATTAGGGCTGAACAATTAATCAAGCAGCCTTTGCGATTTGCTAACTGCGTCTATTAAAATTTCAATTTTAATTCGATTGAGATTGATCTTGCAGCCTTCATTGATACTCATAAAAATCTGTATTGTTTAAGTTCAAGAAGAAGTTCAACAGATTTAAAAATGTGTTCACTATCAATAGTGAACACATTTTAAATCTGTTCTAATAAGACCAACTCAAAGTTTTTTATTAATATGAGAAAAAAAAATAGATTCACAGTTTCACAGCATAATATGTCCATTGAGACAAGTCCCAACTCCCAACCAGAGAAGTTACTTAGTGTTTAAAATAACACTGTTACAAAGTCTCATCAAATCTCATAGTTTGATTTATTTATATTAACATACAAAACATTGCAAATGCACAACATAATAATTCTGGTAACCCCACAAGTCTTCATTTATGAGTATTTTTACAGACAAAATATGTATTCTTGCTCATGCAGCTGTCATTTTAGAGAGTTCCTGATAAATCCTCAGTCGTGTCCCGAGGGATTGAAATTTGTGGAGTACAGGTAGATGCTAAAAACAGTCGTAGAGCAGTGAATGCAGTCAGTGTGCTGCTGCCTCGAGCATATGACTGCCGGGATATGAGCAGAGGGTCTAGATAAGTGAAGACCATTAGCGTTAGCACCACCTCAGCGCTAACATCAATAGCTTAAGAGAGCCCTATTTGTTCAGGCTCATTATGTGAAGTGTTTTTGATGGCAGCAAAATTTCTGTTGATGGCGACGGGTGTCTGACCTTTGGGGATTTATCGAAACAAAACACACACTAATTACGGCCTGCTCTCATCGACGATGGTTCAACAAGGATTCAGGCGGTAAAGATGAGCACAGCCGCAATGTCACTGGAGGGAAAGTGTATGATGACACGGCATGTTTGTTAAAATAGTTACTCACCATCTTCGTATGCTTATTCCCAGACAATCGCTGAATAGCCAATGAAATTTAAATGGATCTTTTTTTTTTCATTATTCATTTTAATGCGTTATCAGACAGCCATTTCACGCGTGTAAGGGTTAGATTAAAATTTCAAATCATTCACCTGAGATGGATTTTTGTCATTGAATCATTATCATTAGTACTTCTCTAAAAGGCGCTGTACCAGATTTTTCAGAACTGTGTAACATTTTTACCTAATTAAACGTCTTTGTGAGTCCGCGTGGTTGTTGGATGTATATTTTTGGGACCTTTGAAGCTCCGGTCGTCTCCCCCTGCTGTCTCTGTGCAGAAAATCAACCTTGCAACATTTGCCAACATCGACCTGAAGACAACTCTCCAGAGAAACCCTGTCTCATTTAATAATATTTGGCGATGTGAAATGTTATTGCACGTGATTGTATTTCCTTATCTCAATAAAAAAGCTGCAGGGAGCTGCTGTTCTGTTTTACAAACGTGAAAAACACTAGTTCACTTTAAACTGTTTCATTTTCCTAATACATTCCTAGCTTTGAGTCATTTGCGTCATGGTAAAGCTAACAAACATTAGCATGCTAACAGTGTAAGGCAGTCTGAAATGCAGACAGTGCGTTGCAATTTATATTTATTTATCTATATCTGGGGCAAAACAGATTTAACTTTATTACATGAAAAAAAAAATGGGTATAGGTGCTTTAATAAATTTTGTTAACAAGAATGCACTGCAAGTTTTCACTCAACACAAAGTTATAATACAGAGGTCAACATTAAGCTCTTAAAAATCACTTGAGCTCCGACTGAGAAAAGCAGACGCAAAGCAGATGTGCAGCAGCTCGCATGCACTGACCAGGGCAGGTAGCGATGTGGCTAATTCAACTCCGCTAGTGTACAACATAACAGCTCATTAATGCTGACCAGCCCTGAGAATGGAAGGCCAAAAGGCTAAAATAAGCATCTAAAAGGTGAGGGGAGGCGGCTGGCTGGGGACGTGGGAGTTGACATCCACCAAAACAAACCAAAGGGCGCAGAAAAACTAGCAAAGCCTGCATCCCGACCGCCAGAAAATAGGGCTTTACTTGTGTATGACAGGTCCGAATAACCACAGCCAGTCAGAAGCATCAGCAGGAGCACTGGAGTGAGGCGGTCTGCACTATGTACCTTAACGCTAATGTATTCCATCGCCCTTTAAGCTCACGCCTGTCAGACTAAAAAGAGGGGGGAAAAACCTTACAGTATGTCGTCTATCCGAGCCAGGCCGCAGTGTTTGCCAGGAAATCGTACCCGCTGAGCCGCTGGTAAATACGCTGCTAGCGCTGGGTGAGCTGACGAGCAGAGAGCGGAGGACGAGAGAAGAGTGACAGGGACACCGGGGTGATACGAAAGGGGGACAAAGGAGTCAGCCAGGTGAAACTGTGGAGGGAAAAGTGGTACGAGGCAGCAACAAATCTAGACTAAGTAAGCTTTAAAATCAATCGGTGGTGAAGAGGAGTCTGGAGGATGACTGTGGCTGATTGGTGGTTCAATAGTGACGATGTAAACTTTAAAGGACAAAAAAAGAAAATAAAAAGAAAATCTCAAGTAAAGTTCACTTACGTAGCACATTTAAAACAACTTCAGCGGACAAAGTGCTTCACATAAATGTCAATAGCAATGTAAAAGACAACACAGTGCAAGTAGGAGTGGGAAACACTGACAAAAAATGACATATCTTTGCATTATCGCAATAACAATATTGAAACTATATTTCAAAAATGTATTAGGAATGTGTTAAAATGTAAATCAATCACAATAATGCAGTAATGTCACTTGTTTGAAAGATTACACTAGATGTTTTAGTCTCTTTTTGAGGTAATTAATTATGCACGATATACTCAACATCCTATTTTCTCCAAAACAACAAACAATAGCGATATTATTATCATTTTTTTCTGATAAATCTCACTCCTCTAAAATAAAAATACAAATAAAATGCTCATTAAATGATAGAGAGAAGAGAAAGTCGAAAGTTCTCATGACCAAAAATGTAGCTGAAAATCAAGTCTGTCAATGTCAAATAATTCAAAATTTGATCAACTTCACAATTCACAAATAAGATAATTCTGTTATGTTATAAGGAGAGAAATGGTAACCAGCTTTGTATTGTTGCGGAATGGCTTATATTGGGTTGTGCTTATCCAAATATAGAACGGGCATATCTGAGTACATCTAACCTTTTAATACAGGGGCTCGGAGGGTTTTATTCTGCGCTGTATGGGAGGTAGAGGTCTTCAAAAGCAGGAATGAGCACGCTGAGCTGCTGCCATGGCCAATAGGACCTGCTTCCTGCCTGCTTCTCTCGCCGTGGTCTACTTTGTGCCCACCGCGACTCAAGACTGAAGGCTGGAGTCTCTGTGCGGTTTCATATTTACTTAGGCTAAGATATCATTTATGTTTACAGTAGTAAATCATGTATTTTTAGGGAATATAGCCTATATTTTCTAATGTATAAATTTTGCAGTCATGTTTTCTAATGTAATTGAATAACAGTTTAGACAGAATTGTATAGTTTTGAATGTAAATCTGTGGTTTTGGAAGCCTACAATTCAACGATGGTGAATTAGACATTTCTCCTCCTTCTGTTTTTGTCTGGCTGTGTGTTTGCTCACTGTATAGAAAGAGGTGAGTCCTGGTAACCTAACACTGTAGTTATGTAGTTTTGTAATTATAAAAGAACACACCAATTTATCAACAGTGCAGCATTTGTGGTGATCTGTAATTGGGGGAATTTATACACTGACCGCTAACCTACTTACATTTGTGAGGCCACCCACCCTGCTCAAAATGTTGATCATTAGTCTAGATAGAAAACTTCACTTCACATGTATGTTATTTCAACAAATATATTTAAAAAGTTGTGATAATTCAAACTCTTTTACCAGTTTGCCCTCAGGTTCATCAGATTTTTCTTTAGCAGTTAGGCTAAAAATATGTCTGGATGTTTATATCTAAGACAAATACATTCCGTTTAAGTTTATATAGATTTTAAATCTAAATATTGGCATATCGGTTATCGACCACAACAGCAAGCCAAATATCGGGTATCAGTTCAGGGTCTTGGCTCAAAAAAAATCCTTATCGCATCAACCCTAGCTGCTATATATTAGAAGACACAGCAAATAAACAGCTGCCTAATAACTGTATATTAATCAATATGTGTCAGAAACATAGGGTTTGACACACATTTTGAAATATACGATTGAAATCCATCCAGCACAGCAGGTCTGAATATGCAATGACTCTGCTTTTAAACTCACGTAAGATTACTATCCTCTATTGGGATGGAACAAGTACAGCTGAAGTGTCCCTTTAACATCTCAGTCCATTATCTCAATACATTTTACAAGAGTTACACTTAGAGCTTGATATCTAGTCATTCTTTTTCTTGAATGAGCCTCTCACTGTGAGCTCCACTGAACAGTTTTACAGCCAGAACCATAAAAGATAAATAAACATTATTAGGTGACCTATCAAATTACACAGCAATAATAAAACAGTTTGCACAGCGGGGCCAGGAGCACTTTAATTTCCGCGCGATCAATAAAATGATCTCTTATCTTATCCGAAGATACTGAAATAAACCAGCTGACATTGATTGCAGCCATGATTTAACATAGGAATACCACTACACTTAGTTCATATACTTGGATTATCCGCGTTATCAAACCTACATAGAAGATTTGAGCAAAGGAAATGGAGATAAAGTTGTTCTTTTCACTTAATCTAAAAAAGTGCGTGTGAGCAGCAGATGTTTGAGCTTCTTAGGGGAATCTAACTTTACGGTAAGCCCATAGAAAAACATGAATAAGCTTGTCACTATATCTTATTTGGCTCTCTTTTTTTGCTCATATGAGTTTCCAATAGGCGACGAAACACGCAGCGCTGACAGACAGATTATACATCATGTTATTTTTCCAATTTCAGTCGTGCTGTTGACATGACTGACTTCTAGGCTCCTGCTTGCTTTACTGGCTGTGTGTAATTTAACGCATACCATATATACAGTGCATCTGGGTGCGAGCTACGGACCGCATAAAAAAAAAAAAAAGAAAAAAAGAAAAAGTGCATGGTACACATTTTGCGCACATGTTTGTGTATGCTACGCAGGCTAAAGCTATGTCAGCAGGGCCTGGGCTATAGGGCTGCACCAGGTGAGATTTATGAGGTGTTAGGAATGCTTGCCTGTAGCCCTGTGATGGGATGGGGGGGATTGCGCCCTCTCTCTCCCTCCCCCCTCGCCCGTCCCGACACCCTTCCATGGCTCCTGCTCTAAGACATACATACACACTTTTACAGTACACGCATGCTCGGCCCTTGACCCTTTAAGTGTGATGGTAATGTCTACAACACCCCCACCCCTTCACATAAGGGACAAAAAAAAATCGCTTCCTGGGGCAAAACACACCTTCTTAAATATCCCCTTTCTGGTTCCATTGCATGAAACTTGTTTTTTTCCTGCTAACAAAAGTGCACATATGTAATAGCAATATGTCTGTACATGTTGCCTTGTGTGTTGTTAATAGACCAGATTTGGAAGTGCAATAAACTATTTTGATTAACAATAATATTGAAACTACTTTATGCCACTGAGACAATAAATTACAGCCTGATAATTCTAGTAAACCCTTTTCTATATGTACAATATACAATAAAGAAAAAGCACTTGAGCTCCTAAATAGTACAGAATTGTCATTGGATTTACCCATTTGATATGTTACTGAAATGGATTTACCCATTTGATATGTTACTGGTGGTAAAGAAAGAGCTGAGTCGAAAGACGAAGCTCTCGATTTACCGGTCAATCTACGTTCCTACCCTCACCTATGGTCATGAGCTCTGGGTAATGACCGAAAGGACGAGATCGCGGATACAAGCGGTCGAAATGAGCTTCCTCCGCCGGGTGGCTGGGCGCTCCCTTAGAGATAGGGTGAGGAGCTCAGTCACACGGGAGGAGCTCGGAGTAGAGCCGCTGCTCCTCCACGTCGAGAGGAGCCAGCTGAGGTGGCGCGGGCATCTGTTCCGGATGCCTCCTGGACGCCTCCCTCGGGAGGTGTTCTGGGCATGTCCCACCGGGAGGCGGCCCCGGGGTAGACCCAGGACACGCTGGAGGGACTATGTCTCTCGGCTGGCCTGGGAACGCCTCGGGAACCCCCCGGAGGAGCTGGAGGAAGTGTCCGGGGTGAGGGAAGTCTGGGAGTCCCTGCTCAGGCTGCTGCCCCCGCGACCCGGCCCCGGATAAGCGGAAGAAGATGGATGGATGGATGGATATGTTACTGCTCAAATCTTACATTAAATTAACAAAAAAATCCCCATTAGTCCAAAGAAAATGCACACACGATAAATATTGATCCCAAAATGATGGTTTCAGTTTATTGAGTGACAAGTCAATATAGTATGGTGTAGTAATTATTATGACAGGCATATTTGTTGATGCACAATATAACCTTTCACTCAATCAATCAATGTCCCTTTATTTTTTCAAGAGGCAACTCAAGCACATGTGCAGTTAAATACAATAATATCAGGAAAGCTTGAATAAAGATCTGAGTGCAGCTCAACAGATCCAGTTTCAGGGCAGTTTGAGGAGATTAGCAACCCTCAGGACAAACGTGTGCTAGACTAAGACAATTTTATGTTATTTAATTCTAAATTTTATGCATGCCTCTTTTTTATATATGTTGCTACTATTTTATTCATTGTTTTATGTTGCACCTTACATCAAAACAAGTTCCTATGTTTGTGAAGTTTGATCACTGACAGTGGCAATAAAGCTGATTCTGATTCTGATCTGTGTCCTGCTTAGATGTCATTGCTATTCCCGGATTGTTCCATAGTATGGCATTACATTAATTTTGTATTTATTAAATTACACATCATTTTACTGCTGTTTGTGGATTCTTCACAGATCTGACGTGTAACTGGAGCATTTCAGTGAAAGCAATAACATTTTCATGGAGAAGCAGGTTTCAGATCCTCCAGCAGAAAGGTTACACAGTGCACGTTTAACTATTGGTATCTTGTTCCATCAAATTAGTAGTATTTGCAGTCCTTAAAAACCTGTAACCTTGTCACTATTCAAGTCAAGTATTTACAAGGATCATAAATCACTGAGGCATCGCTCTAGACACCAAAGACGCCCGAGGATTTTTCATTTAACTTCCTGTTGCAATAGGTGAAGTGAGGATGTGCATCTTTTGTCGCCGCTATCACATGACACTCCTAATCTTGTCAATTCAGCTGTCTCCCAGGTAACGTGATTCAGCATGGCCGCTTAGCACTTTCTCATGTGACGATGGCGGGCAGCGATAGCACATGGCGTTTATACCTCTCTAAGCTGGTTAGTCCACTGCCTCAAAAGGACAAGGCTAATCTAATAAAACGCCCCAGTGTTTATCTTTACATTAGCTTTAGGAAGTCACAGCATGCTAACATATTAGCACGCTCGTGTTGTCATTTTAATGGGATGTGTTAGCATAGCAATGGACAAGGGCAACGCTCATAACAAGCTTTTGTAATTTAAATATTCCTTTCAATTATAGCATTTCCATACAGTCTAGACTTTTTACATATTTATGAGTTCTACATTATTTCTATTACAGTGCACAAATACTGCTGGTGTAGGAATTATTAAGTCTAATCTTACTTTAGTCAATGCATCCTATACATAAAAAATGACAATCCTAAAATGACTTTTCAGTCTCTGCATGTTGCCAGACAGAAACATAGGGCATCGGATTTGCCTTTTAAACAGACTAATAAATAAAAATGGAAAGAGCAATTAGGCTATCTTTATACAATCATTCCATGAATTATTGTACATCCCAGATAAATACACTTTGTTGTGAAAAGTTAATTTGTGACATTATAAACTGACACATTTGACTTTGGACTAGATGTGCCTTTTTTTTTTGCCCAGTAAGTTGCTTTTTCTTATGTTTTTTTTTTTGTTTGTTTACGTATTTTGCTCACCTTATATTTTTATTTGCTCTCTGTGTTGTGTTCTGTGTTCTTTTTGTTCTGTTTACATGCTTTAAAAAAATAAAAGAAGAAAAAATGAAAAAAGAAAAGTTACGAAATTTAATTTAAAATTCTGGTATTGCAAATATCAGTTATCGGCCACAGCAGCAAGACAAATATTGGAAACCAGTGTACAATTTTGGACGACATAACTATATAATGCCTTGATGGAAGTTTTCACTCTCAAATTCTTCAGGTTGGAACTATATCAATATGCAAACAGCTCATCAATCAAGTGACAATTTCTGCGGACCTGACAAAACGACGGGATTAGTGCCATGCAATATTGGGAGATTTCAGTGACAGCCGCCAGTCTCTCACTAGTGTATTCCATCCATATACTCATAAACCACGTCCCTCTGGAGTCCTTTCTCCCACATGCGAGTGAGCGACACCATTCCCCTTTGGTCCGCTGTGATATCTTCTCCATTAAAGCCTTTCTCAGCAAACATCTGTCCAAACAACTCCAGGGGCTCTTCTATCTCTCTGTGCCGAGGACGCTATGAATGATCTGCCTTTGCCTAATGCTGCCGGGACTTAAACAGGGATTAATCCGCAATCATGTGCTTCCCATTTCCTCCAGCTGTGCCGGCAACGGGAAGAACCGGGACTGTGAGAAAAGGAAGGGGGGAGAAAGAGTGATTTGGAAAGACATAATGAGTCAAAGAAACAGGATAAAATACAGCTAATGCTCACGCCGATCAAGAGCGTAATATTTCAACCCGCTTCCTGTGTGTAGGAGAAGCCAGGTTGTTAGCGTAGCATTAGGGCTGGTTTTCAAATAACGGCACACAAAGTCCAATACACATTAGGTAATTATGCCCAAAGACTGCTGTTCCAAGCTGTGCGGCTCCGGTTACAATGTGATGTAATAGGGTAACAGAAAGCATGAAGACACAAACAGATGTGGAGGAGACGGTTATCCATTTGAACATGCAGTAAGCAGAGAGAGGAGATTATAGGAGGAAACGTCGTTTTGCATGACTACTGCAAATTCTAAAATAATTAAATGTTGAATATTGTGACATCTTTCAGAATGATTTTGAACTTTGAAAGTAGCCTATAATATCAACTGCCAACTGCTTATCTGATAAAAAAGTTTACATTAGGGATGAGCGATATTGACATAAATGAATATCTCTGTTAAATTAATCACAAAAGTGCAGAAAAAGTACCATATGCCCTTATTTGAATGTTTACAACCTAGCTTTTTTCATTTTAATTTTTAATAAGCTATTTTGTTGCGTTTTTTTCTATAAACAATACACTTGACATTCAAATTTAGCATTTCAAAACAACATTCACAATATTATCGGAATTTCAATAAATGGGGGGGCGTGGGGGAAAACTCTCAGTTGATTCAATAAGAAACACAACTTTTCCCCTTTTCTAATGCACTTTCTGGTGAATTATGTCTCTTTTAAACTCAACTAATTCAAATCTTAACAGACGTTGCTGACCAAGCGTTACTTCAGAAAAGTAAACATATTGTCCGGTAGATTTCAAAATACAGCAGAATTGCTAGCATCGCAGTAGCATTTATCCCCCAGCTAACGTTAGCATTCTTGGATAACTATACAGAATTGGGCCGTTAAAACACTTTATTCTTCTCCATGTCATTGTGTCTGCATTTGGCACACTGTAAACACTAAACTCGGTGTTTGCTCTTGTAGTTGTTGAACAGTGGATGAAAGAGTAGCTCTGACACATTAAAATGAATTGATGATTGTTTCACCTGTTTGTGGAAGTTCCCTCAGATACTGACTACAAAGGAATCATTTGCCCATGTGTTAGGAGATTAAGTAAAGGGATTTTAGAGTTGAACAGGCGTACATCTGTTGTTGAAAATGTAGTTGATCAAATTGTATCTCAAATTATTATATTGTGAAAGACTATTAAATAATAATTTCACGGCAATCTGACAAAGAACGGTGCAATTAGGCCAAATTAAACATGCAAATCACTGCACTTTGTAGCTACAAGATCTCATTAATAAAAGTCCACTTAAAACCAGTGAGAGGCCAAAAAACCTATATTTTAAAACCATTCAATACACTACCCAGAGGAATGAATCAATAGACCCAGAAGACCCACAACAACAGGATGCGGCTGATTACTATCTTGGCAAAGATACTATCTTGGCAAAGATTACTATCTTGGCAAAGATAGTAAAGCTGCATTTTGTGACCCTACAGCACACAACAAATTGATAAAAGCAAATCACAAAACGGCTTTTTGGTCCAATTCAGGCTCTCAGAAATCATAATTGTCGGTGTAATCATTCAATCTCCACAGCGCTCCTTCATATTCCTGTAATGTGTGGTGCAACCTTAGCCCAGTGGTTCCCAAAGTTGGGGTCGGGACCCCCCGGGGGGTCGCGAGAGGTGAGCTGGGGGTTGCGAGATGATTTTAAGATAACACTTTAATTAATATGACATTGTATTTGCTCTTTTTTATTAATCAAAAACAGCATATTTTAGAGAAATAGGGTCCACTAAGAAATAAACTATTCAAATAACCAGTATTAAACTTGATTTCACACATGCTACTGTAATTTTCATTTCGCTTTGGGGGTCCCGAGTGGGTTGCATGGCTATTTTGGGGGTCCCAGCCAGAAAAGTTTGGGAACCCCTGCCTTAGCCCACCCAGCCAAACTCTCTACATGTTGTTGTTACATTGTGCACAACAGTGGTAATTTGAGATTGCTGATGTCCCTTTTGACTTTGGCGGAGCAGCTGCTATTAATATTAGTGGTCCTCTCCAATATATAAACCTGCACTGGCACTGGGCTGGTGGTGGAAAAATCAAAGGGCTTAGGTTCACAACACAGCAGCTAAAGTAATATATATTGTTTCTCTCCATGTCCTCTTTTGCGGTTTCAGCATTTATCAAAACAAATAGATATTGTTTTGAGATAACATTTTCTTCCCTTCTTTCCAACTTCTGCAGTTTAGATCGCAAAGTATACTTTAACTTTGCTGATCGGGTCTGCCACCTGCTTGTCTCCATGGATATGGTATTGTTTTTCCAGGAATGTAGGATATTAATCTTTACCCGTTTGCAGTGTATTTCATTACAGGTGTTTTTATAGCTAAAAATACCTTGAAAAACATTAATTGTAGACTAGTCAGTGATTATTTTCTTTATAGATTGAGACATTTTACATACAAGCTGAATGATGTATTGTGAGTTTTAGAAGTTTCTCCGGACACTTTCAACTTTTTTATGTAGTCAAATTGTGTCTGCTTGTAATGTCAAGTTACGTTTCTGATGCTGTCTGATGGCATGTTTAATGTTTTTACCTGCCTTAGGACAACAAATGAAATGTAGCTGTTGTGCTAATGAATTTTTATGTTTATGCGGCTGACACATGGATTAATATGCACTGTCCTAATTCAAATAAATAAAGGTTGAAATATGCTGACTGAAATCTAAGGGATTATTTATGAGTAAAGTATGTTATTGATGAAAATTCTTATCTATTTTATTCCTTTGACATTTTGATTAGATAATGCCAGAACATCTTCTCATATGTCTTTTTAAGTCTGTATAGTCCAGATAATGATTGCGATAAAGATATGATTATGTATATTATATTATTTTATAAAGTTGACTAGTCATGATTAGTCGAATAATTGTTGCAGACCTAAAAACATGCATTCTCACCTGCTTTTCTTAATTTCGATAAGTTTCTACAAATGTAAGGTTATTTTTAAATACAATAAACTAGTAGATGCCGTTATCTTGTGGATTTTGAATTTGTGGATATATCAAAAAAAGACAAAATGAGCGTTGTTGAAGTGATAGATAAGTTTAATGCTATACTGTGAAACCTAGGCAGAACAACACCAGCTTCATGGAGACAAGAAGCTGACGGACTATGCACCCGAGAAGTTACATATAGTGCACATTTAAATGGCCTTGAACGTGGAAGTCAAAATAAATACAAATACACAGCGTATAGAACAACCAGCTGAGAGCATAATGAAAATAAATCCTCTTAGGAACAGCACACGATGAAGGCAATGAAGGGCGTGAATGCACAGCGCTTATAATTAGCGCCTTAGCACGTACCTGTCATATTGTGTGCGCTCGTTGTGCGGTTAATGATTTCCACAGCCTCCACTGCATGCGTTGTGTTCCGATGCCAGCCTGCCTTGTCTCCGCCCTGCAAGAAAATCAAAAGGGAATATTGTAAGGAGCTGTTATAGAGATAAAGGAAGCATATGGAAAGTAAATAGTCATGAAGTGTAAGCATGGGTGATGAAGACAGGAGGGAAAACAAAGGGGCGGTGTAAATAATTGCGGGGAGATTGTGTACTGTGTAACAAGTGGTGTGAGCGAAAAGGTGTGTCTGTTTATAAGAATAAGCAAAACTGCAAGAGAAAACAGCAGAGTGCAGACCTCAGCCAAGGCACTGCTCCTATACATCACATCCAGTGTCCAGCCTATGTTTGGACAAGTCTAGTTCAGGTGTAAATGAAGACTTAAAGCAGAAATAAGTAATTTCAGAGACAGCGCTCCCCCTGCAGGTTTATTGTGAAAATAAACTGCCAGTAAAAAGACGGCAAACATGCTTTTTCTGTTTTTCTTTTTTTCCCCCTTTCTTTTTATTGAAATAAGGAAGTACAATCACATACAAAAATAATTCATGTCGCCAATTATAAAAAAGTGTCTTTGGGTCGGCGTCAGGAAAGCTGCAAGGCTAGTTTTGCGTGTGGAGACAGCAGGGGAGACGGCAGGGATAGTTCTACTTCAAACTGTCCATTTAGAAAAAAATCTAGAGCATTTTTGTTACCATCTTCTATGGATATTATCAATGAAAATAATATTGAGTAGATTTTATCAAGGAGAAATGGAACAATATTTTGAAAGCAGTAAAATACATTAGGCTTTTGAAGAAGAATAAACTGCAAACCATCAGTTTCTTTCTTGAGTGGCACACCTCAAATGCTTTTTCACCATGATTAAGATCTGAATATATTTTGTTTTTTTGGTCAATAATGAATAAATTGTTGTTTTTAAGATTTTAGAAAACAAAATCTGCAAAAAAGTACACATTTTTATTTTATTGTAATTGTGACAGGAGCTGCAATCTTGGCACATGTCATATTTTCTTTTTATAGGATTAATACTTTTTGTACACTGTCCTGTCAAAGAGCTGATTAAAAAATAAAAGTAAAATAAACCTGCAGTCTAATCTTTCATAAATAAGTTATATTTCTACGCTTATATGGTTAATTTCACAGTCCTTAAACCTCTTTAAAGACATTTGCTGGCACATTTTAGCAAATTTCTGATGGATCACCAAAATATGTCATCAAAATATATACAGTGATCCCCCGCTATATCGCGTTTCATCTTTCACGGCTTCGCTGCTTCCCGGATTTTTGTTTTTACAGTGCGGATATTTTTACAGTGCATTGTGCTCTGAATCCTGATTGGCTCAGGGGCTTTGCTGTTGTTTAGTTCTCAAATATAATCCAAGGTGGCATATCCGTTTTTAAAAATCTTCTTGCTCAGAAAAAGAAAGAGCGCCAACAACTGCCCATAACAATGTTCTTCTCCTGCGCCTTCAGTAGAAACAGACGCTACAGCGGAGCGGAGTCAGGACCAAGAGGCACAGACTGTGAAATACGACTGTGACAATGTTTACAACCTTGTATTATTATATTAAATTTATTGTTTTAAACACATTTTGGGCTTTAAAACAGGTTTTGATTTTTGGTTTCATTCCATAGTTCAGTATTGCATTGTAAAATAATAAAAAATAAAGCTGTGACTACTTCACGAATTTCACTTTTCGCGTGTTATTTTTGGAACGCAACTCCCGCGATAAACAAGGGATCACTGTATTGAGACATTGTTTTTTTGCTCACCCAAGTGAACCTGTGACCCTTACTCACCCACAGAACCTTTCCTGTGTCACTAAACCCATTGCTATTTATGCACTGCTGGCGTTCCACGTACTTTCGACTTGCAAAAGCCAACGCGGACAGTCGATACTCCTCCTCCGCAGCCAGTTCCCCTTTGTCCTATTTCTCATGTCGACTCTTCCAATCGTTTCTATTACCGCACAGGCCATTTCTTTTTCTTTTTTTTTCCTTTTCTCCAGGTCTCTATTGCTGACTCGCTCCTTTATAGTCTTTTATAAACTGCTTCCTCATTTTCTCTTCGCTTGTCTTTGTTCCCTTTGTGGCGTTTTATGACTTTTCCCATTTGTGACGACAGGCACGGCCCCAGGAACCTCAGCGTGTTTATCTAAATCAGGCAAACATAAAAGACAAACGTTTATCTACAGTCACATGTCACGTGTACGCTCTGATGTGGAAGTGCCGCTGCGGTGGTTTTAAGAGCTATATTGGGATTATTGTGTCACTTGTAATTTTAAAAGTAATGTTTAATCTGCGTCTTCTATTAAAGGATTATTAGCGTGCCTTGGTTTTATGTTGTCTGGTTTCGTGTATTATAGGGATTTTACCACCACAACATTTACAAAGAGCACCAGACTACTTGAGATTAAGTAAAGCCCTGTGTAGTGTGTAGTGGCATGGTGGCTGAGTGGTTGGCATTTCTACCTCACAGCGAGACCATACTGTGTTTGATTACGATCCACTCACAGGTTACTCCAGCGGGATTAAAGTATAGGTCAGGTGCAGAGGACAAACTCCCCCATGAGCACAATTAAAGGGGCTGACTTAGAAACAGTCTGCAGTGGTTTAACGTATTCCTCACTTTCAAACACACTCCTGGCATCCTAATTATTCAGCGCGATCAATTTATGAGCACGTTTCACAGCTTTCACAGGCCAGAACGGAGGTCACACTACTACTAACAGCAAACATGAAAAGTCCATATTGTTCATTTTAACTTGTTTTGTTTTGTTTATTTCTGTTTCTGTTTGTTTTTCTTCAAACGTGCTCTTGAGTACCTTAAATTTGCCATCTGATGTTTTGAAAAATGCAATGACACTTATTGAGTGCATCAAGCCAGTACATGGCGCCTAACGCTATACACAATTTAGTTATGTTATCACTTTAAGAGAATGTGTGACACGCTGCTATCAAGCAAGTAGTAGCAATGAACAGAAAAAATGCTCAGAACGAGTCTGGCGATGATTTAAGGTCTTAAAACAGCAGAAGATATTCAGATGAAGATATTCGCAGATAAGTGACATAGAACAAACAAACAAAAAAACCAACGTCTCAGATCGAGGGAGTTCAGCAGGATGTGTTTTCGATGCTCGGAGGGAGAGCTAGACTAGCATTCCTCAAAACAGCGTGAATGTACCTGAATGCAACTTAAGGTATGTTTTTGATGATGGATCATTGTTTGAACAGGGTTAAAGTCAAAATATGTGTCCTTTAATTAAAATATACTTGTTTAGATTTTAAAAGTCATATATTGCATGTTAGATATAGTTTGTCCATTTACTTGACTCAAATTCGACAAATTGGGGAATCACAATGGTAACACCACACATGCAACAGCAAAAATTACTTCCTGGTTCGGGGCTGATAAAAACCTGTAGACAGCACACAGCAGTCTCATTTTGACCCTATGAGAGCCTCTTTACAATATAACTGTACTGTGGCATAACATATTTTATCTGTAGCACATGAAACAATTCGGTACAGCCCCTTTAAGTAATTTAAGTAATTTTAAGTAATTATACAGTCACAGCTTGTGTTAAAGAAGTCAAATTTTATTACTGCACTGAACTACTAAAACGGGAGCATGAGAAGAAGTATGTCAATTATCCAGTGCTCCAGAAATAGATTTAAGAAATATGCCCAAAAGCACATACTCCAATTTTATTTCATGTGACAAAAATTGATGAGACAATGAAAGATTTGAGCGGAAGGAAACAGGGAAAAGGAGAAAGCAGTTAATGTCTTTCTCAAACAGGAAGTTCAGGAAGGATGTGCACCGTATGGGGATGCATTGTGGAAATTTGGGGATGTTTGATGTGATTGTATAGACATTAAAAAATCCACGTAGGCTCCAGACATGAACTGACTGCACTGCACACAGGAATGTAAGACAAATAGCCTCCTTGTCAACCCTGGAAAAATCACCTTCTTAGGCAGGACTCGGGAGCAGGCCCCACAAATGAGACGGATAGGAGGTAATTATGTTGATAAATGTAAGAACTGGATGTGCTTTAACTGTGGAGAAATAAGTTCAGAGGTCATTTGTGTGTTTGGAGAAGGAATGTAAGGGCTGATTTAAAATGGTTAATCTTCCGGTTTTGTCTGAAATGAGTGCATTAAAGCGTTCGGTGTCAACACATTACCAGCGGAGGTCAACAGTTTAGCCCCTGCGTCTACAGCCAGTGACAGAGGCCAGCTCAGATCTCCCGCCCACAAAGAGGCGCTGGATGAAATATGGCCAAACACAAGCAAAGGCGTTGGCGGGGGAAGAATTATATTGTGTCTTGTGTGAGGAAGACGCTCTTCAAAGAAAAGTCTCATCGTTTTTGCTAACTCTTTAGAAAAATGCTTTCACCACATGCCAGCCAGGCCCATTCACCGACCCACCGAAATGAATACCCGCCTTTGTCGCGGTGAAATTCCACTGGCAAGCCTCTAATTAGCTGGAGGGCTCTTCCCCGGCAGCTTGGTGTGGGCACAGACACAGAGGAAGGGCACAGGGAGAAGAGGTGGCTCAGTGTGTACCAAACAATACGTGTTTCAATGGAGACACAGTCATATGGCGGCCTCCTGCTGAAGCTCAAATCAACCCATAATATAATCTGAGGTTTGCGCAGACCAGACAGAAGAGCGCTCAGGGTGTCTCGAGTTTCTCCGAGCTGGGCCTGTCATGGTTGTTTAGGCAGGACTCTGACAGGTGGTTAACCATCACTGGGTTGTCAAAAACCAAAATGAACCAAAAAGAACGCCCCACTTACGGCCTTCACAGAATTGTTGGGGTGTGCCTGTAAATGTCTTTTTTTTTTTTAAAGCATATCACACTTGCACGCTTGATAAATCCGTACACCTCAGCAATGACACTGCAATTTTTTCTCAGGCCTTCCAGTATGGCTGAAATATTGAGTGCTATGAATCATGATGAAAGAGGATACAGTGATCTGAGTTCTGAACGGTCCATGTGAAACTGTGTCTCCAGTCAAGTCAAATTTCAGTAGCGTGAGGAAGGCATGTGATCACAAGCTTGTGCTATATTTGCTCTAAGTGGATAGCTATCTTATGGAGTGTATCTGAGCGGTTCCTGCTGCTGTTAATGGAGGACAAAACAACACAAAGTACAAATGTCATTTACCACGTCACTGATTTGACCCAAATAAATGATGTACAGTTAAAGCGGTCAACTAATGGAACACATTAAACAAACCAAATGATTAATCAAATCAAATCAAATCAATTTATTTTTATAATGCCCAAAATCACAACAACAGTTGCCTCGATGGGCCACAGGTAAAAGCAGTTCAGATAACTGTCCCAGAATGCCCCTGTCCTTTGACCCTCCTTCGCGGCGAGGAAAAACTACAAAAACCCATGGGAAAAAGTAAAAACCTCGGGGAGAACCACAGTGAAGGAGAGATCCTACTCCCACGGACGGACAGGCTGCAGATTAACTAGGACTGACGCATCCACTTGGACTGTGGAGCCAGAACCACTCAAGAGGGAGGTGGCTTTAAAGAATTAGCTCAACCTAACATACTGTGGTGACCTTTGACCTTCCGGCTGTTGCACTTGAAACTGAAACGGCATCTATCACATGATCCATAATATAGACATTAGACATGCTGCTACGAAAGCCCACATGTCCACAGTTTCCAATAGGGCACAATATGCATCACTTAATACGGTAAGAATGGGGTCAATGTCAACACAGTAAAGTGCAAGAGACACAAGATGACAGGCCAGTCATGAGTAAAGACTTTGATGACAGATCTTATTTGAAGCGGTTGGACCAGAGGCAGTTTGCATATGCTTTAACCATTGTGAATCTGATGGGAAATCACGTGTTAATGTTGTCGTTTATGTGTGCCGTTATTCTATGTTGTGTACATAAGCCAAGGAGTGTTTCAGGAAAAGCTGTGGGCGAGGCCTCAATAAGCTTCATTAATGGCAGTCAGTGAAGTCTTGTGCTCGCCATGACGACCACAAGCTACAGTCTGATCCAACTTCACAAATAAAAGACCATTCACATGTATTAACATAGATTTACTGAGTAGAATTGCGGTTTAGACATGAGGAAAATATGATAACTTACAATATGAATTTTTCATCAGCTGGGATAGTGGTGAAATGTTTTTATTAGTTTATAAGCTCCATTTGGAGGTCTTTTGACCCTTTTTTAATTGTTGGATTTTTCCTCATTCTTCATACTTTTTCCTCATTCCTCATACTTTTCAACAATTCATCTATTCACGTTACTAATAACGTTCTTACCAGTTATTTGGTAAGAACGTTATTAGCTTTTTTGTATATGCCTTTTCCCAATGTCAACTATAGTTCAGCGCTAACATTTTCTACAATAGGCTAACTGTAAGATAATAACACTTTTTTGCTGAAAGTTTGGGGAAAAGTATTGGATATTAGAGGGTGTCTTCTTGTGGGGGGCCTGTCTCTTGTGGTTACAGTAATGTTAAGTCTTTGAACTGTGAGGGCGGGGCATAGGATATTCACTGTCCTGTCATTTGGGTGAATGATGGCGGATGGGGAGATCTGATGCTGCCACGCTGCTCTGCCTTCAGGGATAAGAACTCTACAAAACATGTGAGGCTCAACATGAAGAACCCTCATACTGTATAATGTACTTTTGGTGCATTATTGGAGCAAAATGTATGCAATGAATCGCAAATATACATTTAACATTGATTCAAAAGAAGATGCTAAAAGATCAACATAAGTAAAATGTTTTAGTATTAAATTTGTCCTGGTTTTCGATCTGGTTTTGTTCTGGTTGGGCTCCAGAGACCTTGTTCAGACCTACTTTAGCTGTTAGTGTAGTTCTTTACAATCGTGCCAGAAGCTAGATACAAAGTAAATTACCCAATCATTTTTATAGACGTTACAGAAAAAAAAGGACTAATGCACATAAGACTCATAATGTATTTCCGAAACTTTAAAAATTGCAAAGTTAGAAATTCAAAAAGCCAAATTTGAGGATTTTCGATGTGTTTTTTGGGCTAAAAAGAATGGCATCTTGGATATTAGTTATCACGTAGCTGGTTAGCCTTTAATTTTATGAAAAGTATATGGGAAAAATGTATGAAGAATGTACTTAGGCAACCTCGGGGGGCTTCAGACTGGGCAGGCCTGTTGAGTTCTATGCCTTTCATTACAGCTCCTTTAGGTATAGTAGGCATATTGTCCCTATAACTCAGGGGGAGAACATTGCATCATGGTTATCCTGTGAGCGTTTGTGTGGGAAAGCAACCCAGACCAATCCGCAGGTCTTGGCATGGAGCAGCTCCCCCACCAGTGGTTTTGTAGAGTCCAGGCCTCCTCAGGGCAGGACATCGGACATAATTACCCCCGCTCTGACTAGTCCCGCTGCTCTGATCACGCAGCGTTAGCCGGTCTTATATAGCCACACTGCAGATTTAGACATCTGTAAGGTGGAGAAATCCAGCACACAAAAGAACAGCGCTTCAGGAAGATTGAGGCATGTGCTTTGAGTGTTCTGAAGCCCTCGTGGTGACTACAAATGAGATCTAACAGGGATTTAAATGTGACCAGTCATTATCCATTCACATGCAGCATTAGTAGATAATATATGTTCACTGCATAGTCTCCCATAGGCTATAGCTGTACACTGAGTCTGGGAAAAAAGCTGGGCTTTATTTAGCTTTAGGTTTATGGTTAACATGTTCTTATTTTCAGTTCCTGTTCTTAAAAATGCACTATGTAACTTCTGGTTTGCCACCTGCTTGTCTCCATGAATATACTGTATTATTGTTTGCCTATATGATTCACAGTATGGCATAAATTTTGTCTATCGCCATGGGGACTAGTCAGAAATGCCACCAAATCAATTTACAAGTCAGATCTGTGGAGAGGTGATCCCACTCACAACAGACTGAATGGTTTTCAAAGGTACTGTTTTTTGACAATAAAAACTGGGCCAATATGCGTTTTTTCCCCCAATATTTGCCGATATATATTTCGATTTTAAAATTCATAGCAAGGCCCAAAGATCTAATTTAACATATGGCCATATTTTTTTGCCTAGTTCCTCGTCTATTTCCATTTTTACTCATTAGTCTGTGCCCTAAAAAATTTATAAAAAATATCAGCGCCTAATATTGATTGTTTTTCCGTTATCAGCCGATACCGGTATCCCCAAAACTCTGTTAACAAAAGCACTGTCACTGAATAAATGCAAGACGGATTGGTTCCATAACATGCTCTGGAACAATTTAATAAAACAATCACACCTTGGAGACAAGCAGGTGATGGACCCCCAACCGAAAAGTTACATAGTGCACCTTTAAGTCAAAATCATTGAAATAGCAATGAAACAACTGTGAGTTTGTCTGATAATGCTATGCTAATTCCGTGGGAGGAAATGACAAAATGACTCTCTATACCTTTACATACAGTCTGTGAAACAGTCAACTCAACTGTCTTAATAATGAGTCATACATCATAATAGATTTGTTTGTTTGTTCAGGGAATAATTGGGCCTAAAACAACATGTGGTTGATGTGGAGCCTTTTGATTTGTCATAACTCTTCTATATTCTTACACGTTTCTCTCGGAGTGATAATTATTCCAGTGGTGTCTTTGATTGTATCTTTCCACAGGGCATAACTTACTATTAATGTTCAACTTCAATTAAATCTAATTGTCTCAGTTTCACCTCCGCTCACTGCAGACTTATGAAAATGTTCTCTTGTAATAAAAGCCGGCTCCAGCGTTGAGAGGACCTAAACCATGTCATATGCTTCATGGGCTGTTGGCTTTGTATAACCATACCACAATGGATACTATGGCAGCATGAAGTCTCTTTCTATTGGTGATTCGGCGCTGCACATCTGGGTTTCATGTATGTTGGGAAGAAACAGGGACTTTATGCCACTTGAGCTGTTTTATGTAGCTAAAAAACAAAACATGTTCTGGTTTGGGGTGCATTCTTTGCCCGAGATTAAAAAGAAGCTTAGCATGTCGAGGGCGGCATCGGGAATCAATTGTGGAGCCGTGCGCGCTGTGGGGAGCCCCGGAGAAAACCACTCACAAACGCTCTGACTTAATGGGATGAAAAATGTGCGCGGATGACATGGCCGCTATCTATAGGCAGCAGTGAGTCAGCGTTTGATTGGGTCCAAGTCAAAGAAAAGTGGTGTGAATTAGCTATTGTTGAAGTATATGTTGTCCTGCAGATTTGGTTGCAATGCTGAGAGATTAATTCCCGGTCATTCCTAGCCCAGACAATTGGCTATTTATGTCTCAACCCGCTCTTCACCCCCAGTTTCACATCGCAAGTCTTCAAGCAGGGACAAACAGATCACAATTTTCTATTCAATTGTATTTTTGTCTTATTAAAAAAAAATGCAAATGGTTTTCAATATTAATTTCCAATACAAATAAACAATACAGACTTTAAAAAATTGCAATTTAACACAAAAATAGACATGTTTAATCCTCAAAATCTGAACGCTTTTACTGACAGGATTGGCAGTAGACCCCTCTGATCATCGATACTTATATATGACCGAATCTCGATAACAACATCCATAATTTGCAATACGTCTCACCCCATTCATCAGCCCCATTTTACACTGCTTACAATCAATTACAGTCTATGGCCTAAAAAAATGAATAATGGTGTTCCTCGAAATAGCATCCTGCATTCTGTACCACTGGTAGGCAATTAATGTCATTTAACATGAACTGTAAATCCTAATGGGATGAAACTAATTGAAATGTGGACAGTAATTGACTCAATGTGTGGATGATTCAATTAAAAAATGCAAACTATTTTAAATTGGGATTTGCAGGAATCATTTACACAATTGTCGAAAACCAGTAATGAGCAAAGGTCTTGAATTAAGAGGAAAAAACAGAAGGAAACAGTGTAAATTTTTGATAAGTCACTGGTCTTTCGCTCGAATTTTGGTAGATAGATAACCTAGATGAAATTAAAACTAGGGCTGCACAATTAATCAAAATCAAATTGAAATTGCAATTTGAATGGATGCAGTAAGCAAATTGCAAAGGCAGCAATTTTGGAAGTGCAATAATTTCCCCCACAAACAAAATTATAGATTTAGTTTGTTAAAACGTGTTATGAAACAAAAACGCAACAAGAAGTGTCAAAAACGTGTCTAAAAGCAACAAAAGTGCAACAGAAACGCAACAAAAACTCGACTAAAAGCATTTAAAATATGACTAATAGCGACAAATTGTAAGTAATACTGGTCAGAAAAATTTAAATTAAATATTTTCTCCCAAATTGTACAGCTCTAACTGTAATGTCTTCTAGTTCAGGGGTACATTCTCGCTGCAATATATAAAAACGTATAGAACATGTTTGTCAAGACTGGTCGGGTGGCATATGGTGCACAGCTAATATAATTTTAGTGTTTACCGCCATTTATGAAGGGCCATGTTTAAACCCCGACACATGTCCATACGTTGACTTGCTGGAAGCCTACCCTGACCGTTAAGTGTGTACACTAAAATTTAACGATTCATGTTATGGCATCCATCCTTTTGGTTCCCTCAAAGCTTTTAAAGTGTGAACCGCTTGTATCCCTCGAACATGAACACGTAAAGATAAAGAAAACCATTACTGTAGGTGCATTTCAGGCTATTTGCAATCTGTTTGGGGCGTACGCATCGAGCCTGGTGGTGTCAATAGAAGGACAGCAATTTTGTCTGAATCAATGTCGTAAAAACGAGAGAGAGAGAAAGAGGGGGGGGGGGGGGAGGTGAGAGAAGCAATCAGAGTGCGGATGACTACTGCACAAGGACTTGGTGATGAGAAGCAGCAGCGCGAATGGTTCAAGGAGAGACACGGGGGCCATGGAAACAGCAACAGGACAATGCAAAAGGCTCTGTCAGATGCACAATTTACTGAGGCACAAACTCCAAATAGCCTCGCACCGGTGCCCTCGGCATTGCATGAAGTGTCAGGGCAAAAAGCCTTCTTCGGTGTTGGTCTGGAGGGTAAACAGCAGAGGGGAGGTGGAACTACTTTGGGGTACAGAGTATAGCCTGAAGAAAAGGATGTACGCCCAGAGTTAAGTCGCATTGTGAACTTTCCAGCTTTTCAACATCCTAATTGTTTAAATTAAGGCTGCAACTAACAATTATTTTACAAGTCGACTAGTCACTGATTGTTTTTTTGATTAGTCAACTAGTCAAAACTTATTTCTGTTGTACATTGAGACATTTTAAAAACATTATCCATCAAATAAATGTTCAAATATGGTGAGTGAAGGCTTCGAGATTGAAAATATGTACGAATAAAGTGTGTTATTGATGAATTTATTTATTCTTTTTGACATTTTGATTCAGTAATGCCACTGTCTGTCTTGTAAAAGGCATATTTGTATGTGTTTTACAGTCTGTATAGTCCAGATAATGATTACAATTATAATAAATAATTATATAAAACCATGATCATTTTTTATTCATTGTTGCAGCCCTATTTAAAATGGAATAGAACTTTCTGAATGGTAACGTAACATAAACAGTTCATTAAAAAAACATTTACAACTTAGGTCAACTTTATTTTGGAGAACAGACTGAACAGAAACGACTTACTTTTGCTGTTTTCATTTGCGTTTGACTTTAGTTGCTCTTACTTGTTTGTTCTCACGGACATGCCACAGTTGACTTTTTTACACCGGATGCCCTTCATGTCAAGTCCAATTACTGCAAAGATAAGTAATTTAGCACTTGTGTAGGTTTTACTTTTAAGCAGAAATCAAGGTAACTTTTTGATCGACGTCCACGTAATGATAACGTGTCATCTCTCCACTTTATGGTCTATTCTCACGCCTAAAGCAGGAGTGTAAAACATTTGCCCCTCATGCAAACTGATTTTCTTAAGCGGTCTGACTGACGGTAAACAGGCCTTTATATCAAAGCACATTCGCAGCCTCAGAGGTCCAGTAATTAGATATGGTTTTACACTATGCTTCCTGTCATTTCCTTTACATTCTCCATCCCCTTCCGTCTTCTGTCGCCACACGTCAGGGGTTAATAACACACACGCAACTCTTTGTGAGACGTATGGCCCTCTCCCTGCAGGGCGGCCATGTTTGAGTCAAGGGCACAAAGTTTCTTGGCACCAAATGCAGTTGAGGTTTAGACTCGGGCTCTTATACTGTAACTGTTTTAATTATTTAAGTGGTCATTTTGAGCATTAAGAAATAATTAGAATGATTAGACCGACTCATTAGCAAGGCACTAAACTTTACATCACATTTTCCATTTAAGATGGCTCTATTCCAACTCCATCTCACTTCACTCTATAGGCGTTAAATGTAAAGCATTCCATGAATCAGCTGAGGTCAACATTCAGCTTTTGAGGAGAAAGCAAAGTCGTTAGCATACTGTAACTGCCACAATGTTAGCATCCAGTTAACTTTAAAGTGGACATATCATGCTTTTATTTTCACCTTTTGAACATTTAAAACATTTACCTGGGGTCTAAATAAACTATACCTGCAATCTACAGTCTGAATTCCTCCTAATTTTCTTTCTACATGCCTCTCTTTCACCCCTTTTGTAAGGAGCGCTTTTGAGCGCCTTGTTTTGGCACTGTCTCTTTAAATGCAAATGAGTTAGTTCGCACCCCACCCCCTCCCATGCGCATTGCATGCATGCTCCGCCCCGTTCAGCCATTGTTGTAGTCCCAAACACAGTCCGTCTGTCGGATCCAAAACTTCTCCAAAGTTAGAAAAAAACGTAATGACAATCGAAAAATTGAAACAAGCGAAGACATCAACATCCAGCCTTACATGTACGAGCCAGAGTCTGACACAGACCAAGAGGAAATCGAAGACGACGATCCTCCGCAGCAAAGACTTCAAATGGCTGCATCTCAATGGTTTGTTTACTACTATGTAATTCGCTACACGCTCCGTTAGCTTAACTGTGTGTGAAAGATGTTAACAGGTTGTCTAATGGACCCTCACTTTACCATCTTACTACAACAACAGTCCGGGGGAAAAGGCTACTGTCAAGTCAGTCAGCGTAGTTACGGTGCTGCGGGCTATGCTTGCTGCGCGCTAATGCTAGCGACATGCTAACGTCAGCTACGAGCAGTCTGATGTGAGTTCTGCCTTATGAAAACCTCAAAAATAAATGTATTATATGTGTATATAAAGACATGTGCCCTAAGCAGCTGGAAAACAGCCGAGTAAAAGATGGGCAGCTCCAGGTGTGATGCTAATCCCTCACAAATGGCCAGCACACAGGTAAAGAACGACTGGATAAAAAATAGGTCTAATAAACAGTGTTTCAGCGTTTCTTGACTTACCGCTCCGCTATATCGTCATCTCCATAGACCGAAGGAACTGACCCTTCGATCAAATGCAATCTTTGAGCAAATCCCTCGTTGTACTGGCGGAGGTTACTGAAGCACTCCTCTTTGAAGTGCTTAGCACACAAACTGAACTTTCCCCACTGTCGGTGGTACATTACCACGAAAAATAAAACGTAACCAGCCGATCTCAGTTGTTCGGATGCAGGCGGTCGGTGTAATGAGTTGTGCTGGTAACACAACCAAGAACAGAGCATTTTAACTTGTCCACTCGCACCTTTGACATCTTTGCGCTTGGACTACAAAATCGCTACGAGGAAAATAAAGATGGCGGTCTCTGCCGGAAGCTCTTGACCATGGATGTATTATGCTCTTGACCTTGTTTAGTAGTTCCGCTGTGACGTGATAGATAAAAATACGTAACAGATAATGCGGATATTCGAACGAACTGAGAAATATGTTGCAAAATTTATATAAATATATCTCTGCAGCTACTTAAGTGATTAATTTCAACTTTTAGCCACTACCAGACACCCACAGTACACAATAAAAGGTATCTAAGGGCCAAAAAAGTAGATTTTGCATGATATGTCCCCTTTAAAGACAATTGTATATTGCACTGGTGAAGCGTTACAAATGAACTTCTTCAGAGAGCGGGAGAGTGTGTAATTGCCAGTAGGTACTTTTCTTGTTTGAAGTTTTAGTAATAATTCAACGTATTTACCGTTGAAAATGTGCGATCCTGCAGATAGTGCTTCCTGTGCAGATCGTGTAGATAAAAGTAAAGCTGGTGTGGACGTTAACATTAGTTATATTCATAAATTGGAGCTAAAGGATGGAAGACCGTCCACAGGTGCATATGAAGAGCTGTGCCCCCCCATACTGGGAACATCCACTTACAACACCCAAAGCCAACCGCCCTGGCCAGCTCAGGCGCTATCATCGAGGAGCCTAAATGCGATTAGTGTCCGCTGGTAATCTAGGCTCTATTCATTCCCGCTCAGAGTAGGTGACACATTTGATTCAGAGGATTAGTCCACCTCTCCTTGTGGTGGGGCAGGGGAGGAGGGCAAATCAAAGGCCGCCCATTAGAGGTAGCAGCAGAAAGGGGGACAGGCAGGAAAAGGAAGGATATCAAAGTTAAAGTAGGAGCAGTTTGCCCAACACTTTTCCATAATTAAAGCAGACAGTTCCTTTGTGGAGATATGCCCTTAACACAGCCACACACAAGGCAGAAGCAGAGGGTTTTCAATGAGGAAACATACGATGGGACGCTGTGAAACATGATGTAGCAGCTCTGACCACATGATGCCTTCGACATCCACAAAACAGTAATTTCAAGAGACTAATTAACTGCAGAAGATTTTTTGCTCCATAGCACATACATAATTGGATACACTGTGGAATCTCAAGTGCCACTTCAGAAAAATGTCTGTTAAAATTATATCTTACTGACAAGTCAGCACAAAGCATGGGCTAAAATGCCAGCACAAACTACAAAACCTACACCAAACTAGCGCAAAGCCAGTTTTAATCCAGGACTAGATACTGACTAAGACCCCGTCCACACTGCAATAATATTTTGTGTTTGAGTGCTGATCCACACGGCGCAGGAGTTTCAGGGCTCTGAAACTGACAGGTCCCAGGGAAACCAGGTCCCAGGGTGCAAAGATTTCAAAGTGTCGTTTACACGTCTCAGAGAGTTGCACTGCGTCTGTTCTGCATAATCTACTGACCTTTATATAATGTTTACTGCAGAATCCTCCACTGCACCACGAGACACAGGTGACACAGAGAAATAAATACTTAGACTCACCACGGAGTTTGTCTCCATTAAGTCCGTTCTGAAGCTTTGTCATTATGTCTCAGTGAGATCTGACGCATGTCCACAGTCTTTGTCTCCTCTGTAGATTTGACATACTGCTGTATGCTCAGAATCTTTGCTAGGTTTAACCCTCATGCCCTGAGCTGTGCATCTTTGGTCAATGAGCAATATTATTTTTCCTTTCACAAAAAATACTTATTTACATTTAAATATTTGGATAAATTGTATGTTTAGTGATGTTTGAGACCACCCATGAAAGTTTCATAGGGATGAAATGAAAAATAAAATAAACCCAAATAGACCCGAAAATAACACGAGGGCTATAAAAAACTCACTAAACTCACATACATTTTGCAACTTTTCTGTGCATGCTTCGTGCGCTCTCTTCTTTTTTAAAAAATACTCTCTTCTTCTAGTTGTCACATTCAGTGGCAGCATCACAGCGCCACACACAGGTCTGGAGCATGTAGTACAGTGGTTTCAGACGTTTTGACTGTTCAATGTGGATGCACACATTTACTAAACCAGCTCCATTTTTATGCAAACTACATCACCAGAATGAATTGGCATTCAAACAGTCTCAGAGCAAGCTGGATTTGCAAATAACTCAAAAAACCTGTGACATTGCAAGTTAATTAACAGCCATTCGAGATCTGTAAAGTATAATTTATCAAACTGTATTCTCACTATACATTAGTATTTGAAGTATACAACATGGAATACTATTCTCATGTATACCAATACCACTTCACAATTATAGTGACACTGATAATTATACATTTGACATCACTAATCAAATATAGATGAACCTATTTCCAAACTTTTCAAACTAATCAAACAATGCATTATATGAAGTTGCAGTCGTTCCCAATGAACTTGTGCATTTGTATAATGCTATTATGTTTCACGAGCTCCACATCATAAATCATAATATATAAGACAGCTTGAACAAAAGTGCCAGACTAAACTGTAATTCAAAGCGCAACAATGAAGGTAAAAACCACAAACTCCCCATCCATCATTTACCATGCAAGTCAACAAGGCATTTAAAGAGGCAAACAGCATACTACAACAAAATATATGGTCTGCTTTGAATGTTAACACAGCCAGAAGTTGCAACATGTCCATTTTGAAATCCCAGTTTTGGAGGAAGATATTTGGAGCGATCCCTAGTGCTAAGGGCTGGAGTTTGGATGTGCCCCCTGCAAAGAACTGAGATGAGAGCAAGAGAGAAAGACAACAATAACATGTTTCCCCTGGGCCCCTGCATCGACTAGAAACATTACAGCAACAAGTCAAAGAGGGGTATGGTTTTCATGTTTGCACTGTATGCCTCCGCTTACAGCTTTGGTGTATTTAGATAAATATTTCATTTACTTTTACTCTTTTATACAATTATACTTATATATTTATATTTTGTCTGACCTGTCATGCTATTTTTGCTACTTTAATTACTGGATCTGGTTATTATATTTCTATGTGTGTGCTAGCCATTTCTGTGTAAGTCTGAGTCTCATAATGAAGTTGGACGTTTTTGTACCGTTAATTAAAAAATAATAATACAACTTTTAATGTCAAAGGAAAGGCGTTACTCTCCATTGTAAAAATGATATCGATATCAAATATCGATATCCTGTAAAAATTCAAACTTTCAAAATGTTTAGGAATTTTTTATCTCAATAGCCAAGTAAGAGTAAGAGAGATATTGTAGTTGTCATGATCAGAGTATAGTGGACATTATGATAAAGTAAGCTGCAACAGCTGGGATTTTTCATACCACTTTTTAATTACTTGTACTAATAATATTTTATTACTTTCTTAGTTTATTACTTCTTTAGAGTTGCTTTGAGTTGTTTCACTGGAACATCCGTGATAGTTCTGATCAAGGATATACTATCCTCTCTTAGCCCTGAATTCACAGAAAGTACTTCTGAGTATGTCTGATACCGATACGACAGAGCCATGGGAACCATGCTAAAACCTCACACAAGCAAACAGTCCCAAGATGGCGCCTCCCACTAATGATACGTCTGAACACCTCTTTTATGTGTGTATTTTTAGAGATTTATTTCACTCACAATACACCTCTATGGATTTCTGCAAACACTAGAGCATGCAATCTCAACACGGTATTGTGTTTGTTTTCTATCCTTTGATGATAACACAGTGAAGAGATTGGAGATGATTATAAGTAAATCAAATAAGGCAAAGGTCACATAGTTGTTTAGTGCAGACACATAAACAGTCAAATAGGAGGCGTTATATACTTTCCAAGTCAGTCTTACACTGTAAATGTCAATCACAGTGCGTGTCCAGTTGCAGAAACAAGAGCTCCCCATTTTTATATCGAAGTAAATTGAGTATTTACAGCGTGCACGTGGTACAAAAGAGCAGTTAGTGCTGCCTAATGTTCTGTACATTATGTACTTAGGTTTGGCTTGGTACACAGTAACATTTGCAGGTCAATTAATCCCCCTATCTGTATCTCTCCTCCAGGGCGGCAGATAAGAGTACAGCTGAGCCAAAGCCAATCGTTTCAACAGGGAATAGATCAAACCAAAGATTCTAAAGTTTTAAAAGTATTCATGTTAAGAAATAAAGAAGTGGTCATCTGAAACCTGCAAGGTCAGAGCCATAATCACTTTTCAAATTTCTGTTAGAACTACTGACAATTAAAAACTGAATATTATTATGTGGACCAAGATATGAAAAATACCTTTTTTTTAGCACATCTTATGATTAAAATAATTACAAACTTCATTACTTTTAGTTTTTGCTTCAGGGGTACACATAGGTTTTACACCTAATGCATTTTTCTGTTACAATTTCCCTTACTTTTTTATGACTTGTGAATGATTGATTTTTGCTTGATTCCAGTTGTGTCCTTGTTGTTAGCCGTAAAATGTAGCATCTTGCTTCTTAAAAAAACATTCTCATCAAACTATTGTGTATTAGCGTGTTTCAGAAATGATTATATGTTAATGTTGAAAGCGGTTTAAAAACAAGTGCTCTGTAACTGTTCACTTTATTGCATCTCTCCGTCCTAAACGCTGACACACTCCTGTAGCTGTGAAGTCATCCATCATCTTTCATTTGGCTGTGGAGCGGAGCCAGTGCGACCCGCCTTGACCCGTCTCAACCACCTCATGTTATGGTGAGCGCTGGACGGACACAAACTGACGCCCTGCGATAAGAAAAGACTGCGCTTTATTAATCGCAGATGGTTGAGAAAGTCACTTGTTTAAAGCAGCTCTAAAAACAGAACAAAGAGGTGATAGTCTGGAAAAGTCTGCATGCAGTCAAGAGCAAAGATACAGATAAGATTAGGGTTTTCATATGGGATAATCATTAATAACATAAAATAAGATAAGATAACAGCTAAATATATATTATTAAATCTTTGAGGAAACACTTTGGACCTGATAAGTAAAACAGCTGCAACACATTCATTGGCAAGTTAAGCGTTTTGTCCTGTAATTACTATACCGAACAGTATATACATTTGTACTTCAAAATATGATTTATGTGGCTCAATATTTATCATCTTCATCGTTTTCTTTGCACAAGTTTGGCAACGTTTATTTGTATTATTGTGGGAGAAAACACTGCCAGCTCAACAGAAGCATAGCCAGACTGGACTGGACTAGACTGGAATGACAAAATCGCAATGTCTTAGGGTTCATGTCTCCGGGTCTCAGGTTCCGTACTGATGTAAATAAACTTCTCCTGCGTTAGACACCAGCCTCATGTCTCTTCTTTCAATTCTTGGTATACTTCGATGTATTCTACGATTACGATGAAGATTAATATTTGAGCTCCAGAGGGACTTCTATGACTTGTTATGGTATTGAAAAGTCATTCTGCTTTTTATTTATTGCAGCTTACGTTTTTAACAACATTACACATTTAGAAAAGGATTTACTGAGCTTATTCTGCTTTAGGGTTATTGTGTCAGTGGGATAAAGTAGTTTCAACATGATCTTTTATCAGGATCGTACTTCAAACGTTGTTATTATTATACACAGGCCTACTTGTGACTTTTTCCGACTTTAAACCTATAAACACAGGTACCTAACCAAACTGCAAACAAACCAAGACACATGACGTCTGTGAAAGATTCAAGCGGTAAAACGACATAAATCTGGTTCTGTAATCAGTAGATCGTGTCGTCTGTCATCATTTCATACAATTTTCAAATAAATAATAGTTCAATTACAACTTTAAATCACCTTGCAACCCCAACATATATAGTCACGCCACATGTCTGCAAACTATACAAACAAAACAATACACGCACACGCAATAACTTTCCCCCCAAATCCATCTGTCCACGGCTGAGAACACCCAATCCCCGTTCAGATCTGATGTCTAGCTTGCGCAGGCGATGTGTAATGTTATTAAGTCTGATTTCCTCTCACTATTGACCCTCCCGTGCTCGTCCTCGGCCCAGTCCAACCCCGTTGCTGTTGCTCCACTCTTGGCTCACGCGGGCAGCACGAGCATATGTCTACAATCGCAGCGTTTGGCAAAGGCATCGGTCAAACGGCGGGTTCTGCCAGTCGTGACGCGCGCTGTCTCTCTCCTCGCCGCCGCCGCCGCTGCCTGTCAGACGGACGAGTGTTCCCCTGCCAGGCTTTCACTGCGCTGGGCCGGGCTTATCTAGACCGGAGAGGGGGAGAGAGAGAGCGGGGATTGGCTTGAACTTATGACAAACTTAGTGCAGATCAGCTGGGGAAATTTGGCTCCCGCTGCAGCTACTGAAAGTGTTACAGCAGCGACAAGCCAGAGGGACAGTGGTACAAATGTGTGCTGTGTTTACTACTGTGGGTTATTTATAGGGAGGCAAGTTGCTCACAGAATTTTGAGCTCATTTTCATTGAGCTGAGAGAAAAATTAAAGCCCATCCACACTGAAGAGCATATGAATAAAACATAAAAGATATAACTGACATACTGTGGATGACAAGAAGCTTCTCATTTATAAAATTTAACGTGGAATTCTTTAGGAGTTTGCCAAAATATGGAAAATCCTGATTCGTCGATGTAAACCCTCATTCGTCCAGGTGTGGTCCATCGTAGAAAGGGGTTCAGAGGTTGTCATCCGGACGCCGTTTAATAAAAGTCGAAACGTCTCGATCTTTAAACGGCGTCCTGGATGACAACCTCTGAACCACTCTGAAAATCCTGATTATAAATTTGTTGATACAATCGTAGGCTCCTGTGTCAGTGTATCGCCATGAGTCACTTTTTGTATAATTAACCAAATTATTTTGTGACAGCGCTACTATTTTGTTGCTTGTTTAGAGAAAGGAAACTTCTTTATGCGACACATTTGACACAATCACTGTTTTGGCTATTAAAATGGGTGTATTTCATTTCAAGTTTGTGCAGGTCGGGGTTTAACAAAAAAAATAAGTAGTTGAAATGTGATCTTTAAAAAGTAGTTATATATTATAGAATATCAATAACAATATATTGACATTCGCATGTATATTATCGGATCGTGAGCAGTGTATTTTGTATCATATAAAATCATGAGGGACCTAGGATTCCCCGCCCTAGAGCTGTGCACAGCAAAACACAAACTTCCACAGATTTACTCAAACTTGCTCACTGCTCGTCACTCTGAGCTCAGATCGTCTTCTGTGACATCATTAAAAGTTCAAATACAAAAGTTCAATGTAATGTGAAATTTTAAAAAAGTGCAAAAATGTTGTATTGTGACTGTATTTATTGATTGTTTTATGCTGTGCACAAAATGCGTTATATAAACAAATATTGCCAGCTTGCTAGGATACATACAAACAGAATTCCAAGCAACTTATTCAGTATTTTAAGGGAAAAGACAGCTAGCAACAACAATTAACAAACACCAGTTAAGAAATTAGGAATTGTTAATAGTTGTTAAATCACAGTACACTGCATTTTATAGATACAGATACAATTTGACACAACTCATTTCCCTCTGTCCAGAGAGCTGTCACCAAAGGCCCCAAGTTGCACGTAATCATTTTCTTCAAGAGTTATGGTTTTTGAAATTTATGATCGTTTGCGTTGCTTAATTCCCAGATATTTCTTCTCCCACATGTGCAGTCCTGACTTCAACCTGTTTGCAAACTGATGTCACCAGGTACATTAGAGCCATAAATCTGCACCTCTTCCTCCTCCTCCTTCTTCTTCCGCTCTCTCCGTCTCTCTCTTTGAATCTGACAGACCTTGAGGGCAGCAGCAGCAGCATTGAGCAGCTTGTCTCATTTGAGAAAGGTTTATGGATTGGCTTCGACCTTTGACCCCTGATAGGCGCTGGGGGTCAAAGGTGGCTCAGTCTGGCAGAAATCAAACTGTGCGCTCCATACTCCACGTGTGTTAAGGTTGTGTGTGCTTCCTTTTAGGCTATTCTGTAAACTGAAATGTCAGTTTTAAAGTTTTATATGCTAATTCTCTCTGGACAAATTCAATATTTCTATATGTTTATTTGTTTTTTGATGGATTGAATATTCAACATCAAAATAATACCTTATGTTTCCATGTGGTTTAATACTAGTTCTGATAAAACTCAAATGTCACTTCAAAACAGTTGAGGGAAAGTCACATTTTGTCTTGTTTATGTGATTTTTTTTGTATCGATACTTGTTCGAATGAGTCTCTACTAGTTTTAGTATCGATTAGTATCTGACTTTTGACAACTCTATTGACAAAGAAAGACTATTTTAAGCTAGTCCGTGGTTTAGTTTTCCATTTAAGTGATAATGTGCCCTACTTGCTGCTATCACACTTTTCAAATAGCCATCGCAGACTGTCAGAAATATCCAGCAACTTTCCAGATCCCTTCAAACTAAAACAAAAAACAAAAAACTTCTTCGCACATGTGGTATCCGCCTTGCTTTGCTTGGATCGCGTATCTATCTTTGAACCCCTACTGTAAAGTAATTGTACTCTTGGCTTTGGTGCGGTGCGTAATGGAGACGTGACAGCTATATGTGACGTGTGATCCAAATCGAAGATAAAATTCTGCCCCTTTCGGTGAACTCTGGATCTCCTCTCGTGAGCGTGCATGTGTTACGGCCAACATCTGATAACTGCGGAACCGTCTAAAGGCAGAATAAACTGTGGATCTACTATGGTTACTTCTACAGGCAGTGCACAGGCGAGGCTTTAATGTGTTGAACAGGATTTCAGATGTTTAAAATAGACGAGGGTATTTTTAAAAAGTCATATGTCAACAAACGCAGCACCCGCGAGCACATTCTGAGGTTATTGGCAGGAATATATTTGAATTAAAGGCTACAGAAAATATATAGAATATCTAATGCATAAGCTCTTTTGGGGGATGATGGAGGGAAGGCTGCGGAACGGTTTTAGATGGACAAGATCAAGCTCTATTTTTTGGAGCTTTTCGGTTGAAGTTAAAACAGACAGTTTGAATTTGTGCAGTAATTGTTACATGATGGAATTTTTTGGTCTATTTGAAATGGTAGTGGCAGTAAATATTGACCCATTGACAAAAACATTCTTCTAAAATATGTATTAAATAGATGCACAGACAAAACTAACCACTATTGCAGTTTAAATGTTTGTTTTTCAATCATGTCAAATGTATTTTTATAGGGATGGGCAATGTAACGGATCCAATATCAGAGTTGGTGACATAAAAGGGTTTTCCAATATTGGTATCTGTCCAATGGTCCAATATTGAAAATGCAGCTGATATTTGGCACCGATTTTTTTATTTTTATGTTTACATAATCATGCAACTCATACAAGTTTACATTCAATTTGTGAACTTCAAATAGTAACATTAGTGTTTAAAAATAGTGATTATTGGCCACAGCAGCAAAAACGAAAATAAATAAATAATAATAATTCTGGCCAAAAAACGACATCCATATCAGAGCATTTCTATATTTTTCATCTAAAACCAGGGTTTCCATTTAATATGGGGCCCCTCATAGTCTAATTTTCTCCACCATCATCTAAAAACAAGTTGAACTATAATTAAATTGGTTTTAAAAATCATTCTTTTACCTGTTGAACATTCACAATATAATATATAATTATATAAAAGAAACTGTACTGTTAAAAAAAACATACTAATTTATTAGACGCAATAAATCACATTTTTGTTCCAACAACGACATATTTAAATAACTATGGCCTGTGCCACCATAGTCCCAGCGGAATGTATGGGAACCTCTGTAAAATAATGTCTTAGCCCACATGGTTCCAGATACCAAAATTGTCTATTGTTGTTGTGTCCTTGTACAAGACGAAAAAGAGTGGAGGAGGAAACGCTATAAACTATAATAAACTATAAAGTAAAGAACACTGAAATAACTGCGATGTAGACATACAAAATCCTCACTTCCTCCTTTTATTCTTTGTACTTGTACAAAGTACATTAGTGCATTATAGTCTGAAAATGTGGTTTAAATCCATGACTATGTTCGGCTCCTGCACATCTGCTTCTAACTTAGCAGGAGCCAGGTTAATGGATGCCATTTTGGTCCAGGCTTACATGCATGCATTATACAAAAGTACACGACTATACAATGAAAATAATAGGCTTTTCGTTTTATGAGTTCCAAATATCACATGTATTATTAATTTCTCTTATTTCTCAAAATGTGCTTCTATTCTCTGTATCTCTAATTAATGCATGGCTGAAAAGTAGATTTGCAGCCCTTGAAATATGCTAATCAAAAGCTATTTGTCTTCCTTTGTTTTAGTCCACTGCGTAAGGTTTGCACCACGCTTTTGTCTGAATGTTAGCTCTAATAGTGATTGCAATTGAATGTTTACGCACACAGCCATTTCTCGAGCGACATCATTCAAACATCTTGGTCTTAATGCATACGGCCTTGTTACTAACACGCAAAACGACATATGCACATGTATTATATCACCAAAGCGTACCGCAAGACATTGATTTAAACCAGGCCGGAGTCATGCACAATGGGAAAACAAAGAGTGTGTGTGCGCCGAGATAAATCAATAACAGCAACAAGCGCACAGAAGGGGAAAGTCACTAAATCATCTCTAATGCGCTGCAAAGTTGTCGCCCTGCTAGCATCTCCTGTACGACTAACACAATGTTGTTTTCAACAGTCCTAGGCTCGTGTACGTGCCACCCCTTTTAAAACGCTTTACAAGGAAAACCCAGCCCAGTGATTTAGGATAACATGACTCTGGTTCAAAGGATCAATGCAGGGCTGTTCGTTAATCAGTGTGTTGGAGGGGCTGGATAGACATCGCACAGTAAAAATGCTAAAAAAAAGGAGGAGACGCTAACAGCTAAGAGCACACGGGGAAAGGGAAGAACTGAAAAAGCTAGACGGTGTAAATACTATAGACCAGAAGTTTAGCCTTTTTTTTTTAAAGGGGGATATATTTATGTGATAGAACACATTGTACTATTGACCTTATTCCGGACGTTGCCTTACGCGCCGTTCTACACGGACTAAAAAGCCGTTTTCAGACAGCCCAGGAAATCGGTGCGTTGTTGACTTGTTGTTGCTCGTGTTCATTAAACATTGTACACAAATCAATTTACTTTATGTAACATTTTAGGGGCGAAACTTTTCCCTTGCTTGTCATTAGCTTTAACGGAGTTCTCGTCAAACGGAAGTGAGTTTACAGATGGAAGTGTAAAAAACTGCAAAAGTGGGCGGGGCAGAATAAGGTCAATAGATAATCGACAAAAAAAAAAAAAAAATGCTAGCTAGTTGGTAGGAAAATGGAGTGCAAGTGTATTCACCTTATTCCGGAAGTTGTCGTGGGCACTGCCATCTTTTTTCCGTTGTATTAGTTTACATGGAGCAGGCGAACGCAAAAGAAAATAAGTTCTGCATGGATTAAAAAGCTGTTTTCAGCTTGTTGTTGCACGTGTACATTAAACATTTTACACAAATCTTTATATCATATTTTAGCTGCAAGATTTTTCTCTTGTTCACCATTTGTGTCCAACCGGAAGTGCGTTTACTACAGGAGTGTGGATCTGTGGCAAAAAGAGGCAAAAGTGTGCGGGGCGGGATAAGGTCAATAACATATCACTTGAGGATTTTCCAATGTCAAGTTTGTGTGTGTTTGTTTAGTTTTATTTTTTTTGCGAGATAGTGCAAGGCAATAGAGGAAAATTAAGGATAAGTGTATTTGAGATAGTGTTGTTGTGATAGAATTTCAAACTTTAATTCAATAATGCAGTATATATATATTTCCACACAATATACTTAGAATACATTTTCAGCAGCAGCAATTTTATTTACAAATTGCATTTAAATACTGTATGTTAACTAGTGTGAGTTTGAAATTCAAAATTCAGAATCGATGTCAAGTAAAGCACTGAGTAACACACTGCTCAAGGCTATAGTAAAATGTATTCAGATAAAATCCAACAGAGCCGTGATCGAGGAGGAGCCGAACACATGAGCAAAGAGGGGTCACATGCAGGCGAGTCCTCAGGAGATGGGGCGGGCATTCTGGGATTTCTCTGAACAGCAGCCAAAAAAAGTCAAGGGCAGAAGGGCAGAGTAGCAGGAGGGGGGTGTTCATGGTATGAATGGAAAGAGGGCTCCACAAAATATAGTAGTTTCGTTCTTAATGCTTTATATTATCTGTTTTAAGAAAGAAAAAATTCCAGATAAGAATTTCCAAATCTGACCTGATTTAAAATGTTTACATGTAGCCACCATTTCCTAATATTAGCCTTAATTTGGTCTTTAAATAATCAGGCTTTAAGGCAAGACTATACAGACAGATACAGATTTTTTTTATTAATCAGATTAATCAGTTTTCTCTGTCAACATAAAGGTTTCCATGTGAAAACAACAAACTTGTCAAATCTGCTCCTAAAGATGTTTTATTATTTCTTTTAATAAGACATTGCAGCCATAGATTTGTCTGGGACATTTTAACCTTAAAGGTTGTTTTTTTCTTAAAATGCATTTTAAAGTAGCCTACACCTACACACACCAAACTTTACAATCTTGTACTTAGTAAGATTTTGACGGAACATATAGAAGGACTTGTTTATTTATTTATGTCTTATTTATTTAAATTTTAAGTCTAAAAAATTAGGATACATTTAAATTTTTAGGCCAATTTTGAGTCAGATCTACTCAAAAAAGAAAATATCCACAATCCCTTCGGTACAGTTATGTAACTAACATGTGTACAAAATGAACCAAGACATTTTAATTTGGTTCTCTCCATTTTTTCAGAATGAAATAAACAACTATGTGCAATTGTGGTCATTTTACACATGAAATGCCTTATTTCTACACGAAAACGTAACATTTTTATCTTAAATTTAAGTGAGTTCACTACAGGACAAATTTCAAATTGATATCTTTTTTTTTATTAACCTGCAGTGTCTTGCCTTAAACCTGTTCTGTGTATATAACCCCTGGACTAGTTTATTAAAGTCCACAGTTTTGGCACAGGCAGAAGTCAGTTTAGTGTTGTTGTCAACTGAACAGACTTTAGACCGCTCTATCAAACACATTAATAAATAAAACCATCATTATCCTTCAACACTGTGATCACATTGCAGACGCCTCTCGTATTGTGCAGCTTGGGTATAAAGAGTCCAGGGAGAAAAAGAGAGAGAAGCGCCACATGCCAGTGTGTTTGTGAACATGTGTGTGGGAGTGAGTAAGCTCGGGGGTTGCTACGATCACAGCAGAATCTGGGGAATGAGTTCCAAATGGGAATAGTGTTAGTTTTAGGATGTGCACGGAGCCAAAAGACATTCAGAGCTCTTCTGTTGTGAGAGACGAGGCAGACAGGAGCGCGCTGGCTTTGAAGATACTGTACTTTTGCATAAAATGTGATTAGAGAAAGCTGGTGTGCTCGCAGTGCATAGTTTTGGTGAAACTGGGGCAAGTTTGCAGATTGAAATTTGGACCGTCAACGAATAAATTCAATAGGAATAATGACTCGATTAGATAAGGCTCAAACTGGTGTGGTGGTTGGTGAGTGAGAGAAAAAGAAGCCATCTAGTGTGGAAATAAAATCCAGGACTTTGAGCATGCGAGGCAAAAATACTAAACAATATGTCGTTGTGCCACGAATGTAAAACAATGTCCAAATAGCAGGACCGAAATGATCAACTTTAAAGTGTGACAGATTAGACTACACATTTCACAAAAATTTCGTGAACATGATTATATTAATAAAACTTTACTAAATATCTTGCCTATTTACTCTTTGTTTGACAGTTTTTGTAAAGTTTATAATGTTACTTCCTGGTTGAACAGCAAATATGACAAAGGTAAACCCACAACTGTTACCTAGCAACAATACTGTAAACAAGGTCCAAAATCCATATAAATTACACAATAGCAACAACAGAATTGACAATAAATAATACCTGATAACACCTTTATTTTGTTGAATGATTGTGTACACTGTCAGAAAATTGTGTCAATTGTCCTTGTATTTTCAATGGTACGTCGCCCATTGATGACATCACAGAGGGATTACCTTTTAGAGTTTAGCACTACTTTTATTTATTGCAACTTTACGAATGAAAAACGATGACAAATAGATGACAGGTGCTATCCACCAAACTAAGTGATAATTAGAAAAACATGAAAACCTGTCATATAAACTTTATAAGCAGTAAAGTCTTCCTTACATAAAAATCAAGAAACACTTTTTTTTCTTTCTCACTTAGCATTTTTAACATATTTTGGGATTTTCATTGGTATAGAAATATCAAATATGTAACAATGTAGATGAAAAATCCCACTGGTGAGAAAAAAAGGCAATTTGGAAATATATAGAACAGAACAAAACGTGATAATTAAGCAGCTAATAGTAAAGCCGAGGTGTCAGCTGCTGAGCTAGCCTCTTCCAACCATAAATGTGCCGGGCTCCGCACCATTGGGAACAATAGACAATAATGCCATATATGGCTCTGTAGACCTCTGAGGGGTGATGATGGATTAAGATCTATACGCACAAGACACAGGCTTAAAAATGGTGAAAGGGTAGGCGAAAGTGTGGTTAAGATAATCCAATATTTATAACTCCTTTAGGGTAGGGTGAAGTGTTTATACAAGGGACAGAAATCCGCATTCGTCATCATTACGCCTTTTCTTTTCTTTGCCGAGTGAGACAAAGAAGTTCACAGGTCACCAAGGAGGCAGTTATGGGATGTATTTTGTCTTTTTTATGGACATGCACTTGGCTTATGTCTGAAGCTGAGCAAACAACTGCTCCCTGCCACCATCCATCTACGTGGGACTCATTATAACCTGTCAGATCACAGGGCAAACTATTTGTTTAAAAGCTGAGAACCTCTTCCTAAGGATCAAAGTGCCGCTGCAAGGTTAAGACCCCTCACATTTCTCATTCCCAACACGAGAAAGCGGCTCAGTCTGAATATTTACCAAACACACAAGGGCTTCTGTAGGATATGTAAAATGAATGGTTAACCAAGTGGCATGGATTTAGTGTTAAGGAGAAGTGTGAGGGCGCCTTCAGATACCCTACAACACGGTACGATGAGAATAAGTTTCAGTTCAACAAAACACAACACTATATACTACTGGACCAATATATATTTAAAAATATATCACATAAATGGAAAATGGTCTACAATATATTAAAAACTATTCTATTTCATACACAATATGCTTTGTTTCTTTATTGACTCCTTGTAGTTGGGAGCTAGTACTGGATATATATTTAAAGCCAGGTAAAGCTGCAAATTAGTAATTATATTGTTTTTCGAGTATATTTGTGACTTTGTAACAAAAATGAGACCACTGCGCGCTGTCTGAATCTAGTAATAAAGCAATTTATGATTAGACAACCTGGAAATAATAACTGAAAGCAGCACTCTGATTGGCTGTGCTTGGGGCGGTAACAGGCGTTTCACTTTGCTGTCTCACAAAAATTGCCAAAACGTTTATGAGAGCTAAAAACTAGTTAGACAGACACAGAAAAGTTTTGCTGTGTGAAAATAAGGTAGTTTAATTTAGAAAATATAAGAAAATATGTTGTTGTTTTTTTGATAGCTTTAAGAAATGATTAATTTCCATACTGTATCAATCTAAAAAGTGTGGGAATTGTGGTTAATCAAATCTATCAAAAACAAAACTCACACACTGCAGCTTTAAATGAGCAGCACACTTTTTTTCCCATGTAATAAAGTAAAATCTGTTTTGTAGAAAATGTTACTTCTGGATAGAAGTCTAAACGTCAATGACAACCTGTGTAACCTTTTCTATGATGGAACACGCCTGGACGATTGCATGGACTGAAATTTGTTTTGTCCCAGTATATTGTAAAAGCAGCTGCTAGTGTCAAAAGGAGGCCACCGTGTGCTGTCTGTATCAAATTATAAAACATTTCTATCATCCGAGAACCAGGAAGTGTGCTGTTAGCGTGCTAGTTGTTGTTAGCATTACAGTGACAGCAAAACTCCACCCTGGTTTCTGAATCATGGAACACGCTTATAAAATCATCACGTGAATAATTAGAATGAGTTAGGAAAGTAAGTCTGAATAGCTTACAATGAGCCAGTTCAGTTTTTCACGTTTATATGATGTAAAAACCAAGTACAGCAGCTTTAAATGCAGCTGTATGTAACTTATGTGATGACCTGTGCAGAACTGGGGGCTGTGTTATGTAACGGACGGTTAAAAACGTCACATCCTTATGGAGGAGCCTGTCAGAGCACATCACATCACACACATCCACCCGCCGACCTTTAATGCACTGCTACCTCAGCTTTAGATCCAGAAATGCTTTACAACAAAGAGCTTATTGTGTTTACAGTATCCAGGGGGACACAACACTTTCAGGTGCAATTACATGTCACTCCCTCTAGTTGTAGTACAAGAATTAGATTGTACGGGATCACTTTGAAGGAAACATATTGCGCAGAATCAACTTTTATGGGTATTATAATGGCTTTAAACTGAAGTCAATGGAGCTGGTTCTATAATCAAGTTGTTTTCGGACAACATTGAGGTTTACAAGGAACAAAAAGTACAATAATGCATAAGAAATTATCATTAAATGCCAGATAAGCATAAACATATCTTCTTTAATCCCGTTTGTGGCAATGGGTGGATGACTTTGCAACACTATCTCACAGGAACATGATATTATAACTTGATTTTTTTAAATTATAATAATTAATTTACACATTAGCTGCAACCTAGCAAAAACCTAGCAAAAAATGTTACAAAAGCATGATTTTGAAATGACTTTTAAATTATTTTCAACATTTAAACCCTGAGGAAATCATTGGAGGTACAATGTTAAACCCCGAAAAGACCCAAATTTATTAAAGCAGCTGAAAATCACTTGGTATGTATTAAATAAAAACTGAAATCTATAAAGAATCTCGCTCAAATTAGCATACTTTCAAAAATCTTTTCTTACTAATGAATTCAGTTGCTTAAAAACTGGAGCTCCAGTTGTAAATAATGAATTTAGCTCATCAGGCCCTTGGCAAAAATGTTAAAACAGCTATGTGCAAAATAAACCTTTAGGAAATATGTTCAGCACTCAGCACATATGTATGAATTAACAGGCTGTGACCAGATCCACTGTGAAACGTTAGAGCGTCCTTGATATTAAAGATGACTAATTGACACCGTTGATAATGTTTAGCTGCTATTTGCGAAGCTCTTGCAAGTTACCGATGTTTTGTGAGCTATAACTGTTTTTGTTTAGTGGAAATCAAGCCACAAAATGGGAACAAGTCAACAATCAGTATCATGTAACATGTCTTCGCATGATATTGTGTCGATGCACCTATTGTTATTGTAGTGTATGTTGCAACACTGGAATGTCCCCACTGTATGACAAATGTTTCTTAACGTTCCACAAAAGAATCTCTAAAATATCCAGATATTGTCTCTTCCAAAAACGTAATAAATGTCTCAGTATTGTCTTTTGGAAATGTCATTAAACGTTTGTTTTTTTTTTTTTAATGGAAGTAATCTATAAATAAAAACAATCAGGTAGTCTTTACTTTGCATTTTAACTGTTTCTTTATATTGTAGCATAGAGCCAATTGGGTTTTCTTCTCACAAATAAACCTAAATTACTTACTTACATATGATTTTGGCTTTGAATATCTATATTTAGAGATGATATATTATTCATTAGTGATTTTCATAGTTGTTAAACCCATCTAATACAGCATTTAATGAAACTAGAGCCCTCCTTGAAACTGGGGAATAAGCCGAGGATATGAACACTGCATGAGATTGAGATGTTAATCAATGTTTGTTGTATCTGTCCTGCATCAAATAAACAATAAATAAATAGACAGTAATGTTTATAATTGAAACAACAGTGTGCCTAACCTCATATGACACTGTCCATTTTCCGAACCGCTCTAAACTCAATCACATGCAGCGCAAGTCATTTTTCAGGCATGTTATGATAACCTAGCCTTGGGGTCATAGATTATTAAATGTTCCATCACGCATTTTATGATACAGATATTTAATGTAAACACATTCCAATCAAAGCGCCGCACTCTCCGCCTTCCGTGCGCGCAGGTGTTGTCTTAGCTCATGTGTGAATTGTGCGGCATAATCCACGGCTGGCTGAGTCTTCAAACAAGCGACTCTGTATTGGTCCGTTTCACGCCGAAGCTTTATTTTTCTATTTTCCTTTCTTCCTTTTTTTATCAGCCCTGTCTATTTTTAGCCCCTTTACTGCAGCCGAGGCGCACAGTACAGTATGTTCCATAAAAGCGCTCATGACCACATCCGAAGGCATGCCGTGTGCTATATGCATGCTGGAATTATCCTGACAGGACCGCGAGAGAAAAGGAGGGCACACACACCATGGTAAGGACATGTAAAAATAGCCAGCATCCGCGGACCCACAAGAGACGTGCGCGTGCATATCAACAAGGATGCACAGACAGTTATAAACATAGGAGGGCTTAGATAGATGAGACAGCCAAGTAAGGACGAGGCGACACACTGGTTTACGTAAACAACAGACCAGTAAATGTGGTACAGTACACTTGATCTGATGGATAGAGCAGTGACATGCAAAAAAAAAAAAGGGGGGGGGGGAGATAAGTGGGGCGGGGAGTTCCAAGGCAACTGTCGTCTCGGCTACAGCGGGCGTTCAGAAGCAATGTCATGGTACTGCATCAAGGAAAATATCTATATTCGCGAGAAGACGGGATAGTAGCAGCAGTGAGGACGCTGTCATGGTGCTGTGATCTATTTTTGCGGCTCGCCTGCAAAAACAGAAGGCATCAAATCCGTTCTCACAATTCCATCTGGAAAGATTTGCTCAGTTTACAGAAAGAAAAAGGTTTTACGTTACAGGGAAAGTCACGGGAACTGAGTGGAAAAGCAATGAGGTACAATCTGATTAAGGATGGTCCGATATGGATTTTTTGAGCCGATACGATATCAAATATTTGGTTTGCTGCTGCGGAAGATAACCTTCTACCTGAGATTTTAAAGTCCATAGTAAGACCCACAAACCTAGAGTTGAAGTAAAGATCATAATTTGACACTTTATAACTCACTTTAGTAAAAAATAATGAAAAAAACATATATATTAATCTGGGATATATTGTTGCATCATTATCTAAACAAACAGTCATATTTGACCTTAATTATTTGTTTGTCCAATTTTTCCTCATTAGGAAAAGACTCGAGTACAGACCGACTTGAAACAGCACAAAAAATATTGGCGCCAAATATCACCTGATTTTGATGATCTCCATGAATACCCAGATGTTTTGTGAGCTAGCATTATGTTTGTAGATTGTATATGTTTTTTATAAGTTTTTGCCCCAACCAACTTGCCAAAATGGAAAGGATCACAAGAAGCTCATATTGAAATATCTTCAATTTGTACTGTATTGTACTGAGACAATAGGCTGTGTGTTAAGGAGGAAGTCATATGTCAGAATAACACGTAACAGCACTTGACATGAAAAGCTTCAAAGCCAAGGACAGAGGAAAGGAGACGGGGTGGACGGACAGGAGGCGTGTGACCTCGGAGGCCCCTCAGCACTCCACAGCAGCAGCAGCAGCAGCAGCAGCAGCAGCAGCACACGGCTCTGTAGTCTGCAGCGTGAGGAGAAGAGTGAGCGATGGCCAAGGTTACAGTTATCTGACACAAGCTGCTCCTGGGGATTGTAAACACACTCACTGTTGGTGTGGGCCCAACAAAGCCCAGCTACTGTTGCAGCGCTGCACCTACTAATGGAGATCAAAATACAAGCGAGCACCACTGTTGTAATTGAACATTGTCAAAAGAATTCTGTCTCAAAGTCCAGCCCGTCCAACGACCAAACATTGAACAAGGACGTCTCCAAAAAGAGCGCAAAACTTAGTCAGACAGAAACACACAGACAGGAGGTGTGTCAGACGGCACAGCAGAGTTTTAACGAGGGTAACCTTGAGTGAGCTGGCACTGGCTCATTACCTGTGGTGCGCTGCCAAAGGGCACGTGGGTAATTTATGTAACACTGATAATACCTGAGCTGTGAGAGAACAATACAGAAAGTGAAAGGAAAACAAAGAAAGACTAAGCTACAGCCAAACTCACAAAAAGCAGAAGACGATGCCAGCGACATCATCCTTTCTATTAATATCCCACAATCATGTTTTTGTTATTAATAATAGAGGGATTATGTGCAGATAACAATGGTACTAAGGTGACAAGGTGTGTGTGTGTTTTCTTCTTTTTACTACACTAATCCCCCAGCCAGGCTTCGACTAGTTATGTCAAGTGGAAATCGTGCCTCGGGTGTAAAATCCACCTCTTAATGGGGAGGTGCAGAACATTCTGAGTGAACTGGAAAACGTCCAGTTCCAGCACCTATAGTACAGGCTGGCATTCCTCTGCATCAGCTCCTGACTGTGTACATGTTAGCGCATGTAGTTAGCATGGGTTGTGAGAAAACAACATGTAATGAAACCACACTGCCATTGTCCTCTTTGTTAGGTGTTGACAGCTCGCATTAGACAGAACAGAGAACACAGAAACTCCCCCCGAGCCCTCACATAGCTGCATGATATTAAAAGACAGCATAGTATTAACTGTCATGGAGCAGGAACACCGAAACTGCGAGTGAGCCGGCATCCCCCACCTCGGGCATCTCAGACGCTTTTATACAAGTCCTCCAGAGTTCACTTCATTGTGCCGAGCGTGCAGCATATTCAGCAGTGAATATGTGTGGCCTCGCAACAAAAGAGCTGGAATGCCCTAACGCTGCCAACCACTCGCCAACATGCCCCCACTATTTTCTGATAAATATAACTTTTTTTTACTTCGTTAACCTTGTACTTGGCTCGCCCCTGGCAGCGAGGCATGGACTTGATTAAAAGATGTTTTTTTTTTTTTACTGGCTATGCTTGTTTACCTTCATTTGACCTTATTAAACATGCTGGCTGCTCATGTTAAAGTCTCCTAAATGTACTGAGCTAGACTTTCAATACGCTGGAATAGAAGAGGGAGACATATCAAACATGAATAATATTGCAATTGTTGTTTTGGAGATATGCAACATTTGAATATTAAGTATATCGACTATAATATAAAATATCACAAATGAATGTGTAAACTCCAAAACAGGGGTATAAAGTTATTTTTCTGCCCTTTTACGGTTAATTTTATGGTTAATTCAGCACATTCTTGATGAGTTGTTACTATATTGTCTGAATTTTATTACTGAGATACTCCTACCCTATAATCAACACTGACTCTTGAGATTAACGTACATAATCACCCACAATTCACTTCACCTTCCAAATCCCTGGTACAGGAGCAGATGAGGCAGCATGTTTTTACAGGTTTATAGCATGTGCAACAAAATCACCCACTTTCTCTGAGGAGTACTTAGTGCTCCATAGTCGCTATTTATTACAGCAGTAAAACCGGCAGACGCTCAGTGACTTGTCCTCAAGTTGAGGTAAAGTCCTCAGACCTACCACACATGCTTTCTTAATCTATAATCCCATAGGAGCCGGCGCATGGTGTCACTGAGGACATCAGCAAACCAGAGCAGTGCTAAGTCAGCGCCTCGAACCTGTCTTCCAGTCGACCCCGAGCACGTATATTACATACTGTATACATTGGGGCAGTGCCAATTGTTTGAAAATGAACTTGTGGTGGTAAAGCTGCCGGCTGCACCTGTTACATGCCTCCAATTGATACTGGCCTGAGGGGGGATTAGGCGGGAGGGGGAGGGGGCAAGGACCAGTCACTAAATGAAATGCAAGACGAACACAGACATATATAGGAAGATCTGATGCTATATGTTCTATGGGTTGAGCATAAACACAGCTGCTAACGAACCCTTCCCTTTTTTTTACTTTTGCAAATTGATTAAAATATCTAGACAAATCCATGTATTACACTTATTATCCGCTTTCTAAAACATGTTTTTGACTTGTTGCTGCAAAAAGTCAAAGGATCAAAGACGTAGTTGGATAGTAGTAGTAAGAAATATATAATAAAACATCACCAGAAAGCAATATCTTCGCAGTGTGATGTCAGACTAGACTCTTTGGCTTTTTCGTCCTCTTGAAAAAGCAATAAAATATAGACTCGAAATTCAATCCTGTAGTAAAAATTGGTTTTCTCATTGCTCAAAGAAAGACCAAATATCTGAAGGCTATTGGCAGACATGAAATATTACTGAATGTAAGGGGGGGAAAAGTCTCAAAATACACTCAAACAGAAGGCACGGGCTCAAGAATAGCATCTGGTATATGGAGTATGTGGTAAACCTGTGATCCACGCCACAGGAGCCATTGAGAGAAAGGGATTCAGGGAAGCTCCCAAACAAAGACTTGTCACTCTGAAATGTTGCATCAGGTTTTCAGGTGCCAAGAGAGAAGACAAGATCTGATGTTAAATGAAGAGAAAGTGTGGCAGAGATGAGTGAGAAAAAAGATGACTCTGACAAGAAGGTGGGTTGGTGAAGGTCATGGGGGTGGAAATGGTGTCACTTTGAGGATTGTGGCTGACATGTGAAAATATTGAGCTTGGAGGCTGCATATTAATGTGTTATTCTCATGTTGATGCAAATCAGATGAGTGTCTTTGTGTAGGGTGCAACAATTTATATATTTGACAATGTTTTTTTTTTTTCTGCAAATGCAATTTCTGACTATGGGGTGGCACGGTTACAAGGCAAATTGATCGTAAAAAAAAACAAAACATCAGGAGCATTTTGGAAGCTAAAATATAATTTCAATTCAATCTACACTCCAAAACAGTAAACGAAAATGTCAAACACTGCGTCAAGTTTGAGTCACATACTTGACAAATGATGACGGCTACGGTGTCAATTCTGACTCTGCAACAATTAATCGACTAATTATGATTTATCGAATATAAAAAATAACCATAGTTGATTAAATAAGACACTTTTGTAAATATTCTTTATCTAGAAGTCATATTTCAAACTTTATTTGGTTAAAAATGTATTGGAAAAAGTCTCATTGTACAATAGAAATAATTGTTTGACTATGGGAAAATAATCACTGCCAGTCCTAGTGTCAATTATTGTGAAAAATTCACTTTCTTTTTATAGTAATCGTAACACAAGGGCACAGAGAGTAGTGATTTAGAACCTAATCATAACAGGTACAATACATTTTATGCAATTAGTGTCTGAAGTTTACACAAAACACAATGAAAACAGCTTGGCAAAGTAGGTAGACATGTATCCATGGTAGCGCCACAACAGCTGTGAACTGTGCAGAGTAAAATTAAGACTAATTAGAGATTTAATTAGGTACTTGACTGTTTTGCCATCTCATCAACATGAATAAATAATTGATAGTTAAACTCACTGAGCAGTCTACAATATGTGTCCAAACACTGGTGTACAGTGTACTCTCTGTGCCAGTCCCACGCCCACATAAATGTACAGCCGGTCATGGAGGATCTTGAAAACATAACACAACACTCTTCAGTCATTGGGTTATAGGCAGATAAGTGACGGCAGCGGGAAATTTAAAAAAAAAGCTGAAATGTGCAAAGTATTTTAAATTATATTATTTTGTCACAATATAATCGTAATTACCTAAAAACAAACAATTGTGATTATGTTAGAAGCAAAATTAAGTAACTTCAATCTGTACTCCAAAAAGTACACCTAAATGCATTGTGTTTATTGTTTATACAATAATAACTTTACTTTTGCATTTGATTTCATAAAGCTGGTCACTTACTACTGGAAAAGTAATGTATTGGAAAGAAAGAAAACTAAGGATTTCCCTTTTTCATTTCATTTTGCTATATTGTGATGTTTCGTCTCACAATAACTACTAAACTACTACTAAAATTCAATATTGCGACATCTAGTGTTGCACAATCAATCAACTAATTGCGACGGCTGCAATTTTTAGTGCAACACTTTCTTCCACAAACAACAAAATATCCAATGCTATTCAGCATACAGACTGCTCACTAGTGATTTGATAAAACATATTCTGAAACAAGCAACCAAAACGTAACTAAAAGAGGCAAAAACGCAACTACCATCAACAAAAACATGACTTAAGTGACAAAAAGATGAAAAAGAGTTGCTAAAAGTGACAAAAATGCAATAAAAACTGACAAAAACCTGATTTTAAGCGACAAAAACCTGACTAAAACTGACAAAAATCTGACTGAAAGTGACAAAAACGGAGAAAATCGTGACTAAAAGCAACAAATCCAACACCAAAATGCCAAAAACGAGACTTCTAAAACATGTGATTCTTTTATTATACTTTGTCAGTTCATATTTCAGTCTTGTTGTCAATTCTCCTGTTCCCATTATTATTATTATAGAATCGCAAATCTAATCAATATCACAATACTGTTCAGGAAAATCACAATTCGATATTTTTCCCAAACCGTGCAGCTCCAGTGACATCTCTATAGCGTACCTGGACATGCAAACCCGCTGACAGTATCCCCCCAGTGCCGCTGTTCGCACAATGTAATTACAACCACCTTGATGACAGTGAACTTTAACTCCTGAGTCCCTTCACTGTGTTTAATTATCTTTATCAGACTTTCTATCAGCCCTTTTAATTAAAACTGTGTTATATCATCTACAGGGACTTGCCAATCGAGTAACTGTGGACCGAGCCAAACTGTGAGGGCACAAACAACTACAGTGATTCATTTTACAGATAGAGCAAGCGCAAAACAAATTGATTTTGGAAACGTTGTGGCCAATTTGGGATAAGACAATGTCGACCTTGCCTGTGTATGAAGGTGGTATGTGAGTGAGTTTTAGAGCAATATTGCAATTTACAGTCTAAATGTGTGCCATGGATTATGATTAAAACAATGTAAGTCTCTCAAGAGGATGGACTGCAGGTTTATTGCTACTAACAGAATAAACGAGGGCAACATACTATACTAAATACTTTTCTGAGCACACTTCAGTATAAGAGCCACAAATAGTCTGCATTTTTCAGTCAGGAATCTGTCCTAGACCTACCTCTCTCTTCTATATGTGACCGAGCTGGTTTTGTTCTGACATAAACCTCAATGATGCACAGAATAATATATGTGCTAACCTTAATTTGCGGGCGGTGTTACACATGGTTAAAATACAGGATGTTTCTTAAGTGTGAGGAAGTTAGTCAAATATAAAATGACAGTGTTTTGGGATCTGACAGGTCTGTATAATCAGACGCACAGTGAGAAGTGCAGATCTCTGAGTCACACTTGTTGTCAGCAGCTTTTCCTCCAGGGCTGTCACACATACGCTTATCCCACTGATGGATAACAGTCGCCTGATGCATTGATGTCAGCAGAGGTTTTACAACAAGAATATATGTGTATAGTACAAAGCATAGGGATGAGCGATTTTAACAAAAAAGGTATAAACCGATCCTTTTATATATTTGCCATTATGTGTAATTCTGTTGTAGTCTTGCTTTATTCCTTAAAATCGTTGCTTTTTTATTATAAACATTATGCATAAAATGAAAAAGTTGCATCTCCAAAACAACATTCACATCCATTTTTCAATATATTGCCTTCTTCTGATGTGAAACAGGTCAATTATCGTAGTTTTGTTGGAAACTACACAAAGACAGCATGATAGCCGAGCAGTTAAGTCGCAGAACATACAGACATTTTTTTGTTGAATGTCTCTTTTTACTGTCTTGTAATAAAATGACATAAAGAAATCCACAAAACCAACCGAATCCACATACGTTCAACTAGGTCACCGTTTGATGCAATTGTTCAAATAATTCTCTGCAACTAGGGTGCGAAAATAAACCTGGATACAATCAGGACTAAACAAGGACTAGAACAGGACCAAATCAAGCCCACGTCAAGACTGAAATGGGAAAATAAAAGGGGGCCTACAGTGGAACCTTGAGGCACCCCTTTTTCAATTGTACATTTGACTGACTGAGCACCATCAGAAATAACTTACTGACATGATCTATAGTGAAGATATGACCTGAACCACAAAACTGCACTGGAATCTGACCTGTTGCGTAACGTTTGTCAGTGGTAGCGCCGTTGCCCGCAAACCCCAAAGGTTGACAGTTAGATACCCTATATCTGTTTTGCATAATGCATCTGTGTTCTTCAGCAACACACTCTATCACAGAAAAAACAAGCCATTTACATCACTAAGGATTCAGCTGGACATAACGGTGAGATATAGGACCAGTTATTCAAATTACGTATACATAAAATTTATTCTTTATGCACCACCTGCCTCCTGCTACTTCTGTCTCTTAATTCAGCGTATTGTGAGGCATTTGATTCAGCAAAAGTAGAAGATGGCTGATTTGTGCAAACAAGACTGACTTAATCACTAAAGAGCATCAGAGAAAATGCAAACAGTGCACATGCTGTTTTTATATTGAAATTGATTCTCGGCAATTGTTTAATAAAGACTGCTTTCGTTGGAGGCCATTAAGAATGCACCCGTAGCCTGCAAGTCATTTCCATTAGCGTAAACATAGAGAAACTCCTTTGGCTATGTTGTTTTCACATGTTGTATGCATTACAAAGGAACAAAAGGCCCAGAGAACTTTCAAAATGTAAATATAACGCAAGACTAGTTTTCTATTGAAACCAACTGTTTTTGAGCTACAACAAAGGGCTGTGCAATTACTCATATTTTAATCATGATTTCAATTATAGCTCCAAACAATTACAAAAATTGAATAATTGGAGAGGGGAAAAGTAAGTAATTAAATTCTGTGATGAATGATATGCACACTTATTCCAAAACCTGGACCATGAAAAGAATAAAACGCTATTTCCAGACAATCAAATGTATTTTTGAAGACTAAATCATTGTGTTTTGTTCTGATACAGAGCTCATTCTAAAACAATTTAGGAAAATGCAATGTTGTCATGATTAATTGATTTATTTTTCAGTCGTACTTGTTCAAAAGACTAAGTCCTAGTTTCACTGCTAGTTTCAGCACAGAACTGAACCAGAAACCCAACATTACACCATTTTCTTGCACCGACAGTAGCATGCTGAGTAATCCTGCTGACTTGTGGCAGTGGGGGGAAAAAAACTTCAAATATGAGATACGATCAAACAAAGAATGAATCAAATAGTATCAGAGGAGGAACAGTTTGTGCTTTTTTGGAACTGAGAATCACAAAAACCACTTCCTTGTTGTGAATGAGACAAGGCTGTCCAAGAAACCGCACAACTTTCATAAAATACCTCCCACTCAGCTTTATCCTGCCACACTAGCGTTGCAACTGCATGGTGTTTACTCGGCCCTACAATGAAACAGATGGTGCAAAGCAGTGAGCACTTGCACTTGGGAATAAATAAATAGCCGTTTTGTTTTGGCTTATCCCGCCTCCAGCTCTGCGCCGCGACCCATGGACTGGCGCCAACTAGGGCAGCCACTACACACACTATTTCATTTCACCTATTGTTTTACAAACTTCCTGGAAATCCTATTTAGCAAGTGCAAGTAATTGGTTTTCCTAAACAAATCTTTGGGCTTTAGTGAGGTAGAGTTAAATGGGCAAAATGCTATCCTGTCTAGACATCCTTGAGGGGAGCTATGATGTTAGCGTATTGATTAGCCGGGAAAAAAACGCAGTTAAATGTCACAGGATGAACAGGAGATGGGGCACATAAAATTGGATGCACCTTCTCTGCACTGCGGGTTTGTCTGAGTGCACATTAGAGTTTCCAGTTTAAATGTCAACAAGCTTCACTCCTAGTCATTTACAAACAGTAAAGTTAAGCAGGTTAATTCTTCTGTGTAATTACTTTTGACTTGAAAGGTAAAAAGCAAAAAGGTATCCAAATCTAGTGTCAATCTGAGCTATATTAATTGTGATTGTGGGTACGAGGTGGAATTACACAATAGGGTTGTATACTAGCAGCATCGAGACTAGAATCTCTTTTGAAGTATCAATACTGAAAAAAATTACATATATAACAAAGTTGGACCTTTTCTGAAGAGTTTTAGAATGATCTTTGGTCTTTATAGTGTTACTAAATACTAACAGTGAAGATAATATTGATTTCATAGCTCTTAATTAGAGTTTCCAAATTGCATTCTACTGTCTCCAAGTGTAGGAGTGTTTTATTGTGATATCAAAATTGGTATTTCGTGTTGTTTTTTTTTATTGAGCTTGTAGTCTTGTTTTGTCACAGTATAATTGTTGCCAGCACTTAAATGAAGTAAAGAATTACAATCTACAGTCCCTCTTGTTTTTTTTAGCATGATGCTGCAACAAAATAATGCATTTAGGCGTGCTATTTGATTCATTTTGACAGTCTACAATTATATTTTACGGCTGTTGATCTGGCTTTCGTTGGTAATACTTTTGCACGACTCGATACAAATAACTTAGCAGGAGGCACCATTGGATCTTGCAGTGACGTGACATCTGACTTTGCCAACATCTTTATATGGGCACGGTTCAAAAGAAAGCCCTGTGTGCTGGGATTACCCACGCCACGCAGGTGTTGAGTATCAAGTGATTCAACAATTGGCAGAAGGCCTACTACACACTGCGTGCCACTGCGGGCCTGCTTTGCCAACCTCAGCTTTTGGGATCAACGCCATCAAATTACGATAACGCGTTTTGCCCGTGCACGCTGCAGCGGGTTCGGTACATATTTGTTCTTTTGATTACCTCAACCACAGACCGCAATTGTTTATATTTGTGAATGTGTGTGCGGTAGAGCGGAAAAGTGATTGGTTAATTGACAGATGTAAATGGGAGGGGTGGAAGAAAGGGAGGACACAGGAGGAAAGTGTGTCACAGGCCACTCGGGGTTGATTAACGTTCTAATGCTCTTAAGTAACACATTTTTAAAAGTTATGTCAATTTGCTTAAAGATTAAATAACAAAGACAGTGTACACACGCTAGACAATATTGTTGAAAAAAGATAGTGAAAAGAGGGACAGCTTGCAGTCAACATTATGCAACTTCTAAAAGACAAAGAGAACTGCAGTGATGAACACAAAGTTGTCTAGTTGAGCAAGTGCCAATAAAAAATGTAAATTATTGATTCAATGTATTTATATTATATGTTGTTCGATTTGGTTAGTTTTTGTCATCATTTTTATTTGTGGGAACCATAATTTATCTTCCTTTCTATGCATTTTGGGTATAAGAACTTTATAGGTTTATTTACAAACTTACTTCATGCACATGCACACTTTTATGTCAATCTATGTTAGGGCTACATAGTTTGGGAAACATATTTAATTGTGAATTTTCTGTAAGTATTGCGATTGTGATTAGATTTGCAATTTATGTTTTAAGACTAAGGTTCTGTTTGCATTTTGACAAAACGTTTGCAATAGCTATGAATATATGGATTGACTACAGGGTACGCCGTTTTTATGCAGAATAAAACAGGATATCTTGTTGTGTATGGATGAGATTTTGGTACTTGCGTCCATTAAAATTGCAATTTCGATTTGATTGCGATTAATCTTGCAGCCCTAATCTATGTTTCTGACTTTATCAACTATGCAAATCCTGACCACTAGTGTACCTGAAGATTAAAAGGAATAAAAATATGAGCAGGTATGAGGTTGTACATTGCGTCACACATACACCTCTCTGGCCAAATGTACTTTCAACGGGTCAATAATCTAAACCTAACTATTTGGAATTACTATCACAACCGGTTGAACCTAAACCAAAGCCACGCATGTGCTAAAAGGTGTCGCTGATACTGAACTGCACAGCTCCACTTGGCCTTGCTGCATGAGGTCAAAGCCGACATATAGACAGTGTATTAACTCAGTGTACAGGCTCAACCCCTGAAACCAAATCTGGCGTGTGCACCTGTGGAAATGAGACACTGTGTTCCAGCATGGAAAAATAAAACCTACCCCCCCTCCCTCCCTCCCATCAGCCTTTTGACTCCCTGTCACTGTCCAGGTAGCACAGTAACATGCACTGATCCCATTGATGTCGCTTTACAAGTTCAGTAAAGACGGCATGTGCAGAAACATGAGTCTGAGGTGCGTGGGACAGAGCGGGCGATGATGGGACGCAGAAGGGGATGTCAGGCTACAGTTTTGGGGCAGAGGGGGTCGAGATGAGGGGGGGTATCTGGGGTCCTACCTTGGTGGTCTTCTGTCCTCCGCTCTTCAATGTTGTTTCTTTACATTTGCTCCCAGCGCTCATCCAAACACAGGCCTTGGCGTGGAGCTGTAATCAGAGGACAGCGTCAGTAATTCCGCCGCACTGTATATTTGCCAACAGCCGAGTAAAAACATTGTCCAGGCCAAGCAGTCCAGAGCGTGAACTGGCTTAAGGGTTGACCTAGGAGGGAGGAAATGGTAGCACTAGTCAGGGGAATACACATGGTCACTGATGCATGCATGTACTGCCAAGTCAGGGATGACAGGGGCGGAGTCTGAGCAGGCCGAACGGGAAAATCCCAGAAGGAGGTGCGAGGTTTTCTTGTCTATGCAAACCACCGTACGATTTTCATGTGACCAGCTTGCCGCTAAAAGGCTTAACAGTCTAATCCTTCAGCCAAATGAAGTGTCTAACTTAAGGCTTAAGTTGGCCAAAGGAATCAAAGGGAGTTTTACCCTCAGTCTAACCTGATATTCAAACGGACACGATGTTAAAAGTCTCTTTAGAGAGCCAGGGCCAGCCCACGTTTTATGGCAACTTTTAATATTTTCTTAGTTCAAATGTTACTACTGTGCACTCGCTACTGCAAACTCTCCTCTGATTTTAACATATTGAGTCAGCTCGTTTTCAGCTTGTCTATTCAGCCTATTAATAATTTTATGATTTGGCACCCAGCCAAAACAAAATGGGTATGACTTTTATGGCCATCTAGAGTGTCAAGCAGTGGTTTTCTCAGTTGCCCAGTTCATCTCCAAAGCATATAAAACGTAGCCACAAAACTCCTCTCACCCAAAATGTTAACAAGAGCCCAGTTCAGGTTTAGCACTAAGGGTTTAATGGAGAGTGACCATGTGCAACTATTTCTGTTCTTTTTCAGAGCCTGAAGATGTGATGATTATTAAAAGATGACGCAGTATCGTACAGTCAATGGTGTCCAACTCATTTATGAAGTGAGAAGGTTTCCCTCGAGATCACAGCAGGGCATCTGCCATGACATGCGCTCAGGAGGCGAGAAAGAAACATGTCTACTGTATCTTGTTCCGTATTTTGTGCAGTCGACTGTATAATTTTACATCAACACAAAATTCAATCCAGGTGAATACTAACTTTGTTTACATTGATCCTTTTATTGATTAAAAAACAAATAAGGGACTATCACAAACCACTTATGAATGAATGAACCACGTTAAAGCTTCTAATTTGATAATCAAATGTAATATTGAGTAATGATTACATAATAATTGTCTGTGATTGTGACCTACTTTCTCCACCTTGTGTCATCATCCACTGACCTTTTGCCAAGTAGATCAATTACATTTTTATTTTTCTTTCTGACTTGGCAGGCTGTGCACATCGGGCCACTCCTATCTCACACCAGAACGATAATAAAATAATTCATCTGGAATGCTCACTCTCAATGGGATTGGCTGCCAGTTGCTTTATCCAAAACAACCTTAAATATCCCAGACTATTAGATAAACTCCATTATCTGGATCCAATTTGAGTTAATTTGGCATTCAGAGTCACTGGAGTCATGCAAAATTAATGTTTTCAAAACTTCAAAAAGACATGGCAAAATAAAGCAGATACAGTAGCTCCTTCAAACATGTATCCAAAATCCAAACCCACTTTAATAATGCTAGAAAATAAAGCTCTTTGCAATTCTTTGAAGGCGATGCAGATACTTTGAATACAGTTAAAACTGGAGCAATTCAAAAGTGCATCATATAGTATCTTATAAGTATGAATTCTAAAAACTAAACAAATAATAACTGTGACCATGTTTGAAGCAAAATGTCAATTCAATTTATACCTGTTATATCTGTTTGATTATGTTACATTAACTTTCTCATCAGAAAGTCTAAAGCTGGTCACACACTTGAGGAATTGTAATGTATTTAACAATGCAAATAAAAGAAAATAATTGTTAAATGGTGATGTCTCTCCTCTGAATGAATGACATCCTTAGTGCATTCTTCTTGGACTATTCCATCACATAAACCCCATTATAAGCTTTAACAACCCTTCTCCTGTACACCTAATACATTTCACCGCGCTTTTTACACTTGTATAATCTGCAAACGTCGTTGTTAGGTGGTCCGCTGCTGATAACCATAAAGCCCTGAGGTGAGTGACCCTTTTAGTAGGAGTGTGGGTTTGTTTTCATGATCCGATATCCCGCTATGGCGATCCACTGTGCCCATGCATCTGATTTGCCCGGCTACTCCATATGCTAAGCCCGCTCTCGGAGCACTGGGGAGGGATAAATATGCAGCGGCACATGCAGCCAGATAAGAGGGACAGCTGCTGCAAGGTATGTCTCGACCTGCAGGGCTTCAGCAAGACGCCAAAACTCTGGTCCTCAATTTGTCAAGTCATGCTGCATTCATATTTCATTTGGATGTATTGAGGATTATGTAATAAGTTGTGATAGGAATATAATATAGTATAATAACAAAATCAGTATAACGATTTATTTAAAGATGCACTATGTAACATTTATAGTGGAGGGTCAGCCGCCTGCTTGTCTCCATGGAGATGTTGCTTCACAGAATGTTTTTAAAGCTGTTTTTGGCAATAAAACATCTCTAATTGAATAAAAGCAAGACAGATAAGTTTAATGCCAAGTTGCCGACCTGTGGAATATTTCAGACAAAGCAATAATAGCATCTCCATGAGAAAAGTTACATAGTACACCTTTAAAATTAGTCAAAAGGGAAAAGTAACTATATTATTGAAGCTGAAGCTGATTTGTTTTATTTTTTATAGGTTATAGGTTAAATCAACTCAAAACTTTAAGTGGTTGCTAGTCTTCTGAGGTCAGATTAAATTATATACATTACATTGTACATTTTAACTGGCAATTTGTGTCAATTTACCAATGGCAAAATAATAGGCATTGTCTGACTTTGATTATTGAGTTACTTTTTAGGACAGAATTTTACATTTAAAATTTTCTGCTAACCAAAAATTAGTCAGAGTTCCTTTTATATCTTTCAGACGTCTTAACATATGTGTAGAGGAGTAAATCTGACATTGAAATGTAATGTTTGGGCGAACTTTATAATAACAATCGTGTTTCCACTTTAGCGTTGAGGTTTGGTCCTAATGTAGACTTGTTTTATTCATTGGTAAAGGTAATGGCCATTGGTTGAGTTCCAGAGTTTGGTTCCAAATTTGATGTGCGTGTGCAAGTGTGAAGGCAGCCAAACAATAATGTCAGTATTTGCAAACAATAGGACAAAGTCAATTAGCCCAATGCACTTCCACACGGCTCCACACCGAAGCCCTTTCTTATAGGAAACAATGGCAGAAATACAGAGGAGTCCCTTTCACTCTCTAACAATCAGGTAATGATGATGTCGCTTCACTTTTGAGGGAGGTCATATGACTCAGAATTAGCCGGTTGTCATGGGCACTCCGCTGTTTCCCTCCAGTGAGGCAGATCTGAGGAGACGGGCGCAAAGAGAGCACAGGTGCCTCTGTCATGGTGGAGTTTTGTCAGAGACTAGACAGTGAATTTCAGAATACAAGTCGGGATTTGCACTGGATAAGGAGCGTCTTATTGAATCATGTTTTTTTACATGAACCGAAAGATGTTTTGATACTGAGGCAGTGGTATAGTAAATGCTGAAGTTTGGCTTGATGTGTTTTCAAGCTTGAATTCTAATCAATTAACCAATGGCCTCTACAACTACCATGTGAGCAATACAGTACATCAAAATTTAGAAAATATTGTGAGTGCTGTTTTGAATATATGCAACAATTGAATATCGAGCATATTGTTTACAGTAAAAAACAATGAATGATTAAACATAAAAAATACAGAGTGATGTTCTAAACTTTCAAATAAGGGAATATTTCTACACTTTTGTGATTAATTTTACAGGCGTTTCACATTTGTCTGATAATTAAACCTCAATTAATACATTTAAAATACAAGTTTTAACACATTTCTGTTGATGTGACATAATATCATCTGACTAACATTATTTATAGACTCCAAAAACTTTAACTGTTTTGCAACCGTTTGTTTTGCAACCGTTTGTTTTGCAACGAGTTTCCAGCTCCACTCATCAATCCATATCCAATACTAATATTTGTTCTGATAAATCCTTGCCTGGTTCTGTTCCTGCTAAAATTGACTAAAATGTGTCTGAATGAGTGAGTTGTGGCTTGTCCTCAGTCAAACTCTGCTGGGCACAAACAGCTCTATAAGTGAATTATTTCTTCCCAGCTATACGTGCCTATACATGGGCCCAGGCCTTGTGACGCGCATCAACGCCAAGAAGTCCGTGCATGATTTCAAGGTTCAAGAGATGGTCACAGAAGATTTGGACTAAACCTCCTCATGCAGCTTGTAAATGCATTAGGGAGGATTCAATCAAAAGAAACAAAGTAAGAAACAGTATATATCATGAGAACAATGTTAAAAGAATGAAATCTCACACACGTGTCACTTCATTTAAGGACATTTTTCCCTGAAGGTTGTATTAAATTGAATTAAACGTTTAAATTGAATTGAAGGAAAGTGTAATTCCTAAAGCAGCTAATCTCTGAGAAAGCAATTACGTGTATAGAAGATGGTTAGGGGGGACACAAGGAAGTAGACAAAACTTAGTTAACCGATAGATGCTTCACATGTAAGTGAGTAAGATGTTACGAAAGATTATGAGTACTGCAGCAAACTTTGATGATATCTGCAGTGTTGGGCAAGTTCCTTCAAAAAAAGTATTTAGTCATAGTCACTTGTTACTGCTCTCCCAAATAACTGCATTAGTAACTGCATTATTGCGTGATGAAAGTTGCACTAGTTGCCAGGTAATGTTACTAAAACTAGAAACTCCAAAATGCACCCACCATATGCAAACTGAAGGAAAACATTGGCCATATTCTGCCTTATTTATCCTGCAAATCACCCAATGATTCACCTCCAGACACAACATGTAAAGTCACAATTGTCACCTTTACACGGCACCTACTGGCCCAAACAGCGCATTTAGCAAAAGCAGACAGAACATAACAAACATATGTGCGCTACAAGTGCACTTCTGAAATCAGAGGTAAACTGTGGCCAAATAGACATTTAAATAACAACTGCACTTTCTAAGAGAAGGCGCATAATGCATCCTGGATCACGTTTTTTAAAACTCCAATGGAGCATGGCACTCCTGCTGTTGTCTGGTTTTACTTCCATCACAAATAGTTGCAAAACAATGATAACTATCCATAAAAGTCCACTTGTGCTGATTTTTTTTGTATGTTTTGAAATAAGATAGTAAACCTAAACCAATGAAATGTCAGGAAACTCTTTAAACTCGTTAAGTGCTGTTTCTGGTTGGTGACTTTTTTTTTTTAGCTCATCACGGTCTCTTTTCCTCATCTTGCTTGCATTTACTTCCCCAAACACACACACACAATAAAACTTAGCAAGAAGCTTCTGTGAATAAGACGAGAGAGCGGTGCCTGATCAATTGCTACAGCTTCTAAAATAATAAGCCCCATTACATTGATGGTAACTATAAAGGCGTTATGGCAGAGGAGAGAGTAATTAGTTAGATTACTCATTATTCACTCAATCAATCAATCAACATTTATTTATAGAGTGCGTTTCAACAGCCTAAAAGGTGCACAAAGCACTTCACAAGATGCATTTTCATTTACATACTCCCACCACTTGTTATCTGTGAATGTAAAACACACAGCAATACTTCAGGAGGACCTTTGAAAAGTGTATTTTTTGAATTTGTAAACCCAAATCTTGCAGCAATCCAGCTTGCAGTCATCACAGGAAACTAAATATTTCTATTGTAATTTCAAAATTCTATGCTGTAACTTCATGCCATTGAAATATTTTTTTCTTTTCCTGAAAGCTAAGTTCAAACAAAGCTGAGCTATTGAGTTTCTTCTTTGTCATTATTGCCACTGGTAACCTCAACAGACTGTGCCTATGAGAATAAGGTCATGACAACCCACACAACCCAAGGCAAACCGGTCCAAAGCATGCAGAAACATACGTACAAACATTCTTCAAAAATGTCTTCTTTGCTTTAGGACAGTATCTCAACAGGTTTAGTGTAAATCTCTCTGACGGGTCAAAAAACTGGTATGATGGCACAAAGGTTAGTGCAACATGTCAAACTGTAAGAAGACTCTACTTTGAAATGCATTATGACATGTGGCTCTGGAGAACACGCCAAGGACAGGTGTGAGATCATGCAATGGGGAGTTGATATGAACGGACATATCTTCCATTCAGCACCCTGAAATTTAAGATAGTTATTTACAGAAATCATGTCTGGGATCATATATGTACGCTTGAGTTTCACTTTTTCCTAATGAGTTGACAACTTTGTAATGTCATAGTTCGTTTATATATCAGATGCACTCCATGATACATCTACATACTTTACCTGTAGATTAAGAAGACATACAAGAGGCAGACAGTCCATTAAGTATTACAGTATGACACGTCTAATATTAGAAATGGGTGACATGCCAAAAAGAGTCTAATAGTGCTGCACAGTATAGCAATCGAATCAAAATCACAGTTTGAGTGGGTGAAAATATCAAATTGCAAAGGCTGCTATAATTTTGAGAACAGAATGTCCTCTGCAAAAAACAGAATACCCTGTCTTTTTATAGAAAAATTGTGCTTGCCTGTAGTTTAGACGCCTTTCCAAACATGTTCTGAAATTGATGGGATTCTTGTGTGAGTTTCTTCTTGCAAATGTTATTGTTTCTGAAGTTGTGTACAATGTGCACTCTGAACAAAATCGTACATGTACTTCTAATCTAATCACAGTTGCAATACTTCAATAATATACAAATACAAACTGTGCAGCCCAAGAGCATAGACCACATTTTTTATCCAACTAACGATTCATTTATAGTCAACAAAAATTATTATTTTAACCGATTAAAATGATTATTTAACTGAAAAAAAGATTGAAACATGGTGACTTCTAAATAGAGATATTTACAAATAAAGTGTAATATTTTTTGGCATTTTTATTTAATAATGCAGCTGTTAATGTTATAAAAGGTATTTTCACATGTGTTTTAGTCCAAATAACGATTGCACTATTCAAAATCCAATGAATTTTCCAAATATGGTAGATATGCGTTGATTATACACCACTGAATTACTTCATGGAAATGTTCACTTGCTGTTCAATACCACCCACTGTGCCTGGAAGACAAGATAAAAGCAAATATAACAGCAGCAAAATTAATTATTCAACTATTATTTAATTATTTATTTTGAGTCTCTTACTATTGTATCTCATACAAATACAATACAACACTTTATGATTGCCTTTTACTGCCATGTCCTTCCGTGCATTAAAAGAGAAGGGTAGAATAGACAAAAATAGTACCCAAGTTATATTGTTACTTCAAAATGACACTTAACACTTAAGTACTGGTTCAATACTGTGAATTATTCAAGTTAAGTGAAAACGTATTTGAGAAAACTACTACTAAGAGTAAGTAAAAGAGTAATTGTCTGGACATAACATGTGAATTTAAAGTTAATGAAGGGGAAAAACTAAATTCACCTACTCTGGTATTTTCAAATGATACTTGATTCTTACTAAAATATGAAAAACTAAACCAAATCTTAAGGACAAAAACGTAGTCACAGTAGACTTACTCAAAGTGGAAAGTGTAACCAAAACTGGCACTAACCCTAACCTTAAACCCAACCCTAAGTAAGAGAACTGTTACACTGTAAAATGAGACTGCTAGAAAACTATTCTGAAAAGTACGATTTCTTTAAAACGTTCCTCAAGTAACTGTAAATGTGTAACCATCACACGTGCATTAGCAATTACACCCTTGATTGAAGCACTCTCATACATCAAACCCCAGCAGATGACTAATTACGTCTTGGGCTGTTTTGTGGCCATGGCCTTGAGTGTTTCTCCTGTCGTGGTTCATTCTTCAGGCCTTAACCATGAATGCCTCTTGATGCCTCTAAGAACAGGGAGCAAAACGGCCCTCCCTGACACTTTGCCAAACCGCCCGCTCAATCGCCTCCATCTGTTTGCATATTATGAAAATCATCCGCGGGTTACTTAGGTGTAAATCAGAATCCATTTCAGTTCAAAGAGAAAGTGACTGCGAGCTGCAATCTTCCACTAGACATTAGCATCAATCATGTCTGACGGGCCTCCTATAGAAATTCCAGCGGCCTTCAACTTAAAGTGCATGCAGGAATAAACTCGATTTGCTATATTATGACTGCCTCAGAAGAGTTTCAGCGTGGATTCAATTAATGCCCATTCGAGCTATAATCCAATTCATTGTTCCACCGCAGCGCTTTGTACAGAATAAGTCATTTCCACACAGGATTAATCCACGTTGCCTTTTTACTTTCAGAGCAATCTGCGAGTTTGCATAGTTTAAAAAGCTTACTCAGACAGCGCTGTAACCAAGCCAATGGTGACACCTATCAGTTGGTTCACGTCCAAACCCAGAGCCCCTCCTAACGCAGACACGCCAAGAATAATAACTCTCTCTTTGCACTTTCCCTGGCCGGTGCAGGAGGGAGATTGGATGGAAATGGCAAGCGGTACACTGGCAAAGTAAAAGAATGAAGCTCTATTGGATAATGTCTGACACCCATGGTTGAAAAGAAGTGTCTTGATCTCAGATGTCTGACCCTATTTTAGCTCTTACTCTTCGTGCTCCCTCTAATCTACAGTGAAGAAGCTCCCTGATTTAGTTACATCGCAGAATTTGACACACAATTTTCTAGAGCCAAAACCTAATTAGATTTTGGAGCCATTCAAGAAGCTTGTGTCTTTTATTGTAGTGTTCATGGTCCTCGGAAATTCAGGAAAACAACCTGGGAACTCGGGTCACGAGCTGCTGCCTGAAGTCCTGCTGCGTGTGGAGACGGATCAAAATCAGCTTTTGTCAATTTATCTGAAATATCACCTAACATTCGGGGGTCTACTGTCAACAGATTTGCGCAAGAAAGACCCGACATTACTGTTTAATCAATTACTGATGTAAAGTTAGCTCTATTAAACGCTGTTAAATATCATACTCAGTGATTTTATTAATGCTGACATCAAAATCCAGACTTTCCGATATAAAAGAACCCGAATGCAATCAAGTCAAAACAACAACTTCTCTTTTTGTAAACAGGAGGACCACATGAACGCAGCATAAGGCCATGATTTTCAGCAGATCGGAAATTAGAACCATTGCCATAGCGATATCAAATTAATACATAATTCAAAACAAGATATTATTTCTTTTCAATGTGCAAAACGTCCTTAAAATATAGCATATGATAGGAAACTGAAACCAATAAATAGTCATTTAGAGGTAACAAAAGCGTTCTACTTCTTCTGAGATTTCACACTTTGTTGTGATTGGTTAAATCCACCTGTCACTCAAAAGTCTCACAATATGACTATTGTACAGAAATAACAGGATGATCTCAAAATCAGCTGACAATTTGATTTTTATCGCTTTATGAGCCAGCGCAAATGTCATTATAGATACAGTCGGCATCCGAGGGACGGCCCACGCTCAGACCTCCGTGGGGGGGAAACAATCCATTCATTTTAACGTGTCAGAGCTGCTCTTTCACCCACTCTTCAACAACTACACAAGCAAATGCCGACTTTAGAAAGAATAAAGTGGCACAAAAACGGCACAAATGTGTATAATTAACAAAGAAGAAGGCTAACGGTAACTGCGGGCCAAATGCTACCGAGATGCATCTTCAGAACAATCAGTTGACTTTTCTGTTAACACTCGGTTGTGACTTGATTTGAATCGGTTGTGCTTAATATAGATATAATTCACCAGAAAGAGGGGAAAAGTTGTGTTTCTTAGTAAAGAAAGCCCCCCCGATATGCCGCGCTGTCCACAGTCTCTATTAAACACTTCACAGAAACGCTGGATATTCATTTATTTTTAGAGGGTGGGAGAGCGATCCATACCAAGGTGTCACAAATCAATTCAGACTAGCCTTGGTAGCAGTCGTAAACTTGGAAAAAGGCTTTTAGCAAATGATCGCATGCACTTTAGGAGACATTTGAAACATTTGCAACCGCAGAATCAGACAGAAAATGTTTCGCAGTTAAATAAAACACTGACTTATTAGTATTTTCTAACTGTTCCTGTTATGATCTATTTTAGCCTCAAGGGGTCTGGATAATATTGGATGCGTGAAGATGCTTGTAAACTGAAACTTTTGCCAAATTAAAATGCAAATAGCTGCACAAATCGGAGGCTCTGGTGTATTTGCAGAAAGCCTGGTCCTGCACTTTAATGAATAAAACTTGGAAAGTGGAAGAGCATCTGGCTTAAAACATATGGCAAACAAAACCTCACATTTCTAGATTCACAATTTGGCAACAATCGACTTAGACACTGCTGTATAATGTGAATTTCTAAACTTGTGCGTGTTTTTTGTAAAAGGCAAAAGATAAAAGTACTGTCTGGCCCCTCTCCAGTCGCTGTATGCAAACGACCCACACGTATGAGGATGTATAATGAGATGTCCGCATTCCCACAGCAACGGTTCAATAAACAATTATTCACCAGCTCCCAATGCTCTGCTTCCCAACAACAACAGCAGCGACACGGAGGAAAAGCTACATTTTATTACTCTTACGGCAGACTTAATCACGTTTCGGCATGCTGCTGTTTACATGCTTTGTAGTCAATAGATACAAATGTATAATTCAATAGAAAGTGCATTTTGTATTCAGCCACAGTACAGTAGAGGACGTAGTGGTCATGATGTTAAGCAATTTAGAACCAAATCTTAGTTCTGAATGGTGAAAAGTCCTCAAAATGTCACCTACAACAGGAAGCAGAAACCCATAAAAACATAACCTAAAGGGCTAAAAAATGTCTGTATGCATTAAGTTCAATTTAGCTGTTTTTAACATTGACAAGAAGAACATATACAGAAAGCAAGACGCAATCTATTTGAATAAACATGGAAATTCTATAGGCAGCTACTGGAAACAGGAACTCAGTCACACGACTTGAGGAAAACAATAGAATAATGAGAGGCAGAAAGTTGCAGATAAGAGCTCAGCGCCTATTGAGTGTTGACAATTGACTTCTGGGACAGAAGCTGTTTTGCCTCCATCTAGTTTAAACCGCTGAAACAATTTTCAACACAAACTAGTTTAAAGTGAGGATGTCTAAAAGGAACACTACTCATTTTGCAGTCCATTATATTTGGGCCCATTTTTATTTATATTCCTATGTTTTTGTCTTTTTTTTTCTTTTCTTTTTCCATCTTGACACTGACGACAAAAGCAACATTGAGTATTTTTTTTCATCTGAATACAAACGTGCGTAGATGTTTCAAATGTTCTGATAATTGTACCATCATAATCAATTACAGAAAAGTTATTTTTTGTTTGCATTTTTAGTCAGTTAACCTTCCACTACTCTAAGCCTTTTGGGATTGTAACCCTGTTTAAAAAGAACATGTAAATGTGAGTGTTTTATTGAACTGGTAGTTAAAAAGTCTGTGCAGTATGTAGAGTACAGTAGAGTAGATGTAAAGATGTAAATATTTCTCTATGGTTACTGTTTCATCTTTAAGCCGTGTCAATAAATAACTTCCTATAAGGTGTAACAGGTTTGTTAATGTACCATAAATCTTTTACAAACTTAACATTGAACTTTAAGACCTAATGTAGCCGTGCCAAAAGACTGTAAACCCCGACCAACAAAAGATCAGCCTCACTCTGTCAACAAACCTCTTTCACATGACGCTTTTGTATAAATAGAGACATACAAACAGAGCAGATGATGTGTCCTCGTTTCTCTTCCACAGTATTTTAACACTACCATTTAATTTTATTGACTTTTTTACAGCGCACAAACAAAATGCACACAGAGGGTCAGACGTGGGACTCTTGGCTGGGACAGTGCTACAGGTGTGAGGGCAGAGCGCTCTCTGTGGGGACAGCTGGAGCCTGTCCAAACTGGACAAGGGTCACTGAGCAGCAGCCAGCGTCCCGGGCCTGACCTGGCCTGCACAGACACACCTCCGGGCCAATGGGAACCGCTTCAAATAGGCCTTTCACTACTGATAGCATCATATTAAAGGCTCTATATTTGGACATTTGTAAAAAATGAGTGGAGCTGCATGGCTGGAGCTGTGAATGTCCAGTGCAGGTTCTGACTGGGCTTTCACCTTAAAAATAGTACATAAAGCATAAAATGTAAGTTGAAAATGGGACCAAAATGTTATACACACATTTCACTGATTTCTCAAATTCAAGTTATTGTATTACATAGATAGACTTTACTGGACTTCCATGAGGCTATAAACAAACCAATGATGATGAATTTATCAGAGCTGTAAAAAGTCCTTAAGTATTTTGAAGTATTTATATTCACACCTGCAGAAAGGAGAAGTCATGTAGTGAGTTCTCTTGAGGTTTGAGAGGAAATTGTTAGTTTTATCTGCCTTTTTACAGACAAATACACATGCAAGTTATAATGGCATGATTTCTCTTGTCGGTCTTGTCAGTGTACTTTGGCTTTAGTCGACCAAGTATTTCTTTAGATGACTGCAGCCCTGAAATGAAAATATATATATATTTTTTTAATCCTTTATTTTTTTATCTAAGCATACTGTCAAGAGTCCACATTGATGTAACTGTAAACATTGGATCCATTAGTACCACAGTTAGAGTGAGCTCAGGCTTTGAGGCGTATCCAAAGACAAGGGGCTCCTGGCAGCTTTTTAGCCCATTAAGTGTCATCTTGCATTACTGAAGCAGACGGTGTGTTGTTGGGCTCAGAATAAAACCTCACAGGAGACACTCCAGACGGAGCAGCACAAACAGTGTTGAGTGAATTATTAGCTTCTGTGTATTTTTAAACTGTACAGTAATAATATGACAGCATTCAGAACTATCTATCTATCTATATACCAAGGCTGTGTCCCACCAGAGTGGGGTAGCCTAGACAGGGCACACACTCTCGTTCCTTTCCCTCCTTTCCCTCATTCCTTGCTTTCCCCAAAGCCTCCTTCCGTGACTTCTCTCCCAGTTTGTACCAGCGTCCTTTCCTCATCACCATCACCACTCTCTTCCTATTCGTGATTTTTTTTTTTTTTTTTTCAGAACTACAATTTGTAGAATCTATAGTTAATATTACGAGTATCTTGTAGAGGTGGGGAATATTTGAAAATGTAGATAATATCTTGAATGTTGGTTGCAAAATTTGAATATCGAGTGAATCGTTACAAGTTACAAAAAGATGATTAAAAAATTTATTTAAAAAGTTTATGTCGTAAACCGTACAATGTGATATTTCTGCACTTTTGTGATTACTTTTACATATATTTGACATTTGTCTGATAATTACACCTGTTGTGGTATTCATTTTTTTCAATATCACCCAGTCATAGAAACTAGCATTTTTATTCTTAAACTTAATATTTATCAACATTTCAGCCAAAACGTTAATTGTCAATAGTTAACTTAAAATTGCTGTTTTGAGGATGTGAGGATATTAAAAGGTGTTGCCAACATTTTCTGCAGATTGATCATGTTATAATATGGATAGTATTGCTGATATAAAAGCTAAGGTTGTTCTTTCCATACAAACCTTTAAAGGCATTCTAGTCCTGGTTTAGACCATTTAGTTCAGGGTTCAGTCACAACACAGCCTTAATCTCCAGTGAACATCCACATCTTTCTTTATTACCCACCAGAATGGGTTACAGCGAAACCCTAATCTGCTAATATTGGACCGGCCTTAAATATAACGCGCCTGTCCTTCAGTCCATATCTCCACATCCACCGACGATCCATATCTGCACGTGTTAAGGCTAACGCTACATATCAGCGGCGCAGAACGTGTCGCGACTGTTGAATTTTTGGAAAGGCCATATTTCACTGTCCCGTGTTGCCGGGCGGGGCGGCGGTGTGGTGCTGCCGGACGGCACTAATCACACGGCCACTGTCTCACACTTTGACGATTGAGTTTCGCGTGATCTGGGCCAGCTATGTTGAGAGAAACTCGAACCCTCATCCTCTGCGGCCAGCACGTGGAGGGGAATGCAGAAATACAATGCGCACACAGGCGGCAATGCACGGACCCAAGAACATAAGTCATAAAAGTATATTTACATGCCATAACAGAGATTAGACAGCACTTACGAGCACATAAAGGTGACACCTCTGAGAGTACACAGGGGTCTGACACCACAGCTGTTATACAAAGCAGCACAGAGGCATGTTTTATCCACATACAGGAAGAATGTTCAAGGGCACCACCGATATATCGATTGGACGATTTTACCAATATGAGCACTTGGCTAGCTATCAGTCAAAAATCTTACCTTAGACTTTGTATTTATTTAATCCAATTTAGAATTCGACTATCTTTAAAATGGCTAGCTAATTGTACGACTGAGTACTTCATGACCAACTGAGCTCGGGGTCGTGACATCACTTCATAACAGTTAACCCAATGTTAAATCAATGGAGATTTTAAGATGCTAAACACAAAATTTTGCGTTAATTTGAAAGTACTTTTAAAAGTTCTTATTTTGTTCACTTTTTTACATTGATTTGGCTAATATTTTTCTGTCAGTTTAGCACACCAACAGCAAACATGACAGATTTCAATGGGAACGGCTGTTTTTTTTATGTTCTATCCCGAGCTCTAGTCTATCTTTATTGGGTTTTTGTAAAATTAACAAATACTTGAACCGTGAACAGTGAGCTGCAGGTGGATGTCTCACTGACAACCTGTTAAAGACTTTAAATGAGATGAATACTTCCCCGGTGACACTTATGTGTTGATAAATGGAGGCGTTTGTGGGTCAATGCTAACACTAATGCTAATGCTGAAGCATAATAAAGGTAAATTAAAACTAATTTAAATAAAGAAATAAATAACAACAAAGTAGTATTTACTTACATTTACATTAGAGCAGTTCTATTGACTATCAGCACCGCCAACCCTCACTATAGCAATATCGGCCCCCAAAAATGCATATTGGTCGGGCCCTAGACTTTAAATTTTTTTTTTTTTTTGTCTGGCTCAATGGCTTTATTTGAAATGACAGCTGTAGTGTGAAACTGGAAGCGTGAGGAAAGAGAAATTCGGCAAAGGGTCAAGGCTGAGAAGCGAGCCCAAAAACCAGATGTGGTAGCAATATGGTCTAAAAAATGTATCATGATATAAAAGAGAAAACGTCTGATATACTTGACAATAAACCTAACAGTGGCTTTGAGAATATTTGTATTTACTGTAGCACTTACTATTCAGGTCTATGGGTGGGCGATATGCCAAAATATTAATGTCATGACAGTCTTGGAGTGAGAGTTCACGCTGGACAGAAACTGCTTGTTGACCAATAGAGGGAGCAGTTAGGGAAAAGTGAACTTAGAGCTGCACCAAGCAAAAAAGAATTGTGTTTAACGATATGACGATTTCATTAAAAAAAGCAGATTGTCAGCTCACAATTAAATTTTCACCACCATTTCACCCAGGCCAATTTAGGTCACTGCTATAAGTTCTGCCTCCATTCCTCATCTCTTACCGCTTTCATTATTAGTGTTCTTAGCCTCTGCAGAGCCTCCACAGTCAGCGCTTAAGTCACTCCAGGCTTTAGTGGTAGCGATTAGCCACAATGTCCGTCTGCCTCTGTTCAAAACCGAGAGGAAAGTCAGCTACATTCTGTATATCACCAGCGATATGATATGGCCCAGCTCTAGTGACAACCACGTACTGTATGTGCAAACCTTAAACCGCTGCACCCCCGGCAAGCACACAACAGGAAATGTCAACATAGTCTTTAATTAATAAAACTAGAGCTTATATTAGAATTAACTTGTGTCTCAACACCCAAAGAAATGCAGCTGGAAAATGTTGCTTATAGTAGAGTTTATACAGTATATGCAATTACTCTTTTTTGTTGCTTATTTCTTTATTCTTGATACCAGTTTCAATACCTCAAGGATAATCACAAATGTTTAGGTTAATATTTTAGACAACAGACTGGCTTCAACAATAAATAATAGAACATTCTTTAATTAAAAACTGTGGTCTTATACTAGTTCTGACGAAGCTCAAGATCATTCTAAAACTGTCAACAAAAGGTCAAATTTAGTATCGATTTTTAATACTTTTGTCAACCCCTAAACCTTATTCAATTAGGTTTACAGTGCGTGTGACAGGTTTTTATGATTTTGTAATTTTGACTTTATTTAGTGCATTAATACCTCTTGTAAATATAAATGATAGTTTTACACCAATCAGGCAGCTGTTTGTGGAGAAAAGTTGAAAGTTAAAAATAACAGGACGTAAACTAAATGATAACATCATAATAGGGAGCCAAAGGTTATGCATAATTTACACTAAATAAACTACTTTTTTGAACCTTTAAACATTGATTCAACAAAATAAAGGTGTTCACGTGTATATTTTCTTTGTAAAATAAAATAATCTGTGACATTAGAGGAGTTTGGCGCACTGTACATGTTGGTTTCTTGGTAATTTCCCAGTGTGATGTCATCATTTACAACCAAGGAGTATAATTAAAAACTAAAATAAAAAATAGCTGAACTTTGGTAAAATTTGTAAAGATTTTTTTAGCAGAATTTGAAATATATTACTCTTAACTGCATTTTAGTTAAATGAGAAGTCCAACCTCAGAGGAGCTTTAAGAGTGCGTTCACACTTAGTTTGGTCCTGGTTTGAGCCTGGTTTAGTCCAGATGTAGATATGGTTTGGTCCTGTTCAAGTCCTGGTTCAGTCCAAGATTAGATCCGGGTTTAGCCTCAGTTTAGTCACAACTTTGATTCACCCTGTGTATGCACCCTGAAATTTTTCAGTGTTTTAACGTGTAATGCTTTCAATTATAAATAAATTAACTTGCTATCAACATTTAATTAACAGTGAAACAAGTGTCACCCAAAGAATGACAGTTTTCTACCTGTGTGAAGTTGGCCCCCCCGGAGTGTCCGATTGACCCCAAAATGTCCAATTGACCCCAAAATGGTGTCAAACGTTTGTGCATCGTTTGTGCACACAATATTAGCGTTTGTGCACGCTTCGTTTTTGAGTATTGATCATTTATAGGTTTTGGATTGGCCAAAGTGTGAAGTTGGCCCTCCCGGAGTGTCCGATTGACCCCAAAATGGTGTCAAAAGTTTGTGCATTGTTTGAGCACGTTTGTGCATGCTTAGTTTTTGAGTTATTGATCACTGATTGGCACAAGTATACATTCATTCATTCATTTTCTACCGCTTATTCCCGTTAGGGGTCGCGGGTGACTGGAGCCTATCCCAGTGACTTTGGGCTTTAGGCGGGGTACACCCTGGACAGTGGCCAACTCGTCGCAGCAAACACAGAGAGACAGAGACAAGGACAGACAACCATTCACTCTCACATTCATACACTAGGGACAATTTAGAGTTGTCAATTAACCTACACAGTCATGTCTTTGGACGGTGGGAGGAAGCCGGAGAACCCGGAGAGAACCCACGGTAACACGGGGAGGACATGCAGACTCCACCCAGAGAGATCGTGTGATGTTGGGGTGGTCCGGGATTCGAAACCACGATGTTGGGGTGGTCTGGGATTCAAACCCACGATCTCCTTATTGAGAGGCAGAAGCTCTAGCTGCTCTGCCACCGTGCACCCCAAACCCACAAGTATACAGTTACCCCAAACTGTCCAATTTTGTGAGATATTGATTATGGATTATGGACATTTTGGAAATATGGGTAACCTCAATGCACTGCTTTCTCCATATACTGCATATATACATATACATTCAAGTTAGTCTTAAATAACAGTTTTATATAATATTCAGGTATTGACAGATTGTCCATATGTGTCCACATATAATTCAACAGCAATTCATCAACTTGTCACATCTATCAGTTTAAAATTAATTTGATCCACCATCATCTTATCAATTCTGTCTGTCTCAATCTTATCAATTCTGTCTGTCTCTATCTTATCAATTAATAATGCACTTTTGGTGTCATTTGGCCTATGAAATAAAATTACTTTAGGGCCAAATGTAGACAATTAAAGAGTTAAGGGTATTTATTTAGACTATTTTAATTATTTTAACATATAAATAATGTTTAAGACTAACTTGAATGTATATGTATATGTATATATGCAGTATATGGAGAAAGCAGTGCATTGAGGTTACCCATATTTCCAAAATGTCCATAATCCATAATCAATATCTCACAAAATTGGACAGTTTGGGGTAACTGTATACTTGTGCCAATCAGTGATCAATAACTCAAAAACTAAGCATGCACAAACGTGCGACACCATTTTGGGGTCAATCGGACACTCCGGGAGGGCCAACTTCACACTTTGGCCAATCCAAAACCTATAAATGATCAATACTCAAAAACGAAGCGCGCACAAACGCTGATATTGTGTGCACAAACGATGCACAAACGATGCACAAACGTTTGACACCATTTTGGGATCAATCGCACACTACGGGGGGGCCAACTTCACACAGGTCACAGGTCAGTTTTCTTCATCTATGTATCTGTTTTTCGCTGCTGCCATTCTGGACAAACTTGTTAATCATGTTTTCAAAGGTGAGAAAATATCACTGTACAGCTTTAGCTTCCTAGTTGGACTCTAAGCTTTCTGAAAGTTTCTCAACAGTGAACGTGACACCATCTCACGCTGTGTGGTTGTGACATTTGCGTTATTTATTTACTGTCACCCAAGATGATGCACGAGATCTATATCGGGCCGGCGGTGTATTTTTTATTAATAACTGCTTCTTTAATGTGGGATTGTGTAAGGAAGTAGAAGCATACTTGTCACCTCCGTGCACGTCAGTGTGAGTGCAGCGGCCTCATCACAACAATCCTATCTATTTTTAATGCGCAGGATTTTCCAACACTAACTTTACAGGACTGGCTAGTTGGGTTACTTACTTTTGAACTTGGCAGAAGGAGATGTAACATATTTTTGTACAGCGGGTGATTCAAAACAGTAAATTAAATATATGGGCGCTTATTCAAACAGAATAAATATGAATAATGTTGTAATCTTCATGGCAATTAACTCTTTGAAGTGTTAATTCGGTAACTATACATTGTTAATCAAAATCCGACATGGTTTTATTGGTGTTCCTGATTTCTTTATCATTGCATAATACTGTGCAGTTGTTATAAAATGCTACATCTGTTTTCAATAACACTTTTAATAGGACCATAAAAATTATCAACTATAAAAACTGATAATCATAATGGTAAACTGGACTATATAGACTCTAAAACACATGTCAAATGACCTTTTATAACATAGACAGTGACAAAATTACATCAAAATGTCAAAAAGAATAGATTATTACTGATTTTCATTGATAATACACTTAAAAATATTCTCCATTTAGAAGCTTTCAGTCACCTAATTTCAATCTTTATTTGGCTGATAATGTGTTTTAAAAGTTTAAATATACAGTAGATGTGATAGATTGTTTGACTCGTTGACTAATCAAAATAATTATTGCTGACTTGTCGACTACTAAAATAATAGTTTGTGACAGCCCTACACTTTAAACTCCTAAACCCTGAACAAGATCTGGAAATGGATTTCCGGATTTTTCACTTTTGTCCTCTACTGCCAGTGACACTGGTTAAAGGGGAGATTAGACGCAAACATAAACTAACTATTAAAGCCGCGCAGTGGCGATGATGGCCCTCGCCCCGCACGCGACCGCCTTCCCACGCGGCCTCGGCCGGTCCCAAACCACCCCGGGGCGCCGTCCTTCCCCTCTGAGCGTCACCCGGGCCCCGTGATCTCCCCTCCCCCCGCTTACACCGGGTGGCGTCCCTATAGAAGTGCATTGGCGGGCACTGCTCTCCAGAAGTGGCAAAACCGTCTAAAACACGGCTTCGATGTAATTGACTTTTTCGATCGAAATGCTCTAAATAATGCGTCTGCCGAGTTTCACTGACTTTGCTCGAAATAATTTTGGCCTCTCCATAGAGTTATGACATGTCTCATAGGAAATGCATGGGGAATATGCGTCCCTCCAGGCCAAACAATCTAAAATAGGACATTGGTGTAATTGACTTTTTTGCAGCTTTTGACACCTAAAATCAGATTCCAAGATTTCGTGGAAATCCGATAATTTTGCTACTTTTAAATGACCAGCAGGGGGCGCTATAGTGAAAAGTGCTCATGTGCTCCTGAGTCTGTTCTGTTTAATATTTGATTCCACATCTGTGACTACAGTTTGGGCTCTGCAGGGCAATACCTGTGGCTAGGAGAGATATTGAAATTAACAGGAAATTAAGGCGTTTTTTTGTACAGGAAATCACGATAAAACCATGCGAGATAGGCCAAAAAAATTGGCAGATTATTAAATTTCAATCTGTCTTGATTAGACATGTGTAGGTTAGACCGGTGTCGGGACAAAACCCTTGGACAAGTTCTCAATGGAAAATAAAAACTTAAAGTGGCGTTTAAAATTAAAATAAATATGGCCGCCTTGTCGTTGGTCTGATGACTGAGCACCAATTATGTTTTAGGGTGCTTTTTATGTGTACTATCACTGTGCCAAATTTTATGGGCCTCCTCCAAAGTAAATGTGTCTCCCTCTCCATAGGCCTCACCCAAAAGGTGGCGCTGTAGAGGCTGTTTATTAGTTTCAGGAAAAATACAGTTATGACCCATTAATGTCTCTTAAAAGGAGTCACTGTATTGAGTTTGGTGGCTATCCTGCAGGTTTTAGTTGTTTTTTTATTGCAGCCTTGTGTGAAGAGTGTCCGACTCCCATAGAGAATGAATTGGAGCTCTGGAGGGCTCTAGAGGCAAAAGTGTAAAAAATAGGCCATGGGTCTCATTGGCTTTTCTGATCAGGAGGCCGTCTAGGAATTGTCTGCAAATTTTCACTAATAAAAGTCAAAGTAATGTTTTTTTTCCCCATTGTAATTTAGTGCGTTCCTACAGGTGGCGCCGTAGGGTTGATTGTTATTGTGCGCATATAAATGGATTCAGCAGCTTTACATAGACGAGTGTTTCAAATTTCATGTCGATCGGAGTATGCATGTGCGTGCAGGAGCTATTGAAATGATTTGGTGAGCACTCTTTGCGCCCCTTGTGGCCAACAGTGATAAATGCACCATATCACTAATTCAGTTTTTTTCATGGCACCCTGCACTGGACATATTCCCCAAGTTTCATCCAAATCGGATAAAGTCGATGTTTGACTTAATGGGTAGGGGGCGCTAGCGAGTACTTTTTATTTATTTTTATTAATACATTACATTCAGATCATAATTACGCACTCGTGACTGAAATTACAGCTCTCTCAGTCCAAGCGTGTAGCCGTGACATGCGATCGGAAAAACAGGACACGAAGGCGTTCTTCGATGGCGAGCCACGGCGAAACCGTTCGAGATATCCGAATAAAAGAGGCAGATTATTAAATTTCAATGCGTGCTGATCGCAGAAATGTGTGCAAGACCCACGTCGGGCAAAAGCCCTAGTCCATGTTCTCCGTCAAAAAAAAAAAAGTTAAACTGGCGTGGCGACTTCGGTCCAATATGGCCGCCGTGCGCTTGGTCCGAGGGCCGCGCTCCAATGTCATGTTTTGCTCGGTTCACTGTTCTCTATCACTGCTCCGAGTTTCGTGCGCGTCGGGCAAAATTTGCTCGTCCCATTTCCCATAGGGGTCCGATTCGGGCCGGTGCTGCTCGTTCGGGCCGGGTCGGACGCTCTCGAGACACGCGAAATACGAATTTTTTTTCCGGGCCGATCGCAACTATACCCCCCATTGGAAACTTTTCGTGCATGTTTACTGGGTCAAAAAGGGGCGCGAAGAGTATGAAAACAGGGCGTAATAAGAATAAGAATAAGCAAGAAACGGACGAAACACAATGTCCCTCGCCAGTTTACTGGCTCGGGCCAATAACTAAAAGAGCAGATATAAAACATTTACGTTTATTGTGAATCCACAAAAAGTAAAGATTTTATCCAGACAGAGGCAGTTCATCTCTCCCCATGCGTTGACAAATCAATAGGCTGACGCTGATAAAGATTCGGTTGCAACAAACTAGAAATATGAATCTTTCAAGTCAGACTGCATGACCTCCATTTTTAACATGCCAACCTATTCATCCAAATTATTATTACTGTGGCTTAAAGTCGATATGACTCATGACTCTTCTCATGTTTTTCTAATTATGACTAAGTTTGATGGGAGGGCATCTGTGGTAATTATTTATAATAGTTTTATATCTGTGAAGTTTCAGTTTATGAAGAAGTTTGAAAAATAAAACTTTAAAATTGAAGGAAGGAGAGCTTAGTTCTAAAACAGAACCCCTCTACCTATGTCATCAAAAAGTGATGTACTTTTGAAAATACAGAGACAATTTACACAAAACTGACACACTTTTTTCACAGTTCAACAGTCATTTTACAAAATTTGTAGTAATCAGGTATTATTATTTTTCAAATCATAACTATTTTGTAATTTAGATGGATATTCACCCTTGTATACAGTCTGGTTGCAAGGTAACAGCTGTAAAATTACCTCTACTTATGTCATATTTGCTGCCCAACCAGGAAGTAACATTATAAACATTACGAAAGCTGTCAAACTGGGTAAAAATAGCCTAAATGTTTAATAAAATCTTAAATATAATCATGTTAACTACTGTCATATAGATTTGAATTTAAGTGCGAAGCAGGGCTGGAGTTGAAAAGGAAAACTCTTCAACTATTAAACAGCACTTTGGGTTCTTCTGCACTGTGTTCTCTTTAATGCTACTGATTGTTGCGGTGCAGATCACTAAACAGCAGCAGCAGCATTCACCACAAACAGGTACAATGATGTGTACATCCTGCTGCCCTCACACTGATAACCTCACAAACCACAGCCCTCATATCTGTCTACAGGGCCCTATACAGACTTCCTCAACACCAAAGAGCATTTACATGTTCACACGCGCAGCTACCGCCTCCTGTATGTTTTCACCACAGCGCTGTATTTTTCAGCTTCTGTCTTCAAGAAACTTCCCTAAAGGATCAACAAAAAGTGTAATTCCTTTCTGAACATCCACCAATTTCACCATTGAGTGCCTTACAGTGGACTTATTTGTTTAAGTTATGGCTATATTATGGCTAAACTATACTAAAGGCTTCAGACATTACTGATAATCATTCATATCGTTCTTATACTTTTTAAAGTTGGTGCTAATAATATGTTTGATTAGGAACAGATTATTTGGTTAATCGATAATTGTGATTATTCAGGTCACAATATAATCGTAAGAATAAAAAATAAAGTTCGAGACTATTTTACAAGCAGTCCAAAAAAAACAACTACGTGTAAAATAGTGTTGTCATGATGCTAAAATGTATTTATTAAAATATACTCGATTTCAATACCACAAGGATGATTACAAATGCTCTTTTTAAGGTCAAGGGTTTAGACTGTCAAGGGTTTCAACACTAAATAATAATACGTTCTTTATCAAATATTGTGGTCTTATCTAGTATAAGACCACAATATTTAATAAAGAACTGATAAAACTGTTCATGAAAGGTCATATTTTTCCTATAAAAGGGCTTTTTTTCTAGTATCAATACTTGCTCAAATCTAGTTTTGATTCTGGTTTTATCAGATTTTCGATACTTTTGACAATCCTAATGTAAAGTAGTCTTTTATTTGTTACAATAACTTATATTTTGTCATTCGCAAAGTTAAATTTCATAAAACTGGTCACAAACTTAAGGAATAGTAATAGTGGTATCACCCTCAGTAATCGTAAATAATTATTAAATCCTAATGTTTTTTCATACAATGATCGTAGCATTAACATCTGATACTGTGACAACCATATTTTTGAAGTAAAAATCCAACTACAACACAACCTGAATGCGTTTTTGTCTACAACGCCGACCTCTGCCCACAGGAGCCAGCTGCAACTTATTTCTGAAAACTCACTTAGCGAACCTCGAGCAAAAGACCAATTGGTAGAGGAAAATAGCCAGTGGTGTTATAAATTATTCCAATGTTTTTTTGGTGTGCGGCATTAATCCCAGGGGACAGTTCACCTTCAAACAACACAAAGAAAAACTTCCAGTGAGCTTTAACCCAAAAAGACAAAACACAGAGTGATCCGTCAGTGCTCCACGCTGCTGCTGTGCAAACCCGACATGTGACCCAAATCTAGGCCATCCTGCAGCTGAGGAGGCAGCCTGCTGTAAATTAATAGAATAGTTGAGCGGTGGCAGCTAAAGCAAGCAGGCCGCCATTTACTGGACATACTAAAACCTCAACGGGTCTTGAAAGAATAACACTCCAAGTTTTACTGCCCTTTGAGAGTGAATAAGGACTTACAGTAGTGGTTTGAGTGAGGGGGTGAGGAAGTATTTAAAGTTTTCGTTCTTTTTTTTTTAGTTTCTGTACTGTTTTGAGAGACGCACAATAGAAATTCACTGAAACAACCACTTTACTTTGTCATTGGGGGCTAATGAAAACGGTTTCTGTGAAAAAACAACAACGTTTGTTAAAGTTTAATTACATTTGTGACAGGGATCGGCGATATATCGGTTTCAATATCGATGTCAGATTTCTGGCGATATTGAAATCGGCCGATATTGATTTTATTTTTTTTATTTTTTACAGATTAATGAGTATGAATGAATCAGAATCAGAAACGGTTTATTGCCATTGTCAGTGGTCAAACACAGACATAGGAACTTGTTTCGGCAATAAAATATAATAAAAAATATAAAAGAGGCATGCATAAAATTAAGAATAAAATAGACTAAGATAAATAGAGAGAGAAAGAGAGAGATAGAGATAGAGATAGAGATAGAGATAGAGATAGAGATAGAGATAGAGATAGAGATAGAGATAGAGATAGAGATAGAGATAGATAGATAGATAGATAGATAGATAGATAGATAGATAGATAGATAGATAGACTATAATGGAAATATCCAATCCAGATCCAATTAGGCTAAAAACAGGCAATATGTTTACACAATACTGCAACAAATGATTTTATATCCATTGTTATTATTTTTGTTCGACTTAAAATTGATTTGTTGGCCTTGCTATGAAATTTTAAATCTAAATATTGGTATCGGCAACAGCAGCAAGCCAAAAAAATCCATAATGTAGTCAACATTTCCATTTGTCCAATCAGAAAGACGAAGCATGTTTTTTTCTCATTGCGAGTTCATGCCAGTGCCACAGCAGCTGCTTTTCTTCTATTTTGATGCACCTTTCTTTATTAATATCCTTCTTTCTAAGATTCTGCGCAGCACTCTACCTCTAGGCTTGGACGCCGTTCCTTCAGCTCATTCAAGATTAAAGAGCAATGGTCTTGATTAGAAAGCATGTGTTTCTATTCTGAGGCCGGCCCGGTTACAGCCAAGACACTATCTGGACTTGTTCAGAGCGGCGGTCGTTTCATTGCTAAACTGCTACAAGTCAATGTCTGGCAAAAGCAGTGGCCTTAAACCCAATAAAAACCCGAGGTGGAGTTGCAGTAGTAGACTGGCTTGCCAAAACCATCAGCCGTTGACACAGGTCCAGCCAAATTTGCTCGAGCGTGACAGATTATGAAATACTCTGCAACAATTTCTTTCTTTTTTTTAAGTTGCTGCGATTCACAATTCATTCAAGTTTTCTTTCCAGGGATCTGACAGGTTTTTAAGTAAACCTTCCTTTCGTCCAACATGTAAACTGACACCAACCAAAAGTCTTTATTTACAACGGCGGTTAACAAAATAGGCTATAAACTTGCTCCAATGGGATTTTAAAGCAGGGCAATGACATCCTCCCCTCATGGCCGTTTGATACTGTAATAAAATGATGACCTATATAGTGTGTGTGTTGGAGGAGCCATGGCCACGCTTGGGACGGTGCCAAAAATGTAATTGTAGGTTTTTATATGCATCTCTTTGCTTCGAGTTATTCATTACCCCAAAAGATAAAACGGTACGGGATGGAAAATTTCCAAGTTATACTTATGTGGAAGATAAGCATCAGCGTCTACAGGTACACGCCAATTTTCTAGCCCTGAAATGTACAGCGAACATACTGCACAGTGCAAAGTTCAGTGGAGTGAGAAAAGTTGAAAAAGATTGACATTTTTACACCACAATGACAAACTTTTTTATCATTATACGCTAAGACATATATAAGGTTTTGTAGCTGTAAAAAACGAACATTTAAGTCTGAATTAGTCCTGGTCTGGGCACTAAATCTTTATCACTGCAAGCTAGGACCAGTGTCTTAGGGCTGGCCGATCTTGACAAAACTGAATATTTTGATAATTTTTTAGATTATCTTGATAACGATAGTCGGGCGATCCAACAAAATCCAACAGAAATGTGTTAAAACATGTCTTTAAATGCATTAGTTGAGGTTTAATTATCAGACGGATGTGAAATGTCTGTCAAATTAATCACAAAAGCGCAGAAATATGACCTTACATGACATAACTATTTCATTTTTTTATTTTTAATCACCTCTTTTCAAAGAATTTTTACTACAAAAGACATACTCGATATTCAAATTGCACTCACAACTAACCTCTAACCCACTTTTTTGCATGTCCCTCATTTCATTTCTTAGCTGTTGTTTTTTTGTTGTCTTTTTATGTGTTAAAAGACCTAAAATCATCAACAGCTATGATTGCAAATACCTTCATCCTGAATCTTGGAGCATAATCACACACATTATTCTCAATGGGAAAATGTTGATAATGAAATGTTTTTTTTTACCGCCCCAGAGACAAAGACATGGAAGCTGCTACTGCCAGTGAAATCTCCAATTCGAAACAAAACAAAAACACCTTTACGACATGGCTAAAAATGAACAGCGTTATTTGCGAGCGTCGTGGGAAATATCTCGTTTTACATTTCTGCAAACATACTTGTGGATTAATTCGGTCTCAATTGCGAGACAGAAACCGAAAGTCCGGTCCGGTAGCCAGTAAAAAACGGGATCTATTCCTCCGCGTAAAGTGCTTTGGCAAAAATAAACCTCCCCTGAAGCGGGGGTGGTGCCAAAGTATTCCCGTTGATGAAAAGCCAGTTGTGAGTGGCCCCAGTTGTCCCCGGGCTGAGCCAAGCTGCTGCCGCTAGTGTTAATAAGAGAGAGGAGCGTGCGCGGAAAACCAGCTCACTACTCTCACTCGCCAATAAAAGACAGTTCACGAGTTATTGTTTTCCCTCGCGGTTTTGAACACTTAAGAGAAGACCTAAGAGACGCATTGACGAGTGGTGAGTGAAGCGATAGTAAGATTATATTTATGCCCACTGCCAGGTGAAAGTAGCTCTTTGTTTATCATTACAATAGGTGCGTATATGAGGCAGCAAATAGGGGAAGGTGTGTGTGAAGAAGGACTACAATGACTCATTTCGGAGTGCGATATATTGCGATACATATCACAATAAAATCAAAACTATTCGTACTACTTTAAAGCTTTTCTAAATGTATAAAGCTGATTAGATACAATAAAGAAATAGCATAAAAGAACACCCAGATCTAATAAAAGTTACTTATCGACTCTTATTTTATCATCGGAACAATGTGCAAAGAAAAATGTGAATGCCAAAAATACTGAGCACTATAAAGTATTTTTCCAACAATCACGTATTGAAGTCAATAGAGTAATTATTGTGCCAGGCCCTCGTCCAAGGCAGGACAGTTGGACAACATAATGATTTGTGCAAATTAGTTGAGAATAAAAATGTAATGGCTAGACAAAAAAATCCACAATGCATCACTGCTCCTGTCAGGTTTCCCCAGCGGCACTGAAGGGTGATCAAATGCAGAGGACTGTTTTCCTTTTTGGAGACAAATAAAGTATACGTAACCTTAAAGTGCATATGACAGCTTTTCATGTTTTTCTAATTATGAATTTGTTTGCTGGGATTACTGGGGTTGAAAAAATTGAAAATTACAGGAAGTAATGCTGAGTTCTAATACACTCTGTGATGTCATCAATAAGCGACCATCCATCACAAATGCAGGGACAATTTAGAGGCAAGGGTTATTTAACAAAATAAAAGTGTTATCAGGTATTATTATGTGTCAAATAATTATTATTATTGTGTCATTAAGGATGTTGGTCCTTTTTTTTACAATGGAGTTGCTAAGTAACATATATGTTATAGAATGACCTCTACCTATGTCAGTCATGTCAAACCAGGAAGTAAAAAACTAAATTGTGAAACTGATTGTAAGATCGATTATGGACACAACTACTTAACTGAAAAGTGTAGTCTAATCTGCATTGCTAATTGTGATCATAGCTGTCACAAATTCATTTAAAATATACAATCTAATAGAACCTCGACCTCCCTCTAACACTTACAGTTACGCTAATAAACTAAAACAATCCTTTCCCATGTAGTCTGCCATTACAGCGGGGGGACGGGGGGCGGGGGCTTGTATCTTCTCGACAACATGACTCCGAGTGGTGTGTAGTGTGTCGGCCAGCACAGGGCGCACAGATAATCTCTTGTCATGTTCAGCACAACAGCATGCTTATCAGGAGGAGCACTTCACAGGCCCCTGGATGGAGAGCAACGGACAAAGACGTCACGCTGAAAGGTTAGCCTCATTCTTGTCGCGAGCGAGGGTTGGATTCCCTCTAGAACACATGTTACTACAATCACCGGCCACCGTGCCAAATATTACACAGGAAGACGACTTGTGTTTCCTTTGTATCAGAGAGGATACTGAGGTTGGATTGTTTGAATGTTGAATTGTTACTATCATTGTTCAGCTGGGTTTGGCTTTAGATATAACAACTTTGAAATACTGTAGTGTTTATATAAAGAGTTGGGTTGGACAGCGTCGTATCAACAAGTGTCATGGCTAACTTTATGTATATTATTATAATTTATCTTATTCTTCCACACAGAAAACGTGTTCTGTATAAATGTACGCAGAGTTGTACAACTGTTAATAAAACTATGGAAAAAGTATGAAAATAAGTTAATAAGTCAACATGTGCTCTAGAAATGTTCTGAACTAGAATTTACAGATAATTTCTCACCCTAGGACTGCAACTAACGATTATTTTGGTAATCGATTAGTCAAGAGATTATTCTTTTGAGTCATTAATTAGTTGTTTAAAACACAAAAAGCTTGTGAACATGAGATTTTTACTGACTTTGAGCCAGATAAACCTGAAGTGAAGCCTTTTGATGGCATCCTGGTGGAGAAAAAGTATTTTCATCAAATGCACGCAATTTACATTGTCAGTGTCATTTTTGTTGTGATTCCTGCTCTGTCTGAGTAATAAATTAGAAAAAACTGTATAGACAAGTTCACGATTATTCGATAATTGAATTAGTTGACAGCTATTCGTTGTGATTATTCTATTAGCTCCTTGCAGCCCTATTTTGTATTCTTTCTCTTTCCAGTAATTCAGCTCTTTTAATCATCTCCAAGCTGTGAGAATGAACTCCTCCTGCGCCGTTCCACATATTTTGGTAAAGAGGTCGCGACCCCTATAGTGTGCCCAAAACAGCATCAGCCTCATTATATATATGATTCCTGATGTGCACCGCGGTATAATGGGGCCCACTGTACTCGCACAAATAGGACAAGCCTAAATCATGAGTCTCTACATTTCTGCTGCCCCCTTTTGATAAATGGTTCCTTTGTTTTGTGGGTGACGTATCTGAATACACTAAGTTCGTAAACAAATGCCATGCAACTGCCACAAATATATCCAGCCACTGCGCACTAACCCGTGATGATCAGATGATATTTTGTGGATGGCTGCATGCATTAGGAAAGCCGACAGACCAGAGCTAGTGACCCAACTTTAGCGAGTCTATAGCATATGGGCAGCCTAATCTATTTAAGGCGGCATGAAAACAAAGCACTGTGGGGGGCTATACGTGACAGGCAGCAGTAAACTGAGGTCAGAAGGAAAGTTAGCGTTAAATAACACAAAAAAGAGAGGCAGGAGTGAAACAAAAAACAACAACCCCTCAAGTGAAGCAATTTGTATCTTAGTCATCTGATTTATACTGGTGTTTATTTATATTTAAAGGGGCACTGTGTAACTTTGCTGGTGTGTGTGTCTCCACGGAGATGTTTCGAGGCTCGATAAATGTGTGCGTGTAACAGCGAGGCAACCGCGAATCACCGTGTATGCCCCGACCCAAGCGCCTTTCCCGTCCGGACCCGAGCCCAACACGTAACGTTGGACTGAACTGCATTAAGCCCCTCGTGTGCGTCAGGCAATCGTATCGGGATAATTCGTTTCAACAGCGCGGCCCGTGGGAGATCCGTCTTGACTCGTGACGTTTGTTATTATCTGACTTAATGAGAAACAAGCGGCGCGCAGATTTCGCGTTGTAACTCAGAAGTTTTCCGCTCATTTAGAGCAACGACAGGAGCGAGAGGAGCGCGCGCAGCTTTGTGTTCTACCTCAACTGTAGAAAAAGCAATACAATAGGCCTATATCAATTCTTTTAAAACCATGTGTATCAGATCAGATTATTTGTAGACTATACTGGGAATATTGTGAAAAAAGAATAGATCATTGTTTCAGTAGAGCTCATTGCCAAGAACCATTGCATTAGCGGAACAAAACGCTGTGCTCAATAATATCATTTAACAAGATATCTTCAGAGGCAATATACTGTCTGTCAAAAAAATCTATAGTGACAGGTCTATTGCTTTGCCTGGAATGTTTGGGTGGGTTCACAGTTGTACAGTTTAAGCCCAGTCCTGATGTAGACTTGGTGAGGTCCGGTTCTTGTCCAGGATTGGTTTCAAATTTAATCCCAGTTCAATCCCAATTTTTATGTGGTCTATTTGCAACTGTGAAGACTGAACTCACTGAAAAACATGACATTATGAATACACTTTTAAATTGCAAAAACAAATAACTCAAAGTCAGTTTTTCACAACCAGAAAGCATTTATCAGGCAAAACATACTGTATGGATAAGTTAAGTTTCTGTTGGACTGCTTTTCTTGTGCCTTTCAATAACTACATGTCTTGAACAGCCAAGAATTTTTTAATTTGTACTTTCAGCTTGACATATCTGGTTCAACGTATATGCTAAAACATGCAACTCAACTGGAAAGAATCCATTGAGAAACCGAAAGGGGCTACCTCATCCACAATTTATCTTTACCAAAGAATCGTCGTGCGAGAACAAAGTAGTGAGCGGATAGTGAATGCACATAAAAAATGGGGCAGTTGACATGGTATTGCCTACCCAGAATGCCCTTTGGCCTTTTCTAGACAGCTATGACACTACTATACAGCGCAAGATACAGGCCAGGACATCAGCTGCAAACGCCGAGGTTATATAAGTCTATGTGTCTGTGCATTCAGCGCATTACTCCACCATAGGGAATAGGAGGGGCAGATAGAGCGGAGCAGTGGGGTGGGCGGGGGGGAGAGGAGAAGGGGAGGAGGGAGGGAGGGAGGGGGGAGGGGGTTCACAGGAGGCAAGGAAGAATGGAGACAGACAGAACCAGGGTCACAAAAAGAGAGGCCCACAGGGGTGCACTCTGCCGGGACAGACTGTGGAAGGTCACCTCTGCTCTCTCCCCTAAAGGAGCCCCATGCAGAATACATGTAATACCCGCTAGCTCACAGCCTAGCCAAAAGATCACATGGGGCTATAGGGCTAACTCGCATTTAGATTCTGTTACATCATTGCAGCTAGTAGGCTAGATCTGCTTGCTTCCTGCTCAATACGTTTCCAGTACATGTTTCTGTCTGCTCTTCTCTGTACTGCTGAATAAAGGATACAAAGTGTGCCAAGGCTTCCGAAAACGCAGCTTTTAAAATAGACCCGCACACAACTCGATTCATTTAGTTATAGCTGGATGCATTTGGCTAATAATCTACCCGGCGGAGAAAACATAGAGATTTAAACTGGTGGCTAATCATTAATGAATAACGGGTGTCCAGTGCCAGGCGAGCTGATACGACTTACATGAAGTAAGACTAGCATGATACTATGGACTTCCCCCTTGGATCATATATAAAATGTGTGACAGCGTGTACTATTCAATGGTTGTGTGTTCATGTCACATAAGGCGCACATGTGGTCTTTGTAAATACAGTATGGAGGTCTTCAAAGCCAAGTTTCAACAAATGATGTTGAAGTTCAAGGTTAAATGCTCTTACCTCATCACAAAAGTATGATGTTCCACAATTAGTTAGATAAATCATGAATAAAGACTTAAATTCATAATGTACATTTTATTATTATTAAATTATGTATTATTTACTTTTAATTATTATTCATTCATGATTCAAGTTTAGTAACTACTTAATTAATGTGTTAGGATTTAGAGTATTAAATAAGTAGTTATTAACCCTGAATCATCCTTAGTATCCAACTATTTGTTCTTTATGAATTAAGTCTTTATAAGTGGAGTTATTAGAAAGCGTAACCAGTTATTTCAGTAAGTGCATTTCCAGTCATTAGACCATATCTCAAGATGGCATGGCTCCCAGAAATTCAATACCAAAACAATTATCTGGCTCTCACCCAAAATGAATCATACTATTGACCCATTACTTAGCTTCAATAGCTTAAAACCATTTTTTGCACAACTGTTCATATTTGCAAATACAAAAGCTAAATTATGCTAAATAAAGGCTTCCATGCCTTCAAAAAATTGCACCAGATTGCTCTTGAACTGTCGTTTGCTATCAGCCCAGTGCAAGATGCAAACTGTGAAATGAAAGTGACTGGGCATCAAGACCACGGACCCCGCAAGGCTTTGAGCTACGAGTGGTTCTAGTGAGTGATTTAATTATTGCACTAAGGCAAAGAGGCGACGGGGGCATTTACACATAGGCAGCTGCCAGTGCATTCAAGTCCGTGTTACCGTAATATGCTGTAATCTGCAGTACTCATCTTGTCCTGCTTTGTCCTCCATGGGATTTTCCACATAGAGACATAATAATATATTGTCAGCACCTCTTGTCAGGGGGGGGCTACCTTTCAGTCAATTGTTTTTTGCTTTCTTTTTGTGCAGTACAATCCTGCTGAGACAACTGCTTAACTAATGTTCCCTTTGACTTCTGGCCAGGACTTCACTTACTGCCCACTGCATTAAATGGACACCTTAAAACGCTGGTGAAACCCTGCCTGCTGTCTCGCATGCTGTCAGCTCCTACCTGCCCGATTCTAATTGGCAACAACTGGACGTAACAGGGAATATCTAAGCTACCCAAGGAATTTCCCACGTTGCAGCTAAAGGATGCACGCAATGGCTGGGAGAGACACCATTGTCAGCCAGAAGACATGCATTGTACCATGGAGAGGCTGATATAAACGACGGGGTAATTACACTATGCCCATTGTAATCCCTGCGATGATTCACAGTGCAAGTCACATAGCAACTCAGGCATATTCCTTGTGCATGTGCAGCCACCATTATAAATATTCCTACTGGACAAGATCATGAATAAAAGTTTCAGGCCAATGCACTTTAGATGAACCACGTTGAGAGTAAAACCGTGTCTACACCAGAGCGCACGGTGCGTCCCTAAAGCCTGGACATTATTAGTCTATTGTCCCTGCTGATAACTATCGATCCGTTTATCTTGTCCTAGTCTCTATGATCGGCGTGCACGTGAGCATGCGTGATTGGACTGCCTATAGGGTGCGCGCCACGGTGCAGCAGCAGAAGCAGCAGCAGCAGTAGCAGGCATAAATCCAAGTTTGGGGCCTGAACGCCGGGACCAGTACAATCACATTAGCACCCAAAAAGCACGGTTTGCGACTCTCATTATTGCTACGTAATTGACAGCGATCGCCAAACAGCGGGGTACGTCAACAAATGTGGCGAAACGGGTAGAAAGGCAGCCTCCCCCGTCTATGCGCCCGCGCCTTTACGCGGAGTCTTGTGTATGTGTGTGCCTGCTTTGCGCGTCTCCTTGATCTGATCTGTCAAACCAGCCAGCAGCAGCAGCAACAGCAGAAGCACGCAAGCTACACGGAAAGGCTAACAGCACCGTGAAAACTAGTGCATGCACGCCGGCCCGTCAAAATAAACCCCTGCACTCACCGTAGGTTAGCGGTCTGGACCCAGTCTGGCCGTTTTGGAAACCACAACGGCGCAGATAAGAGGCGGAAAGCGGGAGAAAGTTAGCACGGCTCTCCCTCCCCTCCTTTCCTCTCCTCTCCTCTCGGGTTGTGCACAAGTGTAGCTGGCTATAGGTCCACCGGGCAGGCAAAGCAAGGCAAGGCAAGGCTCGTCCTGTTCCCTCGCCGTGCCACCAAGGAAGCCGCTGCGTCTCGTACCGTCAAATAACCTCCGCGTCCAAACCAGCCCGCAGCCCTACGCGTCCGAGAAAACTGTTAAAAGCAATAGTTTGTCCCCCTTTTCCCTGTCTTCAGTAGCATTTGGATGTGCTGCAACGACAGGGGGAACCAGGCAAAAAAAACTACTCTACGGTCGCTCCTCCCTCCGCATATGTACAGTAAGGGCTGAGGGAAGCTCGTATTAAAAAACTATACCGCTCTCTACAGGACCACCACTGTAAAGCACGCACGGACGGCTGGATGGGACACATGTTGGCGGGATCCTCTTCACGCCTTTGCTCATTTATTGACTCCGTTGCCGCTCGGAAACACGCCGCTTGCCGAACGCGCGCACGCCTCCCTCCTTTAGTCAGTGACATTGGAGCAGGATGCCACGTTTTTTGGAGGGGAACAGCGCCGTGTGTACAGTAGTAGTGGTAGTAGTAGTAATAGGCCTGGTAGTGTTTGTTGTAGAGGAAGGTGCCAAATCCTGGAGTGCGTTTATGGCCGGGCCGGCGCACAAATATTTGAAGCAATGGCAGAAAGGTGGATTTTTTTTCTTTGTTGTAATGGATGGTGCACAATGGGGGCATGAGGAGACTACTGATGCGTGCATACAAATACGTTTTATTCTTATATAACAAAATTTTTTTTACTTAAGTAAAAACATGAAAATACAGCAAGTATTCTTATAAATTTTCATTTCTTTCTTTTTCTTTCTTTTTTTCAGTAAAAGTTGTTGTGGTATGACTTAACCTTGAGCCTTAAACGAGTTATATATGGACTGTTGGCATTCAAGCTTATCGATAAAGTTCAGTTCGACACTGTAAATGTAAAGGGCTATTTTTATTAATACAAAACGAAGGCCTAGATTCTTAAGGCATACAGTATAAGACATATTTAGAACAATTTAGTCCAAAAATGTGTATTTTCCCCATAAAACTAATGCATGAAATGACAGTCTAAAACAATAATATCCTTACTTTGTCATCATTCCATCATTAGCACAGGTCAGACTGAGCCACTAGATCCTTATTCAGGCTTAAAACCTCAATAGAACAAACTAAAATGTAAGATATTAGGTAATGAAACATCTAAATGCCCTAGATTTCAACTTTTCACCCAAAGTCATTGAGGTCACATTCTGCTACTGCCGTGGACCAGTGTGACTTTGCCTGACGATAAAATAAGCTCAAAAACGAATGCACCTCTCCTTCAGTCAAGGTCATGGCTCTTTCACAGCAGTCCTAAAAACACCACTCTCTGGAGCTTCCCAACCTGAGGCGACCTTTGACCCAATTGTTTGCCCAGCTAATACACTGGATTAGTTTGCACACAGAGGCAGCAGTCTGACACATGTTTCAAGCCCGTGTGTTGCTACTGCGAGTAGGATTTATATAGTGAGAACAAGGGAAATGTTTAGCTGTGGTTTTTGATGCATTGTCATACAGAAGACTAAACACTGTATCCGATGAAATAAACTTTGATTTGGGCCTGAAATATTTTGATAACGAGAGGATTTTCTTGCTCGATGTGCAGATTGTAAATACGTCCAAGAGTATTTACGTTCAAAAGAAGGCTGATATAGGAACTGCTAAACTAATAAAAGAATCACATGCATTTCAGAACATGTTTATGGCGGGCAAAACTACAGCGTCGGCAGGTTTTAAAAGAGCATGTTTCCTTGTTTGCAGGGGAAATGATTGCAGTCTTTTCAATTTGCTAATTGCGACCATAGAAATAGCGATTTATCCTGCCATTCTGCTTTTATTGTCTAGACGAGTCCATAGATATACCAGGAAAACATATCAAGATGTTACCAGTCATTCTAACAACTGGTTTAACTGGCATTGAACATTCATGAATGATTGGTTGCGTTTATTAAAACAAATGTTACTGCTTCGAGAATATGTCGGCAATGTCATGACTCATAGTGTAATCATTTTCATACTGTTAAACATGGATGTTGTAACATGCGCCTACTTGTCACAGTATTTGGATTTATTCAAAGTACGGGCCTTTTTTATGATAAATAAACTGATTCTTAGAGTGAGTGGGCCTTTCCTCTCCACAGATCTGACCTGTAACTTGGCCTAGTGCCATCTCGTCTCCACGGAGATGGCTACATTTACTGTGAAACATTCCAGCAACGCAATTACATGGAGACAAGCAGGTGACTTAAATATCCAATAAATAAAGATAACATTTATGTTAAAAACGAGTTGAATGAATCATCTATCTACTCTGAAAGACAACAAATTATCAAAACAGAATAGCATCAGAAATCATCAAAGCCATTTCTTTTTGAACAGCAGCGGAAAACGCAAGTCCTATTTACAGTCTTTTTCAAAATTACCATAATTGCCTCCAACGGGCGACTCTTTGACAATAATGGATGCTGAAACTTCATGTCAACGTTGCAAACTATTCTACCAGCATATAAAAAGATGATTTATATCAATTTATGCCATCTTTTCATCACCACTGAGTCCTAAATTAGAGTCTCACGAGTAGAGGGAATACATTTAGGTATGCCTGGGATTTAAAAGACTTCTCCTGGAAATTTGGCTGGGTGACTAATAATGAGGAGCGCGAAAGAGAAATTTTGCCTGTCTAATTTATCTTACAAATATGCAGGAGGGGGGGATCACCAACTGTGTGAGTGGCACTTTCCGACTCGGGCGCAGCATGTGTGACATTTAACGTTGGATAGTTTTCAATGGCGGCGGAGCGACAGAGAAAAGGGGGCGAAGCATACGGAGACTCCTGAAAATGCCACTGTCAGTTAGATAAAAGGGCTGGGTCGAGTGCGGTTTCAGGAGGATGTACAATCAGATTTATAGGATCTCAAAACAGTGAAGTTATTAGCTCACTGTGTTGTAAACATGATAATGAATAAATTAGCAATTGGCGTGTAGTTGCGTGTCATCTGGCTCGCTCTTTTTATACTACGAGTCCAGTAGGGTTTTATACTAGACTTTAATGCCCGTTGCTCTTCATGCCGCAGACTGTGACTGGAGTTGAAATTAGAATCAGAATATCAGAAAACAAAATGCACATACTAGAAACATACTTCTGGTGCAATACAACACAATAGATATAGGTAAAACATAAACTATGCTAAAATAAAAGGCATCTATAACATTTATCGACTGTGTATTTTTTAACCTTTATTTAACCAGGTTAAAAAAAAAAAAATTGAGATTGAAATTTTTTTTCAAGGGTGGCATGGGCTAAAAAAAGATTTTAAAAAAGCTAAAGTGTAAAGGTGAAATATACTTTTAATATAATGCAAAATACAGCGCAAAATAAGTATTGTTAAAGTGAGATTTTTAAAGTGACCCACATTATTAAGTGTTCATGAGTCCAACAACTCAAGTTTACCATTTTTGGTTACTATGGTACTATTTTGATTTTGGTGTGACTGCACATATGTACACCTCTGCTTCAATTGCCCCACAAATTAAGTTATTTGATTGATTGATTGATTGATTTATTGAATGTATACAATGACCGTATGTACCATGAGTGAAAGCATCACTGACAGTACCACTGTAGTCGCCAGGAGTTCAAATTCAAATCCATTCCACTATTCGCCCTATTCCGCCCCGCCCTCTTTTGCCTCTTTTTGCTACAGATCTGCACAATGTAATGGCACTTCTGGTTTGGCAGGAAGTCAGTTCACGCAAATGAGGCAAAAGACTCGCTGCTAAAATTTGGAGTAAAATGTTTGAGGTACACGTGCAACAACAAGTCAGTAATGCCCTGATCTCCTGGGCGTCCTGAGAATGGCTTTGTAGTCTGTGTAGAACTTATTTTGTGTTGAGCTCGCGTGCCAGAAAAAAGACAGCAGCACCCACAGCAACTTCCAGAAAAAGGTGAATACATCAAGCCTTTACTTTATATATATGACCATGATAATAACAATATTGTGTACAATAGATTACATGGTGTATTACTCTATTAATATTTAATCTCATTATGTAATCTATTCACAGGTTTCATCTTCCTGTTATAGGCAACATGGACTTTTCGCCATTAGACAGATAGGATCTTGTGTTTTAAATGGTTAATCGCTATGGCAACAGTCCTCATTTTTCAACATCCTGAAACTCATGGACAGATTGCGTTTATATATAGCCTGTTAATGAATCCTCAGGTTTATTTTCACTATATATTGTATTTTCTGACTGCTTGATGAGCTTTGAAATATGTTTAGCCTTTCATTCGAGTCCATAGTAGTCTGCTTAATGTGTTGTTAATTAAAAACAAACTAACTAATTAACAATGGATCGTTTGCAGGATGTTGCCTCCCTTTAAACTAACTCTGTTTAAAAGTACTTAACTTTAATTTGAAGAGATCGTCCTTCTTCAAACCCATGGCATATTGCTATTCCCAAGTCTAACCAATTACCCGCTCCCCCACAGCTCCACAGATAACAGCATACATGATTACATCACAGATCATTGGAGGTAGCTGCACGGAGCATTGAGACAGGAGGAGGAGAGACTATCTTTCACAGCAGGACACCAGTTCAAATGCATTAGGAACAAGTTTGATCAATGAAAGTTTAAATTGCAACATATCTTCAGTGTTCTCCAGTGAAGAGGAAATGTGTTAAGACCAAGAGCTTAAGGGAACGGGTGGCATTAGACAGAAGCAAACACAACAGGTAGCTCGGTCTACCTCATCTGTCTGTTGTAGTAAGCATTTGTAAACAGTGCGGGTTGTAAATTGTTACACAGTCTGGTCTAGTACTGGTTGAGTTATGGTGTAGTACAGGTGTAGTTCTGGTCTAGTACAGGTGTAGTACTGGTCTAGTACAGGTGTAGTTCTGGTCTAGTACAGGTTGAGTTATGGTGTAGTACAGGTGTAGTTCTGGTCTAGTACAGGTGTAGTTCTGGTCTAGTACAGGTGTAGTTCTGGTCTAGTACAGGTTTAGTTCTAGTCTAGTACAGGTGTAGCTCTGGTCTAGTACAGGTGTAGTTCTGGTCTAGTACAGGTGTAGCTCTGGTCTAGTACATGTTTAGTTCTGGTCTAGTACAGGTGTAGCTCTGGTCTAGTACAAGTGTAGTTCTGGTCTAGTACAGGTGTAGTTCTGGTCTAGTACAGGTGTAGTTCTGGTCTAGAACAAGTTTAGTTTCTGGTCTAGTTCAGGTTTAGTGCTGGTCAAGTACAGCTTTAGTACTGGTCGAGTACAGGTTTAGTTCTGGTCTAGTACAGGTGTAGTTCTGGTCTAGAACAAGTTTAGTCTAGTACAGGTCTGGTTCTGGTCTAGTACAGGTTTAGTACTGATTTAGTTCTGGTCTAGTACAGGTTTAGTCTAGTACAGGTTGAGTTCTGGTCTAGTACAGGTTTAGTCTAGTACAGGTGTAGTTCTGGTCTACAGGTGTAGTTCTGGTCTAGTACAGGTTTAGTCTAGTACAGGTTGAATTCTGGTCTAGTACAGGTTTGGTTCTGGTCTAGTACAGGTTTAGTCTAGTACAGGTTGAGTTCTGGTCTAGTACAGGTTTGGTTCTGGTCTAGTACAGGTTTAGTCTAGTACAGGTTTAGTCTAGTACAGGTGTAGTTCTGGTCTAGTACAGGTTTGGTTCTGGTCTAGTACAGGTTTAGTCTAGTACAGGTGTAGTTCTGGTCTAGTACAGGTTTGGTTCTGGTCTAGTACAGGTTTAGTTCTGGTCTAGTACAGGTTTAGTCAAGTACAGGTGTAGTTCTGGTCTAGTACAGGTTTTGGTCTACCCCCTGCTTAGAATATATCTGGGGTTAAAGGGGCCAATTGGCCATTTCATACTCTGGGTATATTCTGGTCCAGGCTGATTCCTATCCCTCCAGGACAGATTATACCCCATGATAACATTTTGTTCCTGAGCTAAGTTTGACAATGCTGTCATAAGTGAATCTGGGATATAAACCGACAGCAGCTCATGTGGGTTCACTGTAAACAAACTGGTTTTATTCATCTGTGTCTGTGTATGTTGGTGTGTAAATGTTTTTGTGTGTGTTTTTTTTTTCTAGCAGCTTGTTGTAAATCATATTATTACTTAATTACTTATTGTTTTAACTTTTTTACTCATGCCTTGCTCAAGGATTTAACAACTGTTTGGTCAAATCCAGTGCAGCTCTATCTTTAAACCCATGCGATTAATTTGCTGTGGATTCTCGATCTAAAAAATGCAAAGTATTTCACAGGATCAATTCACACTTTTATATCTTCACCTCATATATTTTACTGTAGAATGTTTTGATTTATGTGAGTGTTTTCTTGTGTTGTTTTTGTGCTGCTTCTTGGCAGGTCATCAGTGAAAATGTGGATGTGTTCTCAACTGACCTGCCAAAATACTGAATAAATAAATACATATAGGACCTAATTAACAAAGAGTAGGGCATAATTAACAAGATGTGCAGTTGATAAAAGAAAAGGAAGGGTATATTCTGGCCCAGAGAGGTTTACTCTGACCTGGGCCAAACTACACCTGGGGTTTATTTGTCCTGTTTCACCGTGATTACTTTAATCCCAATTTCTGATGATTTTTGTTTGTTTTTTCACTTTCTTTCCACTTTCTCCAGGTAAATCACATTTTTTATTGATTGTTTCCTGTTGCAAGTGGCAGAGTAGGTATGGTTTTACAGGGACCAAAAACAAATACTTTTTCATGAAGTAAAGCAAGCCGTCGATTCCTGTATCAATGTCACCTTTGGAAAATGGCCATGGCTGTTAACGTACAACAAAGGAGTCAAAGCTACTTCCGAGAGTTGTGTCAGAAGGGCATTTGATATTCAATCTATTCCTAATCAATACACTTATTACTGAATTGGAAAAAAGCTTTACTTTGGGAGCCTTCCCCGAAGCTGAGCTAAAAGTAGGACTGGGATTGCATCACATTCAAAAAGAAAACACGCTGTATACTAAATATAAAACACCTTAATTCAATGCATTTTCTTGTATAATAATTTGTATTGAATCCTGTGAATGTAAATTAGAAAGAAAGTCATCTTGTCTTCAAAATTCACATGCAACTTGGCTGAATGCGAGTGCGTCATGTGCGAGTTGCATAGAGTAAGATTAATGGGCTGTTTGGACTGGGCAGAAATATGGACGAGCGGTCAGATGGACAGATGGATAATGGCCGCTGCGATTACAGGACGTCCACAGATCTCTTCCTCACCACAGACCGGAACATCCTCAGCATCCGTGACATGATCCGAGAGTGGACTTTCATCTTTGGACGTAGCTCTTTCTTATCGGACGCGAGGAGTGAGAAGGCGTGCTACTTTTGCCGGCGTAATTGTTAAGTACAGTGTCATTAAATCTGCAGCCGCCATGTTGCTTCCAATTCAATTCAGACAGTTAATAGACCGAGAGGCGCCTTTCTCCCTCAGCAAAGCGCTTCACAATGATCCAGTGTTTGTTTTGGGTTGGTGTTTGCAAACTGTATAGGCAGAGATTAGCACCCCGCTGGTCTCATATACGTTCGCGGAGGAGCCTGGGAGCCTCGGGAAAAAGAATTAAGCTTTTATCAAGAGAGTCATTAAAGGATGATTATATTGAAACCGTTTCTGAGAGATAATAAATTAATTAACGCTGCATTTAACGGTGTACATTTTCGGGGGGAAGGGTACACCACCTTTGTCACCATGGAGATGTTAATACTTTGCTTAGAATGCTACACAGTATGGTGTTAAAACGTCAGATCTGTGGAGAGGCGAACCCACGCACCGTGAGAATGCATGTTTCGCTTTGAACAATAAAAACACCAGTAACGACACAAAAGCTTGACAGAAACGTTTACCGCCATACAGTGGTACATTCCAGGCAAAGCAATAACATCTCCATGGAGACAAGCAGGTAGTGGACCCTGAGCCTTAACTTGTTCTAAGCAAAAGAGTTTTTTAGGGTGAGTTCATACATACGTTAAATACATGGGACTAAACCAGGACTAGAACAGGTCCATCACAAGTGTGTAAAGACGATTTGTTAGCCCTTGCAAATGGTTTAGCTTCTATGTGAATCTGTACTTGTCTTCCTGGCTAAAATAGTAGTAAAAAAACAAAACAAACTCAAAAGGAGCAATCTTCACCTGTATTTGGACCTCAAAACTCCTGCCACGGAATCAATAAATGGATACCTTGGGAGCAAAAGGAAAGAGGGCCATTACGGAAGAAAACAGACGACACAAACTGCACCGACAATCAAGGACTGGACCGAAATTATGACTGACTTTCAAAAAATGGAGCAAAATTCATTCAGACTTAATTTGAAAATGGACCTTTTTGACAAGCTTTAGACTAAATGGGACTGATACGCTGGAAAAGATGAGCCGCAATTTTATTTTATTCAGGTTTCTTTTCTTTTTTTTGCTCTTTTTCTGCGGAGCGTTCAATGTTTTGTGTTAGAGACGCTTATAAACCCACACAGTTCCTTATTAGTGCACTTTTATAGGATTTTGAGGAAAAAGTTCAATATTTTACAAGCAATACTATTTTTCGTAAGTTCTCATCCTCACTCTCAACGTTTCGAGTCACCTCTAACGCTCACCATATTTTACTAATGTACGTTTCTTGCCTCCGTTAAGTGAAACATCCTCAGGGCGACTTGATACGATCCCGTCCCACTGTACATTGTCCCTCTGCTGCGAAACATTAAAAGCAGGCCAAGGCAGTGGAGCGCAGCGGTGAGGCAGAGTTCAACAGTTCATATCACAGTTCAGCCCGAGTTTTGTCCAGCGCGCTCCGAGTCACGCTGGTCCACAGGGAGAGGTGTGCTCACTGCAGGAGGATTACGGCCAGGATAAAGATGATGCGAGGACTGGGAGTTTGGCTGACTACTAGAATTATGACAGCGAAAATGCATTGGACTTGAAATGAAAAGCCGTGTTGTAGAATATTTTAAAAACAGATGACAGTTTACTATGTTTTTCCACAAAGAACATAATAATATAATTGCAATAATCAAAGACAAGCTCCACAATCTATTGTAAAAACGTGGAAGGATACAATGATTGAGATTACAGTCAATGGAGGGAGGCTGTGGCAGAGCAGTGGGATCAGTTTAGTTGTTTATATCCATAACTATTTGGTTTTATTTCAGTTTTTAGTGAGTTTAAATGTTTGTTTGTTGGTTTTTTTTGTCTTTATCCCCAACTGCGTTTTAGTTTTCTTTTAATTATTATTATTATTATTTGTTTCTTTTTCTTTTAAATAAAAATATTCATTACAAATTCTGCATTGCCTGTTCAAATAATAAACAAATGCAGTAAGGGAACCCAGACAACAAAATTATAAAATATTTTGTGTTCGGATAAATGTAAAAATTGGTTAGAAGGGTTAGAAAAACAAATTAAGTGTTTTTGTTTTGTGTTTTGGTTGTCTTTATCACTGGTTTTGTTTTTATTGTACTTTATTTATCATTTGTTTGTATTATTTTGTTTTGGTCTGATTTGTTGTCAAAAACTGTAGTGCCTGTACAAATAATAAACAAATAAGGTAAGAGCAACCCCCAAAAAATTATGAAACGTTATCTCAGAAATATCACAACAAATTGATTCGAAGTGGTAGAAAAACAAATTGTACTTGAGCAATAGGAAATATTCTGTTAATAAATTGCAAAACTAAGAAACCAAAATACTAGATAATTTGTCCAGTATAGTGGACAACGCAGCATTAGATTTAACTTGAGGCTTGAGGCTTGGAAATGCTCCACACACTCTTCCTTGTCTGAGATTTGCATGTCGATTTGGCAAAGGATTGACAGTGGATGCTCGAGCTTGTACTCACTTGTAGTTTGATACACAAATGATCCTTATTCAAGGCCTTTCCCCTTTACCTTCAACGAAATAAACGAACCAAACGCATACCTAGTTGTCGTGAAATTTCTCGACGTTAATAGTGCTCAATCAGCTTCTCTTCGGTGGAAAAATTTAACATTCAAAATCGGATTAAAATTCGCTGACACAAACCTACATCTGGCGGATGAAACGAGGCAGGCAACCCTTCCACTCTGAAGCCGAGCGACCGCACAAGCTAAACAAATTTGTCCCAGGTCTAAATCCTACCACCCCAGTAAACAAATTCAAACAGGGAAAGGGAACGTGCAGGATTTGTTAAAAAGCAGGTTCAGCATGTTACCAAAAACCTCCAGATGTTATCGTGAACGTGGACGCTAACTCGATCCTCCGGCGCACAGTTTTCTATAGGCCAATTTGTAGTGAATTTCCAATTAGCCCATACGTGGTTCGGCATGTATTCTTTTGTCCAAATGCAAACAAGTGAGAGTTAATCTAACAAATGGCTGTCAGTGGCTGATACCGGAGAGGCAGCGCTCTGAATAATGGATCAGTCCATCTGTGCCTTTAATGGCAGCGCCGGCCAATGCGGTGCGTGATGAAGTTCTTTGTTGATTGAAGTTAGCATGTAGCTCTTTGTTCCATGTAGCCGCGCCGTGTTAAAGAGTACCTGGTAATGCGATATTAAGTGCTCGCTAAACTAACTTTGACTCCAGAGGTGAGGGAACTCTTTAAAAGTCGAAGGAGAGATAGTGGAACTTGGCTGGACTGCGAGCGCGAACGGTTCGGGGGGTTTGCCAACTTAAACGGAGAAGACAAATGGATTTTCCTGGAGCGCTTGGGAAACTTTAAATGGGGCTATAATGTATTGAAAAAAGAGATGAAGGTACATGTTGAACGATCTATTTTACAATTCATCTTGCTTTATATAAGAAGCAATAAAATCATCTGTATTCTCTTAAAAATGAATGCGTCTATGTTACGCAATACTTCTTCGATGGAAAACAAGAACAGACTGAAGTATATTAATTATTGAGGAATAAATGAGGAATGGGTCATATATCTTGATAATATTGATACATTATATTCATATATTTTTCCAGTTACATTTCTGGATATGTTGGGATGATAATTTTTTCTATAAATGTTTTTGTATTCCTAAAACTAGAAGAGTAATGAAGCTTATTCTTTCTATTTTTACAAGAAAAACAATACTATTTTTTCAAGAATACATATTTTGTTATAATGTTTACAAAAAGAAAACGTACACTTGTGAACTTCTAGAACTTCAATTGTTTAGTCTTTCCATGGATTTTTTAAAAATCAATATGAATATCAGCAAATAGCAGTTATCGGCCCACAAAAACAAATTACTTGGCAAAAAAAGTCAATTGAGTAGACGATATAGGAGCCCACTTTATGGGAGGTAATGAATAGGTTATTAGACTTTACACTTTTACAGTTCTGTACAGATCTTGATGTACGGAGCACCTAAAGACCCATAAAAATATTGATATTGTGGGTGAACTCATTCATATATACAAAAAAATCTAAACATTTGGAATATTTTACAGCGTCAGTTCCATTGATTTAGTTTTTGTTCAATCGCCTGATAAAAAACTAAACAAACAAAATACAAACAAGTCTTTAATTGAGGTTTGGAGAACATCCAGTACTGGGATTCAGCCGTAGTATATCGCTGTGCATTTGCTTTATGATTGCGGTTCTAACTCAGAGGAGACTGCTTCGACCAAACATAAAACACGGAAAAAGAGATTTAACTGGAGACGTTTAAAGTATGCACTAAACAGATTTTATAGGGGTAACAGTTGTGTGTCTGGTCACTGTTTACCATTTCAGCTTCACCGCTTTGTGCTTTGTGCTTTGTGCTTTGTGCTTTGTGCTATTTATGGGTTTATTTACGTTTTTGAAGGTAAAGGGCTGAACGTCTGAATCACTAAAGCCATAATAACATCCAGCAATGTTCTTTTTATTTTATTGCACTTTCAAGAGGAAAAAAATCTCCTAATCCCTAAACAGTAAGTATGTTTTGTTTTTGTACATTGGGCTGTGGTCATGGAATGTTTTAATGATAAGACTTCATTTAGAATGTATAAGCGGTAAAGCTGATAAATAGATAGATAGAGTTACTATTTTTTGTCTGCTCTTCAAACATACTATTAAATAATGAGATTTCAAACTATTGCGCACATGTTGCAAATCACAGACTACATTTTGAAACACAAATTGTCTCTTTCCTGCACTCTAAATTCTAAAAGCGTATAATAGCAATAGGTTTAGTACAGTCAGGTCAAGTTTGACCTAATGTGACTCAAGAGATTTTTCTTGACAACTTACTGTACAAATAAATACAGTAAATTCCACTTTTCAACTACATAAACGTCCAACAAAACTATTATGACCAAAAACGATACAAAAGAAGCATCACAAAATTCTTTATGCCAAATAAATATTCATATTCATTACTAATTATAATGAATGTTAAATATGATGGTTAATGAAGTGGTGATTGTCGCTAATCAGTGCATTGTACATATTTTAAATTCTGTGGCTAATCCTCATAACCAGATGTTTGCGACTGTGTTCTAATAGTAATTCTCTTGACTCTTATGATAGATCTAGACAAAGGTTGGATTTCAGGTTAAGTAATAGACAGAGTTCACTATTTAACCCTGTAATCTTGTTTTCCAACACAGGTCAGGAAGGAATACGAAAATATGCCTCCTTAATGCTCATCCGTCATTGTATTACTTGCATTAAGTCATTTTCGTTCACACATACCCACTGGTGCGCTCAAGAAGGATTTTTCATCACTGCGATTGGATACTCCGTCACCCGATGTCCCTCAAATCTCATTATCGGCAGCTCAGCGTCGGCAATGGCACTTTCCTTCACGGTCGGAGGGAAAGAGGAAATCCCTTTAGAGACAAATCAAAACAAAAATGATCAGTAAAAGTGCAAAGATGGAGAAGAGTTTAGACTCAAATGAAGTTTTGCTGGAAATTATTATATTCGAGTTTAAAGGTGCAATATGAAACTTTTCTGGTGGTGCGTCTGTCACCGGTTTGTCTTCGTGGAGATGTTATTGCTTTTTAGAGAATGAAATGTAGTTCTGTCTCCATGGTGATAAGCAGATAGCGGCACAAGGCTAAATTACACATCAGGGGTCTCATTTATACAAGTGTACTTGGAATTCTTACAAAAAGTGTGCGCGCAGACAAAACACAAACTTCCACATGTTCATTTCTCATCTGTCTGAGCACAGATCGCCTTCTTTCTCGCCTCCGAAAGCCCAGATGTGTGAAGTTTAGGGCTAAAATAAATTCTTGGTCGACTAAAGACTTGGACCGATTAATAGACTAAAAAAGGGCGTGGCAAAACTATGAAGTATCTCTCTGTATCTGACCCAAACTGCACCAAAAAAACACAACTGCACTGGAGTTGTGGAAAAAATAACAATTTATACAGAAAAGTACCAGGGAACAGTGTATTTATGTACATAAATTAGATTAAACTCATGATTCACTCCATATCCATATCTTCACTTTTTCACAGTCGTATAAATACTTATAATCGAAAACAAATAATAAGTCGACTAATAAAAATCTTGGTCGACTGAAACACAATTGACCAATTAATCGACCAAAAGACTACAACCCTACCCTGGAAAGGACCGCTTATTTCTATATAAAGTTGTCTTTTTATAAATCACAAACATTCGGAAAAAGTAATTTTTTCAAACGTACGCAGGCTTTATAAATGAGACCCCAGATCTGCGCCGAGGCCGATGTAAGAATGTATGTTTTTGACAATAAAAGCATCTATTATTGAATGAATGTAGAATGGATGAGTTTAATGCTCTACTTGGGAACGTTCCAAGCAATAACTAAACCAAGCAATATTACTAGAAATGTTACATAGTGTACGTTTAAGTTAAAATTACCTGTTTTATAGTATTCAACTCAAGTAAAAATCATATTTGAAATAAATGATTCATCACTAAAATGTACAAAAAGTATTTAACATCTAAGCCAAAATGTATTATTATGTCAGAATAATTTGGAGTAAAAATAATGCCGTGATAAACTGTTGAAAAAGTGCAATTTATTCACAAAGTTATGTCTTTTTATATAAACTAAACTTTCCATTGACCACAAGAGAACACTCGACCATAAAAAATCTGAATTGAGATGCAAAGAGACAAGTCCAGATGCCATTTAGCAGCAATTAACCATTCGCACGATGCATCCACGTCTAGGGAAAAACTTCACCTATAATGAGTTTGGTTGGTGGATGTGCAGCGGTCTAACTTTTGTCGCCTGCTCTTTACCGCGCCTTGATATGTCACTGCAATTAGGATAAATGTCAACGTGGATTACGCGGGCCCCACATTACAGCGGCATTATTTTCACGATCATTTCATTATTTTGCCTAATTACCACATTTTTTGGCTGCTTAAGGACTTGTCGGCACTCGAAGGCGTCACAGAGAAGAATACATAAAAGAGGCAGTTTTGACACATTTTTGGGGTGTGATTAGCCGCATGTGGCGAGGCTCAGGCAGAGACGTGTTTGGAAATCTGTGTTGTCAGGAATAGCATTTCTACTGTCCTTTATTTATAGCAATGATACAGTAATAATAAATTTCTCCAAATCTAAAATATACCACTACTGAGATTTGTTAACAATAGCACAAAAACTGAAAAAGAAATGAAAAACACATATTTATAATTGTAAGGGTTTGGCAACAGCTGTAAACGATCAGCCGCAGTTTAGATCATGTCTTGTTTGTATTATTTTCAGTTGTATTACTTGAACAGAAGGATTGCTTTGGTACTGGATTATGATTGACATGTTTTCAGAGCAGAAACACGTTTGATGGTTGGTCCTGTTTCAAGGATTGTGATTGTTGTTACGCACATGGAAAAATTATACATATAGTTTTAATGTTACCCCTTTATTTGCATTAATCTTAAACATCACTATTTCGTTCTCATCATAACTCCCCGACATAACCTATGCATAAGGTCAAAGTACCTTTCAAATTCTGCTAAAATTTTACACCAATTTTTAATTTCACTTGCTGGTTGTAAATGATGACATCGCACTGGGAAATTACCAAGAAACCATCCTGTACAGTGCGCCAAAACTCATTTAATGTCTTTTTTTTTTTTCATTTGACAAAGAAAAATACATGTGAACACGTTTATTTTGTTGAATCAAAGTTTGAAGGGTCAAAAAAGTAGTTCATTTAGTGTAAATTATGAAAAACCTTGTGTTTACTTCCTGTAATTTTCAACATATTTTTCAGCTTTTTCCACAAACAGCTACCTGATTGGTGTAAAACTATAATTTACATTTACAAGCGGTATTAATACACTAAATAAAGTCAAAATTAGAAAACCATACGCACTTTAAAGGGGGTGGTGGTTGTTTATTTGCTGAATGTCTCTTCCATGTCTGTAAGGTTAAAGCTGTCCTGTCTGAAGCCAGAAAATCTAAGAATAAAAAAAAGAGTTGGTGGTTAATATAGAAACAGGTATCACATTTGTGGAGTATATAAATGTTGTTGTAGTCCCTCATTGGTCCAGGAGTAGTCCCACGTAGCAAAGGTTTCAAAGGCAGTCCACGCATTGACAGCTTTAACGCATCTTTTCACACATTCATATGAACTTATGGGATAGAATGGGGGTAGGATCACTTCTTTCTGTGCCCTTATGCATACATTTTCACTGAATGTAGGACTAACTGTAAGCGCAGCTATCTACAAGTCCAAAATAAATAAATAAAAACTTTGAGAAACACAGCTTAATTGGCTCCACAGTCAGCGCGGCCACTTCCACCCCAATTACAGTCCATCCCGTTTTCGCAGAGTCATGCCAAAATGAATAAACACTGACAGATCATGCAGCGGACAGCGAGTCGGGGGTGGATGTAATGACAACATGTTAAAGTCAAAATACTTCACCAGAGGACACTTCTGTATTAATAAAAGTAGGCGTTTCTGTCTCAAAGCTAATGCCAACTTTATTAAAACGGAAAATCTAAGTAAAATGGGAAGGCTATCCGATTATATTTAGGTGTAGATTATTTCAGTTTCAGTTATTGCAATATTTATTACATCCCAAAATGACTATCTGACGGATCTAGTACCTGAAGTTGCAGAACATGTTGCTGAACTTATTCTGAAGTGTGTCTATCTGATCTGTGGAATCTAATGTGTTTTCTGAGCTGCTCAAAATGTGAAAACAACAACAACAACATTAGGGTCTGTGCTGCCGGACACATTGTACACGCGTATACTCGAAAGGTTGGACAATTCAGCAATGTCGCCGATAAATCCCATGATGTTTCCTGAGTCAGACTTATCCACAAACACAGAAGAGGGCAAACATTCATATAGTGTGGGTGAGAGGCTTTGATAGTGAGAAAACGACGGTCAAGTAAGAAGACCAAAGCACAAATCTTATTGCAGAACAGTTGCTGAATAAAACGTGCTTTCAGACATCATTGTTAAAAGATTACACTCACAATCACGAAATTAACTCAACAAACATTCAACAATTAGGCTTTCTGTTGGTATAATTCAAATGACCCATTACAGTTTTAAACTACTACTCCATAAGTAAAAGCACAAGAATAACTGCAAATTCCGTGCACTTTTTCTATTAGCGGATACTACAGCGTACATACATTTTCCAGATCTCTAGTTGAATGTGAAACGCATTTCTTTGAGTTTTTCCTCTGATATGCCGTTGCTGGATTTTCCCTTCAACAATACACTGCTTTTTCTGCTCACTGTGAGACCTACCGTACACCTCACGTACCCTTTCCTTTGAGCTCTCCTTCAATAGATCTCCTCTTGGATTCTCCGCTCGGATGCATCAGATATTATGTGTTATTTACATGCGCCGCCGCTGTGGTGTCCCCATGTGTTTCAAGGTCACATGTTGCCGCTCTCACTTCAACAAGCACTAGGGAAACGCGAGAGAAAATGGGATGAGGAGAGTGGGTTAAGCAGGAGAAAATGCAAAGAACAAAGTAATGTTTCGATGTTAAAGCCGTGGACTTAAGGGAGAATTCTCTGTACGTTCTTAAGTGTCTTGGCGATTAGATCAAAAGCAAAGCAATGATAGAATTTCTTGTCCCCACATATTTTTATAATGCTCACCGTGATGATATTCAATACAAATGTGTACGTACGGAGAATACTGGATCACGTCTGAGAACATACCGAACCATCACAGCCCAGTGTAATTTACAAAACAATGCTGTCCTATAATGACACTGAAGGCTAACGTAATGCAATGTGGGCTCGGGGTTTATGGTATGGACATGAACTGCACACAATAGTTACATAAACAAAATATTTGACATTACTTTGTGGTGTGCTGGTGGAGCTGCTTTAGGGTCATGACTTTATACAGCAAGAATGGCCCAGATGCAGGTTTCAAATTGAACTGAGACTGATCTTAATGAATAACAACTTGCCATTTCATAACATCAGTGAAATTTAACCTTTCTCATGGGATGGTAAACATTGATTGGTTTGTAGGTTGCTCGTTTTAAGTTACCAAGATATATACAATAATAGACTTCTTGAGTTGATTCAAACCCGTATCAAAATCAATTCAGCAGTCTATGAGCTCCAGTCCAATGAGATTCATTTGTTCTTCTGATAATTTATTTAAAGTACAATTATTATGCATTATTTGTGTTGTTATTGGCCTCTAAACATGCATTGGATATCTTTAGTTTGGCATGTCATCTCTCATCTTTTAGAACTAAAAAAACACAACTAACGCCAGTGTGACTTAGCTTTGGCTCCATCTACTGGCTGCAGAGAGAATTACACAAATGTATAAATCACACTGCTTTGAAATGCTAGCCTTGTTCTGCCTTGTTGAGCAGTCACGCAGTTGTAATGATCATGATTTGACAGCAGAAATGCTCAGAACGAGTCTGGTGATGATACACAAATCGAGAAAATGTCACACATCGAGGAAATTCAGAATGGAGTGTTTATGATGCTCGGAGAAGAGAGGATTTTCTAACCAGGATTCATCAAAACAGCATGAACGAAGTTAAATGCAACTTCAGATTATGTTTTTAATGACGGAACAATGTTGGAACATGGTTAAAAGCTCAAAAACAGTCAAATTCACATAATATTTGTCCTTTAAATTATTCTTTTTTCAGAACCGGGTTTATTTGTTTAGCTGAAGGTTTTGGCTGCTCACAGTCTTCTTCAGAGCATCACAAGATGTTCCTGTAGCGTGACTTGTCGCCTGATCCACACAGAACAATAAACCGGGACGAGGGGGCCTTTTTATTCGCTCACACCTGGAAACACCACTGTCCTAAAGAAGTCTGCGGCAGATGGCGCTGTCGTCCAGACCCTACCGATAATAAGACTGACACGACTAAGTACTAGTTCTATCTTCTTCAACTAGTGTTCCTTAAAAGTTATTTTTAGTACAAAGTTTGTTTTCTCTTATTGCAAAACAAATGCGTGCAGAGTTGTACATGACAAAAGCTTGAACAGAACTGTAATGTTGAACTAAAGAAGATCTATATAACATTTTGTAAGTGTACGTGTATTATTGTAATGTAGACAGGAATTTCAAGTGAATTTATGCAACTGTAAGGCAACACAGAGACTGCAGCTGTTATTTATAAGCTCAGCATGACTTCTGCCATTGCATCTGAGAGGTAAAACCAACACCAACAGAGCAAGAAACCAGCCTAAATGTGCAAATCTGTTAAAATGAATAGTCTTCTGCTTCTGTGTGCTATGTACAACGGCGGAGGTGAGAAAAATCAGTTTGCAGATGTTTGCTGTGTTACCACAGCCTCACATAACAGCAAACCAGCTAAAAAGAAGCCAAGTGATGATTTCTCCTTTCAGTTTATTCATTTTTGTTACTACAAAGGCTACATGTAATATCAGTGAAACTCAATTTGTGAGAGGGTGGTTAAAATTGTTTTCTTTAAAATACATTTGGCACTTGAAAACACTGCAGTGCAAAGAATAAATTACCAGCCTGACCTGATTTATTTTGAAATGACACTTTCTGTTTATGCAAATTAACTTTGAGTGTTCATATTTCATACTCATAACAGCCACATCTGACGTAACACATCTGAATAGACCTGATATTTCACCCGTTCCACTTCAAATGGCGTCTGCTGCACAAAATTCAGTGCTGCATTCTTGTCGCACTTTCCTGATGACTATCCTAGATAATGTATCCATATGACAAGAAGGATTGCAATTAGGACAACATTAAGAAGTCGTTATGGAGCAATTGGTTCATGGTATTTAGCACATTAAGCAATATTTATTACATCTATGAATATTGGAATAATGAAGATATAATGATCTATTTGTGCAGGAAATATTTAGGCTATTATTGCTCCTGCATTTTCTTGACTTATTTGCACGCAACCAACTTAAAAAATATATACTTAAAATGTTTCTGTTACAAAAAGAGCAAGACCTCAGACTTTACTTATGACAAAAATCTGTTGTCACGGTCTTCAAATAACTCGGTTGAAAGATTCCGATGTACGTTAATAATTTATTCATTTTATACGTAGGCGTAGAAGTACATTTCCTGTTGATAGTTTATGTAAATCGAATCCATATGAAAATAAGTTCTCCTGGGATGTCTGCCTCTTTCTGCACAATCTACAGGCTTTACCAAACAAAAACTCTGTACACTCTAATGTACAACAACAAAAACCATTTGAAAAATCTAAATTTTATGCACACAAAAACATACAAATAAACCTGCAAAACAGTTTGAATCCCTAACAATATTTCTTCCAAATGCATTCACACATTTTAGCATTGCATTTGTGTTAGCTGTGCTTTCAATGCACCAATATCAATTTAAATCTTTGATACGCCATAAACCTGTCGAGAATGCACAATGAAAACAAAACAATTGATCTCTAGACGGGAAGGGAGGGCACCTCGCCTCAGCACGATTGAAGTAACACAACAGAAACCCTTTTATTCTTTTTCTTTTGAGCATAAAATACAACCCCGCACCAGTTATAGCTGCGATATCTGAAAGCCACAGCTGCACTAGGCTGAAACAATGGGAAGAAAATGAAAAAAAAAAATGGCCCAGGCTCTCAATGCCCTCACGTTCATCCCACCGTAATGACACTATCCACAGGCGCTGGTATATACGGCAGTGCATTTGTCAACAGGAGTTCAGAATACACTTGTAACCGCGGTAACACATCAAACAACTGCACCTTCTTGCTCTAAACTCTAAACTAGGACCAAATAAAAGCTGAATTAAAATTGATCCACTGTTTGTGTGGAAACTTTATCTCTGTCAGGTCTTTGCCAACATGCCTCCGATAGCTTTATTGGTTGTTGTTGTTGTTGTCATGGTATTGGTTGCACTGGGTGGATCCATGGCGCACTGGAGCGGACAAATTTAAGCAGTCAATGAAAACAAGATATATTAAAATGCAGATAAGTGGTACAATACAAAGCCAGGTTGATTTGAAGAGTTAATTGATAAGTAACTGATTTGTAAAGGATATGGTAAGTGGTGTAATGAATGAGTGTGTTTAGTCTATGGGAGTGAATTAATGAGCATTTTGCTCTATAATGTCGTAGAAAAGGCCAACCAAGGACGGTGGTAAGAAACTAGCACTAGCTGGACTCTATATCATATCAGCTGAAGCCTGCGGCCTCTGTTTTGCAAATATTTCTGACTGCATTGTCATTTTCAAATAAATAAAAAGTAAATAATGGAAACTACTTCTTCCGTGTATGTGGCGCTATTACTTAGTACCATATTGCAGTCGTTCTTAAACTAGGGGTCGCCAAAAACTTTTGTGGGGTCGCCAAATTATTTTTCCAGTCGGGAATTAACGTTCTATTTTGTGAGGTGAAACTATGAAAAAAACAAAAACAAATTCACAGCTGCTGTTTTCGCATTCCTAGGCGCTGTGTGTGCCGCTTAGAGCTTAAATTCTTGTCCTGAGCCGGAGCCGGCCCGAAACCGACCCGTCCGCTCTGCTGTCGGGCTGAGTCGGGCTCGGCCCGGGTGGCAGAGGCGCGCACGTGCGTAACATGCGCACCACGGCGAAAGAGCGCGGTGTGCAGCCAGTACTGTGTTCTTTTCCTCCTCATCCTCGAATAAAGGGGTCAAGACACCTGACTGAAAGAGCGCGGCTGCTACACGGAGCGGAGGAGAGAGAAAAAGAGAGCGCAACAGAGGAGAAAGAGCAAAAGAAGAGAGAGAGTTAGCGCGCAGTGGAGGAAAAAGAACAGGAGGAGAGAGCACGGATGCCCTCCCAAAAAGCTGAAGAAACGAGCGAGGGAGAGAGCTCATGTGGGCCAGCGTCGATTCCAAGATATAAGCATTTAAAATGTGTTCTGTATTTTTGGCCAACCCTGTATTTTATAGACATAAATACAACATGATTTAGTGTATTATTTAATGTAATAATTATTCAGCGTTTATTTGTTCACTTTGTTCCACTTCTTGTGAAATAAATTCTTGTAGTTCTTACATTGCCAGTTGGTTTTTACTTGATTTAGTTTGACGGAATGACAAAAACCTTTTGAGGGAGTTGCAATAACTATAGGTCTGCCCAAAATCGGCATGGGACAAATGTGGGGTCGCCAGACCTCACAAGGTTTAAGAACCACTGCCATATTGTGAGCCCCAAAGGCTGGATAAAAAAGAGAGTTGCAAATTGTAAGGTGCTTGAATGCAACTTGGCTATGATAGATAAATTCTGTGATATTTGTGAGTTCATAAACACTTGAGAATCCATCTGTGTCCCATTGTTGGGTTTGAGCCGCTATGTGGCCAATCACAGCGCAGCATTGTGGTTTGGGCGGAAGTCAAAAGAACAAACCTAAACAAACATGGGGATGCCAACAGACATACTTTGCCCTGTTTTAGCAGATTTACCAAGTATTTTGTTTTGAAAAACTTGCACATATAAGAGCTTTGTACGTTTGAGGATGAGGAATGTTTGTGGTGTTTAAATTTAACAACAGTTTGGTTTCTCTGCTTCCCGGCTTGCTTCAAACAATCAGCTTCAAATGTTCATCATGACGGTATGCATTTTCCCAATGGCTTTTGGCAAGAGATTGTCCAGTCATTTTAGAGTGTCATACATATCAATCTGGCATGAGTCAGGTTAGCTCGAACACGAAAAACAAGGAGAGGTTTTTGTGGCTATCCCAGAAGGAAATCAGTTTTCTGACTCAAATCAAATCAAACTGAAAGGTATAATGTATGAAGAAAGCAAAATATGTGGAAATATCATTGTTTAGTCAGATGAAAGAGGGATTACGCTGACAAATTATGAAAGATACTCTACAAACAAATGTATACAACATTCCTCCACAAGAAACAGGGCATAATAAAATGTAAAATGTTTATTGCATATTTTCATACATGTCTCTAAAATATAGATAAATAATGCTTAATTTTTAATGCTGTTTTAAATTGTGTTAAGTTCAAGTTGCGTTTGTTTGGAACCAATTGACCTCAGCAGTGGCCACTGAATTTGAAATTTCCAAAACATGGCCTTCAATAGCTTTGAACATGGCCTAACTGTTTTTTTTTTTGTTTTTTTTTATTATTATCACACAACAACAACAAAAACAAACAAACATGCAGACAAAGGTCCCACACAAGACATCAAGACAGAATCCCCATCCACCAGACAACAGAAATAAGAGGGAAAAAAAAAAAAAAAAAAAAAAAATAACAATTAATAACAGATAATTACCAAAACAACACCAGTCTTTTCTTCTCAAACCCATGGCCCGGCTATATTACCAAATCACACTTATTAGTATTGTGAGCTATTTATTAGTTAATTCATTTGCCTGTCCCTCAACACATAGTTAAAGGACAGGCAAATGAATCAACATCCTTTTATTCCTTATTCCTTTTTATTCTTATTTTTGATGATTATTTTTCTTTTATTTACTTCTATTTTTTTCTTTTTTTCCTATATAATCTTTTTCTCAGGAAATATAGTTGAATATAAGAATAATTGATTTAAATCGAAAGTGCACACATGTGTTCTCCTATATCCAAAATTAAACCTATACAGAATTATTCACACCCTAAGTGTTTGAAAACTTCCCATCTTTTTTTATGTTTTTTAACTTCACTGTCTGTTTCAACCAGATATCCTTCCAGAGTTAAATATCTGTAAATATATTTTTTGAAATAAATAATATTTAGTAAGAATCTATTTTTGGCTTGGAAAATAAACCGTTTCCCTAGAGCAATAATTAAATTACACAAGTCACCACTGCTTATAAAGTCTCCCAACAAAGCAGAGGCTAAATTTAACTTAAGGACCAAACCAACCTCTAAACACATTTTCTCAATTTCAACCCAAAACAAAGACACAATATGGCAATACCAAAACAAATGTTCAGTGGACTCCACTTCTAAACAACAAAAACGACATTCTTCAGTCTCTACCATATTCCATATCTTTAACAATTTCCGTGTAGGTAGAAAGTTATATATAATTTTGATTTGAAAAATTCTATTTTGCACATCTACATTAGTATCATAAATAAGTTTAAATATTCTTTCCCATGGTAAGGGCAGTCAACTGTGTCCTCCCATTTTTTAAAGATATTGTCCGGGTAGATCTTTATTGATTTATAAGATAGGAAAAAATTATATACTTTTTTGTTTATTTTCCTTCCTTTTAACCAATTTAAGTTTTTAATGAGTGGTTTGCAAACTAACAGTTTATATGTACCCTGATTTATTCGTTGCTTCCATTTTCTTCCCAGTGCTGTGATTATTTGGTTATATGAATAATATGAACATACATCACCATAAATACTTTTAAATTCATTATATTCCATAACCTTTCCATACTCGTTAATAATATCATTGACAAAAAGGATACCTTTTTCAACCATTTCCTTACAAAAGAACGGCTTTCCTTCTATTACAATATTTGAATTCAACCATATAATCTGTTGCAAGATTTCTTCTCTTTTTTCTGGTTTATGAAATTGGAAGCACCACCATGAATGCATACTTTCTCTCACAAAACTAGAAATATTTCCTATTAATTTATCAACATATGAAAAGTGGGAGGGCATCAGTTGTAAGAATGGATACATTTTTCTCTGACATAAGGTATGACTTTTATCCAACAGAATACTTGTATACCACTCTGTGTTTAAGTAAATCTTAGGGATATTTGATGCTTTTAAAGACAAACATAAAGCCTCTAAATTGATTAACTTAAGGCCTCCAAAGTTATATTCATTATACAGAACTCCTCTTTTGATCTTTTCAGGCTTACCATCCCAAATAAATTCAAAGATCCTCTGCTCATACATTTTAAAGAAACTTTGTGATGGGGAAGGCAATGACATAAACAAATATATAAATTGAGGAACAATAATAGAATTTACAATGGTTACTTTTCCATAAAGAGTTAGAGATTTTGATGTCCATAATTGAAGAATTTTATCCATCTTTCTTAATTTATTATTATAGTTTACTGAGCAAAGGTCTTCAAGCTTTTCTGGGATGACAACCCCTAGTACATTAACTGGCCCATCAGTCCATTCAACAGGTACATTACAGTCCATAGTGAAGGTTGTTCCTTTTAAGCTACCAATCCGAAGCATTTTACACTTATTGTAATTAAGTTTTAACCCAGATTGTTGAGAAAATGATTCTAAGAGGTCTATAAGATTATGCAAACAGTGAGACTTAGGACAAATAAGAAAACTTGTATCGTCAGCGTACATTTGTATTTTAGTTTCAATGTTGTTATTGATAAGCCCATTAATATTATTATCCAGTCTAACCTTGATAGCTAATACTTCCATTGCGATAATAAATAAATATGGGGAAAGTGGACATCCCTGTTTTAGGCCCCTTAGCAGAGGTACGGTTTCAGAAATATGCCCATTATTTATGATTCTACAATTTGTTTTATTATACATTGTTTTTACCCAGTTTATCAAGGAATCGCCAAAGTTAAAGAATGCAAGACTTTTACATATAAAGTCTAAACTTATCTTATCAAAAGCTTTTTCTAGGTCTGCAACAAATATTAATCCCTTTTTATTCTCTAAATTATAATTTTCCATTACTTCTAGTAACTGTCTAATATTATTACTAATATTTCTACCTTGTAAGAAACCAGTCTGGTCTTGATTAATGAGATTTGGCAAAACTGACTTAAGTCTTAAGGCTAAACATTTGGCGAGGATCTTTGCATCATAGCATTGGAGTGTTATGGGCCTCCAGTTCTTTAGATACACCGGGTCCTTAAAGTCACCATTTGATTCTTGTTTCAATAACAACGAAATAAGCCCTTCTTTCTGAGATTCGGACAAAACCCCCATTTTATATGAGTAGTTGAAACACAGTAATAATGGTTTCTTTACTTCATCAAAAAAAATTTGATAAAACTCAATAGGTATCCCATCTATCCCTGGTGTTTTCCCTTTTTGAAAAGACATGACAGCTGCAAACAGTTCCTCCTCACTTATGAGGCCTTCACAAAGGTTTTTTTCTAATTCACTTAATTTTCCATCATAATTTTCTGGGAAAAAAGGTATACATTTTGGGGAAGTTACCGGGTGTGAAAATATAGTTTTATAATAATTTTGTATTCCTTTTAATATTGTGGGCTGTGTAGACAGTATAGTTCCGTTATTTAAAACAATCTTAGACAGATTTTTTTTGGAATGATTTTTTGTTTGTAGGTTCAAAAAAAAATTAGAGCATTTTTCTCCCTTCTTCATCCAGGTTGCTCTTTTGAGATCATAGCTTTTTAATAAACGCTTTTCTATCAAGTCATCTAACTCCTCTTGTTTATCTGTGAGAGCACAAAGTTGCTCATTAGTTAAGTCTATATTTCCATCAATTATTTGTTGTAATTTTTGAATCTCTTTCTTTAGTTCCAGTTCTTTTTCCTTTAATTGTTTCCTTTTCCATGAAGAGTAGGAAATAGCATGTCCCCTAAAGCTACATTTGAGAGCTTCCCAAACAAAGAGGGGGTTTGCAGTGCCTTCATTACATTTAACAAAATCGCAAATAAAATGTTTTGTTTTTTCAATAAATTCATCATCCTGTAGCAGCATTTGATTAAATTTCCAATATCCAGGTCCTCGTATATTTTCCTCAATTTGAAATGTTAACCCTATGCAGTTATGGTCTGAACGTAATTTGTCTTCTATTGATATTGCTGAAACTTTGCTTATCATGGAGGTTGATATCAGAAAATAGTCAATACGGCTTGCCTGTTTCTGTCTTCTCCAAGTGTATCTTGTTAATTTAGGGTTTTTTAATCTCCAGATATCAGTTAAATCCTCAAATGCTGGCCCATAACATTACAGATTTTTGCAAAGCTTGAGGATGATAATTTAATGAACCATTTCCTTTGCGATCCAACACTTTATTTAAGGCCACATTAAAGTCTCCAGCGATGATAATTTCCCCTTGTTGTTCGTACAGTTTAATCCTGATCTCATCAAAAAAGGAAGCTTCATCTGCATTTGGCCCATACAAATTAAACAAACACATTTTTTGACTATGGATTATTACATTAAGAAAAACCCAACGTCCTTGAGAGTCCTTTTCCATTGAACATAATTTAAAATCAAATTGTTTCTTTATCAATATCATTACACCTTTTGAATTCCTCTGCCCATGTGAAAGAAGATTGGACCATCCCACTCCCTTTTCCATTTATCTTCATCTATACTAATTGAGTGGGTCTCCTGAAGAAAAAAAATATCGTGCGGTTTGTCCTTTAGCCACATAAATATAAGTTTCCTTTTTCTATTGTCTGCAAGGCCATTACAGTTATAACTTATTATCCCTACTTCGTTGTCATTGGATCTATTAACCATAACTCCTGTAAATGTTCATTACACATTTTATTAGATCTCTGAATGTCATCAATTTATAAACCTTTCCATGACTGAGTGTTGCTCTATTATACCAAACAAAATTCATACAGAACACATACCCAAACATATAACATACATGGACAAAGACAAGACATACAAACATAAAACACACAAACATGTACCCCCCAAAATAAAACTGCAACGTGTTTCCCATCATTTCATTGTCCAGTCCCAGAAATAAACTGAAAGGCTCCAGTCATCAAATTAAATCCATCTAGTCGTTACCGTGATAATCTGTAGGTGACGTAATCAATGCGCGACATTGTTTTGGCTCATCACGTGACTTTGTTATTGTTCATCACGCCTGTACAACTCCCCATTCACGTAAAGTTTATCAACTACGAGACGGACTTTCTGTCCTTTTTCCTTAAAGGAATTCATGATTGGGATTAATTTGCGTCGCTTTTCGACCACCTCGGCAGGATATTGGTGGGTCATGAAGAACCTAGTCCCTTTTAGCCTTTTTGAAAGGGCAAGTACTTCATCTTTGCTCTTGGAGCAAGTGGCATGGCCTAACTGTTTTCCCGTTTTCACATTTCTATACCCTGTTGAATACAGCACTCACATGTTGTTGTCATGATTTTAAATGTGGCTCCATTGAGACACTCGAGGGCCCATCCCTTTCCTTGAAGTGGTCCTCATCTCTTTTTGAGTAGCTCCAGGACGGCCTTGTGTTTTGTCTCCGCTGCATACTAATGTAACGGTTTGATGCGACGTACACAGCTCCCAGAATCCCCTTTGACAGTGTCTTTTCATATTGTGCCAAGCGGGGTGCCAGGTCTCACACGCAAAACTAGCGCGGAAGAGCGGAGACGACACGCGGAGAGGGAGCTTGATAAAATGCAATTAGGGTATAATTTGTGTGTATGTGTCTGTCAGTAGACAAAGGAGGACAGCTCGAATGACTCTCTCTATCTCCAACGCGTCTGAACCAAACCTGTAAAAGTCTGGCGCTGTTTCATCCTGTACGTTCAGACGTTTTGAGATAAATGTAGAGAAATATGCCAACATTTCTGACTGGAGCTCTCAAATGGACTAAACGAATTCACTATATTTCAGTCCAAGTGTGTAGAAGACTATGTGAGAGACAAAATGTGTTGAAATGTGTGGGTGGGCTTTCGGTGTATCCCAGAAGATGTGATATGTATTATTATGTGGAATACATACAGTAGTAAGCAAGTAGGCAAGATATATAAAGACGCATTAGGGCCACTTACAGATGAAGGGAAAAATAGAATAGCATATTTTCGAGTTTAAACAGGCAAATCTGTCATAAAAAGTAGCAAATGTGTAAGGTTATAAACATGTAAATATATTACATTCTAAACATGTACATTTTATACAAAAAATATCACATTTGTGGGGGGAAAAACAATCAAATTTGCTTGAAAAAGTCAGTATTATGTAGAGTTGAGGTTTTTTTTTGTTTTGGATGGCACTTATAGGAGGAATAAGAATTTATGGCTACACACTAGATCAAGATTAGGGTGACTTTTGCCTTGGACAAACTACAAGGATACAGCTTATGACGCTGGGCTGTGGGACCTGGAATGACAAAAAAGAGACAAATATATGAGAAAAAAGTACCAAATGTGCATGTTAAAAAAAAAAAAAAAAAAAAAATTCTCACAACGTTGCATGTTTTTTGTCACAAATTTACTACTTTTTTCTCGCGGGTTTGCATTTTTAAAATCTCGTAAATTTATATTATTCTCACACATTAACAACTTTTTTCTAGTAAATGTGCATGTTTAAAATATTGTGAATGTCATTAAGTGGCCCTAAAATGCCTCTGTAACAACAAATGAAGAGAAGGCACATTTCATTTTTTCAATAGAGGAAAAATAGTCTAAAATAATATATTTTTTACAGGTTCATGACAACATTTTAGTTTGAACTGTGAGGTTAGCCTTGGGTTTTGTTCAGAACAAGTGTACTGAATGAAAGCAATTTCATTTGTGTGGCTGACCTGATCTATGCTGCGGCATTACTTCTATGACTGCATGATAAGAAAATAACCCCCATTGTACACTTTGTAAAGCATTTTGTAAAGACTCCAATCCAGTCTTTGCATCTTACAGGTAGTTTCAAGTTACAAGGGTTACATTACTTTAGATTTATTTGCCACAATAAAATAAAAATATAGCCGCAAGCGGCAATGATCGGCCCTCGCCCGCGCCACGCCGCCGCCCCGCAACGCCAGAGGGGGGCGCTTACGCGCCCCAATTTCCCTCCTCATAAAATACCTGCTGCCGAATCCGTGGCGCTACCGCGCCTCCTACTGCTCATATTTCATTGAAAATGTGTAAAAATTGGTCAAAGTTTGCGGCTGCCAAGACAAAGACTGTAATACTTGTGCTAAAATCCTGGATAACTTTAGATGGCCCACTCCTCAAGATCATTTTCACCAAATTTCAGGATGGTCGGGCTTACGCCCGAGGAGGAGTGCGTTAAAGTACAAAGTTTAATTTGAGCGACTTTGAGTTTTTCCCATAGGAATAACATGGGGTTTTTCTGTCTTTTGTAAAATGTTGGCAAAGTTTGCGGCTTCGCCGCACGGAGACCTTAATACCCATCTTAATAATTTGGATAACTTTTGGTGCCCCACTCCTCAGGATGATTGTCACCAAGTTTCTGATTGATCGGGCTTACGCCCGAGGACGAGTTCGTTAAAGTACAAAGTGAAATTTGAGAGATTTTGCGATTTTCCCATAGGAATAACATGGGGTTTTTCGGTCTTTTGTAAAATGTTTGCAAAATGTATGGCTTCACAAGACGGAGACCGTAATACCTATCCTGATAATTTGGATAACTTTTGGTGCCCCACTCCTCAGGAAGATGTCCACCAAATTTCAGGTTGGTTGGCTTGCGCCCGAGGAGGAGTTCGTTAAAATGCGTAGTAAAAAATATGCAAATTTTGATTTTCCCATAGGAATAACATGGGATGTTTTGGTCATTAGTGCGGCTTCGCCGTAGAGAAAATATGACATGGGTCTGATTGGCTTTTTTGATCGGTACGCTAAAATGGAATTTTGTGCAAAATTTCAAAAAATTCTAAAAAACTAAATTTTTTGCTCCCCATATAAAAGTTTGCTTTAATCTGTAGGGGGCGCTAACGCGCCGAATTTAATTCTTTCACCTCTAGTAGGTTTCAGGCAGGGAGTTTAACAACTGATTCAAATTTGATGCAATTCGGACTTTATATGTGCAAATGGGAGCAAAATTTAAAATTTGAAAATTTCAGGAATTCTGGCCAAATTTTGTGGCTTCGCCGCACAGAGACCGTAATACGTAGGTTCCTGATTTGGATAACTTTTAATGCCACACTCCTCAACTTCATTTTCACCAAATTTCAGCTCGTTCGGGCAAACGCCTTGGGAGGAGTTCGTAAAAGTACGAAGTTTTTAAAAACTGCTGAGTCATGTTTAGCGAATTTAGATCCAATATGGCCGACAATTGGTTGGGCGGACGGCGTTGCCGTAATAATATTTTTTGCTTGTCTTGTCACTATCTACCTCTCTGCCAAATTTTATGATTCTACGATTAAAAAAAATTTGGGCTCTTTCCTATCCCGTAATGCATTTTTTGTACACTTGGGGCGCTGACGCGCCATATTTGTAATTTCTGAAATCGGAAATAGCCAGAATGTACAGAGGCACGATTTTTGGAGGTGTGCAAATTTTCCTGACTTTTCGTCAATGTTCACTGGGTGAAAAATAGGGGGGTTGGTCCCAAGAAGAAGAAGAAGAAGAAGAAGAAGAAGAATTAAAGCCGCAGCGTTGCATCGAACGCCCTCGCGGGTCAAGGTCGTCGACTGGCCTCTCGCAGAGTCGAGGGAAGAGAGCTGACGCCGCCCACATTCTTTCCTTTACTGGGGCTTTGTGGTGGAACAAAGCTGTGTCCCAAAACTGCTGTTATGAATGAGCAGAAATGTTGCCAATTGTTGCGGCTCCGCCGCATGGATACCGTAACACTTGTCCCGATGATTTGGATAACTTTTGGTGTCACACTCCTCAAGATGATTTTCACCAAATTTCAGGTTGGTCGGGCTACGCCCGAGGAGGTGCGTTAAAGTACAAAGTTAAATTGGAGCGACTTTGAGATTTGGCCATAGGAATAACATAGGGTTTTTCTGTGTTTTTTTAAATGTTGGCAGAAATTGCGGCTTGGCCGCCAAGAGAGACCGTAATACCTATCTTAATAATTTGGATAACTTTTGGTGCCCCACTCCGCAGGATGATTGTCACCAAGTTTGGGATTGATCAGACTACGCCCGAGGACTCCAGTTCGTTAAAGTAGAAAGTTAAATTTGAGAGATTTTGAGATTTTCCCATAGGAATAACATGGGTTGTTTCTGTCATTTGTTCAAGTTTGGGCAATTTTAGCGGCCGCCGCACAGAGACCGTAATACCTATCCCTATAATTTGGATAACTTTTGGCGTCACACTCCTCAGGAAGATGTCCACCAAATTTCAGGTTGATCGGGCTTGCGCCCGAGGAGGAGTTCGTTAAAGTACAAAGTTTAATTTGAGCGACTTTGAGATTTCCCCAAAGGAATAACATGGGGTTTTTCCGTGTTCTCTAAAATGTTTGCGAAATGTGCGGCTTCGCCGCACGGAGACCGTAATACCTATCCTGATAATTTGGATAACTTTTGGTGCCCCACTCCTCAGGAAGATGTCCACCAAATTTCAGGTCGGTCGGGCTTGCGCCCGAGGAGGAGTTCGTTAAAATGCGTAGTAAAAAAAGATCCAAATTTGAGACAATTTTCGATTTTCCCATAGGAATAACATAGGATGTTTTTCGGTCATTGGTACGGCTTCGCCGACAAAAATATGACATGGGTCTGATTGGCTTTTTGATCGGTAGGCCAAAATTGAATTTTGTGCAAAATTTCAAAAAAAATCTAAAAAAGTAAATTTTTTGCTCCCCATACAAAAAGTTTTTTCACTCTGTAGGGGGCGCTATCGCGCCAAATGAAAAAATTACACCTAAAGTAGGTCCAGGCAAGAAAGTTCTACAACCTATTAAAATTTGGGCATAATCGGACTCGTTTTGCCAAAACGGGAGCATTTTTAAATTTTGAAAATGAAAGAAATCGTCGGTCAACTTTAGGGCTGCGCCGCAGAGAGACGGTAAAAGTTATTTTAACGAATTGGATAACTTTAGATGCCCCACTTGTCTAGAGCATGTGCAGCGATTTTGAGCCGTGCTAAACGCCCTAGGAGGAGTTCGCTCAAGTTCGACGTGAGCAAAAACGCTGACTCAGCGTTCGGAACTTTAAATCCAATATGGCGGCCATACGGTGAGTCAGGGGCGTGGCCATAATAATATTTTTTTCGTCCTCAGGAGAGGAATGCGTGTTCAATTTCGTGGCTGTACGACAAAGTTAATGACGGGGACGCCTCCCATAGGCGCAATGTATTTTGACTTTTGTAGGTGGCGCTGTCGCGCCATTATTTTTTCCCCAAACATGACACCTATAAAAAACAAAATTTTTCGCCGATTCTGAATTTTGGGCCAAATTTGGTGAGTTTTTGAGCATGTTCAGGGGGTCAAATTAGAGATCATTTCGCAGAACAAAGAAGAAAAATAAAAAAAAAAAAAATTAAAGCCGCAAGCGGCATCGAACGGCCCTCGCGGGCCGCGCTCGTCGTACTCCGCTCTCGCAACACTCAAAGGAAGGCGCTGACGCGCCGTCATCCTTTCCTTTACTGGGGCTTTGTGGTGGAACAAAGCTGTGTCCCAAAACTGCCATTGTAATGAAAGAGGAAAAATTTGGCCAAATGGTGCGGCTCCGCCGCATGGATACCGTAACACTTGTCCCGAAGATTTGGATAACTTTTGGTGTCAGAGTCGTCAAGATGATTTTCACCAAATTTCAGGTTGATCGGGCTTACGCCCGAGGAGGAGTTCATTAAAGTACAAAGTTTAATTTGAGAGATTTTCCCATAGGAATAACATGGGATGTTTCTGTAATTTGTTCAAGTTTGGGCAATTTCTGCGGCTTCGCCGCACAGAGACCGTAATACTTATCCTAATAATTTGGCAAACTTTTGGTTCCCCACTCCTCAGGAAGATGTCCACCAAATTTCAGGTTGATCGGGCTTGCGCCCGAGGAGGAGTGCGTTAAAGTACAAAGTGTAATTTGAGCAATTTAGAGATTTTGCCATTGGAATAACATGGGGGTTTTTCTGTCTTTTCTAAAATGTTGGCGAAATTAGCGGCTTTGCCGCACGGAGACCGTAATACCTATCCCAATAATTTGGATAACTTTTGGTGCCCCACTCTTCAGGAAGATGTCCACCAAATTTCAGGTAGGTCGGGCTTACGCCTGAGGAGGAGTTCGTTAAAGTACAAAGTTAAATTTGAGATATTTTGAGATTTTCCCATAGGAATAACATGGCGTTTTTCTGTGTTTTGTAAAAGTTTGGCAAAATGTGCGGCTTCGCCGCACAGAGACCGTAATACCTATGTTAATAATTTGGATAACGTTTGGTGCCCAAGTCCTCAGGAAGATGTCCACCAAATTTCAGGTTGGTCGGGTGTACGACCGAGGAGGAGTGCGTTAAAGTACAAAGTTTAATTGGAGCGATTTTGAGATTTTCCCATAGGAATAACATGGGTTTTTTCTGTCTTTTTTAAAATGTTGGCAAAATTCGCGGCTTCGCCGCACAGAGGCCGTAATACCTATCTTAATAATTTGGATAACTTTTGGTGCCCCACTCCTCAGGATGATGTCCACCAAATTTGAGGTTGGTCGGGCTTACGCCCGAGGAGGAGTTCGTTAAAGTACAAAGTTAAATTTGAGAGATTTTGAGATTTTCCCATAGGAATAACATGGCGTTTTTCTGTGTTTTCTAAAAGTTTGGCAAAATGTGCGGCTTCGCCGCACAGAGACCATAATACCTATGTTAATAATTTGGATAACTTTTGGTGCCCAAGTCCTCAGGAAGATGTCCACCAAATTTCAGGTTGGTCGGGTGTACGACCGAGGAGGAGTGCGTAAAAGTACAAACAAATAAAAAAATGCAGATTTTGCGTTTAGAAATGTTCAATTCAATATGGTGGACTTCTGATTAATCAGGGGGCGTGGCCATAATATAATTTTTTGTTTGTCCTCTTGAGAGGAATGCGTGTACCAAATTTCATGGCTCTATGACAAAGTTGACTTTGGGCAGCTCCCATAGGCGCAATGTATTTTGATTTTTGTAGGTGGCGCTGTTGTGCAATTTTATGATTTCTATTCAGGAAACCTATAGAAAACAAAATTTTTCACCATTTCTGAATTTTGGGAAAAATTTTGTGAGTTTTTGAGCATGTTCAGGGGGTGAAATTAGAGACGAAAGAGCAGAAGAAAAACTGGTGAACTTGGCCTTCAAAGAACAAGGATAATTAAAGCCGCAAGCGGCATCGAACGGCCCTCGCGCGCCGCGCTCGTACTCCGCTCTCGCAAAGGTCGAGGAAGGGCGCTAACGCGCCCACATTGTTTCCTTTACTGGGGCTTTGTGGTGGAACAAAGCTGTGTCCCAAAACTGCCGTTGTAATTAAAGAGGAAAGATATGGCCAATTGGTGCGGGTCCGCCGCATGGATACCGTAACACTTGTCCCGAAGATTTGGATAACTTTTGGTGTCACACTCCTCAAGATGATATTCACCAAATTTCAGGTTGATCGGGCTTACGCCCGAGGACGAGTTCGTTAAAGTACAAAGTTTCATTTGAGTGATTTTCCCCATAGGAATAACATGGGATGTTTCTGTCATGAGTTCAAGTTTGGGCAATATTTGTGGCTTCGCCACACGGAGACCATAATACTTATGTCAACAATTTGGATAACTTTTGGTGGGCCATTCTTCAGGATGATTGTCACCAAGTTTCAGCTTGATCGGGCTTACGCCCGAGGAGGAGTTAGTTAAAGTACAAAGTTTAATTTGAGATATTATGAGATTTTCCCATAGGAATAACATGGGGTTTTTCTGTCTTTTGTAAAATGTTGGCAAAATTAGCGGCTTCGCCGCGCAGAGACCGTAATACCCATCTTAATAATTTGGATAAATTTTGGTGCCCCACTCCTCAGGATGATTGTCACCAAGTTTCGGATTGATCGGGCTTACGCCCGAGGACGAGTTCGTTAAAGTACAAAGTTTAATTTGAGATATTTTGAGATTTTCCCATAGGAATAACATGGGATGTGTCTGTCATTTGTTCAAGTTTGAGCAATTTTCGCGGCTTCGCCGCACAGAGACCATAATACCTATCCCTATAATTTGGATAACTTTTGGTGCACCACTCCTCAGGAAGATGTCCACCAAATTTCAGGTTGGTCGGGCTTGCGCCCGAGGAGGAGTGCGTTAAAATACAAAGTTAAATTTGAGCGATTTAGAGATTTTCCCATAGGAATAACATGGGGTTTTTCTGTGTTTTGTAAAATGTTGGCAAAATTAGCGGCTTTGCCGCACAGAGACCGTAATACCTATCCTAATAATTTGGATAACTTTTGGTGCCCCACTCCTCAGGAAGATGTCCACCAAATTTCAGGTTGGTCGGGCTTGCGCCTGAGGAGGAGTGCGTTAAAGTACAAACAAAGAAAAATATGCAGATTTTGCGTTTTGAAATGTTCACTTCAATATGGTGGACTTCTGATTAATCAGGGGGCGTGGCCATAATATAATTTTTTGTTTATCCTCTTGAGAGGAATGCGTGTACCAAATTTCATGGCTCTATGACAAAGTTGACTTTGGGCAGCTCCCATAGGCGCAATGTATTTTGATTTTAGTAGGTGGCGCTGTTGTGCAATTTTATGATTTCTATTCAGGAAACCCATAGAAAACAAAATTTTTCACCATTTCTGAATTTTGGGAAAATTTTTGTGAGTTTTTGAGCATGTTCAGGGGGTCAAATTAGAGACGAAAGAGCAGAAGAAAAACTGGTGAACTTGGCCTTCAAAGAACAAGGATAATTAAAGCCGCAAGCGGCATCGAACGGCCCTCGCGGGCCGCGCTCGTACTCCGCTCTCGCAACAGTCGAGGAAGGGCGCTAACGCGCCCTCATCCTTTCCTTTACTGGGGCTTTGTGGTGGAACAAAGCTGTGTCCCAAAACTGCTGTTGTATAAATGAGCAAATATTTTGCCAATTGTTGCGGCTCCGCCGCATGGATACCGTAACACTAGTCCCAAAAATTTGGATAACTTTAGATGCCCCACTCCTCATGATGATTTTCACCAAATTTCACCTTGGTGGGGCTCACGCCCGAGGAGGAGTTTGTTAAAGTACAAAGTTTCATTTGAGTGATTTTCCCCATAGGAATAACATGGGGTTTTTCTGTGTTTCTTAAAAAGTTGGCAAAATTCGCGGCTTCGCCGCGCAGAGACCGTAATACCTATCTTAATAATTTGGATAACTTTTGGTGCCGCACTCCTCAGGATGATTGTCACCAAGTTTGGGATTGATCGGGCTTACGCCCGAGGAGGAGTTCGTTAAAGTACAAAGTTAAATTTGAGAGATTTTGCGATTTTCCCATAGGAAAAACATGGGGTTTTTCTGTCTTTTGTAAAATGTTTGCGAAATGTGCGGCTTTGCCAAACGGAGACCGTAATACCTATCCTGATAATTTGGATAACTTTTGGTGCCCCACTCCTCAGGAAGATGTCCACCAAATTTCAGGTCGGTCGGGCTTGCGCCCGAGGAGGAGTTCGTTAAAATGCGTAGTAAAAAAAGATCCAAATTTGAGACAATTTTCGATTTCCCCATAGGAATAACATGGGATGTTTTGGTCGTTGGTACGGCTTCGCCGTACAAAATACGACATGGGTCTGATTGGCTTTTTTGATCGGTAGGCCAAAATGGAATTTTGTGCAAAATTTCAAAAAATTCTAAAAAACTAAATTTTTTGCTCCCCATACAAAAAGTTTTTTAACTCTGTAGGCGCTATCGCACCAAATGAAAAATTTCCACCTAAAGTAGGTCCAGGCAGGAAAGTTAAACAATCTATTAAAATTTGGGCATAATCGGACCGGTTTTGCCAAAACGGGAGCATTTTTTAAAAATTGAGAATTACAAAAATCGTCGATCAACTTTGGGGCTGCGCCGCGCAGAGACCGTAAAAGTTATTTTAACGAATTGGATAACTTTAGATGCCCCACTTGTCTAGAGCATGTGCAGCGATTTTGAGCGCGGTGGGCGAAACGCCCTAGGAGGAGTTCGTTCAAGTTCGACGTGAGCGAAAACGCTGACTCAGCGTTTCGGAAGTTTAAATCCAATATGGCGGCTATATGGTGAGTCAGGGGGCGTGGCCATAATAATATTTTTTTTTTGTCCTCAGGAGAGGAATGCGTGTTCCAAATTTTGTGGCTGTACGACAAAGTTGACGTCGGGACGCCTCCCATAGGCGCAATGTATTTTGACTTTTGTAGGTGGCGCTGTCGCGCCATTATTTTTTCCCCAAACATGACACCTATAAAAAACAAAATTTTTCGCCGATTCTGAATTTTGGGCAAAATTTGGTGAGTTTTTGAGCATGTTCAGGGGGTCAAATTAGAGCTCAAAGTGCAGAAAAAAAAAGAAAAATAAAAAAAATAATAATAATATTTTTAGCAAAAACAATATATCCGTTTTACTGGGAACAACATATTATACGTTTTTTGAAAGCTCTGACCCTTGCGCAGGTCGCCATGGGGTCAAATTTGGATTACGAGCGCTACGCTCGTCATTCACCTCCGAAGTCGGGCCCCCATGGGCTCCCCATTGGTTTCCATGTATTTTAGCAGGAACAAGTATGGCTGGTGAGTGGGGCTTGATGCCAGGGGTGTGGGACAGTTCACTGTCAATGTTTGGGGCGTTGGAGGGGGCCGAACTTTCGCTGCTATGAAAGTTCGCCAAGACAGTTGAAAGGGTTCTTTCGCATAGCAGGAGTAAATATGCAGGTCCCATGCCTTCGGCATGGGCTATTTCACTGTCCGACCATAGAACCGACTAGGCTGCCAAACTTTCGCGCTGGCGTAAAGTTTGGCGAGACAGTTGCAACGATGCCTTCGGCATCGTTGCGAGCACAGGCCCTACGCCCTGTAGGGCTCGGGCCTAATTAAAGCCGCATAGCGGCATCGAAGCGGCCCTCGCGGGCCGGCCAGACTCGCTAGCCTAGCGCCTAAGGATGGCTGGCGCAGCCCTCAGTGTTTCTATTTTAGGGGCTTTATCATGAATTAACAAAGCGTCAGCTTCATCGTAATTATGAATGAGCAAAATTCTCAGTCGAGTTTGCGGCCGCCGCATAGAGACCGTGACACCTGTCCCAAAAATATGGATAACTTTTGGTGTCACACTCCTCAAGATGATTTTCACCAAATTTCACCTTGATCGGGCTTACACCCAAGGAGGAGTTCATTAAAGTACGAGGTTTCATTTGAGTGATTTTGCATTGTCCCCATAGGAATAACATGGGATGTTTGTGTCATATGTTCAGGTTTGGGCAATATTTGTGGCTTTGCCACACGGAGACCATAATAGTTATGTCAATAATTTGGATAACTTTTGATGTCACAGTCCTCAGGAAGATGTTCACCAAATTTCAGGTTGGTCGGGCTTGCGCCCGAGGAGGAGTGCGTTAAAGTACAAAGTTTAATTTGAGCGACTTTGAGATTTTCCCATAGGAATAACATGGGGTTTTTCTGTGTTTTGTAAAATGTTTATAAAATGTGCGGCCAAGACGGAGACCGTAATACCTATCCTGATAATTTGGATAACTTTTGATGTCACAGTCCTCAGGAAGATGTTCACCAAATTTCAGGTCGATCGGGCTTGCGCCCGAGGAGGAGTTCGTTAAAATGCGTAGTCAAAAAATATCTAAATTTGAGACAATTTTCGATTTTCCCATAGGAATAACATGGGATGTTTCGGTCATTGGTACGGCTTCGCCGTACAAAATATGACATGGGTCTGATTGGCTTTTTTGATCGGTAGGCCAAAATGGAATTTTGTGCAAAATTTAAAAAAATTCTAAAAAAGTAAATTTTTTGCTCCCCATACAAAAAGGTTTTTCACTCTGTAGGTGGCGCTATCGAGCCAAATGAAAAAATTCCACCTAAAGTAGGTCCAGGCAAGAAAGTTAAACAACCTATTAAAATTTCGGCATAATCGGACTCGTTTTGCCAAAACGGGAGCATTTTTAAAACATTGAGAATTCCAAAAATCGTCTGTCAACTTTGGGGCTGCTTGGCGAACAAAAAGCGTAAAAGTTATTTTAACGAATTGGATAACTTTAGATGCCCCACTTGTCTAGAGCATGTGCAGCGATTTTGAGCGCGGTGGGCGAAACGCCCTAGGAGGAGTTCGTTCAAGTTCGAGGTGAGCAAAAACGCTGACTCAGCGTTTCGGAACTTTAAATCCAATATGGCGGCTATACGGTGAGTCAGGGGGCGTGGCCATAATAATTTTTTTTTTTCGTCCTCAGGAGAGGAATGCGTGTTCCGAATTTCGTGGCTGTACGACAAAGTTGACGTCGGGACGCCTCCCATAGGCGCAATGTATTTTGACTTTTGTAGGTGGCGCTGTCGCGCCATTATTTTTTCCCCAAACATGACACCTATAAAAAACAAAATTTTTCGCCGATTCTGAATTTTGGGCAAAGTTTGGTGAGTTTTTGAGCATGTTCAGGGGGTCAAATTAGAGCTTAAAGCGCAGAAGAAATAAAAAAAAATAAAAAAAAAAATAAAAAAAATAATAATATTTTTAGCAAAAGCAATATATCCGTTTTACTGAGAACGACATATTATACGTTTTTGAAAGCTCTGACCGTTCCCAGGTCACCATGGGGTCAAATTTGGATTACGAGCGCCACGCTCGCCATTCACCTCCGAAGTCGGGCCCCCATGGGCTCCCCATTGGTTTCCATGTATTTTAGCAGGAACAAGTATGGTTACTGAGTGGGGCTTGATGCCAGGGGTGTGGGACAGTTCACTGTCAATGTTTGGGGCGTTGGGGCCGAACTCGCTGCGCCAAAGTTCGCCAAGACAGTTGATAGGGTTGTTTCGCATAGCAGAAGTAAATATGCAGGTCCCATGCCTTCGGCATGGGCTATTTCACTGTCCGACCATAGAACCGACTAGGCTGCCAAACTTTCGCGCTGCGCGCGAAAGTTTGGCGAGACAGTTGCAACGATGCCTTCGGCATCGTTGCGGAAGCAATAGGCCCTACGCCCTGTAGGGGCTCGGGCCTAATTAAAGCCGCAAGCGGCATCGAACGGCCTCGGCGCCGGCGCCAGTACTCGCTCTCAAAGGTCGAGGAAGGGCGCTAACGCGCCCACATTGTTTCCTTTACTGGGGCTTTGTGGTGGAACAAAGCTGTGTCCCAAAACTGCCGTTGTAATTAAAGAGGAAAGATATGGCCAATTGGTGCGGGTCCGCCGCATGGATACCGTAACACTTGTCCCGAAGATTTGGATAACTTTTGGTGTCACACTCCTCAAGATGATTTTCACCAAATTTCAGGTTGATCGGGCTTACGCCCGAGGAGGAGTTCGTTAAAGTACAAAGTTTCATTTGAGTGATTTTCCCCATAGGAATAACATGGGATGTTTCTGTCATGAGTTCAAGTTTGGGCAATATTTGTGGCTTCGCCACACGGAGACCATAATACTTATGTCAACAATTTGGATAACTTTTGGTGGGCCATTCTTCAGGATGATTGTCACCAAGTTTCAGCTTGATCGGGCTTACGCCCGAGGAGGAGTTAGTTAAAGTACAAAGTTTAATTTGAGATATTATGAGATTTTCCCATAGGAATAACATGGGGTTTTTCTGTCTTTTGTAAAATGTTGGCAAAATTAGCGGCTTCGCCGCGCAGAGACCGTAATACCCATCTTAATAATTTGGATAACTTTTGGTGCCCCACTCCTCAGGATGATTGTCACCAAGTTTCGGATTGATCGGGCTTACGCCCGAGGACGAGTTCGTTAAAGTACAAAGTTTAATTTGAGATATTTTGAGATTTTCCCATAGGAATAACATGGGATGTGTCTGTCATTTGTTCAAGTTTGAGCAATTTTCGCGGCTTCGCCGCACAGAGACCATAATACCTATCCCTATAATTTGGATAACTTTTGGTGCACCACTCCTCAGGAAGATGTCCACCAAATTTCAGGTTGGTCGGGCTTGCGCCTGAGGAGGAGTGCGTTAAAATACAAAGTTAAATTTGAGCGATTTAGAGATTTTCCCATAGGAATAACATGGGGTTTTTCTGTGTTTTGTAAAATGTTGGCAAAATTAGCGGCTTTGCCGCACAGAGACCGTAATACCTATCCTAATAATTTGGATAACTTTTGGTGCCCCACTCCTCAGGAAGATGTCCACCAAATTTCAGGTTGGTCGGGCTTGCGCCTGAGGAGGAGTGCGTTAAAGTACAAACAAAGAAAAATATGCAGATTTTGCGTTTTGAAATGTTCAATTCAATATGGTGGACTTCTGATTAATCAGGGGGCGTGGCCATAATATAATTTTTTGTTTATCCTCTTGAGAGGAATGCGTGTACCAAATTTCATGGCTCTATGACAAAGTTGACTTTGGGCAGCTCCCATAGGCGCAATGTATTTTGATTTTTGTAGGTGGCGCTGTTGTGCAATTTTATGATTTCTATTCAGGAAACCCATAGAAAACAAAATTTTTCACCATTTCTGAATTTTGGGAAAATTTTTGTGAGTTTTTGAGCATGTTCAGGGGGTCAAATTAGAGACGAAAGAGCAGAAGAAAAACTGGTGAACTTGGCCTTCAAAGAACAAGGATAATTAAAGCCGCAAGCGGCATCGAACGGCCCTCGGGCGCAAGGTCGTACTCCGCTCTCGCAAAGGTCGAGGAAGGGCGCTGACGCGCCCACATTCTTTCCTTTAATGGGGCTTTGTGGTGGAACAAAGCTGTGTCCCAAAACTGCTGTTATGAATTGGCACAAATTTAGCCAATTGTTGCGGCCCCGCCGCATGGATACCGTAAGACTTGTCCCGAAGATTTGGATAACTTTTGGTGTCACACTCCTCAAGATGATATTCACAAAATTTCAGCTGGATCGGGCTCACGCCCGAGGAGGAGTTCATTAAAGTACAACGTTTAATTTGAGCGATTTTGAGATTTTCCCATAGGAATAACATGGGATGTTTCTGTCATTTGTTCAAGTTTGGGCAATTTTCGTGGCTTCGCCGCACAGAGACCGTAATACCTATCCCTATAATTTGGATAACTTTTGGTGCCCCACTCCTCAGGAAGATGTCCACCAAATTTCAGGTTGGTCGGGCTTGCGCCCGAGGAGGAGTGCGTTAAAGTACAAAGTTTAATTTGAGCGATTTAGAGATTTTCCCATAGGAATAACATGGGGTTTTTCTGTCTTTTGTAAAATGTTGGCAAAATGTGCGGCTTCGCCGCAAAGAGACCGTAATACCTATCCCGATAATTTGGATAACTTTTGGTGCCCCACTCCTCAGGATGATTGTCACCAAGTTTGGGATTGATCGGGCTTACGCCCGAGGACGAGTTCGTTAAAGTACAAAGTTAAATTTGAGAGATTTTGAGATTTTCCCATAGGAATAACATGGGTTGTTTCTGTCATTTGTTCAAGTTTGGGCAATTTTAAGCCAGCACAGAGACCATAATGCCTATCCCTATAATTTGGATAACTTTTGGTGTCACACTCCTCAGGAAGATGTCCACCAAATTTCAGGTTGGTCGGGCTTGCGCCCGAGGAGGAGTTCGTTAAAGTACAAAGTTTAATTTGAGCGACTTTGAGATTTCCCCATAGGAATAACATGGGGTTTTTCTGTCTTTGTAAAATCTTGAGAAATTAGCGGCTTCGCCGCGCAGAGACCGTAATACCTATCTTAATAATTTGGATAACTTTTGGTGCCCCACTCCTCAGGAAGATGTCCACCAAATTTCAGGTCGGTCGGGCTTGCGCCCGAGGAGGAGTTCGTTGAAATGCGTAGTAAAAAAAGATCCAAATTTGAGACAATTTTCGATTTTCCCATAGGAATAACATAGGATGTTTCGGTCATTGGTACGGCTTCGCCGTACAAAATACGACATGGGTCTGATTGGCTTTTTTGATCGGTAGGCCAAAATGGAATTTTGTTCAAAATTTCAAAACAATCTAAAAAAGTAAATTTTTTGCTCCCCATACAAAAAGTTTTTTCACTCTGTAGGGGGCGCTATCGCGCCAAATGAAAAAATTACACCTAAAGTAGGTCCAGGCAAGAAAGTTCTACAACCTATTAAAATTTGGGCATAATCGGACTCGTTTTGCCAAAACGGGAGCATTTTTTAAATTTTGAAAATGAAAGAAATCGTCGGTCAACTTTAGGGCTGCGCCGCGCAGAGACGGTAAAAGTTATTTTAACGAATTGGATAACTTTAGATGCCCCACTTGTCTAGAGCATGTGCAGCGATTTTGAGCGCCGTGGGCATAACGCCCTAGGAGGAGTTCGTTCAAGTTCGACGTGAGCGAAAACGCTGACTCAGCGTTTCGGAACTTTATATCCAATATGGCGGCCATACGGTGAGTCAGGGGGCGTGGCCATAATAATATTTTTTTTTCGTCCTCAGGAGAGGAATGCGTGTTCCGAATTTTGTGGCTGTATGACAAAGTTGACGTCGGGACGCCTCCCATAGGCGCAATGTATTTTGACTTTTGTAGGTGGCGCTGTCGCGCCATTATTTTTTCCCCAAACATGACACCTATAAAAAACAAAATTTTTCGCCGATTCTGAATTTTGGGCAAAGTTTGGTGAGTTTTTGAGCATGTTCAAGGGGTCAAATTAAAGCTCAAAGAGCAGAACACGGAAGAATAAAAATAAAAAAAAAAAAAATAATAATATTTTTAGCAAAAACAATATATCCGTTTTACTGGGATCAACATATTATAGGTTTTTTGAAAGCTCTGACCCTTGCGCACGTCGCCATGGGGTCAAATTTGGATTACGAGCGCTACGCCGCTCGTCACTCACCTCCGAAGTCGGGCTCGCGCATGGGCTCCCATTGGTTTCCATGTATTTTAGCAGGAACAAGTATGGTTACTGAGTGGGGCTTGATGCCAGGGGTGTGGGACAGTTCACTGTCAATGTTTGGGGCGTTGGAGGGCCGAACTTTCGCGCTGCGCGAAAGTTCGCCAAGACAGTTGATAGGGTTCTTTCGCATAGCAGAAGTAAATATGCAGGTCCCATGCCTTCGGCATGGGCTATTTGACTGTCCGACCATAGAACCGACTAGGCTGCCAAACTTTCGCGCGCACAGTTGCAACGATGCCTTCGGCATCGTTGCGGAAGCAATAGGCCCTACGCCCTGTAGGGGCTCGGGCCTAATTAAAGCCGCAAGCGGCATCGAACGGCCCTCGCGGGCCACGCTCGTACTCCGCTACCTAGCGCCATGTAAGGATGGCGCTGACGCGCCCTCATCCTTTCCTTTACTGGGGCTTTGAGGTGGAACAAAGCTGTGTCCCAAAACTGCTGTTATGAATGGGCACAAATTTAGCCAATTGTTGCGGCTCCGCCGCATGGATACCATAGCACTTGTCCCGAAGATTTGGATAACTTTTGGTGTCACACTCCTCAAGATGATTGTCACCAAATTTCAGGTTGATCGGGCTTACGCCCGAGGAGTAGTTCGTTAAAGTACAAAGTTTAATTTGAGATATTATGAGATTTTCCCATAGGAATAACATGGGATGTTTCTGTCATTTGTCCAAGTTTGGGCAATATCTGCGGCTTTGCCGCACGGAGACCGTAATACCTGTCCAACAAATGTGGATAACTTTTGGTGCCCCACTCCTCAAGATGATTGTCACCAAGTTTCGGATTGATCGGGCTTACGCCCGAGGAGGAGTTCGTTAAAGTACAAAGTTAAATTTGAGAGATTTTGCGATTTTCCCATAGGAATAACATAGGGTTTTTCTGTCTTTTGTAAAATGTTTGCGAAATGTGCGGCTTCGCCGCACGGAGACCGTAATACCTATCCTGATAATTTGGATAACTTTTGGTGCCCCACTCCTCAGGAAGATGTCCACCAAATTTCGGATTGATCGGGCTTACGCCCGAGGACGAGTTCGTTAAAGTACAAAGTTAAATTTGAGCGAATTTCAGATTTTCCCATAGGAATAACATGGGGTTTTTCGGTCTTTTGTAAAATGTTGGCAAAATTCGCGGCTTCGCCGCACAGAGACCGTAAAACCTATCCCAATAATTTGGATAACTTTTGGTGCCCCACTCTTCAGGAAGATGTCCACCAAATTTCAGGTCGGTCGGGCTTGCGCCCGAGGAGGAGTGCGTTAAAGTACAAAGTTTAATTTTAGCGATTTTGAGATTTTCCCATAGGAATAACATGGGATGTTTCTGTCATTTGTTCAAGTTTGGGCAATATTTGTGGCTTCGCCACACGGAGACCATAATACTTATGTCAACAATTTGGATAAGTTTTGGTGCCCCACTCGTCAGGAAGATGTCCACCAAATTTCAGGTTGGTCGGGCTTGCGCCTGAGGAGGAGTGCGTTAAAGTACAAACAAAGAAAAAATGCAGATTTTGCGTTTTGAAATGTTCAATTCAATATGGTGGACTTCTGATTAATCAGGGGGCGTGGCCATAATATAATTTTTTGTTTGTCGTGTTGAGAGGAATGCGTGTACCAAATTTCATGGCTCTATGACAAAGTTGACTTTGGGCAGCTCCCATAGGTGCAATGTATTTTGATTTTTGTAGGTGGCGCTGTTGTGCAATTTTATGATTTCTATTCAGGAAACCTAAAGAAAACAAAATTTTTCACCATTTCTGAATTTTGGGGAAATTTTTGTGAGTTTTTGAGCATGTTCAGGGGGTCAAATTAGAGGCGAAAGAGCAGAAGAAAAACTGGTGAACTTGGCCTTCAAAGAACAAGTATAATTAAAGCCGCAAGCGGCATCGAACGGCCCTCGCGGGCCGCACTCGTCGTACTCCGCTCTCGCAACTCACTGCAAATGGCGCTGACGCGCCGTCATCCTTTCCTTTACTGGGGCTTTGTGGTGGAACAAAGCTGTGTCCCAAAACTGCTGTTGTTATGAATGAGCAGAAATGTTGCCAATTGTTGCGGCTCCGCCGCATGGATACCGTAAGACTTGTCCCAAAGATTTGGATAACTTTTGGTGTCACACTCCTCAGGATGATTGTCACCAAGTTTCAGCTGGATCGAGCTTACGCCCGAGGAGGAGTGCGTTAAAGTACAAAGTTTAATTTGAGCGATTTTGAGATTTTCCCATAGGAATAACATGGGATGTTTCGGTAATTTGTTGAAGTTTGGGCAATTTCTGCGGCTTCGCCGCACGGAGACCGTAATACTTATCCTAATAATTTGGATAACTTTTGGTGCCCCACTCCTCAGGAAGATGTCCACCAAATTTCAGGTTGGTCGGGCTTGCGCCCGAGGAGGAGTGCGTTAAAGTACAAAGTTAAATTGTAGCGATTTTGAGTTTTTCCCATAGGAATAACATGGGGTTTTTCTGTGTTTTGTAAAATGTTGGCAAAATGTGCGGCTTCGCCGCGCAGAGTCCGTAATACCTATCCTGATAATTTGGATAACTTTTCGTGCCCCCCTCCTCAGGAAGATGTTCACCAAATTTCAGGTTGATCGGGCTTGCGCCCGAGGAGGAGTTCGTTAAAATGCGGAGTCAAAAAATATCCAAATTTGAGACAATTTTCGATTTTCCCATAGGAATAACATGGGATGTTTTGGTCATTGGTACGGCTTCGCCGTACAAAATACGACATGGGTCTGATTGGCTTTTTTGATCGGTAGGCCAAAATGGAATTTTGCGCAAAATTTGAAAAATTTCTAAAAAACTAAATTTTTTGCTCCCCATACAAAAAGTTTTTTCACTCTGTAGGGGGCGCTATTGCGCCAAATGAAAAAATGTCACCTAAAGTAGGTCCAGGCAAGAAAGTTAAACAACCTATTAAAATTTCGGCATAATCGGACTCGTTTTGCCAAAACGGGAGCATTTTTTAAATGTTGATTATCCAAAAAATCGTCAGTCAACTTTGGCTGCGCAAGCAGAGACGGTAAAAGTTATTTTAACGAATTGGATAACTTTAGATGCCCCACTTGTCTAGAGCATGTGCAGCGATTTTGAGGGCGGTGGGTGAAACGCCCTAGGAGGAGTTCGTTAAAGTTCGACGTGAGCGAAAACGCTGACTCAGCGTTTCGGAACTTTAAATCCAATATGGCGGCCATACGGTGAGTCAGGGGGCGTGGCCATAATAATATTTTTTTTTTGTCCTCAGGAGAGGAATGCGTGTTCCAAATTTTGTGGCTGTACGACAAACTTGACGTCGGGACGCCTCCCATAGGCGCAATGTATTTTGACTTTTGTCGGTGGCGCTGTCGCGCCATTTTTTTCCCCCCAATCATGACACCTATAAAAAACAAAATTTTTCGCCGATTCTGAATTTTGGGCAAAGTTTGGTGAGTTTTTGAGCATGTTCAGGGGGTCAAATTAGAGCTTAAAGCGCAGAAGAAAGAAAAAAAAATAAAAAAAAAAATAATAATTAAAGCCGCAAGCGGCATCGAACGGCCCTCGCGGGCCGCGCTCGTACTCCGCTAGCCTAGCGCCTAGTAAGGATGGCGCTGACGCGCCCTCAGTGTTTCTATTTTAGGGGCTTTATCATGAATTACATAGAACGTCAGCTTCATCGTAATTATGAATGAGCAAAATTCTCAGTCGAGTTTGCGGCTTCGCCGCACATAGGCCGTGACACCTGTCCCAAAAATATGGATAACTTTTGGTGTCACACTCCTCAAGATGATTTTCACCAAATTTCACCTTGATCGGGCTTACACCCAAGGAGGAGTTCATTAAAGTACGAGGTTTCATTTGAGTGATTTTGCATTGTCCCCATAGGAATAACATGGGATGTTTGTGTCATATGTTCAGGTTTGGGCAATATTTGTGGCTTTGCCACACGGAGACAATAATAGTTATGTCAATAATTTGGATAACTTTTGATGTCACAGTCCTCAGGAAGATGTTCACCAAATTTCAGGTTGGTCGGGCTTGCGCCCGAGGAGGAGTGCGTTAAAGTACAAAGTTTAATTTGAGCGACTTTGAGATTTTCCCATAGGAATAACATGGGGTTTTTCTGTGTTTTGTAAAATGTTTGCGAAATGTGCGGCTTCGCCGCACGGAGACCGTAATACCTATCCTGATAATTTGGATAACTTTTAGTGCCCCACTCCTCAGGAAGATGTGCACCAAATTTCAGGTCGATCGGGCTTGCGCCCGAGGAGGAGTTCGTTAAAATGCGTAGTCAAAAAATATCTAAATTTGAGACAATTTTCGATTTTCCCATAGGAATAACATGGGATGTTTCGGTCATTGGTACGGCTTCGCCGTACAAAATATGACATGGGTCTGATTGGCTTTTTTGATCGGTAGGCCAAAATGGAATTTTTTGCAAAATTTAAAAAAATTCTAAAAAAGTAAATTTTTTGCTCCCCATACAAAAAGGTTTTTCACTCTGTAGGTGGCGCTATCGAGCCAAATGAAAAAATTCCACCTAAAGTAGGTCCAGGCAAGAAAGTTAAACAACCTATTAAAATTTCGTCATAATCGGACTTGTTTTGCCAAAACGAGCATTTTAAAAATTGAGAATTACAAAAATCGTCGGTCAACTTTGGGGCTGCGGCGAACAAAAAGCGTAAAAGTTATTTGAACGAATTGGATAACTTTAGATGCCCCACTTGTCTAGAGCATGTGCAGCGATTTTGAGCGGGTGGGCTAAAACGCCCTAGGAGGAGTTCGTTCAAGTTCGAGGTGAGCAAAAACGCTGACTCAGCGTTTCGGAACTTTAAATCCAATATGGCGGCTATACGGTGAGTCAGGGGGCGTGGCCATAATAATTTTTTTTTTTCGTCCTCAGGAGAGGAATGCGTGTTCCGAATTTCGTGGCTGTACGACAAAGTTGACGTCGGGACGCCTCCCATAGGCGCAATGTATTTTGACTTTTGTAGGTGGCGCTGTCGCGCCATTATTTTTCCCCAAACATGACACCTATAAAAACAAAATTTTTCACGATTCTGAATTTTGGGCAAAGTTTGGTGAGTTTTTGAGCATGTTCAGGGTCAAATTAGAGCTTAAAGCGCAGAAGAAAGAAAAAATAAAAAAATAAAAAATAATAATATTTTTAGCAAAAACAATATATCCGTTTTACTGAGAACGACATATTATACGTTTTTGAAAGCTCTGACCGTTCCCAGGTCACCATGGGGTCAAATTTGGATTACGAGCGCTTACGCTCGCCATTCACCTCCGAGTCGGGCCCCCCCATGGGCTCCCCATTGGTTTCCATGTATTTTAGCAGGAACAAGTATGGTTACTGAGTGGGGCTTGATGCCAGGGGTGTGGGACAGTTCACTGTCAATGTTTGGGGCGTTGGGGGGGGCCGAACTTTCGCGCGCAAGACAGTTGATAGGGTTCTTTCGCAGAGCAGGAGTAAATATGCAGGTCCCATGCCTTCGGCATGGGCTATTTCACTGTCCGACCATAGAACCGACTAGGCTGCCAAACTTTCGCACGCGCCGCAAAGTTTGGCGAGACAGTTGCAACGATGCCTTCGGCATCGTTGCGGAAGCAATAGGCCCTACGCCCTGTAGGGGCTCGGGCCTAATTAAAGCCGCAAGCGGCATCGAACGGCCCTCGCGGGCCGCGCTCGTCCTACTCCGCTCTCGCAACACTCAAGGGAAGGCGCTGACGCGCCCTCATCCTTTCCTTTATTGGGGCTTTGTGGTGGAACAAAGCTGTGTCCCCAAAGTGCTGTTGTTACAAATGAGCAGAAATGTTTCCAATAGTTGCGGCTCCACCGCATGGATACCGTAACCCCTGTCCCGAAAATTTGGATAACTTTAGATGCCCCACTCCCCAGGATGATTGTCACCAAGTTTCAGGTTGATCGGGCTCACGCCCGAAGAGGAGTTCATTAAAGTACAAAGTTTAATTTGAGAAATTTTCCCATAGGAATAACATGGGGTTTTTCTGTCTTTTGTAAAATGTTGGCAAAATTCGCCGCTTCGCCGCACAGAGACCGTAATACCTATCTTAATAATTTGGATAACTTTTGGTGCCCCACTCGTCAGGAAGATGTCCACCAAATTTCAGGTTGGTCGGGCTTGCGCCTGAGGAGGAGTTCATTAAAGTACAAACAAAGAAAAAAATGCAGATTTTGCGTTTTGAAATGTTCAGTTCAATATGGTGGACTTCTGATTAATCAGGGGGCGTGGCCATAATATAATTTTTTGTTTGTCCTCTTGAGAGGAATGCGTGTACCAAATTTCATGGCTGTATGACAAAGTTGACTTTGGGCAGCTCCCATAGGCGCAATGTATTTTGATTTTTGTAGGTGGCGCTGTTGTGCAATTTTATGATTTCTATTGAGGAAACCTATAGAAAACAAAATTTTTCACCATTTCTGAATTTTGGGAAAAATTTTGTGAGTTTTTGAGCATGTTCAGGGGGTCAAATTAGAGACGAAAGAGCAGAAGAAAAACTGGTGAACTTGGCCTTCAAAGAACAAGTATAATTAAAGCCGCAAGCGGCATCGAACGGCCCTCGCGGGCCGCGCTCGTCGTACTTCGTTCTTGCAACTCGCTGCAAATGGCGCTGACGCGCCCTCATCCTTTCCTTTACTGGGGGTTTGTGGTGGAACAAAGCTGTGTCCCAAAACTGCTGTTGTTACGAATGAGCAGAAATGTTGCCAATGGTTGCGGCTCCGCCGCATGGATACCGTAACACCCGTCCCGAAAATTTGGATAACTTTAGATGCCCCACTCCTCATGATGATTTTCACCAAATTTCACCTTGGTCGGGCTCACGCCCGAGGAGGAGTTTGTTAAAGTACAAGGTTTCATTTGAGTGATTTTCCCCATAGGAATAACATGGGATGTTTCTGTCATTAGTTGAAGTTTGGCCAATATTTGTGGCTTCGCCACACGGAGACCATAATACTTATCTCAACAATTTGGATAACTTTTGGTGGGCCATTCCTTTTGGTGGGCCACTCCAAGTTTCAGGTTGATCGGGCTTACGCCCGAGGAGGAGTTCGTTAAAGTACAAAGTTAAATTTGAGAGATTTTGCGATTTTCCCATAGGAATAACATGGGGTTTTTCTGTGTTTTGTAAAATGTTTGCGAAATGTGCGGCTTTGCCGCACGGAGACCGTAATACCTATCCTGATAATTTGGATAACTTTTGGTGCCCCACTCCTCAGGAAGATGTCCACAAAATTTCAGGTCGGTCGGGCTTGCGCCCGAGGAGGAGTTCGTTCAAATGCGTAGTCAAAAAATGAGACAATTTTGATTTTCCCATAGGAATAACATGGGATGTTTCGGTCATTGGTACGGTTTCGCCGTACAAAATATGACATGGGTCTGATTGGCTTTTTTGATCGGTAGGCCAAAGTGGAATTTTGTGCAAAATTTCAAAAAATTCTAAAAAAGTAAACTTTTTGCTCCCCATACAAAACGTTTTTTCACTCTGTAGGGGGCGCTATCGCGCCAAATGAAAAAATTCCACCTAAAGTAGGTCCAGGCAAGAAAGTTAAACAACCTATTAAAATTTGGGCATAATCGGACTCGTTTTGCCAAAACGGGAGCATTTTTTAAATTTTGATTATCCAAAAAATCGTCAGTCAATTTTGTGGCTGCGCCGCGCAGAGACGGTAAAAGTTATCTTAACGAATTGGATAACTTTAGATGCCCCACTTGTCTAGAGCATGTGCAGCGATTTTGAGCGCCGTGGGCGAAACGCCCTAGGAGGAGTTCGTTCAAGTTCGAGGTGAGCAAAAACGCTGACTCAGCGTTTCGGAACTTTAAATCCAATATGGCGGCCATACGGTGAGTCAGGGGGCGTGGCCATAATAATATTTTTAATTTGTCCTCAGGAGAGGAATGCGTGTCCCGAATTCCGTGGCTGTAAGACAAAGTTGACGTCGGGACGCCTCCCATAGGCGCAATGTATTTTGACTTTTGTAGGTGGCGCTGTCGCGCCATTATTTTTTCCCCAAACAAAAAACCTATAAAAAACAAAATTTTTCGCCGATTCTGAATTTTGGGCAAAATTTGGTGAGTTTTTGAGCATGTTCAGGGGGTCAAATTAGAGCTCAAAGCGCAGAAGAAAGAAGAAAAAAAAAAAAAAAAAAAAATTTAAAGCCGCAAGCGGCATCGAACGGCCCTCGCGGGCCGCGCTCATACTCCGCTCTCGCAACTCGCTGCAAATGGCGCTGACGCGCCCTCATCCTTTCCTTTACTGGGGCTTTGTGGTGGAACAAAGCTGTGTCCCAAAACTGCTGTTGTTATGTATGAGGAAATATGTTGCCAATTGTTGCGGCTCCGCCGCATGGATACCGTGACACTAGTCCCGACAATTTGGATAACTTTAGATGGCCCACTCCTCAAGATGATTTTCACCAAATTATAGCTTGGTCGGGCTTACGCCCGCGGAGGAGTTCATAAAAGTACAACGTTTCATTTGAGTGATTTTCCCCATAGGAATAACATGGGATGTTTCTGTCATTTGTTCAAGTTTGGGCAGTTTTCGCGGCTTCGCCGCACAGAGACCGTAATACTTATCCTAGTAATTTGGATAACTATTGGTGCCCCAGTCCTCAGGAAGATGTTCACCAAATTTCAGGTTGATCGGGCTTGCGCCCGAGGAGGAGTGTGTTAAAGTACAAAGTTAAATTTGAGAGATTTTGCGATTTTCCCATATGAATAACATGGGTTTTTTCTGTCTTTTTTTAAATGTTGGCAAAATTCGCGGCCGCAGCAGAGACCGTAATACCTATGTTGATAATTTGGATAACTTTTGGTGCCCCACTCCTCAGGATGATTGTCACCAAGTTTGGGATTGATCGGGCTTACGCCCGAGGACGAGTTCGTTAAAGTACAAAGTTAAATTTGAGAGATTTTGCGATTTTCCCATAGGAATAACATGGGGTTTTTCTGTGTTTTGTAAAATGTTTGCGAAATGTGCGGCTTCGCCGCACGGAGACCGTAATAGCTATCTTGATAATTTGGATAACTTTTGGTGCCCCACTCCTCAGGAAGATGTCCACCAAATTTCAGGTCGGTCGGGCTTGCGCCCGAGGAGGAGTTCGTTAAAATGCGTAGTGAAAAAAGATCCAAATTTGAGACAATTTTCGATTTTCCCATAGGAATAACATGGGATGTTTCGGTCATTGGTACGGCTTCGCCGTACAAAATACGACATGGGTCTGATTGGCTTTTTTGATCGGTAGGCCAAAATGGAATTTTGTGCAAAATTTCAAAAAATTCTAAAAAACTAAATTTTTTGCTCCCCATAGAAAAAGTTTTTTCACTCTGTAGGGGGCGCTATCGCGCCAAATGAAAAAATTACGCCTAAAGTAGGTCCAGGCAAGAAAGTTAAACAACCTATTAAAATTTGGGCATAATCGGACGGGTTTTGCCAAAACGGGAGCATTTTTTAAATTTTGAAAATGAAAGAAATCGTCGGTCAACTTTAGGGCTGCGCCGCGCAGAGACGGTAAAAGTTATTTTAACGAATTGGATAACTTTAGATGCCCCACTTGTCTAGAGCATGTGCAGCGATTTTGAGCGGTGGGCTTAAACGCCTCTAGGAGGAGTTCGTTCAAGTTCGACGTGAGCGAAAACGCTGACTCAGCGTTTCGGAACTTTAAATCCAATATGGCGGCCATACGGTGAGTCAGGGGGCGTGGCCATAATAATTTTTTTTTTTCGTCCTCAGGAGAGGAATGCGTGTTCCGAATTTGGTGGCTGTACGACAAAGTTGACGTCGGGACGCCTCCCATAGGCGCAATGTATTTTGACTTTTGTCGGTGGCGCTGTCGCGCCATTTTTTTCCCCCCAAACATGACACCTATAAAAAACAAAATTTTTCGACGATTCTTAATTTTGGGAAAATTTTGGTTATTTTTTTAGCATTTTAAGGGGGTGAAATTATAGCTCAAATAGCAGAAGAAAAAATAAAAAAAAAAAAAAAAAAATAATAATATTTTTAGCAAAAACAATATATCCGTTTTACTGAGAACGGCATAATATACGTTTTTTGAAAGCTCTGACCCTTCCCCAGGTCACCGTGGGGTCAAATGTGGATTACGAGCGCCACGCTCGCCACTCACCTCAGTCGGGCCCGTGCATGGGCTCCCCATTGGTTTCCATGTATTTTAGCAGGAACAAGTATGGTTACTGAGTGGGGCTTGATGCCAGGGGTGTGGGACAGTTCACTGTCAATGTTTGGGGCGTTGGGGGCGAACTTTCGCTCTTGTAAAAGTTCGCCAAGACAGTTGATAGGGTTCTTTTCGCATAGCAGGAGTAAATATGCAGGTCCCATGCCTTCGGCATGGGCCATTTCACTGTCCGACCATAGAACCGACTAGGCTGCCAAACTTTCGCGCGCTAAAAGTTTGGCAAGACAGTTGCAACGATGCCTTCGGCATCGTTGCGCAATAGGCCCTACGCCTGTAGGCTCGGGCCTAAAAAAATAATAATATTTAGAGCAAAAACAATATATCCGTTTTACTGAGAACGACATAATATACGTTTTTGAAAGCTCCGACCCTTCCCAGGTCGCCATGGGGTCAAATTAGGATTACTGAGCGCTTACGCTCGCCATTCACCTCCGAGTCGGGCCTACCCATGGGCTCCCATTGGTTTCCATGTATTTTAGCAGGAACAAGTATGGTTACTGAGTGGGGCTTGATGCCAGGGGTGTGGGACAGTTCACTGTCAATGTTTGGGGCATTGGGGGCGAACTTTGCGCTGCGCCAAAGTTCGCCAAGACAGTTGAGAGGGTTCTTTCGCATCGCAGGAGTAAATATGCAGGTCCCATGCCTTCGGCATGGGCTATTTCACTGTCCGACCATAGAACCGACTAGGCTGCCAAACTTTCGCGCCGAAAAGTTTGGCGAGACAGTTGCAAACGATGCCTTCGGCATCGTTGCAGCAATAGGCCCTACGCCCTGTAGGGGCTCGGGCCTAATTAAAGCCGCAGCGGCATCGAACGACCCTCGCGGTCAAGGCTCGTACTCGCTCTCGCAAAGGTCGAGGAAGGCGCTAACGGCGCCTACATCCTTTCCTTTACTGGGGCTTTGTGGTGGAACAAAGCTGCGTCCCAACACTGCTGTTATGAATGGGCACAGATTTAGCCAATTGTTGCGGCTCCGCCGCATGGATACCGTAACACTTGTCCCAAAGATTTGGATAACTTTTGGTGTCACACTACTCATGATGATTTTCACCAAATGTCAGCTTGATCGGGCTCACGCCCGAGAAAGAGTTTGTTAAAGTACAAAGTTTCATTTGAGTGATTTTCCCCATAGGAATAACATGGGATGTTTCTGTCATTTGTTAAAGTTTTGGCAATTTTTGGCTTCAGCAGACAGAGACCGTAATGCCTAACCCAATAATTTGGATAACTTTTGGTGCCCCCACTCCTCAGAAGATGTCCACCAAAATTTCAGTTGGTCGGGCTTGCGCCCGAGGAGGAGTTCGTTAAAGTACAAAGTTTAATTTGAGCGATTTTGAGATTTTCCCATAGGAATAACATGGGGTTTTTCTGTCTTTTGTAAAATGTTGGCAAAATTAGCGGCTTCGCCGCGCAGAGACCGTAATACCTATCTTAATAATTTGGATAACTTTTGGTGCCCCACTCCTCAGGATGATTGTCACCAAGTTTCGGATTGATCGGGCTTACGCCCGAGGACGAGTTCGTTAAAGTACAAAGTTAAATTTGAGAGATTTTGCGATTTTCCCATAGGAATAACATGGGGTTTTTCTGTCTTTTGTAAAATGTTGTCAAAATTAGCGGCTTCGCCGCACGGAGACCGTAATACCTATCCTGATAATTTGGATAACTTTTGGTGCCCCACTCCTCAGGAAGATGTCCACCAAATTTCAGGTTGATCGGGCTTGCGCCCGAGGAGGAGTTCGTTAAAATGCGTAGTCAAAAAATATCCAAATTTGAGACAATTTTCGATTTTCCCATAGGAATAACATGGGATGTTTCGGTCATTGGTACGGCTTCGCCGTACAAAATATGACATGGGTCTGATTGGCTTTTTTGATCGGTAGGCCAAAATGGAATTTTGTGCAAAATTTCAAAAAATTCTAAAAAAGTAAATTTTTTGCTCCCCATACAAAAAGTTTTTTCACTCTGTAGGGGGCGCTATCGCGCCAAATGAAAACATGTCACCTAAAGTAGGTCTAGGCAAGAAAGTTAAACAACCTATTAAAATTTCAGCTTGATGGGACTCGTTTTGCCAAAACGGGAGCATTTTTTAAATTTAGAGAATTGCAAAAATCGTCGATCAAGTTTGCGGCTGCGCCGCACAGAAACCGTAAAAGTTATTTAAACGAATTGGATAACTTTAGATGCCCCACTTGTCTAGAGCATGTGCAGCAATTTTGAGCGCAGTGGGCGAAACGCCCTAGGACGAGTTCGTTCAAGTTCGACGTGAGCGAAAACGCTGACTCAGCGTTTCGGAACTTTAAATCCAATATGGCGGCCATACGGTGAGTCAGGGGGCGTGGCCATAATAATATTTTTTTTTTGTCCTCAGAAGAGGAATGCGTGTTTTGAATTTTGTGGGTGTACGACAAAGTTGACGTCGGGGCGCCTCCCATAGGCGCAATGTATTTTGACTTTTGTAGGTGGCGCTGTCGCGCCATTATTTTTTCCCCAAACAAAAAACCTATAAAAAACAAAATTTTTCGCCGATTCTGAATTTTGGGCAAAATTTGGTGAGTTTTTGAGCATGTTCAGGGGGTCAAATTAGAGCTCAAAGCGCAGAAGAAAGAAAAAAAAATAAAAATAATAATATTTTTAGCAAAAACAATATATCCGTTTTACTGAGAACGACATATTATACGTTTTTGAAAGCTCTGACCGTTCCCCAGGTGACCATGGGGTCAGAATTTGGATTTACGAGCGCTTCACGGCGCTCGTCCATTCACCTCTGAGTCGGGCCCCCATGGGCTCCCATTGGTTTCCATGTATTTTAGCAGGAACAAGTATGGTTACTGAGTGGGGCTTGATGCCAGGGGTGTGGGACAGTTCACTGTCAATGTTTGGGGCGTTAGGGGGCCGAACTTTCGCGCTGCGAAAGTTCGCCAAGACAGTTGAGAGGGTTCTTTCGCATAGCAGGAGTAAATATGCGGGTCCCATGCCTTCGGCATGGGCTATTTCACTGTCCGACCATAGAACCGACTAGGCTGCCAAACTTTAAGCCATGCCATACGAAAGTTTGGCGAGACAGTTGCAAACGATGCCTTCGGCATCGTATAGGTGCACAGGCCCTACGCCTCTGTAGGGCTCGGGCCTAATAAGAAGAAGAATAATATTCCGATGCGAAAACAATGTTTCCCCTTTTTTTATTTAGCAAACTATACATTTTCGAAAGCGCACGCGCTTTCCTACGCTTTGGTATGGGTCCTGGTCACTGGCGGACACTTTCGAGATTTTGTAGTGGGCTCCGCCCACTTTCTGTTTTTGGCCCTATTTACAATAGTAATGTTCAGTTTTTACATTAAGTTGTTATATGCACGAACGTGCATGAGTTGGGGAACGATTAGTGGTCGACTCAAGATATCGAAGGCGCATGGGGATGACGACCGCAGCGCCGTCATCCCCACGCAAAGCGCCATGCACTGCGGCGCACTTTTCGCACGGGCTTCGCCCGCTTACAACGATAATGTTCAATTTTCCCACTACTAATTGGTATGCACGTGCATGAGTTGGGGAATGCGTTAGTGAGTGTTTGGAAGCGGGCGAGCGCCAAGGCTCGATTGCGTGCGCACTGCGTGCGCATTTTTGCGCAGCCGTGCCGCACGGCACTGCGAACTAATAGGCCTCTCGCCAGCTTGTGGCGCTCGGGCCTAAAAATAAAAAACACGCCTGGATCAAGTTCCCATCAGAAAAAACGTCAAGTGCAGGTGGATCATGGAATTTGAAAAAAAAACTAAGGTAAGCTTTTGTATCACATTAAACAGTAAACTTCAGCTTTATGTCTCAGTAAATGCAATGGTCTTTGTTTTAGTTTAGGATTCTTTAAGTCAGACTTGAATTTCCGTGTCATACCTTGACCTTTCTGCACTGTGTAGTCTTCCTCAGAAGCCACATAGTGTTAAACCGATGTGTCTGCTCAGCTGATTTAAATAGACTTTGCTGTTCAACTTCTTCAGAATTGTATTCCAGGTATGAGAAAGTTGGTATGCCCCCTCCTCCTGATTTACAGTCTGGTGGGTGCGTTTCAGTATCTCGATGGCCTCCAGTGTCGGGAATGTTTTATTTTTACTCACAGTGCAACTTGTTCATGTGCATCTTACACTGTATGTAGGTTGGATCACACAGAAAACTAAAAATGAGAGAGCGAGAAAAACAACAACATTTGATATTTCGTCCAAATGAATGGGATTTTTCTTACTTTCTTTTTCACCAGCCTGGGTCCCTACTTGTTCAGAGGAATCAGTTTGGATAATTAACCATATATTCATTTATTTTTCATCAATTTTATGTTAACTATGCAGAAGAGGTGCCTTTGTCCACAGCATCTAAACAACTTCACAACATTGACATCTGAGAGCTCGGGAACCAAGATGGCTGCTCACAGGATCAAAGCAGTCCTCCATTGGCGCTCTGGAGATTGTCGCTGCAGGTGTGGAGGATATACCCCAGCACGGTGCTCATAAGTCCCGCTCGATATTCATGGCCAAAGAGAGAGATGGAGCGCAGACCGTGTTCTCCTCAGAGACTTCCTGCCTCTGTGTTCTCAGCTGCTGTGAGATTCGTCTAAAAAAATCCCCTGTTTCACTCCATGTGTCCCTCAAGTGATCATATGCCTCATGTTTATGTATGACATTGACAAACTGTGAAGCTGCTATCAGTGCATGCCTGTTTCAATCCGGCTGACTTAAACTGTCAGGAAAGTATTGAAAAAGCAAAACACAAACTTGGTTAAATGTGTCAATTATACAAGTTCAGCAATGCAAAATTTGTCACATTTATAACTGTACTATGCACCAATTAAAGGTGCAGTATGTAGCTTTTCAAGAGTGGGGTCCGTCTCCTGCTTGTTTCGTGAAAATGTCATTGCTTTGCCGGGAATGTTCCACAGTATGGTCTAAACTTATCTTTCATTTTTTCAATTACAGGTGTTTTTATTGGCAAAAATAGATACAGTCAGTTTCTGAGGGAACGCCCACTCTCGGACCAGAATGGGGGTAAAACAATCCATTCATTTTAACGTGTCAGAGCTGCTCTTTCACTCTGTTTTTTTTTTTTTTTTTTACCAGAGCAAACAGCATAGAAATACAGACACAAAGATATGGAGAAGAATACAGTGACCAAACGGCCCAAATGTGTCTATCCAAGAATGCCACCATGCAGGCAAAAAGCGGCTGTGATGCTGCATTTTTACATTTACAGAACAATCCTTTTACTTTTCTGAGGTAACGCCAGGTCAACAATGCCTGCTAAGACCCAGTTGTGACTTGATTTGAATCGGTTGTGCTCAAAATAAACAGAATTCACCAGGAAATACACGAAAAGAAGGGAAAAGTTGCATTTCAAGAGTTTCTCCCGAGTTTCCCCCATGGCAGACCACGCCCCCCTGATATGACGCGATGCAGACTGTATCTGTACTTGGTTCGATGGTGTCACCTGCATGTCTCCATGGAGATTGCTAAGTTTTGTGTCATTTTGTTGAATATTCCAGGGAAAAATAACCACATAAGTTTAAGATTCAGGCTCTTTGACATTAAAATACAGGTCTGTCTATAGGAAATCCTAAACTATTTTAAACGTGAAGATCTAATGGACCAAAAACCACCCGATCTCCTTGTAATAGACCCCCCATGCAAAAAACAAACAAACCAATGTACAAAGTGCCATTTTACAGAATAGCGCTGCATTTAAAACTCAAGCCTATACTATTTATCATGCACATTCTGATAATTACTCTATGAAATGAATTACACAATGTCAAAATATCAAGCATCAAATGACTACATCTACATTTATGAATTCTAAAATATGTGATTGATTAAAAACAAGACACTGTCATTTATAATATTAAGATTTGTACTATCAAAACTCTTATTAAATGCATAGCAGTACATGATGACTGCACAACAAAGCATATTTCATTTTCATAGCAGTTAAAAATAGTAAGTCATACAGGCAATTAGCTTAATATGATGTTAAGCCTGGCCAGAAAACAATGAATGATGCTTCACTGATGAACATGTAGTAATATTTTCAATTACAATATAATATAAATGTCATCTTATTTATAGCTACTGAAGCCATACATTCAAATACGCTGTGCCAATTTGACCTGAAATAATGTACAAACAATTTTCTATAGTACATACAGCCATTTTTCAGCATCACTTTTGTAGTCTAAAAGCATGTCTGAGCATCCCATGGTTAAGAATTTGCCAGGTAAATATATTTTTTAAGCAATTTTTCACAGTTTTCAGCCTGGAGAATGGAACTGTGAATGTCTACACTCAGACAAACAAACAAGCACGTAATCATTTGAAGGCTGCTTTGACAAATTGCTGTAAGTGGCGCGTGGGGCCGTAGGCTGCCAGTTACTGTGACGACCCCGGCTTTTGAGCCTTTGTGTGCTGGATAATTCGAGTGAGGTGATGGTGAAGTGGACTTTAATGTGCCCGTAAGAAGAGAAAGGAATGGCTTTGTCTACAGCTACAGTGACTGAAGTACCACGGCCACAGAAAGCTTCATTTTACTTTGAAAATTTTGTGAATGATATAGTGGACCGACTGCATGCAGTTTAAGTGAAGGGAAACGTGCTGGATTTTAAGAAGTTTCGGTCATGTTTATAACGTCATTTAGGCCTGGTTTTAGTTAGGGATGGACAATAGATTGATGCTATTATAGAATATAGAGGCAGTCATTTACAATAATGACTTTTGGATGGAAGTTACAAAACATTGTCCAGAAGACTGACTCTGAAGCTTTGGACCACCCCTGAACTTGATGCTGGAATAGAGGTTATAAACAGACATGCTTTAATTCTAAAAATGCTCCTCAACATTCCGACAAGAGGACTATTGGCAGCACAACCGATATTTTATTTATTTATTTATTTTTTGTCTGTTTTATCAAATGTACTTTATACAGCACAATGTTAACGAAAAGAAGTTTGGTGTTTTTGCCCCGACTGTGCAGAGAATAGGTCGTTTGCCAGTGTCCGTTGGAGATAAAGGACACTTCAACTGCCACATAAACACTATTTTCCTCAACACTCTATCAGTGACAGCGTTGCGTGTTCCTGTTGTTTATCTGCTTTTCTACTACTGTTTACCAGATTTTCTTTTTTTTAGAAACAGACAAAAGAGTTGTAGACTTTTATATTTGTTATCAGGCTGTAGCAGCAACTAAAATTCAGAATGTCGTGATGTCATTTGGATAACCTCTATCCGTGAAACTGTGAAAATTGTATTTACTTCGCTGTGGATTTGCCAAAAATATTGATATGAACAAATATTGGTTATCAGCCACCACAGCAAGCTAAACATACAACAGATGAAAGACTGAAAAAACTCCATATCAGACTATCCCTATAGCCCAACTCAATATGTTCACGTTTCTCTTTTCTGTTTTTGCTCTGGTTTAGACCTTGGTTGGATCCGGGTTCAATCCTGATTTAGTCAAGATTGTGGTCATTGTTGCCAATACAAAAGTCTCAAATTTTCTAAAATGGTAGGATTAAATGGAAAAAAGTCACAAAGACAGATGCCATGAGAAAACAATGAGGTCATTTCAATGGAGGAATTAACACAAGCCGTAAAAATATATACATGAAGATATCTTTCTCTGTATTGTTTAACAGCAGCGAGAGTAAAGAGTTAGGTTGTGAAATAAAAGCTGCAAAATATGACAATTGCAATTCTCAGCGTTAGTATCTGACCATAGAACTAACATGAATCACATTTATGGCACTTTCTACCTTCAAGGCACTCGCAGCGCTTTACATCAAGGAACAACTCAACCATGAATGTGTTTGAATGTTGTATTTTTCACTTTGCCACAGGTCACCCTTGAAAAAAGAGGTCTTGATCTTGGGTTATTTAAATAAGTAATAATAAGATCAAATGGGTGAGTGGTTAATAGTGGTTTATTATATATTTATGTTAGAGGTTATACTACATATGCGTATCTAGTTCAATAATTACTGACATTCAACAGTATAAATAGGAACAAGAGTTGTAGTGAAAGGGGAAAACTGAGCAATTACAGAAATGAATGCTCTGTGGGGAATAACAAAGTGGAATAAGTGTGATGAAAGGAAATGAAGCTACTGAATGTGATACAAAATTACCGGTTAGATTTTAAAAAGGGATTTCAAACAAAAACCTAAAGAGTGACTAATCATGGCAGAGTGGGCGGCATTTTTTCCTTCAAAATGTCAAGTACATTATAGACGATTGGTTGATTTTGTAAAACGTACATGTTTTTTAAGTGAAAATGTGAATCAAATCAACCTGAAAGGATGTGAAGTACAAACTTTCCACTGTCGAGTCCATAGTTGCAGGTAGGCATGGCAACCACATGTAACTCGCGGTAAAATAAAATGTGTTTTTCAGTGAAATAACCTCGTACAAAAGTTGAACATTTCTGAAATGAACGTGGGATCACAGCATAGAACTAAAACCACTGATTTGTAATGTACTTTTCTGCCTTTAAAATGGCCTATTGCTCTGTTCGTGAAATATAATTACAGCTCCCTCGTACAGTTTGCGAATGCGTTGAATTTTACCACTTATGTGACTTATCGTTGTTACATTTAAGCTTTCTCCTGAATAAAACGTAACCCGTGTTGCCTGTAAAGTACATTGACATGACATGCTCTATCTATAGAGGCTGAAAGTCACGCAGTTATCGTCTTTTTCTTCTCTTACATTTTGATTCTGCCAAGTGCATGCGTCACCTGCCAAATAACCGGTCTAAAATGATAGCCCTAAATAATAACCACATGTGGGAGCTCTCACCGGGAAAGCTGCTAAAATCAGGACTTGAATAGAGAAAATCAGAGGCCACATGTGATTCTCTGTGGATTTGGCTTATCCTTGAGCGCTGCACCTGTGTTTGTGGGCTGTCGCTGCCATGGTGTCTGTCGTCAGAGCGCGATTCTAGCTATAAAAGTAAAAGTATGGTTCCAAACTATATGGAAAGATACACAAATGATTCAGTAATTACTCAAGCTTTTTGGAGCTAATCAGCAATCAGCGTATTGTTCGTAAAATCAATAACTTCCCACAGACCAACGAATGAATCATACTGTCAGATGTGTACAGTGCATGTCGGTATTATAATTAATTAGTAAGAATTTAGAGCATAACGTGCCTCCACGCAGCTTTCCTTTTCCACAGATGTAATAAGCTAAACCAGGAATTAAAAAAAGAAAACTACAAAACTGAATAAATAAACATGAAAGTATTGTTTTAAAGGAGACACGCACTGCTTTTTTTAGGTACTTTGTATTGATCTATAACGTCGTAGTAGATCCTCATTTTACATTTTGTTCATTGCAAACAGTAATACTGATCTAAAATGGCGTGGTAATAGAAACAGGTCTGTTGACTTCCTGTTCAAAACTAGCACTGATAAGCCCCGCCCCCCAGCAGCAGATTGTTATTTTACTATTTTATTTTTGAAAAGTGGCTGCGTGACATTTTTAGAACCCTACATGTATTGGAGTCTTTTTTTCCTCCCAAATAATCACTAATAAGTAAAGTATATTGGCCAGGGATAGGGGGTAAGTGAAAGTGGGAATTTTCTGAGCAGTTTGAAGACTGCAGGATAACTCATACATGCATAAATCAAATAATGATGAGCGAGCGCTGTTGTAACAAGATTAAAAGCTCATTAGTTGATTTAGTTGATAGTTGATTTGCATGTCCCGTTTAAGAAAGCCAGACTTCTCAGCCTGGGGACCATACAATGATATGTCAAACATGTAATTAGCACAATGTACTTACATAATAGCTAAAAATGATAATCTACAATTGAGGTGTCACATATTGGATAAATTATCAAAATAAATTGCTTACTAAACATGATCAAATGTGTAGTTTATATTGCGTGGAATCAAACATGAAATATAGATAATTGTTGGTAAAATACAGCCGTTACGTCTATTGATTGTTTTCAAATTCTAGAATGTGATTATACTGACAAATGAGGACCAAGAACCAGTTTTTCCTATTGATTACATTCTATTAATGTAAGAAATATCAAAATTTCTACAGCCTGTGTCAGTGGTTCTCAATGCAGGGGTTGTAAGATAATATAATACATACTTATGACACTGTAGTTTATCTATTTTTATGTTGAAAACTGTATAATTTGGTGAAATTAGATCCAACAGCACAATAAACTAATCAAATAAACAATGTTAAAGCAGATTTTTGAAGTTTTTTTCTGTTTTATTACTGACAAACAGTTTTATTTTTGTGTACGGGTCCTGGGTCAGTTGCATAGTTATTTTGGTAGTCTCAAAATATCGACCTATAAAATATTGTGATGTCATTTGAAACCCAGCACATGTAAACAAGTAAAAAAAGCTTTGTAACTCAAATGTTTGACCTGGTTTGCGATTAATATTTCTGCAATAAATCCCATGAAACAAAAACTGTACAAATTAACTGGGGAGAAATACGCCTATATGTTTTACTAACCTCATCTCAAGTCTGTTCCTTGCAGGCGCTTCTGTCATATGCAGCTTTTTTACGAGCCAAAGCCAAAACAAACTTGAGCCTTGCTTTGCTCTATCCCTGAGGTTAGAAGATGTCTCTTATTCCAGGCTGAAAAAACAGGACACAGAATACATGAGCGAGTTATGTGTGCGGAGGTATGCGACGCAAGCTCTCATTTCTCATGCGCGCTGCTGCCAAACCAAATGTCTTTGTTGTTGGAAAGTGTTCCCTTGTTTAGCTCTCAGCGATTCCAATTGAGATTTGATTTATTATTATCAAATATACTGTGTAATGAACACTTGGGGGCGAAAACAAACTTGTAGTAGAAGGCATGCCAAATGTAGTAACAGTAGACTGCAGAAACACTATCTGTAGTTTCTTTTATGTATTTTTGAGTGTGCTAGAATTTACATAGAATACATTGTGGGACTTTCTAGTGTTAATATTTACTTGGGTGATTATATGATGAGGAAACACAGCTGTCTGCTCGGGGCGGCCGATCAGCGTGTCGTCATGAATTGTTAATATATTGTACACACAGATAAAAGTTTGGTGACATTGAGTTGTCCTGGGAAGAGGATTATTAAGTCATTCCCCGAACGTAATTAGGAGCAGCATGGATTGAATCATTAAGAAACTGTTGGGGATTGTACTTTTTTTCCTAATAAATATTACAATTTGTACATTTTTCCTCATGTTCTTGGCTTGAATTATGCTGCTTGTCATTACAAACACAGTTTAAACGGACAATGAAATACATATTTAATAAGATTAATGTACTACAAAGGTACACAAAACAAAAAAGAAAACCTAAAACAAAATACGTGCTTTAGGCTTTACAAAAAGACACTATATTTTGAGTCATTAATGCTGTCACTAGAGTACAGTCCGCTGGGTGTGACTGAAAACCTCTTATCTAACACAGGCTTCAAATAAGAAGTGGCTGTGGGGCTGCAGTAGATAAGAAAAGCACTAAGAGTAAAACTATTTATCTAAAGATGAGACATGGGCATAATGGGGACTGTGATGCAAGCATTTGAATAAAAATTAGCACCACTTTTTACATGTTACCCTCACTCTCATCACTCTTTCTAGAAGTTATAAATGTAAGGAATGTTTTTATTATCATCCACAATTTACTTTGCTTTATTTATTTGTTTTTAAATGTATTAACCTTTATTTAACCAGGTAAGAACCCGTTGAGATCGAAACCTCTTTTTCAAGGGTGACCTGGAGCAAAGTGAAAAACATAACAGCAAAAAAAAACAACAACACATTTAAGAGAGATTTAATAAATTAAGAACACATTTAAAGGCACTGACAATTATTTATAGATTCACGCTCTTTGTTTTTCAACATTTCGCGAAAACATCTAAGACCAGTTTGCGCAATTTCCACTCCAATTGGAGGGAAAAAGCCTTCTTTCTCCAGTCAGTTTTTACACATGCAACAGACAAGCTAAACATATCATGTGAGTGCTGGGTGTAATGGCCCTCTGCTCTCTGCACAAGGGCACATCCAATGTGTGAACTGTCTGCACTCAGAGAAGGCCACCCAGCCCTGGCATAGAGCTCACAGTGGTGGCTCAAAGCACATTGATATACAGTGACATACAAGGACTTAAGAGATTTTGCCGTTGCATTAATGTACAGTGTACATACACATGTACTACAATGTAACACGTAAAGGAGACATTGTTTAATTGTCGTTATTGTTAAAAAGTTGACATTTTAGAACCAAAAATGAAGTCTGAATCTTGAAGTCTGGATTTTTCAAATAATCACAGTAAGTATAGGGATGTGGGTAGGGATAGGGGGTAGGTGAAAACAGGAATTTTCTGAGCACTAAAGCCTTAGTTGCAGGACGACACAGGATAACTCAAACATATATGAATCAATCAAAATACAACTTTGACTGAAATAATGATGGGGAAACTCACTTTTTATTTTTTTAGATTTTACAAAAAATGTCTCCTTTAAGGTAATTTTAAAGATTTTATTATTATTATTATTATTATTATTATTATTATTATTATTATTATTATTATTATTATTATTATTATTATTATAATAATAATAATAATAATAATAATAATAATAATAATAATAATAAAGGTAAGATACATTCAATTTAATTTCATATTGTGAAATATTTCAGGCAGACAAAAACATCTCTAGAAAAGTGACATAGTGCCTCTTTAAAGAGCCACCTGTTCATTTGCTTTACACTTAAAAACATTTTTTCTTTACTTTCCTGGACACTTCTGAAAGCTTTACATTATTTTTCCGCCGTCGAAATCCATGTCAATTGAATATGTTTTCCCTGCAGCTGCTCTTCTCCCTTCACCTTTAACTGTCTGCTTTCTCTGGATGTACTTTCTTTAATGTGAAAAGTTGGCAGCAAAGCAATTTCTATACAAGCTCTACGACCTACAGGCTATTTCCAAGAGTCCAATTAACCTCTGTCTCTGTAGCATGTCTTGAGATCCAGCCAAAGAATAAACTCCTTTTGGCCCCAACATTTGGAGTCATCCGATTGTGAGCGTGCCAGTGCACCATACGGCCTGGAAAATACACTTACTGATCAGGGATTTTTAAACTGTGGAGCAGGTACGACTGTGGTAGACGGAGTCCTTCTTGTGATTGTGTTAATTAGCTTAGAAGCGGATTTGAACATAAAAGTTACTACTTTGACTCTGCTGGCATTAAACTATAAACTATACTGTGCATTTATTCATTTACAGGTGTCTTTTTTACTAAAAAACATGTCTTATTACTGTGAGAGGGCTTGTCTCTCCACAGATCTGACACGTAGGTTAAGCAAAACAATAATAGCTCCATGGAGATAACAAGTGCAGAAAAGTTGCAGTGTACTTTTATCTATGGGTGCATAAGACAATTTTTTTCAACTTTTTTGTGGTACACTCACCAACTAAAACAGTACCAATCAGACCTTTTAGTTTAAAGGGTCCCTGACAGATTAAACCAACTAATATGTAGTTTAGATAAATATATTTCAAATTTTGCTAAAATACTTCACAAATTTGATCGTGGTTTCGCAATTTTTTAGGTTTTTTGTTTCACTTCCTGGTTGTAAATTATGACGTCACGCTAGGAAATTACCATAGCAACCACCCAAATTCATCTAATGTCACAGATCTTTTAACCTTTTCAAATTAAAAACACATGTGAACACCTTTTTTGTCGAATTAGTGTATAAAGAATTTTTAAAAACACGCTTTTTTGGGTAAATTATGCATAACTTTTGTCTTTTTAAACTTTTCTCCACAAACGGCAACTCGATTGGTGTAAAACTATAATTTATATTTACAGCAGGTATTAATACACCGAATAAAGTCAAAATAAGAAAATCACAAAAACCTGTCATACGCACTTTAAAGTTTGAAGTTTAAAGTTAGTTAAAATTTGTTTTGTCACTATATGGTTCTTTAAATTTGGCAATAGTGATTGTTTTGCTTTCTTTTTCGGTACAGAAATATGTTAAGGACAGATAAGTTATTGAATGAAATGAATGTGTTGGACATCCTTTCAAAGCACACCTGGCAACACTTCAGGGCACACTAGTGTTTCCTGGCGCACCGGTTGGAAACCAAGGCCTTAAACTATGAACTGCGACCAAACTAAAAAGACCAAGACATGCACCGTGTGAGCACCTAAAGCGAGGCGGGTTCGGCCCATATTTTAAGCAGGTTTCTGTTACACCAACTTCAGTGCATTGCATATTTGGCAAACACAGCGCAGATTCAAATGGATTTGCACGGGAACACTTGTCTAGTTATCTGAAACGGCTCCAGACTGTGGCGGTGTCTGGGAAAATTAGACTCCTTGTAGATTCTCTCTGCAAGCCTGCACTTCTGGGATCAAATGCAGAGGACAAATTTCCTTACGGGGACAATAAACTGTACTTTAGCCTTAACCTTAACCTTCTCCCAGACCCGCAGCGCTTCGAGGTCAGCAAGCATTGGTTTAAATCTCCTTAAAAGTCTTGCAGGACCTGCGCTGGTCCCGAACCGCACCCGCCTCACATTTGTACAGCCAGCGACAGCATTCAACAATATTTATTCTGGAAAGTGTGACCATACTATTCGTCCCGGAAATACGATTCGTCCGGAAGTCCAATAGCAAGCATGCGCAGTACGAAATAAAGTATAAAATATTTTTTTACGGTGGTGTTCTTTTTATATTATGTAAAGTTCAATCTTTGTATTTATTCTATACAAGGAAATACCGTTTTTATATTTATTTATCACTTTTGAAGTGTTAAACGTGAGCGTTAAACTCACGCGATTGTGTAGTACGCATTCAAGGAAATGGAAAGATATACGAATATAAAAACTGACTTTGATTGTTCAGATTTGTTTAGATACTTTAAGGAAAAATATTAGAAAAATGTATTAAGATAAGGACCACGTTTTTCTGCTCTATTTATATGGAATAAGATTTATATAACGACCTGTAATGAAAAGCTGCAGCTCTGAGCATCGATGACGTCAAAGTCAGAGGGAGATTTACATTTGAATCGCCTCTGATTTTGTTTGCACAATGTTATATAAATCTTATTCCATATAAAGCAGAAAAACGTGGTCCTATCTTAATACATTTTCTTTAAAAATATCTAAACAAATCTGAACAATCAAAATATTTTTATATTCGTATATCTTTCCATTTCCTTGAATGCGTCACTACACAACTGCGTAGCGAACACCTGCGGTTTAATGCTTCAAAAGTGATAAATAAATATAAAAACGGTATTTCCTTGTATAGAATAAATACAAAGATTGGAACTTTACATAATATAAAAAGAACACCACCGTAAAAAAATATTTTATACTTTATTTCGTACTGCGCATGCTTGCAATTGGACTTCCGGACGAATCGTATTTCCGGGACGAATAGTGTGGTCACAGAAAGGATTACATTGGGTTTAATTTAAAGCAGGATTTGAAGGACCACAAAACAAACAGCAAAGCACCTGAATTTCCAAAGAGCAAATCTAATTTTGATGAATTATTATATCCCCTATGTGTATCAAAACCTAATATCTGCAACAACGGCACTCTCTCTTCTTCCACAGCAGAAAAATATTAAATTATCCTTTACCTTTTGCCCTGCACTGAAAATTGCATAAAACACGCTGAATTGTTTTCGGGCGGGTTACCATAAGCAGTTGGGTTTTAAATGCACATTTTTTGGCCCAAACAATGCTGCCTTTATGCTGTATGCCTGCTTCTTGGTATGTAATCCTAACCTTTTGCATAAGAGCGTTGATGCCAGTTCTCCAGGAGGCTGCCAAAGTAAAAGTGTGTCAGTATGTTCCCTCGCACATAGTGTAAATGGACACATCTCTGTATTGTGCTGTTGCCGCTCCAGCTCGGCTCTGCACTGCGGACATTCAAAACGCCCTCGAGTCTTCAGCCCTTTGGAGCTCGGCCAGTCTTTGATTAAAGCGCAGAATCTCAGTTTGAGTCACGCCACACTTCTAATTATTAGGCAGACCAGATAGAGGAGGAGCACGGTGAGGAATCGTACAGAATGTCCTACTGAATGGGCCATGTTAGTCGTACAATTAGGCTACTTTTGGAGCAGTGGTGTAGTTGGGCATTTTCCCACACTGTTGTTATGCCCTTGGGAAAGACATTTGTACAAAGTCTGTACCAAAAAGTAACATACAGATTGCAAATAGTAAAAGTTTGCATCTCACAATAAAAGCAATTAAAAATGAATAAAAACAAGACATATTTCTTTATTATTGAATGTTATTATAAGACTGTTTTTAGGCATATTGTTTTAAATGTGCCTCGTTTATCATTTATCTTTTGCTGATTAAAATGCCTTATTGCCAATTTTAAACTAAAAGTATTTTTTCTAATTATTACTTAGTCTGGAGGGATAGTTCATGTGGTGTCATAGTTTAACATCAGAAAAATATGAGACTAAAAGTTGAAAATTACAAGAAGTAGAGCTGAGTTCTAAAACGTCCTTCTATGACGTCATCATTAAGTGACGATCTCACTGAACTGACATATTTTTCGGCTCAAACAATCAAAATAAAGCCTCTATCAGGTATTATTATTAGTCAAATCAACTATTGTGTAATTCACGTGGATTTTGGCCCTTGTTTACAGTCTGGTTGCTAGGTAACAGTTGTGGACTTCCCGCTACATATGTCACATCTGCTGCCCATGTCCAAGCAGGATGTAACATCAAAAATCTCACTAAAATTGTCAAAAATAAGTAAAAGTTTTAGTAAAATCTTAAATATATTTTAGTTAAATGTGTAGTCAAACTTGTCAGATTTAATTTAATTTTCTCTAACCCTTGCCAATTATTCCTGCTACACGACTGCTGCTTATCTTTTTTATTGACCATCCAGTCTCAATTACATTATACATTTACATTTCAGTCATGTTATTTTGGGGGAAATGCTTGCTTAAATTTATGTGAAAACTTTGCTCACTTCAGACCACGTCACAAAACTTCACCATTTTCCATTTTTCACCGTTTCTCCCACCCATTTATTTATTTATGTCTAAATGCAAAGCTGCCTTTAAGTAATCACTTGTGGACATCCAATATTAATGCCACGACTCTGGAGCCTGGCTAAACACTAATATATGTTTAACTAGCTGCACTGTGGAGGACATACTAGCGTGCCACTTTTCTGCTCTCGCTTGGTATTGACTTCTAGTTCAGCCTCTGTCTTCTGCACAATTATCCCCTTGACCTTTCAGACTTTGAATTTCTGAGTGAGTGGGCGGACAGACAAGGTGCACTATACCACTTTTGACACAGGCCCAGACACTTGCTTTAGAAGGTCGGTGATAAATTCCCCCCTCAATCATCTGTAATTCATGAATTCACCTAAAGAAGTAGAAAGATTTACCTCTCTACCTATGAATTTCCCCGTCCTTGGAACATACCATTTTGAATAGTCTCATAAAAGATGTATCCCTCCCTATTTCACATCTAACATTGACTCTGGCTGGGAGTTAATAGCCCACATAATTTGTCCACGCTTTTGTCCTGGCTTGACAATATTGTTGATTTGTGATTAATATTTGATAAGCTCGCGGGGGAATTATCAGCGGAGGGCTACGGGCCGAAGCGTTCAGGTGCTGACTTGACAGGAAGTCCAAAGCCTATAAGCTCTATCGAATATCACCAGTGAGGTTTTCTTTACTGTTGGGATCTACATAACGCTTTGGTCAAGCCTTTAGCTCTAATGAAGCGCTAATTAAAAGACATAGCCCTAATGTTGTGTGCGTTGATTAGCGATTTCTCTTTGGGATTCCTCTGTCTAAGCTGTAGCTGTAGTGCTTTCCTATTAACATGACAAGGATTACCAGCAAAATAAGTAAAAAAAAAAAAAAAAAAAAGATGTGGCTGTCTTATTTACTGTATTGTCCCCATCTGGAAATTTGCCCTATGTCTTTGACCCATATCCTCAAACTCGTCAGAAGCAGTGGGTGTGATAACGAAGGGGTTGCTAATGTCACAGTGTTTTATTAAGTATTAATGAGTTGTCAAACAGTAACAGAGGGCAGGATTTAAATAGACTTGATAAGGAAGCAGATGGTATTTGAGGTTTTTTTTGTGTGTGCTGGGTGTGTCTTTGAAATTTCTCACTTCACAACATACAACTCCAAATGGTATTTATAGACCTGATATTTTCAGTCTAAACTGGAAAGTTGGGCCTACAAACTTACACCGACTGACCAGAGGTTTGTGGTTTAGATTCCATAACAACTGTAAGATTCTGCCGTTGTGTCTCTGGGCAAGACAGTAGAACAGTGTCTGTACTTTGTAGTTCTCTGCCTGAATTAATGTATCGTGCAAATGTAAACTTGGAAACGTCACTTGTTCAGAAAACATGAAGACCAATACAATAATATCATTTGAATATGAATCAACAAAAGGGATATTCTGTTGTCATTGTCGTTGTCACCGTCACTGCTGTTGTTGTGATAATTACAAGATTGGGTAACGCATTAATTTACAGTAATTATTACTGTGTGACAATGTGCAATCCGTTGTACTCACATGAAAGTCAGTGTTACGGTTAGGTTTAAAGGTGAGTTACATGTTAATACTGAAGTACCCAACCTGTTATGTAAAACTGACTTTTAACCATATTATAATAGTTTCCCCTTGTCATTAAACCACTCAAAATTTCACCGCTCCCCAGATTTCCCATAATACACAGCCACTGCTCTTTACTAACTTTATTTAGTTACTTAAACGGTGAGACATGTAGGATTCGGTAGCAATTTTGGCACAAAAGAATAAAAAATAAATAAAAAATAAAAATCCTTTGCTTGCAGCGCTCCAAAGCGAGATGTAAAGTAAAGGGCCGGTGCAAATCAGCGCACCAGCTTTCAACCCAGACTTGTTTTTTCAGTCGTTTTAGATAAATATTACAATTTAAAATGTCCAGAATACGGCATACTGATCCGTGGGTGTCGTAGATTTGAACAATAGCAGGGGAAAACAACAATAGGTCTTCTTTAAAATAGGACATTTGGTAAAATCTGACCACAACAAGCTGTTCTAAAGTTGTGCATGTGAGTACAAGTGATGTGCGACTGGGTTTGTGTGAGCCATAACTTGTTTTCACGGTTTGAAAATCAAGGCAGTTACATTGATTAATTAAAATAAAAAAGTGTCTCCCAAGACTGTATCGTGCAAAGGTCTATAATTTCTTTTTCTGAAATGATTAGTTTCCAATTGGACAGAAGCATATGGTTATAAGAGAGAGAAAAATTCTCATGCTTTTCACAAATTTTCAAATAATGTGAACAATATTTATTGCAGCACGAAACAGTTAAGCATTAAATCAAATTTTAGCGAAGACATTTTCAGATGAACGCGATATGCCTGACTGTCTCCCCCTCCCTCTGTTTTCTTTGGTCCGCACTCAACCCAAACACCAACGGCTCGTCTTCGTATTCTTTCATGTAATGGGAAAATGGACGCATAAGTTCTATCATTGTTTTCTTTCAGAGCGCTAACAACATCTAACTACGCTCCTCAATTTCCCCATTATGTGGCACAATGAAACACAGCAGTAACTCGACGCAGTTTGTCTGTGCACATCGAGCCTCAGTACAGTAAATAGCAGGAAATTATTACATGGAAATTGGCGCCATTTATTCGACGTGTCAACAAAGGCAGGAAAACGTATAGCCAGAAGCCGCAATGCACTATGGGAGCAGGATCTATTTGGTATCAGCCGGTTATGTGGCTGAGTAAATAAGATAGTAAATGGTAGCAGGGAGACACGGTCTACTTTTCAGCTTTCAAAATAATTATGTAATGGCCGCAACAAGGGCATTAAGAGTATTATTTAAACATATATGGAAGGCTGATACATCTGACCCAGATGCTGTGTACTTCTGTTACGCATTCCAACCTTTTTTGTTTTATACAGAGAACATGTTTTGTACTTTGAAGCCGCTCGAAATCAAAAACAAGTTTCAGCGGTTGTTCTGCCAGTTTCTGTGCACATAAAAGAACACCATACCATAACTGGTGCCGACCAACTTTTAAAGGTGCACTGAGTAACTTTTCACATCCATCTGCTCGTATCCGCAGCATTGCTTTAAATTAATTCATTGTGGAACATTCCGTGATACAAACAGATACACAACTTTACTCTATAAATATGTTATTTTAATTCTGAAGTCCACGTGAACTTAAGTGTAATTGTAAACTTGGGTCACAAAAGGTGAAGTACTTTGTTGTCCCAGTATTTGTTCTCTATTTTCACTCATTTTTTAATATTGGGAGTTGTTGGCGATCACAGCACTGTGATCACCAACAAACAAAATATATTGCAGTAACACCAAAGTCTTCCATCTGATAGAAATGTTCTGTTTTTAAAATCAAAACACTGAAAAGCGAAAATCCTGAAAAGCTTTTTCAAACTAAATTAGCCTAGGTGTTTTAATTTAATATAACAGACATTATTGCATCGAAAACAGGGCTGCAAGAGTAAAAAGATAATCGTGACTAGTCGACTATAAACAATAATTGCAGTTGTATTTGGATGATGATCATTGTTTTCTGACTCTAAAACAAAAGTTCAAGGACTTTTATAGCAAAGACAGTGACATTATTAAAGAGAAATGGCAAAAAAAAGAATAGACCATTTCTGACTTTCCTCTATTGTACTCTTTATTTATAAATATATATCTATCTAGGAGGCATTATTCACAATATTTCAACATTTATTTGGTTAATAATGTTATCTCATTCTATGTCTTAATCTACAAGACTGTTGCAAAGACTTTAAATGAACCAGTTTTGTTTTTTCACATAGACAATAAAAATCAGGAATAGCGCCTTTAACACAATAAAACTCTATACTATCCTATCGAGTTACGATGAAGGGGGAAACCGGACCACTTTGACGTCAAGCATCCCGACATTGAGAAACAAAAAATTCCACATAATTGGAACCCAACCCAGAGCCCTCTTGTGGGAAAAGAGTAATAACAATGTAACGACGTCTATCGCTAACAAGCAGAAGTGTGAACTGACTCAAGTTTCATCATTTCAAAGTTAATCAACGGGCCATATGTGCTTCCCGTGCCCCAGAATAAACCAGCCCAGTGAGCTGTTGTGCACTCTGCTGGAACATTTAAGCCTGCTTATCCTAAAGTAGACATAATGATTTATACATTTTGTGTTAGCAGCCCTGCACTGCAGCTAACATGGGGTGCTGCTCCTGCTGGGGTCAATTATCTCTGGTTGAATGAGTGAGTGGTTAGCATTAGCTCCTTCTCTCTCTCTCTCCCTCACGCTCTCTTTCTCCTCCCTTCCTCTCTGTCCCTTTCTCTCTCTCTTTGACACCCCCCTTCCCTCTCTCTCACCCTCTTTCCTAACTTTATCTCACTCTACCATCCATCCACCCTCCCACTATTTTTCTTTTCTCTCTATCCCCCTCTCTTTCTCTCCCCCTCTCTCCCTTTTTCTTGATTTCTCTTTCTCTTTCTCATTCCTCGCACCCACTCACCCTCCATCCCTCTGTCCCTCCCTCTTTCTTTCTTTCTCTCTCTGTCCATTTCTCTCTTCCCCCGCTCTTTCCTTACTCCCATCCTCTCTTTCTCTCTTTTTTCTCCCTCCCTCCCTCTCTTTCTCTCCCTCTAAGGCAGCAGACAGCCATTAGTGCCACACCAGAGCCGAAAGGGATGTTCCAGGTCTCATCAGGCAGTAATGAGTGGAGGGAGCACAAAACGTATACAGCCCAAGTCTATTAATAATCCATACTCGCAGATGAGACGTGGATCAAACGGCTGGAGTATTTTTAGCCCATCTCGCACGGCGTCAGTTTACACAGAGGTATAGTTCGAGGCTTGTGTGTACACTTCTCCAGATGGTAAATGTCAAAAGTGAATTGGTGACTGAAGACTCTATTAAAGTGTTTACAGTAAAATGGCTTAGGAATCATGCGCAAACAGAGTATGCAACTGGGCGGCAACCAAGGAAAAGTAAACATCAATGTAAAACCCACAAACATTAGGTGGGAATTACGCAGTTACATTTATTTTACTAAAATTGTATTCAGTTGTAATTGAAAAATATATTTTCCACAGTAACAATACACTTAATAGAGTATAAATTTTGATTAATTTTCCAAAGTCTATAAGTGACAAAAGCTTTACAATATTAAATAATTTGAACATTTGTATTTCTTGCTCTTTCAAATGTGATTTTATTATTTTTGTGGTTGGCCTATATATTTGTGCACGTCTGGCTTTTTATTTACATTGATTTAAAATTATAAATCTGCTGTTATGTCTGGACAGTTACTCAGAGCGATCAATGCGAACGCAGCATTCAACGTGCTCCAAGACGCAGCTTAAATGTGAATCATAAATAATATCAAAATAAAAATGCCATGTTCACCAGGTTTAAGTCCATGTTTGTAAAATATCGCTAATGTGCAATGACAGAAAATGTCTCCATGAAAGTTCAGTCTTTAAGCTGCTTAGCCTCTGCTCTTATCACAACCAAAGCTTTATTTGCCCACATTTAAGGTTTAATTAGCCTTTTTAAGAAGCTCAGGTCTATGATTTGTCATTGCCTTTAAATTATTCTAAATACAGCACATTTAATGAAGCTTTCACAGATAAAAAGGGTTAATGGGCAGCAAATAAAAGAACATGAAACATGGATGACTTACCATTTAGAAGCAGTAAAGAAAAGAAAAAAACGTAATTATATATCCACAAATGAGTTTAATCCTCCTCTGTCTGCTGCATGACCTATATTTTCTCAACCTTTCACGTAATTACACCAGTTCTGTAAAGTTTAGATTCTGCTCCAGGATAATATCCACACAGAAGCCTGAGATTGTTTTGCTTTTAACTGTGACAGACAGTGCTTTTACATCTTTAGTTGAGTGGTGCACGTGAAAAACGGGAGAAAAACAGTGAAACACCTCCTGAATTCAAACCCAGTACCTGTCAACTATGAGACAATTGCTGCTACCATTTGTGCCACAGCATCGTCATGATATGGGGAGTATACATGTATGTGTTTGATAGATAGAAAAGGACTGAGGCGGTGTGTGCGCCGCAGACTGTCATTCAGGCGTAAAACACTCTTGACAGACGACAGAGAATTTTCAGGTGTCAAACAAGGGGCGTTAGGTACGTTTTGACGCTTGTGTGTGAAGGTACCTTAATAACTCTTAGATGTACTTGTTTCACCCAGTGCTTTTTACTCTCACTTAAGTCATTTCTTTTACCACAGCTTTGCACTTCTATTTGAGTTATTCTTCTATTTGCTTAGTATTGAACCTAACATAAGTAGATCTTGATTTTAAACCACAATACTGATCTAAGACAGCGTAGTAGAAACAGGGCCATTGCCTTCCAAAACTGATAAGCTCTGCCTCTTCATATTGACATTTTAGGTGACATTTATTGTTGAAAAGTAGTTATGTGACATTTTAGAACCCTACACTTGGAGTCTGGATTTTTAAAATAATCACAACAGGAACAGGAATGTGGGGATAGGGGGTGAAAACTGGAATTGTCAGAGCCCTCGAGTACAGGAATACAGGAATCAATCAAAATGCAACTTTGAGTAAAATAATGATGTGGAAGCACCATCGTGACAAGGTTAAAATCTCATTAAAGTTGATGTTCTACCTCTGCCCTCAAACCAAGGGGTTCCCAAAACGTTCTAAATTTAGACGTGCCTGTGTAGTCGACAGTGACAACAGCCAGGACGTGATGAGAGAAAGAAATCCATATTTTGAACTCCGGTTGCTTTGACGCATGAGGTCCGTAACCGACCAAGTGAGTCAACCATACGCCCCTGAAAGTATTTATTACGTCTGCCAAGATTATGTTGTCAGCGGCAGTGGTATGTTTGTTAATCAGTATGTCTTAAATAAAATGATTGGTGAAAGAACATGATTTCTTTGTGTACATGTGTTGAAAGGATGTGTAACAGCGACAAACAAAGATTTCACCTCCGGCTCAAGGAGACAGTATAGGAAAAAAAAAAACCTTGAATACTTTTTTCAGTACTTTTCAGAAAATAATTTCCTTGAAAAAGTTCTGGTTGTTCAGGACAGCCTTGTATGAACTCCTCAGATTGATGAAAAATGTACAACCTGTATCTGGCAGACATGGTTTATACTTGTGCTTAGAACGATTTAATATTTGAGAAGAAGGTGTAATGAATGGCTGCATCCTCAAGAATGTTTTGGAGTAAGTGTACAAAAGTAAGTGTATGGTGGGCGAGTTAGGGGTGCTCAAAGCATGAGTAAAAGCTTTGGATGTACTTGACATAAAAAAAAAAGGCTAGGAACCAGTTATTTAAAAAAAACTCATGTGAAGTGAGTGAACAGAAACACTTTACATCCATCATGCAAGAAAACATGAAAGTTTAATTGTCAACGAGGATGAAGTAACTGCAAAAGTCAATGTCAAAATGTCCTGTTTTTGAAGATGATGAAGGTACTCTCTACATCTGTTTTTCATAACAAAAGGTACAAGTTATGTATGATGAATTAAAGTTGACACCTTTTCAAACAGTATGCCATTGTACGATCAAATGTCACTGAAAGTCTTCTCTCAAGAGCTTAACTGTATAGTACGACCTTGTGTAAAGTATCACATATTGTATCTTGTACAATTAGTGTAATAAGTAAGGGGCCCTCTGTACTGGGAGCGGTGGTCGGCTGTGGCTGCTGGGCCCTGGCTCATGGGCCCCTGGGGGAGGTTTGGTGTGAGCCTCGTCTCCTCTGGGCCCTGAGTCTGCGTCCTGTCGCCATGGGCGACCTTGCTCCTGGTGCAGACTGCTCCTCCGATGGTGCTTCATCAATTGGCTTATCTGTACTCCTTCTGTTTGTCAGAGTGCGTGTGTGTGCGTGTCTGAGTGTGCACGTGTGTGAGCATGTGTGTGTGAGCATGTGTGCGCTTGTCTTTGTGTGTGTGATTATCTAGATAGGTTGTTTGGTCATGTGGGTTGGGTGGAGGGGAGGGGGGCTTCGGTAGATTGTGGGCTTGTGGCAATGTTTTTTAACTCACTGTAAAACACTTTGTGTTACATTTTATATGTATGAAAAGCGCTTTATAAATAAAATTTGATTTGATTTTGATTTGATTTGATAAGTATGTGTTCAGAATCAATTCAATGCTCAAAAAGTCCCTCTTGAAAATAAAACTATAATTTTCAAGGGACCAACCTTGAAAAAATACCATTGGAAAATACGTATTGCTGTGAGGTCGGTCGTCTTTTCAAAGATTTGATCCGTAACTTGGCCCAATTTCATATGTTCAGTGCCATGCTGTGGAACTTGGTCATGTCTCTGCAGAAAAGCTATGTAGTGCACTTTTTAAAAAAATTATAAAATGTTGATAAAGCGTCTCCTATTTTCAAATGATGTTCAAATAAAAGTAGGTTAACACATGCAATTTTCATATCAAACGTACGAGTTGTGTTCAATGAATTATTAACAGAATGCCAATGTAATAACAACTGCCCTCAGCAAATAAATAATCCTTGCTGCTTCGATTGAGTTTTTGTGGACGGCAACACGGGATTTGAAACGCTATTGAACCAAAAAACAAACTACTGGCTACAGGCTCCCCAAAAGAAGCTCACATGAAAAGCTATTGGACTTCAGAAACTGGAGTCTAGTCCCATTGATGAAAAGTGTATTGAAGTGTGGGAGATATTTGTTGTTATGGGCAGTGCTGCAGTGTGGATCAGATCTCTGTGCATTTATGGACAGGTGACTCGGGCTCTCAAAACATGCTTTGAACAGGTTGGCTCGTCTCTGCAGTGACCAAGGAGAGATAGGGTCTATATTTTCACTTCAAATGCTGGAAACGTCAATAACTTGGAACAATACGTATGCAAAATGATATACCCTTGTGCAAATTATAGGCAAATGAAGAGATATCGCAGCACTAATGTCGTTTCTATCACATGGATTATCATTATCAAGACCAATCTAAAACTCCCCAGGAAAGGTTCAACGCCGTAAATGAGCATCTAGCTAGAGAAGGAATCGCACAAAAATGAGACAGGAAATGTGTAAATGTTGTATTTTTGATTTAAGCACCCTTTCATCTGTAAATATTCTACACAGGACATCCTCAGATGGCTTCACATAAGCTTTATCTGGGTAAATTGAGTAAAAATCTCATTTTCACAGGCCTTTGCACTCTAAACTAACTGAATGATCCAAAGAATAATCGCTAAACTACCAAAATACTCATTAATTGCAGGTCTACATGCAAAACGCTATGCTGTCCTCTGCTAAAATAAACACTATGTTTTATTACGCCACAAAGTGCTATTTTCTCTTATTTATAAAAACAGTTACATCACTTACACTCCATTTTCTTAATGACTTGTCTGTCCTTTACCTTAATGCATCCGTTTGACTGCATCTAATTAATGTGTTTTGTTGTTTATTTACTCAATGCCATTTGAGGACAGGCGACAAAACTGGAATATCAAATAAGTCCAAAGATACAAAATGTCAAGGCTGAATACGTTAAGTTGTTGTTTTTTTTGTGGAGGAGACGGACAGATTATGCATGTGCGAGAAATTGGCATTGTGACAGGACAAGAAGGTCAAGTGTATCTAAGGCAAGCGGGGTGGACGCATAGACATCATTTGGCGCATGTAATGTTTAAATCCGCATCTATATTTGCCCCGTAGGTGTGACAGGTGAGAGCCAGTGTCAGTGGAGAGGCAGAAGAAGCCTGCTGAGATAACAAGGTTTACATTCACTCAATTAACCCCCGTATCATTGACCGCGTCCTTCCTGAAGGGCCAGCCGAGCCAGGAGAGGGCCCCACCTGTGCACTATATTTAATGTAATCACACGCAATCAGATTACAGTTCAGATTCGGCAGGGCTTTGAGTTTAATTACACCGAATGTCATTGATAGGAGTACACACAGTAGGCTCACAGCTAATTGCAGATACAAGCTCGGCCACACATTTAATTGGACTACTGCTCTTGTCTCAGACTTGCACAGGGGAGGGCGATCGATGGGGTCAAAGAAGGGAAGTTTTTACAGTTCGGCGCACAAGGTCTCTTCTGACTTTCTGGAGGCCTTGTGCGAGAAACTTCTGTTGGGCCCTTATAATATTCCAAAATTGTGTTGCCTATAAGATCCGGAATGCATACTTCTGCAATCGGGCCGGGTTCGGATGGACATCATTGACAGGACTAGCCAATCAGGAAGACGCATGGTCTGTCCGTATCAAAACAAATATGTCTGCTTATGAAGATAAAAGAAATGACCAATGAGCGAAGCACAAATTTCTGTTGAGAGAAGTTGGATTTGGTTCTAAATGATAGACAAACATCAAGCTCATTTATTTCGTGTGTCACTGAAATAAACAAATCTGATTGCACAGTTCTGTCTGAAAGCAAAAATTGTAAGACGTCTTGTTGTGTCGATCTTCCACATTGCAAAAATCTACTTCACACTGGAGGATTTTATCTTCGGTGCAGGGTTTGGGTTGATGGGGGGAACCTGGAGAAATCTACCCAGACACGAGGAGAAACATGAAAACTCCAAAGAGAAAGGCCCAGTCCAGTCTGGGAGTCACACCCGCAACCCTCTTGCCTACTGCTGTGAAACTATCTGGAAATCTTGCATTGGTGAAATTGTCTTTTCCTTTCAGACAAGCAGGGACTCGCAAAATTTGATCTTATTGTTGTGAAAAAGTAAAATGTAAAACGTAAAATAAAGCAACAGTTCACATATTTTCCTAATTCCTAATAATATATAGTTTATATACTAGACTAGACTATACTTTACAGAACAAGAAAAATGTATTGAAATCACCACAAGCAAATTAAAAAACAAATAATTTTAAAATGAATTCTAAAGATAAAATCCTTTCAGTCATATTCATAGCTAAACAGAACAGTTTGGAGCCTGGATTTGGACATTGGCGGAGTAGAGGCCTCTCTCACATCTTCAGTAAGACTCTTCCAGATTTTGGACATTCAACTTATGGGCCCCAATTGCTGCAATATGTAAGACAAGACTTAATAACACTACGTTTGCAACATTTTTCTTGTTTGACTGCCTTTCATGTGCCAACTTAATTTCCTGTCTCTCTACATTCATAAATCTTAACCATTCACTATCTCTGCGCCATGTGTCCAAACAACATCCATATGTTCTCCTTTGTTACACCTCCAAAACAGCTCATAAAAGAAGCTGTCGTCCTGATGTGCGCATTGCTAAACCTATCCATTCTCATCACTACAAACTGAACCTCTCCATCGTCAGCTTTGCCTTCCATCTTCTTTTCTCATTGCCACATCTCAACTTAATGTATACTGCAGCATGGCATAATAAATTGCTTCCTATTTTATCGTCATATACATTCCATACAAATCATCCAAGCAACATGGAAGGTTCACTAGCCAGGGATTGGGGGAAAAAAAATCACATTTAGCCAGACTTGATGATATATTTGCTTATTCACCAAACACTGTGCTGATAAATGAGTTTCCGTGAAAGTGGTTGAGGTATTACTAACAAAAACTGTAATGCTTTTTTTTATAATTTCAGCTAGTTCAGAACAACACAATATCCATGAGCTCATTGACATTGTACTTACTGCAATATTTTAACGAGAATATAGGCTCTGTTGCAGTTACAGTGGCTAAAATAACTAGCAAATTAACTTTAAAATATTCAGATTTTAAATATTTCATTACATTCAACATTTAAGCTCAAATCTATCCAATCCCAAAACCAATATTAGAGAACTGAAATGATTCCCTGGTTATATTCATATTGAATCTACATTTATATCACAACTTTATGGCTTCTCACTAACGCTGATAGACAATGGTGACAGCAGCAGGAAGGCAGTGAACGTGATATGACATTTCAATACCTGCGCTATAATGACACTTCAGTAACAGTATGTTATAAAATCCTATTCAACTAAACAATTGTATAGAAAATATGGAGCGAGGATACATCAAGATATTCAGATATGTGGACCTTTGCATCAGTTTAAGCAAAACAACAGAAACATGCTTTTGGACAGCTATATTCTTCCACTCACTTTATCCTTTTATCACTTTTAGAGACTCCATAAGACGAGACGATCAGGCTAGCATTACTGATCGTGTTTAGATGGCAGAAATGTTCAGAACGAGTCTGCCGATGATTTAAGGGCTTAAAACAACAGAAGATTCTCGCAAAAGTGACGTATATAACTGGAAAAATCGTCACTGATTGAGGGAGTTCAGTAGGAAGTGTGTGTGACGCTCGGAGCGGAGAGGATGTTCAAACCAACAATCCTCAAAACGGCATGAATGCAGCACAATGCAACTCCAGGTATGTTTTTGATGACGGAACTTTGTTTGAACACGGTTAAAAGCACAAAAAAGTCACTGGAGCAGATTATGAGTCCTTTAAAGCCAATATCGACTCTAAGATTAACGTTAATTAAAGTAATAGGTCATATTGTGAATCATCCATCTTATTATATTACAATGTGACCTTTTGATGTAGCCCTTTCCTTTAAGCCTGATTGCGCTGAGAAAATCAATTTGATTTTCTCGGAGTTAATGTTTTCTTCTTTAAGATCCCGTTAAAGAAGTGGTCCAGTCGGATTTCGAGGCACTAGATCTTGTTTTGTTAACTGAAGTAAAATGCAGCCTTTTGTCCCACAACAAGAATACTACAATCAAATACTGATTAGAGCCGACCATTTACTGAGCACTCACTTCTGAGTGTTATAAGAAAGGAAGGAATGTATAAGGCAAGTGTTAGGAGTCAAGGAAGTTTAACAAGTGTTCGCTGGTGTTGAGAGCTTGGTTTAAGCGTCTTAAAAACTACAGCTTACAATGTGCTCACATGTGACATATTTGGCAGGCGTTTTGAATAAAGAATGAATATCTGATGAAGTGTTGAGAAAGCGGTGAGTGAGAGGCTTTATTTTTATTTTGTACATTTAAAAACAAGTTGTGATTCTGCCGTACGGCTGACGGGACGCTGGATTTTTAAAAATACATTTTTTTCCTTTTTTATCCACATCTGATAAAAGGAAACTATCAAGACTGGTTAAATATGAAAAGAAAGCTGTAACCCACTTATTTTCAGTCAAATCAAACATTCTGGAATGAATTAGAGCACAAATTTAGGACAAAAGGACAATACAATTCAGATAAATACAAATCTAATAGGACTTTTATATACATTCTGCCTAAAACACATTTTTGTTACATTAGCTTCAGCTTTGAAAGAGGAATTCAAAACCCTACAAAAGCCAAAAGTAGTGTCAATCAAGCTAAATCTATAGACACCAGCTTCACTGACAAAGAAAATTTCAATCGGATATTCCTTTGTGCAAAGCTTGTAATCAGTAAAACGGACATCAGAGGCCAACACTAGAGTCTCAGCTTCACAAAGAGTCCACACAATAGTCTGTGCTCCAAAGGGGTCAGAAACAGCTTCAGTTTAAATTGGGGCTCAGACGTTTTAGGAAAAACAGGTCCAATTTAGATGTATTTAGATGCAACAATGAATATAGGAAAAAGAATAATGACAATTTTTATGGTGACCATTTTTTGACATCCAGGCCTAAGATATCCACTACACTGGCACGGACACATCTAGTGACCCAAGCCCCGAAGAAGCTGATGGAAGTGAAATTTCGGTTTGCAAATCAAAGTATCTGCTGTAGTTTTATTATTGTTTGCTTTCTGAATATTTGTCTTAATCATTCTGAAAATATTATGTCCATGCTAAAATGTCTTGGCTGAGGTTCAAGTATATTGCACAAAACTTTAATGAATATAAAAGTAACAACAAAAGTGCCGGAATATTATTGTAGCCTGCAAGTTTATTATTTTTTAAATTGTCAGCTCGTTTTGCAAGCTTTCAAAATATCTTCCCCAAAACAACAATGGCAGTATTATACCATTTCCCATATTTCCTGTCTCGAGCTGATGTTTTTGTTACAGTACAGTTTGGTTTAAAGCTTGTGTCCTCCTACATGACTGGCCTATTGACATGTCACCTCTAATTAAATGAAATACTCGCGGTGGCACCAGGCAAACCGACAGCCGATCAATGCGGCGATCATTAACTATCACCATTCTGCTGTGCTATTGAGTGAAGACCCCATGGGCTCGGCTCCATCATCTCCCGTTCAGAAGCCCCCGCACGGCTCCGGCTCGATAACATAATGAACTTTAAAGCATGCCATACATTATCACATGTTACTTTCACGTTTGTAAGGCCCTTCATCTAAAAGCCATCGATATTCCCGCGAGCGCGCCTCTTGACCAGTCAACTCCTGCTCATTAGTAAACGGTGGCGCCAAGCTCTGCGCGGCCCCAGCTTTTAGTCCTGAGCGCTCAATCAATGCTATTTGTTTTAACACGAGCTGGTAGAACAAACACTGTAGCAGCATCAATTAACAAACTATAAGAGTGTTGCAAGTGCACACTCAAGCCTATAGCACCTTGCAGCATAATCAATACCACTAATGCACCAAGTTAGAAAAACTACAGGGAAAGAGTCGTGCTTGGTCTTAGCCTCCCACTCGGTCCAGTCAGGGTGGTCCAACTGTTTTAACAAGGCAATCTTCACAGTCAAGGTTATAAGCAAACACAGACCACATTAACATACACAAAAATAAACATTCCTTTCTGTACATAAACTAATGAAAGCACTTATCACCATTTATCAGCAAGACATTAATGACTTTTCACAGTTGTAGATTTTTCTTAAACATCCGTTGAAGCCACAGTGTGTGCTTTAACGAGTTTCGCCGAAATTCTGTAAAATATTTGATTTTTGAGTACCGAGCCACAGACTTCAGATTTTCCCATAATCCTTAACCTGCTTGTTTGCTTTGAGTTTGTCTGGAATGTTGCACAGTACGGCATTCAACTTATAACTGCAGAGAAAAGATAATGCTACCAGGTCAAGCGGTGCTTCCAATGTAGACTGTAAAAAGAGTGTTAAGGTTAGGTACCATATAAAATCTTGGGAAACACTTTATAATAACGACACGTATTACCTGCCTTAGTAAAGCATCAACAATGACTTACTTCATGATGAACAAATAGTTTATCAAGAATAATTCAGGCGCAGTAACTACTTAACTAATATTCTAACTCTAATTTCTAACCTTAACCCTAACCTTAATTAAGTACTTTCTAATCATGCTTAATAAACTATATGTTAATTATGAATTAAGTCTTTGTTCATATTTTGTTAAGGCTAATTAAGGTGTTGTTATTATAAAGTGTAAAATGTAATGGAAATAATTGACAAAAACAGATTTATTTGCCTGAAAATCATCTATAAATGAATCTTAGGGGGATCAAAGCTGCGTATAGTCAGATGTCCACAGAAATGTTACATCTTGCACCTTCAAATCCAACAGGTTATGGTGCTGTCTACAACCAGCGCCACTGAAAACCTATCTGCACTACATTTTGCAACACCCATCTCCAGATTTTGAACCAGGATACACATTCATATGACTTTATTAATTACAAGAGGGGCAATTAGTTTGAGAAGTAAAAAAACACAAAGAGGACAAGCATACAATACAGTCGAGCAATTTTGAACAAAAAAATTCTGTGCATGCTTATTCAGCCACAGGAAGAACATGTACATTCTCAAAGAAAAGCCCCACCTGAACAAGGGATCAAACCCAGGACACTCTCTCTATGAAGTACTGGGCACTTTGCCACCACACAAGTTCTCACACACTCTCTCTTTCTATCTATCTATCCCCACACCTTCATTTTCAGCTTTGCAACCAGTAAAAGATATATAACACCTATCTTTGCCGGAGGACAAAATGAAAAAGGTGAGCGGAGGACAAAACACCTGGAAGGAAACCTGATCAAAGCTGCGTATAGTCAGATGTCCACAGAAATGTATGAACGCCATCACGCCTCGCCAATACAAGACAAGTGACAGTCGAAGAGGCAGCTGGGATTAAAGACAGCCAGCCTAGTGCAGATGATGAGAAGCCGCGGAGCTGTGACACTATCTCACTGGGGCAGATTACCAAGTCTGTGGCGCTCCCATAGATTTCTGGAAGCTAGAATCAAAGCGAGTGCCGCGAGGAAAGGCCGATCTCTCAGACACTTCGGGACAGTGGCTGAAAGAGAATGACAAATGCGATGCTTAGTCCTTGAGGTGGAGCGGGGTAACTTTATGTCGCCCATACTGTTCACACGCACGCGCTCGCCACCCACCATCCAACTACCGCAACTTTTTTAAATTTCTAGCTGCTGCTGCGCTAACTCAGTGGTCTAATATTTTATACAGCAAGGGATAAAAACCAGAAGCGGCCTTGATTGAGGAGGTCTTAAAAAATGCAAACCCCATCAAAGCACTCCCCCGAATCCATAAGATACAACTGGAAAACTTTCTCTGCCTCGTAGCCTCTATGGAAATCTACAGTCATTATTTTTGCACAGCATCCTGCCATGTTTTGTCTCAAGCAGCGGCACATGAATGTTTTTGTTATGGTGTGTTTACTGTACCTAATAGCTCAATAACATTATGTAAAGAACGGTTAAATTATTTTGTCATCGGCGCTGGTTATCTTGGCAGCACATCCTTAGCCGGTTTAATACAAGCCGCAAATTAATTTCCTGTGGAAGACAATCCCCACTAAACTAATAGAAGCTGCACTCAACATAGCAGTAGCTCCCGGACTATGAAAATATATAAAAGGAACGCTTTATACGTGTTTAAAAATACATTGATGACTAGTGTAATGGCTGTAGGCTGTTTAGTCTGGTAAACTGCACGTGTATGTCAGTGTTGAAAATACAGCCGTGGAAATGCGATGCGTCTCTCAATGTGAACATAGGTTTTCATCAAGCTGCCGAAGTACATGCACATAATTACAACACATGCCACTCAATGCAAATGTAAACAGCACGATTACAGTAAGCAGCCATGCCACTTCTGCACGCAGCCACGGAACAAACAAGCAAACACTAATTAGTAATAACGTGATTAATTGATTGACAGAGAGCAACATCTTGATTATGATTGTCCCAAATGTGAGCTTGTTTAATATATTTACCTGCGTATTTCGAGCCAATAACATGGGACGTGTCAGTACAGTGGGTCGCAAACAAACCAATTAAGAACAAAAGAACAGTGTCTGAAATGGGAGAAACCATGACTGAAGTATAGTGCTATAGACCAACCCCAAAGAGGACAAAAACAAAAACTGTGAATTACAAAATCCTGAGATGAATATTTCCTTGGCTATAAAGGAGGAAGAGTAATTTCTCAGTATAGTCCAGGCAACTATATGGCCTGGGGGGGTCAAATGTGGCCAATTTTTGTTGCCCCTTAAGATTCCAGGTGAAATTTAGAAAATCTCCACCATCATAACCTTAGTATTAACCATTTTGGTGTGTGACAAGCCTCACGTTTTGGTTCTAAGTTTGAATAAATGTGTTGTCGCTCGATCAAACCTCTGCTAAATGCATATATTTGAATGAAGTGGTACTCAATGAAAAAAGTTAGGACAACCCTGGATAGGTCTGCAATATTTTTATGAGCTACAAATACTTTTAAAGAACATATTAAACTCCTACATAATCCGAAGGAAGATGCAGTCCTATTTATAAACGCAACTTTTCTGCGGTTCTGTCAAAATGCTGAAAAATACAAGTGCAATTATTGACTGAAGAAACATTGCGCATGAAAAGAGATTCATTCCACTGGGACCTCTTTCAATCAAATCAAAGGTGACTCAAGGGGATACAGCAAAAGAAAAATTCAGACTGGAATCTTCCGCGCTGTCTCACCTGTTCACTTGCGACAGATTCCTCGCCCGCATCATTCTACTACTGCTGCCACAACGCACCTCGCCTCCGCACCGCTCAGCTTTCAGTCAGTGCTAACAGCCTTCACCACCTCATCAACGGGACATTCTCTCTTCAGCATCATCAGGTTGTTACACAGTTCTTCACCTCCATCAGCTCAGCGTCTACGTTCAACAATGTTTTCCTGCTGAGGTCAAAACGCCAAAATTCTATGGACATTGTAAACATTATTCTACGTACAAGCATAATAAATATCATTCTAATGCCTTTGTTTTTGTCTGATTGAGTCTTTCTAGATTGATTATTGATTTGCATACAGTGTTCCACAGTAAACATACATTATAATCATGCGTTTACTCAATTAATACAGTGACAAAGCAAGGACATCTCCACGGAAACACGCAGGTGACACATCCTCCATGAGAAAAGTTACGTAGTGCTCCTTTAGAAGAATTAATCTAACATTTCCAAAACCTACATAGACTTAAAAAAGCACAAAATCCTGAGCAAGTAATTTTATTTTTGATCTAAATTTAACTTTACATTGTACATCTAAAAGGTGCACATTTAGTTCAGTGCTTTCTAGACTATAAAGTGTAAACAAGTAGAACGCTCAGCAGCCACTAAATCGTCATGAAGGTCGGACAGATGGATATTTTACGAGGCGCAGTCACACTACTTCCGCCGCTGTAAGGGACTGTGACATTACTTATTTATTCGGACAGTTTGTATCATATTTATGTCCCCGTAATGGTACGGACATAGAGCATTTCCTGCCTGCTGTGCATTAAAGATGACCACACTTTCACTTCTCCTAAATGCACCGAGCCTGCTGCTTCTGTCTGTATATAAACCAAACACACGTGAGTTCTGAATCTACAAGGTCAAGCATAAAAACACATATGTTCGTCTGTGGGGAGGGAGGCAGCAAAGAGCTCCGAGACACGCTGCCAAACTCTGTCTATGTAACTGTCGCTGCTCTGGCTTTTAAGCAGTGCAGTTGAAGGATGGTGACAATAGTGACACACAGAAAAATAACATAATACGTCTAAAAGGACAAGCTAATGCATAAGAAAAGTGAAATGTTCAAGGCAGGAGCTCTACAGTGGAATAAAGGTTGTAGAAGGAGGAGAATTGATGATGGTTAAAAGGTTGAATCTTTAAAGACCTTCCACATTTCATGTGGAAATAAATAGTAAACAAATGCCTTTCATAGCTGAATTCACACACTGAATTTATACTTGGACACGTCACATGGGACTAAGGACTGGGACTGGGACTAAACTCTGACTAAACCAGGGCTAGACCAGGACTAAACCAGGACTAGAACAGGATCAAACCAAGTCAAGAGTTAACTGGGCTTCAACCAAGTATGAAATCCTCGACTTAGACATACTTGATCTACAGGCGACATTAAGGATTAAGATGGTGTTTTTAAGATCCTTTTTATTTATTTATTTAGTTTTAACAATACATTTTTGTAGTACTAGTTGGGGAGCATTGCCTGGGTTGGTGGGGAGTCACACCTGGTGTATAGTCTTGATTTACGATGGTTTAGTCCCACATTAGTTCTGTTTTCGACCTGGTCCTGTTTAGTCCACAATACGTTTTGACACTATTCTATAAAGCTTCATAACAGCATAGATGAGCCTTCATGAAATGAAATTCAACATCCAAAATGATGCACTTTATTATTAAAGACAACGCCCGTATTTTCATAAAATCATGAGTAAAACCATAACCTATTTACAATGAGGCAAATTGTTATTAAGTTAATAAAGGAAAAGATTGAACATATGTGCAACAATAAACAAACAAAAAAAACACCTGAAAAAGTAGAATTTAGGAAACTTGAATCTGAGTAAAGAGGCTTTAATGTTTCCTCTTCTTTAGTGTATTTTACATTATTGAAGGCAGACAGTTCAGATGCTTCTCAAATATCACATTATTACTAACTAACTACTTACTTATTATTACTAACTCTTTTTGGGTCAACATGATCAAACTTTTTATTTAATAACTTAGATCAAAAAGTATATAGAAATGTATTTAATAGTAACAATTAATCTTTTGCAAAGTTGAATATCTCTTCTGAAAGTACTCAAACATGAACAATTGCAAGTTAAAAGTAAAGTAAAAACTTCCCTGACCAAATGATTGCACAAAAGTAGATATAGTAGGCCTAAAATACTGTACATGTTAGAGTGGCATCCAGCACGTGAAGAAAAGAGAAAAGGGGAATGACTAAACAGATCAGCTGAAGGCTCTCTTTATTGAGATGTGTTGTGGTACAGTCTGTCATGTGACCTGAACCAGGAAGTGCGTCATACCTGGAGAGAGGGTACAGCTGCAGTGCTCTTGCCAAGGAAACATGAAAAAGTCCACCTGACGACAGAACGATAAATTGAGGTCGTCCTCCAACCTTAATTACTGGACACAAATTAAAGTAAATCAAGTCATGCCCTCCAACTTGCTCTCTTTAGTCTACAAGGGAACCTAAACTTACCATCTTGAGAACCAAGTGTACTTCCTCCAAACACACATGACCCTGAATTGACCCTGAAAATAAAGATTAATCATTACTTTCAAAACACATTTGCAAGTAATATTTTGTTGTATGAAAAGAAAAAAAAACTTACATAGACGTTCATCCCCAAGTGTTAAGGTTTAATTGAGCACTTTCCTGCAACAAACCATGTTTTAAACATATTTAGATGAAGCAACTGTTGAACAATGTTAAATTACAGCATTTGCTTTTTCAATTTTTCTTACGATCTCATGTGCAGTAATTGAAATATTTACCAAATTTTTAACCCAAAAGCCCATGTACTAATAATAACCATAAAATGTACAACAAAGTGTATATTTGGAGCATTAATTGAAAGGTTAGCAAAGTAAACTAAATATATACAATTAAAGGAAAAACAATATGAATTTTCTTTAGCCTTTATAGATGCTCTTGAGTATCTTGAGTTTGGCATCTCATGTTTTGAGACTTAAAAAATTATAAAGAAAATAAGTGTGTATTCACCTTATACCGGAAGTTTCCGTACGTGCCGCCATCTTTTTCCGTTGTAGTTTACATGGAGCAAGCGAGCTCAACAGAAAATAAGTTCTACACGGACTAAAAAGGCGTTTTCGGCACGTTGCTGACTTGTTTTTGCACGTGTAGATTACACATTTTAGAAAAAGCAATCTACTTAATATAATGTTTTAGCGAGAGACTCTTCCCTCGATTGCTATTTGCGCGAACACTGTTAGCGTCAAACCGGAAGTCCCTTTACTACAAGAGTGAGGATCATTGACATAAAAAGAGACAAAAGCGGGCGGGGCGGAATAAGGTGAATATGAATTTGGTTACGCACAATTCACCACACCTCCAGAGATGTAGCCTTTGTTTAAAATAGCCGCAGCGTGGTGGGCTCTGGGGACAGGAGCTGAACCCAAGACACGTGTAGTACAAATAATGGTTTAATCAAATGATCAGAAACATAAAAAACAAGACACTGAAGAGTTTACTGACCTGTGTTTCTGGAAAGCTCCATGTCGAGGTTAGAGTGTCAAACATATTAACTCCATTGTTCCAACCCCAGCAGTTGTATATTTTATAACCAATTTTTGACTGTAAACAGACCAAGATAAATGTGACAGTCCTTCAAATTCCATCTCATTGATCAGAAATGTTTTTACCCGATTAACCCAGGACATATCCTCGACAATGACGACTGATGAGTCACCATTTTGTACCTCCCCCTGTGTCTTGCATCCATAGCCACCAAAGTATATTAATCTAACAAAAAAAACATTTTCTTACTTCAGAGGTCAATATGCAATCAACCTGCACCCAGCAGGAGTGATTCTTTCGAGGAGATGGAGTCTTTCCAAAAGTGTGTGTTAGCTTTTTCCACACGTAACACTTGTTTCCAAGTAAACATCTACAGAAGATGAAGGAGAAACTAGATCAGTCTTCTCTCTATAGACCAACAGATGGTGGCAGTGGGGTGCACATTTATACACAGAGTGATAGACAAGTTTCAAGTTTTCCATTTAAAATCATCTTTCAATATGTAGCAGAAGTTCCATCCATGAGCCTCTGACTTAATGATTCAAATAGAGTCAAAATCACATCGAAATTATATGACTTACACCAACTTTGCTGGCAATATAAGTTTACCAAATTAATCTATACAGTAACAGTCTTTCATGTTATTTATTTAAAAGTAAAAAGTACAAAACAAAAAAATGAAAGTTGCTTTAAATTATAATATTTCACTTTACCATATAATTTTCTTCATCAAAATTCCAATGTCACAAAACAAATTAAAATGGTGGAAATGCAATTACAGCAATTATTCTGTACAATTCTATTTGCTGGGTACTAACCCAGCACAGTATTTTTATATGATTTCCAATATTTTTAACTGGCCCTTTCCTTTGGATCAAAGAAGACACTCACATTGTTGAGTAGCCCTTGCTGTCACATCCTTCAAAAATGGACAATGTCCCATTCAGACAGATCTGGATCTGGAGGAACGTTCCCTGTCAGCTCCCTCTTCCGCCTAGAATTAAATATTACATACAATTACATACATTTATTCAGATTCAAATTCAGATTTTAACCATGCCTAAGAAGCCATGATATCTTTTTTATTTTGAGGACATTGAAGTTGCCTTTACCATATGCCACTGCTGTACAAATCACACAGCCATAATTCATCATTGGGCAACACCACATCTTCTCCATATTCTGCCTGTTGAAGACGTGAGAAGTGATGACCAACCAGATGATCTTCCGAATTTGAAAATACAGAGAGAACCAGTGGTTGCCAGGCTAGCAGCATCCAGCCTTCAACAAATCATCATGATTCATTCTGGGTTTCTATGTGATGGAGATATAAATTAGGTTGGGACAATCCTTCATTACAAACTTTGTATTATATCATATGCTGATGATTGTCTTACATCATAGTTTGCCTAATACTACCTATCTACAATCTACTTTATCACAGGCTGCTATGTGTTTGGCAAGAATGTTTTAGGCAAGAAATGTCCTGTTTTTCTTCACACTTGGCTTGAAGAGCCTTGTCAAGTGGAAGGTGTCCTATAATTATTGCTGAGGAATTTCCCTGAAGTCAAATCAGTCAAAACTAGATCCAGAAATGTCTAAACTGAACACAAGATTACATTATACACACTATACCCATTCCCCATCTAGTGTAAGCTATTATTTATAGTAGAGCAGAGTGTGATGGTTTATTTATTTTTCTTCACCTCTCCCCAAACCTACAGCACATTGTCCTCTCTGAAGGCGACTCCTGGAGCTCACTGGGCCATCGTGCACCACATCCATCCTTGCAACCGTCCTCTGTATTTCTCAGCCCCAAAATGATCCAACATAATCAAAAGTAATTAGTAGAAAGAACGGTGTGTAGACAGAGGCATTGGACCCTGCTCAAACACAAATGTACGGAAGATTTGGTTGTTTGCAAGGCTTTTTTTCAGCTTCACTCCTCCCGTTTACTTCTGAAGCTGAAAAACATGACATATAAACAGGTTTACGCTTTTCCTCCATTTATTTACATGCACAGATTGAAGTTTTAAAAAGCAGGCATACTCAACTGAAATATTCTGTGAAAACATTGAAAATATGTTATATTTTTGTAGTCCCTCACGGTTTTAGTTGTAGTAGCGGGGCACTGTGGAGGAGGAGATCAAAGAACACCTGTCCTTACCTTTATAACTATAGTATGTCTTGAAACAGCACTCGATCCGCCGCGGATGACACTTCACGACTCCACAAGTATGCAACGTTGGGTACGGCATAAATTGCAGTAGAAGTTGTCGAAGTAGTAATAAAAAGAATAACAGAAGTAGGTGGCAAGTGTAGTGGCAAGATATGTTACGGAAGGATTTGGATTAGCAGCAGTGCCACCAGAGGCAGTTGTTTGCAAGTAGCATGTGCAAAGGCAAAGTGATTCACAGTCAAATTTAGTGAGGAAAAAGGCAAAACAGAATCTGTGGTTGAAGTCGAGCCACAGCTGCCCTTAGTGTTAGTAATGTGCCTTGGCTTTTATGCAACTTTTAAACATTCTTTTTTGGACTAAACCACTTTAAAGTGCGTATGACAGGTTTTTATGATCTTCTAGTTTTGACTTTATTTGGTGGAACAAAATCTGTTGTAAATATAAATTATAGTTTTACACCAATCAGGTGCCAGTTTGTGAAGAAAAGTTGAAAAACATGTTGAAATTTACAGGAAGTAGAGCAGAGTTCTCAACATGATGACATCACACTAGGGAGACACTCCAGGGATAATTTAAATTAACAAACACATTTGTCTGACACTTTTAAACATTAATTCATCAAAATAAAGGTGTTTCTGTATGTTTTTATTTGTCAAATAATACTTTCTGTGACATTAGAGGACTTTTCACCTGGTGTTCAACATGGTTTCTAGGCAACCGTTACAGAATTCCCTAGCGTGATGTTATGTTATGATCTTATGCTCTGTGTTCATTGTTTTTTGTAATGTCATTGTGTGTCTCAGGGACTGCAGATGGAAATTAGCTCGGAGAGCTAAAATCTGGTACAAAACATCTTTTCATATTCTTGTGATTAATGCTCTTGTACACTGTCCCTGTCAAATAAATCAAATAAATAAAATAAAAATAAAAAATGTCATGATTTACAACCAGGAAGTCAAAATTTAAACCTAAAAAACTGCCAAACTGGGATAAAAATAGCTTTGTTTTCAGCAGAATCTTGAATATAATTATCTTAACTGTGGTTTAGTGAAATGAGCACTTCAACCTGTCAGAGGCACTTTAAAATCCTCCCAAAAATACCTAAAAAAAACATAGTTCACATTTAATACTAGAGAGTAAAAAAGAGAAATGTGTCCTTATACTTCAAATTAGAGTATCAGACTATATTTAAGAAAATGCTTCACTCCAAATGAGAAATGTTAAGATTATTTGGTTAAGCAATAATTGTGATTGTGCAGGTCATAATATAATAATAACTAAAAAATACGTCTTTTTAATTCAATCTATCGTCCAGCACATTAACTTTATTTTTCTTTGGTCGCAGACTTGAAGAATAGTAAAGCGTTGGACAATGGAAATTAAATAAAATGAAATATTTCACCTTTGTCTGGTCATGATCTCAGTAATTGTGAACGATCGTTAAGTCGTGTTATTTTCGCTTAGAATAATTGTAACTGAAATGTGATAGCGACATCCCCACTCTGAATACACATGACTAAACAAACACAGTACAATTTACCATACAAAAGCTGTGTCTGTGTGCAGTATGTATATTATCCTCTGAGACATTACATCTAGAGCGACAACTGAAGCACAGATGAGCAGGAAGCGAAGCATAAAGGCGCACGTGTCCAGACGTTATAGCGTGTCACAGATGACTACACTTTACACGCTTTTGCCAATTTTATCATGAGCTTAAACAGGTCTAGCTGAGGAATCCTGGGACATTAGGTCGGAATACATATTGTTTAAAACTGAGCTACAGGACAAGTCGGAATTCATTGAAGGAATTTGTTGTTTCGCTGTCAAAGTGCAGATTTGTCGACTCCGTTTATGGTAATATCTCTGAAAGGACGAGGCCTCACAGGGCGACTGACTGCTTCAGAAACTGTGGCTGCTGAGAGACCCATCACTGCCATGTGTTTTGGGACTGTCCTATTGCTAAGAAATACTACACTGAGATTAACAAACAGTCGGACAGTTTTGGCGTCCCCATCCCACTCGAAACTATGTATTTGGGCCTCTGAACCCCCTGCCATGAACACAATAAATGGATATATTTGGCGTGTACTCTTAGGAAGAAGGCTATTACAAAGAACAGAACCGACAATTGAGGACTGGACTGAAATAGTGACATTTGGACTTGATCTCAAAAAGGACAGAGATAAAGAGAGAGATAAATAGACTAAAGGGGACTTACATAAATTTGGTTGTGCTGTAATTTTTCTTTTTTCTTTTTGCGTTTTTCATTTTTGATCATTCTTAAAATTTAACGTCTGCTCTCTGGGTTGTATTTTATGTGTTATACATTTAGTGTGAAAAAGAAAATACAAGGGCAATTTACAGTTTACAAATTATTACAAAATTAAAATTTTCTGACAGTTTAAACAATAATTTAACAACATAAAGTGCTTGACAGTTATTATTTGTCAAATTCTATCAGTATTTATACTGTATGGATCTTGAAAAATAAAAACAAAATCATATCTGAAACATAATCATGTTCACAGAAAAAAATAAATTACTAAAATAAAATAAAGTGTGTCATTATTCATTTCTGAAGATGTAATAGTTGAATAGTTAAACCATGAGATTAACAGGGGAGGTTTGTGAAGCCAATCTATAACAAATAATGATGAAGGTTCAACATTTGTGGAGCATAAGTTTGAATATTTCAATGAAAAACAGTGAATTGATTGTGTAGTATAGCCCCCTGCCTTCCATCTAAAACTATGACATCAATCCAATTTTAGAACATGAATGCAACCCAATGAGGACAGAGCTCTGCCCTTTAAAAAGAAAAGAACAGATTTTTGGCCACCTTGTAAAATCCCCGCTGACTTGGTTTGTCGGGACAGCGTTTTAATTTCTAGAGTACTCCGTTCTGCGGTGCCGATTTGCTTTTCTAAACAAATGGCTAATCTCTCAGGGCTTGAAAGTGAAGCTGAACAGATTGAGATAGTGGTTCGGCAGCGAGGGCTCATTCATGTGGAATTTTAATAGGCAGCAGACATTTCATTGCTTTACACGCACTGACACATAATTCCAGGTACAAAAAAAAATCTCCCCCTCTCTCTCGCTCTACTTCTTGAAATGAATTTGCTTTCCTGCAGCAGCCAGGAAAAATTGTATTACCAACAAATTCAAATTGAAACAGAATAAATGATGTATCTGCTACTTTGACAGATACTAACACCTTTGATCTTTTGTTATTCGTGTGGGCTTTTTTCTAGCTTTGACATCTCGATAACGACTTGACAGCAGGAGTGGCGCGCCGACCCTCAAATATCATCATTTCCGGCAGCGCACTTAAGGAGCGGAGAGATAAAATGCCCCCGAAGCCGATCAATAAACACACAGTGGAAGTGACTCATCATCGCAGGGATAAGGCGAGAAGCCCCTCCTGCCTCCGCCTCAGCTCCCACGGGTGCAGAGCTGAGCCAAGGCTGCCCGCGCATTGGGACGCACAAGGAGAAAAGAGACGGCCTCCCGGCATTCGTGTGCAACGGGCTAATGAAGTGACTACGCGCTTTTAATAGAATACATACTGGGAATCGTTTTCAAAAGCGATTGTACTTTTTGTGTGTATACTGTAAGAAAAGTATACAACAGCAGAAGAAGTAAAGTAAACGGAAATAGTACTGATTCGTCTTTTAGAAATGCTATTGATACTTATAAATGTAGCTTGTGAAAGATAGGAGATTTCATGGACTCAAATTTGCATCCAGGTTTGTGCGAGTTGGCCACAAGGCAGCTGAGACAACGGCACACTCTGAAAAGGTTCAGCTGGTCTTCTACACACCGATCTGATAGAAGAAATTAAAAATCTATGAAACAACAAAAGTATCTTACCACCGCCCAGTTTGGGGGATTAACTTTGGCCTATTGTGAGAAACTTAATACACTCAATACGACAACTCAATAAACTGGCCAAGCAATAAATGTTGGTCCTAAAAGTTGCAGTAGCGTTTAAGTTGGACGAGCATTAGCAGCAGTGCCAGTGGACAGTGTAGTAGTAGCAGTTGTAGGAGGACTGCAGTGCACTTGAAAACAGGAAACAAAAGTATGCTAAAATAACAAATATAGTACTTAAAACAAGTAAAAAAATACTAGCCCCAAATCCCCCACAAGTGACGTAAACTAGACTAAAAATAGCAATCATTTTGGTAGTAATAGTTTTAGAAATGTACTTAAAATATATCAAAAACTAAAACTAGAAGCATAAATATTGAGCTATGCAAGCCAGAATGCTCAAAGCTACAATTTAATGCAAGATTTACTACTAACATAATGTAAAAAAGAAAGCGGAAATGTAATCGCAGTGGTAGAGTAGTAGTAGCTCCAGTAATAACCAAAAAGATTCAATAGTAGTAGCTGAATTGACAGATGATACAATTACAGTCCAGAGAACCGCAGTAGCAGACAAGTCGAGCACCTTCGCCTCAGTAACTTGGACGACTTTTCTTCCACTCTATCCTCCATCTCCGCCAGTGTCTCCTCCTCAGCCGCCAGCCGTCTCATTGATTTCCACGGCTCGTCCGATCCTGGAAATATGACTGAGGGCTGATCATTCCCTAATGGGATCACCACTGCGCGCTGTGGAGCCGTCGGCCCGTCCACATGATGAATGCCACCCGGACGGACGGGACACTCTTTCTTCTCATTGTCAGCTAATCGTCTCATGTCTCGGTGCAGTCAAGGCTAATGGTCGACCCAGGCTAGCCCTCCCCCACTCTAAAGCCTTTCAGATCAATGTCATACATACATGCACGGCCCACTATAGGCTCTGTCCCGTGCCGCCCAGCCTCCCGTCCTCCCATAGGGCACCGTGATGAGTGCCGCTCTCATCGACGGCTATTGCACTTATGGTAATACATTCGCGATGAAATGCTTTTTCCTTGCCGCCAGCTAGATTTCAATTAATATTCAGCCCATCGGCGAGATATACGCAGGAGGGGATTCAATTAGTTGTGGCTAGCCTATAGAGTTCAATAACAGTTTTAGGGAGGGTTGAGCGACGGGGAGCTGTAGCGACAGATGAAAAAGTAACAGTTTGAAGTTTATATCTTGATCTCGCGGCCTTTGTTCAAGCGCGATCGCATAATTTTAGGATAAACAACTGCGCTACGTAGCCTGACGGATGAACTTAAAATGTAAAGCCTTGTTTATGCTGCTCGGCACTTTCCAAACGCACATGTTGGCAAATGATTTAACATATTTTCAGACAATGATCTGAAAAGCTTTGGAAATAAGCAGTCAGATGCAATATCAATCAACACCCCAGTTGCGCCAGCGATAAACATACAATCATTCAATGCATTACCGATGGCCGAGCTTCAGAACTGTGTCATTTTGAATAATAATTGTATTGACCGCACTATTTGACTTGGCTGTGTAAAATATGAACTAATCAAAGAGCAGTGCAGAGAGAGGTTGCCAGCTGATGTTATCGTGGCACAATATATTTAAAGGGGCAGAGATAAGATCGCTCCAATCAGTCATAACAAATATAGAAATCCCGGAGAACGTCAGGCCATGTTGGCTTACAGTAGTGCAATGTATTTCTAATTAGTATTCGAAACAGAGTCAATGTTAAAAAGCATAGTTGTGTTTTGAGTGGTGTTTTGTTTCATTTGTACAGATTTCAGTAATCTTAAAAAATAATAACATATACTTTGCACTTTTTCTTTATCCAGGTATTAAATAAAGAGAACTATTTAGTTGAAGTTAGTTTGAGATTTTGAAGGTTATCCAACTCTCCTCAAGTCTGAAAGAGTATGAAAGTTCAAGAAAAATATTCAGTTGACATAAATGTTTGTGTTTTTGAATGCACCACGTAGCTCCATTAAGGTATTCATTTAGATTTCTTTAACATTGACAAACAGGACACAACAATTAATTTGAATAATAGTAGCAAAACAAAGCCATGTTTTACGAAATGAATCATTATCATGGCAGAGAGAGCGCTTAGACATGAGCCAGTCTCAAGCCTTATTACCTACAATACAGTCGATCCACAGTAATACTTTTTCCTTTCCCCGCATAATTCCCAGTATTTATTTTCATCCATCATCATTGGAAGACTAAGTTGTCCTTTTTCTAAATCTCTACGGTGACAGAATGATATGTAGCTTGAACATATCCTTACATTAATCACGTCTCTGTGCAGATGTCAAATTAAAAACCTTATTGTACCTCCGCCTATGACTCGCCGTGCTGAATTTAAAGCAGCTATGAATAAATCAGCCGTTCATTTGTCTGTTACAAAAGCCCTATGATATAGTGATCCTGCGACTGTCCGCGGAGAATACAGAGGGTCACCTGAACTCATTTCATTTGAATAAAAGTCCATAACAAGGAACGCTATGTGTACAATACTCTGCGCCGCTCAATATACCTGCAATAAAAAGCCCATTTGGCGTCGGGAGGGGGCGAAACTGCAGAAATAGAAGACCCTTTTGACCTCTTCGTCCATACTTTTGCAAACACATAAAGTTCCAGTGCAGACATAGGTCGATGAGAGCAGCGAGCCATTACTGTAGTTTTTTTCATGAATGTATTTACAGTCGTGGACCGGCTTCCACTGTGGATGACCTTGAGGACTCGGGTTCAGACAGGAGAGAAATAACTGTGAACGATTAGGCCGGGGAAAAAAAAAAAAGCCGAAAAAGAGATGGCTCGAAAGGGAGTGATTTGAGCGCTTAATGATACAGCATGAAACGACAAAGTGGTAAAAAGTAAATAGAAATCTAAGCCCGTCACAAAGGGGGTCTCGGAGGAGGAAGGGTGGCGTGATGGCACATATATTTGCGTTTGAGAGTGAGAACGAAAAGAGCGGACGTTAAAGAAGAAGGGAGGAGCGAGGAGGAAGAACAGTCCGGCGTCCTGGGATCCTGCCGCAGTCTACATAATTCATAGGAGCGCCACAATCATCTAGGCAAGGGCGACTTACATCACTCATCATTTACATGCGATCGGCCTATGCATTATTAAAATATGTGACTCTGATGATCCATAAAGTAAAGAGGTGAACTTCTGCAAGGAAAGGCAGCGATAGAGGTCGGCCAATGTGAGTGAGCACTAGAATAAACACCAGGGAGAGCGGAAGGGTGTGGCAAATGTGCATTAGGCAAAAGTAATATAATAATATAAGAACCGCGGCATTCGCATGACTTTATGAGAAGAAAATTGTAATTAACTTCTAACGAGGTAGATAAATCCGATGTTGGTAGTAGCACGTAATAAGTTACACAAAGAAAATGCAAATGCAAAGCCCCTAAGTCCAACTGGAGTAACTGTAATTGCAAATTCAAACTAACAAACCATCCAAGGATAATTAATGTTCTATTGTCATACAGTTAGCTTAGGTATGCTCCATATTTCCCTTCACTGAACTGGAAGAGGGCAGTGACAGAAGAATTCAAATACAAACTCATTAAAATTCAAGTGGCTAAGTTATTATGACTTTTTCCGCTTACTTGTGTTAAGTTATTTCAACTTTCAACAAAGGGAGGTATGAGTATGTTTCAGAAGGATCAGCCAACTCAAACACACACATCCACAACTATGTATTTTCCTCATTTCAAAGCAAAGATCAATAATATAAACAATAATACAATAAAAGATTACTGCTTTCAATTACAATACCTGTTTAGTATCTCACACTGCATTTAGATTTGTGTTGTTACTACTAGGGATGGGTGATGTATCAGTGCTAATATCGATACTGATGATAGGGGACGGGTATTTTTTTCTAGCTATGTGTGCACAATCATCACAATAAATAGCTTTAACTTTTCTAATATATCTGAGGTACCTGGCTTTTTGTTGTTGTTGTAAATTAGTAAATGTTGTCTTTTCCCACTTCTCATAAAGTACATTGTAAAAGCAGGATTTGATTAAATGAGTCTGCATACTGTTTGCATGTAATAATAAAGTATTTTATTTTTCATCAAGCCAGGAGTAAGAGCATAAAGCAGCACTCTAATTGGCAGTCCCACTTACTCTTTCATAGTGTGAAAAAGGCCTAAAAGGAACGTATGTGGATAATCACGATGTGCCAAAGGGTTTGAGAGAGCAAGGAACTAGACACCTAAAACATCCTCCTTTCATAATGTGGAAAAGCTTTAATGTGTAAGATAGAGCTTAACTTAAATTTGTAGGCCTTCCCATTTTGAAATCTTGATATCAGTAAATATCGGCCACAACCACAGGAAATAGGATATCGGTATTGGCTAAAACAAAGCCATTGGTTTTAGTTTAAGCTCATTTTCACGTTCAGATTCTCTATAAGGAACATAAGTAATGTCTTGTTTGCATTAATGCTGAAAACATTTCCCACACCAGAGCTGGGCAGGTGAAACAACATATTTTCCCATCTTAAACTGGATTTAGCCTATATTTTTGAATCATTCATTTAAACTCCCATCCCACACATAAACCCATGAGCAGGTCACGGCAATTGAAAACTGATTGAATGCAAAACTAACAGATCGTGAGTGAGTAAATACATGGGTTTTGTGTCATGTCGTTCCTCACCTGAAAAGCCTGTGTGTCTCCTCTCTCGTCAGGTAGATCGTCCTTTTGGAAGCGTGCCATTCGGGGCCACGTGCTGACGAGGGAAGAGCAGGTCTCCAGGGCATCTGCAGCGGAGAGCATGGCACAAACACAATTAGTTTCTCCGTAAGCCTGTCCTCCAGCAGAATAATTAGACTTTTGGCAAGGGAGCGTACTTATGACACACAAACAGCAGGCAACAGCAGCGGCAGCAATTAATAAAACCTTAAAGGACGAGCGGCTCTGTTGGCTGGATACAGGAATGCTGATTTGATCTTTAAATAAATACACGTCACATATATAGCCACGACATCTTTAGTTGTAAAATAATATAGAAAAATGATGAATGAAATGTGGCGATAGAAATAGTTGCTGTTCCAAACAAAAAAATGCTTTGTCTTATGCAGAGGTGGGAAGTATTAGGTTAGATTTACTAGGTTTAGGTTTTTAGGATGACAAACTTTCACTCCTACTAGAGTAATATTTGTCTGAAGTAACAATACTCCTACTTGAGTAAAAGACTTGATTACTCTTCCCACTGTCCACTTCCCCCCGCGAGGAATCCTATAGTGACAAAAACACCCGACATTAAATGCTTCAAACTCTTACTTTACACCTTACTGACAGAGATGATTCGTTTTTGGATGTGACATTTTACGCAGTACTCAAGTTTCTCCAAATACTATTATTATTTGTTATTAACTATTATTAACTTTTAATGTTATTTTGAAATAACATTACTCTCACTTAAGTTCATATGTTTGCAACTCTACTCAACTTTGGTCTGTAAAGCTTGTATGCCACTGATGATGTAATGTTTCTGTTGGTTAATATAGCAACCTGCTTAGCTCCATGGAGATGTTTTTAGTTACCTAGAATGTTTCCCCATATGGCATTAAATGCATCTGTCTTTATGGAGCCAAGCAGGTGCCACAGAGCTAAGTTCGGGGTCAGATCTGTCTTTTAGGGACATTCTCAGCACTAATACGACCCAAACGTATAAGTGACAGATAAATATGGTTAATGTCATACATCCAGGCATTGCCATAACATCTCCATGGAGACAAGGCGTAAATGTGCCATGTGTCATCTTGGTTTCATTTTGAAGAAACTTTTGCTTTTAGTTCTGTTTGTTAAAACCTTGACAAAGCTCAACAAACTTTACTCATCTTTTGCAACAATGCACAAACTGCACTCAAGAATTCCTTCATCGTTGTCATTTGTGATCTGTCTACAAGAATTGTACAAATTCAATCAATGGAGCACACTGGCTTTGAAAGAAATTTGAGGAGATGGAAAGTCTGGGGAGGCTGATTCCGCGGTGGAGGACTGGCTAATGTCTCACGATCAGCAGGCTGAATGAGAGAAGAATGTTTCAGCGACATTAATTAGCACGTTTGAAATGTTAAAATAAACCAACTCGAAGCGCTGTTTCCGATTGACTTGGCAGAAGGCAATGTTAGCACCTTGATCAAAATATGTCCTCAGAAAACATGTGCTTATTGTTTAAGAGTAAATATTTGTTGCTTAGAAATCCTTGGGAGTGAAAAATGACCTTCTGAATGAGAATGAAAAATTTAAAAGTCATCTTGAAGAGAAATGAAGGATTCCAAGCCGGATTGGAGGCCATTTGTAACATTTTTAAGCACACCGACAACTAATTGAAAGCATCGTGGTTAATTAAGTTGCAAAGCTGACATGCCCCTGGGCGTAATAGCTGCTAGCGTGGATATACCATAGAACACCACACTACATCATAAATGCCTAAACAGTCCGGGCTCTTCTCTTATAAAGCCTGGCACAGAATAAATTATTAAAATGAAATATAATTACTCATTGGAGAGGCGTCTTTCACCAGTGGAGCGTTGAACATTCATCACTAAATGCAAAAAGATTAAAATCACATCTAATAACTGAATAAATCTATAGCAGATTTATACGAACAATTGAAGCGAAATGATTTACATTCGGCACCATGCACTCGCCCGTCTGTTCTCGGTGGATTCAGCCCAGCCTCATCAGGAGCGGCGATGATTAGATAGTGAAATATAGTGCGGCTTTATACAGTGGAGAGCAGCACGGTGATCAAAGCCAACTGCCAGATGTACGAGTGCTTCTGTATCGACCAAATGTTGAAAAATGTATCACATTTAAGCATCATAGCAGAAGCCCGTATGTGTAATGACAATCACTTATGGGTTAAGCCCTGCTTTTTACACCCAACGCAGCAGGATATAATTAAAGGTCCAACATTATGCATTATTCAGGCTGGTCCTGTTGGCATGAAAATCAATACAGCACGTCAGCAGAGGGCGCTAGGACTGCCTCCCAGCTCTACAATGATGTACTAGTTTCTTATGTTTCGATCATATCTTAACAGTTTCAGCTGCAGATTGTCCTCAAAAGTGTTGCTAGTGTTGTTAAAATCTGTTTAAATCAGCTGACCAGACACAACGCAGTAACACCAGTGACATCTCTGAGAAAGGCAACAGTGTCAAGTCAAGTTATGGTCAAAACATAAGTCTGTCCATAAGAAACTAGTATATAGTTTGTCTGAAGTTAAAAGAAAAAGCTAGACAACTAAGTTTGTTGAAGGTGTGTGGAGTTAAAAACAGTGTTGATTTGACCTTCAAACTGTCAAAAGGATTCCTCTGCGTTTCAAATATTTGCAGTCAATTGAATCCACATTTTCCTCCTACACAGTACTCAGAAGGTAAAATATATTCGTAGATGGTGCTGGTAGTGAAAAGTTGGACAACCATTAACATTTACCAGCAGAGGTGAAAGTTGCACTGTAGTGAGACCGTTACTTTAAATGAGTATTACTTGAGACAGGTAGAGATTTAAAAAATGTAGTGACCAAAATAATTGAGTATATAAAAGTTGAAGATCTGCTTCTCTCTCCAACGCCCGCCTGTCTAATTGCCTCAAGGCTAAAACTGCCCTAAACTGATGTCATCACCATAATGTAATATCTTGGGAGCTTTTGTAGATGCAATTTACTTTGTCTTCATGAAGATTCATGCATTGTCAGGACACTCACACAACTTAGCTCTTAAGCAGCTAAACTTTTCCACAACATTGACTTGTCTGGTCACGAGCACGGTCCCAAACTCCCTTGAACACAGCGTAAATAAAACATGGGCCTGCATAGAGTAGCTTGTTATAATAATGTTCCAAAATCATTTGCTTATCAAGTTGTATGTCATTCATGCGTTATTGGGAGGCTTGAGCTCTAACCGCTCTGACACCGTGCACCCCAGAGTTATATTTTGATCCGAAAATTTCTGTTTTCACCTACCCCCTATTTCCACCCACTGCTCTGACTCCAGGTCACCGTTCAAAACGGTCATAGCAATTTTTCGGTAAGTAAAAGACAATCTGCTGCTTGTTACAGAGCAGTGCTACTTTGAAGATTATCTGTTGTGCAGTTTTAAACACAAAGCCAATGGATCCAGCTCAATTACCAAGTTGTTTTTGATTAATATTGCAGTTTACAATTAAGAAAATGTAAAGTAATTATCTATGTATGCTAGCTTAATCTTAAATACTCCCAAAAGTATGTCTTTTTTAAACTGTGAAACTAAATCAATACATCAATACGAGTTAATCCTCTCTAATATTGTACAACTTGAGCTTACAGCCTCACGAGAGCCTTCATCTACTTTCAAAGAGTCAAAGAAACTTTTGATACATGCTCCTGTCAGACCGACACGTGTAACACCAGCTAGTCCTGTTAAGACCTATAGCTGTGCATGCAAATGTCCTGAACACCGGCTTTGGAGCACGAGTGGACTCAAAGTGTCAGGAAAGTAACATGATTATCCAGCGAGAGATTAAATTACAGCGTCCTCCAGAAGGAAGTAATGACATGAGATGACGGTGGGGGCACGGGCAGGAGCATGACTGACTTGTAGGTTTGCACATTTACACATCCTCTCAGCTCCTTCCCACCGAGCTCCTCCCTGTGGCCTCACCGCTGCTGCCTCCTGTCTCCTCCGCAGAGTGTGAGAAGTTTAGTGCGAAGCCTGGGATAGCAAACACAGACACATCAAGTCATCCACGGGTTTAAGAGTGATGAAAATCTAGCACCATTGCCATAGTAATTATCAATTAAAAAGAAAATATAGCACCAGGGTTCTGTATAAGTCAGTGGGTCATTTACTGAAAATCCACATGGTAAAGAAGGGGCTGAGCAATTTGGGGAAATATAATAGCACTTTTCCAGACAAAGGATTGTAATTAGATTTGAAATGTGTTTTAATTGAAGGATTCTATTCAAAGTTCACATTTTTTCAGTGTAAAAATGTCAAACTATGCCGCTCGTGGTTGGATGGATAGCACACATGCCTACCATGTAAGGCAAAGGTTTGCAGCGTCGTGAGTTCGAATAAGGCTCAAGACATTTTTTTAAATCTAACTAAATGATACAGAGGCTCTACATAACACAAAATAATAGATGTTTTTTCTTCTTTTTCTATTGATTCTTCTCAGCATGGATACTAAAAAAAAAAAAAAGTCAAAAGTCTAAAATATTATTTTTATGTCTTTGAAAAATGTTGAAAACAACTGACACATTTAAAGAGTTTCTGTGGTGTGTCTAAGGTATAACATATGAAGAATTCATTTTCAGTAATTTCATCTTTGTGCTGAAAGAAGTCTAAAATATTCCTACGTCTTGAGTCAATTATGCATGTGCGCTTGAATGATGCCACAACTTTTTATGTTTATTTGACTGACTGGGAATATGTTGAACTTTATGTGAGCCTTTGTTTCATTATAATAACACTTTTCCTGCTTGTCTCCATGAAGATGCTATCGCTTTGCCAGGGATGTTCCACATTAAGGCATTACATGTCTTTTGAAGTTTTTCTTGCCTTGTCTTGTTTGTCTACAAAGAGCTAAAGACTGTGGGACATTCTGGGAAAAACACTTAACATCTCCATGGAGACAAGAAGGTGGCGGACCCTCTATCTGAAAAAAATGACATGTTACACCTTTAAACTACTGCACATCTAGTGTCGCCCTTCATTAAAGAAGATAAAGGGGGAAAATACATCAAATTGCATATGAGCCCTGGGTAATTAATTAAGATGGTTCTGATTTAGTCATGGCCTAATACCCAGCAGTGCACCGCTAAATCGCATCCAAGTGAAAGCTAATTATCCTTGTCTCTTAAGCTGTAACGTGTTTTATTTATGACCGCGCTTTCTCAATGCATTTTTCATTTCCGGTGTTATACATGAGCAGTCAGACATCTTCACCTTTAGTGGATTTCAAATTGGGACGTCGCAGAACAATCATAAATTTCATTGTTGGACAGAACGAATGTGTTAATAGTGTAAAAGAAGAGCGGTTTATGAATATGCATAGATCTGTACAAGGCTTTATGAGTTGGCTTATAGTCCCGCCCCGGGCACGAGGCTCATTCTCAAGAGTCATTCATCATTTGAAGGTAACACTAACCCTCTCCTATGTAAAAGCGCTAAGTGGTTTTCAATGTCAAGGCTAATTGTTTGAGTCTAAGAAAGTATTCTTCTAACTCGGCTGGAATCACAAGTTGATATATTTTTTTTAATCGACTTAAATGTGTAATATGTAATTTTTCTGGTGCGTGAAGACTGCCACCTGGTTGTCTCTGTGGAGATTTAGCTTTACCTGGAATATTCCACTGTATGGCATTGAACCTTTGCATTTATGCCACTATTACATGTGTTTTGAGCTTAAAAATACAGCGAAAAACATGCATTACTAACAAATATCTGACCTGCGATATGAACTTCTTGTCTTCGTGGAGATAAATATGTTTAATGCAATAATGTGGATAGCAGAACCTCCACCAGAAAGTTACATAGTGTGTCTTTATCAAACTAATGCAAGAAGTTTTTTGTTTTTTTACACCCAGTCATCCATTTTCAATTAAGTAAAGGTTATATTGTCAGTGTCATTTAATGCAACCCTTTCAACTTACACATGGCAATCTAGTTTATCTTGTAAACAACTAATTATTTACATGAAATAAATGACAAATGCTCATTGTACTTGCTTAATAAGTTGGTTGTGAACTGGTTTCCACTATGTCAGACTATAGAAAATGATAATGCAGAAGTCTCATTGATAAACATGACTATATAGTTGTCAAGAAGAAGAGACACTCATCTACATCCCATTTCCCTCAAGTCCCCTCAAACAGCCTTCATACATGCAGTAAGCAGACATTTTTATTCATGTTTCCAATAACAACTGTAATCTGTGCTTCTATTTCAATGTGGCATGTGTAAATGACTTTTGCCAAGTTTTGTTGCCCTGAGAAACAGAATGACCTTAGAAGAGATCTGTGCACAGAGAATAACAGTGGATGGAGGCGGGCTCTGACTCCTGTCATAGAAGCTCGCCTTTAAACCATGTTCAAAGGCCCTGCGGGTTTCCAGAGCTCATAATTAATTAATAAATTTTGCTGTTTGGGTCTATTCATAGTCAGCCTTGTACTGTAACATATCCTACCATTTCATTCACACAGTGCATTCGGCATAAAACCAGTAATTATTAGGTCAAACTGTTGTCGAAGCAGCAGCAGGAGGTGTTGACAGTATATCTGTGTTTTGTTTTTATCTCATCTCGAATGCTGTCACATCGAGGCGAAACCAGAGCAATCGCAGTGGGAGCCCTCGCCCCATGCGGCATACATTTTTCAGATCTTCAATCCGAGGGAGATAGAATCGGTGCATGTTTTCCCGGTTGCTAGGGTTTGATGGCAACGCCGGCTCTTTTCTGACACAGCTGCCATTCATATGAAATGATGTGCAGGACATGTGACTTTGTTCTTACACAGAGAACAGATTGTAGTGGGAGCGCTCGACAAAGAGATAAAAGCTAATGACACTGCTTGTTTGTGCGTTGACTTTGGTGACTATAGACCATTGGTAAATGAGAAACGAAAAATTATGGATGGCTGGACAGCTAAATGATGTTGTACTTTCATTTACAAATATACATGCAACAAGTGAAAATAGGAAACAAGTGCTTTTCTCTACGTTGAAGTCACAAAACGTTACTGGCCTAATGCTATTGCAAAAATACTTTAATTGTGATTTTTCTGACAAGCATTGGGATTGATTAGATTAGATTTAAGTTTAAATAGTCAAACTACATTTAAACACGTCCAGTACCGTTTGACAGAAAACTCAAATATGAGTAACTGAACTACAAGAATCCATGCATTTCAGAACATGTAGAGATGGTAACTAGTGCAGAGAAGTTTCACACATAAATATGAGATTTTGTTGTAATTTAAATAGATGCAGCGATTTGCAAATTACAACCATTGCGGTTTTTGGGTTTGTTTCTGATTGATCTTGCCGCCCTTGAACATAATTAACTCTTTCCTTCTGAGTGATGAATGACAAACACTTTATAATGACATATTAAATTAATTGATAACATTTATGTTTCTTAAAATATGATTTTGTTTTTCTCATGTTTGTAATCTATCTTTTGAAAATACCAGGTAAATTAACTAATTATTTGCATGTTCTAAATTACAAATGCTCATTGTATTAGTGTTAGTATGTGGAATACATACCAATAAACCAGACAATGATAAAACACATAAACATGAATATATAGTTGTCAAGAGGAAGAGACACTCATCTACATCACCTTTCCTTCAAGTCCCCTCAAACAGCCTTCATGCATGCAGTAAGTAGACATTTTTATTCATGTTTCCAATAACAACTGTAATCTGTGCTTCTATTTCAGCGTGGCATGATAAGGCTGAATTTGCTAATTGAGTCTGTTGCGTTTTTTAGTTTGAGACTGCAATTAGAAAACAGACTGCTTCTTTCTAATGGCAAAAGCTTTATGTTGACATATTAAATAATTTGAACATTTATGTTACTTGCACGTATCCTTAATATTGTTTTTCTCGCGTTTGTGGTTTAACCTTTGAAAATACCACATTTTGCATATTATTAATTTTTTCCTTTTCCAATTAGGCTACATCAACTTTTACAATTACTCTATTTGTGTCGTAGTTTCTTCAAATACTTTTCTACTTGAGTAATTACATGGACCACTGTGCATGTGTACTATTTTTGATGCATACCATACCCTTGAAAAAGGCTCTGTAGTCGTGCAGTAGCGCTACAAAGTAAAAGCCTCTAACTCTGTGTGCAGCGCATATGTGAGATATAACTTCAGACTAAAACTGATAATTAAAAGCCCATAGACATGTTTTTACACATTACAAGTGAGAAAAAAAACTCATCTTACACAGTGAGTGTTATATGCTAAATCTATGCAAAGTAGGCCTATGGATAGACATCAATGTGAAAATGTGTGGAAAAAGTGTTAAAGAAAGCACTGAATACTTTGAGTAAAACAGCCAAAACCAGCTCTCTTTTCTCTGGCCAAGTTGTATAATGCACTGTAGTAAAACTAGAGAAATCAAGGCCAAGTTTAAAACGTCTAAACAAAGACATAACGTTACCTCACAGTCCTGAAGGCTACAATGGAGAGAACAATGACTGCTTGCTGCCATCTACTGGACAACTGCGTAATAACCGTTGTACCCAACCTAAAAATAGTCCCGAGTGTCCACTGAACTGATTTTGCAATGCTCATATCATGGCCCAGTACACACACATAAACGCACACAGTCAGAGGGGAATGCAAATGATTAACTGGACCATAAATGCGCACATTCTATAAACTACTAGTGCAGGGGTTCCCAAACTTTTCCGGCCGGGACCCCCAAAGCGAAATGAAAAAAAAATTTAAGTATCAAAACATGTAAAATCAGGTTTAATATTGGTTATTTGAATAGTTTATTGCTGATTAGACCAACCAATTTCCCAAGAAATACAGTTTTAATTTGAAAAACAGAGCAAATACAGTGTCATATTTATTCTAATTAGAAGGCATGTTTTAGGAGAAATAAAAACACCCATAACAAAACAATTGCTGTACTGTGGAACATTCCAGATAAAGCAAGAACATTTCAAAAGAGGTGGCCGATCCATCACCTGAAAAGTTAACTGGCCTCAATCTGTGTTATGAACCATTATCCAGAACAAATTAATAAAATATCTAATTGAAAAATGTACTTTATAGCATAATATACAGTACTGTATAATGGTTCTATAAAATTGCTTCTCATTGGTTTTATAAACTCCTAAAAAAAAAGGATTTACCCCCTAATCCATTTGCCCCATTTAAATCTATTAATCTAATTACAACTTGACCTTGAACCTTGAAGCTACATAACTCAAGGCATATTTAGAAACACACAAAGGAGATTAGGGTTGAAAAATACTGTATTTGAGATCAAGCATTTTGACACAAGATCACACTTTTCCTTCACAAAACACCAGTCCACTACCATTAGCACAATTTCACATTTTACCACATTACATGGGATTCATTGACAAGCTCAAATACATGGTCAGTTTTTGCTACAGAATCAGAGTAATGTCCATAATGAAGCCCTTTAAATGGTAGGGATGAAGACAGGGTGACAAAATTGACCAAAAACCTGCAGATTTTACAGTTTGAAATGCTAAATAAAATATAAACAAAAGTGCTACAATGCCTAAACAGAACAATCTTAGGTTTTGAAAAGGTTGTGGACTCTATCTAGTTATTAAAGGGAGGGTATGTAGAATTTCTATTTCAAATTTCGTAACCATGACCTGTCTGTGTCCCAAGATTAGATTGGGCAATAAATAGAAGTTTGGATAATACTGAGAATGTTGCTTTGAAGAGATGCAAAATTTTAATACTGAGTACTTAGTTCATAGTAAAAAAGTGCTACAAAAAGAGCAGATTAAAAAAATGAAAAAAGATGATCTAAACTTTTATGTAAGGGTATAAGGTGATATTTTTGCACTTTTGTGATCAGTTTTACTGAATTTTCTATTTGTCTGATAATTAACCCTCATATGTATAAAATGTGTTTTGGTTCTCATGATGATTCTCCAGTTAGGAAGCAGAATGAGCCTCACATGAGTTTCTCATTTGTGTTGCCAGTTTCAATGCTAAATCCAGTTGTTTAAAACCTTATACGCCTCTCTCTGATCTGAATGGTCGCTACCAAAACCTCAGCACCTGCACGAATCATGAGTCATAACTAGTGCAGCCTTTGCAGCTCAGTGAGGCAATTCTGGAGGTTCTGAGCTGAACATGAGCCATGGCCTGTCCATTTACTGAGAATGAAATAAACGTATACTCCCTCTATCTGCAGGTTAACTCCCCCTTTATAATTATGAGTAAACAAAAACAACAAATTGTAATTAAATTAATAAAATGTACTAAAGGTCTCCAACAGTATTTGGAGTCATATAATTCACACTATACTACATTCACATGATCTTAACCAAAACATAGTTTCTAATCGGATTTAAATATTTGTCACATGATGCATGGACAAAAATAGAAAGATGAAATAAGTCACTATGGAAAACAGACAAAAAAGAGGCATGCATTATTAAAACATTATGTAAAATAATTACCTATGAATGTGAGCAAACAAAGACCAAACAAATCATATTGTAAACGGGTTAATTTTGCACTTTTAACACAAATAACGGCAATAATTTGTCAGGATTACTATTACGTTTAAGCAAGGAAATGTACTGAAAGCTATCTGAATACTGTAAATGTTTATATGCAAATGAATCTGCATCATGATTGGCAATTGTCAATGGTTTATGTTCTTTAGGCCCTGAATAACACTATTCAAAAACTGAAGCGTCTCTGTACCGTTTGTCACAAAGTCCTGAGTGCTTAGAAGTGCATCTTTCTGTGTTCACAAAAGTAGTGTCACTATGGATCAAAACTGAACAGGAACACCTCTCTTAAGCCTACAGGACTCACTTCCCACGCAAGCTTTATAATAAAAGAAATCTAGGACAAGAAAGAGCCAAATATGGGTATGGTCAGTTAAAAAATAGAGTGGCTTGGCGTCCCAATGCTAGCCCTGAGGAAGCCTGAGTGCTAAATATAAAACCATGTGGTTTCTTGTGTCTCGCTTCGGCAGCAGTTCAGGTCCCTTACTATTTCTATTGTTCCACTCCCTCTATAGTCTACAAAACCTCTGGAAAAGAGAGATTCATGTAAAAGTAAAGCTGAATAAATACAGCACTGTATAATTGCGTATAAAATAGCTTCTGTTGTTGTCTATGTGTGCCAGAGAATGAAAATGGCACATGATTTTTGTGCACAAGAACGTCCTGTCGTCAAACGTCTGTCTATTTCTACAGAAACAGCGTACACATTTGCAAACGCTCCCTTTTTAAGGGTCTCTATGACCCGACCGAGAGATGAGCTACACACAATAACAACCGTACATTCTCCCTTTGTGGCTCCTGTAAGTGTAATGTGTCTGCTTCCTAGGCTCCAGTACCATGGCAGTATCCCCCAAAGGCTTCATTTAGTCCACAGCCGCGCTTGGACCTTTATAGAGCAGCCTTAGACTTTAGACTCTGTTCACTGCAGCCCACAGGGGCCCAAGAGAGGGCCGGCCGTCAGTACTTGTTGATCCCAAAGATCCTCACTCCGTGCAGCTGAGGCAGTTTGGGGATGAGAACGGTGAGCAAGGACACTGTGTTGACCACAAAATGGGCCTGGTCGTATTTGGTGTAGAAGCTGGTGAGGATATATCTAAGAGAAAAAGCACAACAGCAACAGTTAATGGTCAGCTAGACATGTTCAGTACAACACAGCAGTTTGTGTTATCATTCTCTGTGAAAAAGAACTAGATTTCTCAACCTCAAATATTGACAGAAGCCAAAGAATGACAAACCTCTGCAGCCTTGTTTACTCGTACACATTAGATTGTCTCACAAACTGTGTCAGTGAATTTGAAAACTGTGTTCACATAACAGGTTACAGAGTTACAACATGAGATAAGTAATGAATGAAGCAAGGAGAGTGACTTAACCAGGCTGCCTAACTAAGCTAGACCGTGCCTCTCCTTACAGCCAACTGGCTGCACTCCAGTGAGCTCATATCCAGAGGTTCTACTAAGACACAAGACCAGGAGGGGAAGCCAAAACTATGCTGCATCCATGTAAAAGACAGTTCAGGTACAAAATAACAGAAATAAATGTTGTGCACATTCTGCTCTTTATGTATTAAAAGCTCTGAACATTTGTGTCACTCCCTGCTAACACTGGTCCCCAAACATATAGCACATTACAAATGACCTTGAAACTAGTGTGAACAAAATTGTACACCTGCATAACTGCTATTACCACAATGTTCAGCCTGAGCTGGCAGCTGAACCCCAGGGAACAGAACTGCTTCCTGTAAATAGCACTAATAAGGACAGAAAAGGGCACGGAAACAGCAAGGGGCGCTGCAGCCAGTTCTAAGCCCCTGAACAATCTGAAAGATTGACTAATAAGCACACTAACACAGTACAGGTGAATGAACACTGTAGTATTATTATACATTCTCCAGAAACTAGATGAGATGTAAAGTAAAGCTTGTTTGGGTTCTTGCTCATAGTAGAGTGAAACATGATTACATGACTTTAAATATGATTTACAACTGTGTTTTAATAATACACCAGCAAATTGCGTACAAGGATAATAATTGAAGTGTCTGCAGGCCAAACTTGGCCCTTTAAGTGGTCCTGAGATGTGTAAAGCCGGGTGTCCACTGCATGATTTTGGCCGACTGCGACGTAAGATTTCTGATTGTGAGAAGAATCTTAAATCGTAGCTCTAAATCGTGGCTCGTAGGTCTCAGAGTGTGACAAAGACTAAACTTAGAACTGTCGCATGACCAAAGAAGAGCTTCAATTGATATCAAAATGTTTGAAATTTTGGGATCTTGGTCGCAGAGTGAGTCCGCTTGTTGCTGCGTCTACGAGTCTTTGTCAAAAATTTAAACACAAGCGCACCACAAAGTAACAGCAAAGGAGCTCTGCCACAACGGGACCTTATATTCTCAAATATCTTTCATTTAGCAACTTTTACAAATGCAAAAACACCACTAGCACATCGCGCTAGCCTCCGCTAACAGGTACAACTGCGATGACTTTTTTCACATGGAGTCTGAGCCTGATATTCACTCAGACAATCTTCTGTCGTAGCTACGATTGATCGTGTGATTCATCACATAATGTGACTGCATTCTGTTTAACAACTTTTAATTCATCATGTCTTGCAGTGTGAAGTCCACAAATCTTATATGACGACCTGGCTTAAGAGTTATCTAATAACTATGATTCTGTTGTGCAGAGAAGAGACTGTCTAAAGTAAAGAAAATAATCTCCAAAGATTAGGGTATTTGGCCTGTGGCTTGCTGTATGTATCAATTTTGGCCATCAAAATAAAGAGTGTGGGCATCCTTGAGCTAGAGTGACAGAAAGATATGGAAAAGAGTTAGACTATTTGAAGATAATAAGACTTTAATACTTACAAAACAATAGGTGTGATAGTGAGGAACTTTCTTGAAGCAGTGAACTGCACACCATAGTCCATTTGCTCCCAGTGCGTGAGGAGTCTGGCCTTGCCCTGGTCTGGAGTCTCAAACGGAGTCCCTTTGACCGTGTGAAGCAGAAGGTACATGCACTGCAAGGGACAGTAATATTATGGTTTATATCTGTTTCACATTTCAAAACCTTTTTACAGCATTAATGCAGTTATTTCCTCAACTAACTAAATGGACCAACATCTCCATTAGAGTTGAACACAGACTTGAAGCACTGACCAGATTGTGGATGAGATTTGTGAGTGTCCAGACAACAGGGACGGAGGCGAAGGGAATGCTGAGCAGAATCACATGCAGAAGGCCGATGCCCAGGATGTAGGAGAGCCAGATGCCCCGACTGTTCATGACCCGGGTGTTAGGGTTCACTTCACTGTGTGCTGTGCCCACATTCATGATGGCAGCTGCTTTTGGGAGAAAAAAAATCCCATTTAATACAATGATATGAATAGGACTCTGGGAACGCAGGTGGAAACAAGCTCTAAGTTATATCAATGCGGAACATTTCTGTATATTGTCACTTCAAATAAAGACTAAACTAAAACTACACTGAACTATAAGCAAAAGTATATGCTTGACATATACTAATCACATTTAGCAAACAGCATTGACTATATAAAGTAAAAAGAGACAACCAAAAATATAAGCATTGTCCCACCTGCATGGTCTGCTTTTCGAAAACGCTTCAAACTGTGATTTTAAATGATTGATTAAAAGACTGAGCACATTTTGAATTCACATTTAATAATCTAGCTTGCTAACCTTTGCCTTAAGCCACTTATACTTATAAGGCCACTATAAATGGAGCAGAGCTATCTTATCTGACATGTCAACACGCACTGACTGACAGGAGTAAACAACTGGGTCAGTCCAAATTGTGTTGGCTCGAAATAAGCAACAATACCAGGCGTCGTAGCTCTACAAGTGGCATACAAAGAAGATTATAGCTATTACATTATGTAGTAATAGCTAAGCACATGTAAAAGGACTTACTGCTCCGAAAACACCTTCAACTCCGATCAGTCTTGGGGCTTATCGATGCCTTCACTCAAACCTTCTTACGTGGCTCCAGCAGCGCGTTTCTCGTCATGTTATCTTCTTGAATCGGAAGCTTTTACGCTGTTTACACCATGCCGCAGCACAACACAAATTACCCACGGCTTTTAGAGACACATCCACGTTAGCTTCGCGTTGTAATCTCCAGCTGGTGACAACACAGCACTGCTCGTTGTGATGTAACGTCACAGTCACCCTTTTTTTTTTTTCGTGCCTTTTTTTCCCCTTTCTCGTCGGGATTGGCCGCGATTGGACGGTTTTTGATCACGTGGCGAGCGCTGGCCAACCAGGCTTTGATGCGTCGAAAGCACGCTGCTACGCCCCCCTTTTCACGTAAGGAGCAAGACTGTAATGAAATGGGCAACAAAAAGACTAAAAAAAGAACTTGATCTTACTATTATGCTTAACTTTAAAAACTATAATTTTCTTAATTGGCACCGGGCAAAGGTTTATTTCTATGCAATTTGTTTTTGAAAACTATTTTAAGGCTTTAGGAAAGAGTATGGCTAAAAAGTGGGCCTACTCAATTACATGTACCAAAGCCGTATTTTAAGTAAAAGTATGCATAAAGTAACCTATAGTTATATTTTAACCCAATTTAATGATTGCATTTTAGTAACACATTTGATAACAACTAAATTTTTAGAAGCCTTACTAAAGCATGAACAACTACTTAATAATGACCAAATAGTTTATTAAGGACCCGTAGCAAAATACCCTAACCCTAACTTCTAACTCCTTAATTAAGTAGATACTAAGCCTGAATTATTCTTAATAAACTGTCAGCTCATTATGAATTAGTCCTTTTGTCATGCTGTCATCATTAAGGCTAATGAAAATGTAGTAACAACAAAAGTTGTTCCAGCCATTTAGATCAGTCTTTTGCTCAAAACTTGATTAATTAAACAGGTTAAAGCTGAATGAAGTTGTTTTAAACACTGTTTGAGGTATGGACAATCAGAGCTGACAGTGTGTTGCTGTTCTGTGTGTTTCTGTGAAGCAGAGACAACCAGGAATTGGGACGATTGGAATAATAAATGTACAATTACATGTAAAATAAAATGTACACCATACCCAAAATATCTACCAATTACAGTAACTTGAGTACTTTCCACCCCTGATTTTAACCAACACACAACCTTTAATTCATCAGGCTATGTAGTTATGGGATTGTATCTTATGCTCTTACACAACTAGCAGCCATCATCACTCTAACTGGACTACAACATTCTTATTTTGTGAGAAAGAAAAAAATCACAAATAGTACAAAATAGAAAGCAGAGATTTTGATACACATGCGCGCACACACACACACACACACACACACACACACACACACACACACACACACACACACACACACACACACACACACACACACACACACACACACACACACACACACACACACACACACACACACATATATATGCCTAATAAAATGCACTGGTCTTATTCAGTGCTTTTCTTGGACACTCAAAGTCACTTTATAATATTAATTCACTGCCCACACCAGAGGCAGATAAAGGCCAACATGGCTGCTAAATTGCACCAACACCTTTAATCACACAGGTGCACATCACTTCGGCAAAGTGAATGAAGTTTCTTGCCCAAGGACACAATAATAGAATGCACAGGTCAGAGCTGGGATCACATTGAACAACACAGAATGACTTCAGTCGGCGTCATCATGTTCTTGTGTCAAAGAAAAGCTCTAATGCAAATGTAGTCCACAATAGGCCAAAGCCTGAGGGTCAACTGTGCATGAATATGACACATGACACCGAAGGTTTCAAAGGCTGGCATCGAACAGGTTCAGCTGGATCATAGTGGACTCACTCATGTGAGCGTGGCCTACAGACATGAGGCTGAGCTGTGTAAGTTTAAACCATGGATGATGCCGTTATGAGATCATTGCTGGCTCCTGAACAAAGTTAAAAACATGACTTTGATAATCGGTACCGCAGGACAGAGATGCAGACGCAATGTCAGTCTGTCCTCACCTGAATTTTCTCACCTTTTCTGGTATGGGGTTTGACACTTTCCTGTCTCCATCAAATATCAGAAAAGATAACAGAGGGCGCCTTTAAAGGAAAGAATAAAGAGATATGTAATAAATATTGAGATTAGGGATTTTAGTGACTAATGCAGCTTTATTTACTCCATCACTCAACCATTACAAATATACTTGATGATGTAAATACTGCATAATCGCTTAATATTGGCAGATTTGGTGTAGACAAAGTAGAAATTTGTTTAGAATTTAACTTGTAAGGCTATAGATTGAAACAACCAGCAGATGTCAGTATTCACATATTGTTGTCAAACTGCTTCCATTTAACAAGACTGCTTCTATTAAACACCTTGAGAGACACTTTCTGCAAGGACCATTTCATTGCATTGATTTTTTTAGGATTTGAATTGTTTTAGAATCCACATTTTCAAATTACAATTGTCAAATCCACTTTTCTAACATAGAATTCACAACAATGTATTACTGTAAAAATTAACATTCATATAATTGTACAGTAGCAGCATAAATGTCCCCAAAAGCCATGTTAGAACAGTGTTCATAAACGCGTTGATAAGTCAGAGACATAGATTTGGTGTTTCAGAGTTTGTGAATGGGGCAGAGGTGACAGTGCATGCAGGCCGGGTGTATCCTTCAGGGAACCTGGACTTGTGACCCAGACCGTTCACGATGATCTCCTCACTGGAAAAGGCTGACGCAGGGAGTCCATTATTGGCCCTGGAGGAAGCTGAGGATTAGAACACCAAAGAATTTCAATAAAAGAAGTGTCTGTTTGGGGGTCGGGAGGGGCGGCGGGGTGAAGGGGGTTCCCTCATTGTCCCAACAGTGATTGAGAGCAAGAAGAGGGGAGTGGGATGGCATTGTGTTGGTGGCTCCTCTGAAGAAGGTGCTTATTAGGGGGGACTGCTGAGGAGGGGTGAAGGATGGGGAAGCTGTTGACTCTTCATCTTGTGTGAACAAAGTCTGTGGTACTTACCCTCCTTGTGTCCCTCTGTCCTGAAGCCCCTTGTTTACGAGTGCAATGAATCCTGTCCCTCTCAACGGGGACCCACCAACTTCAACCTGTACCACAGAACACTGTGGGGCTTAAGTGGCCTTTAATTAGACCGCCCTAGTGTCTGGCTCAAAGCTGGCCGCAGTTCACACTCTTCCCTGTGGTCTGATCAGCTCTCTCTCACACACCCACACACACACACTTAACTTTTACAACAAACTAACATGTATGGCTAATTCAACCATTTTCCATCAAATGCCACTATCAATAAGTTTATGTTTGCCAAAGAAGGGTCAGAAGCATCTAGACGCACTAAAGTCAACTTTGTGGACTCCAGCTGAAAAACACAGAAAATCTTTCCAGACAGATACTGGAGGTAAACACATTGCACTTCCTGTGCAGACTAGATTATCTTTATTGCAATAGAATGGTATTAATTTGCTGTGCAGATGTTTCACAGCTCATAAATCAAACACAAACAAATTCCATCCTTAGACAGAAAGATGTATCATTCAAAGTGCAGACTGCCAGGTATTCCTAGAATGAAACTCATGGACTTGCTTTGTCATTGTGATTGGCTGAATTTCATTACCGTCACACCAAAAGGCGCAGGATTAAACATATAAATGGGAAATGGCCAAGTGCTTTTGGGAACAACCTCTGCAAAATTAGTAATTTCTGGATGACCTATTGTGTTTAAGGATTATGAGCAGACTCTGAGGGGTCGAGGTAAAGGAAGGATATGAACATGGAAGCAAGCAAAATAAAGTGCAAGAAGGCTAAGAATGAGAATCTCGAGACAATGCTGAAAGGTTTGTAAAGGGAACAAGGCGGGATTGGGCGTGTTCAAAAACTTTTTTTGCCATAGCTCAGTGTGTGTAGATAGCCTCCTAATCCTGGTTTTATTGGCTGCCTGTGTCCAGCCATGCTGCTCGGATTGAGTGTGGAGGATCGGGAGGTGGGGGGCCGAACACATGTCCTTCTTTGTGGTAATGCGCTGATTAGGCCTGAGAAAGAGCCGGACCTTGTTACGGCCTTTCTCAGGTCACCGTAGAAACCAGCCCAGTAGGGGACCGCTGTGTGTGCCTTCTCTGCACCTCCTGATGCAGACACAGTCTTCTCTGCACAAGTAGTACAAAACACCACAGGCTTTTTGTGTCACAGCTCACCATCAGACTTCAGTGTTCTTGTCCTTAATCACTGTTGCCTCCTCAGACAGTTCCCACTGCACGTGTGGCTAGAACCTCGGGAAACGTGGTTTCAATGTTGTTCAGATGCAAACCACAGACTGGTTCTTTCGCCTGCACTCATAAATTAGACCACTGTCACATTCCCCCACATCCAGGCTAGCTGTCAATGGCTCCTGGAGAGCAAGTGTCATCCAAATCGCAGCACTGAGCTCGGCACATTTCTGGCATTGTTGTAACATACAACAATGTTGACAATTGGAAACAGACCTGCCTCATTGTCAGCATTGCAATGGCAAACCGCATATTCCCTCAAGGCAATAAAAAGTCATTTTATTAGAATAAATGTCCATGCCTCCCCACCACGACCAGAGTTGGCTGGAGAACAGGCTTCCAGATGCCTATAAATTATTGTCATGTTTAGAGACTCATGAACCTCCTTCACAAAAGGCTGGTAGGTTGAGCACTGCTCAGGCACAGCCTGATTCCTCATCTCCTTTGTTAAGGAGGAATAAAACACAGAAGGCTGAAGAGAGAAGACCGCCCACTGTTGACCTACAGACTCTGGTCACCAGGCCGGTCCCTGTGGTGGGCACTCTCTCTTCACTGTGGAGTCTCTCCGGGCCCCTGCTGAGAGACCTCCCAGCCCACTCAGTTCACTGGGCTCTTCTGTGGAGACACCAAGGGCCGCGAAGGACAACAGAAGGGGGCGGCAGATGGGGTGTTCAGGTACTAAAGTTGATGTACTGGAGGGCCATTCTGAGTCACATGAACAGTTCCAAGCTAAGGGCAACAAGAATATAAAATTCATTTGTGAAATTATGAAAAACTAATTTCAAGATTAAGCATTCTGATGCCAAATATACTACTGATATCAGTTGCACAATAACATCTGGAAGAGCAAAGAATCATTCTATAGCCCAACTATCACAACTTCTGAATATATTATATGAACAGTTCATAAAACATTATACTAAAACTTTTCAGTTTACTCAGTTGCCTGGCACATTAGGTAAAAAGGGACAGCTCCCAGAGATTTTACTTTATGCACTTCGCAGCAAGAGGTTTAATTTAACTTCATTGTATCTTTTTTATTTATTTATTTTTTTTTGACAAACATCTGTGTTGGCACTGTGTAGCCTTTATTTTTCTATTAAGATCAGCTGATAATCCTTTGAGACAAGACTCCAAACAAGATGACTATCTCCACTAACATCGCATACTATTTGATCTGGGCCAGGTATCTTGTTTGCATTCAACCTGATCAGTTTCCTTTTAGGTGAATCAAAAGTCTTCTTACTTCAGGCTAATTCCAAGTCCATCACAAGTGTCCCACCCTCCTTCACTCACTCTCCCTGTCCTCCTCCCCCTGTCCCGCGGCTGCTCTCTCCACAGCCCATCAGAATGACAATAGTATTGATGTAAAATGTGTCGCCTTTGGGCTGCTGCAGCATACAAGCCCCGCATGCCTGGCCCAGCCACCACCACTGTTTATGGCTTTATTGTGTCCTCTTTTATGTGCTCTCCTGTTGGGTTGGGCGGACAACAATTTTGAAAATTCACTATATATATCTCTTTATATAAAAAAGTTAGATGTTTATAGATGCATGTACGGCAATAATATTCAGATCATTTAGCTGTAACTGCCCTCTAAATCTTCTCATTTAAAAAATAGTGATTGTGGATAATAAGTTGCCTCACCTTTTTAAGTGACACTAGCGCTCTTCAGCTTCCTTTGGTAACGCACTCTTTTACGTTACCAGAGGGTGGCGCTTGATTGACAGATGGGAACGAATAATAATTTTTTTCATAACCTAAGGCCATCTTCTGTGATTGGCTTGCCAGCTGACATCTCCAAACCTCACACCCCACCAGCAGCCCGCCCTGTCGCTCGCCCCCCTTTCCCCTCCTTTAATATTGGGCCTGTGGATGAGGCATCCTGAGGGAGAAAAAAGGAGGGAGAGAGAGAAAAAGATATCTACCTTAGGGAAGAACCTCACAGAGAGGGAGGGAAGGAGAGGACGGGTAGGAGCGCGTGCATTTATTCTGTTAACTACTAAGGAGGAACACACACTTTTCTGGCCCGAGAAGAGGTGACACAGGACATTTCTGTCAATAATATTTGAATTTTTACCCCAACATTCAACAGTCAAGCTTCCTGGAAACTGTTTTTGACTTGACTGACCTTCTGGAAGTTCTATGTATTGATCCATCAGCTTTGACACACACTTACGAAGGCTTGCCTCATGGATTTGAACCTGATTGGATATTTGATGTGTGTGTGGTTGTCCAGCTCACGGGTGCTTGGAGGCTATCCCATCTGGTGGTGAGTACAATTCCTGACATCCAGCATCACAAACTACAGCCGCAAAACAGTTTTTGGTCAAAAGATCATTTCAGAGAGGGGCAGAGTGTGCATTTTCAGTACTGCGTGGAAAAATGTTCTCCGACCCGGTCCAAAGAATCTTAACCTCAAATTCTGGTGTAACGGAAAAGGCTCGCCGTTCTTTCCCTCACTCTCCATGCAGGTCCATTTATCACATTTGAATATTTTGGGATAAAAAGTGGTGGAAGTTTACCTTAGGAAAACTTCCTTTAAGTGTAATGCTGATTTAGACGCAAATCACTTCAAAATTTAAAAATGTCAACAATCCTGCAAAACTTGACAAACCCTTTAAAAACAGGTTAAGTTGGACGTTGATTTACAACAAATACATCACCTAAATGTTATGACTGTAACAGATTTTGTTCACAGAAACCTACAAAATTTATTGAGATTAAAATTATGTTTTGAAATAGATCCAAATATTATCACTGCCTGAAGTGCTGCTTTTGTTTTGCCTGCTATCGCGTGAACACTGAGGCCGCTGGGCCTTGCACGTTCACATAAACACCAATTGCTCCTTTTATTCTGCATTACTTTATACAGGTGAATGTTTAACATTTAAATCATTTGGTAACAAATATTACCATAAAATATAATATCAAATGCTATCAATATTTCCCCAAATTTAGACTCCCTTTGCTTTACGGTAGTACTCCAAAACCCCCTCTTTCAATTGGTTAAGCGTCAATGTTCAGGTACCGCTGGTGTTTAGTCTTTGTTTTTGGCACAAGAAAGTGACATGATTTGATTACAGATACCGTTATGTCCAGCTGACCGCATATCTCCTGGTTATCGTTTTGACATATTAAGCTCTTAGTTAGTAGATATTTGTGTGGGTGTGTGACAAAGCTCTTCTGGCTCCAAGCACAATACTTGTCAGAGCTACTGCACTTTTGGTAGCCCAACTAGCATGCGGTCCCACTATGGTGCTGTCCAAACCGCGAGCATCTTCTGGTTTCGTTTACAGAGCAGGCAACTGCCAAATAGCCAGGCCACAGGGCTGAAGTGTTAATGGCAAAGACTTTACACCCCTGGCTAGAGCAAGACGCATCAGATGCAGTGACAAAGAAAGTGAGATTCGGTCCCTGAGAATTACCTGCAGCTGTTCTGTTCAAGCAGCTAACATGACACTGGTATAATGTTCAGACTTAAACAAAGCGCGCTAGCTTTGATTTGGGTAACACATTCTGGAGTGTAAGGAGTTCCTCGGAGGCTGGGGAGATGAAAAGCCAAACCGTAGCTGCGGGTGGCAAAGCGGCAGCAGAGGAGCGGGTATCAAACAGCCCCGTCAGTGGCATCACCCTATAGTGTCATACGCGTACACAGAATGAGGAGCTCTGTTAACGGAGAAGGGAGCAGAGTTTCAGCAAGGGCAGGCTCCTCTCGCTCAGCTTATTTTCTCAGGGGCGATGACTCGGCCATAAATTCTCCAGCCAAGGTGGGATGGGTTGGAGGGAAAAGAGGTTTTGACTGCTTCATGCCTGGCAGCCTCACAGTTACAAGACAGGGTGTTGAAAACAAAACAGAGCATAAATAACTTGAGTGATATGCACATATGCATAGACCCAGATGAAGTGTAGTAGAAAGGCAGAGTAGCTAATGATGTGTGCGTAAAAAAGTCAGACAATGAACTATATTGCCTGTTTAAATGCAAGAATGCAGAAAAGCAGTAGTGATACAAAATGTGTTTCAGATAAGACATCACAAAACATGGCCACTTTTACACACACACTAGAAGTTAACAGACAAAGATGAAGATTCTAAAGACGTAAACAGAGATGGACAGTTGTGGACAACCTGAACTGCATACTGTTTGAATATCAATTATGGCAGCTCTAGTTACACAGTTTGTTTTAAAGTTAAAAATGTAAACAATCAAACACTCAAAAAAAAAAAAAAAAGAAAAGAGAGGGGAAATGTTCACTTTTTGAACGTTTTAGATCCTCTTTTTCTACTTTGTTATTTGGTGTTCACCCACAGCAAATGTTTGCATTTTAAATGTATGCTCATGTAATAGATTCTAAAATGTGATTATGTCATAATTTGACATAGAGGGCAGGAGCCTATTCATGGGTTTCAGCTTCCTGCATTTTGAACACTTTATCATTCAAGAGATATATTTTATTTTGAATCGTAAATTGTTATGTCAACGGCTCTAATTTTTAATCACTCTGAAACCCAGGGATTTAACTCTGTAGGAGAGTCACAGTTTTTGAAAGAAATATCAACATATCTGATCCACAAATGTTGAATCCTACGATGATTTATTTTACAATAATTTTGATTGTCTCGACAAACTTGCCATCTTAATCATATTGTTTAAACAATGACTGCTCGATAATGGCCAAAATCATAATCCCAATTATTTCGCTCATAATTGAAATCGGGACTATTCAACACTACTATATTGTTATTAATAAGGAGTTTTTTCATGAAACGTTTGTTTGGATGCCTTTGTAAATTAGACAAGTGGCTTTTCTCCAAATTTCACAGGATAAAACCAGCACAAATATAAGTTAATTAATTGTATTTTCAATTACAATATTTGTGTTATTGAAGAGCATACATTGAAATCACAATTATTTGATTGATTGCACACCCCTAGTTCTTTCAACTGAATAAACACATAGGTGTTGCATAAAAGCACAATTTTATGAAATTAGTGTAAAAAAAAAAAAAAAAGATATCACATTTGTTTTTTTTCATGCTCATGCTGACGTTGAACTTTGAGACAGTTCTTTGAGACAGTTCTTGTTTCATGAGGCCTCGTAGTTACAGAGGTATTAACAACAAACCACGACAAAACACATCATGAGGATCAATGAATTCTTGCATGTGTTCCAACTCACTTTAGGGCATGTTGAATATTACATTTAAATGGAAATCACAACATTTAATTTCAGCTAAATGTAGAAGTACTCGATTATAATTTTAAGAGCATCTCAAAAACAACAAAATGCATTCATTGATGACGAATTGAATTGTTTAGCTGTGTCATTGACTGTTAGCAAAGTGTCCCATCCAGCTACCATAAAAGAAAGCCATCTATCAAGGTTCAACAAATCTGCTCCGGACAGATATTACCACTTACACACAAGCGGCTTAAAATGGGTTTTAGGTCCATCTCTGGGTCTCAGGAATGTCATTATCTCACCGTGACACCCCTCCCTCCAAAGCTCCAATCTTCAACCCAAACGCCTGCTATTGGCAAAGGGATCACCTAAATGATTCTTAGCATGAGAAAATCCTTCGTGTGCAGCAGCTCTGTGTGAAAAAGATCAAGGATGTTCGCTCATTCTTCTCCGCAGTGTGCAAAAGGTAAAAAACCTCCAGAGGAATGCCATTCTTAAGAAATGTTGAGTATGAATGAAAGAACACATCTATGGTGCCAGGGTCAAAGGCAATTTAGACCTAACCCCCAAAAGAAAAGTCTCTGAAAATCTCTCATGTCAAGATGTTAAACGAACCCGCCATCAAACAAGCTGAGTGAGTGTGTTGAGAGAGTGAGTTGAGTGAAAATTGAGGATAGGTCTGTATTCTATTTATTGGTCATAATGTAGATGCTTCATCCTAATTTATGGCTAATATAGCATGTAATTACTATCTCCAAGAAACAAAAATTTGCTGAAAGTTCAACATCTTCTCTGTCAGCATCAAGGACTTCAGAAAGTGGTATTAATATTCATCCCTAAAGATATAATATTTGTCGGTTAAAAGCCCTAAGATGACAACAAATAGTGATAAGGTTCATCAATTGTGGATCATCATTTTGGATACTCTTCCAAACACACTGACACATCTCAGAAAGTGTTAGGTGAGTCACATCTATCCATCAGAAATTATGACATCGTCAGAGTCTAGAGCATGAACACAACATAATTATAATTTTGCCTTTTGCTCTTTGGCATGTCAGTTAGTATTATTATTATTATTATTATGTAACTTAATAACAAACCAATTTTCGGTCTAGATTAAATAAATTAAATTACACTTAATGGCTTTATGTGTAATTTGGAATTGTACATTTCACTTTGTAACCCTTTGTCTTTACTACATAGTTGTATCATATTAAACTACTAATTGTACTTAAATTGTGTGTAAAGTCAGGTAGTTAAATGGGTGCTATCGAGATGAGTTTGAAGCAAAAGTTAACTCAACAAACATTTTATTATGCACCAGTTTACACAGTGGCACGTCTCTTAAAAACAAGCTAGGTGAGACGTTCAAAGCAGAATGGCATTTCAAAGAAGTGAAGTTGAGTGCTAATCTTCTCCTACCATCAAAGGACATCCAATGCACTCTTGTAGGAAATGACAAAGTCTCCTAGTGCACAGCTATTAGCGGCACTAAAACACAAGCCAGAACAGTTCCTCAAAGAGAAAACCAAAAATGGCCAGCAACAAAGAGGTCCTTACGACACGTGGGGAAACAAACTTTTTAGATCTTCGTTAGTGCATGTTGTTACAGAGGCTAATTTTTAGCAGTGCTACTCGTGAGGTTTCTCTGACACAGAAGGTCGTTCACACAAGCTGAATGTGGGTCAACCACTAGATGGAAATTGATAATCCATGAAGTTTTAAAACAAGGATATGTAACAAATGAAGTGTTTTGATGGCAGAATGGGACAAACAAAATATCCAGAATAACCTGCCAACATTAACATCATTATTAAGTTAGATGAGCGACGCTAAAACATGCATAACATTTGTTTTTCCAAGTCAGGACTTTACAACTGAGAACAGAGTTATTACCTGTTTGGAAAAGAAATGTCTGTGGCCTGGCAAACACTGTCAACAAAACGTACATGCAAAATTGTGGCTTCACACCCAAGCGCCAGATTTAATCAAGTTAATTGAACCTGGACAGACTCAAAAGGAGATAAATGGATGCATTGAGGCAACTGAGTGAGTTATAACATAAAATAATAACAGCTTTGGTGCTAAGACCACGAGAGGGAATGACAAGAAATGCATTGGGTATAGGACTCTTAGGCCCTGCGGCCTAAACACTGATGATGGTTATAATAAAAAGGCATGATAAGGCATAAGTGGTGCTGGGTTGAAGCAAACTGAACTGCTGACCAATGGAGCGAGAACATTGTTTAAAACATGTTAGCCAAGCGTTGAGGTTAAATGGACACGCAGGGGAGTTGCAGGTGCAGGTGAAACTTGCCCAGGTGAGGAAAGGAGTCTTCCAGTCTGAACTTTCACTACAGCTTCAGAAGCATATTTAGGGATTACATTCTTGCATAGGAAATTCTATACTGATTATAAAATAGTTACACATGTACTACATTTGCCTAGAGATGCATTGCCACAATAGTGAAGCTGAGGCAACATTCAGCACCTAATAATCAGTGACAAGAAAATATGTGCTGTTCGATTCTTTAAAGTCATTTAGACAAGCTGTAGCAGCAGCAGAGACTTTCTGTCTATGGCTACAACACAACTCAGGGCAAAGCCTTCACTGACAGGCAGGTTCACAAGTTTACACACCGTTCCCCACTTTGCATCTTCCTAAATCTGACTGCAAGAACTTACCGTCCCAACTTGGCACGGACTGCTGCAGTCTCCAAAGAGGTGTGGAGGGGGTTGCAAACGAGGAAGAACTGAAAGAAAGAACAGGTTGGAACATTTTTCAGTGGTACTGTCATTTTTTATCTGATCAGCCAGAAGCTGTTGGACTACAAATCAAAAGTGTCCCAGAGAAAAGTTGAAGACAACAGAACGCAGACAGGAGTTTAGCATTCCTCCCTCCTCAAAAGGCCCATCCTCGGGCAAAGCTGGCAACTTCTGTTGCCCCACTTTCATGTCTCTATCTCTCAGTGGACACTCTTGTGGGATGTCTGGCTTGGATTTTGATGGAAATGTTTCCTGTATACGTCTCTGCCTCCTATGTGATTTACACCTGGGCTCCCTCCAGGCAAATCAAAATATGGGTTGAGGCGTCAACATATAGAGATAAACTAGAGGTGCATTGCAGTTTAAATCGAACAATGCTCTTATGGATTGTCATTGAAAAAGTACTGAGTACTGACAAAGTAGTGCAGGTAGAAGGCACATTGGGCACTGATCACCTTAGGCGCATAAGCCAGCACAGCATAAGCTTGCATTTTATAATTTGCCATAATGTGAGACTTGCTGAGGTGGAGAAGGATTTATATTACAGAATCACTAACACCCTGCATACACTTTGGCTGACACAAAACAGCATACATATCCTCAGAGGCTGGCCGGCACATGGCATAAACAATCTAAGAAAATGTTTAGGGCCACGACCAAGAGGGGGCAACATGCTCTGGTAAAAGACATAAACATAACACAAGTTAAAATGTAAAATAAATATCTATGTACAAATATACTTCACTCTAAAACCCAAGCTTATCTTTAAATACAACATATAAAATAATGTTTGATTTATTCATTTTCTATAAAAAGACAAATGTAAATGCTGACAAACGTGACCTGTTCCACAAGAGATCCCGGCTCACTTTTTCTCCCCAGTTGACTCTTGACGTCTTGTCTATTTATATGCCATTGTTATGTCCAATTATTTAAACAGTGTGTGTTTGGTGGGCCATAAACAAAGTCTTGTTTAGGGCCTCCAAATGCCTAGAACCGGCCCTGCTCATAGGAAACTTACCATGCATGTATTGTTTAGTGTCATAATTATCATAATTCATTTCAATTGAGTTTAATTTCAGTGTTTCCAGGATTACCAGCTTTTCTTCTTTTTTTTTTATTTATCCTTTATTGAGCCAGGAAGAGATTCAGTATCTCTTCATTCAGGGAGTCATAATCAACATTAAGTTTGTTAAACACCATGAAGAATGTGAAATGAAAATTTCTATTGTTCATTTTAGGTCCTTAAGGAATGTGTAGCATCTTATTTCGGTGAGTGTATATGAATGTGTGTATGTAGTATATGTATGTATGTATTGCTTGATGCAAAAGAGGGGCAAGGTTTTATTTTTAAGCTGAGTGAGGACCCCAGACATGGCCTTCACAGTTTCTACAAGCTATTAGGCTCAAGGCACTGAGGTCAAAGAACATTCTGCTCAACAGATTCAGGGGGTCAACAGTTTTTCTGTGCCTCTGGACACAACAAACTGTCTCACAGAGAGGCCATATGCTGCACACTGAGTGATGCAATAGATTTCTGAACTGCAGCAGCATGTTTCTGATGGGACAAGGCTGACGCTCACACCCATTCAGGCCTATTCAAATCAAGAGCAGAAACTCAGGTCAGGTGTTTGGGAATGGCACATGTGTATTGCTTATTACTGTCTCCCTTCTAATTGCATACATATCCCACATCAACCATGAAGATGTTTGTTGTTTGTTGATGTTTGACATGTTTGTTTCGTCTGCTTCATTTCAGCGTTATGCGGTGGCCTAACTTTCACACATTAGCAGGTTTTAGGTAAAGATAAAACTACACAACGATGCTGTAAAGCCTTAGGGCTAATAGGGGCCCCAAACAGACATGCATGAACATGCACCTGCCAAACCCTGCAGTTTGTGGAGCTGTGCTGCCTGTCTCATCCCCTGCAGCGGATTCCCCCGGCACTGCCTCTGTGGAGGTCTCTGAGTCTGCTGCTGCTCTGGGTTCAGACACGCTGCTTGTGGCTTCCCAGAAGAGAGGCAAATGGGGAGGATCAGAGCAGCACCCAAGTGGTCTAGATGCGTGCATTTTTTAGCATGATACACTTCATAACAGTGTCGGCTTAAGACTCACATTAGTACCTCATTAAAAGGCCAAGCCGTTCTTGTCATCTTCACATGTGCACCAAGTGAAGCACGGCCTACAGCCACCACAATGCTATATGTGGTTTGCAAACTCATCCCAAAAGAAATCCCTAAGTCAACACTTAAGCTGATATTTCAGTGAGGCAGAGAAGCTGTCCTCAATAGAACCAATGTTCAAAGGGTGGCACGCTCCATGTTACTGTGCATTAAAAGTGCATATGTCACATTATATATGCATGGGTCAGCATATTGATGTCACAAGAAATGTGTCAGTCACATCCCTGAAGTACCACATCATCTATCCGTGACCATATCGTGACTGAGAAATGAATGGGCAGTATCCAAACAGACAGACAGTGTAATTAAGTCCTTAGTCACTCCGTCACCAGACAGAATGAAGTCAGCAACACTTGAACTCAGTGATGTTGCGGAATTGGCCGTGGCAGATGAGCTAATATGACTTGAATTAACTCATGACATGAAGAGATCAAGATTGATGCACGCTGTCATGCACTAACTACTAAATCACTGAGAAGACAACATTAAACAGTAAACAAGGCTACATTTTATTGGGGCAGTACTTTGTGACTGTCACAAGAGAATAAATAATGTTATAAACGCAATTACTGACAAATTTGGTCATTGATTTGAAATGTAAAACTTTTTCTTTTGGTTTTCTCAATTTACTAAACTTTACGTCATTGTAAAAGTTTGTCATCTCTACCTGCAAGCTTGTTTCAACAATGCTCACCTGGGATAAAAAAAAAAAAAAAACAATGCATGGAAGAAGAGAGGGTTGAAGGTAGGAGGGGGCAGGGACTTACCACATGGAGAAAGCAGAAAGGCACAAGCTGTGAACCTATCTGAGGGGGGATTTTTCCAACATGACTTCAATAGCTTGACTTTTGTCTTGGGGTAGGGCTTTGCGCTGCAATCATCTGTCAGAGGCAGTGGCTGCTGTGATTGGGTTGCGCCCTGCGGGGGTCTTGAGGTCATCTTGAGTGGCGCTCTGATCTAATCAACGTCAACTGCTCTCCCGTGATGTCCTCGTACCAGGTAGTTCCAGGTTGGTCTCTGACTTGTGTAAAAGAGTCTCCTCAACCAGTATTTGAACTTACATGATTCTCTACATCAATCATCAGTAAAGGATGTAAACTATAAGCTTTTGGACAGTGGACACAGATAGCGGAGGTTCAGGCAGCAGAAACTCATAATGTAGTTTGCATCGGTAAATGTAGAGGCTCTTTTCAGAAGTGTGGTTTGTTTGAGCTTGCCATCACAAAAACTTGTTAAAACATGGGTATAGCAAACATATTTTTCCTCTTCATTGGGGTAATTAAAATTAATTACCTGAATGAAACTATAATGGTTTCTGGCATAGGTGCCGATCCTGTCTATCTTACTGAGCTGAATAATTTCTGCTTAGACTCAGCATCCACCTTCTATTAAAGCCATGCAGCTATTATTGCATGTATTGTCCATTATCAGTGAAACAGCTGCACCAATGGTCATGTCTTTTTAACAGCTCCAGGAGTGTTTTATCTAATTAAACTGATACACGGGGCTTTTCCCAAAAAGTGAACAGCTTTGTTAGATCTGGAAGAAAAAATAAATAACTCTTTGAAAGGTCATCAGTACCGGTGCCCTGAAGCCCTCTCGTAGTGAGGGGAATTGGCCAAAATAATGGGTCTGCAATGGCAAAGCAGTTTTCTGATTCACGTCTTGTCACTGTCACTTGTAACCACAGGCTTACTCCAGCTCTGCTTTCTGTGTAACAGGTCCCTTGCTCTTGGACAGCAGTACTCGTCGCTGGGCTCACAACCCATCCTGTGCGGCTCGATCCCTGGCCTGGTGCCAAAGCAATTGCGCTTCTGTCGCAACTACATTGAGATCATGCCCAGCGTCGCTGAAGGTGTCAAACTGGGGATCCAGGAATGCCAGCACCAGTTCAGAGGTCGCAGGTGGAACTGCACCACCATCAAGGACAACTTGGCCATCTTTGGCCCAGTATTAGATAAAGGTAAACCCAAAGTATAAGTTTACATATAATTTCAGACACATCAGATTCAAAGGCTGTGCGCAGAAGTTGCGTATGCACAATGTAAAGTCTACATAGACAGCTAACAGCCTTTTCCACCTGAGGGCTCAGCACTGCTTGTTCTCTAGGCTTTTGCTGACAAACGACTAACTGGGGCAATTACAATAATATACACCTTTCGTGGCTGCAGTGAGGAATGAGCAGAACATGCTCTGGCATATTATTCCTCTCCAATGCATCTTTACCTTCAGTGTCACATTTGTCTTTGACTCTGTGACTTGTGCTGCTCCTTCGTTTTCCCAACCATGTTTACACACTGCTACATGAAAGCGAGTCAGCGGCATAAATCTATCAGCAAAACCTGACAAGTACAGCTGATATACTGGAGGCATCCATCAGACTCTTGCATACAGAATACTAATTCTCAAGGGGATGTTGCCACACTAACGCAACGTGACAGTACAAGAGAGAGCGTCACCTAAACAAAAGCCATGTGTCATGCTAAGTGACTTCCATTTGCTAATTATAAAGATCGATGTTTGTGTGTTCTGAGTGGGGTTGCTGATTGGAAAAAAATACTGTGTGTCAGAGGGGATGGAAAAAATAGGCAGCATGAGCAGTCTAAACTCCTCAGTCAAATAAAAGGGAGAGGGGAAACCAAATGAGATTACAGCCAACAGAAAAGGGCTGGGGGCTCCGCTCAACCCCTACTGTGCATGAAGACCAGTGCGCGCCTCACACAGTCCAGCTCCCACGGATGCCCCATTCACACGCCCTTTTGACTCTGTCATAAAAACAGGCTGAAAGGGGATCGCGGCAGCTCCCGGACGAGCCGTGGTGTCATTTTGGGATGGGGATGAAGGAGGACCAGACTGGAGAGGAGAATCAGTGGAAGAATGATGAATGGTGCGTCTGGTTAGCACCGGCACAGTGACAGAGGCCAGGCAAAGCCACCTTGGACTGGCTGTGCAGCTTCTGTGGTGGAACCCTGATGTGGGTGCTGGTGCATGGGACCAAGTGGGCTCCAAGTGTTGGTGAAGACTGGAGGGGGTTAGGGAGTTTAGGGAATGCCAGCTCTGGGCAAAGAGGGGCTGTGGGGGCTCGAGTCGCTGGGCCCTTTGTGCGGATAATACAGTGTGACACAAGGGAAACAAAGGGGGATTGATGGGCTCAGCAGGTAGCAGGAGCAGCGCTAGCCTTGGCTATCGTCCAGAGCTCCAGGGGCTCAAAGCTCACAGGCTCCTGTTGTGGAGGGCCTGGCCAGTTTTATCAGGGGACCCAGGATGTCCAGTCTGAGCAGGAGTGAACTAAGCACACAGTTGAGTCCACTAAAAATATGGCTCTTTCTTTATAATCACATTTTAAAAATAATAATAGTTCAGATATTTTATATTGATGTATTTATTTATATTATATTATTTACTGAAAGTACTATTACTGAGAGTTACTTTGGTCATTCACATTTTTCAATCTGTTCCTACTTCTTTTAGTTGTCCGTTGTACATTAAAAAAATCCTATTTAACATTTGACAGTTAAATTCATCACTTCACCTTTAAACTAAAAATAACTTCTCAGCAGATACTCACACTCCCCATTGTTGCAATAATGTAACATCTGACTGACACTTCTCAGCTAAAGAGATGGCAACAACTTAGTATGCAGACTGTGAGCAGAAAAACTTCTATAGCTACAGGCAAAATATTATTTCTTGTTCGTCTGCGGTTTGAAAAGTGCAAATGATTTGCTTTTCTACATTACCAAATAATCTCTGGCTATTTTACCATATTGTGGTCTGATCTATGTGTTTGTGATTGCACAAAAATTAAAGATTGGGAATGTTAGTTTAGCCTACTATATATTCAAAACCTTTCCTTTAAAAGGGCAAAGATTTTTACAGTAGCTTTGCTTATGCATATAACATGTGTACATTTGTTTTTAAGAGCAGTAGTGAGTAATGGATCAGCGCAGTTAAGTGTGCTGTGATTGTGAAACAATGGTGTCTGGTTACATAATAAGCTACTGCCTTCAAAGAGGCATATATCGCCATCCCTGGACGTCAGAAAGAAACATGCCGACACGCGGTTGGGTTTCAGCGCAGGCCCTGGGGTCTGAGTCGGGACAGTGGGCGGGGACTTGGTGACATTCCTGAAACACTATCCAGATGCAAAGCAGCACACCTCAGGGATGACAGGAGGTCAGAGAGATCCCACTGAGCATAGGGCTTTATGACACACCACAAAGAGCTGATGTCAGTGCACACACCACTTTGGGGCTCTTTCATGTATTTTTGACTTGCGACAATCTCATACGTGTCATTTGGAATCACACATTTCTTAAGTCTACCATAGTATCAGTTTCTCCTATAGGTGCAAGCCATCCTAATGGGGAAAATACCAGAGAAGAAGTGCACTTTTCAAAGATGAAATGCTGCGTTAAAAGGTTGTAGCCTGGAGGTGTCCCTATCACTACTTTAGTCTGGAGGTTGGCAGCTGTCATCCTTGCTCTATGATGAACACAGCTCTGACATACCTTTCTCCTCTTACATTTTTTCAGCCACAAGAGAGTCGGCATTCGTCCATGCTATAGCTTCAGCTGGTGTAGCATTCGCTGTGACGCGGTCCTGCGCTGAGGGCACGTCGACCATGTGCGGATGTGACTCCCATCACAAAGGACCCCCGGGCGAGGGCTGGAAGTGGGGCGGCTGCAGTGAGGACGCAGAGTTTGGGGTCCTGGTGTCCAGGGAGTTTGCAGATGCCAGAGAGAACCGTCCGGACGCTCGATCAGCTATGAACAGGCACAACAATGAAGCAGGACGATCGGTAAATATATACAGTTGACAAGACTTAAATATTGTTAAATAAGTATCACTTACTAAGGACTGTGTTTGAGATGGTCTCAAACCCAAATGTTGTCAGAGTATTTGACAGGATTTTCACAGCTTGAAACTTTTGATAAGCATAGCCTACCTATACAATATAGGTTTTTCACCAAAAAGCAAAATTTACACGATTTCTGTGTAATCTATATGTCATTTATCATCTTGTACGCTGATAGGCAAGCCAAAATGACAAAACATGTTATACTTGCCCACACATTACCTAGTTCCCAAAAAAAATGAGCGCTTGAAGTTGAATGACTACTTAATTGCTTATCTAAGCTACACACATTGTCTCACCAGGCCTCCACACCTTTCTTTGTATGCCTCACATCCCAAACCAAAAAATCCCTGCCAGTCACAAAAGCCACAGTCTGAGTGGAGTGGGGAATATCAGAAAGTCAGTGGTGATTTAAAACATCAGTAGCTGCTGTCACCATTGGGAGAGTACAGGCTCTGCAGCAGTCGCTGAGGGGCATAAACGGCCCACCAGCAGATCGGCCTTTGATCTGACACACAGGAGCTCTGCAGGGACCACAGGAGCTGAGCTGTGTCAGAGACCAGCACTGCCACCTGGGCCTTTCATGCTCCACACTGCCTTAGGGCTCCGGAGAGGGGCTGATGTTGGCATGACAAGATTACTGTACATATGATGTCACCGACTTCCCTTCTAAACATGGCTGCCACAATAGAACACTTTCATGGGTGCAACAATCACTTACCTTCCTGTGGCTGGGGGATTTCAGTGGCTAAATACAGTTGGAAAATGTAGGCACAACAAAATCTAAACACGGTAAATGGTGCCCTGGGGCAACACACTCATGGTAATGTGTTGAGGAGTTCACCACAGCTCTGTACCTCACAGCAGAGCAGAGCCTGTACCTCACAGTTGAGTCTGTATCTCACAGCAGTCTGTACCTCACAGTAGAGCCTGTACCTCACTGCACAGCCTGTGACTCACAACAGTCTGTACCGGACAGTAGAGCCTGTGCCTCACAGCACCCTGTACCTCACAGCAGAGCCTGTACCTAGCAGAAGAGCATGTACCTCACAGCAGTCTGCACCTCCCAGCAGAGCATGTACCTCACAGCAGCCTTTCCCTCACAGCAGTCTGTACCTCACAGCAGCCTGTACCTCACTGCACAGCATGTGCCTCACAGCAGCCTGTACCTCACTGCACAGCCTGTACCTCACAGCAGAGCCTGTGCTTCACTGCACAGCCTGTGCCTCACGGCAGTCTGTACCTCACTGCACAGTCTGTACCTCACAGCAGCCTTTGCCTCACAGCAGTCTGTACCTCCCAGCAGAGCCTATACGTCAGGCTCACAGCTGCACCTCTAGAGCTGGTGGCAGACAGTTTTTCTTGGCCCGGGCTGCTGGTGTTTAGTGGTCTTGTTAGTCTGTGTTACTAAATTTCCTGAAAGTTTCTCCGACCATAAAATTCCAATAGATCTTGGTTTGTGAGGCTTGGCTTTCACTCCCTGAATCAGCAACAGAGCATCCGCCAAATCTTTAATTATAGACCTGTTAAAAAGCATTTGTTCAAGAACCCAGTTTGATTCTTCTTAACTTTAATATCCTGAAAATATGAAAAGACCCTAAGTGCTAAACATATTTAGTTTTAAGTAAGTCAAGCATGTATCTATGCTAAGCTAGCCTAGATTCGCACATGCGGCATAAACAAACTAATGTTTCGGCGTCTTTGTAGTAACTACTTACCAAGCAATCTGTACGTCTGATGAAGTGCAAATGCAGTGATAACACTCTTCTAACAAGAACATTAACGTGAACATGTCTGTGTTTGTGGCAGACGATCCTGGACCACATGCACCTGCGCTGTAAGTGCCACGGCCTGTCCGGCAGCTGTGAGGTGAAGACGTGCTGGTGGGCGCAGGCGGACTTCCGCACACTGGGGGATTACCTCAAGGACAAGTACGACAGCGCCTCGGAGATGATCGTGGAGAAGCACCGGGAGTCTCGGGGGTGGGTAGAGACGCTGCGGGTCAAATACGCCTTCTTCAAACACCCGACAGAGCGGGACCTCGTCTACTACGAGGGGTCGCCCAACTTCTGCGAGCCCAACACGGAGACAGGCTCCTTTGGGACCAGGGACCGTGTGTGTAACGTGTCCTCGCACGGCATAGAGGGCTGTGACCTGCTGTGCTGCGGCCGGGGACACAACACCAGGACTGAGAAGCGCAAAGAGAAGTGTCACTGCATCTTCCACTGGTGCTGCTATGTCAGCTGTCAAGAGTGCGTGCGTGTCTACGACGTCCACACGTGCAAGTGAGACCGGCCTGTCTCAGACTGTTGGACTCCTAATGCTGCCCATCCAAATCCTTCCCCGTCCACCTCCCCTGCTTCCTCTGCAAACACGGCCCTGAGCCTCAAAACGGAAGGGTCTTGGCACATTGTTGCTGAATACTTTTGTACAAATCCTGCACTAGAAATGTTGACTACTGCACCATTTCATTCAGACAAGATTAGAAGATCCTTCTATCTCACCAATGGCCCCTCTTATTTACAGGAAGCAGCTTCAGCACCCCCTCCAGACCCTGTCCCGTGCAGCATCAGGACCCCCTTCTCCCCTTTTGTCTTAATTTATTTCCTCCCCTCCAGCCATTGTTTGTGGCATGTACTCAACACTTTTACCTGTGAGATGAATGCAGTAAAAATTTCAGACTCTCTGCTTTTGTATAAAAAGCATGTTTAAACTAACACCTCATTTCTCTGGACATGTTGGCTGGTTTGTTATTAAATCAACATCCACAATATAGCCTAAAGGAAGATTTCACATTGTAACTACTGAACTTCAATAGACAGTACTGTCTGTATAACTACTGATTCTAAGTTTTGCCTTGTGTTGTCCCTGATGCCTGTATCACCAGTCAACAGTGGATGCCTGAAGATATGCTCCTGCCTGATTTTATAGCCCTGCATTTCTGAAATATTAGCTGTGGGCTGGGACTAGAGTTTTGCAGGAGGGGGCATGTGTGTGAACAAGCACGCTCATTCCGCTAAACATGAATTTGTATGCACTATCCAGTTACAGATAGGTCCATGTAGTTCAAAGCTTGTCATTTTTACTCAAAGCAGCAAACAGCCATGTAACATTATGGAGCCTTTGCAAAGCACACACTTGTCCTTTAAAGGTGCACTATGTAACTTTTTGGGTATGGTGTTCGCCATCTGCTTATCTCCATTTCCCGAAAATTTTCACGGCATGTCATTCAGTGTGTTTATCATGTATTTATTCAATTACAACCATTTTTATTGCTGTATGTACATTGAAAAATGCATTCTTGCGTGAGCAGGGGTCACCTCTCTGCAGATCTGACCTGTAACTTGGACTGGTGGTGCCATCAGCTTGTCCTGAGATTTTTAGTTTAAAACCAGTGAAGCACAAGCAGAACCATAACATCTCCATGGAGACCAACAGACATAAAAAGTTACATAGTGCACCTTTAAGCCTAACATACAGGCTACAGTCCTGTGTCAAAATTTAACAAAAACACTTTCACATATAGCTGCCACATCAATTGTCTGTTTTGTAACCTGGATCTAAATTTGGTACTTCTTTAATTCTGAGGTTAAACTAGATCTTTTCTTAATCTTAAAGGTGTACTATGTCACTTTTTCTGATTGAGAATCCACCACCTGCTTATTTCTCTCTTTGCCTGGAATGTCCCACAGTATCACGTTCAACTTATTGTTAATGCACAGGCAAAGCAATAACATCTCCACTGAGACAAGCAGGTGGTGACTGAGTAATACTCAATGATCCATTATTGACCTTCTTCAAAAATCTAAACTATAAAAACAATAAATTATTAATTCATATTTTTCACACCTCATAAAAAACCTTGGCACTGTGCTGTGACTATAAATCATCCGATTCCACTTGGGGGACTTGTGACGGCATGTGGACGCCATCAGGCAGAGTGCGTTCTGATAATTGTTTACATCTTTCCTTCACTCCAGATTTCTTCTCAGCGAGACATTTGAGGTCTTTACAAATGGCTGATTTATGAACTTGTACTCCTGTTACAAAACCCCAAAACAACTTTCTGTTTTTACTTGGTAGATACTGGAGAAGCAATAAGTTACAATTTGGTTAGTAATATGTTTTTCAGCAGCACAAATGCCAGCCCATCTGTCTTTAAAGAATTTCCCCTTGGGGATAAATAAAAGTAATTCTGATTCTGATTCTGATTCCTCTAGTAGTGTTTTAATGCAATGGTCTCCAAATTGTTCTTACATAAGGACCAGTATTAAACATCCAATTTATTTCATGGACCAGTGGAAGTGAATGGGAACGATGACAACAGTGCAAAATACACAAAAACTCTATCCATCGTCAAAGAAACATTCTTATTCCTCATGTTTTTTGGTTTACTGGGTTATTTTGGCTCCGTTTCTTTGTTGTAAAGGTGAACTATGCAACTTTTCTGGTGGAGAGTCCGCTACCTCTTTGACTCGATGTTGACGTTATGGCTTTGTCTGGATTTTTCTACAGTATGGCATTAAACATTTATCTCTACAGTAAAAATGCATGTTTTTCAAGGTATTTTTAGCTTGTTTAACGCAATACTATGGAACATTCAAGGGAATCTAACAACATCGTCAGGTAGTGGGTCCTCCACCAGAAAAGTTACATAGTGCACCTTTAATAAGATTAAAATAGTTACAAAATGACAGTAGAAAGCAAGTGTTTGAGCCTCAATCAAAAGACCGATGCCTCAAAATGCAAATTGCACTTGAATCAGTGAATGGTGTTTAACCTCATTGAAAAGTATGTGATTTATGTGTAAGAACAAGATTCAAATTATGCACTGGCTAGTAATTGAAGAAAATATTTGGATGGTTTGATGGATAGATAATGGCAGGTTGGTCCTTTGCAGTAATAAATTAGTTTTCCCTCACAACATGCCCCAACAGTCCCTTCCTCCAATCATTACATTCAACAATACAAATACTTGTTGTTAGCTTAGGCTGTTCTTTCTTTGAGACATAGCTTAGCATTGCATCTTTTTCTACCTGGACTGCGCTTCCTGTGTTCAGTTTGTTCCACAAACCCCTAAACCTTTGCTATATCCAAAGTTTTGTACAAATGTTTTAAAGTGAATAATTCCCTTTTTATTTTATAATCGTAAATGTTATGTTTTTATAAATATTATTTATTATACAATGTATATATCTGTATGACTGAACTAAGATTATATATTTGAAGAAGAAAACAGTCTCCTTGTCTTTTTGAAAAGTACACAGAATTTAGACTTCAATATTATAAGGTTAACAGGGACAAACATGTTAATGTGGGATAAACTGCCTTAGAATAATGCGAAGTTGGAAATACGAACACATATTTGGCAGAAAATATCTAGTTTAGAAAAGGGATGCCACGATTATTTAGATAATCAATAATTATTATGAAAAAAATAAAGGACTAAAAATCTGGCTGTGTATGTGTCACATTAACATTACTTTGTAAATAAAGTGAAAGTTAGTTTTTTTTTATAAAGTTGGTCACAAAGAGGAACGGTGATCTATAAGACGATGTAAGTGAAAGTAAATGAAGGGTTCCACTGTTGTTTGGTCATGGTGTCATTAATAGTGATTAAAATGTGATGTTTCTACAAAAAACCAAATCAGTTTTAACACTGAAATTTGAAATCGTGACATTCCTAGTCTAGAGTCAAATCCAGAAAAAACTTTTTTGAGACTCACAAAATCTACATTTCAGTTCTGCACTTGACAAAAAGTCTACAATCTAGAAAAGGACAAAGAGAATATGAAAAAAAAGTCACTAAAATTAGCGATTTATTGTTATGTACAAAAAGAAATATTTACCCATCTTATAAGAACTAATTCAAAACAAAACCTTTTCAAATTTACAATATAAATTTATTTGTTTAAGTGCACAATAAGAGCATAGTGTAACGTCAATAATCCATGCATCGGTCCTGGAATGCAGTTTTACATAAATACAACATGGAAACAAAACTGGATGCACAAAAGGTTCCCTGCTGTGCTTCATGTCCAGCTCTTTAATGTATAAAAAAAACCTCTAAGGAGTACTCGGGGCTTAATCAACAATCCCCCCTCATGAATTACAGTATACATATAATCTCACAAATGTTGCCTGCTGGATTTGGTTCAGCACAAAAAATGGACTGGACACTGGACTGCGAGTAGATGTCGACCTTTGCAACCTCTTTTCTCAGCCTTGTTTGGACTCCTCAGCAGCTGTTAGTGAAAGCAGACAAATCAAAGTGAGGAAGAGACGAAACAAGACATGCAGCCACAGGAGAGCACCTGTCTACTTGGCCTATTTTTAGTCAGCGCATTAACTATATACCATACGACTCAAAGCATGCAATGGAAAAGAAGATTCACCGCCGGCACAAGAGTTTACCGTAACTTGTTGTCATCTAAACGTTCGAACAGTATCAAAAGCAGTATTTGGAATTTTATTTGTTAAGAGCCATTTCTCGCACACAGCTGTATTTGACTTTATAATCTACAATGTGCAAATAGGGATAATCCTTTTTTTCATCACACTTGAGCCTGTATTATTTGTTGCTGCGGTGTTTCAAATATTTGAAGTAACAATGCATATTTTGTATTAGTTATAGATACACATGGCAGTGCATCCAAATAGGGAAAATTTAAAAACAACAACAAAGTTATTCACCAACAGACTCGGGTTGTAGTCGACTAAAGACATGCCTTATCGAACGATTAATCGAATAATAGGGGGTAGGGCAAAAATACATCAAAACTATGAAGTATCTATATTTATGTAACCCAAACTACACTCAAAAGACCCAAACTACACTCAAAACACCACAACTGCACAAGAGTTAATACAAAAACTATTTATATAGCAAAGTACTAATAAACCATGTATTTAAATGTTAGATTAAACATGATTCACAACTTCTCGTTTTTGCCATTTAACTTAACATCTTAAATAAGATAATGTGAAAATAAGTGCTTGAGTGATATTTATGTTAATTTCAGTTTATCTATACTACTAACAAGTACTTTCTTTTTCTCATTTCAAGCGCAGTAGCTCTTTTTTTGACATATTTCAAGGAACAAAATGCTTGTGTTTTTCTTACTTCTTGCTTATTTTCTTGCTTGTTTTATTAGCAAATCTAGGTTTTAGGATAAATACTTACCCCTAACTGATTGCTTAATCCAAGTATTTATTCACTTATTATTTTATTTAAGATTATATTGTAGTGCTTTTTTGTCTTTTAATCTAGATTCAATAATTGGTTGACTAAAAAAATGTTGGTCAACTAACACACCATCGACAGATTAATCGACTAAACGACGACAACAATCCAAATACACCCATAAGTCTTACCGTTAAAGGATGGATATTTTTCCTGACGTAGCTCCCTTTCATCTAAATAGGCCCAAACCTATCTCGGCCCATTCTGAAAGAAATTAATATAAAATGTGTATATTGTGTTGAAAATGCTCAGCAGTTCTGTAATAGTATAAAATATTTTTTGAAAAAGTTGTTGTTCTCACCTTCCTTCTTCTTTTAGTAGACTTATAAACTTGGCGACTCTGTATTCAGGATCCATCTGAAAGTCAAAGTTAAAATGTAGTATACAGCTCTTTATGGAGAGAATTGCAACAAACATGTAGGACACTAAAACTACATGTGTTGGAGTTCACATGTGAGTTTAAAGGACATGATTTTAAGGAGGGGCAGAGGAAGTAAAATTAATGGCAACCAGTGTAATAACTTATAGAGCAGAGTACACTGCCTGAAGCCACTGCTCTGTTGTCAGAAAAATCATGCGCCCGGTCATGAATACTGGAAAAAGATGAAAACTCAGAGCAAAGGGGTGTATTTTAGTGGAGGAGGTGTGGTGTGCAGGCTATACATGACAGCCCTGTATGTTTATCCAACTCGAACATTTTGGCTCTGCACTGTGCATCGGAACAACACACGACGATATTAGAGGTGCGCCATGTAACTTTTGTGGTTTAGGATGCACCGTCTGCTTGTGGAGATCTGTGGAGAGGCGAGCACATGCACAAAAGGAATGCATGTTTTTCAAGGTATAAAATGTGTGCAAATCCCATCAAATGCATTAAAACTGCAACTGTTCTACATGTTAAAGAGGGCTATGGAGGGCAAGGAAGGGCATCTAGTTTAAACACAATACCAAATGACTTTACATAAGCACAGATGTGATACGGTAATCCTTGTCCGGGAGTGGTCAATGGAAGAAAAAGTTTCAAAGAGTCATCTGGACAATGTTTCTGAAATCAAGACGTTTCGATACCTCAAACGATTTCTACCATACAGTTCATGCGGGGAAAATACAAAAGAAAGGTAATTGTTGCAAAATATGGAACACAAGTTAGTATAAGGTTTACTACTGGATGATAAAATTATTAAATTCTCAATGCTTTCAAACAAGGGAAAACTCAATGCCTGAACACTACATACAGCATAACATATGAGGATCCAAGAATCTGCAGTGATTTTGAGTTCTTTGTCTTATTTTTGTTTCCACAGTTTTGAGCGATTGTATTATTTTAACCTGCTAAAGTGTCTGCTCCCAGGATGACGGATGTTTACTCATTGCATTTATAATGTAAGGACAATGAACTCTGGAAAAATGTATGAAATGTGTTTTTACTAAAGACTTCTAGCTCTGGACGAAATTTATCAAGTGTTAGTTAGGAATTTTATTGGGAATTGTAGGGCTATACAACATTCCCTCTCCAAAACAAAGCTATGGCGACATAATGACTTATTTTGAAATCATACCTGAACAGCCATTTCAATGACCATTAGCAGTTTTTTAATCCCAACTGACATCGATTGACCCTTCACTTCTTTTGCTATGCTGGCACGCTCTCGGTCACTGAAACTGTCAAGCTCCTGAGGAGAACATAAATTCAAGATCAACACACAATGTAGAATGTCCAGTATGTCCGTTTACCTATCGAGTCTCTATGTCAGAAGTACAGACTGTAAATCCTGCAGTCAGATTTACCTCCAGAGCCTTGATGAGCTGCTCCCCACTGGAGATGTTGGGGATGTGGATCGTTGTACTAAACGCATCGAGCATCTCCATTTCCTGAAGCACATCTTTACGACTTGTTGTGCCAATTATAAGCAATTTACGACCCTGAAACACAAAGATTACTTATATTAGAGGAGTTTAGTTTAGTTAGAGACATTTTATTGTGACAGAGATAAACATACAAGCCATGCAAACCATAAAAAATAACCCAACAATCAAAACTGAATCTGTGCTGCCAGAGCCTTAACCTGCAAAGGGAGAAGTGTTTCTCATTCTCAGTTTATGGACAGGCCATGCCTCATGTTCAGCTCCCAAACTCCAGAATTGCCTCACTGAGCTGCAGAGGCTGCACTAGCACTGATTCATGATTCATGATTCATGGTTCATGGTTGCAGGTGGTGGGCTTTTGATAGTGACCATTCAGATCAGAGAGAGAACGCAAACTAACTTCACTTTGGAGCTGGTGCCCCAAATGTTAAGAATATGAGGCACATTCTGCTTTTTGATTGGAAATATAACATAAACAATTTGGGCATCATGTCCAATGTTTTGTAACTATGAGTAAATCAATATTACAGTTGTTCGCAAAAGTTGTATTTGAATATGATCGTATCTGGGGACACAGAGAGAGATCATGTTTATGATATTTTAAAATCAGAATTCTGTTAGTTAGGATTGTTAGTTCATGAAGCACACCAAAACAAGCACAAAGCTGACATTTAGTGGAAGTAATGATGTAATAATTATATAAAAATTGGTGGAAACCACTCCACAATTATTTGAAACTCTAGAAAGGAGAGAAAGCAGCGGCTAAAAGGAGAGCTGAAGAAAAGCTGGAGCATTGTAGCTGGACTAAGATGGATCTGAACAGGACTAAGCAGCAGAAGACGGAGGAGCACAGGAGACAGGGGGATTATGGTGGCTGCTGCCCTCCCATGGCGTGGGGGTTGTGATGCTGCATGCAGATGAGGTGCCACACAGGCGGCAGCGCTGCCAGGTCCTGGCTCTCTCACAGAGCCCTTTCTCCTGCGTGTCCCCCTGGCCTCCCCCGGCCCAGGCGCCCCGCTGGGCTCAGCGCTTTACAACCCCAGAGGAGCACTGCAGCCAGGCATTCAGCCGCCGGCCCTGCGCCACTTCTCATGCACATGCAGCCATATAGTGGGCTATACTCTCATTCACATCCTATTAACAACAGAAGTAGGTTAAAGGCACCCTTTCGGACGCACACAAACTACAACCAAAGAAACTATGAGAAATGGGATTCAAGCTCCACCATTCACAGGAGCAAAACAGGCCTGGACCAAAACACTTGCTAATAACCATACACTTGCACAGTTGTTCACACATGCCAGTAGCAGCCAAAAGCCACAAACACGTCGGATTGGCACCCATAAGATCTGCTGCCCTCTTTCTGCAACCAAAGAACTAGCAAAATTACAATGAGAATGGTACAAATAGTTTCTGTACCTTTGGTGGGGGTTTCTTCAGGAGTACCAGTAACGCTTGAAGCACCAAGTTTGAAAAACGGGGGCCAATAGGAACGTAGTCTAAAGAGGAGCAATATGAGCTTAACATCAATGAATTAAGTCTGAAATTGACTGGTAGGATTATTATTTACCCAGCAATCGTTCAATATCGTCCACAACCACACAGCTCAGCTGGGATTTGTACGCATCGTCAAAGATCTGAAACAAAGAGAAGGACTGTTTTAATTTGCATTTTACAGAAAAAAAGTTTACCTATTTTTGGAAAGCCTTTTTACCTTTTTAATGGCTTGACATTTTGCAATCTCAGAATGTCCAATCATCTTGTCCGGTGAACAGATCTTTATAAAAGGGAACTCAGACTCTTCAGATATTTTTGCTGCCAGGGCAGTTTTACCACTGTTTGGCGGACCTGCACAAGTTCAACAAATTTGTTTTAAAATATCCTCTAAATTGGTTTGACCAGCAGAGCAGTTGTTTCTGTGTAGTGTAGTCTGTACCTTCCAGTAGCACAGAGACCAGAGGAGTGCGGTCGCTGTTCTTTGTCTGCTGCACGAGCAGCTTCCCGTCCTCTAAGACCGCAGACACAAGATCTCCCCACACAATTATGCCATTCATGATGTAGCTCGCATAGTCTTCTTGGTTGGTACCAAAAGCCTGAAGGTATAAATATGAAAAATAATGAACAGATGCTTGCCTTTACAGTTTTATAGTTTGTTGTATAAATAAATGATGAGTGTATTTCACATGTATCAGAGTGCAGTGTGACTTACAGGCTTGATGTCATTGTTTAGCGAGCCTATAAAGTCCATCCTGCTGACTTGTAGTTTCTCTGCGGTGTCTGTGTCCACCTCTACTGTGCTGCTCGCCTAACAAACACAAACAAAGAAAGTCAACAAATCAGAAGTAACTTTCATTAGTGACTGAACTCAGTGACCGCAGTTCATTAAATTATGTTCTGTCATTTCAAACGTGTCAGAGGACAATGTGGTCCCTCAGAGCAGAAAGGTCAAACAGGGAGAGGGAGGGGGACAGGAACAACGTCACCACATTCAGACGTGTGTAAGGCCCTGTCCATCACATATCATCACCCTGCAATAAGAGTCCACAGGCCATAGCACTTAACAGAAGAAAACTTCACCTTATCTGTGTGTCCTGTGGAGCTGTGTGGATCTGGACCTACACACCTGATAAAACACTTTACAGAGGGCATACACGCCCCTCTGTTCTCCTGTCACCTGGGTGGCTCCTCTACCTGGCAAAGGAGCCAGTGCCCACCAGGTGTGTGGCCCACAACTAAACTCAGTAAATTAGACTAAATTAGATTAGAAACAGTTTGACCTGTGGAGTTTTATTTATATCAGACATACCATTGCACATTAAATCAGGTTAACTTGGGATTACGGCTGCAATTAATGATTATTTAACAGTGCCACTATTTTTTTTCAATAAATTAATTTGTTGTTCGAACTGCAAAAGGCCTGAAAATAGGAGATTTTCCCAAAATTTCAGAGATGACACTAAAGAGACATCGCTTAAAGCGATCCTGACTGAGTATACTTATGACCAAAATAAGTTTTTAAGCAAAAACACTAAATTTAAATTTTTCTTTGTAATTTCTCATGTAAATACTGTTCTGTTTGAGTCCTAAAACCTCTTTTCTGAAAACATGGCATGTTTTGGAATCTGTTTGAAGTCCATAACTAAAATGAATTGCTAGTGGATTAGTTGTGATTAATAGATTAATTTGTTTCAGCCCAACTTGGGATCGATCTCGTTCTTAACCCTGACAGCAGCTGACAATGTACACAATTACACGGATTTAAAAGAATTGGATGTTCACTCTAAAAAAGGAGGAAACAGGATATATCTGGTGTAGACGGACCACATTTGGCTTTAGTTCTTACCTTGATGTGCCTGTTCATGGCAGTGGACTGTGCTGCTCTCACTAGACCCTCTAACTCAGCACCACTGAAGTTTTTGGTTTCCACGGCCAACTCCTGTACATCCACATCACTTCCCAACAGGTTGTGCTGCCGCATCTTTGCCGTGTGGATGTTAAGGATCTGAACACGGCCGTTCTCGTCGGGCAATCCTGCATGACAGAATATGTTTTACTGGCTCTCTTTTACTCTTCTTTAATGTTAGTTAGTTTAATGTTTAGGTTAGTGGTCTGAACACTGCATCAACAGTTCTTACCAATCTCCATCTTCACCTCCAGCCTCCCAGGTCGGAGCAGGGCCTCGTCTATCAGGTCAGGCCTGTTGGTCATTCCTGTGGGAAAGAGATTGAGAGATAGTGACAGGTGCAGATGTTCAGGCATTTCACTTTTCTGATTATTAGAGTGGGTAATAGGATGGCAACAAATTCAAATGTTTATTTTGTCTTATTAAAACCAAATACTTAATTTACTATAAATTTCACTATTCACAGACTTCAAAAGATGTGGTGAGAGAAGAGGTTTTATGACTCAGAAAAAAAGGAATTACATCAAAATAACACAAGAAACATGTACATTTAGAGTTTTGGCTGTAATTGTAATGACCTCATGTGACTTAATTTCATTCATCTCAAATTTACAGGCTTTTCTTGATCTAAACAACTAATTGATTAATCGAAAGAATAATCGCTTGATTAATTGAATCAATAAATAATTGTCAGTTGTAGGTAGACTTACAGTAAACCTTGTAGATTCAAAATACCAGGGAAAAACTGATGATTAGAGATGACTGAATCTCACAGCCCATATTAATTTGTAAATGAGAATGTGTTCATAACTACCAGGTAAAATCGTGGTAAAACTGAACTGAATACTAAATACATAAATAATTCTACATATGAGGCATGGTTAAATGCTGATCATACCAATAACAAGGATGTTGTTGAGCTGTTCCACTCCGTCTATCTTTGACAGCAGCTGATTGACAACAGTGTCATGGACCCCTGTGCTGCCGGCCATGCTGCCACGCTGCTTACAGATGGCATCGATCTCATCAAATATTATGATGTGGAGGCCGCTGTTGGCACCGAGCTGTTGGACACACACACAGGATTTTACATTTAAATGAAGTTTTACATGACTTATTCATTTATACAACATATTATATCCCATTCTAAGGTTGCTAAATGCTTACTCCCGCCCTCACTCAATTCAACAGGGGGCAAAAGTGACAGAGCAGAGGTTTGGGGGGGTTTATCGCTCCATCTCTTGCCCTGTCAACCTGAGACGTAGCATTTAAAGCAGGTGTGGAGCTGTGCGTCTGGAGCCGGTGTGTGCCACGTTCAGATGGAGGTCAGAGCACAGTCAGCCCCTCATTAGGTGGTGAAGAGTGAGCCTCCGCTGACCGTCGTGCTGGGAATCAATGTAAAAACTGGCCCCTCTTGCCATCCTGGTCATTCACACACGTTTACCCAAAGTTATTACAGCTCTGTCTGGCTAAAGGGCAGATCGTTCAGTCAGAGAAATTAGTTTTTGAAATGTTTGTTTTAGAATTAGTCACATGATTCAATTAGGCTTTTCAAATACGATTACCCATAAAGTGTCACTATGAATGGTTTTGGTTGTGTTATATATATGTTTCGTCAGATTACAGGTGGGAAAAAAATGGCCCTACATATTGGGCAAAAGAGTCAAAATAGTTACTTACATTAGTCTGGATTCCAAAAAATAAAAACATTGATCTCCGGTATCAATTAAAACTATACAATCTAAGTCTAGATCAGGACCAAACTACCTCATAAGTAGAACTAAACCAGGACCAAGACATGACCCTTGTACTCACACATTTAGTAAGGTTTTCATAATTTACAGTTTTACATTAATTGTATCCTTATAAACAATTTCTACACTAGCACAAGAAATACATACAAAACCCAATCTCAAAATTAAAGTGGCATTAAAATTGACAATAAAATGTGTCCACTAGGGCTGTAGTCGACTTAAGAAATTCTTGGTCGACTAAAGCCCTGCCCTATTGACCGATTAGTCGACTAAAAGGGGGTGTGGTAAAAATATATAAAAACTGTGAAGTATTTCCATGCAAACTGCACTTGAAAGACCACAATTGCAGGGGAATTCATGCAAAAAACACAATTTTTACAGATAAGTACAAGGCATCTGTGTATTTATATGTTGGACTCACTCCGTATCTTCTTGTTTTTTCTGTTTTTGCCACATAAATCCTTTAAATCTAAATAAAATAATTAGTCGACTAATAAAAATGTTGGTCGACCGAGACACCATCGACCGATTCATCGACTAAAGTGTCCACTCACTCTTTTTTGCTCCTCTTCTGCATCTGCGAACAGTTTGCGGATGTTGGCCTCCGACTCTCCCACGTACTTGTTGAGTATTTCAGGGCCGTTGACGATCTTGGGTTCTCGGGCTTTGAGCATTTTACCGATCTGCCGTGCCATCAGCGTTTTACCACAGCCGGGGGGCCCGTACAGCAGGATACCCTTCACGTGTTTGCCACCTGGAGAAAAACAATGCTTTAATATTATTATCTGATCACACCACAGGCATACATTTTACACAAAGTAAAAACAAAAAACACCAGATACCAAATACGGAGCTAATTTATGTCAACTCAAACTTCCTTTTGGGCACATAAAACAGAGAACAATTAAGGTAAATTATATGTCAATACACTCCTCAAGCTCCAAGTTTAACCGTCAGTCTTGTCACTGGCCTTTTGCACCTGGTTAATGACATTTAGCCAAACTAAATGAGAGGAGACAGATAACCATCTGAACTGCCATTTGGAACTGACGAAGGAGAAGTACCAGCCGACAGGTGTGTGTGGGAAAAGAAAACAAACTGCTGCAAGTAAGGAAAGTTATTAAATGAAGCTCAGTTTCCCAGAAGGTAGAATTCAAGTTGTTCACAAAGATGACACGATCTATGGAGCTCTTGTGCAGCTTCACCGGTGGATCTGTGAGAACATTAGCCCAATATTGTGGAACAGTTCAGTTATGTTCGATACCAAAAGGAAAAAGTTACATTTATTCAGAATGTAAAGTAAAAACTACATCAATTTCTTTTATAGAACTATACATATTCCATATTTCTTTTAATGTTTAATTCACGCTAAAGTCTACAAATACAAAATCCCAACCTATTTCAATTTGGGTTGGGTTTCAGTAGTTCCCAATCGAGGACCCTAATGATTCTGCACGTTTGTTTTTTTTGCATGTATATAACATGTAACAAAAACAAGGAAGAGGCAAAAAACCCAAAAAGGCTTATATTGAACCCCCCATCTTATGAATAAATAATATTCATATATCATTGCATTTCAATCACACCTGGTCCCCCATGAAAACAAGATTCTGAATCATCAATAAATTCAAATGCATCTAAATTTATGAAATAAACATGATGGTATTTGGGTTGGGGGCTTTGTAATTTATTGATGTAACCAGTTGCGACTTTCCCTTTAGCTCAATCCACAATCAGAACAGAGGTCTCATTACAGTTGGCAGCTGGTGAGTGCCACAGGCTGCTCTATCTGTATAAGCAAAGGTCAAAGGGCAGCTCACACTCTGTTGGACACCGCCACGGACCACAGGGGGCCAGCTAGTTTAAATGGCCAGTTTTTTCTGAGTTTATATTGCCTTAACAGTAACATTTCAACTGTCTCGCTCAGCAAATAATAATGTTTTTAGGCAATATTTTAGACAAATGGATCACACCATCTATAAAACCTGCTAATCTACTGATGATCTGGAATACATGGGATTCTTCTATTTGTTTTGCAGTGCACTGTGAAGTAAATCATGTTTTTTAAAGAAGATACATTATGGAAACAAACCCTGTTCACTCATCATTAGTTCACTCAAAGTTATATTTGTGTAATCCTGTGCTTTTTTGCATTTTTGCACCCTATCTCTGCCTATTTTTCTGTACTTTCTTGTGATCCTTTAAAAAATTAAAACAAAAACTGTACCGTGGAAATTCTTCCTCAATCAAAACGTGTGAAAGAGGTGAAGCTTCTGAACTCGGTACAGTTCAAAATATAAAATAACTATCCACATATGTTATAATTTAATACTAAATACCTAAAAAAAATAAGAATATGTCTCAAATCTAATCACCATTGGAATACTTGTCAGATAATAAAAACGCAATTACAGATTTTGCTCAGCTCTACTCAACAGGTTTTTACAAGAAAAGGATTGCGTAGATTAAAAATTCCAAAGGAGTCTGACTCAATAAGATTACCAGACTTTTATTATTGTTTGTCACTGCCCTCTTCAAAATAATCTGACAGCTGACACAGAGTAATTAATGTGTGTGTACAGGGATCGCTCTGAGCCAAACCAACAAGGGCATCATTGAACTACAATCTGCTGATTCAGGGTAAGACATTTCTCACTGAAATTAGCCACAATGGTAAGTACTGTGATTTTTATTTTGGGTTATTAAAGTAAGGCTCAATTTGAAAGCTTGAGCTACAAGTGATTTACAGCATTGAGTTTCTTCCTTTTATTATCCAAATTTACACGTAGATCAAAGGAGTTTATATGGAATACTGAAGCACAATATATACAAATATTCATATTATAGCATACAATGGATATTGTGTGATCATTTTACAAAAAAGGCATAATTTATTTCTTTTAAACTGCATAGAGATGAAAAAAGCAGCAGATGAACCATGGCAAATAAGACTCAAGGGAGAGCAGCTCTTGTGAGGCGATAGCTTATAGTGAGCCGTGTCCATCTAAACAAGGAGTCATGGTGGAAGCAATTACAGTTACGGTGTGCAAATCTGATAGTACGATATTGTCACGATATTCATTTCTTGGTACAATATGTATTGACATATTTTGAAGAGGCAACCAGTTTTTGTCTAAATCAACCTTTTCCCTTTTCAAATTCCTTCACTAGTTACGATTTGTAAGTGCTTAACAACAGTTATTTCTTCATGTTGTCTGCACTAAACTGAGCACAGGATCATAGTCTGTAGTTCCCCTCAGTTTCTTTGGCCCCTGCTGTGACAAAACAGTGCATTTAAGCAAAGAAACTTGTAATTCAATTTAACGACAACGTGATATCACAAGATTTTGTTTACTGTTACATCGTAAATATTTACAGATGCACAGGGACAAGAAGCTCAAGTTAGAGGTCAGATCTGTGAAAAGGCAAGCCCACTCACAGGATTTTTTTTCAGTATTTTGTAAGCAGCAGAAGCACCTGTTAATGAATAAATGCAAGATAGATATGTTTTAACGGGAGATATTATGTAAAATGGACTTTTATGAGCTTTGAACATGTTATTACAGTGTTCCTGCTCCTGACAAGATTGCAACCAGTGGCATTGAAGAATGGGCTAAATGCAGAGGAGCAATTTCCCTACTGGGACAGGAAGGTGCACCTTACCTTACCTTCATCATTAGCTTACACAAGAGATGTAATCTGATTGATTGTTGTATGTTTAAATAATCCTATATGGTCCTGCATTTACTACCACTCAGAAAATGATCTCATGATCCCATCTTCGCTCACCGATTGGGGGTTTACTTACTCGGAATTCTAACCTCGACTCCAGATCCAGAAAACAAAATGTCTCATAGCCACTTTTCAACAATGAAACTCACATAAATGAAAATCTGCTGCTTGTTACAGTGAAATACGCTTTGAAGAGGCAGGGCTTCTCAGTTCAAAACAGTTTTTAACAGCCGTGACTTTTGACAGGTTAGACAATACATTTGCCTAAAACGTAGTGAACGTGATTATATTTAAGATTATACTAAACATTTTGGCTATGTATCCCTAGTTTGACAGATTTCGTAAAGATTAAAATGTTACTTCCTGGTTGGACATTGGCCGCAAATATGACATAGTTAGAGGTAATTCCACAACTGTTTTGAAAACAAGGGCCAAAATCCATATACATTACACAATAATTATGATTTGACAAATAATAATACTTGATAACAACTTTATTTTGTTGAATGACAAAAGATTGCGTCATTTGTGTCTAAATTGTCTCAATGGCAAGTCACTTTTTGATGACATCACAGAGGTATTCCATTTTAGAACTCAGCTCTACTTCCTATAATTTTAAGATTTTATTTTTCTAAATTTCATCACAAACTACAACTTTATAGATGTAAAACAATAATAAATAATTGCCACAGGTGCGACTCCATCAAACTGAGTCATATTTAGGAAATTTTAAGAACTTGTCATATAGACTTTAATACTAAATAATGGGGAAAAGGCATAATATGTCTTCTTTAATGTCATACTGTGGAACATTCTGGGCAAAGTAATAACCTCTACATGTAGACAAGCAGGTGAAGTTACAAAGGTTTAACACATCCTGGTCAGTGATCGTTAGACTCGATATGATCCTTACCATTATTATAAGGCAATTAGGCATACATACAGTTACACCTGATACATAAAACAAAACAAAAAACTCACCCATTTGTTCTACGATCTCTGGAGGAAAGACACGGGAGGCAAAAGCTCTTCGAAAAATGTCTGAAAACTCCTTGTCCAGTCCTCCAATACCCATCTCCTCAAAGTTCCAGTCAGGGCTGATAATGGACTGACGAGATTCACGCGCCTTTGATCTCCCTGAAAACCATGAATAAATTATTATTATTATTATTTTTAAATGACATTTTGCTCCCATGATAAAATAGAGAAACAAAAACCGTGTCAGGTGGATTAGTTGTAAGGTGTAAACTAAAAAGAAGAAAGTGCCCCCTCTTGTGTCATTAAGAAGTACTACAGTAAATAAAGCTCACATTCTTACTGGCTTTTCACTCTTTTGAGACAAGAATTCAAGCTCAAATTCAATCACAATGGAAATGTAGAAACTGAAACTGTAATACTTAATGACAAGAAATAAATTGACAATTTGCATTTAAAACAGCTCGGCAATTAATTAATTTAAGTGTTAACAACATACTGACCAGTTAGTGTTACCGAAGAGGCTTCCGACTTCTCAAAAATCACCTGGCTGTTCCCAATCAACAAACCAATTTCGATCTAAAAAATAAAATAAACAATTAATGACAATACATAGACTTGTTATGTTACTTGTTACTTATGAATGATAAAGGAAATAATTGCTAATTTCAAAAGGAGTTATAGAGTGTTATAAGTGTTATAGAAAATAGAATATATTAGTAAGTCATACCTTTTTCTTGCTGTCGGATGCTTTATTTCCTTTGAGGATGCTTGGGTCCATTGCCTCCATATCCTTCACTGTCAGGCTAAAGAGTTTGTCACAGTAACTAAACACCAACTGTGGAAAAGCAGCAAACACAAAGTCATGAAACATACCACATTTGAACAATACTATTGTGAGAAGAATTGAGTTTATTTGGTGGTGATCCTAAATGGACTGATACCTGTTGGCCAACAGTGAAGGCCTTGTTGTTGAAGTGTTGGATGAATTCGGTGTTCATTTTGTCAGTGTCGTAGGGGTTACTGTCTGCGCTCTTCTTTTGTAGGAAGTCTATTTCCATGGTCATTGTGCTTATACACTGTTTGGACTTGTCGAACCTGTAGTTTGAGACTGGAAAGAAATAGAAACAACATATTTATAGGTAATAATAGCCGAAACACGAGGACCATTAGGAGCTGAAAAGGATTTTATTAAGACCTCTCACAATATATTATGATTAGAGAGGTTTTTTGTGTGTTTCTTGTTTATTTATTTTGCTCGTTTTATCTTATTTCTGATATTATGATTGGCACAATTCAGGATAGTTTGTAATGTTATCTCCTGCCAAGTCAATCCTCAGTAACAACACATCATATCATAAACATCTTGGAAGTTTTTTTGTCAACGTTTTAGCCATAAAATCTTTAAAAGTAAGGAGCTCATTATTTTTTCTGATTAAATCCAACAGGTTAAATGTGTTTGTAAGTGAATAAACATTGCAATTAGACATCGAATTTGAACATTTATATGAGTTATTAAAGTTATTTCAAAATATACTTCCACAATATCCAAGCTTTATCAAATAATCTTTATCCACGCTTTTATAAACCATCAAAACCATAAAAAAAACAAAAAACAAAAAAAAAAACGAATGCATTTAAAACAAGAATTAGCAGGAAACAGCCATTGTTCCTTTGACTTTCAGGTAAAGCTTAGCTGACTACCACATAGTATTCTATTGAAGACATTTAAAATCTTTACGATATCATGGAGCTTTATCTAATTTTCACTCTGGATTATTTTTTCACTCCTTTATCTTTACTCCTGGGACAGTGACATAATTATCACATCACCAAAATGTAATTCGAAAAGATTATTTTTCTCAGACAGATGCGAAATGCCGCCACCTACTGGTATAATTATGATGTCGCTTAAAGTGATGCACTAAGTCTTACAACTGAAGAAAAAAGAAAAATTTAAGCTACAATAAAACACAAATATACAATATATACATCTTTGAAGGATATGGAGTAAAATAAATGCTTTAGCAACAGGACAGAATAGGGCAAAATTTAATGTGACATGTGACAAGAAAGTGTTTTAGTATATACAGTAGAGGTGAGAAAAGTAAAAAATATTAATATTGTTGCGAATGTTATTTTGAAGATATGAACGTTTTTACTATTAAGTTTATTGTTTATAGTAGGAAAATGCTACAAAATGAGCTGATAATATATAAAAATTTAAAGTAATATTGTAAACTTCCAAAAGGTGATATTTTAGCAAATTTGTGATTACTTTTTCCATTTTGACATTTCACCTCAACTAATACGTTTAAAGACATGTTTTAAAACATTTCTGTTGGATTGACAGAATTTTGTCTGATGACCGATACTCCAAAAAATATCAAGGTATTAATTTTTGTCAATATCATCCAGCCTTATGTACTAAACATTTTGACAAATCACAGCCCCAAGTAAAAAAAAAAAAAATACACAACCTCGCCCCCTGTTCATCAGCAAAAGTAAAGCATAAATGTAGGTGTATGTTCTTACCTTCTACGTCTTGTCCAATTGACAGTACTGCCCATTTTCTCTGTCAACAAACAGACAATAATTCTAACTATTAATGGGTAGCTAATAGTGAAAGCAAGTGCAAAGCAAGTGGTTAATAAAATGGTTTACGATTCATAAAGTACAAATTAGTGTTTTTTTTATTTATTTATTCATTCATACAGTTGTTTTCCTATGAATACATTTAATTCTTGTACATAAACTATATTATATTAATGAAGCATCAAAAAGTGCTTTATGAATACAAACTAAAATTTGAATAACATAGAAACACTATTTTCAAATCATGTGATCCGTAATCCAATAAAGTAATGCTTATTTTTACTATTTAGCCATTAAGTCAAAAAGAATAACGACAAAGCACAACCATTTTTGCTACAAGTGTCAGTTCAAAGTCTAGGCTAAGGCTACACATTTGAATATCACTACAACAAACAATCTGAAGAGAAAACGCAACACTGGAGTTTGCATATGATCTTTTTTCACACAAACAAGCTCCAAAGCAGCAGTAATTATTCAGTTCTTGACTGTTCAATTTGCTCTTTTTTCCCCAAGAATAGGACTGAATAAGTCAAACAATTATTTCAATAGAACTTTGAGGTTTTTAAATACATTTTAAACCCGATAGAGGTAAATATGCAGACTGAAGGTTTCAAAATATAGAATGTTTATAAATTAAGTGTATTGTTGTGTATTTCCTCTATTTTGATTTAATAATGCTGCTGTCTTTGATATAAAATGTCCTTTGGCATGAGTTTTCAGGTGCATTCACAATCACAACTAAACTGGAACTAAACCTGGATTAGTCATTTATCTATATATTCATGTATTTATCAGTGTGAAAAAAGACCAGTCTGCTGAGGTTACAGTAATACCTGGATGCTGTTGTGGTGGCCAAGATTTTAGACGAAGCAAAAGCAAACAGAGACAGTAAAGTGAGAGGAAAAGCAGTGGTACACACAGTACATGCAAAAGCCCACATTTAAGATCAGCAGAAAACAGTAGAAAAGCACAAACTTTAGAGAAGGCCGTGAGATTTCAGTATGTAAATAAATGAAATTGAACACAATTAATGCTAAGTTGTTGTTTTGCAATACAGTATATGACACAAACCTGTGGCAAACTGAAGCCGATAGCGCACGCGGTCATGCTCGGATGTGTCTTCAACGTGAAAACAAACTTCTGGGCACCATTGCGAACCATCACATGTCTAAAAGAAGAAAAGAAGGTAATGTGCAATTCTAGATAGAAGAGATTTAACTCAAACCATGGGTTCCAAAGTGATGAAAAGGTAGCACCGTTGCCATATCAATTCAACACTAAATGCTATATTGTTTGAATGGCTAAAGTCCAAAAAATATCACCTATAAACAGGAAGCTGAAATGAATTGTTCCCAGTCATTTTGAAGGTACACTATGTCACTTCACTGCAGAGGGTCCACTATACTCTTGTTTCCATGGAGACGTTATTGCTTTGCCTGGCTTCTTTCTGCATTTTTTCAAGTAGTAGTTTTTGTTGCTTAAAACAGACATTTAAAAATGTTTGACTGTGAGCGAGCTCACCTCTTTCATGCCAATTTTTTTTGTTGTTGCAGATTTTTATTTTCAACACATGGGACAAAAGTGTAAAGTAGATCAGCAGCATCTAGTGGTAATTTTGTAAACTACTCTTTACACAAGGGTGTATTTCCATTTTCTCTCTCTTTTTTTCTGGTTTGTAGACTTCGTTGTACAATACAGCACAGCATGAAATGGGGAAGAAGAGAAGAAGGGACATTCTGCAAATTGTCAGAGTCAGAAATCGAACTCACGGCACTGAGGCCGGAGCAGAGAGCCTGGCATATGTGCTGCTGCTTAGACCACTAGAGCAACCGGGCAGCACAAGGAGGTATTCCTTCTTAATATAAGTCGTGTTAACATTGTTATTATTGTGATACTCACGGTTCCAACTGTTCTCTCTCATTGACAACGGCACAATTTGTCAGTGACAGTTCATCAGTTGGGCATTTAGCCACTTGCATAATCTGTAAATCGACAAAAGACAAAATGATGGGATTTTTAATAGAAATAAAAAACAAAACAAAACATTAAAGCAGCACATTAAAAAAATCCCTCATGGATAAATAAAATATTCTGATTCCTTATAACCATGTATTAAGAATAGAAAAACTAATGGGGTTAGTTATGCTGAATAAATTGACTAATTGTTACATGTAGTACATGCATGTCATGACTGATTAAGTGACAACAAGATTGTTCAGGTCAAAATATAATAATAAGAACTAATAAAAAGTAATAATCGTGATAATTTTAGAAGTTAATGTTGGTGATTTCAGTTCAATCTGTACTCCAAACCTAAACATGATGTGTTTTTTTTTAACTGGATGTTTCTTTACTTTATCATTTAGATAAATAGTAAAAAATCTGTTAGACAATGTGAATTAAAGTGAATTCAGGATTTCACTGTTATTCGGTCCTGTTGTCAATATTCGTGACCTCTTGTAGGAGGAATAAAGTTGCTAAGGCTGAGCATGATCCATCTCTCATTACTGTTCCTATGGAGATGTGGTTAGTCTGTGAAATCTCTGGTCTGTATTTGTAGCTTCATAATGAGTTTCTAGTAATTTCTAGTAATACTTAATGTACATTATGAGGTCATTGGCCTGTGCTGAGTAGAAACAACAAAGTAAAAACATCTGCCATGCATATTTATACACACATACCCACATCTAAGTTACTTTATTATTAACACAAAAGCTTGACACGGTCTCTTTCTACCTCTCGGTTAATATAGCTAAAGCTGTACTGATGCAGCGGATTGGTGCTTATTTTGCATAGGGCACATCATTTGTTTACACTGCTAAAAGCCGCTGACGTTGGAAGTGCGCTGCTGTTAAACTTCCTTCATTTTGCTTTAGCATAGCATGTGAAACAAGGGGCTGTATTCATTGTGTCACTGAAAGAAATACACCAATGTGGATAAATGGAAATGCGACAATGGGAGCAATCTTTTCTGCAAACATACGAGTTTAAAAGTATCTTAAAATTAAAAGAGCAGATGTATAGTTTTTTTATGCTAGCAGCTGGTCTGGTCATGGGATGTCCTTTTCCGGGCTGATTACGAAGTTTTGAATGACACTTGATTCTGCCACACAGGCTACTGTAGTGCTGGCTACAACTAGCTACAACAAATGACGCTCCCTCTGATAAACAGTAGACCTTTTATAATCGCTTAATCTAAACATTTTATAGAGTGAGTTTTTGGGTATTTTCTACTTACCCTAACGGCCATCCTTGTGCTTTAATTCACTCTTGTTCAAGTGTAAGATCCGCTGACAGTCGCTGGAAACACAGAAGAGTTGGATCCTGGGCGGGAGCTCCTGCGGCCACGTCATCACGTACACGTCACGTACTTTCCGCACTGTCTTTCTTGTACTTGATAATAATAACAGTAATAATAAATATGCATATAAAATAACAATCGTCATCATAATTATAATAATCCTGTAAATATTACTATAGTATTATTATTTTTGATAGTGACAGAAAAAAAAAACATCTGTAAATAGCAGTGTGCTCATTTTTAATGATGCTAAAATAACATGAGTTTCAAGTTAGCATTGTTTTGTGGTGAAAATCAAACTCCCAAATGGGTCGATGAACGCTCATTTGATCAGACATCTGAAAAGGTGTCTTTTAAAGCAATTTTGTATTTTTCCTGCGTTTAATCTAAAAATATGTTACCTATTGTGTACTAAAACAAATTCTCATCCACATACTACTGTAGCTACTAAATAACAGAGGACCATAGTCATTAAAATACAAAATATTTATTTTGAAAATGCCTTTAGAAGAGAAACAGAACCAAAATAAAATGAAACCAAATCAAAACCATACAAACGGTTTGGTTACTAGCATACCACACTAGTGCTAGGAACTAACGATGAAGAATTGCACACTTGGGAAAACTCATCAAAAGCTGAGAGGTTCAGAACCCTCGACTCTGCCCTTTTGTGCAACATTTCACCAAGAGGCAAAGCTAGTGCCCAAAAGTGGCACTAGTGGTGACATGGCATCCTGTTTCTTATATAAACTTACACAAGCAGGTGCAGGACATGTGGCAACCAGTCAGATTTAGATTCAAAATTATTAACAAAACAAAAAAACACAAAATCCGAAACAAAGTGTTTAATACATATCTGAAATACAGTGGGGTCTTAACTGTTGGCATTGATATGGAAATGAACTGAGCCTAGAGGGAGCTCTTCAGACAAAATTTCAACATCCAAAAGAAGTATCCCAACTTTCCAAAAATGGAGCAGTGTGCTTCTGAAAGATATTGATGAGTGAAAAGCCCTGTTCTTCCTTACAACAATAGCAGAGTGAGGCTGTCAATGTTGTAGTGAAGATCAACCTCATGCGAAAGATATATGTATTCTTTAAACCTTTGAATAGTTTTATTGTGGTTGTACAATATTCCCTGATGGCCTGAGGTGGCCGCTGAGTGTTACAGAATCCTGAAGACTTATCAAAACCAAAAAAAAGAATAAAACAGGTGATGAAACTGCCCATAGACAGGACAGAGAGTTTGATGGGGGAATCCTGTTTGTTGCAGTTCATGGGACGTTGTGGCTCTCCCTTGTCCCCTTCATAAAATGTTACACGCTGGTCAAACACACACAGTTCCTCCATCACATGGGACATAGTAATCTGCTCTGTGTGGAAAAAAAACAATCAAATCAGAATCAGAAATGCCTTAAAAGTAGCTATACAAGTCTACAACTATACTATTTTTACCTATGTTAACTTCTTGGCTTTGTTGTAAAGCGAGTCCACAACTTTGCTCATGTTCTGAATTGTTTCCAAGGCTGCCTCGTATGTTTTGTCGACTGGAGGTTCTTCAAATATGATCAATACACCTTCACCCTGGTCAAGGATTCCTGTAATGTGGTCAGAAAAAGTAAAAAAAAAATGTTGTGTTTTGGTTTTAAAAAAGGCAGCTTAGGTTTTAAAGCAGTACATACCGTGAAACTTTTTGTCCAGGATCATCTGTGATAGTTTCCTCTCTACGTCTCCCTATGTGGACACAAACAGGCAACATAAGAATTTAAAATGTTGAAAGTTTTTTTTTTTTTTTTAAACATACACACATTATATATATATATATATATATATATTAATTACACACACACACATATACACACACACACGTGTATTTCTATCTCTCACCTTTGACAATTTGATTAAACTGGATATGTGTTCTATCTGCAGAAATATAAACATGTTAGAAATAATGATTGCCTGCAAAAATAAAAAATTTGATGAGGATAATTTGTTAGTACCTGTACTCTGGAAAATGGTTCAATGACTCGAATAAGGTTCTGCTCCAGCAGGTTGTCGTACAGCTTGGCCAGGTGAGTGTTTATGATCGGGTCATCCCGCAGTTCAGCTTTGTACTCTGTTAGGGCCTAGGGAAATTTCAACAAGTTGAAAGGCTGAAATTGAACCATGCCATGGAAATGAATATCCACACAAAATAGAAAAAGAAAAAGAAAGAATATTACCAGTCAAAGTTCTTACCTTTTCAAAGTCTGCTAATGATCTGTTCTTACTGGCCTGGGCAACACATTTCAGTGCATCTGTCTAAAATATAAAAACAAGAAAATTGTTATGTAAAAAGAATTGTAGAAAAAGTGACTGTACATGAAAACTGATATTCACCTGGCGACCAGCATATCGCAGTGCTAGTTTACCACTGATCAAAGCTTGTACCTCCTCTGGTCTACAAAACAATACATTGAAAAACCCATCAGACTATTTGCAGTGTACACAGTTGGGTTAGTGCAAACATTATAACACAGCCCTGCATTCCTTAGAGGGAATTTACCTAACCCTGCTCAAGTGGATCAAAGCAGCGTTTACCCTAACCCAAGTTAAAATATGGAAAGAACAAAATCGTTAGACCATCAACTTAAGTCAGAATCTGCTCTAAGATACTTTGTCACCTGATGGGAAAGGTAGAAGCTGTCAGTTTTTTTACGTGGCAGAATTGTTGAGCCAAACACGAGCAACACTTGGTCTTCAAGAAACATGGGACATACAGAGGCATGACTGAAGGCCCTTTTCTGTGGTGATGACTTTCTTTCAATAGGACAACGCAACAACTCCCAACCATTACCTGGCCGAGACTTCATGCCTCCGTGATAGATGACAAACTGTCATGTCATAAAACAGTTTGAGTTCTTAAACTTGTTTGTTTCCTGCCATTTTCTATTGGAAAATTATTGATCCAACTGCACAACATGTACTTATTCGTTGCTCTTAAAACGTCTCCAAAGAGTAAAATACTGTATCAGTTACTCACGAGTTGAGGACAATTTTGCAGAGGAGCATGTATTTGAGTGATGTGATGGCTCTGGGGCTGTCGATGGAGTCATAGCCTTCAAAAGCTTCAAAGAAGTAGGAGTAGGCAGTTTTCCAGTCCTTCTCCTCAGCTGCATGGATGATCCCTGTAACAGAGATTTCTGAGATTCAGAGATTCTGCATCCAAGATAAAACCATATCGCTAAAAAAGCCATCAGGGTTGCAAAATGGCCTGACCTGACTGCATATCTAGAGCTGCCTGGAGCTTTGGTGGACAGTAGATTGCGTTGGCGGTGGTCCTGGCGGATGTGAGGGCAGCACGGGCCTTGGGGAGATTACTGAGAGCGTGGTACGTCTTGCTCTCCAGCAGCTGAACCTCGACGAGCAGAGCTTTGTCATCCATCTTTTTCAACTCTTGCAGCAACTGCGAGCCTGAAACCAAGAGCAGAGAAAGTATAGTATTACACTGTAATACTAAATACCTATAGCAAGAGAATTATAATGGATAATAAATCAAACCTACCAAGTGCCAATGCCTCCTGATACCTTTTGGTGTCAAAATAGAGCGAGATCAGACGTGCCTAAAAGAAAAACAAATTCAGTGAGTGAAAATCAGCTGTTTGGGTAGACTCTAGCTCTAGTTAAAAGAAATTACAAGAAATCAACTCCTTTTAGGCAAAACTCTGCAAATGAAAGTAAAGCCTCATTAAGTTACTACCAATTGGCAAAATGCTGCTTTGTCACGAGAGCTCAGCATAACTTAACGCCAGCCTCTCTAAATGAGCCAGAAAATTGCAAACAAGTCTTTCACGCCATCCTTCATCAAAATGAGGAAGCATTAAGAAAAGTTGACGGTAAACAAATGTTCACCCTAAAACGCAGCTCACCTCCAAAGCTTGTCGTAGGAAGGTCCTTTTCTCGGCCTTGGCCCACTCAATGCACTCAAGACACAGCTCCACTTCCTGTCCTGTAGCTGCCTCCATGTCCAGAAAGAGGTCGAGCAGAGAGCGCACTAGTCTGGCTGCCTTGGCCTTGCTGATGGAAATCAAGAAAGGCCGGACGAACTTCAACAGGCCTCCCAGTTCTAAAAGAAGCATACGAGGTTCAATTGAAACATCTACTGTCACAGCTCTAGTATTTGTTTATTTTGTTTACAAAGAGGGTTTAAATAGTCACCTGCAGCCTGACCCGTCTTGGCCAGGAGTGTCCCCAGCTCCAGGATGCTCTGTTCTTTAACCCTGACAGCTTCCTCATCATTCTCTTGGACATCTCTTCTCACTATTATACAAAACATGCACATCAATTATTTTAAAAACTTTAGATGTTAAACTAGGGCATGGCAGTTTACACCCGCACTAACTGAGATTGATAGTCTGTGTGTCTAAACATCTACCGGTATATGCTTGTGTTTGGTTTTGTTTTGTTAAATCGCAAAATCCTCAGCCAACGCTTTCACTAGTTTCATGTGGTTTGGAGCAGAGTTTAACTTTGGAGAAATAAATTACTACTACTACTACTACTATTTTTGTTTTCAAGGCAATGATTAAAACTCTGTCTTGTTCACGTTCATGAAATCAATACTGTATGTTGTTTTATTTGTTTTTTGATAACAAAATAAAACCAGCATAAACTGAGGTTGATAAATCTGACAGGGCAAAAAATTTTTTATCTTTTTTTTATTGATACATTTTTTGTTTATATTGCCAAGCCCTAAATTAAACTTTTCAGTAGAGGACAGTGTTTCTTCCCTTGGACAGCATTTTAGCCATGAACATGCAGATGTTAAATGTAACAATCAGGAATATTATAAATAACATTTAATATAAGCTGGTAGTATATGCAGCTGAGTTTATCATTTGATGTTTTTATATGTGGTTTGAGGTGGGACCAATGACATTAAGGATAAGATTGCTAGTAATAATTAACTTATGTGAGATAGCAGTTTGACAATAATGGTCACCGACATCTTACTTACAGCAGTCATAAGTTCCATAGAAACAAACAAAAGCTCATGACAGAAGTAGAGATTGTGTGGACATAAACAGTGCGTCTGAGCAGTGAGGTATTGACAGCTACTGGAGGCTAGTGTGACAAGGCAATTTGAGGACAGAGTTGCCTTGAGTTATCGAGAGAAACACGTGAAAACACCATTGCGTAATGTAAAGTTAAATTTCATAAGTCTACGATGTTAATTTTACCCAATGACTGAAAGCTGTTAATTTAGTTGACAACATATAAGGAGTTGGACACAGTCAGACGCTTGTGACAACAGGCTAGCGTTAGCAGAGCCATGCTAACGGCCTTTAACTCAACCAGAGCTGGCATTGTGAACTAACCACACGCCATAAAGAATAATATTATCACACAGATCGCTTTCAAAGACAGCATTTGACTTGTTGACCTCTCACATTCAGGCCTAAAGTTGGCCCCGTAGCAAAGTAGCGGTTAAAGCCCGTCCGCTGTACAGTGAGTCAGCACGGCTCTCACCGGCACTGCCGAGGCGCTAGCAGCTACTGCCCCGGTCAAAATCTAAACACTCAAACAACCCTACACCTTTCACATCATGTCATAGACCGAAATACAAAATCACACTTGCCGATTGAGTGGAGAATATCGATAGAGGCGTTGCGATCCGTGCTAATGAGAGACTGTGCTCTCTGAAACTCAACCACCGCTGCAGCCGCCATCTTCCTTATTCAAATGCTGCCTGAATGAAACCTACGTACGCCGACTACGTTACCTAGCGGTGTGACGTAAGCGCGCCGCTGGCATGTCGGGAGGCAGAGACTGTTGGGAAATGTAGTCACCCCAAACATTGATTTGTAGGAACTACTGTAACCCCCAATGTGTTGTTATCATACATTTGGTAGATATTTTTAAGACTTTAAACAATTCGGTATTCTGAATAATGTATTTAAGGACACGGGAATAGAAGGTATTATAAAAAGTAACAAATAGAATATCATGCATACTCATTAACCTATTATATCCTAATTATTCCTCTGTAAGCCTATTAGCCTTTGGGTATTCAATCATTAATGAAACCAAGCCTATTTGATATGATATTTGTTATTTTGGTCCCAAAAGGCCATTTTCCCCTTATAAAGACCATATCCTGAAGCAAAAATAGGCTCACTTCATAAGTTGCCTATAGTTCAGGGTTCATCGGGTTCGATCGGCTGCCTGTGCTTCTCATAGTGTTAAGCAAAAACAGAGCGCAGAGCGGCGCCCCTCCACCGTTTTTGCGTCAGCTCCTGTTTCTGTCTCAAGCACACAGCAGCAGCAGTCCTCTCAGCATCCGCATCTGAGGCAGCGAGGACCAGGATCACATCTTCATCTGAGCATCCATTCCGCTGCTGTGCGCTGCACTGTGCATCACAGGCGCGGTGCTCTCGCCTCCACTCGGATAATATAGGCCTATTTTGCTCCATCTACCACCGAGATGGTTTGAGCTTGCTCGGAAGGTATTCATTTTTTTTTAACGGAAAACAGGTTTTACTGGGAGAGGAAAGGAACATCGAAATAACCCTCTTATTTTCATCGCGAGCAACAGATCTGGTGAGTACAGTATCTTATAACCCACGCTCTATCTCTATTTGGTTCATGTTTAAGAATATTTACGCTTAATTATTGCAGTCATTTAATACAGAGTTTAAAAATAGAGAATCCTGATGGATTTTCAGATAGCCCGTGATTCGTCTTATTATGGCAAATTTGCCATCCTGTAACCCACCCTATCTTTGCAGCAATGGCCAAGTATCGTAATGTTACTATAATCATCTCAACTTTTACACACCATTATATAATTGAGTACTTTATCTAAATTAAAGGTAGGAAGGCTTTTTCAGTCGAGGCAAAGCCACCGCCTAATGTGCTGCGAGGCTTCGACGCTCCTCTCAGCTTCGGTACCTTGGAGAGCTCCCAATGTACACAGCCTCTTCTTGAAGAAAGCATGCCCGATTATTGTGAGAATTATATTATTGTACTATAATTTTAAACATGAACATTGCTATTTTAATGGACCAGGATTTAGCAGTGTTCTTTCTGCATAAGAGTATAAACTACGGGGCTGTGCGACACTGCAGCGTTGATAACGCCTCTTATGCATTCCCCAAATATTAGTCTATTAATGCACGCTTTTTGTCAAATTAGAGTAGTGTTTTGGCTTTAGTCTTTTTCTTGGATCCAAAATACAGTAAAAGCACAGCTCGACCTTCACCTGTGCCTACTGGATTATTGTTTACGGTACGAGCTTCCATCTTAGTGAAGGGGGTGGTGCTTCCCTCACTCAGGCTTGGCGGCCATTGCTATAAAATATGTATTTTCTTATCAAATATATATATGGATTCACTAGGAGAGCTTGAAATGCACGAATGTAATAGTGATGTCATTTTCTATAAATAACTTTTTAGCATATAATACCATGTCCGTTTGGCTGATGTAAGTGAATAATAAAAGTGAGCTCATGTAATGTATGCAAATAGCCTTACAGTGAGATGGCACAGTGAGATGGTTTCCTGCTCTATGCACACAGCACTGGTGGATCTATACAATCTGAATTCATTAAGTTAAGCTATATGCTGATCCATCCCACCACTTACTGAGTCAAATCAATATTGGTAATAAGCCTGAGGCTTTGTCAGATGGAGCACTTTTGCACTCATTAATGAGGGCACTGCAGACAGTATAGGAGACCGTATGTGCTGTATGTACATTTATGTATGTAATGCGTATATATGTTCTATATGGGAGACTTATCTTGTATGCTGTGCTGTGTTTTCAGACACATTTGGACATCATCTGGACTCCTTTAGATGATCTGCGAAACTCTGTAACTCCAGGACGAGGTTCTGCAACCCCCAGGTTCTCCTTGTTTCTCCAAATCCCTGGACGCCTTCTCCTCCTCCACTGAGTTACCATGGGAACCGTGCTGTCTCTGTCCCCCAGCTACCGTAAGGCGGCGCTGTTTGAGGATGGGCCTGCTACAGTGGGCCACTACACAGCTGTCCAGAACAGCAAGAACGCCAAAGACAAGAACTTGAAGCGACACTCGCTCATCAATGTTTTGCCCTGGAAACGCATCGTGGCGGTGTCGGCCAAAAAGAAAGGCTCCAAGAAGGTCCAACCCAACGGCACCTACCAAAACAATGTGACACACCTCAACAATGAGAACCTGAAGAAGTCCCAGTCATGTGCCAACCTGTCCACCTTCACCCAGGACCAGAGCACCCCTTCACTGAACAAAAACTCCAACAACACAGTGTCGTCAGTGAAGAAGGCACCTCTCACTAACTCCAATGTGGCACCAGGGACCCCCAAAAGGGTGATCGTCCAGGCTTCCACCAGCGAGCTGCTGCGCTGCCTAGGGGAGTTCTTGTGTCGACGCTGCTATCGACTCAAACACCTCTCTCCCACTGACCCAGTACTGTGGCTGCGCAGTGTGGACCGTTCGCTCTTGCTCCAGGGTTGGCAAGACCAAGGCTTCATCACGCCAGCCAATGTCGTCTTCGTCTACATGCTGTGCCGTGATGTCGTATCCTCAGAAGTGGCAACCGAACATGAGCTCCAAGCCGTGCTCCTCACCTGCCTCTACTTGTCCTACTCGTACATGGGCAATGAGATCTCCTATCCGCTTAAACCTTTTCTGGTGGAGTCGTCCAAGGAGACGTTCTGGGACCGCTGCCTCTCCATAATAAATCTGATGAGCGCCAAGATGCTGCAAATCAACTCGGATCCGCACTACTTCACCCAGGTGTTCGCCGACCTCAAGAACGAGAGCCAGAAGGAGGAGGAGAGAAGCCGCCTGCTCATCGGCCTGGACCGGTGAGGGGATGCCTGGGGGGTGATCTAGGGAGGGTAACTTTATCCAGGGGATAGACAGGGGTACGCTAGTCTGGCATTCTGATTGGTGTATATGGGTATTTCTAATGTTATTGTTATGGTTGAAGAAGAGAGGCCGTGCAAACTCACTTTGTCTTTAAAGTAACAACACTGAGGACATACATTTGCTAATGGAGATTGTAATTTTGATTCCAAACTATAGATATTTTAAAAAGTCATCTGAAATTAGGCCTATATGAATTTTAAAGTTGCCTATATTTTTATTACCTGAATTAGGACTAAATAAAGATTAAACTATTCATAGAAATGTTTAACATTAAGTGGTTTAAAATTGCTTCAACATTTCTCAAAGAAATGGACCTGAGAATGAAAGCCTTTTTGACAGTCAAAAATGCCAGACTTGGGTACGTCCGTTTCTTAGTACACATATATTTATCTATATTAAACATAGTGATTAGAAAAAGGGGGAAACATACATCTACAGCTATGAATGTGGACTGAGCTGCTTGGACCAGACCAGTGACCATGTGACTGTTGTGCTGCCCCCTGCAGGAGGGTGAGGGCCATTGCCTGACTGACCACTGCGTGATGATCCAGTCTCCGCTTTGAGACTACCAACTCCTTCTACTCTTTCAATCCATGGATCCAACTTGGGGACATTTTGGCATATCTGGCCGGGAAGTGGATGACCAATGAAGGGGAATCTACTGTTTTTCATGGCTTTGTTTGTAGCTCTGGACAGAATAGTGGCCAAAATGGATAATCAAAAACTCTGTTGGACTATAATGACCACTCGAGGATCTTACAGTATGCATTATAAGTCATACTGTCTAGAAAGACCTTTATTTTCATCTAGAAAAGTGGATGTTTCACGCTCCCAAAAGGCCAAATTTGACCTCACGGAGATTGCTTATTTATTGCTCTTCTTTCATTTTTATTTATTTAAAGATGTAAAGATGTTTTTTGCACGTGTGCCATGCAGTTTTACCAAAATTCTGCGTCTTTTTACTTGAGTTGCGTTTTTAGAGAATGCTGTGAACAAAAGTGACATACGTTTATTTAGCTCTGCTTGCTACAATAGACTCTTTGGTTTGCGAGGGGATTATTTCTGTTGTGTTTTTTTTTTTTTTTTTTTTTGTACATTTTGGAATGATTTATGTGAATTCAGCATAGAAAATGTTAAAACAGTGCCATATCAGGTTTGAGAAGGGATTTTCATCTAGTAATAAGATACACCTTATATTATTGCCATTATGTATTTATTGTTTGGGCACATTCATGGTAAGTGAAAGGAAGTAAGAGATTGATGGATTGTGTTAAGGATGCTAAGTGTGCCTACTTTTGGTGGGAATGAAGATGAAGGTTGTAAAAATGAACAATAGCCTGCAAAATCCAAAATCGGACCACACCAAAGGCATACACTGCTGACTTGATCCTAAAATAACCCAGAGTTTTCCCTGCGACACTGGCCTACATGAGGAACTATGGCAACCTGCCGTCTCCCATATCAAGGACAAAGCACAGTCAAGTTTGAAAGCTGTAAATGTGTCTTGTTGTTTTGCGGTAAAGCACATTTAAGTATCAAAAGAGAGGACAGTTTTCTATGGCCTGGAGACTGCAGCTTCTCATAGGATCAATATGACGATGTACAATTGTTGCCAGTATCCCAACTGAGTTTTGAGCTAGTTATACCTGGACAAGATTAGCTCAATACAATACAACGGAATCAACCTTAATATATGGTACTGGGCAAAGTATTAGCTTGTAATGGGCAATAAACTGATATTTCAAAAAGTGCACTTGTATACATGGGGTGACCACTTCAGTATGCAAATATTACTCTTTTTACCATGCGGCACCAGTGAAACGGTGGGACAATATTTAAACAAGAGAGAAGTGGTCACCCTGAGCATAGACATAAAGAGCATAGACTTCTGACTATCTATCTTATCTCGCAATGGGAAAGATTTACTTCTCAGATCTAGACGCAGAAATGGTTTACCCACTGACCCATAAAATCCTTGCCTAACATTTTGAAAATATTGTACAATTGTATTCTAGTCAAAATGGCAGTGTTTGCTTTCTTTATAATAGAAGACATTGGAAGCGTAGTTTTGAAGGGCTGCGACAGAAGCAGGAAGATGGGTTCAAAAGATCAAATTCACGAAACGTGCCATCCTTAAGTTTCCACACTGACATCACTCAATGGTTGTTTGAATACTTTCAACTATAAATATAATAAAAAAAAGATTCAAGTAATAGTTAAAAGATTCAATTCTTTTTCTGTATCTTGTTGCGTACTTTGTAGAATAAGGGAGTGAGTGAGTGAGTGAGAGAGTGGATGTGTCAACTTTTATGAAACAAATGTGTGAAGTGTTTTTATTATGGACATTGGAACAGAGGAGGAGGAACGGGGGGTAGACGCTGTTCAATACGTTTTTGGAAAAAGACAAAAAAAGCTCTTGCTGTAACTTAAACCTCTTTTTTCAGTTTATTTGGGCTTATTTTATTTATTTTTGTACTGTGATGGAAAATAAAATGCACTGATCGTTCAAGGTTGAGGTGGTGTCTTTATTTTACCACAAATCCATGTATTTTGTGTAATATTATGTAGTCTTCATGTCTCCGTTAAGATCAGGGTGTAGCTGATCCTTATAGTTACCAGACAGTGTTAAGTGTGGATAATGGTCAGTTCATCACAGGGCTAATAAAGAGATCTTAATGTTTGACAAATTTACTCTCACATTCATTCACTGGCACAGGGAGAATATTGCTTCCCATGAGTGGTTTCCCTCCCAAATAAACAGCATTTTGCAGTATTTTACAGCCCCAACATTACAGCCTAATGTTGAATACATATAGATTTATGGATTAGATCGTTGTGAGGATCCAAAAGAAATGTGTTTTTTTTCTGATTGGTTAAAATGACACTAAGAGTCCTATTTTAAGAATGTGTTTATTCATATGGATTACTTCTGCAAAATAGATAGAAGAAAAGACTTCGAAGCTAGCTATCTGGACAGTTTTTGAACTCAAGACACTGATTTGCTTGTGTTCTAATCAAACAAGGATGAAACAGGGAAAAAAAAAAAACTATAACCAAATTATTAAATACGTCAAATACGTTTTATTACAGAGGCACTGTAGAGTTGTTGTTGGATTCGAATCCAGTTTTAAAGCTGCATTACCCTACTTTTTTCTCGTCAATAGATTCATTTTGAGCTCATAAAGTGTTTTGTAAAAGTTGCACTGTGTCAAAATCTGACTACTCAAATTGTGAAACATTCCATCAGTGCAATAGAGCCATGTGCGTTGACGCTTTGAGATGAGAGCTGACTGTGCAATAAAATGATCATGCATGACTTTGATAGACCTACTTTCTCCTTTCACAATTTGAAAATGAGGTACTCCAGCTTTAATGTCATTAATGTCAATGCATTAGTCAGAGTTTTAGACCCAATGAGGAGCTTCCTTCGCTGCAGTGAATGGCAGCACACAGCAGTGGGTCAGAGGTGGCCAGTGATGACGCAGAAAAAGCGAGATGTCACGCCAACCGTGGAGCCATGTCAAAGCAGCTGTTAACAAGTGGGATAATGAATGTCAATTAAAGTACCTGAACATTAAAGTCAACCACTTCTTGAAGGTGTAAGATTTCACACTTGCACTGACCAACAGAAAAAGACAGTTGCTTGCTCAAATAGATTTATTAATGAAATGATTATTGAAACATAATGGATACCAACTGCACAAAACAACATGACATTGATGTTATAAAACGCGGTATACAACATTGAAAAATTAACAGAAATACACAATTTAACTTGAAATTAGGCACGTAGTAAATCAGCATTTTAACTGAGAAATATTTGTAATAATCAACATAACATGAAGTTGCTTTGGCTGGTGTGACATTGTGAAAGCAAACGGGCTCATGTGCACAGCAGTGTGTTGGCTAGCTAACTGGTTCGCACAGCTAACGCAAACTTTTATTAAAATGTGAAATAAAAAGAAATATCGAATTAAATAGTAAAGCAATGATTAGCTGATTGTTTCCATTTATAGATTACTTCAGTTTGTCATTTTAATTTGTTTTATTTTTTAATATTCATTATGCCTCAAAATTAGCATTAGCATTTAACATGTTGTCAGTGACATTCACCCATGGGTCACTGTCTTTGCCTAATCTTTAAGTATTTATTCATTTTAGCACGACTCGGCAAAAACTCCATGGAAAAAGAACTGGACAGGAAGTAGTGGCGCTAACACTGAGCTAGCGGAGTGCTGTTGTGCACAGAGCCTATTGAAAAACTATATATTTAGCTTAACGGGAGAAAACAATGGCACAGTTTGCTTTATATAGTGGAGTAATTAGGAAAAGCCTGTTAGTGGGTTGTGTATTCCCTTGACCAATCAATATTATGGAAATTAAGACGCCTATTCAACACATTTATCCTACTCTTAGCCTGAGTCTTAAAAAGCGATTTGCTGGTGTATTCCCTCTTTTGTTTCTACTTCCTTTTGGGCAAAACAACAGCTCAAAAGAGAGGATGAAGAAAATGTGGAGTGGAGGGACTGGAGGGATAAGCCAGTCTCGACCGGGCACAAAGTCAAATAACACGCAATATAGGCACAAAGTATTACAGAAAAGAAAGAGAGAGTGTGATCCTTTGTTCATCCACAACCCTGGTATCCTGGAATAAAGCGCTGCAAGGAGCACTGAAGTGAGACGTGATATGCAGTGTAGGCTAATGATGATGGTGGATAGAGGGGAGAGGAGGCCTATGGGACAGAACTAGGCTGGAGGATAAAAAAGATACACATTCGCCCCATTCAAACTCCCTTATTATTACTGCTATTACCAGCAGCGTTTTAACAACTTCATACAGAGACAAGAGGACAAGGTTGTTTAGCTGCAAGGTAGAGTGGACGGTGATTATACTAATTTAGATAAATGACTTATTCGTGACAATTAGGTATGCCGATGCAGTTAACAAGTTAGCCTTAATGTGGTGGAGTAATAGCAACTGGGACAGACACCAAGGGAGAGTGGATTGGTATCCTTAGGCGAGAGCGTCTTGCCAAGATGTTCAAAGAGTATTAACTAGCAGCTGGAAGGAGCGGACGGTATTGGACATTGGTGAAAAGTAGGCTTGAAGAAAAGAGTGGCTCAAAACTTGGACATCTTCAAAAATGGTTTGTTTCTGAGATAGATTCTTAAAATGTAAATAATGGATGGTGCCCATGATTACACACACAATACTGAATAAAGACCAATTGTAAATGATGAAAATTTGCTAATTTCATCGATCAAATCTTGTGAATGATCAGGAAACGAAAATGTAATAAATATATTGCACATTAAAGAGATTGAATGATTATGGTTGGAAAATGTTGTTTATCATGATGTCGTATAATAGCATGGTCAATTATATGGGTTTGTTGTAAGGTGAAAGAGCATGTTAGTAGTGGACAAAAAGTAAAAGTAAATATTTGGAAGAAAAAAAAAAGCACCAAAAATTTGTGTTGGATAATATTGCAAAAACAACAGACTGTAACTGACATTTTGATAAATACAGAGCTAAATCTACACCTGGAGTGCTTAAGTGGCAAGTAATGACTGAAAGTTTTTTGTGATGAAACTCTATATGAGATCCTAAATGTCTCATTTTAAACCTTTATTGCTGGTCTCAAACCCTGTTGTTTCTAATAAAGGGTATTTGTTAAATAACAGGCTTTTTCCAAGGAATGGGTTAAGTCATTAGGCAATTCAATTAACAGAAAAAGAAAAAAAAAACATTAAAACAAACTGATTATACTGAACTGGCCCCAAACACAATGGCTGTACGTCATATGGATCAAATATAAACATATGCATTTAACATACATAATTTTGTTCTGGTACATCCATCATAGGAGTATAAGTGCGTGTCATACACATAGTCCTTGCATATATTCTTACTAAATATATAATTAGAAAAGTTTTTAAAGTATAGCAGTAAATATAGATACGCAGAAATTAAATTACTATATATTTTGCATGTACGGCAATGCAGTGTCAAGGATATGCTCAACACATCCCAAACTACACAACATTTCAATAAGGAACAGAAACAACAATCAATTTCCCATATGTGACTGTAAACACATAAGACTATATATTCTTTTCATTGTTTACCATCCAGGTACAAAGTCAATTACAATATGCCCTTTTTCTCAAGCTGTCCGTTCATTTACGAGGAATTTCAGGTTTTGTTGCTCTTCCTCCATTATTTTTGCACAGATTATATTCCTGCAAAGCTTGTGGATTTGGTTTCTCATTATGCAACAGTGGTTCTACATAATCTCCTGTCACCTTTCATTAATACATTCACAGATCAGGCATAACATTATGACCACCTGTCCAGTATTAAAGGTCATTGCAGTTCAATTGTTTAACCATATTCCTTTTTTGTCACTTTTCTGTTGGAGGGTTTATCTGGAATCCACGGTATGCCAAAAATATTCATGCATTCCTACTATGATCGGGCTTAACTCTCCACAGATCTGACGTGTGACTTAGCCTGGTGGTAGATCCTCCTCCAGAAAGTTACATAGTGCCCCTTTAAAGCCAGTCTTGCTTTAATCCTTATGCTTGCCAATTGAATTTGCTCTGTGTTTCAACTGTGAGCACAAAATGTTGTAAGATAATAAAGCACACCAACTAAAATGTGTCATAGTTGTTATAATATTATGCCTGATCTGTGAAATTCCCACACAACATACTTCAGACTAACTTTGGTAGATCTTGCAGTGCATAAATGTTTTAAATAGTTTTGAATCGATGCATAGAAACACATTAGATTTGGCGTATATTAAAGGATTCAATTAGCACAGTTTGCACAAAGAGCTGCAGTTGTCACATTGTCAGCGACCTCTCATACGTACATGAATCATAAGTGAATCATTATTGTAGCACACAGCCCAGTTTGAAATCTGCTGTTGTTTTCTTGTCTGTTCGTGTTTTTGCTAATTCCCAGGCACGGACAGTATGTACCCGGCACGGCTCTTGGTGAAGTCGGGTTGCGATTGGTTGATTTTGGGTTCGACGATGATGGTACACTTTCGCCCGTTCATGCTGCACTGAATGGGGCTGGCCACGTTGACCTGCAGCTTTCGCTTCTCGCTGCAAACAAAGAAAAATAAAATTGATCAGATATGGCAACCATTCACACAGAGTACCAACGTAGAAAATGTTCAAATTCAAAGCACCATCTCACCGGGATAAAATGGACCTTTGATAAATCTGGACTAAAATGAGAAGAAAATGGGACCAAATAGGGCTTGGAACATAACAGGGACTGAAAATTGACTAAATCAGGATTTAACCAAGACAAAAATGGGTCTAAAACAGGACTTAAAGCATCTGAAATAAGAACTGGACCCAGATTGTAACCAGGAGTAAAACAAGACTCATCTGGAAACAACAAAGCCAGGACAATGACTAACTGAACTAAACCAGTCTTGAACCAGATCTAAACCGTGTCCAAACCACGTCATAAAACATGAACATATCATAACTAAAACGTAACTGTAACAACCAACTCTATGGGAAGGCTAAACTGGGTCTAAAACAGGCCTAAAATTAGCTACGTTCAATCCAATCTAACTCAGCTTTATTTCTATTGCTCTTTAAAAACAACACAGTTCACCAGAGTACAGTTCAGACTAAACCAGCAATGAGACTGGACTTAAATTGGACTAACCCTGAACCAAACAGTGGTACATTCACAAGAGGACTGATAATAAGAGCCTCTAAAGCAGGAGCAATCCCCAAATTAAAAGCACAACACATTTTTTTGGTAAAACACTATTGTTCAGCGCTGTTTATTTGTATTTCTTTCTTAATCTTAATACAGCAAGGTTAAACTCACTGAGATCAAGAACTCTTTTGCAAGGATGACTTGGAGGGTGACCAAGTGGTCTGCAGCGCACGTCAAAAATCCAAGTTACAAAGACATTTTACATACGACACTAGAAGAAAACAGTGTAAAATGACAACAAAACTAAAATAGTAACAAACAATTCATAAGATTCTCCCTCTCTCAAGTGTGGGAGCAAATTAACCAGAAGCTCCCTTCCCCAAATTAGTCCGCACTCAAGGGACAAACAAATGATAAATGTCACATGAGCGCAGGCCACAGTGGCTTTCAGCTCTTTGCAAAATGGACCATAAATAGGAAGGAGAACAGCCGCAAATAGACATATAAATCAAGGACATCCAGTGATTATAGCTCCGAACACTCAGAGAAGGCCACTCAGCCCTGGCACACAGTTCAAAGTGATGGGTGAGTCGACCATGTCACAAATCTTAAAGCCCCAGTAAGTAACCTTATAGTCAAAAATGAGACTAATATAAAAGCATGTTTATTACCAAAAGTATGTCAGATACAAGTATGATCTATCTGCAGTATCTTAATTTCTATATGAAGTACCACCTCCAGATAGTTACATACTGTTGCTTTAATGTATAGTGAATTTAAAGATTGAAGGCCTTTTTGCATTAACGTAACAAATATCACCATAGTCCTGCAATGGTAAAAAAAGTCACAGTCTACAGGCTTGAATAGTGAAGTATATAAAATGGTATATTCCCGCTGGTATATTCTGAGACACCCTGCACTGGATGATTCATATATAAAGTCAAACAGCATGTACAGATGAAGAAACAGCTTCTGCCTGGGTTGTTCTGTTCAGTGTATAGGCCCCTCGTGTATATCGTCTTCATCAGGTATTCACTTATGGTTTAATTTGCGCGTTGACATATGCATAGCCATTAGCAGAGTGAGTCAGAACTGGAAAGGTGCTAGAATACCATAGGTGTTACTAAGGCGATAAATCATAATGCTCTACTTCAGCTCATAGACGCACACGCAGAGAACCTGAATGAAGACACAAAGATACGGGACGGGACAGTGACTGGAGCCATAAATCATATCTTCTACAAAGGCTCAGCACCTCTCTCACACACCATTAGGTCTTTTATAGTCGCTGGAAGACACAATACTGATGTGCAAGAGAATTTATTAAAACAAGATAGACAAATGTGCAAATAGTGAGGATCTAGACCGTGGATTCTAAGTCAGAAACACTATATCAAATCCCTCTTGCTTGGTATTTTGCATTCTGTAACTTGCAAATTGTGCGAGTGAAGCTGAATAACAATAATAAATAATAAAATCAACAATAGCTGCTTGCGCTGAAGTTGATTAGCGGCTTAGTGAAAGCATTTTGAGCTGAAATAGCACGGTTAGACATCATACACATTTTCTGGGTTACTCAAACAGGCTCAGATAAACAAAGCACAACTCCAGGTATATTTTGACGAGAAAACAAGTCGTACTGTTGTTAAAAGTGAAAGCTCAAAATTTTTTAGGAATGTTGTGGCAACGAATAATAAAAATGCAAAACAATATCATCTTGCGGTGACATATTTAAGGTTTTTATGCACATACACACTGAACACATTCATTTTTAAGGAAATGTAAATGTCATGAATCCAAATCATAGCTTCAGGGGACAGGGGCACACAGCAGAAAGTAATGTGTATGTAAATGAATCTGTGGCATATGACAACCTTGCAGGTAAATACATATGCACACCTTTACATGTGTGGCATCATTTTGATTCGGAAACAATGATTTGAGACCCAGAGGACTGTCAAGAACCAAGTCTATCTGATAAGATTTGCGACTAGATTGAGATAAGATATACATATGCTGCATTCACTAAACTAAGACTTAGATAGTGAGATAAAATCATATAGTCACTGAACGGAAAGAGGAGTTAACCATGAAAAAAAGTCTTAGTTTTAGTCCAAAAATGTCTAAAACATATTTTCTATGGCGGGACATGATCAGTGTCTTTTTAGTGGTCCACGCTCTCCTTGCACACTTTTTCTTTTTTTCCCAATTCAGTGCATTTCTGAACATTGATAGACAGTTCTTTATTTTCGCAGCTTTTTTAAACACAGCCTTTTCACAGCTCTGTGGATGTATAAATAGTGCCATTGAAGCAGAGATCCATATGTCTGCTGGGCAAAGAGCAGTGGCAGTGGGTCGCTCTGCAGTGGCTGTCACATGCAGTTAGACCGTTTCAGGGTGAATGCGCTCTTTGGCTCGTTAGCGCTTAAACAGAATCGATGATGGCAATCACAGAAAAAAGGAGAAAAAGCCTCAGATTGTGAGGGAAAAACGGGTAGGGTAAATGATCAAATCTGTAGAGAATAGATTTTATAGTCCAGACTTATGAATAAAAATAATACAACTACATTTGAATATACAATAAGGGTAATTAGACAAATTATGGAGCTTTTGAGCCATCTTTGTTTTAATGGCACCTCTACACCTCTCTGTAGATAATAATGCATTGGGTTTTGGCAAATGTTAGATGCATTATGTGTACAGAAAAAGCTAATGTGCACTAGATATGTTTTGTTAAGCACATCAGCTCAACATATAAGTTGCCATCACAAGATCAAGTCAGTGTTTGGTGAAAAATAAATCATTTTCTGTTTATAGCTGCATTTTGGTGTCTTGTTTTCACCTGAATCTGCGCTCTCCTCCTCACCTCAAGCCAGAGTTCAGACCAAACCAATGGAAAAAAGGCTTATGATGAAAGATAATGCATAGCGTGGAACACTTTTCACTGACACAATATTTTTGTTGACTATCGGCAAGGTAGAAAACCAGGACTAAACAAGGACTGAAAATGGACCGAATTAAAAACTAGAATACAAATAAGTCTAATTCAGGAGCAAATTAGGTCTAAAACACAAACAGGTTCAAACTTCATTTTTTCCATTATTATTATTACAAGACTAAACTGGGTTAAAAGGTGGACTGAAAAAAGACTAACACAGATCTAAACTAGGACTAAACCAGGTGAGTGCTGGATAAAACAGGAAATAAACAAGATGATAAATGGACCACTTAATTTTAGTGAGTTATTTAGTTCCGAGTGGTACATTATTAAAAAATAATAGCAAAAATGATAAACACATGTATTTTCTCTCCTTTACATGGATTGAAAGTGCCTTCTATACATTACATCAACAGGGAATGAGTCATGAATCTAATTATATAACAATAATACAGAAAAATCTATGAATCTAGGTCTTGGTGGTCTGAGCAGTAGGTGTATGTCTACTATAACTAGATAAATTATATATTGTTTTATTAAAGCTGGATAGAACCCAAGCAATCTGAATTTTGTTTCTCTCTTCTCCACGGTTTTCCTTTCTTACCTTTCATTCCTTTGCAAATATATGGTATATTTATAGATATTTATATATATGCCCTGTAAATATTGTAGATAAACACAGACTACACAGTTCAAACCACAATTAACTATAAATGTAAAAAGCAGCAGAGCAATTGTGATATTATATATATGATTATGATACAATGACACATATTTCTCACTGGCACAAATATAGCTGAAGACTCTTGGCAAAAATGACAACTATTTTCCTTCAATTAGGTTTTTGATTGAAAACATCTGAACTTCAGTGAGTCATGAAGCGAACGTTCCTGTTGCGCAACGACAATAATAAGTGATAAACAACAGTGAAGCGCTGGCTCTGTCTGCCCACTCTCCTCCTCTGCAGACTGTAGCAGGGCTCACGCTGAGGGCTGAGGCTCTGCTGAGCGTTACCATGGAAACCCTCATGAACTCGCCTCCCCCGACTGTCATGGCCGCCAGCCAGGGCAACTGTTTTGGTTCGTCTTCTTCTCGGTTTGTGTCTTCAGGTCTAGTACTTCCTCTTCTCGCTCAAACTGCCAGAGGGTATGGCACTGCAGCTTTTCAGAGAGCACAGAGAAGGTCTTACAGCTCAAAAAGGGGAAGAATATGAAGGCAAAAACATGTAATACAAAACTATATCAAAATTAGTAATAACTGGCATTGTTTGGAAGTCGCCTTTTGGCATATTTTAAATGTGGAGTAAGGTGAAAACGCCCACATTTAAAAAACAAACAAAGCAAAAAAGCGCACTAGCCAATCGTTTCTTTAGATACTATAGACATTTCCTAAGTGAAAATACCAGAATATAACATTTGTCTAATTAAAAAAAATCCAGTTTTGTCCTTTTTGTGTATTTCTATCTATTTATGTTTTTTTTTTCTTTTTCTTTTATCCAATGCCATTTGTGTGACACTGTGATAGTTTTGCTAAATAAAACTAAAATAGAAAGTAATCACAGTGAGTAAAGTGACACACATTTTTGTTTAATCTAGTCTCACTTTCTATGTTTATTTTTTATTACAGAATGAAAACGGCTGTAGTGAGTAAAATGACACACATTTTTGTTGTTTTAATCATAGTTTTAGCCAACAAAAATGTGTGTCATTTTACTCATTACAGCCATTTTCATTCTGTAATAAAAATGAAACATAAAAAGTGAGACTAGATTCTATTTTTCAATCCCAGAGCCTAAAACCAGACCAGGAACTAACTCCAGGTCCAAGAACAAGTACATGAAATAATAATAACAACAACAGTAAAAATAAATAAATTAGAGTAGTTTTTTTGGACTAAAACTATGGATTTAGTCAACTAAATGAGCATACCAGTTTTATTATTGAAAACCCTAACCCCTGACCATTAATCTAACTCTGGATCTGGATCTGCACTGCGATCCTCCACTGCTCCTGACAAGTTTCCCCCGTGACACTGAACGGGTCCAATGCAGAAGACAAATATCTTAATGGGACAATACCTTCACTAAAAATGTGAGTCTCGTGCAACCCAAACCCAAGCTTGCTCTACTCCAACACATTCTCCCCCAAATAAATCTTCAGCCACTTCACTGAATCCTAGAAATGAAAACCACCACGGCTCGCTTCTTGAGGTCAGTGTTTGGCCTTTTCCACCAGCGTCTCGGCCGTCCGCCCCGGGCTGGACTTGGCTCCTCATGGCACGGCCTCTCTGACTGGAAAATCAATTCTTTCCCTCTCACTGCCCTCGTTCACTTTTTCACTCTCTGCCCTTCAAGCCATGTGACTCCGGGCTTAGCGGCTCCCGAGAGAACCAACGCTTATACTACAAGAGAAGAGAGACACAGAGGGCAGAAACAATGGCAAGTGACTAACACACACAAATATTCTAGTTTTAGTAACGCAGCACATCCAAGTTTAGTGGATCGGGTTAGAGTATAAAAGGGCGCTGCGAGAGAATGTGGAATAATATCACTACTAGGAATGTTTTTGACCATAACATTTAGTATTGAAGACCTAAACAGTAGCCTTTATTCATAGACAAACGTCTGAGGCATCTTAGAGCAGTAGGTGTATGTAAAAATAAAGGCAAATATACAGTATTCACAATCAATAATCCACAAGCAATCCATCCAAACAGATAAAATAAAAATAATATTAATATTATATTTGTGTCAATTCAGATATCAAAGCAATTTAGCTTGAAGCAAAAAAAAAAAAATCATCTATCATCATCATCATCTACCAATGAAAATTGCACTTAAAGAAGATCTGTTATGCAAGACCTTTTAACCATGTCAGATTTACCTTCGCATTTACCCACTTAAAGTTGTATTCAGAGGGGTAATCTTTTTCTCCTGCAATCAAGATGTTCTATGAACACTTTTTGTGTACTTTGTCTGCTGTCTAACTGATTTATTTTTTTTCTTTGGTAATACACGTAGGATTCAGCAGCCTAAAATTGTATTATTTTGGTACAAAATGAAAGCATAGTTTGGAGGCGCTTTTAACTGGACCCAAATGTAGGTACTTGGACTTTCGAGACTGAAAGGGTTTCAGTTCATCGGTAAATTTAAAAGAAAAGAAAAAGAAGCCATTTGGATGTAACAGGGTTGTTGTGATGAAGTTTACAGTGATGTATTGTAAAGGGGCACGCGTGAATCAGTTTTCAAGCTGACGTCATTGAACTTGTCCATTTTAATTTTAAATTTAATTTTTTAATTTTAAGTAATTTTAGGTCAACAGTGGAATCAAAATGTTCAGAATATAAAACAATGATCCAACTGTGTCCTAGATTATACAGTAACTACACTACTAACTACAAAAGAGCAGAGTCTTCTTTAAATCCCACTAGTTGATTTCAATTTCTTCTTTCATGGTAATGTTAATGGTAATGTGTTGAGACAGTCAGTAACATCAAAGTAAATATTAATATACTGGTGGTAGATAGTGCTTTAAAGGGCAGTTGGCTCAGCAATTCATGTGCAACCAGGTAATTAGGGTTTTGTTTAAATATTCTACTAAATTAGACGGAGGAATGTAAAGTTTATATCACCTCCACAGCAAAATTTCTTCTGAATTTATGGAGAAACAGAAGCTATTTCGGGCACAGAAACAGGCTTATATTCTGACTCATGGTTTAAAAGAGCACCTGGCCTTTTCCCAAAGTCTGAGCGCTGCAGGTGGGAGGCAGCAAACTCTGCTCTAGTCTGCAAATCCAAATCCAACTCAAGCCCGGTCCCTGAACACACCATCAAAGACACATCTTCACTCCTAACGATGACACGACCACTTCAACAGCTCAACCAATTTACACAACAGAGGCCAAAAAACCCTGACGCCTCGCTGTTCAACATGAAATCTGACTCCAGCAATAACACGAAGAGCTGCGTAGCATAAGGATGAGCCATTTGCATAATAATCTGCCTAATATGGACTTTATGTGGGTCATAATGGTTTAAACCTCTTTATACATTCCCGGCGAGAATCAAGTACGAGGCCCGGCGATCTTCTTCACATACTGATAAGATGTAACTTCAAGCAGTGAATTAATGGAATCTCAATATGACAAGACACGCTCGGATTATAATGACTTGTTCAAACTACGTTGCGTGACGAAGAGTAGGAGCCTAAGTAAACTTGTAGGCACAGATTTACACAAAAATCTATTGGCAAATTTAACTTCTGCATTGAAATGACACTTTTTTTCCCATTTGGTTTCAACTGGGATGATTTTGAATGCAGCGTTAGAGCAACTAATCGTGCACAATCTGCTAGGCTCAACATAAGAGTGTGGGAGATATGATGTTTTGCAATCCTTACAAAACAACAAACAGCAATAGATAGTTAATTCACAAGTACATAACATTAACTTCAAACTGGAGCGGGCAATATGTAGGCGTACAGAAAAAAACTTTGTCTTATTATATGTATTGTGATCTCCCAGTTTGAAAATGTCCAATTTTACCGAACCATTCCTCTAACTGGTCAACACTATTTAACTAATCACAGTGAATTGTGGACTCTTGGAAGAGGCATGTGGTTTCAGAGATTGCTTTTTTTTTTTTTTACGGATATTGTGTAATAATTGCTAATTAACCAATTATCATTTTCTCCATGTGAGCTTACACTGGCTGTGGTTCCAAATGGTGCTACAATTACAACAAAATATTAGGCTAAATAAAAATAAAAAAAAAGTAAAAAAGTGTGAGCTGACTGCACCATTTAATTGTCATACATTTTATAAATTATGTAAAATCTTGTCTCGTGCTTGCAGGAATTGTATCTCGTCCAATCCGTCCAGAGACCTATTGTACTTTTGTCTGCTATACAGTTATAATCTAAAAATGACAAATGTGGATCATTATGTTACATTTTGGACAAAAACGAGGCTGCTTACTTCATTTGAAAACTGTGGCGCAGTTCACAGCAGCAAGCTATAGATTTTATTTATTTTTTTATTTGTGTCAAAATGGTTACACAATGCTGCTGAATCCAACGTGTGTTTCTGTTTTAGACAACATTTTATTGCAGAATGAAGTAAGTAAAGAAGATTAATGAGAAGGGAAAACAATTATAATATGGTTAAAAGCCCCTAAAAGTTGACTCTGCACAATGGGTCTCCTTAAACACAATAAAGTGAGGCTCTTGTGATACAGATTTTTGACAATATGCTTTGACGTTCCCAGTCCAAATTCAGCCAACGTAATAAGTGATGCCAATAGACTTTTTATACCTTGTAAGTGTTGCTGGCTGAAGGTATGACTTTGTACTGTTCTTTACTTTAAATATAAAACTAACCAAGACCAAGAGAAGTTGACCCTATGAAGTATATTTCAGAAGCCATAAAGCATAGACACTGTATCCATGGCAGCAGGAGCCCTCACTGTCCCGCTGGCCCATCATACTCTTTACGCTGATCTAGTTTTTGCACACAGCCTGCACAGACTCCTGCCATTTCTTATTTACTCCATAGTCTCCTCCTATCAATATTTCAGTCCATCAGAGTGGGACCCCACTGAGATCAAGAGGCAGAGGAGCTTGTGCGGATGGGTCGGGGCCTGTGCTGGAGGAATCATGTTTGATGGATGGTCAGGGCCTGTGTTCTCGCTGTACACACAAAAATACTTGGATTATTCACAACACAGCAGTATGGTAAAAGAGGAGAGGTGAACTGAGTGGCATGAGAACAGCAGGGAGATAAATCATGGATGCAAACAGGAAACCACCAGTCAATATTTTTAAATTGCGATTCCTTCCTTATTCTCTTTCTAAGCATCGATAGCGGCTCTGTAGCGTGAGAAACCACTTAAAGGAAATGGCTAAACAGGCGGATCAGGGACTTTGATGCAGCCATTTCAGTTTAAATAATTCACCAAACGATGTTGGTTAAACTTGCATGACTGCAGGAAACAAGAGAGCAAAACAACGCAATTACCGGATCTTGGAAGACATTTCAGTCGAGATTTGAACACTTCATTCAGAGCACACGCTATGTCCAATTTCATTCTTAAAACAAAAATTGCACAACTTTTCTTGGATTCAGATTCAGAACATGGTCCGATGGTAGTAATATGACACTAGTCTTTCTTATGATCTGCTGGTTACAGAAAGCAAATTCGATCAAGGCTATTTTTGTCTTTGAGTGAAAGGGTTAGGGAACCAGCAGACGAAGGAAAATCACAAAAAGAACTGAAGACCTGATAGAACAAAGAGAATGGGAATAGACTAAACAATAAGTTGCAAAAGGTACATTATTTGCCTTGAACAGCCATGCAAATCAAAATATCAGACGTTACTAATGATAAAAAAAAAAACACAAAAATCCAATCTTAAATACAATTAACATTGAACAAATTCTGTTAGAAATTACCTTTGCTTTTGTGTGAGTATGCAAGGATGATAAATTACAGCATTGCAGCATTATTTGTAGTGGCACATTGAATTAAGTTGAATGATGACGAGCGCACTGTATCGCCCTTGATCTGTCAGATTGAGTTTATTAAAGGTATAAGATGGATGGTAAGGTTTTTTATCAAAGTAAAACATCTTCATGTTTTGTTAATGTTCCTGCAGGTTCTCCCTGGTCTTTTCACATGTTTTTTCCTCGTTTGATTATTTTATATAACAAAACGAAAACAATATAAAAACAAACAGGACCAGACACAGAGAGGGAAAAGAAAAAAAGAATAGTCTGTATAAACTCAGCTTGGCATACGTCCCCTTTGGTATTTGTCTGAAAGTCCAGCAAAATTCTGTACAAAAGTTAGTTTTTACATTTTACAAATGTCCCATGTTATTTCAGTTCAGTTCAGAGCTGGCTCTGTCCTTGTCATCCATTTCCTTCTTATTATGTTGTTTTTTTGTATTAGGTCCAAATAATGAGAAGTCAGTTCACTTAAGGTCCACAGTTATAATAATATGACTCACACATATGATTTATGGAGCAAAGAAATTAAGAAATAATCAATAAAATAAAATAAGGAATATAGTTTATCTATTATGAAAGAGTATACAGCATTCTATAAGTGTAACCTGTAATGCTTGTGTTTATATTCAGAAATTCAGAGCAGATAAAACAGATTTACTTTCTAAGTTTAGGCAAAACATATCAAGAAATTTGTATTTTAAAAAGTCAAGATACATATATAATCTGTGCCCTAAAATAGAATGATTCTGACCTAAAACTACACCATTTTTGCTGTGAAAGGGACATTGACACCTCTTCCACCTCAATGCCTAATATACCATAGCCTTATGTCACATTACGTCCCATGTGAACAGATCCAGAGTAGCTTAGGGGCATTATGGGATGTTATTTAAAGCCATACTTACGTTTATTAAAATGCAAAACCCATTTTACTTCCCATTAACAAAACAGAGCTTTACATTTAGCAGGATCCCAGTCGCTTTCATTTATGTCACATGGTGCGAACACAGATCTCACGTGTCGCCTTCACACGGAGGAAAAAGATGCAGAGCGTGTGCAAAAAAACACACCGGCAACCACCTGCACGCGACTAAAAATAATGCAAAGGACGAGCTATATGTGGAGGCGTATGTGTCCCAGATGGTTTACAAAATACAGAGGACCAGTGCAGCTCAATGTGACTAAAAGTGGATAAAGTCCCGTTAAAAGTCCCAAAAGAGTGTGTGCCCCACTTTAAAATAGCGTAGATATTTTGTGCCGTGGAGGTTTTTGACAGACGAGTAGGACTATGCTATAGAGAACATGCTACAACTGTGCATTATAAATAATAAAGGAGCGCAGATGAACAACAGGAGTGGTTTACTGTAACTATAAATATAAATGTTTACAGTAACTCGAGGGCTGTGAGACAGAGCATCGTCATTGTGTGGTCATAAATAACAAATGTGAACAAGGAAAATTTAAGATGTCATGATAATCAAGTGAAAATGGGTGTGTTGAATCTGCTTGTCTCAATATATTAGATTAGAACAATTAGGGGTGTGTTTCCTGTATGCCTGAACAAAAAGTTGTAAAAATTAAATTAATGTTTGTGGAGGTTTTTGCTTTAAAGTGACCAGTTTAGAGTTTGTTTTTGCTGTGCTCACACTACACAAACAGTGAAAAGATGGGCTTAGACATGTCCAGATTGTAATAATTCTTCTTTTTTATTACTTATTACAATTAACGCTTTATGAAAGTAGGCCACGATGTTCCTTATTGTGTCTTTCGTCATGTTTGGGCAAAGTGCACGATGTCAAAAACATGTATGATTAATAATGTCCTAGTTTTTTAGAGAATATGAAGGTAATGGCACAAAACATACGAAAAGTCAAGAGCTCTTGAGTGGGCAGGAGTGGATAAAACATGTCCTACTTTCAGACATTTCAATGACCTTATATCAGCAGTTTTACATGCAGTACCCACTCGACCGCTGTCACACTTGTAGAGGGTGACGTTGATGGAAATGAATCTCTCTTTATGTATTTTACATGAATTACACTACTGAAATCCACCAGAAACGCATTTTTAAAAGCATTGGCTGAGGTTGAAGTAGAGACAGAGCAATATCTCACACTACTTTTCACATTTATCTTGAAACACGTCTCTAAAAATCCTAGCTTGATATTATTTTTAATGGTTCTACTTTTCCTATGTACACCAGTCAAGACCACACGCTTGACAATACTTTACGATGACGTTTTGGTCTGGAAACGTATCCTGTTTCCCCGATTTCTAATGGCTGTGACAGGAGGAATAATTGACGGAGAGAGAAAAGGCAGGGATTTCTGCAGAATCAACTAACAGCGCACTAAACTCTGTAAATCTGAGATAAAAGAAGTGACATATTGTACTCTGAATGTTACGAGAAGTCTGTTGTGTTTCAGAGACAAGTCACGCAAATTAGGGGTTGTGATTGGACTGTCCTAAGTTACAAGGGTTTTTTGACGCCCCTAATGATCCGATTCCAGACCTTTCTGCATTTGAACAGAATGTAGACAGGTCAGGCAAGTGCACAGAAGGCTATATTGACTGTAACTGAGTTTAATGTAATTTCTTTTGGCAAAATGATCAAAACCATCCATACAATGTTGGCAGAGCTCATTAGTTGCTATGGATGAAAAAAAGCAGTAACAAAACAAGCATATATTGGTCAATCTTTTGGATTAAATGTCACACAAAAAGTGACTGAACTGTAAAATGAATGTGAAAAATCCTTGCTATCCTTGTTTTAGACATCTACAAAACAACTGTTCTTTATATTTGACGGTATGGTATTAGATGGTATGTTACCTGTGTTAGGGCTCAACACATTGTCCTGTGAGTGTGCTAAAGCTAACCACAGCGGGGGAGTTTCTGCACAGTAAGCTGGATGTGTGATGGTGCTGTGGGGAATCAGACGCGCTGACTATCAAAGGCCCCCAGACACTCCTCGAGAAGCACAAATAAAACGGCTTTTTGCAACCCTCCAGTGAAAGACCCTAAATATTTTATGTGTTTCTTTCCCTGTTTTGTTTGCGGCGTGATAAGATTTGGGGCTAAATCTTTAAAAATGGAAAGAAGTGCTTATAAAAATGATGAAGCACAAAAGTGATAAGCATAATTTAAGCCTGACTATGCATTTTACACTACACCAAATCAAGGCTCCAAACTGTTATGTGGGTGGTATAAATGTCTATTACATTCAATTATTCTGATCTTATCATTATTATTATGTACATTTGTGAGCTGATATTGATTTTGGCCCACAGTTGTCATGATGAATCCTCTGATAAACACGACACAGGGAGGTCAGAGCTACCTTGACCTTTCACTAAAATCCCATTAGATCAACACGGTCAATGCTGCACTAAAAATACTCTTTATTAGATAAGCAGTATTTTCAGTTACATGAGCTCTGTGCTGTTGGTGAAAACTAGACCAGAATTTTGTACAAAAGCTAGAGCTCTGACAAGTAAACAATATTTAATTGAATCATAATAAAATTCAAATAGTCAATGTCGTTTGGAGCAGAATTGGGAGTTTTGGGGAAAAAACATGTTTCTGTGCGTGTGTAAATGACACTAGGGTGGAAACCGCACGAGGAGCAACTGGGACTGTTAAAAAAGGATTCATTTATTGCTATAGTACCCAGCTATAAGAACAATTTTTGTATTTTTATTATGTTCGCAGTCTCAACAATATTGTTCAAAAAGCTTATGGGCAAAAGATAAAACACTGAATTAATTTGTGTGGAAAATATCAGCAACAATTAATTTTACAAAAGGAAATTAACAATTTAACATTGCAAGAGAAGGCCATACATTTTTCTTATTTTTTTTTTTTTTTAATTTCAGATGTATTTACCTTATCTACATGTTAATAAGGTAACAGGTTAAGAATGTACAACAAAATATTATAACTTTTGAATGGTAAAAAGTCCTCAAAATGGTACATAAACCAGGAAGCTAAAACTTAAAACTAAAATGCATGCTCAGATCTCGGCGCACAAATGGATTAGTTGATTAAAAATGATATATTTTTATATATATTTACAAAGTGGTAGCAGCAATGAAAGCAGCTTTTTAAAGATGGTGATTCCACTTGCAAAGATTCAAGGTTTTAGTGGATTTTTCAAACAAATATAACAACAGGGGATGGGTTCAGCATGTGCCACTGTATCCCCAAAGGACATGAGAACGGTATCAATGACTGCTCGCGCTAAAAACACCACATCCATAAGACCCCTGTTAAACAAAAGGGCAAACCTGTCTATTCAAAAGACCAGCAGGAGACCAAAGTGAGGCGGAAATGTCCTGAACAAGCCCACCTTCTCTCTGTGATATGAGGTGCTCCGCAGATGGTGCAGGCTGTCGGGTCATAATAGGCTCACAACAGGAGGCGCTGCAGCGTGTTAACCAGGCCAATGGTGACTGAAGGGGTGAAGTCATTCTCTGTGGAAGTGGTGAGCCAAATCTTACTCACTGGTCGTTGGAGGCTTTACAGTCGAGAGGGGAGCCTTAAACGCAACACATAAATCAATGCAATTGCACCAAGAGAGACAAACAGGAAGAACTACCATAATTAGTTCATTAATAGTGGGAGGCGTGGGCTTCATGCTGTCTAATGGAGGTAACTGATGTTTGAATCGAAGCTCTTTTAATACGCCGTTTGTATTTGAAAAAGACAAAATATTTCAAGCTTTTCAATAAAATCAACCAATTAAAAAGGAGAGAAACTGCATTTCACGTGTTATATATACGACTTTTATCTTTAAATATGTTTATTTTAAGGTATGTCTATATATTTACGAGCTCAACGTTGGTGAAATTATCAGCTAATAAACCTAAGCAAACAGATCAGTGCAAAGAAACAGAGGCCAACTGACTTGTAGTGCAATATTTCATGTTTGACAGGTCCATTATTTTTATGTGTCTTATGTGTGTGTATGAGTTATGAAACTTTCTTAACAAAGTATTTAATTTAAACGACAAACTAAGGTTACAACTGATACGTTTTAACCGTTTCTGGCTCTTTAATGAAAAAATATTAACGCAAAAAGGTCATCCACTTTTACTTAACTTGGCAATGACTTACAAATATGATTTGAAATAAACAAAAAAGAATGAAAAGAAAAAGAACGGGAGATAATTTTTGTTTTAACACCAAATCACATATTGATAATTGAAAGATTGACTAAGCCAACAATCCAACACACAAAGTTGTATTATTTATAATTCAATATTCACCAAAGGACTGCGCTAACCTTAACAACAGAATAAATAATGCAGATATTGTAACATAGTCAATCCTAAGCTTGATTTATTTTGTATTCAGTGCAAGACAAATTGATACCATTTTTGTAAGCTTGTCTTGTGGATAAAGTACAAGAGTGTCAAATAACACTTCCTTAAATGTGAATAAAACATAATCACGCAATTTTAATCGGGCAAAAATGGAACATCTAAAGCTGCTCCATCACAGAAATGGTGTTGTTAACATTTAAATAAAAACGAGGCGAGGTGGGTTCAAGAGTGATTATAATTGGCTGACAGTTGGAGGTGATCTGGGGCTGTTGCCGGGCGGACTTTGACAGAGCGCTGGCGCCATGGCGATTATTGAGGGCTAAATTCAGAGGTCAGTGAACGCAGCACAGATGGAGAATGGACTGTAAAACATATAGGATCCTTTTCTCTCGCCGCGCAGCAATTACCCAACGCTTTTCATCACGTGTGACAAGAGCAGTGGAGCAATAAAGAAAGAGATACAGGATAGGAGCGCAAGGCATTATGGGAATTCCAATGTGCGCTAATTGCCTGGCTAGAAATATCTGTATGTGCCAAGTCATAAGGGTTTGTACATTTAAGTTGCACTATGTAACTTTACTGGTGGAGGATGTGCCACGTGCATGTTTAGATTCGGATTGGAAATGTTCTGCCTGGAATGTTCCACAATGTAGCATTAGCTCCATGGGAGAAAGAGAAAAAAAACCAAAACACATTTTGACTCAGTTTGAAGGACTTGGGACCACTTTATGCATCTGAATGTCTTTTTTTGCACTTTTTATTTTCCTTCTGGTTTCAAGTTTGTCTCTTGTGTGCTTTCTGGTCGTGTTCTGTTTTTTGTTTTGTTTTCCGTTTTATGTCTGAAAATTTTAAATATATACATATATAAATAATGTAATATAGTTCACAAAATAAATTAGGAAGACATAAAATACTTCTGTAATCCTACTCACTGTTTTGTATAACATTAATAAAAGCATGTCCCAGTTTATTACATTACATATTACTGCATCTGTAAATAAGAATTAGTAATATTGTTGTTAATTTGTTTACTCAGTTATGTCCCATTGCATTTGATTAATTATTATTTGAAAAACTGTTACAATTTTGTATACTGGTTGCCCATATCAGGTATGTTTTTACCAATATATACACCTGTAATTAGATTATTGCAAGCTATATAATTGCATATATGCATTACTGTGTAAAAGGCAAAACAATGACGTCTCCAAGAAAGTATAGCATACCCAGTGCCAGAAAAGTTAAGCAGTGCACATTTTAGTTCATAGTTGGCAGCAGTGTGTCAATGGTTAGTGGAGCTCGCACAAAGTCAGAAGTTGGTGGTTCAAACCCTGCTCTGACCATTGCATACTTGAGCAAGACACTTTGGGTAAAGGATAGACGCAATAAACTTTGACTTACAACTTTTGACTCAAAATGAGTGCAGGTAATGTTTTTGTTTTCTGTTTCATTGTTTTATTTTTTGTAAAGCGTTCAATTGTGCAAACAACAATAAGTGAAAATGAACACCTCGACTACAAATGTGCTGTGTAAGTGAATGATTGGCACAGATTGGCAGCCACACTTCCATCAGTTCATCCAGGGGCAGCTGTGACTACTAGAGCTCTGCTAAATGAAGATGAAAATCTTATTATGATCTGATCCCGGAGATGATCTTCTGTTATAGTGAAATCGTCAAATTATGATTGAGTGTTTCTCCGTTTAATGCAGCTCTAACGCTCAAACATGAACAATTCCCCAACGCCTCTTTTCTCTTCTAATGAGTGAGATTTAACCTATCACAGTGAAGTGTGAACTTTCAAAAGCAGAAGATAACTTGACTTTGTGTGAATGAATAATACATTGAATTGTAAAGAGACTTTGAGCATCTGGAAATGATTACAAAATTAATTCATGATTGTTATTTATTTATGACTTTCCTCATTTGGTGACAGCATGGAAAATCATGAGCCTTATACGCTGGCTACGATTTGCTTTGTGATTTATCTAGGAGTGGCATTAAGACTAAACTCCAAAACGATATTGCTGCTTAAAAAGGTGAACACTTCTATGTTATATTGAGGTTTTTTTTTTATCTAAAAGTTGCCAAAAACATGTACAATTCAACAGCCTTTGGTTGGCTGTAAGTACGCAGAGGACACGGTGTACTGCCAGATCGTGCACTAATTTATGCCACATCCACCTGTATAATCCGGCAGACGGGAGCTGGCAGATGGAGAGGATTCATGGACACAGGACGAAAAACAAACAGGCAGCTTGACAGACTGCCTCCAAAACAATTAATATTACATGATGTTGCTATGGTGAAAGCATTGTCAAGAAATGACTAAAATATGACCTCTTAATCATTTTATATGGTCATAAGATTTCTTAATCATCTACCATTATAATTTTTAGGATGTGTGTACTGGAAATATAACAGGGTTATAAAGGGTTATTTAGTAGAAGGTGAGTAAACAATTAGACCTGCATGACACAAAATGAAGTGTAATTATGGCTTGTGCCACTCCACCTGGTTGATTGCAGTACCGTCATTAGCCAGAAAAATCTCCACCTTTTTTTTTTTTTTTTTTTTTAAATGCCTCAAGTAGCTTACATTTGCAATTTTTTTCTTTATTAAAATAACAATTTTTATTTAATTTTGGCTACACCTAATGACAAACACACAAAAAAGTAGCATCTGATAAACAAAAAGTTTAAATGTAATAGGACTGATAGGATTCTGGTATTTCAAAGTACAAGACCACACAAAATGTAACAAACAAAATAATGTCTGAAGGTGGAAGATGTTAAAACGAGTGGCAAGAGTAAACAAAACTTTTAGTCAAGTAAGAGTACTGTTACTTTACATAATATAAAAGGCAAAATGACTGTGTCTGAGAACAACTGGGAAACAGTTTCTTCTAAAGTGTAACTGAGAACTCACTTGTAGCATGCATTTGTGCTTTGAGACATCACAGGACTAACACTGATGCATCTCAAAGCAGTTCAGAAAAGCTGCATGATGCATGAATGGGTTTGGACTGACAGGCCTAAAGCATGGCTGTGTGTATTTAGATATGAAAGTGCACGACAAATTTGCAATCGAGATTTCCTTCATTGATCAACACAGTCTGTTTGTAATTAGCAGCCCATTTATTTGCGCACAAACTAATTAGGCGATGATGAGCTGAATTGTCTATAGACACACAGGAGATGGGTCGATGAGCTAAAGTTCAGATTTGTTTTAGATTGAGAGTCGACCCAAAAGAGGAAAGCAAAGAGGTCACGGTGAATTTGGAGTTCTAATTATTGAGGTAATTACTCTCCCAAATGCGAAGATTACATTTCATTCATAATCCAGAAGTGCTTTGATCTCCCATTGGAGAGTGCAGCTAAAGAGAGTCTGTGGTCAGAAATGAGTTTGCACCACATCCAGAGATTTGCATGCATTAGGGAAATACGCCTCGACTGCACGGGACAAAGAAAATGGCTGCCACTTAATGCTGTTTTATTGCACACATCAAATATTAATGATCTACAGTATATATGCTGTTTTTGTAGAGTTGGTTTTGCTTTGAATGTGCTAAAAAGTCGAGCTTGGATACTTCCAGCTTCGTAAATGTTCATAGATTTTACTTTATTAGAGTCCTGTATCGTTAAAAGGGACAAATTAGGCAACTTTAATGAGCTTTAACCTTGTTTCCTCATCAATACTTTAGTCAAAGTGTATTTTGATTGATTCCTGTATGTTTGAGCAATTCTGTATTAGCTTGAGTGCTCAGAAAATCCCGTTTTCACCTACCCCTTATCTCTGCCCACATCCCACACTGTACTTGTGATTATTTGACAAATTAAAACTCAGAGTGACACATGTGGGTTCTAAAATGTCAGGTAGCCACTTTTCAGAAATAAAAACACATAAATGACCATTTGAAGAGGCGGTGCTTATTTGTTCTGCAGGTCATTGGACCTGTTTTTATTACTTATTATCCATTTTACATCAATGTTGCAGTTTACAATGAACTTATGTTAAGGTTCAATACTGAATACCAGAAAAAAAAGAATACAATCTCTCCTATAGTCGCAATAAACACAACACATAGCTTCTAATACACTATAATGTCCTGCAAGAAACTTAATCAACCTTTGTCTCAATAACTTTCCAACCCTGTAGTTTAGAGTAAGACTAATGTTCTGAAATGAATGGGATTATTGTATTAGTTTAGCACTTATTTCCATTTTCTCTCAGATGCTCCCTGGTTAAAATAGCGCTGTGGACTGAATCTTGATTTTAAAAACAATTAGGCAAATCTAACCATTATAACAATTTTGATATTCGCCCAAAATTGTCTCAATATTTGATGGATTCATTTCTGAGAATCTTTGCGAAGCTACGGTCCTCCTTAAAGGTGCATTACGTAGTGCAGGGTCCATCACCTACTTGTCTCCAAGGAGATGCTGTAGCTGTGCCTAAAATATCGCAAAGTATGGCATTAAAGTTATCTACATGGGGACAAGCAGGTGACACAGTAGACATGCATGTTTTCTCCTCAAGCAGTCTCCAAAAAGTCACATTGTGCATCCTTAAAATATTCAAACACACATAATAAGTGACTCATAATTGTTTGTCTGACTTTCACGCCAATCCGTTTACCTCCTGCGTGTCTTTTCAGATGAGTAAGAGCGACTGGTCAGCACCGCCATAGCTCCATGCCACCACTGCTCTGTGTTTAAACTGTGCGTGGGACGGAGAGAGATAGGGCTGCCATTAGGGACGGACTGCAGTATGGAAAAGTAGGTCAGATAGCTTTTACACAGGCCTCTCATTCACTGCAGATTCACACCATTATGTTTGAAGTGTGCACTGCGATACATAGACAGTCTGTCCGCTAAACAAACAAACAGTTGGAGCTGGACAGTCGCCACGCGGCCGTCCCATCCCCCCGCGGGCTGCTGCAGTCCAACACAGAGACTCACTACTGCCCCATATACAACCATGAGTGTGTCAGCGCCTGTCTGCTGCTATTTACACGTCGATATGTACCACAACAGCACAGAGAAGTGTACATTGTTTGGGCTCCAATAGAATTCATATGTTTTCAGGGGTTCGTGATCAGGGATGCAGCAATAATTGAAATATTGTGATATTGTATCGTCAAAAGCTTGAAAATAATATTGTGGGCTGTCACAATATATCAAAATATTAGCTTCTTTGTTTAAATGCATTGTTTTGTTGTTGCAACCACCAAAAAACAAAGGGAACAGCATAGACCATGACCTTTGCTCAATTTCAACAACAACAACAAACAAAATATCTGTTATCATTATTAGTATTGTTTTATAATATAACAAGTCTTTGAAATATGTCAGTCATAATTCATACCAAGAAAAAGTAGCATCTACAATTCTGTTAGCCTCTTCAAAATAAAACAATTAATATTGTATTGTGACAAGCTTATAGTGATAATATCACACACTTTACAGCTTAAAGTCTGTCACTGTCTTTAAATTTTTGTTTAAATCAGAACTAACTTATCTGGAGTAAGGGCTGCCACCTGCTTTTCTCTGTGGAGATGTTATAACTTGGAATGTTCCACAGTGTGGCATTAAAAGATCTAGCTCTACGGAGACAAGCAGGTGAAGCCATAAAGGTTTTACAAGTGAAATCTGTGGAGAGGCGAATCAACACAGAAAAATAATGCATGTTTTTACATGTATTTGAGCAAAAAACAAATGTAATAAATCAATTGAAGATAAATAAAGTTTAACGCCATTCAGTGGAACATTCCAGGTAAAGCAATCAACATCTCTTTGAGGCAAGCAGGTGGTGAACCCTCCGCCCGAAAAGTTTCATAGTGCAATTGTATGAAATGAAATGAAATGAAAAGCAAGTTGCATTCAATTCTCTTTTTCATGTGCTTCTTTTCAGTATATTTGTCAGTGTATTGCAGGCCAAGGTTGATGTTATGAGAAAATGAGTCAAGAATAATGAATGCCAATTTAAACCTATAGTAACTACATATATATATTATTTTAAAACACACACTATTATTTTCCATAAGAAACTAGTGTCAATATTTCATCCATGGCTTTCTAAAACAATGGGGAGGCTAGAATGTCTTATCGTAAAAAATCAATTGTGAATTCCCAGAGCATACATATATTTTATAGTTCTTTAAACACAATATTTGCGCGTCTCCGTTTGTGGTCTTAGAGGAAATGTACCGCCGTAATCTCGAGACGCTGGTGTTATTAATGGATCGCATCAGACAAGCATGGAGACGATGGTTGCTATGGAAACTGCATCCACCAGCAAGTAAAGGGCAAGTTAAAGGGAGGCAGTGAGAGAGAGAGGATGAGGTAGAGAGAGGGGAGAGTGATAAAGAGGAGCGATGGAGAGAGATGGGTAGAGAAGGACGAGAAAGAGATAGAAGAGAGGGAGGGAGGGGTGAGGGTAAAAAAAACAGGGGGATGGAGGGTGCAGGAGGAGGAGAAGCCCACCTCCATCATCAGCTCAAACATTTGATTCAGCAGAACGAGTGACCTTGGCCAACAAGACAAAAGCAGCATGGCATCCTACTATTCATCCATTCTATTGTATTATACATTTGTCTTATCACCAGTCGTCCCACTAAAACCACTCTCATTAATGAAGGCGTAGGGAAAAAAGCCAGATCCTATCCATACACAGGTTTGGAAATGGAATGGTATTTGCTATCTATGAGCGCACTGTGAGTTATCTGGTAAAAAAAAAAAAAAAAAGACAAAAACGTGGATTAGTCTGCAGGCTGACAGACCAAGGGAATGGAATCTTTTAGCTCAAGTACGTTTAGTAAAGTCACATTTTTTGGATTTTATTTGGTTGATTGCTTCACTGTAGAAGTGGGTGATATCGGAAAAAGGATATCCCAGTGCACAAAATTAGAAAATTAGAAAAGTCCATAAATAGTCGATGTAATCCCTCATTCGTCCAGGTGTGTTCCATCGTAGAAAAGGTTACAGGGGTTGTCATCCGGACGCTGTTTGAAGATCGAGATGTTTCGACTTCTATCCAGAAGTCATTAAGTCGAAGCGTTTCGATCTTCAAACAGTGTCCGGATGATGAAAGTCCATAAATAATCATCCAAACAAACAAGTGATGTTTCGGCCTATTTGTGGTTAATAGTTAATAATTTGTGGTCCATTCACTTTTGTACTATGGGCTTAAACTTCAACCAAGACGTTTACAGGCACATTTTAGAAGATTCCTGCTGAAATATTGTGTTAATATAGTTTTCCAGATAATGCATCAAAATTGAAATGATTAATTTTTAGCCATTTTGCCGAGTCCTACTCCTAAAAAAGCACAATTTAGGCCCACTTTATCAAACTAATGAAAGAACTTATTGTTACAGCTAAGTCCAGTGTAAAACATATTCACACAATTTATACTTTATAGAGTTTAGCCTTAAATATATACAGTGTAACATTTCTAGTGAGGAGTCCAATACCAAGTTTTCTCCTGAAATGTTATTGCTTTGCTGGGAATGTTCCACAGAATGGCATTAAACTCATCAGTCGCCATGGAGAAAAGCAGGCGGCGCTTGCAGGCCAAGTTACAGGTCAGATCTTTGCAGAGACGACCGTGGCCATAGTAAGAATGCAAAGTTATTTTTGAGCCATAAATCAAATCACTTGTAATGAACCAGAAAACCACAGAAGCTGCACAGTCCACCTTTGATGTAAAGTATTTCACACGTTTTGTTTATTTATTATTACCAGAGACCAACTTTATATCTTGATGTGTTATTATTCTTGTAATTTACATTTATCGGCTGCTGCATCACAGTTTCACACCTTCCTCTCCGCGATCTCGAGCAAAAATAACTAAGTGTTGAATTATTCATCCAGAACCTAAGGGCTGTAAAACTGCACATTAACCACTGCCTCAAACACACCCCACATAATGCAAAAGTAACGGTCGAGAGAATTCAGTTTCTCAGTCTAAACACACACAGACTTCACCATGGCTGGGATATTATTAGGTAGAACGTTAGTGTGTTGATTAAGCAGGAGAAACTGGTCATTTCAACAAGAGACTCTTTGAACAATTTTTATATGGGACACATTTTGATGCTTGACAACTGAGCATGTTCAAAACTGCAGCTTATTGTTTCAGCTCTTGTGGGGTGTTCCCAGTCTGCAGTGTTCTGTACGGGAGGGTGTAGACGAGTGCAGAAATGCCAACAGTTGAACAGTGGGTTCAGTGTGATGTAAAAGTGCAAAAACATTGTGCATCGTAATATACTGAAATTGCGATACATATTGTTTTGGGCTCTATGTATTGTGATCGTATTGTGACAAAAGCATATCATCCCAGTCCTAGTAAGTAGTTGATGCATTTTTTTGTTCTGTATTGAAATGTTGTTCTGTATTGAAATGCATGCCAGTGTGTTGAGAGCTGACCGCTTCATGATTTAAAATGGAGTTAAGCGGACACTTTTACTCTGTTGTTTTTCAATTGTACCAAAGTTTTGGCTCTATATCCAAAATAATATAAGACACAGTGTTTATACAGTACATGCACATTTATTTATGACAAAGTGGGCCATGATATATGATTGTTTCCATTGGGGGTGATATGAAATCCTAATATTGTTACATATTTTGGATGCACACTGCTGAAACCGCTATGGCCCAGAGCAGCTTAAACACTGACTGTTAGGACTCTGCATACTAATAAACACTGCATTTCGAGCCGAAGCAGAACTTTTAACCTAATAAAATAAGTCTGAAACAAGTGTATGATTACATTGTGAATAATATTGTTAGTTTAGTATTTTTCATATTGTGCTGTATGTTTTATGCCACGTCTTCCCTGCCAAGTGGTCGTGCAGTAGTCGTAATGTTTTGGCTGCTCCGTGCTCGCGTTCGGTCCTGACCTTAAGACAAGGTTAGCGTCGCCGACCTACTGTAGTAAATCCTCTCGTCACATAATATCCTGTGTTTTCCTGTCACTGTGTCGGCCGCTGGTGTTGTGTAATCAGAGCGGATCAGATTCTTAGAAAATACCGGATTGTTTCTACGGCAACAGCTTGGCTCCGTTGACCACCGCAACACTCCCAACACCACCGCTGCTGTCCATAGAGAATAATGAAAAAGATTGATTGAGCGTCTCCATGAATGACAGGACTTAATTAACCACCATCTCACGTCTCCTGAGTGTCCGAGGTAGATGGATGGTTTTTAAAGCTTAATCAATCGACAGAAAATGAAATAATGCGTTTTGGAAATCAATTGTTTGCGGAAGTGAAGGAATGTCGAGCGTGGACTACGATAGGTCACAAGCTGGTGTAAAGTTTGAGGTAGTACAAGGCCTGGATTGAAGAAGGGTTCACGATTGTAACCTGACACTGTACGTCGATTTAATGCTGCGTTCCAGTTGTCCTTGGAGGTCGAATTCGAGTTGAGTTCCGACTTTTAAAATTACACTGGAAAAGCCTTACATCTTGGAATTCCTACTTGGAAACTTGGGCAACATTTCAGAGTTTATCCGAGTTAGACAGTCCAACATGGCTGCACCCCATGTTTGGATGAAGTTCAACACCCGACAGCCAAAATAGTGATAGTAATTGTGTTATTTTCGGTTTAGTTTCTTCCTACCGTTCACCTGCTGTCTGTGAACCTTTGTTCTTCTGCAGTTATAAATGCACTGTTGAGCTATTGTTGATGTCTATCTGAAGCTGACAACAAAAGCAAAAATTCACTTTCACAACTTACTTGGATCCACATTTTCGCAGATTTTAGCACTTTCCTGCTGGTTTTCTTTATATTCATTGATTTGAGACGTTACAGTACTGTAGTTTTTCCTAGTTTTTCCAAGTTTTTCCAACTTGACTGGCTAGAACACAGAAACTTGGAGAAAATGACTCTCTGAGGTCTGTGCTTCGGTGTCTGAGGACAACTGTAACGCAGCATAATTAAAGGGCAGTTCAACACCAGGAGGAAACTTAGTAGGGCTGGGCGATATGGCAACAGTTTTTTTTTTCACAATTTGTTTTCCTCATATTGATTGATCTTGAGTTTGTATTCTATTTCAGTTTTTCTTTTCAAAAACAAATTAAAATGGCGTTCAATACAGGTTTCATAAACATAAACCAGTAAGACTTTTAACACAAAAACTGCCCAATTTCTTCCTGCAAAATCTGAACTCTGCTCAGAAAATTGGCATATCATTGATATTTGAAATGCTTCGATCTTGATTTTATTAAAATTAGATTCATTGCCCAGCCCTCAAACTTAGCTAGACCTTCAATTCTCATCTCAAAAAGCCAGAAACAGCATGGATTTACTAAAGTGATTGATCAGATATAAATAAATATTTTCATTAAATAGTATTTCAGCACGTTTTCTCTCATCAAAACCTGACTTGCCTTGCAGTTGTACAACATCTCTGTTTAGCCAAGAGACACAGCTGTCCCTCAGACTGCGGTGAAATACAATCCCCTTCTGGGGTTAGCGTTACCTAAACACTGCAACCCATCTTTTCACTTTACCAAATTGCCAAAAATGACCAAAAAATGTGCTTTACAGTGTTGTTGTCAAATAGCTCCCTGCTGACAGCACAATAGATCTTCAGCAGCGAGTGAAAACCATGAAACCGCATTGATTATTTTAAGCTGTTTTTAATGAAGCTACAATACCCATAACGTTCAAAACTGGCCTCTTTGTAGTTTCACTAATCTGTCGCCGTGACAACTCCTCTCCTCCGTAGCCGTCTCCAGACAAATCCATTCATACTTTTCTCTTCTCTTTGTCTCTCTCTCTCCCCCTCCCACACACTCGAAGACTTCCTGCTCGCCCCGCGCCCCGACAGTGTGTGAGTCAGCAGCGCAGCACATATCTCGACATCGATTTAGATTTGGTCGCTGTTAGAGTCTCTCTCACCCTTCTTCTCTCCTCTTCTTGTCTCCAAAGAATCAACACTTGACACTGACACTGCATAAGAGGCCGAGGAGGAGCGCTAAGGCATGACTCCGGGGTAAAAGGGATGTGTTAAAACAAGTGGGAAGAGAGGAGGTGAGAAAATGACTGCAGGATCAGATGAATTAAAGATAGCACAGGGCATGCAATAACCTACCGGTACAAAGTCAAACACGAATGCACTTAATTACAGGTGCACTGTGTAACTTTTCTGGTGGAAAGTCTGATACCTGCGTGTTATTGCTTTGCCTGGAATGTTCCACTATACAGTGATAAACTGATCTATTATTCACAGGCGTTTTGATCGCAAAAATATATCCTTGGAGAAAGAAATGTTTTATGTCATACCAAAGAACACTCATAACATCATCATAACATCTCCATGGAGACAAGCAGGTTTCGAATCCTACACCAGAAAACTTACATGCTGCTTCTTTAATCATAATAGGCCTACATGTTAAAGAAAAATATTTAGCTTTTGATTCAAAATGTACAGCTTTTTCATAATTATGAACCATATCAGAGCAAGAACTTTTTCTCTATAAACTAATTGAAAAGAAGATGCTGTGCCATTTGTGTTCGAGTGGATAGCACATATGCCTGCCAGGCTGCAGCGTCGGCCCGTGAGTTTGAATCCAGCTCTCAACAATGTGCTGCATGTCATTCCCCAGTCATGTCCCTGTTTCACACTTTACTGTGTCCTGTCAAACAAAGCCTACTAACAACAAGAAAAAAAAGAAAAGAATTTTCGATTACAACAAAAGTAACGATTTAAGATAAAGCAGAAGATTAATAAAATAGTAAAACAAGAATAAGGATTATTCTGTTCCTATGCTTGTATAGCAGTTAGGCATGGGGATAGCTTGATAAAAGTAGAACAGCCGTGAAATGTGCATAAATTGGACCACATGGATAATGAAATAATCATTTAAAAATAGATCAAACTGACAAAAAGCATTCACGCACATTTGTGTATGACATGTACATTGATTACTGCTTGGAGACAAAAAACAAAACAAGATTAGATTGCTCCTAAGGGCACAAGGTTTTGAGGTGAAGGAGCTGAAACCTTCTTTTCTCCATGGACATGTTGTTTTGCCTGGTATATATGGAGACAAGCAGGTAACTCCACCAAAAGTGAATTTTGTACTGTAAGAACAAAGTATGTTTTGCTTTTGAAACACTTCAATAGCGACACTTTCAGATAATTTCAAGGCTCTGTTTGTAATAATAACTCTAATCATACTTGAAAAAACAAAAACAGACAGTCTGCATTGTCAGAAAAATGGAGGAGTGACTAAATAATCCATATCACAAAGAGCCCGAGTGAGGGAAGCTGTAGAATGTGCGTGGGATAGATGTCAACAGCTCGAGACAAAAAAGGGGGAGCGGGCTGCAGCTCATCTAAATATAGGCCCCACCCGCAGCAGCAGCAGCAGCAGAGGCAGAAGCATGGTCCTAAATATTTCATCTCCTCCAGAAAGGAAGCAGAGGAACAGAGGGAGGAGAGTGTGAGAGAGAGGGAGCGGAGAAGAGAGGAGGAGGGGTAGAGACGCTACAATGAGATGAAGTCAAAAATAGAAGACAGAAATACCATGCAAAAGGAAACATGGCAGAGAGTCAGTCTAATCCCTTTGAGATTTATGACAATACAATGAGGCAAACTCAATGACTTCTCATGATGTCTACAGAAACTTATCAATCAGCACAAGAATTCAAGACCTTCAGATTTTCAGAATGATTCAGATTTGCGTTGTAAACAAACAACAAAATATTGTCTCTTAAAGGGCCTGTATAGATCTTTTTATGCAATAAAGTAAAATCTATTTTGTCCCAGTACAGATTTACTGTAAAAGCAGTTTTTGGGGTGAAACTGAGCCCATTGTGTGCTGTCTGCCACTACTTGTAGAGCGTTTATTATGCAATAAATGAACAAGTTTCATTTGCGTTTGCATCCAGCCAGTAGATGGCGCCTAGTGCTATACACAATTTAGTTGTGTTATCACTTTAAGAGACTCCATGAGATGTGATGATTAGCCTTGCAGTAGCAGTTATCATATTTAGATGGCAGAAATGCTCAGAATGAGTCTGGCAATGATTTAAGGACTTAAAACAGCAGAAGCTTCTCAGATAAGATATGATCTGAAAAAATGTCACTGATTGAGGGACATTTCAGCAGGAAATGTTTTTGATGGTCAGAGAGGAGAGGACCAACGGTCCTTAAAATAGCTTGAATGTAGCTAAATGCAACTTCAGATATATTTTTGATGATGGAACATTGTTAGAACATGGTTAAAAGTTAAAATTAAAAAAAAAAAACAATCACTGTAGTAATATATGTGTCCTACTTGTATTTGTTTGGCAGAATGTGATATGGCGCAACATTCATATCATGATTTTCTTCAGAGCCTAAATCATGATTTCGATTGTTATCACGACTCACTTCATGTCCAATGCCTTGAAGGGAAAATGATCGCAGTAGTCTTCTTCTGAAAGTTCATACTTGACTGTGATTGGTTGAATCCGTCTGTAACTCACTCAGCGCATGAAATCTGAACCGCACTGAACCGAGAAGCATTCACTCACAACATGAAAATATCAGCAAAATAAATACACCTACACAGAAATAATATATTGATTCCTTATTTAACAGTTCTATTCAGCAGTATTTACAGTATATCAGCCTCAATTCTCTCAAACTGCAGGATACAGGATGGAGTCAGAAATAGCACTCAGAAGATGAATGCAAGAGAAAGCCAAATCCTCACTTTTATGCCAATAACATTAAAGCTGCTCTCCAGTCATTGGTGCGTCATGAGAGAGACAGCTTCTTGACTCATCCTGTCTACGGCAATGCACTGACGAGTTGAAGATTTTGCACCTTCAATTTTCAGTTTGACTGTTTTAAAAATTTAGCAACTTTTTGGGTTCAGCAAAGTACAGATTAGCGTCAAGAAGATTTGAAATAGTCATGGACATGCTTCTTATCTCTGACAGTGACAGGGTTTAGTGCCAGCAGCAGTGTCACTCTGGAGGGATGAAGTGCTGCTTTGTTGTGGCCATAAGCAGTCTTTTCCCAGTCTGTTCTGGAGAGGCGTGTGGTGAGTTCAAGGACAGACAGAGGTTAGAAGGACGTCTCTAAGGGGCATGTGGAAGACTGAACACAAAACAAAGGGGTATATCACTCCAGGGATGATGTTAATGGGATAATGCACAACTATTAATTAGGTTTCCACGTGCTGTCCACAGGAAAAGCCCGAACATACAATAGGTCTGACAATAAAGGAACATACTTATAAACATTTTATTTAGTCTTGTAAAATACTTGTCAAACGGTTTTCCATAGCCATGTCACATACTAAAATGGCTGATTAAAAGTCTGTATTGTTTAACACAAGAAACTGTCAAATTTCTTCACCTAATTCTAAACTCTGGTCCAAATTAAACCACATGCTTTTACTGAAAGATTGGCTCCTAATTAAAAACAAAACAAAAACAAGTATATAATTGAAAATGAGAAATGACTGACTCTGTTTTTATTAAATTTTGATTAATTACATAACTCTACATTAATTATACAAGAGAAAAGAAATAAGGCTTTAAGCAAATTTTCCAAAAAAGGGGCAATACTGAAATGTTTTACAAAAACAAACAACAACAACAGCACTTCTGATTTAAATGAAAGTCAAATGAAAGATACCATTAGACATAAAATGCTAAAAACAGCCCACGAGTGACGTATATTGCCTCAAATGCCACAAAATGCTGATTAAAACTATGACATAAGACAATGATGTTATTCAAACTAAAGCTACGGCACTTTTAGCAATGTAAAAATGCAATGTTGCCAGTTTGGGAAGGGCAACATTATATGCATTGGCCTTTTTGTGTCAGACAATATTGTGGGATTGGCTCAGGTGAGAACAGCGCGAGCTCTAGAGCAGAAGGTGGGGTGTCCTTTTGTCCTGTCAGTGTTAGTGGGTGATGGATGAGATGGCAAGCGTCGCACTCGGAGGGTCATTACAGGAGGCCTAGAGGAGGCTCCATACCGACACAGAGGCAGGGGCCAACAATGGAGACGATACAATCACAGCGCTGCAATAATAAAGAGCACGTGCACAGTCCTATTCAACCAGTCACTCTACAGGAACGCCTTCACATGAACAAGAAAGATAAGCAGATGCAAACCCCCAACCCTAATTTACTCATGCCAGAGGAAATACTTCAGTTCATGCCATTCTCTTACTGCGAATTGCTTGAGTTTAGGGGTGAAAAAACAAAAGGAAAGAATAACGGAATCTATTTTTTCAATGGGGGGTTTTCCTGATAACAGAGATCAGATGATGTTCTACAAATCCATCAGTTTCATTCTCTCTCTCTTTCTTTCTCTCACTTTCTTTTTCTCTTTGTTTTACTTTCTTTCTCTCTCGCTGTTTTTCTTTCTCCATCTTTTCCTTTCTCTCTATCTCTTTCTCTCTTTATTTGTATATCTTGTTTTCTTTCCTTCTCTTCCTGTCTTTTCTCTGTCTCTCTCTCATTCTTTATTCTCATTCTCAATTCCTTCCGTTCTCTCTTTATTTTTCTCCCTTTTCTCTTTCTCTTTCTTTACTCTCTCTCTCCCCCTCTCTCTCTGTCTGTCTTTCTTTTGCCCTTTGTCTCTCCATTTTATTTTATTTTTCTCTTGTTCTTTCTTTCTCTCCCTTTTCCCTTCTCTCTTTCTCTCACACAATTTTCTGTATCTCTACATTTCTATAGAGATTCATTCATTGCATTATTTAATCCACTTCTGGTTAGTTATAGTGTAGGCCTCATGTAAATCGACATACTGAACTCTTTGTTTAAGGCTGATTTTAAGGAATAAGAAAGTCTTATTCTTCTGTCATGTAATTCCTTATTTACTTGCTACATAACAGACGTTAAAGAAATCTTTTACATAAATCCTGTGAATATAACTGTTCGGATACAACAAAAAAAACACTATTCGGTCCATTTACAACACAACAGAGGCTATCTCACTAATCTGCAATTATGAAGAGCACGTGCACACTTCCATTCAGCCAGCGCCACCAGAGAAATGCTTTTACACGAGCAGAGAGATAAAGCAGACGCAGCCACAGTGACGCCCCCTCCCCTGTATAATTATAAAGGGACCAATCAATGGAGTGCCAGACAGTCCATTCAATAATTAGAGAAAACATTTGTCCATCAAATCTCCAAACAAACAGCAGCAGAACAATGAGCCATATTAAGGAAAGATTATCACATTGACTCAAAAGACTGGCCATTAGACGAATTAGCAGCATTTCACAGATTCAGGTAAAGGCCGTCTTATTAGTGTTTCAGACTCAAGACAAAACAAGTGTTCCTTATTTTTTATCACCAAATGAACTTTCTTCATAACATTCTTGAAAAGCAATAATTCACTCAAAATACAAGCTTGATTAATTAAAGGTACACTGTGTAATTATCGTGGCGGAGGGTCCATCAAGTGGTTGTCTCCAGGAAATGTTATTGCTTTTCCAAGAATATTCCACAGTATGGCATTAAACTAATCTAGTTCCACGGAGACAAGTAAGGTTAAGATTAAAGTACATTTAATTGTCTCTGTGGGGAAATTTGCATAACATTACCCGTCAGTTCAGTGGACATTTTTCTAACAATAAAATTCCTCTAATTGAATCAATGCCAGATAGACAGGTTTTATTGCATGGTGTGAAACATTTAACGTTTCAAACAAAATAGTAACATCTACATCTCCAGGACTCGGGGACGAGCAGGTCGGATCACAGCTGACCCTTCTCACCCTGGACACGGACTATTTAAGCCCCTCCCCTCGGGCAGGAGGCTACGGTCCATCCGGACCAGAACCTCCCGCCACAAGAACAGTTTCTTTCCCTCTGCCGTTGGACTCATGAACACTTTGTAACACCTGTCACTTTAACAATAATACTATTTAAGAACAATCTATTTGCACTACTCATTTGCACATTGCACTACCTGCCAACTGTACATTCTGTATATAGTGTTAGTCTATCTTAGTCTATTTTATTCTTAATTTTATGCATGCCTTTTATATATTTTTTATATTTTATTCATTGCTTTATGTTGCACCTTACGCTGAAGAAAGTTCCTACGTTTGTGAATTTCACTGACAATGGCAATAAACCGTTTCTGATTCTGATTCTGATTCTGATTCTGATCTCTATGGCTGGAAAACTCTACCAGAAAACTAAACATAAAACAAAACATACAGTAGTTTACCTTTAACTGATTCAAAAAATCTTCTAATGTCTAATTACATAACTCTTGCAATATTAAGTTCAAGCCCAGACTCCAGAAGAAAAAAGCTAAGTATGTATTTGAACTGTATTTGTAAGTAAAGCAACGTATTTAAGTTTAGTTTAGTTTTTATTTGTCAGAGACCATGCACAAATGAATTAATCTTACAAAAGAAAAGATGATCTGCATCAGATTTAGCTACTGCTCCTTTCCATCAGCCAGTGCACTCCACAGTAACAATTACAACTAACTTAGCTCATTATTAACATTAAGTAAAGCGATATTAAACATGGCCAACTGTGAACGTCTGAGAGCAGGAGCAATTTAAGTTAAGGCCCATGAACTAAAAGAACATGAGGTCAGTTAAGTTCTTCAGAAATGTGAAAAATCTAAGAAATATGTCAGTGCTGATAATGAAATAAAATACAACCTTGCCAGAACCTTTCATTTCTACTTTTCAATGAAACTACGCAAGAGCTTTGACACAGCTAAATCTGACAGAAAATTTTATTAAAGCTTCCCATAGAGAGGGTATAATGTACAAAGACTTCCAGAGCAGACCTTACATTGCCCGAGTGAGACTGGAATTACAACCACAGGAAGTGCATTTAATCCTCGTATACCTTTTACCAGTAGATTACACATCTCTATGGCCACATACTGATTTCCTGATGACTCTTGAGCTGCTTTTAAATAATCATTGGAGTTCGGTTGAGGACAGATGCAGGAACTGTGAACTCTATTTGCCCTATAATAATCCTCACCCGAGTCAATACTGCCAGCTGGATCAGAGCTGCTCCATTACACACAGTTTTAGAAATGAATTTATGCACATTCTAAAGAGCCATCACAGAAAAGGTTACTTTTTATATCATTTTGGAATTTCAAAGAGCATTAAGTCCAGTATTTTTATTAACTGAATAACTTCTCTGCCAAGATACTACACTTCCACCCTGTGATCCAACATTGTTTATTTGTCTGGATTAATGAAGAAACACACAGATTTGCACATAGACATAACTAAACGTGAACTGCCAATTGATAGCCTTATTTTGATTTCATTATATAGGTTATATTTTGAGATTCGTTACAGATACATATCATTGGGTTTTTCATTAGTATTGACCCTTTGCACCTACGTCACACGATCACGTGGGTGCACCATAATAGACGGCAAGCGTATGCGAGCGCAGAATTACAGGGAGCGTAAAAGTAACAAACTCACAGTGATTGCAATTATTTTTGTCACTTAAGCGATGGCTACTTCTAACTCATGTTCAGTTCAGTTGTCAGTGGAAGCAGGACATCTTTTACGCGCTCACAAAGCGCGGTATTTTGAGAAAGTGAAGATCGCGACCCTTACCTGTTTCCTCCTGCCATGCTCACCGATTTAATCAAAACGTCAATATCATTCATTTTCTACCGCTTATTCCCGTTAGGGGTCGCGGGTGACTGGAGCCTATCCCAGTGACTTTTGGCCTTAGGTGGGGTACACCCTGGACAGTGGGTTCTCCGGGTTCTCCGGGTTCTCCCACCGTCCAAAGACATGACTGTGTAGGTTAATTGACAACTCTAAATTGTCCCTAGTGAATGAATGTGAGGGTGAATGGTTGTCTGTCAATGTCTCTGTCTCTCTGTGTCAATATCATCATAATCATAATATTTTATTCACAAATAATAATTCTGTGGATGTAATATGTATTATCCATTTTGCAGGCTTGAATCTATATACATACATGCATACATACAAGTTAATTTCTTGGCTGGATAACTAACGCCGTGCCCCGCATAACTTTGACTGTTTCACATATTCAGATATGTTTTCGTGTAAAATGTCATGCACTTGTAACATTGGCATTGACTTAACTTGTAAAAAGTGCTCACTGCAAATCCGTGAGTACTTGGAGGGCTTCCAGTTCTTTCGATTTATTGCTGCTACCCATCGCCGTCTTCTGTCTTCATCAACAGGTAGACGATAAAAGGCTACATTGGGCTTACGGCTTTGCCTGTTAGTGCAGCCAACTGCACAACAGGATATCACCATTTTACGTGTAAAATTGATCAATGTTAGCTTACTAATAGTTAGGTTTACGGCAAATTTCGATCATTTTACCTCGCACAAACAGCGCTTCCGCCGTCCGTCATGGCAAAGTGGGCGTTCCGTGACGTCACATGCAAAGGGTCAATACTGTAGTTTCCAAATGACATTCTAATCAGCTAATAGTAAAGAAAGAATATAGATCAACTGATCTGTGATTGTTCATAGCTGATGGCGGTGCTGATTGTTTAGAATCCAGAGTAACCGGTGGCCAATATGTTCCATCAATGCCACACAGGGCTGATATTTTTTTCCCGAAAGTATGCAATTAAAATTCACTACAAACTTACCAGCAGCCCTGTTTTAGCACAAAGCTAACAGAGCAGTATAGATATGTTCTGTGCAGTCCCTCATAGTTCGGCTTGCACTGGAGAACTAAGGCCATGGCCAGTAATCTAAAACGTGCAAATATTGGCCTGATCTGTCTATCTCTACATATCAAACATAGAACCAAATTCAAAACTTGTTCATTTGACCTTTTCTGAAATGTTGAGTTGCGTAGTTTTTTAACAAAACAGCAAAAAAGAATAAATTCTGTCAAATGGACAAACGTTTTCAGAGAGAAGATATTTATTCATCCAAGTCGCTTCTTCAGTTCATCTGACAGACAAATGGAGAATCACTGCCTTATACCTGTCTGAAGAGAGGAGCTAACTAACTCTAACACAAACAAGTCAGGAGAATCCACTGTTGGTTAAGTCCATTGACCTACTCTAAGGAGTGAACTGTCACCTGAGTTGTGTTGGCGTATTTGTTCATGTCTGTAATGGGTCATCACCTCTTTTGCAATGTAACCTACCTGGACATCTGAGGGTCTACACAGACATCTTTTAAACAAAACCTTAGCTAAGACATTATGACAGGCGATAAAGAAACCAGAAGATCAAGAACTATTCTCCAGAAGAGCTCATCAAACAAATGGTAAAAGCATAACTGTAGCATCTCAGATATAATTCTTGTTTAGCGTACAGAGGTGATTTGTGCAGTTTTGCGGCTGACTGCCCCCTTGCTGATCCTCACCTCTTGAAGTGGCTGAGCAGCGTGCCGACCAGCTCCCCGATACGGCTCTCGTTGGGTGGGACCAGGCCCTGCAGACACACCACCAGGTCTCGACTGTCCTTGGTGTGAAAGACCACCAGCTGGTCCTTCCCCGGGGACACGCTCACTCCCGTCACCTGGACAACAGCCAAAGACGAAGATTAGATGAACTGGTACAGATAAACAAACAGGTGCAGAGGCTGGACAACTCGATGGATGCAATTAATTAGAAGGAAATTATGGCTAAATACATCTGAACAACAAGGCATGTAGGTCTTAAACACGTGTTCCTTTCTAGAGCCATGCAAAAGGGGAACTATGATGACTATGAACTATGAATTGGTACAATAATTTAAACGTTAAAATTATAGTAGGGACGGAACAGAACAAAATGCTATCTAAAATAATGTAATGGCAGTTTATTGGCAGAAAAAACTTTCTGAAAGCTGTTTACATTTCGGTTTACGTTTTTAGAGCATGGCTAGAATTGAAATTACTTACATTTCTTCAAAAATTCTTATTTTGTTTTGTTCCTATGATTATAGTAGACAAAAGGTCTTTTCGTAGTCCAAAATAAATGGGCCAAAATGTGTCTGTAAATTTACTCAAAAGAGCAGAAATATCACTTTAAGTCAATTCTCCCTTTTTAACAAACTCTGACACATTTTGATTATTTTTTATATATATCTGTTTTAAAAAAAATATATAATCACCCCAGACAATTTCATTGTTTTACAGTCAGCACTGTCGCTTTTTTGCTTAAAGTAAAGTAAAACCCATCATGAGTTTTGGCAGTTTTCAGAATCTAGAATGAGTTGATTTAATTTCACTCCCAGACGTGAAGTAAGAGCCATATTTCACAAGAATTACACAAGAAACTGTCATAAGAGAGAACTTGCTATATTGCAACAAAAATCTGCATTTCAGCATTATTCATTTAAGCCACCATCCATCAATATTTTTATTTGGATAAAATATGTTCTAATATCATCTGAAATCCTTTAATAATTATGATGCCACAAATCTATGTTTATCGGATGTGATCAGTTTCAAAACACAAATGCAAATTATAAATGAGCATTCAAGCAATCGTCAATCATCTCTCAAACTAGCACTTATCAGATCTGGAAAACAGATTTGCAGATAAAAGGCCCATCATTGAAACCCCTCTCCAAAGTCCAGTATCTGATGGCTATTAGCCATTGAGATTTCTCACACTCAAGACTTAAATAGTCTGTAATGAAGCAGCGCTGAGTTTCCCAAAGGACTCATCGAATGTCTTTGAGTCCAAGCCCCTCTGAACATGTGTGGACACATCATTTCAGGATAAAAAGGGGATTCCCAGCTCTGGGATTAATAGAGATTTAGCATTCAAAGTAAGCATGGGCGATATCGACAAACAAGAATACTTGTAAACTTTTTTTTAAAAATGATCTCGATAATGATGTAAATGTGAATGAACTGTAATAATAACCACAAATGTGCACAAATATCACTAGATGCTTTTATTTCTGTTCTTTGACCATTGAGCTACATGACAGATAAATAATTATGCAGAGATTTATATAGTCTATTATTAAACTATAACTATAAAACAAATAAATATAACGGCAAAAAGTTGACTGAGACTGGGGGATATTTCAAACAAGGTTATTAAGTGACATTTCTTCCCTTTTCTGATGAAGTTTTAGTTGCATTCATGAGTCCTGATGCATTGTGAAAATATCATCTGAACATGTTAATATAATACATTCAACATTAACAGTGGCTCCTCTTTTAATACGATAATTTAGTAATATTTAATGAATCAGTTCAGATCCAATATGGTGTAAAGTACCAGAATTGGTGAAATACTTTTTTTCCAATTCAACGATGACAAAGACTAACAAAAAAAATCTAAAATATTTCTTTGCACGGTGTATTTTTCTAATCCTAAACCATAATCCTGGCTCTATTCACTTCCTGATCCATTCCTTTCTAATCCACGTGAGTCGGCTGCAGCTACACAGCGGCAAACGGCCTGCGGCGGAACATCAGGTGTATTCATATCCCCAAGTGGAGAGCAAAGTCGAGACACACTTCTTCTCCTTTTCCATTAGGGCGAGACAGTTTATCACCTCAGGCAACACAACCAGCGAGATTATTTAGCAACAACATGTCTGCAACTCCGCTCCAAAACACTTCTCCATAATCAGCATGAATTAAACCCCAAATCCTCGCCCGTGTCTTGCAATCCGCACAAAGTTAATTACATGGAGCCGACTACATTTACATTCATATTAACGGCTTAATTGAATGGAACGACAGGCAGTGTTATAATGAGTGGGATAATGATACATTCTCAGTCAAATTTTATCTTGTTTCGCCAAATCAGTTTGTACGCGGTGTATGAAATTTGCTGGGGCGATTTATCTACTAAGACATCTGTTGTTTTTTAGTTTACTGTAATTGAGCAGATCAACAGATTGTTTAATGGAAAAGATAAAATTTGTTGTTACAAAGATAATCCTATAGAAACTGTGCATAAAATATAGCTATGCAATAATATTTGCATCCACAACACTTTCAACACAATGACTTTCTTCAAAAACTGAAATAAAAACAGAATTTTTAGATTCTATTTGCATTTGTTTGTTCAAAGCTCATAGTGAAGGTAGTTTTTAAAAGTTCTTGGATCTTTTTTTTGTTACATACCACAGGAAAAAAAAAACCTTGAGAACTATTCTATTTAATCCACACTGATCAATAGTTGTCATGAGAACACAGGAAATCTTCACATAATATTCAGCTCTAAATCTATTCAATCTATGGCTAATGAAGCTTTTACAATGAAAAAACCAACAACAAACAAAACCCCGGAGAAAGAAAAGGAAAGAAAATTATGGTCATTGTATATCCTTTAATAATCAATGTGTAGACTGATGAAGAGTTTATTTAAATTATATTTTCAGTTTTTACCATTATGTGTGTCATATGTGCCTCATATTAATTTCATTTTATGTATTTAAGGAATGGTTTATTTACATTTATTGTGTTACTGTGTTTTAGTTACTTTAATGAGGACGGGTGAATGCTAATAGAGGACTATGTTTAATGGTTAATTCTGTGCATATCCTCTGAAAACTGTCTTGTAAAATGTGCCATACAGATTAAGCATACTGAAGTGGATATGAATAAAACCGCAGAACATCGGGTCTTTGTTCTTTCCAGAGGAAAAAAAGTCCATTCTCTAAAACATGAGTGATGGAAAATGAGCCGGAGGGGCCTCGGCTAAGCCTCTGCGGCCCGTGCACATGTCTAAACGACACCAGACATCAGCTGATCCACCCCGCCTGTCCGTATCCATGACAACGCCGTCTCCCGGGAAGTCACCATGACAACAACAACGGGAAGAGACGGGAAGAGAAGGGAATACAAGGGAGGAGGTGAGAGAGGGAAGGTGGGAGGGAGGAATTAACAGGATTGAAGGGAAAATACATGAAATGGAGAGATTGGACCAAAGTGGTTAATGAGGAAAGAGTTAAAGAAAAACAAAGTAAAGGTGGCAATAAAAACAGCGTGATTTATAGCAGTAAACCAAAATTGTTTAAAATAAAGTACACTAAATTATAAATTATAACAATAATAATCAATTTAGTGCACATTTTAAACATATTAAGAAGCTTTAAAATGTGAGAAAATGACAAAAATATGAAACAGTACAAAAATCACAGAGCATACACTCTAAAATACAGACTATTTTTGTACGAAGATCTCATAGAAACAGGTCCTATTTAGAGTATTTCTTGCAGCTACACTCACTGTCACTACAGAAATCACAGGGCTCTTTGGAGGCAGATTATTTGCCGTATAATATGTCCTACAATATGGCAATATGTCCTACTATATGGCAAAAATAAAGGAAGTTTAGTTAAAGATGCCATGTTTGATTCATAGTAGTCATGACAACACACTTATAATGCCCCAGTGATGATGTGCGTTTTGCAGTAAAGCATTAATTGGCAAATAAATCCTGTGAGCGTCAGCTCCTCCTATAAGCACCAACCATTTATCAGTTTACCAATGCCCTCAATGGTTGAATGCAGGGGCAGCGGTAAATAAACAGCCCGGTGCAGCCATGGGATGGTGCGGTGTTAGCCTATCAGCGCTAATCAACAATGAGCTAACAGCTTTCCCCTCTGCTTGACCTTCTCCGATCGATATAGCTGTGTCACGCTGCTGTGGCTCTGAAGCATACAGCTCAATCTGGGCCGTTTCACCTTTAGAATCATCCATCCTCTCCTCAATTCAGTCTAATCTTCACAGTTCTTAGCAAAGGCAATTCACTGATGCAAACATGGAAGTTTACATATACGCAACAACTTCATCTTAATGCCTTACCAATAAGTTAAAATGTTATCCTCTCTTCAAACAAGTTAAAGGGTGAATAAAACTAAAGAAACTCACAACTATTTTAAAATGCTCAAAAAAGTAGACAGAAAGTAAACATTAATACTCCTAAAACACAGATAACTTATCGGAAAATGTTATTTAACTCTTTTACCAATATATGTATTTGCTCAAGTGGAGGAGTTCAAGTATCTCGGGGTCTTGTTCACGAGTGAGGGAAGGATGCAGCATGCGATTGACTAGCGGATCAGTGCAGCGTCTGCAGTGATGTGGTCGCTGTATCGGACCGTTGTGGTGAAGAGAGAGCTGAGTCGAAAGACAAAGCTCTTCATTTACCAGTCAATCTATGTTCCTACCCTCACCTGTGGTCATGAGCTTTGGGTAATGACCGAAAAGACCAGTGGCTGAGTGGCTGGATGCTCTGTTAAAGATAGGGTGAGGAGCACAGTCATGCGGGAGGAGCTCGGAGTAGAGCTGCTGCTCCTCCACAACGAGTGGAGCCTTGGGAAGACCCAGGACACGCTGGCGGGACTATGTCTTTCGGCTGGCCTGGAAATGCCTGGGGATCCCCCCGGAAGAGCTGGAGGAAGTGTGTGCGGAGAGGGAAGTCTGTGTTTTCCTGCTTAGACTACTGCCCTTACGACCCAGCCCCGGATAAGCAGAAGAAAATGGTATGGTAGCATTGTATAAATAAAAGTTTAAACATCATGAATTGTTCAGATCCAAATAAATAAATAAATAAATAATTTATATATATATATATATATATATATATATATATATATATATATATATATATATATATATATATATATATATATATATATATATATATATATATATATATTATACAACTTTTATTGGTTGTAATACTTTTTCCTTCCTTCCTTTTTTCCTGCATTTCCTGTCTGATAAAACCTGCACACCCATGGGATAAAATTTTGCATGGATATAGAGCTGTGGAATTAATCAAATTTAAAACTGCCATGTCAATTATTACTGTGTTCAACCATAAAAATGTTGTAATAGAATAAACAATTAATGTTCAAATGATGGATTTTCCATAACAGAGCCACGATACTAACCAAAGTTTCATTCACAGCATATATTATATTTACACGTTTGCTTTTGCTCGCTCTCCAATACTGACGACACCTGTCTCTACGACTTGCTGTGGATAAATACAAGCTCCATCCATCAACTCTGCTAGAATGAGTCATCGTTTAATAACAATAACGTAATCCCTCTATCTGTCTGTCTTCTGGTCTCATCTCTCTATTACACATGTACTACTTATACATCTCCGAGGTTCCTGGGTATTTCCAATTCCCTCCTGTCACACATTTGTCAGCTTCCACACCGGGGCGTTCCGTCATGGCCGTCTCACTGCCCACTGCTCTGGTCCACTGCGGCAGGCGGCCATGATGGATTTGAGACTGATAAATGTGTTACACCTTGGCATCCTCCCTCGCAGCTGCTCTCACCTCTGGAGTCAATCATCATTTCAGGAGTAAACAGGTTTTATTTATGCCTGGGGAGAATGTGAAATGGGGTCAGGAAAATATTGCTCTATCAACATGTCGCTATGTTTTCAGTTTAATTTCATAAATAAAATAAATAAATGCAAGATAAGTTTAATGCCATACATCTACAAACAAAATAATTTTCACTTTACTAGGTGCAATAATCCCTGTTGTAAATATAAATTATACATTTACTTCAATCAAGTAGCATTTTGTGAAGAAATCTTGAAAAATTGAGTTTTTCTTTTCTTTTCTTGGTCATTTTTTCTGACATTTTAAACATTAAAAACAAAAATGTTTCAATCTGTCAAATAATAGTTTTGGCCCAGAGTACAACATGGTTGCCAGGTAACAGTGATGGAATTTAGTTAAAATGGAGTTATTGCCTTTTCAAATATAATTATCTTAACAGGAATTTCGTAAAATTAGAGGTCCAGTCATTGGCACTTTAAGACAAAGAAATAACATCTCCAAAGACAAGCAGGTACTGTACTCGCCCCTACTAAAGTTACTTGCTTGAAGCATGGCAGGCATAATATTTACAAATAGTAAAAAGTTACATACCACTTAGGTTTGGGTAGAATTAAATGCTTTTTCAACGTGGAAATGTGTCACCCATAAACCAGGTTTGTTGGGACAATCACAGAGCAGCACCTTTGGATCCTTCATGAGACCTTGGTTTTGGATCTTGGTCAGGACTTAGTAGAACTGAATGACTGGATGTTAAAACTGGACGTTATACTGAATGACTGGATGTTAGAACTGGACGTTATAGATACATGCAAACTCCACAATGACCACTTAACCTAATTCTTTGAGAGTAGGTTGACCACCCCTAATTGTAGAAAAAAGAGGGACAGGTTGTTGAATGTAGTGGGAATTGGAGGAACTGACACGGGAAATTTATGTTTATACATAACTGCAATAAAAAGCATGGTTTTTAATCGTAACGCTCAGAGAGAGATTGGAATAGGAATAAGTGCTAACATATCACAACACTGAATTAAAGTTTTATATATAAATTTATCTTTATACAATTCATGGCATTAATGAAAAAATGTGACATTCTCTAAAGAGGGTGGGACAAGTGAAATGGGCCTCAATGGCTGTGCAGGTAAACCAAAAGTTTCTGTTATGTAAAATCAATAATATAAAACTATCATACAACGCCAGTGTATAAAACACGCCATACTTTCTGTGTACCCAGTTTTGTTCTAAAAATTCTGGATGGACATTGTTAGTACACCAGAAACATGATATTGGACGGGTCTTTCTGACGTGCTTAAATGCTGTGTTAAAACATGAAATTAGATGAGGAAAATCAAACAAGTCTGTGCATCCTGTTTTCAATCATTATGTCATTAAGTCAATCTGGACATAAACATAAACTTGGACAGTGGATATGAATATGTTCTCATGAGAGCCACACTCTCCATGGAAACAGCCCCATGTGCAGTGTGCATGTTGCAGCTAATGAACCTATCACAGTAAGAACATAAATTAAAGCCAGCCAATAGCTGAGCTGCAGGCAGGATTTAGCATATTGACAAAATGTTGCTGCAAGATCCCAGGACAGAGGAAATTAGAGACTATTTTCCCTCAGCGTAAAGTAGAGAACTTCCCCCTGAACACTATGGGAGAAGGTTGAGTTGCAAAATGTATTGAAAAAAATAAAACTTTCAGGGCATATCTTCTTTTTTATTGATTGACTGTTTAAAGAACACATGTAATGTTTGTACTGTTAATGGTCTTTAAACAGTCCCTTGAGTACCTCTGCTTTGGCATCTCATGTTTTAAAACTTAAAAAAAAAAAAAGAAAAAAGAAAAGAAAAAACGGTCTACAAAAAGCATGAATTACTTCTTATCAGTCAGGTGTTTTCCACATCAGGAATTGAGTTACAGGGCCATCTACTGGCTGCAGAGGGAGTTGCATAGGGAAGATAAACAAACCTAGCTTGCCCTCGAGACGCTAATGTAAGGACACAATTGTAACAAACAAAATTGACAATTCTGAAGAAAGTGTTTTTGTGAGGATCAGAAGGTAGAGGACTTACTAAACATCAATTCTACTACAGGGAACAATGTTACAATATACCGTAATTAAAAAAAAAAAGCACAGTTATGCCACGTTTACACTTAATCCAGGCAAGTTTCATACATATTTTGATATTACTTCTAAACTGCCTTTGCATCCAACATGAAAAACAACAAAACTACAACTACAAACTGCAAATGAGCAAGCTAATTCCAGAAAAATGTGTAAGAAATATATATACTTCTGACCATATCTTTCATTTTATGCTTTTCTACACTCAGGTTGAGCAGTAGCTCTTGTGAAAAGGCTGAGTTTCATCAGCAACAAGAAGAACTGGTTTTAACACTTATTAGGGCAGACTGGCAGAGACAGCAGTGTAATCAGGAAAACCTACAGGGAACCTCTCTGCTGCCAGACACTTCCTCCTGCTCCTGCTGAAGAAGCACCAGACCCTCCCAAACAAGATATAAGCTAAGGGCATTGTTCTGTTCAATTACAATATTCTGTTGAGAAATGTTTTGTCTGTCAGTGATTCTTCTATTCTTCGTTTGTCCCAAATTTTAGAATTAATAAACATTATTCTACGTCGTGATGTATGCTGTACAAATGATCCACTAAATTCTCTTCTATTTTTTATTTTACTCTTTAATCGTTTAATACTAATAACCTTAATGAATCATAGGCTACAGCTGACAGCCTCAGACTGGTACAAACCACAGGGTCAGAATAAATCCTTACTGATTTTATGTGGAGCACTAACAGAAAGTCAATTTGACATTTTTATTTTTATTTGCACCTGGCATTGGCTTTGGTACAAATGAAGAAACCTTGGTTTGAGACAACTAGTTACAATCTGACAAAACATTTTACTTGGAACACATTGTTGCTATTTTGTCAGGTACATAATGAGAGCATCTGCAATATTCCATTATATTAGTTATAATTACTTATTTTGGAAGATTGTAACCAAGCCGAGCAGACCTCAAAGTTGCTACTTTTGAGATCTTTGATTGAGATGTCACAATTAGTGCCGACATACAGGTGCAAAGACCAACTGTTAACAAAATATGATTTACAGAGTTATATGTCAGAGGTCATAATATTATGGCTGATGCGTGTTGATGTATGAATGGGTTAACCTCTTTGATTTAAAAGCAATATAAATATAAAATAATACATTTCTCACATTGTAAAGGGGGATGCTCTTCATGGGCTTGTACTGCTTCAGGGGGTCCATCTTATACAGGTGACGGTCAGTGATGAGCACGGTCCGATCCTCTGCTTTGTTAAAACGGTTGATCTGAAAAAGAAATAGTCATATATTTTTTAGTCTTTATGTAAGAAACCAACAGACACAGTTTAGGGCCCTGCAGGGAGACAGTACAAACGATCAGCAGTTTGTTTTTATTTGTTTGTGTCGACAGAAAATAATATGTGCGCGTGGGTTGGTGTGCTCGACTGCCGCCCACCTTTCTAACGTTGCAGGAGAACAGAACTCTCATAAACTTGTCTCTTCGTTGCAGTTCGCTGGAGACCAATGTGAATGATGAAGCTGTATCGGGACTGTCTCGCTTCTGTCAAAACAAAACAAAAAAAACATGGTTAGTGGTGTGTTTAGACATTAAGCAGCACTTTACACAAAACACACAACTGAAGCAAAACTGCAAAATACATTTAAGCAAACATACAGCTCAAGTTACTTGAACTATAATCTATTTAATAAGTGCAAAAATATATGTAAAATATCTTACTTTTACTAGCATAATCACAACACATCTACTGTCCTAGGATAGGATATGCTGATTAAACAAGGCTTTGGAGTGTAAATGAACTGAAAAGTGTCATGAGGTAAAGGTGGAGTATCCAATTTTACTGCCCATAGTATATACTTGCCAAAAAAGCCGTTGTTGTTGCTGTCTGCATCTGATTGTAGAATATTTTATCAATCGTACACTCAAAATAAAAAGCCTGATTGGTAAAATATAATGCGGTTCACCCTTGCTTTGAATCATGCTAACATTTGAAAACGTACTTTCTCAGAATCAGAATTACTTTTATTTATTCCTGATGGACAAATACAACATTTCTTTCCTGTTCCAATCAAACACTGCCAGCTCAGCTCTTGCTATCTTGGTCCACTTCAACAGAGGTCCATGAATCCCTACAACGGAAGCAACTGGACTGGACTAGACTGGAATGTACACAGTCGCAATGTCTTAGGATTCATGTCTCGGGGTCCCTTTCTGATGTAAATAAACTTCTCCTTTGTTAGAACTCCTACCTCATGCCTGTTCTTTCAACTCTCCCCAACAATACAACAATCCCCAAGGTGAAGTTATTTTCGTTACAGACATGCAGACAACCAGCAGAGTTTAAAAAATAACTCTATTGTTCTGCTGCTCAGCTGTATGTCTCCTTTCCCAGTTTGAAAATAAGACACCCCAGCATTAACAAACATATTTAAGAAAACACACACACACAGACACACACAGACACACACACAAAAAACACCGTCTACTGATCTATTTTCCTCCCACTATTCTTGTAGCCATCACTATAAGACTTATATTCACTGATGGGGCTCTAATCCGACTCACTCACCAGGTAGTTCCCCTCCCAGGGCCGCTGCAGTCCCAAGTCCGTCCTGTGGCCCTTGAGTGCTTCAAATCCCGCCACTTTAGCCCGCACCTGCAGGGTCTCCTCTGGTGAAAGGCTTTTGATCAGCGTCCATGCCCACCACCTGTAGTCACACACAAACACGAAGAGAAATCAGCTTTCCAGGTTACGGTCACCATACCTTTATTTGATACATAAAAGCCAAGACCCCAGCTGTGTACTGGGCAGGTTAGACCGATCCTGACAGCTAACAGTATTGTAAATAACGACTTTTTTCAAACTGTGCAGAAAATCAAATCAACACAAACGTTAGGATAAAAGCCGGTGATGAGACTTTGATGGAGGAGGGAAAATCAATGGTCTGTGTTCGCCCGAGGCACAAGGAAACATGTGTAAGTTTCTCCAAACGGACACATCTGGGTGTAACACGACCCTTCAGGCGTGGATTAGTCTCTGTGGTTGGTTTTACTTTCATTAAAGCCAAATAAATAGTTGTATATAATTTACATAAAATGCATTTATTAAGCAGTATAAATATGGATTTGTGCTTCTTCCAACTAGGGATGTCACGCTATTAATTTTAGAGTGGTGATTATTGAAAAAAACATCACAATTTAATGATTGCGTACAATGATTGACACCAGCACTAAACAGCAGTGAAATCCGTTTCCATTTCGTTCATTCCCATTTCCAAATATAAGCATTATTATCATTATTATTATAAGCAGTAATTTAAAAAGTTACATAAATGCGATGGAATGGTATATTCTCCATTTATGTGACTTGATGAACCCAAACTTTCTAAATGATAAAGTAAAGTGAATATGAATAAACAGCCAGAGAAAAAGCAATTTACATTTAGGATTCTTGCTTCTAAACTGGGAAATTATTATTTTTAGTTCTTACTACTACATTTTGACCTGAATAATCTTTATTATCGACAAACTTTCCTGGTTAAATAAAGGCAAATACATAAAAATATTAGGTAATAATCTTGATATCCTTATTTCCAAAGTCAATTTCCAAAGTCAATTTTTCTCTGAGATTCTAACTGTCCTATGGTGTCCTATGGTGATTAATTTTTAAAAACAATGGCTATCCTTCCCATGTTCTGCATTTTCTGCATTATCTTTCGCAACTTTATTTTGTCAATTTACAGTAAATTATACATACAAAAACCTTGTGAATAGCCTCCATCTCTTTACCTGTTGTAGATGCTCTGCAGGGCTTCCTCAAACTTGCGCAGTACTTTTGGGGGTGTGGGCCACTTCACGTGTCTCCCGTAGTCTTTCATGTTTTTGACGTTTCTGAAGCGCCGGTTCACTTCCTTTATGTACGACTTCACTTTGTAGCGCCTGTAGGCTCGCAGGATTATCAGGCCTGCTCTCATACGGCGATATCTCATTCTGGCCAGAGTTCCTCTCCATACCTGGGAGAACACAGAATTTAGGTTAAAAAAGTTTTCGTTTAAACATAATTTGGATTAAGTTGTTAAAAAAAACATCACAGGGAAGAGATAAACACATTTCACCAGGTTAAGTCAGACAAAAACGCAAAGATAAGTGGCTACAGCTTACGTTTTGACTCAGTGCTGTCAACTTTTAACAATCGCTTTTATGTTCACCCAAGAAATTATAAGTAAGACGAGAGATTTTACATGTGGCAATGTGAGGTACGCTGAAGAGTCTGATTTAGGGTTTAGTCCTGTTTCAGACCTGGTAACAGTTTCAGTCTTTCTTTAGTCCTGCACAGATACTGTTGTTTGACCTCCTCTCGCATTCATCAAGTAAAATTAAGTGTGGGTGTTTGATCTGATTCCAAAAAGTGTTGGTGTTAAATCCCCTACATCTCCAACATCCTCCACAGGTACAATGCAGCTGTCCAAATGAACTGTGCTTCAAACCATATGCTTTTACTGACTGTAGACCTGTGTGTTAAAAAGTATATAAAAGATTAATAGAAATGACTGAATCTAGATTTCGTTGAAAATTTGACACATCCCTAATTAAAGCATGTTGTTCTGTTGTTATATATTTTCAGTATAGGAGAAGCATGATTTATATTGGCTGCATGTAACCTGTGTTGTTGTTGGAAATGATGTTCTCCACAAGGGACGAGAAATCAGGTGACACAAGATCTTGTTCCATCCCAAAGGTTTTGAATTATTTATGACACCCTCTCACCCAGTCATCACAATTTTAAGCCCATTATTTTCTATATTGACTCATCAACGGAGAAAACAAATTATCCACATTCTGAAGAACATATCTCACCAACAAAAATGCACAATGATGACTAGATCTGTTATTCGAATAGAAACATGACTAAAAATGTCTCAATGTTAAGGATAATCTTACATTATTTAAAGTAGAAAATGTTTGAAGGAAACTGATTTCAGAATGTCAGTATTGAATGCTCTGCGGCGGATGAAGGCACGGCTGCTCATCTGGAAAAAGGGTTGAGTCTTAAGCAGAGATCAATAAGAGAGTCATACCGACCACTCAGGCCTTGGTCATACTGCTCTTCAAAACAACCTTTATATTTAGTAGTAAGTGATCAGTAATCCTAATGTTTCAGAGAGCAAAGCAAGATTTCAGTAATTAAACATAAAAAATGTTAAAAAAAAAGCAAAAACAAAAAACACAGCTCTTTATTCACTTAACAAAAAAAAAAAAGATGATCCTTGTAAGGCCTTTTCTGTGAGCAGTGCGCAGTCCTATGAGTCACATTACCTGTTGTTTTGGTTGTAAAGGCTTAGGTTAAAAGAACAAATAAATACAGTCATTTACTTGACTATAATTGACATGCAAATGCCAGAGTGTGAAATAGGATTAAACAATTCAGACATCTGTGGCATTTATATGATACAAAACATGACATTTTCAGCATGGCCAGATGGTCAATGTTCAAATTGTTGGGAAATGTTCATAAAAACTCAGCATCTAATTGATACTAAAACTAGTACCATAACTATTCACTAATTTGAGCAATATTGAGTACCAAAACAGTGAAATTTCAATATTGTGAACCCAATTAATAGGTGTAAAGCGGATAGTTAATTTGAGCCGGAACATTTTTAATAGTTTCTTAAATATCTTGTGCTAAAAGCTTATTCCCCATCATCAACAAGAAGATGTGTTCATTGTGAGATAGCAGTAATGTTGGTTGGTACTGGTTTGTCTTGCTTCATCTGATTTTTTTTCTTAGCATCCACTATTTCCCAGCCCACAAGAGAGTTTGAGCGAAAGCCCATAATCCACATGGCATGCATCACTGCCAAATCAACAACTGCGTCTATCTCTGCAACACATCATTAATTAGACTCTAAACAACAGTAAAACGCTGCAGTGGGTTCAGAAAACAAAGCCGAGAGAGAGAGGCTATAAACCAAAAGACAACGACTTAACGGCGAACAGAAAGCCTCTAGTCTGTCCATGGAGCCTCATTAAAGTGTGTGACAGGTGGAAACAACAGGAATCGCGAAGGGTGCGTCTGCTCTGTGTTGTTTTTGTAACGTCAGTCAAAAGAAACAAGAAACACTGTCCATCTTAGACATACGTGAACATTAAGTTAAATATGTTTGAAGTAAACAGGAAGATTATGATCGAATGAAAAGTGTAAGAATTAATCTTGGTTCATTCCTTGTTTTCTTGTTTGTTTTTTAGTCCTAATAAAGTCCTGGTTTTGAGAGGAGACCTGTTAGAGATTTGGACCGTTCACGTTCACACATGTTTCATCAATATTGGAACCAAACCTGGATGAGCCTGAACTATACCAGGACTGCAACAGGACTAAATCAGGTCTACATGAGGACTTAACAACCAGGATGACAATAGGACCAAGTCAAGTCTATATGAGGAGTAAAGCAAGACTACAACAGGACTAAATCATGTCTACATGAGGACCAAACCAGAACTACAACAGGACCAAATCAAGTCTATAGGAGTCCTCATATAGACTTGACCAAATCAAGTCTACATAAGGACCAAACCAGAACTACAACAGGACCAAATCAAGTCTATAGGAGTCCTCATATAGACTTGACCAAATCAAGTCTACATAAGAACCAAACCAGAACTACAACAGGACCAAATCAAGTCTATAGAAGTCCTCCTATAGACTTGACCAAATCAAGTCTACATAAGGACCAAACCAGAACTACAACAGGACCAAATCAAGTCTACATGAGGACCAATCCAGGACTATAAAAGGACCAAATCAAGACTACATGAAGACCAAACCAGGACTATAAAAGGACCAAATCAAGTCTACATGAAGATCAAACCAGGACTAAAATAGGACCAAATCAAGTCTACATGAGGACCAAACCAGGACAACAGGACCAAATCCAGTCTACATCAAGACTAAACCCAGACCAAACCAGGACAAGTGTATTAAAGTATTTTCTTCTTTAGTTTTATGATGAAGGGAACCTCAACATTTCTCAAGGATCAAAATCATCAATAATTACATTTGTAGCAATAATTATCACAGGTCTTTCCATGTTTTTCCAACACTGTGCAGTACTGATTGTACAAGCGCAATCCAGCCACCCAAGTCCTCACAACACCCATGGGTAACACATCAACACATTTCCCACAATCCAACAGGAGAGCTCACAGACTGCAGTGACGCTGATGATCTGATGAAGATGACACACGGGGGAGGGCGGATAAATCAGGCGAATAACAGGCTCCGTGACGATCCGCCCCGACGCCAATGTTGGCCAATAAAGCCATCTGATCACCCTTTTAGAGACTGGGGCATCATGGAACCTGCCCTCGCCGAGCCCCGTGCCAGGATTTATGGCATCATCAAAGCCAGATTGGGGGTATTTCAGCGCTACAGAGCCTGATTGGTTGCCGGGATTTCAATTGAAGGGGGATGGCTGGTAATAGCAAATCACAAATCATACAGGAGCAGGACAGAGGAGCGTCTTTGGTAATAAAGTCTTTCAGGAATTTCATAGGATGGTATGACATGCTTTTACAGTGCGTTACTTGATTTGAAGGTTAAAAGGACTTAAAAATACTATCATGAAACTTATTTTGATGGTAGATAAACTGCTCTTCCATACATAATTGGCCAAATAGTGCCAAGTTGGTAGGTTTGTTACTAGACATTTTTATTTGCCCAAATTCCTAAAATAAATATTGCATTAATGCATTGGTCGGATGAGATAGTATCCACATTATTTGGTAAATTATACTTCATACATGAAATTATACTTGAGTGAACTCTGAGCTTGGAAAAACTGCCTTCAGAGACTGGTTCAGATATAAACATTTGTGGTTTCAATGGAAGAAATGTATAGCTTAAATTGTACATGTTTTGTTTAATTGTTGTCTTTTATATAAATGTCATTGTGTTAACAGGGCGCTCTTTCAAATTGCAGCAAATACAGGTTGAATAAATATTAGCGGAACAAAATGGGGTCTTCAACACCCCTTTCCATTAAATTCTTCAAATTGTTACAAAATGTTATAAATAAAAAGGTCATGGAAGTGAATTACTGGTCCAAATCTGAAACCTTTTGGTAAGTAAATGCACATTTGGGGGGTAGAAATTACACCAGGGCAACACATAGGCTAAATCATAAAGTAGATCCAATATTTATTGGATGGCTAACAAGAATATGTTTAGTCCAGTGTCTGCATAGAGCCCTGCAGTTTGACAGGGAGCAGAAGGAATCAAATAAAGGATATTGTAACAAAAAATGCTCCTTATCTGCAAATAGAGCAGCCTTAACAATGAACAATTTGATTTCAAAGAGAGGGTTGTTCCTGAATTTCTATTGTAATATCACTCAAAAGTCTAAAGCACAAAACGCCTTTTCACCTTGTCGCCCCAGGAAGTAAAGAGTAGTGTCAAAACCCCAGCACAGAGGAGACGGATGTACTCCATTGTCACACTTCAATCTGCCGCTGAATGTGTCGACCGTGTCCTGCTGCGGGGGTAGTATTGTGGTTTTCGAAAGCAGGGGGAAGCCCAATCAAAAGGTGCATGGCAATTTAGTGATGCCTGACCACAGGATGTCCCAAGACCTCAGCAAAATCCAGCAATCATTATCATAAATCAATAAGGAGCTTCAGGCAATCAGGCAATCAGCACCACCGTTTTCTCATTGATCTCCACTATCCTTGGTCCTTACAGTTTTATGTCAAGTTTCATCTTTACCTCCGGGCTAATGTTTGTAAATGACGTGCAACAAATGTCTTCAAACCCATCTTGAACAAAGCAGGCTTATGAAAACGGACTAGTATTGAAGACTAAAATGTCAATGGCATTGGCTGCTCCATCCATCAATTAGATGGAGCGAGGGAGGTTGGAGTGATATTGCTACGGGTCAGCAAGACAAGCCCACAGCACACATGCATTAGCCATGTTTGAAGGACACGCAAATACAATTCAACCAATAAAGGCTCCACACAGGCTGGATAGGTCAATGAAGTATTTTAATTCCATGCTTGAAGTATTCTTTATGCGTATTTGCAGTGCTTTATATATTGGTTTAAGTCGACCGCTCTTCCCAAGACGATATTCTCCCTTTCTTTGATCTCTTGTAGTTGGATTAAACCACTGTTAAGTCAAATATATTTGGTTTGTGTCCAACAGATTCAGGGCTGCAAGATTATTCACAGTCAAATCGAAATCGCAAGTTGAATGGATACAATTAAATCACAAAATCTGCAATTTTTTGAAGCACCATAATTTCTTCCACAAACGACAATATATCTTGTGTAAATCTGCATTAAATCTACCAAATCTGTACTTTAGACCTTTACAAATATGTTCTGAAATACATGGGATTTTTTAAAATTAGTCTGTCAGTTAAGAGACCTTTTCAGTCTTTCCGTCTAATGTTTAAAAGGTGAACTTTTAATAATAAGATTCTGTTCTGTTTTCATAATCAAAAATGTAATCGCAATCACAATACACTATTTTTTCTAAATTGTGCAATTCTACTTTCATCCCAAAGCTTAATATAGCAATGTACCAGACTTTTTCTTCCTTGTTTACGATCAATAATACGTTTTACAATTAGATGCAGATATCGTGCAGAAATCTTGATTTTGTCACCAAGAGCTCTATTCCCCTTATGTTTCCACGAATGCCACCATTAATTGTGCCCCATTTTACACAAAGCTGCTGCTCTCAACAGCAAATATTCTAACCTACACAGGACTACAACGCTGTCTTCAAGCCGCCGACTTGTTGATGCACATGAACATTCAACATTTTACATAAATCAATCTACTTTATACAATATTTTACAGCAAGAAAGTAACAAAAGTGGGCGGAATAAAGTGAATGGGGGAAAACAAAATGTTCTCATAAGAAAGCAGCTTTAAGTGGTACAGTCCCTGCTCATGTTGTTAGTATAATTCATACATTCAGAGAGCACTTTATGTGAGAGGTGTTGTACAGACAGCTCTCGCCGAGGTACAGGATTTCTCTCCCTCTTCTTTGATCGTCCGCCGTGTTCCCAGTCATCCATTTTCTTTAAGGGTAATAGCTCTGGATGATAACTTAAATGCATGGCAGGTTCAGGGGGATCAGAGGCTTAGGGCTCATGTTTCTGCCGAAGGAGACTGTCGGACGGATCAGTTCTGGGCAGTTAGGCACAGAAGACCAGACTTTGCGCAGAATGGCTGCAGCTTGGTGTGACTCCCAAATTGGAGTCTATAGCATTGGTGACATGAGGTTTTTCATGGTAGTTTAGGGGGAAAAGAGGCTGGGAACAACTGGTCTAAATGCTGTTTAATCTGTTCTAGTCACTGATTTGTCGTGCTAATTCATTGATGTTTTACAGCTTGTTTTGGCAAAAAAATCTGGTTCAGAGCAAAGTTTATACGTTTATCTGAAGGTAATCTGTATGGAACCTTGTATTGTTATCAGCAGACTAACAATATGTCAGTCAAAAAGTACAGTATGGTCAAATATTTAGCTTAAAGGAGATGCTTTTTTATGTGTCTAGCAATAAAATACCACATAGAGCATCATTTTACATTTTGTTAATGTGAAATTGCAATATTCCTGTATAACGACATAATGAAAATAGGCACATTTCGATTAAAGACTGCAGAAATGATAATCTACTGCTGGCCCATCAGCTTTTATTAATTTGATTTTAATTATTTACTATTTTTGTACCGTTTTAATTTTTGTGATTTTATGTCTCTGATGTATTGCCATTGTTCTGATTTTTATTAGGCCTAATTCCATTTGTTTGAAATTAATGTTTGTTTTATATTTCTATTATGAGCAGCACTTTGGAACAATCTTGTTCATAAAATGTGCCGTGCAAATAAATTGGACTGAGGATTGGATATTGGCATTTCACCGTAGAAAGCTGTAGGTTTTTATTTACACATTTTTTTCCTTTTTGAAAAATTGCTGTGAGTCATTTTTGAACCTTTGTGTCTGATCCAGTGTCAAAATGTGTCAGAATCACAGCACAAAGGTGTTGACGGGGACAGGGTTTAGGTGAAAACAAATATTTTCCTGAGAACTAACGCCTCAAATACAACACAATGATTTCTCAAACACGCACGGATGTCCCAAAATAAACTCTGCGCAAACTAATGATGAGTGAAACCATTATACGTTTTGTGACTTTACTGAAACTGTTTTATAACCACAACATTTATACCCAGCAGGCACAGAAAACCAACAGGGAAAATGACAAAATAAAAAGCCTTTATCCTTTACAGACATTAGTATTTAGCTTTTGCCCAGACAAGCCCCCTGTGGTCTACACTGAAAACTGACAACTCAAAAAGACGACAGCAATGGCCTGATAAACCAGAGCTGTGTGCAGACTATGTAAAGCTTTGCAAACCAATTAAGACTGTGGCTGGAAATACACAGGGGCTGCTCCGTGTTCCCATCACTGTCCCCGCTCTGACAACCTCCGACAGCTACTGTGATGTGGATGACTGCGCCCGAATTTATGAAATATTCATTTTACATCAAGGTTGAGGTGGGGGCGCACCATGTTTCATTTATAACATTTGTATATATACCATTTTGGATCGTCCTATCTTTCATAAAGCTCTTAGAAAATGGACAATTATTTTCTATCATGTCTGTAATGGGAGAGTTTGCATTAAAATATAAAAAACAAAGTCGATCGTTCTTAGAAAAGCACTGGAGAAGCTGTAAATGAGATGGAGCATAACAAGATGAAGAAGGGCAGAGAGATTAAATGAAGGATCCTCTCTTGTCCCTCGCCTTCGTTCTTAAGAGGTTATGGTAATTTAAAGTGAAGAATAGTCATTGGTTACAAAACAAGACACCTTTTAACCCACAGAATGAACGGTGAACACACTGCCGTGACGCAAGAAGCTAATTGTACTCAACTTGACATAGAAATTAAAGCTACTTCTCTATGAGAGTCTGTGAGAGAAAGGTCAGTAAATTACATTTAATGGTTTCCAACTGTGGCCGGGCAAAAAAAAAACAAAACATAAAACAAGTCAACTAATGAGATAATGACCATAGGGAAGAGAAACTAGGTCAAAACACTGTACAAATTATTTTATTGTTTATGTTTATTATAGAAAGCAAAGTACAAAAGTAAAAATATTGTAATTAAGTAATATCTATTTTTTTTTAACTTAACTTTAACAGTGGATACTACATTTGAGAGCAGGTATCTGTTTATTATGACATTAAATGTTGATGTAATCCATCATTCGTTCAGGAGTAATGCATCACAGATAAACTTTCCAACGGAGACAATCAGGACTGGCCAAAATCTGTGAAATACTTTTTTACTCCAAACTGGTACTTCGATACCTAACTTAAAAGTGAAAGTAGCACCAAAAAATAAATAAATAGATAAATAAAAAAAATTAAGTATTTTGCTTTTGATCCTGTATCTGTAACAAAGTAAAGAAAATTGACCAGGGTTGACATTTTAACAGACCCTGACACCCCTTTTACTCTTATACTTTAAGCCAAATTATAGTCACAGTTTCACCTAAAACTTTGAAGCAACAGGAAAAGATAATTTGAACATGCAATTAGATGTCACCATTTCTTTTTTAGGCTTTTATAGTTATTTATACAATTTAGTTTTTACAGTGAATTATCTGTATTTGTTGTTCTTTGAAAAAAGTGTTTTGCACAAAGGTACAACAACAGGCAAGGAGCTAAGTACTCCTAATTTACTGTTTTGGCAAGCATTTATTACAATTTATCACCCAAAAAGTCATTTTGACATGGAAAAAGGTTTGAAGAAGTCAATATGTTGACGTCACTGAGCTGTTTTGATGCATATCTGGACGGGCTGCTGATGTAAACAATGACACATATTCTACACTCAGGAATGGGCAGCTCAATAATGAGGTTGAACTTTGGTGAGTAACAACAGTAGCCAGTTGATTTGACAGCTGCTCAAATATGTCAAATCTTTACAGCTTTGATCGTCATTTGATTGCACGCTCGTGCCCATTACACGTCATAGACAGCAGTGAACAGCTCTTTACATCCTTTGTATCATCTCTGAGTAAATAACATCAAACAGGATAAGATTCAGTTATGTAGCAATTCATGACACATTTTTTACTTGTTCAGTATTTATATTTCGTTTTTATGAAGAGACAATAAACGGTACAACAAGACCAAAACTAGGCCTGTCACTATAACACATTAGAGAGTGATATATGGGAAAACAATCACAATTAAAGCCGCAAAGCGGCGATGATGTCTCGCCAGCAGCGCCGCCTCCGCGCTGACCTCGGGACGGTCCAAAACCGCCCGGTGCACGTCCTCCTCCTCTGGCGTCACTCGGGCCCCGTGACCTCCCCTTCCGCTCCACGCCCGGGTCGTCCTATAGAAGTGCATTGGCGGGCGCTGCTCTCCAGAAGTGACGAAACCGCTCAAAACACGGCTTCGATGTAATTGACTTTTTCGATCGGAATGCTCTAAATAATGCGTCTGCCAAGTTTCACTGACTTTGCTCTAAATAATTTTGGCCTCTCCATAGACTTATGACATGTCTCATAGGAAATGCATGAGGAATATGCGTGGCCCCCCAGGGCAAACGATCCAAAATAGGACATCGATGTAATTGACTTATTTGCAGCTTTTGACACTTAAAATCAGATTCCAAGATTTCGTGGAAAACCGATAATTTTGGTACTTTTACATGACCAGCAGGGGGCGCTATAGTGAAAAGTGCTCATGTGCTCCTGAGTCTGTTCTGTTTAATATTTGATTCGGCATCTGTGGTTACAGTTTGTGCTCTGTACGGCAATGCCTGTGGCTTGGAGAATAAGTTTAAGATACAGGAAGTGAAGGCGAATTCTGACAGGAAGTCATGACTAAACCGAATGAGACAGGCCAAAAATGTGGTTTATTATAAAATTTCAATGCGTCCTGATCAGGAGCGTGTATGTAAAGACTGATCTGAGCCCAAAACCCTAGGACAAGTTCTCAATGGAAAACGAAAACTTAAAGTAGCGTTTAAAATAAAAATCAATATGGCCGCCTTCTCGTTGGTTTTATGACTGAGCACCAATTATGTTTTAGGGTGCTTTTTATGTGTACTATCACTGTGCCAAATTGTATGGGCCTCCTCCAAAGTAAATGCGTCTCCCTCTCCATAGGCCTCACCCAAAAGGTGGCGCTGTAGAGGCTGTTTATTAGTTTCAGGAAAAATACGGTTATGACCCATTAATTTCTCTTAAAAGGAGTCACTGTATTGAGTTTGGTGGCTGTCCTGCAGGTTTTAGTTGTTTTTTTATTGCAGCCTTGTGTGAAAACAGTCTGAGTCCCATAGACAATGAATGGGAGCTCTGGAGGCCTCTAGAGGCAAAACTGTGAAAAATAGACCATGGGTCCCATTGACTTTTTTGCATCTTATATAGCAAAGAATCATGTCCCCAAATTTGGTGTCAATCGGACAATCTGGACACTTTTAAGTGAACTGTAGGGGGCGCTATAGTTATTAGTGGTCCTGTGCTCCCTGGTCAATTTTGTGTAATATTCAATTTTCCATCATTGGTGGCAATTTGGGCTCTGTAGGCACAGTCCAAGTGCCTCTGAGGGATAAGCACAAAAACAGGAAATGATGGCGATATTTGAAAGGAAGTCACGCGCAAACCCTAAGAGATATCTCCAAAAACTGGTTTTTTCTTGAATTTCAATGCGTCCTGATCAGGAAAATGTATGTTAGACTGATCTAGGCCCAAAACCCTAGGACAAGTTCTCAATGGAAAATAAGAAGTTAAAGTGGCGTGTGAAATAAAAATCAATATGGCCGCCATGCTGTTGGTCTGACGACTGAGCACCAATTATGTTTAGGGTGCTTTTATGTGTACTATCACTCTGCCAAATTTTATGGGCCTCCTCCAAAGTAAATGTGTCTCCCTCTCCATAGGCCTCACCCAAAAGGTGGCGCTGTAGAGGCTGTTTATTGCTTTCAGTAAACATACGGTTATGACCCATTAATGTCCCTTAAAAGGAGTCACTATATTGAGTTTGGTGGCTGTCCTGCAGGTTTTAGTTGTTTTTTATTGCAGCCTTGTGTGAAAACAGTCTGAGTCCCATAGACAATGAATAGGAGCTCTGGAGGCCTCTAGAGGCAAAAGTGTGAAAAATAGGCCATGGGTCTCATTGGCTTTTCTGATCAGGAGGCCGTCTAGGAATTGTCTGCAAATTCTTCACTAATAAAAGTCAAAGTAATTGTTTTTCTCCCCATTGTAATTTAGTGCGCTCCTACAGGTGGCGCCGTGGGTTGATTGTTATTGTGCGCATATAAATGGATTAAGCAGCTTTACGTTTACGAGTGTTTCAAATTTCATGTCGATCGGAGTATGCGTAATGTGCGTGCAGGAGCTATTGAAATGATTTGGTGAGCACTCTTTGCGCTCTGGTGGCCAACGGTGATAAATGCACCATATCACTAATTCAGTTTTTTCATGGCGCCCTGCACTGGACATATTCCCAAGTTTCGTCCAAATCGGACAAAGTCGATGTTTGACTTAATAGGTAGGGGGCGCTAGCGAGTACTTTTTATTTATTTTATTAATGCATTACATTCAGATCATAATTACGCACTCGTGACTAAAATTACAGCTCTGTCAGTCAAGCGTGTAGCGTGACATGCGATCGTAAAAACAGGAACGGCGTTCTTGATGGCGAGCCACGGCGAGACCATTTGAGATATCCGAAAAAAAGTGGATTACTATTGAATTTCAATGTGTCCCGATCGCATAAATGTGTGCCAGACCCACGTCAGGCAAAAGCCCTAGTCCAAGTTCTCCGTCAAAAAAAAAAAGTCAAACTGGCGTGGCGACTTCGGTCCAATAGCGCCCGTGCTTTGGTCGAGGGCGCTCCCAATGTCATGTTTTGCTTGGTTCACTGTTCTCTATCACTGCTCCGAGTTTCGATGCGCGTCGGGCAAAATTTGCTCGTCCCATTTCCCATAGGGGTCGGTCGGGCGGTGCTGCTCGTTCGGTTGGGTCGGACGCTCGAGACGCATACGAAATGCGAAATTTTTCCCGGGCCGATCGCGACTATACCCCCATTGAAGACTTTTTCGTGCATGTTTACTGGGTCAAAAAGGGCCGCGAAGAGTAAGAAAACGGACGAAATAAAAAGAATAAGCAATAAACGGACGAAGAACAATGTCCCTTGCCAGTTTACTGGCTCGGGCCAATAAACTGTAATACCGAAACTACTTTATGTCATTGACACAATAAATCCCAGTAAACCCTATCCTAAAAAAGTAATTCTGATTCTGATTAAAAAAATAGGAGTCACAACAAATACAAAGCAGAATTCAAACACTTAAGTAGTTAGTTATAGCATCTATAATGAGACACTGAAGTATTTATTTGACTCTACAGCTCAAATCTTATTGCACTACAAAAAATAACACTGTTCTCACTGTTCTAAGATAACCCTCAAGAGATATATAACATTTGTGTCCCAACATCTAGGGTTTTTGCTACTACTACATAAGATTATAGCTTCATCATTGTTCAGTATCTCTATGTTTGCTTTATGTTGCACCTACGCCGAAGCAAGTTCCTACGTTTGTGAATTTCACTGACAATGGCAATAAACAGTTTCTGATTCTGATTCTGATTATGAAATAATCAAATGGCATGATGTAAATGATGAATTTGAGCACATGTAAAACATATATATATATATATATATATCTATATAACAAAAATAATGGGATAAGACATGGTAGAAACATACAGTTCTCCTTCCTGCCATGTGTCAAACTGACGAGCACAATGAAGGCATGAGAGGCCTGCGTGAACGGGGCGTATGGTGCTGCCATGGACTCCTTCCTGGCTCTGTGGGCCAGGTCTGAGGTGTGCCAGAGGATGATAAGAGGATTGTTTGTGACTGGAGGTCTGCTTCAGTCTGAGAGCTGTTTGTGTGACCAATGAGGACACTGCTGTTTAATGTTAGAGCAAACATGTAAACACATTATAATGTTAATGAACTGTTACTGAAAGTGCACTCCAAAGCACAGATGAGATAGAACCCTGTTTATATGCATATTTCTATTTTTAGATTATTTAAGACCACGAGAACAACAGAACAAACGTCTTATCAAGATAATTCACATCATTTTTTGATTAAGAATTTATAAATTATATTACTTTATAAAATCAAGATAAGACATTGCATATTTTGCTCTGCACTACAAGAATTGCATGCATTTCAGAACATACTGAGGTCTAAACTGTATATCCAGTACAAAGTAAGAAATATTGGGGATATCAATCTTGATTTATCTTTATATTTTAAATGTGAAAAAAAAAAAAGATTTATGGTGGTCTTTGCGGTAAAAAAAAAAAAAAAAGATTTTCTTTAATTTCAGCACTATGTATTCTTCTTATTGGTAATGGGTCGGTGAAATTCCTCATTTGTCCAGCAGTGATCCAAAGTAGAAAAGGTTTCAAAGGTCATCTGCACTGCTTTTGCAATCAAAACGTTTCATCTTCCATCCAGAACTCATCATCTAGCTCAGTGCAGTATAAATTCAAGTTTCTCAGGCCAGTACCATGAGACTGAAAAATATTTGTGATACGAGTTGATGCGTTTAAAAACTGTTTAAAAACAGTGTCCAAATAACTACCTTTGAAACCTTTCCTGTCATTATTGGTGCGGCCAAACAAGGAGCAAGCTAGCATAGACGAATCAATACTTTGCTTTGACTTTGCTTTTGAAAAATAAAATAAAACATACAATACACATACTTTGCCATGTGGAGTTTGTTTTGGTCGAAAAGAGGCAATTTCCTTTGGGTTTTGCTTTAATCATCAAAGCCAGGGATGCCCAGGGAGATACAGAGACGAGGCTCTCCAGAGGGGCGGATGAACACTTGTCTGGGATGAGTGTGGGAGGGATGTACAAGGGTCACTTCAGTCAATACAGAGGTCAGAAGATCAATAAAACCAGGAGTTAATTTGGCTGGATACCTTTTCATGTCAGAGTGCGGTGAAAACATGAAAGTTACATGGTGTGGAAGAATTTCTCAAAGTGTAGACAAGTGAAAAGATATATTTGGAGAGTGCGGATAATTTGGCTTCGTCTCCAATGGCAACAATGGACCTTAGCATCGTCAACTGCAGCGTTTACTGTTGAAGCCTTAACAGTACGCTCCTGTGTTTGAGCTGTGCCAATTGCAGTTGCACTTAATAACAGATGCTGCTCCACAACATTTCTCACTTATAACAAAACAGGCTATTTTCATTTTTATTCAATTTTATTTGCAATTTACAATTTATTTTGTCTTTAAGGCTGAGAACAAGAAGAATAATTCTGGTGAGTTGTTGAACAAAGAACTCAAGCAGCCATAATCTCTGTATTATTTGATTTCACATGACAATAGCGCTGCAGCGACTAATCATAATAATCGTGAGGGAACTTCTGATCTTGTTCAGGTTTAGTTTCAGGTTTAGTATCAATTTTGATGAGGTCAAATTTGTTTATTAGATATAGCAGGATGGTGGATCTTGTCACATCAGGTCTAATATTTTTGACACATTTTCATTCATCCATACAGGAACAGTAACTTCTGCCTATATTTTGTTCAAGAATCAGACAACAACCAAAGACTATTTAATGCTAGTCAAGCCTCCCAGCCTTTAAGCACTCACAAATATAGGGTATTCACTCATTAAATATACAAACACACGCCGTCAAAGCTGATAGACTGACTGATGTTGTCCCTCCCTCAAAACTGCTCCTCACAAACCTCCAGGAGAATTGTAAAGAGCATTTAATTGGACCAAACATCTCTATCCCTCCAACATTTCCCTTGATGCTGAGCTGACACATGTCAAGTCATCACAGAAAATCTTCCCTGGAGGTGACGTCAAAACAGGAAAACATGCACTTAAGCCCCACTGACTGACAAAAGACAAACTGCCAAACACATGGAAAAAAGCAACATAAACGTACCTTGAAAATGTCCAGAAAGTAGGGCTGTGCAATGAGTGAAATTTGAATTGCAAAAAATCCCCAACAACAACAACAAATTTAAGTTAATTCTGAGTGATAAAAGCGCTTGTTCTACCCACAAAACCTTTAAAAAGACTTTCTTTACAAGCTCAATTGGGATAGCATTGCATTCGACATAAGTGTTTACAATAATCATTATTTGAGTTTTGGCCCATATTGAAGTTAAGTGCTTAAACTTTTTTAATGATTGAGAATCTCAACACAAAGCAAAAGAGGGTGAAACATACCTGAAAAATTCTGTAGCTTATATCCTTTTAAATTTTAAATGTGCAGGTGTTTAAATTATGATTTGACACAGAAGTTTGTTTCATAATAATCAGGCTGGATAAAAATAACCTTCAAACCTTAAGAAGAAAGTGTAAAATAGATAAGTGTGTATTTTAGTTGATGCGAAATGTGTGGGTTCAGATTCAGTAAGTGTAGGACAGAGACAAGAGTCCTTTATTTAAAAAAAAAAAAAAATATATATATATATATATGTGGCATTCAGATAGAAGATAATGTGGTCCAGAAATACCTCTGAGCTTGTATAACTGGACCCAAAGCTCAGGGGTTATTCAAATGCAGAATGAAGCTGCTGAATTTCAACGTGGACATGAGTCAGAGATAAATCACAGCTTTTTATGACTGTGTGGTAAGCGTCTAATCACTTAATAGTCGTCTTAGTGGCAATCAACACTGGAACCAGAGCTTCGGGAGTAATAACATTATGAATGATAGATTTAAGAGGATAAGAAATGTATTAAGGACCGTTCTGTGGATGCAAGATACGGAAATATGCAGACCCTTTAAAATGCTCTGTCCTCAGAATGTTCACAATTCCAGAAGGGAGGTGAATGAAGGCAAAAGTGAAACAGACCATAACACGTTTTAAATTATTCACACTCTAATGATTGTAAATCTTTTTTACATTTTTTACATTAAAGCTGGGGTAGCTGACTTTTTTGCTGTAGTAAATAAGTAGGCTACATTTGGTGTTTTCCCCTGAAGAGTAAACTGTAAAAGCAGCACTTTGTGACTAAGAGCAGCGCTCTGATTGGTTGTGCTTGGGGTGGTCTGCTTGACTTTGACATCTACAAAAAAGCTGTTCTAAAGCAGAGCTTGCACCTGAAAATTAATGTGTATGAATATCAACCTGTGCCGAAGGGTTTGAAGAGCTAGGAAATAGTTAGAGATAATTTAATGCCTACTTCCGGTTTTAAAGCATGACATTTTTAATTAAAAAGAGTAAAAAATAAAATATAAAAATGAAATAAAAGTTTTTTTGCATAACATATAGTTGCATCTGTGATACAGTATGTAATATATCTGTAGAAAAAAAGGAAAAACTATTATGAAGTCAACATTAGTAAGTATTAGTAGTATTTGTCCAGTAAAACCTAAAAATCAAGATTTTGCCTTCATCTAAAATGTTAAGGATAATTATCACCCTTTTATTCAACAAATAACTTTATAAACTAGATTTTTCACATTTTTAGGGTAATCCCACTTTCTCCATTGAAATCGCTTCACGTTCCACTTCACTTTTGCCTCCATTCCAATGTTTTTATTTACAAACTTTTTAAGGGTCTATTGACATGCACTTAACTGCAGAGGGCAGAAAACCCGAGGACAGAGAACCCAGGTGTGTTGTTTGTAAAGGGCTTGTGAGTTCTCCAGTGGTATTCCGGCCTTCCAGAGAGGAGGAGGAGTTGTTATGTCATTACACATTCAATAAATAAAAAAACCTCAGCCAACCTTTGTTCACCCACAACGCTCAATAAGATGAAGATTCATTCATTCATTCATTTTCTACCGCTTATTCCTGTTGATGAAGATGAAGATCATGCATAAAAACCTGGTCTCACCTTCTGCAGAAACAGGACAATCCTCTTGACCATCTCGGCCCTCTGCTCCTCCAGGCTGAACAGAGTGCGTGGAGTCCGGATGAAGACTTTGGTGTTGCCATAGGCGACGTCATGCTCAAACCCACAAGACTTCAGCAGACTCTTCACCGCAGCTTTATCTGAGCCCAAGTCATGATTCGGCCAAGTGAACTTTGAGATCATCTTGTATCTAAAACAAATAAAACACATTCAAAGTATGCAAATCTATGAAAAATGATGTATAAGAGCAGAAAATTAATAATACAAAATAGAAATAAATACATTAGAACATAAATTGGGTTGCCATTAGCTACCATAATGTTGAGGACACTCAAACTTCATTTAAGAATCTGACAACTTTTACATAATGTAAAATACAAATGTCAGTTAAGTCAGTTGAGTCAATATTATATCATTCATTCATTCATTCATTCATTTTCTACCGCTTATTCCCGTTAGGGGTCGCGGGTGACTGGAGCCTATCCCAGTGACTTTGGGCCTTAGGCTGGGTACACCCTGGGCAGTGGCCAACTCATCGCAGGGCTGAAAATATTATATCAGTAAAGTCAAAATTTATTTGGCCATCATTTGAACTTCATATAAGACACAAAATAGATAATGTTTACTAAATATATCAGAAAATTGTAAAGTCACAGCAAGCTTTTGCTGGCCTCTTATGCACAAAGAGGAAAAATGGAAAATAGGGCCATGTGGAGTATAATGAATTGTTTAATGTTATAAATGCAGTCTTCAATCAATAAATCATGTCCTTTCTTAGGGACAACATGGACACTTTTGATAGAACAAATCTACTTCAAGGCAATGAGTGCAAATTTCAGAGAGTTGAATGAGTGACTTAAAGTGGTTGTACTCAGACTGAACTGACACCATTTGAAAGAAAACATTATCCCGGAGTGGAGAAAAAAGATGCAATTACTTGTCATTTCACACTGACCCACTGAGCGCGTGATGTAAGTCCAAAGACACATCAGCAAGGGGGGATTGGCGTAAGATGAGAGGTTATGCAAAAACTCATTACTTAATCCTCTGTGTTGGTACAGCGTGTTACTTGCTGAGGTCAGTGGGTGGCCGGGACATCTGGAGGAGACGGGATTGGCCGAACCACTTTTCAAGAGCGTGTGGTTTTGCCCAAAAAAAAACGGAGTAATTGGGATTAAAACTAGTCTCTGAACTGGTATTGAATTAAAAAATATCACACAAATTAGTAAAATGTGAAACTTTCCTGAATAGTTTAGAATGGTCTTGATCAGAACTATTAGTGAAAGTCATAATTCGTCTTCTTTTTAAATACGCATGTTTGTTCATTTCTAGACAATTTGTCTTAAAAACTAACAAACAAAAGTAGATCAGAAACGGTAAATGGCCATAGTGGGAAAATTCAAGGTGCACTATGTGACTTTTCTAGTGAAGAAATTGGCAACTGCTCTCTCCATGAAGATGTGATTGCCTGGAATATTTCAGATCATGACTTTAAATTTAGCTATCTATAAAAAAAAAAAAAAAAAAAAAAAAAAAAACATGTAATGGAATAAATGCCTGATAGACACTATGGGACATTCCACCAAAGCAATGATTTTTTATTAATATTTTATTTTGGATCCCTATTTGTTGTTACCATAGCATTATTATTAACATCATAGTGTTATTCTTCACATTCACGCTTAAAAGTGCATCACAAAACGTACTATAAAATAAGGAATAATGAATAGAAAAGTGACCTGGTTCAGTTATATATATTAAATAATCTGTATCTAGTAATGAGCTTCTTTAATGTCATTATCATGTTTTTTTTTAAATACTGTATCATGACTACACTGTAAATAATACAGTACTGACGCTGCTTTATGTAATGTACGCATTTATACCTATAGAAGAAAATTACAATCATTCTCTTACATATTCAGGTGTAATAATAGCACATTTCCCATAAAAATCAGTGCTGAGCTAGATGCGTCTACAGCTATATTTGATTAGCTCTGGAACTAGATTAAATAGAAACTGATTAGGATTATGTAACACAAATTTGCACTCTGCAGTTAGGACAGGCAGTCTAATATCCTTTTCAGTCAGCCAATGTACAGCTTCAAAGGACGGCAGTGTTCATTCAGGACATTTTCACAGATGTAAGCGCTAAAAAGCAGTTTCATAACTAGATTTTTCACCTCAAAAACTCTTCTGAATTTTCAATAATATATGCAGACAACCCCGTCGATGTATGATGACACACTAAGCAAGTTTTATGGCGAGAGAAAAAGCAACAGAAAGTATTTAAAATTGTGTTATAACAATTTTAGTTTTGGGAGGGATCAAGCCTTCACCTTCACTTTTGTGGGTGTCTGATCAAATCACTGAGCCACAGCTGTGAGCTTAGTTTTGTCACATTTATTATATATTTTAGACTCGAGCTGGTTGTGTACCTCTGCAGGAAGCGAGGGTAAGTCTGGCGGTAAGCGAAGCCCGCCCTGCGCACACGGACGTTCTCCAGCAGACCCAGGTACTCCACCTGGTGCTGACAGCGCTGCAGCTCGAACAGCAGAGGAGACTTCACATCGTTTGGCTTGATACAGCGCACGTAATAGGGCTCCTAGAGGGGGATATAAGTCAACAATTAATGTGTATAATAATAATAATAATAATAATAAGAGGGACCATCCAGCATAATTAAGATTTATACAAGGGAACAATCTGTGATACAATGTGGCTGTTAGTGTGTAGCATTTTGTCGTTATAAAAATTTGATAAACCCAAATCCACTTTATATGGCACATTTTATAAACAAAAACCAAAGTACAAACACAAAACAATAAAAGATAATAAGGTTAAACAAATGTTCAATTTGATTTTGCTAATCCCAAAAAACAATCATGAAATCAAATGTAAGGCATGCTAGTTCTTCAGACATTTAAAAGTTGCTTGGTCCAGAATGTTCCCCAGTATATCTGAATTTCACTATGGGTGTTTTATTAGTCAAAAATACATTGAAAAGATTTGACATATAACTTGACCTGGTGATGGAAATGGACTAGTTTAATGCCATACTGGAACATTCCAGGTAAGCTATAATATCTCCGTAGAGAGAAGCAGGTGGCGGACCTTCCACCATATACTTAGTGCACCTTTAACTGTGCAGATTATAAAACAACATTATACATCACGTTTTTTATATATTTTTAACGCATTCACATGCACACATTTACTGTCCATTGGTGAGAATAAAAATGAAAAAGGTTCATACATGTTAATGCTGCCAGACTACTGGTAGTCTACTTTTTTTTTTTTGCGTCTGTAATCAGCCATTATTAACAAAGGTCACTTGTGTCACAGTGTAATTTTATAATCCTGCGTGTCATTTTGATTATACATTAAATGTAATGCACCCCTTGGCCCCTTTTACTTTAATTTCCACAAATGACGGTGAATTAAATCAGTGGATGAAGATTAATCCTGACTCAATACATTTTGCTGCTGGAGCGGTTGTTCAGAGGACTGCCCCCTCACCTTGCAGGCCAGGTTCTCCACCAGTGAGATCATGGAGTTTTTGAAAAGCGTCGCTGCCGTCAGAGGCCGTTTGGTGACCTCTGTGATCCTCAGCTTACCCTCTGGCCACATCCCTTTCAGCACAGGGTTGGAACTGCAAGAAATAGTTACATATATAAATACATCTATAAAACTAGAAACGTAAAAGGATTTTAAATGTTGAAAATATGTTTTAGAGTGGTCAATGAGCCAATTATTATTAACTATTACAAAACTACTTAAATGCATTTATTCATCAGCTTTACAGGGAAAATGAACCAAACTGTTTCAATTTATTCATCATGGGTTTAGTAACATCAACCACTGAGAGAAAGCAGACTTTATTGTATTAGCACATAAGAGGGTATAAAGAATCAAGATAAATGCAGCAGCTGCAATTATGTCGAATTTAGACTTTCTGGTAACATAGCAAAATGTTTAATTATGTTCTGAGAATATAATTACTCATAACCTAAATAAATTCCCAAGAAACATGGTTACCATATTCAGGGAAATAATATGGAAACAACCTTGCAAAATGCATTAACCAAGTTATACTACATTATACTTTATAGTTTTACTTTACGGGTTTGTCCTCTGCATTTGACCCATCCTTCAATGCCACTGGGATCACCTAGCAGGAGCAGTGGGCCACAGAATGCCCGGGGACTCATCTCCGAACCTTGAGGTAGTCTTGGTCAGGACTACCAGAGCTTGAGGATTTACCTTAATGTGCAAGCTTTGGGTTGATGGGGGAAACCCAGACATGGGGAGAAACATGAAAACTCCACACATGAAGGGGAGGTATTTCTATTATCATGCTATTACTGTGCTGTAAAGGTAAGAGTGACCCATTTTTCAACAAAATCATTACAATATTATATACGGTTGCGCTTTACATTTAACATTCTACATTTTCCCTCCCACTGTAAAAGCCGCACATTTATATTCATTGTATGTCATTGAAAAGATGTGTAAGTGGTGAAGGGGGTTAAGAGCCCGCAGAGAGGAGATTAGCTGCACTGGCCCGTGTCATTCATGCAGGTAATGTAATCAAAGTATGTGTGAAATACTGGAAGAGCGTGTGGCTCTGCTGATGGGGCTGTACCTGTTATAAAGCAGCCTCTTGAAGTCCTGGAACAGAGTGTCTTTGTTCTTATCAATGAACCCAACCACAGAGTAGCTACGGGAAGAAAAGAAGAGGTCAGGTCAATTAATGTGCAGTTTGGGCATTGCACGCTGTGTCCTGTTTACAAGCCAAAGCTTCTCAGAAAGCTACATTTTATAATCACATTGTGTAATTCAAGTGTGCAGCAGAGAGCATATTTTGCTTTACCTTGTATGAACAAAAACAGAGAGACATTCAAAGCAAGTCTATTCAAAGCATTGATTCTAATTTGCACTGGTAAAAAACTCATTGCCTAAACATGGATTATTGAGTGTAAATGTCTCCCATCCACAGCACAAAGCGTTCGATTTTTCCTTTACTGACCCTTGCAAAAGTAGTGTCTTTGTCCCTCCGTTGGAAAGTAGTTATATTGATAGATTTAAGTTAAATGAGTTTTTCTCAAACATTTATGACAATTATATATTTTTTAGTATTCTACAATTATATTATAAGATGGAAAATCATAGTTATTAATTAGCCAAATAATCTAGGCCGGTGGTGTTTACCCCACTACGAAAATAGTGTATTTAGCCTTTAGCACTCATCAGGGATAAACCAGGTCTAAAATAAGACTACATCAGTACTTAGGTGTCTGAGTAAGTTAACACTAGAACTGAAAAGGAGTTTGAGAAACACTGATCTGGACATCCCTAATGCAAAGTTACCACTTCTTACATTATCATTATTGAGCCTACTTTACTGAAAACTCAAAACTATTTTATTCCAACTTGACCTGTTAATAAGTTATAAAATGTAATGTAAAAATCTAAAAATATTTCTTACAAATAAGTAGGGCTAAAACCTAACACACCAGGCCAAATTAAGCCTTCATAATAACCAAGCTATTATAACCCCTGCTGAGGTAAAAGGGGGTCTTAGTCTCCTGCTTGGTTTAAGTGGCTCAGGGATCTATCAACACCCCCAGTTTAGTCCCTGCTCCAGTGCCCCGCGGCTCCCCAGGGCGGCACACACTTAGCCTGCACAACTAGGCTCAACACAGTGCCCTAAAAGCACTGTTTGGAGGCTTAGCAGTTGTGGTTTATTCATTTATAAGATGTCAAGTGCATGAGAGGTGCAAGTGGCCTGGGTATATTTGCTAACCTGCGCAATTAAATCAGGTGCTTTTGACATGAAATCAATGTTAGTCCACTAAAAGCAGTCCAGACGCACTTTTGTTTAGTTCACTGTCTGCCAACAATGGTGCGGAAAATGGTGCACATATTTTTGGTAAAAGTTTTTAAGTGAAATAATAGTTGGGGTTACTTACGCGACATCTCCAGCGTAGTGCCTGATGCGGAAATCTCTGTCGAACTCCAAAGTCTTGTCAGTTGGAGCCAGCTGCAGAAGAAGAGCACAGTGATGAATATTAATAACAAAATGCTTCAAGAATAAATCAATATTAAATGAATAAAACTGCATTAAAAAACAAGCATACTTGTATTCAAACAAAAATATAGGCTAAATACAAAAAATATATAACCAATAGTGTGGTCAACAACAGTTTTAATGAAGAAGAACAAAACTTGCCGTGAGGAATAGTCTTAAAAGGTGCAATATGTAACTTTGGAGGGAGAGCAATAAAAACAACTTTATTCAGTTATTTCAAAAATGCTACATAGAGGAGTTCAATAAACATTCCAGGTAAAGCCATAACATTTCCATGGAGACCACCTGGTGACATAAAGTTACATAGTGCACCTTTAAAAGAAAAGGAAACAGGGAAAATACTGTATGTCACAAAGTAGGAGTTGGAGAAGACTTTTCAGAATAGTTTGATAATGAGCCCTCTGTACATACAGCATATTAGATCACACAGGAAAAAGAGGTGTGACTGAGCTACTAATGAGGCCCTTTGGCTCTTGTCATATTCAAACCATTTTAAACGTTGATCTTTCAGCTTAACTAAAACTATCAAACACAAAAGAGGCTATTAAAATATGCTACAACTGCAGGTGATATTTGTACAGAACAAACAACAACCTATAGTGAAAAATCTTGCAAAAATGTAAACAGTTTATTAAAAATTTAGCTTATGGGACTATTAAAGGTGCACTATGTAAAAATACAGTATTTCTGAATTTTTTTAGAGGATTTGAAGCTGTTCAGGCACCTCATATATTCACAATGTTGGTTCCGTACCGGCATCAGAGCGGCACACACTGATAGAGTCATTAGCATAAGAGAACAGCAGGCTGGGTGCACTGTCTGAGATTAAAGCTGTCGATAACAAGGAGAGGAAGAAGCCCCGTTTACTCCTGGGACGTGAATCAAAATATAACACAATATATTCAGAGAGTGAGGCGGGAAAAGGGAAGCCAAAAATGGTCGGGATACATAATCAAAAAAAAAAAGAGACAGAGAAAGAAGAAAGACAAATCCTTGGTGGTATTTTAAGGTTGTGGAGTGTTTTTTCATTCATTTGTGCCACAGAGAAGAGGCAATGAGTCACCGCCTTTGAACACACACTTTCATTCACAATAACAGCCAGGCTTGTTTTAACAGAGTACAAGCAGACACTAAAGTACGACACAGGAACAGTGGGTGCTTCTGGGTCATAAGGTTCCAATATTGGTATCAGTGATATTGGATGTTTTACCAGATATTGGTATCGATTCGTAGAGGCAATGTCTTGAAATGTAAGTAATATCGTGAATGTTGTTTTGAAGATATTCATTTATAGTAAATAATGCTACAAAAAGAGATTAACAATAAATGAAAAAAGTTATGTTATAAACTTTGAAATAAGAGTAAACGTTGATATTTCAACACTTTTGAGAACATTTGTCAGATAATTTAACATGTTTTTAAAATATTGCAGTTGGAGTGATGTAATATCATCTGAAAATCGTTATCAGGATATTCATTTTTGTCAATACCCCTGTCGGTTCAATATGTAAAATTGAAGCAATATTGGTGCATTTTCTGATTGGCCACCTTGTCATTGATTGATCCAGTTTGTCCTGTATGTTTTTAAAAAATCATTACATCAAAATCTTTACAAAATTTAAGTTAGTGAAGTTTACTATTAATTAACAAACATTTGCAAGGCCCAGCAAGATTGGATATTGGTATCAGAAACTCTAGTTCTAGTTTAGATTTCATTTTACATTGGTTTAACCCTGGTGTTGGTGTAATCCGTCATGCGTCAGTGATCCATCAGAGAAAACGTTTCAAAGGTATAGTCAAAGGAGCTGGCTTGAAGCAACGTGTGATACTATGCTGATTACTTCAGTTTTGGTTACATTTGGTGCAGGTTAAATGTCAGTTTAATAGTAATTTTGTGAATTTAAAGGCCAATAACTTCTAATCTTGCAGCAAGAGTTGGGTGACTTGGGTCTTGTCCAAATAATAAAAATAAAAAAGAATCAATAAGACAAGAAACATTGTAACAAAAGGTCCCCAAAATGCATTGAAGCACTTTTCTCTCCTGAGCTTTACTGCCTGTGGTAATTTACTCTGAACAAAGGGGAAGGGAAAGCTATTAAAAAGACAAATTCCTCTAATAAAAAGACTATTTTCAGCTCTCTGTAGGAAATGAAATTCTTCTCCAGTCTCAGCAAGTCTGGTAGAAAAAGAAAATGCATTCGCAAGCCCCTAAACCACCTCAAATATTAAAAGTGTACGGTAAATGTAACCAGCACTCGGATAAACAAATAGGAGAGGCAGATAAACAGATGCATAATTCGTGGACAGACTGAAGCTGCAGGAAGCCACAGAGCCGCCATCCATCACAATCAGTCACACTCCAAAACGCATTAGTATAGTGGCCAAGTTTATGCAAATTAGGAGAAGTATAAATCACTTTTTTTATATTTTAGAAATTTTAAATCACATGATCAATCTAAAACAAGAAACAAGTCCACTAATGTCCAATTGACGATAGGAATTTTTGGAGCAGCGACGTCCTGATTGCAAGAGAATAGTGATTACTCAAACGTGCATGAATTACAATTTTGAGTGGGTGAATGAGACAGGAGAAACAATTATAACATGGTTTAAAAGATCTTAAAAGTTGATTTAGCATAATTACTTTCCGTCCTTGTCTGTCCTTTGTCATGTTCTATTTAGCATAATAGTCTCCGTAAATATGTGATGCGGAATGACAGACAAACAAAATACAGGTTTGTAAATATTAGCTGAGGGTGGAGGATGTTGATAATGAAATGAAAAAATAAGGTTTATGTTCCAAAAAATGTGTTTTGTTTAAAGATGAATTTATGACGTTTGGCAACATTCAGATCAATAACAGCGGTGTCCAAGTCTGATTCAGGCTTCCATCCAGAAACAGGCTACAGTCCAAGGGTTTATTTAATTGTTCGAACGAGAACTCCAATCTTCACAATGAATTGGCCACTGGTGCTGAATCCTGACAAAAAATATTGGAATTTCACTTTTAGAACTCAAAAATTTGTATTATGTTTGGCTGTATGCGATTCAAATGCAGCAATTTTTGATTATTGCGCCTGTTTTTACTGACAAGAAATGAGATTATAATTCATTTTATTAATTGGATTCTGTTCAAAGTTCATTATTTAAACGCGTCCAGGAGAAAAACCGAAATATGAACTGACAATCTACGTATTTCAGAACATGTTTGTACCGCTCTAAACTTCAAGGTTACCAGTTTTTATGCAGAATACGACAGAATATTGTTTGTGGAGGAAATTAAAGTACTTTTTTCAAATTGTGCCCATTCAAATTGTGATTTCGATTCCATTGTGATTCATTTTAAAAACTCCAGTAAAGCACCTCTCGGGACCAAATGGGACTGAAGCGTGAATGGAATGAATAATCTTACTATCAAGGACTTAGAATGCACACAGCAAAAGTACGAGTGATCTTAAAAGCCTGTGAACATTAGCGAAAGGTCAAAATGTCTGCTCAATACAGTGTTTTCTATGAGAGGAAGCGATAACAGGAGGCACTAACGCTTAATCAGACACTGTGAGAGATGGTGCGATGGCGGCAGACAGAGAGAGAGAGAAAAGGAGAGATGGTGAAAATAGCAGGACGGTGTCGTTTTAACCTCAGACAGGTACACATTGTGCTAGCACTGTGGTGTTGTTATCGGGATGTGCCTGCGAGCCATCTCCACACATCATTTTCACCCTCGTCATAACTGAGACAATAGAAGTTACAAAAGTTACTGTCTCATATCCTGTCTCCGGCGAATAAGCATTGATTTCGCCAAAATTGAATTATTCGTCCATTCTCAGTCTGCCCCTTCTGCTGCACAAGCCACAATCCCTCTCACCACCTGTGCCCCTCGCTCTCCGACTAAGTGGTGATCTAGGAGGATTTCAGCCGAGAGTCCCAACAGGCCGTCCATAAAGCCCTCCCCTAAAAACTGTCCCGAATCCACAGCGGAACCAGAGGAGTGGATCAGCGCAGCAGACGACAACATGGATTTGGAGTTTTGTGCCCACTGGCAGCAGCTGTCGACTGCACCAAAGAGACAGGGGGGATGATGTGTCCAGTGAAAAACACCCAGTTTGCTCAGTTCAGTAACAGAAACAACTTTCCGAAATGAAAAATCATGAAATTCAATTGAATCAGAAGTGAAAGGAAACAACGCTTAGTTTTCTTAGTTTAGATACAACTGTTTTAAGGTCACAAAATATAAAATTGCATATATTATTAAGACTCTACAAGCACTCAAAGGTGGGAGATGTATCAAAAACTATTAATCTCTCATCTTGTTACTTAACTTAACTTACTTTACTTGATACTTAAACCAAGATAGTCTAATAAGTCAATGGGCCAAAAAATTTTTTTAGTACCAGACCAGTTTTAATGCCTTCAGACCGAATAGGATCTAGGGCAGAGGTAATACTTTACAATACTTTCTGCTCTGGGCCAGATTCAGTAACACAAGTACATGTACAACACTGCTTCAGTTGTGAAATATTTATTATTTATTTTGAACTTTAACAAACTGAATTGCTCCACAAAATAAATGTCTTGGACACTGAAGCTCGTGCATAAAAAAACAAAGTAATACATACATAACCCACAATAATACCGTTTTATTGTTCATTTCATTCTGTTTGCTTCAACCTTTTTCCGCAGGGTATCCAGTGCTCAATAGGAAATAGGGGAAAAAAAACACGGCTCTACCCTACTTTGCGTTACTGTTGCTATGTGAAAGTGAAGTGTCAATGTGTGGTTCCTCTGACTTAAAAGGGGCTGGGGCATTATAGAAACCTAGTTCTTGGTACTGTTATGAGTGAAAATGCCTACTATTTGTATAACGATGTAAGAGCATCGATTTGTCTCTTTGAGTGCATGCCTTCCTGTGTAGGCGTTTCCTCTATATCCATGTAACGCTGAACTCAAGAAAACCATCAGTGTATCCACCTATACATGGTATATCCTTGTCTGTTGTTACAAAAGTACGTTTGTTTTATTTCTTAAACCAAAAGGAAAAAGAACATTGTGCACTTTGTTAACAATCTCGCTTTACCTTGCACTGCTTTGCCTGTGTTTCCGTTGAATCACATACCTCAGCCTCATTGTCTGACCTCCCTCTCTCATTGACCTTCTTCCTCCTCCTCCTCTCTGTCATCACGATTAGCGTCACTTGCACATGGACACACCACGCACGCTCCCTGCATGAACTCAGACATGTGGCCGCCCTCTTGTGTGCTAATGAATGCAATATACTTTATTATCTCTCTCTACCTGTATACAGAGCGTGGTCAGCTGGAGAAAATATTATCAAAAACGTGACTTGAAGGAGGTATAAAAAACAAGTTCAGTCTGAGAGCACTCTTCTAGCTAGCGTGACATGTGCAGCTACAGAAACAGATGTGTCAGCGTATAGTTAAGTACTGCTTAAAATGCCTGTAGAAGATCAAAGTAACCTCATGATAGCAGCTTCTAGCTCAGCAAAATGAAGAAGAACCCTGCTTCAACTAATGCATTCACAAGCTAAATTAAATAAATACACCTTCAGCAAGATTTTATTTGTTTGGGTTGTTATCCAAGCAGCAAGAAAGGGAAATTAGAGCTGCAACTAACGATTATTTTAGTTGTCAGTTAATCAGCGATATTTGTATTAGTTGACTATTTCTAGTGTCCAATGACATTTTTTAGATACGTGTTTATTCTACGTGACTGAAGGCTATAATACACACGAATAAAGTGTATTACTGATGAAAACTGTTACATTTCATTTAATAATGGCATTGTCTTTGTTATAATAATGTTTTTGCATGTGGTTTAGAGTCTGTATAGTCCAGATAACTACAATTATTAGTCGACTAGTCTAATAATCATAGAATAGTTGACTAGAAACTAGAATAGTTTAGTCTGCAATTATTAGTAAATGGTTGCAGCTCTAAATTAAATGCTACAATTCTTCATTCAACCTTCATCCTCTACATTCTCTGCCATAATGTGTCCTCTCTAAATCACTGCATCTATAAATCTTCTCTTGACCTTTTCTTGACGCCTCCTCTTTCCTGGCATCCTACTAAAGAGTGCATTAGAAGAAGGCAATATGCACAGTTTTCTTACAGCCAGATCCTTGTTTTGATTTTAACTCACTTCATGTATGGTTAGGATCTTTAAGCACCAACTAAACTTATCTGATGTATCAAAATGTTCACACTTCATTATGATTGGTTAAAGTAACCTGTGTGTTACTCACTTGGAGCTTAATGGAGGCTGACCACTAGGAGGAGCATGAGGCACAAGGTGGGGAAAAGAGCTTTAACAATTTCATTTTTCCTCCTTCAAACCACATGAATTTGGCCTTCCTTACTTTTTCGCCAAAACATCGAACATGATGTTAAGGTTCATTACACCGACATACTCATTCCGAATTATGATTTATATCCTTTTTCATAATCAAAAACACAAAATAAATCAGATACTCCGTGCTTTGCATCTGTTCCTCAGAGTAACTTTTTCTAAACTGGACAACTTTTCCTTTATATGTGATCTGTTACAGAGTCTAAAACCTAAAAGGTAAATATTATTTGATAAGCTAATGTACAGAAATCTGATTTTACTGCATCAAGCCTTGGGCATAAATTAGTTCGCAGCAACAGACAAAGTGCTCCCTTTTAGGTGGGACATTTCAGTAAACAAGCATTTGGTGTCTACGCATCAAAGCATTCTGATTAATTTATTACAAGGATGAGAAGTCTGGAGGCCAATAAACAGAATTTCCACATCACAGGCTCTATGACAGTCACACTCCAAACCCTCCACTTTAAGTACCAGGAATAAACCAGAAACACGATCTAAAAATATATGGTCACAAACGAGAGTAACACGGGACAAATACAGTACATAAATTCAATTTACTTACAATTCACTCATCTTCTCTCCAGATGTTGAGCTAGATGTGGTCAGGACCTAACAGGAGGATTTGAGTGATCTATTATTTAAAAATTTTTTTCAAGCTTAACAAATTCTTTACCTAATACTATTAGTGTTATTCATTTTATTCTTTCCCCCTTTCCTTATAGGGGTGCAATGTGGCACCTCTTCCAACAAACGGTACCCTCTGGTTTGCCTATGCTCAGAGCTGACCCCGACTGAACGCAGAGTATGCAGCAAAACCTTCGCAAACATAGTTAAGACTTCACACAGAAAGGCCCCACAAAGCCTGGAAATAGGCAGCACCTTCTTGCTGCGAGTCTAGAATAGAACAGAACATAAACATAGGAACAGGATAGATATGGTAGCTAAGGCTTGCAGATGTTACATACACAGAATCATCTGCAATGGTCTGGACTTTCTTACACCATTTTTGACAACAACATATTCAAGTTGGGACAAATATAGTGTAGTCAGGCTAGATTTTCTGAATGAACACGATGAAATTGCATCAGTGTGTGGACAGTGAAGACATCAGGCAGACAGCAGCATCACGCAGCAGCATCACGCAGGAGCATCACGCAGCAGCATCAGTGCTATAATGACTGTGAGCCAATGAATCGCACTGATCATGTTTCACAGCCAGGATGAGAAAATGAGTCAGAGTCTTCCTGTTTGTCTCTCAACTCCTTCTGAACAACACACTTCTATGGCTGGACTTTCTTACATGATGTTTATGGTACAAACTTGAGCTTTAAGGCCACATAATCACATACAAGACCAGAAATAAATTATATCCTACGTATAGAAGACATTTACTTCCTCCAACAGGAGTACCTATATGGATTTAATAATAGCAATGGTATCATAAGATTTAGATTATTCTATTACAATGATGAAAAACTGCTCTGAGCTGGTTTTATAGAATAAGTTGTAGTCAATATAAATTCCAGCTCATGTATAATGCGGAAAATGTATTGGACTTACTCTAATCCAGACTGTTCCATATTCAGTAACATTGGCCTAGTTTTAATATTCCCTATATCCTCTATATTAACCCACGTGCAGTTCTCATTTCTGCATTTTCCTTTGTGCCCGCATATCTCTCCCACTCTTATTTCTTGACTTTTTTCTGACACCTGAATCCAACATGACAGAGGCACATTGAAGTCACTATAGACTTGCACTCAAACACTTCTGACTTTTAAAGCCTTGAGTTTTCTGAATTTTACAAAGCTTAAATTTGCATCAGGAGTGGAGCACCTATTCTGTATCATGCTGGTTTCAAGAATGCGCTCCTGTTGAATATTTGTAAAGAACCAAGCTGCTTCTGTAACAATGTGATCCAAGGACTAGTAAAATCAGTGCAATAGTGTCGTTGCTAAAACAGGGAAGTCTTAGAACTATCTGAACAGCACGCTTCTGTACAATGAAATGAAACTATCTATTTAGCTTTATGTTTATATATGGTGCAGGTTTTTATTAGCTTAAAGTTAGTCTGACAAAGTCTGACATTGTCCCTTCAAATAAACAGAAACTAATTAGTATTTGCTATCAATGTGTTTAATTTCATACCTGACCTGTACCTGATTTTTTTCATGTAACAAACTAAAAAGATTTATTGTACAAGCAGCTCTTAGGATCAGAATCAGACCAATGTGCGCTGTCTGCATCTAGATATAGAGCATTTTAATTGCTTGATTAATTGATTTAATTGATTGTTAATTGATTTACCATGAGAAATCATCATCATCTTGTGTTACATACAGTTGTGTTAAACAGTCAATAGTTTTATCTTGTCTTGTAGCATTTGTGTCTTGTCCCACCATGACTGTGTAGATACTAGTTTGACATGTATTCATTTTCTTCTGCATTTATGTTGGGTTCCTAAGCCAGTAACATTAGTTTGGCCAAACAACTTCAAATACTGTATCATACAGTACTCCTGCAATAGCCAACATTCAACAGAAGTGGTTCTTGTGAATAGTACAAGTAAAAGCATATTTTATTCAAGTAATTTAAGTTTGAATTGGGATATAGCAATTACATGGAGTCATAATTCTCCTGATAACATGTTTAAAAGCACATTTGTAAACTGAAATCTCTGTCTAATGTTGCCAGGCATCTGTGAGCAGTGAAAGCAAAGTAATCAACATTAACATTGATCTGGCCAAAAGTTGGATACAGGAAACAGCAGATGTGTGAGACGAGCGGGTCAGAGAGCAGAGCGGCAGAAGGAGAAGAATCGACTTCCGAGATAATGCTAAGAAAGCTTCACAAATCAATATTTCCGACAGAACCATATCATCCTACCCTCATTTGGTATTGCTTTAAATCACGGTTTTTGACATCATTCTGTGTTAGAGGTGGTTATATATTGCTATAAATATAAAGAAATGCAAAATTATCTCCAGTAAGTCAATCAAAAAGCTGCAAAAAGAAGAAAGAACATAAATAATGAAAAAAAAAAAACATAAAAAGGTTTAAAGTGATATTAAGTAATTAAGTTTAATCTTAAAATGCATTTGCGCAATAGCACGCAATTGTTGTTACAAACATTACCCACCCTCATTATGCGACACAAAAGGGAGGCAAGTTTTTGAAAGCACCTCCGTCTGCAGCCTGTTGCTGGGTGTATTTTTATCTGTTTTGCCCAAGGACATACACGGATGAGCACTAGCCTGGCACACCATTCATTTATAGCAGCATCACTGGTTTCCTCTCTCCTGTCCACCCAGTTTTCATTTCGCCTCATAAATCTGTAACTATCCCCTCAACCTGACTCTTTAAGTGCCAAATATATTTCTCCAACACCTCTCCCAACACAGCGCAGCAGCCCCATAGACTCCCATTGGCTGCCAGTGACATCACTTCAGCAAAGTGTCAAGTCAGAATCACGGGATTTTACTTTGAGAGCTGTTGCCCTCTAGTGACCACAGAGAAAACTACAAATAATATAATCAAACTAGTTGTGTATCAAAATTATAATCCAATAAAAATCTTTTTCATGTAGTTGCGATGAAACATTATTATTTAATACAAGCACTTGATCTGTGTTGTACCACAAGCTTACAAAAACTACACCAAATGACAAAGCTAGTTGTGAACAAATTGGCTTATGTCCGTCTGGCTGGACAGTCCATTAGCATGCATTAGTCTGCGAGTCTTCCTCATTATTGGATTTAACAAAATAGTGCTCAGTCCTGTCCCTGTCAGTCTCCACATTACCCCAATCTGCCCTCTAGAGTTCAAATGGTGAAATAACAATGACATAAACTACAGCACAGTTGATCAAGTGTTTAAACAATAACCATACATAGTATACAATGAATTACATTAAATACAATGTAATTCATACTAAAATACACTTTCATTTAAAGCTATGTTTAGAGGAAAAATGTTAAATAGTATTACCCTTCTCAAGGAAAGGTGCTTTACTTAGAAGTAGTGATAAATATTTATACTGGGAGTCAAGAAATGATATTTTGTTTCAGCTGATCTGCGACCTAAAGAATACACGCTCTTTAGTGAGATGAGGGCACAGCACAAAACAGAACTGCACTGCTCTCTCATAGGTTTGTGGTCAAACAGAGTTGTGGGTGAGTTTGTGGTAAATTAATTTAGGAAAAATATCAAAATCAGCTCTGCATATTAGCCCAAAAATATCTGCAGAGCTTATCGACCATTGGCCTCTCTGGATTCTAAACAATCTGTATCGGCCATGAAAAAAACACCACCACCACATATCGGTCAATCTCTAATTGAAAGTGTAAACAAATAGAGGTGTTATACTGATATATTGTTAATACACTGGAGATGTAGTACATTTGAATATAGAGGATGTATTTAGTTATTTTAGTAACATTACAAGCCTTACAGTACATGTCTATAAATGTCTTTTTGCCCAATTGTATCATTTTATTTTAAGTAGATTGTGGTGAGTGTGACCATACCTTACGGCTGGTGTAGTGGGCGTGCTTGGCCAGTTTTCCATTAAGTCCTTGAAGGAAAACCTCGTCTGTGACTTTGCCCACGTTCATACAGGCCTCGTCCAGGATGGAGAAGATCCCTTTGTGCTGCTGCTCCACCAAGTCTACGATAATCTGATTGTTGAAGTAATCAATCTGTGAAAAAGACAGAACAAATTATTATTCAAACTGGTCAGACACAAATGCAGAATTTATACAAAAGAACAATAGGTCAAAGTAAAGATCCTGACTGAGATCAAAAAGTGGATATCTCAAAATGTCATGTAGAAGTAAATGTATATGTAAAATTACACATGTTGCAATTTGTGTTACTGAAACTTCAACCACCACTGCAGCAATTGTTACGAATATCAATGTTTAAAACTACAGCAACTACCATTTTGCTATTAAACCACAATGGAACTAAAAGCGTTTCCTTCAGACTCCAAGAGATTCCAGCTCAACCAAAAGTACTATATCAGTCTTATATCATAATACATCATTGGAATAGCGTTTAGTACCAAGAAAAAAGATAGAACTAAAATATAAAGCACTAAAATTATAGTTATTTAATAATAGACAATGTATTGATAAAAAAACATAAATTGCCACATCACAGAAATATCAAATACATAAAAGTTGACATAATATAACTTTTATTTACGTGTTTCCATGGGATTCCCTCTCTCTGATATTCTTCTTGTTCCTGCTTCAGCACCAGCTGGATGAACAACTGCTGCAGCTTCTCATTGCAGTAGTTTATACAGAACTGTTCAAAACTGGAGCAAAGGTAAACACATCCAAATCAACATCAAAAGTACATAGGCATAAAAAGTATAAAAAACTCTTAAGGGGGGAACTTCTACTGACCTGTTGTTTTGGAAAATTTCAAAGCCGTAAATGTCCAGCACCCCAATCACAGTGTTCTTTCCGTGAATATTGGCGTCATAGTTTTTCACCTCAATTATGTCATTGATTCGACCCACAATCCAACAAAACATGCGCTCGTACATGGCCTGTAATTACAGACAGTAACGTTAATGGTATTATGTGTCGCATCTTGTATGTCTTATAGCATCCATTTACAAGGTCCAGAGTTTACTTCACAGATCAGAATATCCTGTGCAGTCCTCCACAAAAATAATGAAAAACAATGCATTTTTTTCTCTGTGAAAATACAAAGATACGACTGTGCAATAAATAATTTAAAAGTGAAATAATTTAAAATACATGACATTGACAAAATATCCATGTTTTTTTGGAATATCCTGATTACGTTAGGTTTAACTATCAAACAAAATTAATTACAAAAGTGCAGGAATATCACCCTACCTAACTCTTTGAAAGTTTACAACATATATATCTGTTTTTTTTTCTGTTTTTTTTTTTCATTTTTAATCAGCTCTTTTTGTAGCATTTTCTACAATAAACGACATTCTCAATATTCAAAGTAAATATTGAAATCATATCCTCTCGTAACCCCCCCCCCCCCCCTGGCCTTTTAGTATTAACATTCTTGTAATCATCCACATCAAAATACTCATACTTGGCTAATTACATCCCTCCGGAAATAAAACTAGTATTGTCATACTTTTATTTACATGAGTCTTCTCACCTACCTAAACCCTTGCACTGTTCTGTATTGGAGGTTAAACTTCATAAACAGCAGTGAGTCAGACTGTTTTTGACCCAAATCGTAGGTCTTGATCCTGCACACACGCATCTCTCATCTTCACAATGTGTCCGCCCTCTGCTCCGAGTCACAGCACCGTGACTCATGTGGGTTAAAATATCCTCAAGCAAATTAGGAAGCACCCACAATCTGTTTCATGCCTTTTAGTAGGAAATCAACAAACCTTGGCAAGAGCGTCCCGTCCATAGCTGGCCTCTTGTACAGTGTGTTGTTTCTCGATGACGTCTCGACCGGTGGCGACAGTGCGATACAGCAGGGCCTTTTCTACGTTCTCTTCTTTAGTGGAAAGTAGATCTTTGAGCACAGAGACTAGCTTTGAGTTTTCAATAAGGGTCACATCCCCATCCACGCCAAAGGTTAGGTTTCCCTGTGGACAGACAAGGCAGTCAAATAACACGGCAATGAATAAAGTTAAAAAACAAAAACAGTGCATTCGCAGTGGTTTGTTGTGTCACACATATGTCACACGATACTATGATTGGCATTTATACTAAAGCTACATTTGTGAAAAGGCAGGATAATTTGAAGAAGTAAAATGTAAACAAAAAGGAACATGTGTAAAAGCTGTTTAAACTCATATATACAGCTGGGTTCATCATTTTTAAAAGTATAGCACAGGACTGGAAAATATTATGGTACTGGTACGACAATAAAAGGTACTGAAAACTGGTCTTAGGTGAGCACTATAAAAAGTTACTAGGCTATGTGAGACAAACTGATGACGAAAACTACAATTTTTCCTCAAAGAAATGGTATTCCGTGGAATTTATGAACACAATTCTGTTTTGTCATTTATAGATAGTGATTAATACTTGAAAATGTAACAAAAAATACAAAATAACAACAACAACAAAATTATCATTCATGTACTAGTACTCGAAAAAAATGAAATGCAAGTTCCCAGCTCAGGAGCGGCACAGTGGTTAAAGTTGTTGGTGGTCATACTGTTATTGTGACAGTTCACTCTTAAAGTATGAATGCGATGTGTGAATGAGTGACTGATGGTGATTGCAGAGTTTGTGTGCACAGATGGCTAAATAAGTAATTTATCAACACAAAGAAATTTTAAAGACTAATCTGTTATTTATCTGCATTATTATTAGTTCTATATCCAAATATGTTGAGTGAGAATTACATTTTAAGTACAGAAACCTATAAAAACTACCATGACCACTGAATAATGTACACTGTGCTGCCTTGATTAATCCACAGAGTCTCCACACTGGGACACAGAGCTGGCGTGAGAGACATTTTGAGGATGCTTCATTATCGAGCCGTACCAGATGCAGGATGGTGGCCAGGATCTTGTAAACCGTCTGGATCTCGTCCCCCGTGAAGCCGATCACTTTCATGGCGTCGGCCACAGCTTTGAAGTCTGCGTTATCGTTAATGCCCGACTACAAAAGACACAAAGAGGAATGGATTTAGAAATGGAAAGACAGTGCTGCCAATAAGCAATGCGAGTAGGCTTTTCTGGCGCAGTAATTACAATATGTGTCTACAGTCTCACAGGGAAAAAATAGATGACAACAATTAAAGAAACAAGCATTGCTGCAAAGTATGATTACAATTAAAGTGCATATGCCAGGTTCTCGTGTTTTTCTAATTATTACTTAGTTTGAAGGGATAAAACTTGTGGTATATATTTATCATAATTTTACATCAGTCAAGTGGCATTTATTGATTTAAATACACACATACGCACACACACACACTTAATAGCTACTCAAAATAATTAGCCACAAAAGTAATCCATGACGTAGAGCTATAAAGTCACTTTTGCTGATGCAGTTTTGCCCAGAACGCTGACACAGCTCTTTGGGTTTGGTGTTGTCGGTGATGTCAGATGTTTGTTATTGTCAAGTGGTTTCCAGGCCCATTATGTGGATGCAAAAACAGCAGCACGAGGCACGGCATGTTGAAATTATTGTCCCTGCTGTGTCTCCTGCTAACCCTGCACAGATGCTAGTAATCACAGGTGTAATGACTGTTTTCCAAGACTTGACACAATACTTCAACTTCAAAACAAATATGCTTTTTCAAAAATGTCTTTCTTGTGTGTGTTTGTGGGGACACGACATCTGCAAGTCGTATTGTGTGCAAACAAAGTGTCCAGACACTGGTTTATGCACTGTCAGCCACATAAACACATGTGCAACAGAACAGAGCATATTGTAATCCTTAACATTTAAGTTTCAAATATATTTCTTCTGTCTCTTCTGTTGTCATGTATTCTGCACTGTCCTTGTGTAATTAAATAAGCTTAACTAAACTAAACTAAACTAAACTAAACTAAAGGACAGTAACATACAAAAGTTTAATTAAAAAAAAAAAAAAAACACCTTCACTTGGCCTCCGACTTTGACATAATTGTAAGCTTTTGGGTCTTTCTGGATGTGAAGAGATCGTAGTAAAGATTCTGGTGCGCCTCTGAGTAACTAACAAAGAGTAAAACACAAAATGTATATTAGTTTGAAAATCATACGCTGATAAGGCACAACATTGTGATAGTATCATCTTTTGTATAGATTACCTGATAGAAAGAATGAAAGCTCCTCTCTCCTTCTTGTTGGACAATTACTCTGGACTGTTAAAGTAATGAAAACAAAATCTTGTAAAATTGTTGTATTTTCTCTGCAATATTAAAGCTTCCAGAGTCCATACCTTCTCCAGCAGATAGTTGCTGATGTGGCCTCCAATCGGATCACCCTTGAAATCAAAATTGATGTCCATATACTTCCCAAAGCGGCTGGAGTTGTCGTTGCGGTTGGTCTTGGCATTTCCAAAGGCCTCCAGGACACAATTGGATTTAAGCAGCATATTTTTTACCCTTTCAAAAATATAAAATGTATTGTTATTGATATGGCTTAGCTTTAATTTCTAGTTAGTTTTTCTACATTAAATTGTCAATAACCTAAATATAACAGGAGTGTTTTGCATGACAAAACAATGGTGATGCAATGTCTTATCTCAACTATTGACTTTGGGTGCAGCATAATGTTATCTGTCACATTGTATCAGTCAATATTTAAGCCGGTAACTGAACTCCCTTTTTTAAACTTTTTGACCTACATTTGGTTAAGACCAGTCTGACCCAAAAAGAAGCACCACCCACACCTCACGCTGAGAGGCGGCATACCTTTCGACTTCAGCCCTTTGATTAGGATTAGTGATAGCAGCGATGTATTGCATTATGTATTTGCTGGCTTCTGTTTTCCCTGCTCCACTTTCCCCTGTAAAAAGAAGCAAAAACTGGGTCAATAAAAGTCACATTACTGAAGTAAACGTTTATGAACTGAAACACTGGTGTCAGTTCCTGCTTTGACCACTGAGTGGGGCTATACTCATGTTTTGTATTTGTACAGCTTACAGCCACATGCTTCTGAGGGCAAATGGATATTTTTAACTGGATGTGGATGTATGTTTTCCCAGAGGCCTTGGGATTACATCATTTACATGTAAACATCAGAGCAGGGTTTCCTCTGTGAACATGAAGTAGCACGTTGTAGAGTAAAACAGTAGCTGCACTGAATGCGGGGGGCTTCCCTGTTACCTGAGATGACAATACAAGTGTCTTTGCTCCTCCTCTTCATGGCTTTGTACGCAGCATCAGCGATGGCAAACAGGTGTGGCGGCCGCTCGTACAGCTCTCGGCCTTTGTACTGCTCTATGGTGTCGCGGCCGTAGATGTTCATGGCACGGTAAGGGTTAACGGACACAACCACCTCCCCAATATAAGTGTAGATCCTGCCCTTCTCAAACCTGAGGACACAAAAGAGATAAATGCTGTCATCTTTATAATATTATAAAAAAACATGCAAACCATGTACAATCTTCAATGCAGAACAGTTAATACAGGGAATATGTTTCTTCCTGGTTACCTCAGTGGTCTTCAAGTAAATAAATACCAAGATATTTATCAGATCAGACCCAGTCTAGTCTCAAAGTATGTAAACACATACAGACTCAACAGCCTGCAGTTGTGGGTGTTCACAACTACACCAAAACTTCCTTGAGCAACTCAGCATTTGCCCTTAAAACTTATCTGCTTAAATAGAAGATGGATAAACATGTACAACTGTTATAAATGTATACGAGTTACTTAAAATTACTTATATCATCTTCTGTGGATTTAAAAAAACAAGTTGAACCTTGAACAAACTAACCATTGTAGTGCTCTTTATAATTGCTCAGTGGCTTCAGTAACCGGTAAATATGTCTCTTGCACGCAGCTCCATTACGGCGAGTTAACCTGGATCTTCTGACTCCAGCAATACTGCAGTGCTTACCTCAGCATTTTCAGCATCCAATTATGACAACATGCTTCTGTGTAATAACAACCACTGCCCCGCCATCTGGTAAAATTTAATGCAGCTTTTGTCCACTTTTCTCACACATGATGCTGTTTCTTTATGCATTTCTCTGTGGCCCTTGATCTCCGTCTGCCCCTGATTTTGCCCGGACCGACTTCCTTCCCCTTCAAAGCCATGTTGGATCCCAGTTTTTCTCTGTGCAAAAGAATAGTGTCTTTCTATGCAGGCCAAAACCTCTGACGAAAAAACATACCCAAAGTAACGTACTAAAACTGTCTGAATGAGGTCAATGGAAAGAAAAACTAAAAAGGGAAGGTTGAGCTTTGCTAAATAAAGATGGTATTATTTTGAGAGTTCAGCTCTGAAGAGAACAGCCTTGTTGATCATGAGTCAAAGCGACAAGGCTAAACTTCCAATTTGGTTTTCTGTAGTCGCTGGGTTGTTGCTTCTAAACCTTGACTTTTTACATGCTTCTAATCTTTGTCCTTAAATCACTATCTCTTATCTTACACAAACTTGGAACATCTAACAGCAACATAAAGCTATTTAACAAGAAAAAAAGACCACAGCTATTGAATTGTCACATATGAAACTACAGCAACAGAGAAAACAAGGGCAATGCAGTCAGTGTTATCTAGAGTTGGGCTATATTGACAAAAATGAATTCATATCTTTGATTTATTTTATTTTATTATTATTTTTTTTACAAACAAATGACAGTAGTCTATTCCGAAACTGTTGTGGAAAAGTCAAATTTTGCTGTGCTTATGTTTATATTTTTTTTAATCTTCAATATTTCCTCAAATTAGAATGTAGTTTTAGTATTGATTTTTAACCCTAGTCTTTTGGAAGATTCAAGCACAAGTTTCTGTTCATTTTAATCAGCTCTTTTTTGTAGCTTTTTATTATGGACGTAATATATGTATAACCAAAACCATTTTTCCAATATATTTCCCACCTCTAGTGTGTGATCCACCAACTGTCCTGGAGGGCTGTAGTCTTTTAGTCATTTGGTCGATTAATCGGTCGTTGGTGTTTTAGTCGACCAACATTTTTATTAGTGGTCTAATAATTTTATTTTGATAAAAAGGATTTATACGGCAAAAACAGTGAAAAAGTGAAGATACGGGTGAGTTAGCTAAAGATTTTGAAGTGACTCATGAGTTTAATCCAATTTATATATATATCTAACATATCTAACATATAAATACACAGTTGCCTTGTACTTTTCTGTATAAATTGTTACTCCTGCACTCCTGTGCAGTTGTGTTTTTTTGAGAGCAGTTTGGGTCACATACAGAGAGATACTTCATATTTTTGCCACGCCCCTTTTTAGTCGATTAATCGGTTAACAGGGAACGTCTTTAGTTGACCAAGAATTTCTACACTACTACAGCTCTACTGTCCTGGCCGTTACGTGATAGTGTATTGATTATTGGTACAGTAAAGTCATTCAATGAAGTCATAAATCAAGAAAGAAGATTAGACTTTAGGAACAACTTAAATAGGAATAAATAACATACTATCACACATTTATCAAGACAAGATAATGGTAGTGTAATAAGTGCTATTTTTACCACATTGTTAGCTACAATTTTACACTTGAAAAAGCACTTGTTGAAAATCTAAATATATGACACTATTGGATTGAAATTTGAAAGTGTCAGATTAGACCAAAATTAATCAGTAACAGTTCGGCAAGATAACTAACATGCAGCTGTATGCCAAAAATACATTAGGGGCAAAGTTCACAAGACTTATTTTTGGCAAGACATAACAATATAATTTATTTATTTATTTATTTATTTTTTTTACAACATTTTTTTTGTTACAACATCAGTCAACCTGGTGTCTAGGAATGAGCTATTTTGATTTTTCTTTCAAGCATTGGTATCAGATTTTAGTAGTGGACATTTTAAACACATCTGGGAATATTAACGTTTCAGATAAGATTGAAATATGAATCTTATGTTAGACTTGTTTGTTTCCTCTATATCTGACAAACTAGAGAGATGAAAAGTATGAAGAAAAATGAACATCCCTTATATAACAGTGTTGTCCAACCTCAGGGATTGTCAAGTTTAGACATAAAATAACAGGATATTTTGTTGCTGAGAGACTTGTGTTCTCTAAATAATCGCAGACTTTGCAATCAGCCAATCGTAACCACTCAAACTGTGATTCTGATTCGATTGCGATTACTTCTGCACTCCATATGCCCCACTATACTACACTCCCAGTGCCATGGTCCTGTATATGGCCTGTATGTGCCGCAGCAGCAGAAGCAGTCCTTTGTGCCCAGGTTGTCCCTCTCCTCTCTCTGCGCTGTGTGCCCGCTCCATTGTTTGAGTGTGAGACGTCCCTCTGTTTCCTCCACATGAGCTGACAAAGAGCCTGCCCACCACCAGCACGAGGACAGAGGGTTAGAGGCAGCAGCAGCGTCCCAGAGGAGCACTCCGATGAGAGGGCACTTTCAACAACAGGGAGGTTACAGTCTTGAATGTTATGACAATGGAGACTAAAAGCTCTGGATTTGAGAGTCAAGATTAGAGGCGGGCAATACTGTATATAAAAATGTAGATAATATGGTGAATGTTGTTTTGAAGTGTTTAAAAGTTGATTTCGATACCAAAAGATAATTACAAATGTTACTTTTTAGGTCAACGTTTTGACAATAGACATTTTCAACACTAAATAACAGCACCTTCTTTATATTAGTTTTGATAAAGCTAAAGATCATTCTAAAAAAAAAAAAAAAGTATACTGTAAATGTGTTTTTTTGTCTTGATACTTTCTCAAATCAGTATCTAGTTTCTATATTACTTTTAGTATCAATTAGTGTCTGATTTTTGATACTTTTGATAACCCTATTTTGAAGATATGCAAAATTTGACCATATTGTTTATATCAAAAATGCTACAATAAAAAATTATTACAATCTAAAAACGTTATGATGTAAACTGTATAAAGGTGACATTTCTGCATTTTTGTGATTCCTTTTACAGACAGTATACATTTGAAATACATTTAAAATAATTTCAGTTGGACTGACATTATTGACAGTATTTGAGATACTGAAAAAATATTGAGATATTCATTTTTGTCCATATCTCTCACCCCTAATGATGATTTTTGTCTGCTCTGTAGTGAGTGAGCAGTGAGTGATTTACACATAGGTTAATCAGCAGTAGTGTCACGATACTAAACTTGCAAACTCAATTTTGATACTAAGAATAGGTTTGATTATCAAATTCGACAATAGAGTGTAATTTTCATTATTCTAGATCATTCTTTCTAACACAAAGGTACATTTTTATCAGATTTTTTTTTCTAGACTTGATCCTTGCTCTAATGGCGCTAATCAGGAGGGTCGTCATTTCATTATCTGTAGCTGGAGTTTGTTTTTGCAGTAGTAAAGTATAAGTTCCTGCTGATGCGCTGTCCCATAAGCAAAATTCATAAAATACTTTTAGAGTGAAGTTGCAACACAGATACTTTGATGGGCCAAACTGGTATTGTGTCATTGCTGTGCCTTTGACTAATAATCATTCACTAATTAGTATGAATTATGTCAACTATCTGTTTGTCAAGGAAACTAATCTCTTAAGGGTTGAAACGCTCAAGTCAAACACAAAATATACAGCATAAGAATAACATACATTTTAAATACTGTGATAACTTCAGGCCAATTTGAATCACAAAAAATAAATATGAAAGTCTCTCATACACTTTACATCAAATCACAGTGGAAAAAAAGTGCCGTGCTAACTTACAAAACCCCATTGACCTTGTTATATAGACTTGTAAAGCTTGATTATGGCAATAAAGACACTACTTCCTTAAAAACTAGGCCACAGTGATATTTATCTGTATTATATTACTGTGCCCAAAATACAAACAACTCAATGTGCAATGAACCACAACTTGACAAACATAATTTCCCTGTGACGCTGCACGATCGATGGAGGTAATCATTAAAAGGCCCAGAAGTGCCCTTCCACCTGCTCCTGACGCATTTATAAATAGCAGCAGGATTTAGCTGCTGCTCCGTATGAGTCCAGCAGCAGTAGAGGTTTGTCCATCTGCTCCACTCTTAAAGGGATTTGAACCATGATACTGGATAATAAAGAGTGTGGTTTATAGAAGCAGATCATTGGCTTAGAATTTGGAAACATTTCATAATGTCTGTTATTTACACTTGTTGAGGCCAAATGCTGATAGAGAGGGTGAAGGCATTCGTGCATATACCTCACTGATGCAGTTCAGTGTGAGCTGATGAGGTTAGGATACACACGACTTTGTCTGGGGTCAAATGGGTCAGTGCAGCGGTTAGGACTCTCGCAACTCCCGGGCGACACAGGGCCTTTCTGTGTGGCGTTATCTCCAAAATTAATTCTTGTGAAACTACCAAAAAGGTTTGTGTGACTAGGAAGTTGGAGGCACAGGTAACAGTTTGAGTACCTACTTTCTTCTTTCACAGTTTGAATATTAAAGGTCCCATATTCTGCTATTTTCCCCTTTACACAGTCTATTCTAAGGGCTTTGTTGATAAAATTTTGCGTTGTGCAATATCCATAACATAACAGTTTCCAAAAAACACCCATTTCTTGGACTGGCCCCCCTCCTTGCAAAAGCAAACGGCTCACTCTGAGATCTGACCCCCCCGAACAGAGAGCAGGCTGCCTCCCCCGCCCAACTCGTGCCGAAGCCTAGAGCGGAGATAGTGCGCATGCGCCGTGTGCTCCGGTAAACAGCGATACACAAACACGGGAATAAACCTTTTATCCGTCCTGACGGTGCGTCGTGCTGAGTCCTACGTCCTGGATCTGACCTGGAGTTTGACGTGCTCCAGTACCTCGACGACGGACCTTGCCGATTGTTAAATAACAAGCTAACTCTTCGATCTGTCGTATCCATCGTGTAATTACTGTGTAGCATTAGCATTAGCTGTTTTTATTCTTGCGGCTGCGCGCTTCCTGGAGGCGTGGCTTAAACACCGCGTCATCCTTGTGAAGCGCGTCATCCATGGGATGAGCCCCCGTCTGCCTGCTCAGCCGAGGGGGACGGAAAAGACAGTTCTCTAGCGAAAGCATGCGGGAATCAATCAAAAAACCACTTTGGGCACAACATACGAGGCCCAAATAGCACTGTAGGAAGGTTAAAACCTCTGAAAAGTCAATTTTGCATGTTATGGGACCTTTAAGTAGATTGTTAAAGAAAACGCTGTCATTGAAAGATACAAACTTCAGCCACAAGGGGCAGCATACAAACACATAGAAACAGATCAAGAAGCGGCAGAGTTTGCCCTTAACTACAGTTGCAGGAATTTTCATAGTTGGAAAATTTCCATGGGAATTAACAGGAATAAATGGAGAATTAACCCTTCTGAAGGTTGAGTGATGTAGAAAAGCATAACAACCAGACTTCATGCAAATATGCACTTTCAAAATCAGCAGAAACTGCGTCAAAGACAGTTGTAAGTGCCAAATGTGACCACTAAGAGTTGATGAGTAAGAAGTTTTAAGTAGTTTAAGTAATCGATTATGATATAATCGTTAACTAGATTTGTAATTAAAACATTATTATCTCATTAATAATCACATATTTATGAACATAATTTTGAATTCTAAACAACAAAATAACTAATCAATATGTCACCTGGTGTCAAATTGAGCACATTGGTTAACACTGGGATCACACACAAAACAAATAATGGGAACTTTAGATACAATAAATTGTGTGAAGGCCTAAACACTGAATCTCCATTGTTGATACTATCGTAGCTTGCAGCAATACAAACCACAGAGCAGCCAGCAATGTGCAAGGCCTTATTTGAACTGGTCCAACCTGCAGCTTTTTGATGTCTTTCACAAAAGGCCCCTCCCAAAATCTGCCAGGAAACACGAGTAGAGCGAGTGCATCAGGTCAACAGAGATGACACAATTGTAAACAGCACTTAAGCGTTTAAACACGACTCATCACTATCACAGTGTTAAAGCTGTTAAGTGTTTAAGAGCTCATTGACTCGGGAGAAGCATGTTTTTGTAATAGTCTATTAGGAAACCTCGTCTGACCCTAAAAATACCAGACAGAATGCCACACACACAGACGCAGCGCCTCTCAGATGGGAATTACAGAGCAGAAGCCCGAGCACAACCGCTGGCTCCAATCGTGTTTGGGTGGGACTTTTTATGGTTGACTTGGGAGGAGCACGAGTGATTTTAAGACATTTTCTCACCAACAATCCCTTACGACGAGGAAAAAATTCACAAAACACTGGAGACAGAAAATAATTAAGAGGTAAATGTAGCAATTATACTAGATAAAAGAATGGCGCCACTGTTTTTTACCATTTATGGTCGTTGAAGAAAATAGAACTAGTGTAGAGCAATAAATAATACATTTCCTAATATTGATCAATCAATTTTGTCTTCTTAAAATAAAACAAATAAAATGACATTCAATATGTATTTCCTGAATGTAAACAATGATGCATGGTTTATATTCAGGCACTGGTTCTGAAGTTTCTGAATCCTGCTCCAAACTGCTGAATCTTGATTAAAATTAGTTTGAATTGCACAATCATAAAAAAATGAACACCTTTTGACACAGCAAGTAAAGCCCATAATGACAATTACTACAATACTGTGTTTGTTAGGGCTGTATGCCTTTAGTCATTTAGTCAATTAATCGCTTGAGGGAGTCGACTGATTATTTTATGGCACTAAATGGATTTATATGGATCACAGAAGGCTTTGAGTGAGTTAATTGAGATTTGCGAGCTAATTTTTTAATTGATCAATTTAATCAGCTCATTTAAAGACAAATACACTGTTTTCTGTAAAAAAAATATTGCAATTGTGAGAACCTCTGCAATCTTTTGGTTGTGTCAGAGCAGTTTGAGTAAGATACAGGGTCTGTTTTAGAGATACTTTTAGTCGTTTAATTGATGTTCAAGGCATGACTTTAGTCAATCAAGAATGTCTTTAGTCAAATACGGCCCTAGTGTTAGCCGTTAACGGTAAATGCACCAGCGCAATGTAATAGTGATCCAGCTAACATGAAATAGTGATATATCTAACTTGAGATGTATAGAATAATTGTTAAATAAACAGATTATGTGAGAAACAGTAATCATAGCTCCTGATAGAAATGAATCAATAGGATGTAAAGTGTATATGGAATGAAAGTAGGTTATTTGTTAGTAACTGTAAATAGTATGTATAAGGGGTGGGTCACATGCCAGAGAAATAAATAGGCCCGTCAAGATAACACATTTTGAAGCACGATGTATTGCTAAAGAAAAAATATTGCAACAGACAACTTTATGCCAATAAACTTAAAGCAGGAGAATCCCAATAAATCAAATAAATAATAATAATAATTAACCATAAAAGTAACTAATTAAACCATCTACAGCTCAAATCTTATCGTACTACACAAAAATAACAAAACTCTCCCCACCATACTGCCCCACCCTATTTACTTCCAACAAGAACTGATAAAAACATAAGGCATATTGACAAAACAGTGACAGGGCGGTTTATGACATTAATTTATGCAAAGTTTCAGAGAAGCTTATCTTTTATTCAAAGCAATTTATGCATTTAAATAAAAATAACAGCAGAGTTTGTTGTTTACATAGATTTCCATGTGAGTCCACAGTCAAATGGAGACGATCTGTGTCCCACACTGACGTGGACTGTCCACACGTGTCAGGGCAAACGCCAGGGTCACTCCAGGAATTATAAACAGAGGAGATAATCTGAGTCCGCTCCACTTTTAAGCTCTGTTATTAAACTCTTGTTGTTGAGAGTGCAAACATCAGGACATTGTGACATCATGGTGGACTAATTCTTAACGGTGTATATAGCACATGTGAAGAGTTCAACGCAAAAACAGATATCTCCATTTTGAAAATTTGTCAAAAAGTATTTTAACTATTGTCACCATAATCTACTATGAATAATTCATTTAAAAATGTGTATTGGATTTTATCAAGGAGGGGTGGAATAAAATTTTGATAGCCGTAAAATACGTTTTGCTTTTGAAAACCTCCCATGACTTTTTAAAATTGCACTTTTTTTTTTTTTTGCACTTCTTGCAAATGAACTCTTTATATATAAATTAACCTGTTTTATGTTGGAGAATTAGTGTGCTTGTACAGTATATCCACATTTTATTAACAAATCATTCACATTTTATTCATAAACAACACAGATAAGACTCAAACATTGTCAAACTATTTCATTTTTATGCACTAAATTTAAGTTTTTGTTTTCATTTATTTTAATTTGTGTGCTTCAGATATAATTTTATATTTTAAAAAATGCATATAGGTTTAAAAAGGTTTCAATACAATTTTTTTTTGTCCTTAACACTATTTTCAGACAAAAACGCTGAAACAACTCTGACAACTCGAGGTGTAAAATTTTGATAACATTGGGAATGTAGTTTTGAAGAGGTGTTTTGTAACTTCTAGTCACTTTTTAGTTGCTTTTAACCACATTTTGTCATGTATAGTCGCATTTTTGTCATTTTTAGTTCTCTTTATACCGCTTTTATTACATTTTTTGTCACTTTTAGACATGGTTTTGTTGTTTTAAGTTGTTATGTTAAGTTGCTGTTTAAGTTTCTATACAGAATAAAACAGGATCTTTTATTTTTTGTTGAGGAAATTATTGCGCTTAAGAAATTGCAGCCTTTGCTGATTGCATCCATTCAAACTGCGATTTCGATTCAATTTTGATTAATTGTGCAGCCCTAATCTGTTACTCTGACTTAATAAAAACACATTGGACCCAGGGGAACTCATCTGGTCCATGTACAGTGTTGGGCAGTGGATCTGGCCTTTACTCTCCCTCTTTCCCGCTCTTCCTCTCTCTCTCTCACACATCTGGGCTGAGCATTAGGGATTTTCCGCAGCTGCTGTTAAAGCCTGCTTAGACTGCCCCAGGACAGGCCGCTATCGCCATGGCACCCGCCCCATGGCCCACATCAATCTTCTCCCAATCAAAAGGCGGCTCGGCTGTTAGCACCACAGCTGGGCCACTCACCGAACATTAGCCATGTCACCCAAGACTTCAGCAGCAATAAACATAACACTAGTAGCTTTGTTTTGGACATGAAATCTTCTGTCTACATCTGATATCTGCTTTAAAAACACAAACACAACTGTCTCTATTCCTGCCAAATGATGACATTGATGTCTCTGGTAAACTCTAATCTTTAATCTACTGACTCAATGAAAACACACGAGTCTGAGAAATGAATAAAGTCAGTTGTTAAAATAAATCGGGTTTAGATATAAGCCATCAGTGAGTAACACTTGGCAGATCCGGGAGCAGTAGTTGAACATATTAGTGCATTTGCGGTATTCTTAGCTGGTAGTGTCCAAACGTTTCACTGAGAGCCACAGACTGGAGGTGTGCCATTTTTCCTCATTGGAACAGAAAGTTAAATCTGGCAGCTTTCCTTTATCAGAGGTCAATCCGGTGAATCATTAACACAGGTTTTTCCCGTGTCTTATATCTCTCTTAGGGAAACCAATAACACATATTTGTGGGATATGATTAAGGCTGTACATATTGTGATACTTTTAAACAACATAAACTCACCATAAATTGCGGAGTTATTCATAAGACATTTGTATAATCTGATATTAAGGGCATTTCCAATGCATTTTAAAACAAACTTTTACTAAACTTTTAACACTGGTTGGAATATTCATGTATCAGGACACATATTGTATCAAGCTATATATCGGACATATGTATTGTATTGTGAGGTACAAAGCAATACACTGTGATGCCTGGGCTATTGTACACCGAGGAGTATTTTGTCCTGTGAGTTGTTACTCTCCATGTGATCATGGTGAAATGTGATCTGCTGACAAATCCTCCTGCTATAGCTGCCCTGAGACCTTTGACTGATGCTGTATCTGAATTTCCTATCTATCCATCCATCCATCCATCCATCCATCTCACCCAGTGCTAGTTATGATATACTGGTATAGTATGGCACTCTTTTTGACAGGGCTAATTCAGCAGTCCGTAGTTTGGACATCTCCCCAGTCTAAGCCAATAGGCAATATAGTATTCACCTTATTCTACCCCGCCCACTTTTACTTCTGACTGCTACTGACCCGCAATTCCACTGGGATCACATTTCGGGGGGAATTCCAATGATTTCAAAAGAGAACTGGGGAAAAGTTTCACTGCGAAAATCGTATATAAAGTTTGTGTAAAACAGTCCATGTCCATGTGCACCAACAAGTGAACAATGCACTTGGGTGGCTTGAAAATGGCTGCGTTGTCTGTTGTCTGTATAACTTATATGAGATTGGAACAACTGGAAAAAAGGCCACAAATAGTGACAACGCCTTTGGCAACATGCCAAATAGGGTGAATACAGCCAAAATGTAAGGTTGATGGTTAAAAGAGTTTAGCATAGGTGCATTTTGAAAATGTGTTGACTAGAAATGTCACAGTTTCCAAGTATGGGGAATTCACATGGGCATTCATAAAGCATGATCATGTGACACTGACAATTTTAATATTCTTTCCATTCACATTGTCTAATGGATTACTCTTCCTGTTGTGATTATTAATTAACTGACTCTTGACATCGTTAAGCACAGTTGTCCATCAGGATGGCCTGGTCCCGAGCTGCAGAAAAACAATGCCATAGAGCCCCTCTGATTGTCACCACAGGATGTTCCCATGAGGCCACACTCTGAACACTGGGGAAATGGGAGCCATGTGTAGCAGGCGGCTGCAGATCAGGTGGCTGCAGGACCACAGCCATCTGCGACTGACGACACACACATACAGCACATTACCTCCTACTGGATCGTTTACTCTGGTCTGCTGGTTATGTCACGGCTTCTGGACACGATGAGCGTGGACAGAGTTAGACAAAATATGGATGAAATATGGACCAAAGAATGAAAGGACCGCATCCAAAATGACCAGACGTTACTCAACAAGCTCTAAAGCACCATGAAATCTATCTGGACTCAAGCGCTAAAACATGCAAAACCACAGAAGCGGGGCTGAGGGGGTGAAGAGTGGGGAGGAAAAAATGGAAAAATATGATGGACACGTATCTCTTCTTTTATTCGTATAGCATTATAAGTTGTCCCATATAATGTAATGTCAAGTAAACCTAAGTCTATCCAAAGAAACAGCAATAGAATTTTACTCAAGAATAAAACTACTTTAAGTGTGTTTAAAAAGTACAAGATCTAAGTATACATTTAAATATTTTGACATGGTGATAATAAACTATTCATAAAACAAATAATTATTTAAAAATAGGTTTATTGGAGTTGTTGTTTGTGTAGTTGTCACATCAAGAGAAACTTTGGAATAGAAGGAAGTAGTAGAAGCGTGTGTGACATGACTTGCTGCTACTATGTTTTTCAATTAATGTAAAAATGTTAATTAAATATTATTATAAATACAAAGTAGGGCTGCACGATTTGTAGGCCTGTTACAATAATTACTACACTGACTTATTGTTCAATATTTGATGGACGGGACAATATATTTTGGGCCTCAGTATTTATCGTGTGTACAATTTCTTTGCAATAGTGGGGAGATCATTGTTATTTTTCTGTAATACAAATACATCTGAGCTGAAGGGGCGGAGTAAGTAACATTTATGACTCTTTACAGATACCAACTAAATAATTTTGCTATTTATTATTTGCAATTCATGTTTTTTGACAACATTGCATGTTTAGATGAGGGTTTACTTCTGCTTTAAGGTAATTGTGTAAGTGACATAAAGTAGTTTTAATAATATCGTTAATTGTGATATTTTTAAGTAGCAATACATCGCAGGCCTTACGATTTGGGATACTATTCAATGTTCACATTTCAAACATGTCCAGGAAAATTGTCAAAAAGACTGAAACAGACTTTTATTAACTGACAAACTAATTTTAAAAATCCCAGAACGTCGTTGTTCTGATCTAAACTACAAAGTCTGTAGCTTTCATACAGAATAAGATAAGAGATTTTGTTGTTTGTGGAGGAAATTATGGTACTTCAAAAGTTGCAGCCTTTGCGATTTCCTAATTGTGTTCATTGAATTGCAGTTTTAATTCGATTAATCTTGCAGCCATAACACAAAGTAGATGTTAGTCATTTGCATTATGGTGTCAGTGACAGCAGTACTCAGAAAACCAGTGACTGTGCCTTACAATGAAATAAGTGTTAGACGTTATTCAATTCCTGCTTCGGTCCATGACTACAACAGGTGCATCGGAGAACAATAACCTTCTGACATAATCACCAGTGACATCACAGGCCAAACAAAGAGCACCCATGGGCCCGGGACAATACAGGCTGCAGCACCGGCCACCTGAGTCCCGCTGATCGTTAGGGAGACGCAAGCCGACTCCTGCTCAGCTCCGGCTCATTACCGCTGTAAACCAGGATCAGATAGTGAGCACACCAGCGAGGCATTCTGGGAAGTGGAGTCTAATGGGGATGATGTTGCAGACAGACGGAGGATGCGGTTTCTTGTTAAATGGCGAGGCAGACGGCTTTTAACTGGGAGCTTCAGGGCATTAAACGTTTATGGAGAAGGTGAAAGTCTTTAATTAAACACGGCGGACAAATTAGGCGTGCTATGAGAAGGGTGCCATGGCGATTGAAGTTTTGAGCGATGTACAGTTTGAAGTACTACTACGTAAGCAGTCAAATGTGAACTCAAAATTAAAATGATGAGAGTAGTATTACATATACTTAAAAGGCTAAAATGCAGAACTCGCAATCAACAAATGATTGGGCAAAGGCAATATTAAATTAAGAAAAAGTTGGGCCGCGCAACTCATATTGCTCCTGAGGAGACGCCCCTACGGCATTAAAGGATGGGACAAATTTCCCAACGGGGACAATAAAGACTAATTTAATCTGCTCCAAAAAAAAAATCTTTATTTTCCATTCACCCGCTAGGGATGTCATGTTATACAACTGTGGTGTCATTCCTGTGAGAAAAAACACCATGATTTAATGATTAATTACTGAGATCAACCAAACAACAGTGAAATCTTTCATGTCTCAATTTAATGTGACAAAAAAGCCAGATTAAAAAGTATTTTACATTTAGAAGTAGTTTTTGCACTACAGATTGAATTAAAAAGACTAAATTTAGTTTCTAAAATGGTTACAATTACCATTTTTAGTTCTTACGATTATATTACTAATCTCACCATTTTTACGTTGCCTTTTTGGAGCCGCACTTCGTTTAGAAAACATATAAGTAAATAATATAACAAAATGTATGTTCTACTCTGAGAATTTGATTTTTTTATACAGCAAAATGTAATACAAGAGACAAAAATAAATAAAGAAGATCAGAAAATGTTCTGAAAACTAAAATGTAAAAGCAAAAGGCGACCACAAGCCAAAGCTGCAAAAGGTTGCACAAGGCAAAATTTAACATAATTGAGCTTACTTTGTATAGATTCCTGCATCTTATCAAAATTACATTCTCCCTGATAGATAAATGTGAATTTGCTGTGAGTGTGAAGACACAAGAAACCACAAGAATCTCAAAAATGGGACACTCATTGAAAATTATAGTCAGTCACTTATAGCATCAGGATTTTGAATACATGTTATTGTCGTGACCATTTTGTTAAGAACTGGTTACTGACCAACATAGTGTTTTTATATCATCCAATGTTTTGCTTCAGAGGTTCCTGAAAGGACACTTCTCTGCAGTTGGTCACAAATGAAATGTTCTGGGTCTTATTTTGTGAAAAACAGTCCTCCTCATACTCCCCGTGTTTATGCAAGGAGGATGTAATGTGTTTCAGATTACCGTCGGTCGTATGGAAATAGTTGTGGTAAAACTGGACTTCGTTTCGTTGAGCTCAAGTTCGTTTTAAAAATCTGTCTATGACTCCACTGTTTCTCCATTTTCACCATTTCAACTCAATCCCTTTGGCCTGACTGGAACGATGACTTACAAAGCGGTTTCTTGTGAATTTTGGCTACGCATGCAACGCAGAAATCTGTTTTGCTAACCCAGTGGGCCTATCGAATGCCTCAAAAACACTATAAGCCAATGATTGTAGCTGACATCCTCTCGCCAGTCGTGGGTTTTGGCTGTGTTTAAAAGCTACTGGAGGAATGAACAAGGCTGTCTATCTCCCACTAAATCTATAAATATTACTCAAGTCCTGGCTACCAGCGTCTCATAGGGAACACAAACGGTCCGACTGCTCCAGGAAGCGGACGTGCTGCCTCTGCTCCGCACATGGACTTTGGTTTTATTGAGGCAATGAATGAACAAAGGCACACAGAGCAAATAATCGCGCACCACCTGGGACGCTACAAAGTCCCATAAATAAGAAATATAGTCTTTACCAGATCATCAGAGAAGAGGGGTGAGCGTCATGGTGTTTTGGTTTGATGACGATTCCTTTGCTATATTGTCAAAAAAAAAAAGTATCGATACATGGACACAAGTTTCCTGAAATTGCTTGAATGATCTTGAGCTCTAACAGATATAAAATCATGTTGTAATATTAAAGAAAGTAGTATAGTATTGTAGTTAGTCCAGGTATCCAAATTTGGTATCCTTGAAGTGTTTGAAATGGTATTCATGTATCAGGACAACACTACTCAATATAGATGAAATTCTTTGATTATTGTCACGATCAGGCATTTTAAAAGTACAATAAAACTATTAAAATGTATTACAATCTCCTATATAGCATTTTCTTTGTGTAAATAATGCAATGTATGTGTGTGTGTATGTGTAATGTGTACAATTTGAGTAACCATATATTGCTTATCGATGTATAGACTTAAAATGTAAAAAAGAAACCTTGCATAAGTTTTCTTTGAGGACTGTTAACACATAAAGGAGTACAGTACTTTGATGTCCTTCATTTTGTTACAAGATAAAAGTCGAGGCCAACACCTTTCCCAAATAACCTGTAGATAAAGAAAGAGAAGAAACAAGAAATACCATAAAACTCGAACGACTTAAAAGATAACGGTACTCAAGGTCTGAATGAATGATAAATGTCAGAAGGAGAGTGTTCTTTGAACACTGAGGACTCAGCTAAACCAAACACAAGGAGGTCCAGGCTGTAATGAAATACTGGAGGAGGAGAAAGGACGAGGAAATGCCGGCTTCCTTTTCCTTTGGCCAGGTCACTCAGTCATAAAGCAGTATTCTGTCAAAAGTCCTCAGACAGTTCAACGGTCAAACACATTCACTTGGTTTCCACAGTTAAAATTAACATATATCATGTCATACTCTTTTTTTAAACCTTGAAACTATACAGCGAGAACTAAATTATAAGAGGAAGTAAAGTACCAGTACAATCGAGCTTGCAAAATACACATTATACAGAATCCAGCTTGCATTAATTCCAAAAGCAAGAATATATTATACATGGGCTGTAGTCAACTCGCTGGGAAAGTACACAGAATTGAAACGATCTTATCAAGGTAGTCATCATTCAAGTCTAATCAGCCCAACCATAAAAGCAACTCCCATGAAACTGGAGGAATTTGTTGGAGCTTTTACACAGAGCAGGCATTTCCACAGCAGATTGGACATCTACAGAGCTCTCTATTTTCAGACGGGTACAGACCACACCGCTCAGCCCGACTCAGTCCAGTCCATGTCGCTGTGACTCTGAGAGGAAACCAGCAATCTCTACAATCTGCCCCGAAACCAGCCTCCCATGAGCCTCTGGGGCCAGAGCAGCAGCAATTTGGAGACATTAGGAAAAATCCCCAAACTACAGAAGTTAAGGTTACTGAGAGAAAGCTGTACACTAGCCAGCTGTGGATCAGACAAGATCAGATCAGTTGGCTTTTGGAGATATAAAAATAAAGAATCACAAAGCATGGTATAAAAGATTGTATAAAAAATTGTCAATATGATGAATGTTTGGGAGAATAACTCACTTTAAAGCAACTACTATGCAACTTTCTGGAGGTAGCACGTCACCTGCATGATTCCATGGAAATAAACATTTAAAACCAAACTTTTTTTTTGCAATATTGTGGAGTATTTTGGTCAACATTTCCATAGCTCACAGTAAGGGCACAGTCTTTTCTGTTTTCCAGTCCACTGAAAGCAGTCAAAATGAGTAAGCACTAATAGTCATGTGTTTCATGTTTTATAGTTTGGTTCTTTTTTTTTCTACCTGAAAACCACGAAACCAGAAGTAGGTATTAAAAGCTCTCTAACTCGTCCCTCGCTTTCACAAAGATGATTGATGTTTGCATGCATTTATTTTAAGGCGCATGCACGTCTTTACTTCCGAGTTGATGAGAAATAAAATGCTTTCTTCTTAGCCTCATAGTGTTTCCTTTACCACTGAATAGGGTGGGAATGAAATGAATAAACTCTAAGTACCCTAATACAAAAGCCCTGATGCTCTAACCTGGTTTTATAATGCTTTTTATAGACATTTAATCATTTTAATAAAAATGCAAATGCAAATATCATTACTTGATGCTTATAAAGTCATAAGCCTATATTGTAACCCTATTTTCTTTTTAAATTACAGCTTAATTGATTGGATCATGGATGGCAATCACAGTTTGCTTAAGCGCACAATCACAGTGGATACCCGTCTCTCTTTTCTGCACTGAACTGCAAATGTTCAAAAGCATGGACAGAGGGGCGAGGGAGCAAAAAGGAAGCCCAGTCGACAGGTCACACCCTCCACAAACAACACTGCGCACACGGCTCCAGACAGCACAGTCCCACTGCCAGGGGGAGACTCACAAACTGGGCCAAAGTGGAGAAAGTTATACTGCTGCTTACTCACTGCTACCTAAAGCCGCCTTGGCATAACACAAGCCTGCAACACTTATATGTGACTCAGAGTTTATTTTTTGCACGCTCACCACTTCTAGCAAAGACAAAGAGCTTCATTATCTGGTCAGGTTTTGTTTGGTATTACACGGACAAAATACAACTTCAATATTCTGCCCATTTATTGCCCTCCTTTGGCAGAACCACAGCGACAAACAGTTAAAGGACATTCTTTCCTGTAATAAGTAAGAGCTCCCTGCTTTGGCCATAGAAGGAAAAGGAGTTACAGGAGAAAGGTCATTATATGCGCACACCCAAACCAGGACCAAATATTTACTCCAAAAGACGTTACTCATAGTTCCTCTGAAAGAAAAATGGTCAGGGCTAAAACAATAAACAACAAGTAGAAGTTAAACAATGGAGGAAAGTTTGAGGATGTATGGCTGTCCAAAAGAGGAGAGGAAACAGGTGAATGCATGGGAACACTTGTGGTGTTGACAGTCTTGCTAACAATGTCCTCATATATTTGACTTATAGAGCAACTGACCAAAAATGTCAGCACTTGAAGTTACATTAAACAAGTCTAAGGAAAGGAAAGAGAACTTTTCCTATTGGTATAATCTCTTCTGAACTATCAAAGGGTTTACTCGTTGTTGAACCAATTCTTTTCATCTGTCTTTTGTTGCAAGGAGCAGGAGTCGTGCAACTGCAGGAACTATGGGCCACAGGTAAAAAGAATTGCAATTGCAAGGCACGTACACATAAACTGATCATTTCAAAGGTCAAGTTTCAAGTTCTGTTCAAACATGCACGTTTTGGTGACAAACTGCTGTCAACTTAAGTATTCCAACAAAAATGCAATGTAATTGGTTGGCAACAATATGGCATTAGTTACAATATGGCATATAGTATAGTTAAGCTTATTGTAAAATTGTTCATATCGGGGGTTTAGTTGATTATTGTTCATATCGGGGGTTTAGTTGATTAATAAAGACACTTTATAAGTTAAGTTAAATGGGGTTAATCATTATAGAGCTATTGTATTTTATATCTTATTTTGTTTATAATACTTTACTGTCACTACTGGTCGGTTGCACATGTAACAAAAAGAATTTCCCCTTGAGGATAAATAAAAGTAATTCTGATTCTGATTCTGATTACAGAATGGTGTTTTTAAAATTGTCCACAGTCATCTATGGTTTATTTTCACTGTTGTCACAATGCAAACATTTTGATACTAAGAGAAAGGCTTGATACTGAATACCAATTTTGATGCCTTGTTATGATATTTTTCAACACTGTTTGTACAATAGAATGAACTTTTCAACACTTCAATCACAATGTCTTCAATGTTATCCTGTGGTCGTCTATAGTTTTGATAAAAGACCACTCAAAAAACCTTCAGAAATGGTCCTACTTTGTCTCATTTATGTAAAGTAAGTATTTTTCTTTGATGCAACTGTTAGTATTGATTCATTGATTTTGATTGAGAATGCACTGGATATTAGGTACTCATATAACTACTGTTGTAATTTAGGACAGTTTACAAAACACTTAAAATATTTTTGGTTTTCTAGTAGGCCTGGCGTGCCCCTGACATCCTGTTTTATTGGCCTATTATCTGCCCAAAGTTATGCAGGTCTAGTAAAAGATCCCACACTCATCCCGTTGCACTTTCGTTACAGATGAGGAGAGGTGCAGAGGAAACCGACTCCACTGGGCACAACCCTCTCAATGTCGTCTTTCACTGAAAACCACGCCGCGCCTGACATGAGCTTGACACAGGGCCACAAACAGCTGATCAAAACCGGTCTGAAATATGAATGAAAGAATGGTGTAGAGCATTTGGGGCGTTGACAACAGCAGACAATCAAAGCACTTGTTGAATCTAATCTCAAGCCAGTGTAGCTGTTGTGGTTACTTTCCATTATTTGCTTGTCGCATGGAGATGTTGCTTTGCTTGTAATGTTCTACGGTATGGCATTCAACATATTTGTATTTTTATTGCATAAAAAAAATTGAAAAGCTCCATAGTGCACATTAAAATCAATGTGTGAATCACTATTATGAAAATGCCTTGGTTCAATTGACTTAATTTAGTCTGGGTTCACACAAATCAATAGTGGGACTAAACTGAAATGCCAAACCAAAGCAGGACTAGAACCAGATCAAACCAAGTCTACAACAGGACTAGACTGGACTTAAACCAGGGCCAAACCAAGTATATACAAATTCAGACCACCACTGAATATCTCTACCAATATTCACACAATTTCAGGCATACTATTTTTAAAAAATAGCCGTACCACAGGTGAAAATTCATATTCCATATTCAAGAAGTAGCACACAGTTATCTGATTTCTGGAGTTATTATTGAAATGACAGGTAATGATGTGAGTAATCAGATTTCTTTTGAATTGTTCACACTTGTGCAGGTTTTGACAAAGAAAATAACGTGTTAAAGTTACATAGTACATAATATACATACATACATACATACATACATACATACATACATACATACATACATACATACATACATACATACATACATACATACATACATACATACATACATACATACATACATACATACATACATACATACATACATAAATGTTAAAGATTGAAAGAGTTATTTCAAAACCTATTGTACTTTGTTTTCAAAATACAACACAGTTATCTGCCTTTGTATGGTCATGTAAATGTACCCACTGTCAAAAGTTCCCATTGATTTAAATACAGCTGATGGATTTGACTCTAGCCTACGATGAAATCTAACCACATTCTTTGCACATTTTAAACAACTTCTAAATTAAAATGACAAAATAATAATCGTAACCACTAAAGAATAGAGACAAGTCACCTGTTGGAGTGCACTGACAAAAGTGTTAAGTGTTAATCTCTTTTATGTGGTTCACTTAAATGACTCACAGTGGATCTGATGGCGGCTAATATAACTTCAAAGAAGGATGACGCTCACCTGAGTTTGAGGTTACCCATGAACTCTTCCATAGAAACATTGTCCAAAAGAACAAAGTCAGCCTTTCCGAACTCCAGGCTCTCGTGTTCAGCCATCCTCTGTAACGTTGTCTTAATTAAATCCAACGAAAATCATAAAAAATTTAAAAAAAAAATCCTAATCTAGATTATGTCTTGGTACAAAAAGCATGTGCGCGCTTCACTCATCACCTCCAACTCCAGTAAATTTGTTCCAAAAGCGTAGTAATCAAACTGCAAATTCCTTCATGTTAAAAAACGTGGCACAAAAAACAATGTTAACCTGAAAAAGTACAAAACTACTTTGATCAACCTATAGAGTGTTGTAAACGTTTACGCTCCTCATATCCATACAAAGTTTACGCGTAAAATAGGTTATCCCGTTACATCGTGGGCTTCGTTTTTCCTGGAGTTTGTCTCCTGTCTGCCGGGGCACACCGTCCACCAATCAGGCTCAAGCCGCCTGCCCTGAGCCCCGCCCCCCGCCCCGTAGAGGTGCTGGTCCGTCTGGCCCGTGGCTAAGTTCAAAAATATTACAAGTATTTGTGAAGACCACTGACTCCAAAGTCTACACGGCATATTTGAGTGGTGACGCATCACTTTCGTACAGGAAAAGGCCACAATGTTTGGGGAGAATTAAATGCCCACTATCGCCATATAAGGAGAGTTTGGGCACCTCAGGAATTTATGTATTTCTCTATGTATTGAATGTATGTATGTCTGAATGTATTTCTCCAAAAAATTAGCAAGGCTCACTTAATTAATCCACAATGATTGAGAGGTTGTCAAAAGTAAATATACAATGTTCAAGTGAAATCCAAGAGAAGCTTAGTCATCTTTTTTTAACTAGACAATCCATGACGTGTTTGGCTCTGATGGAGATGTGCAGCAGCGAACCCACGGCGCCATCTAGTGGAAGGCAGAGGTAAGTGCATTTTTTTTTTTTTTTTTTTTTTTTTTGGTATGTTTGGGTCCTGCTTCATAAATAGTGTACGTTAATATTTATACCAAACCGTTAATTGAGTCATGAATATCATAGCCAAAATAAATAATTCGTTTCTGACACATCAAATGCTGTGGATATTATAATTTATAATTTTTATAATATGAATAAATTCAACAACGATAAAGTCATGGATAAGTGTTTTTTCCTGCACAATCTGGCACAAAAAGCTTTGTTGGCAATTAGCGTGATTGTACAACAAACAGTTGTCTACCCTTTCTATCATAATGCGCTCCCTACTTCCCCAAAGATGTGCGGATACAGGTTTTATTTGTGCAATGGTCAATTAAAAAAAAAAAAAAAAAGTCTTTACACCCCTGAAATGGTAAATTTGTTGGCCTACACAATTTATTTTGGCCCGTTTCCTGAAAATCAAATCAAGTATTAGACATTAGGCTACTTTATCATTTTGAAAGTTGCCTACTTTGTTTGGGGCTCACAAATGTGAGTGTAAGTGGTTATTATGGAGAGTCACTGCTAAAAGGTTAAGAGCCACTGGGGTGAAGAATAGATCTCTACATGAAGCTGATATAGTTTACAAATGGATGTTGCAAATATGAAAATTATTTATTCTATGTAGATTTTTGTTTTTACATTTTGGCACTACCTATGACACACAAACATTACACATAGCACAACTGATATAAAAACAGCAATACCTTTAAGGTTAAGGTACACTTTATTCTTACCAAATAACAATGCAATGTAATTTAAAAAAAAGCACCAACAAAATAAGGTAATCACTTAAAATTGCAGTATCAGACCTATGAGAAACTAAATAGTGGGTTACACTCAATATATCCATAAGATTGAAAAAATAAGTAGAAAATATCAAAGTTGAACTGTTTAAACTTTATATAAATAACTTTGATCATTATTTATACTGGACGAGCAGCGAGCCTCCAAACGTGACGGTCGTGGACACAGCATTGGCCCAGGACCTGCCACTGTTTTGTGTCACATACACCATGGACCCCTTGCGCAGGAACGTCATGTAATACGACAAACTGCCCACAGACGAAATACGAGGGATTCGGGTGCTAGACACAGCCACCCAGTAACCATTAACGACGAGCCACAGCTCCGTCTTGAGGCTGGTGTTGCCAATTTGGGAGGAAAAAAAGAACTGATAGACTCCTTTGACGGGAGCCTTGAAAACCCCAGTCTTCTTGTTGTAACCAGCGCCCACGTTCACAAACACTTTGCTGTACTTGATCCGGTTCACTTTGCCAGTCAGGTGTCCAGGGAAAGAGGCGAAGAAGTGGATCTTTTTGGATGAAACTGAGATGAGAACGATTAAGAAATAGTTTAAAAATGTGTTGAAATACAAAGACAAAAAAGAAAACTTGATCTATAATGAGGTATGTTCATGATCAAAAGCATGACTGAAATTGGCTTTTCTGGAAAGTTTCAGGACTTCAGAAGTTACTAGAATGTGATTTGTGACTAGATTGGAAATTTGGTCGACATAAGATCGATAAGTTAGTAATGAATTAGCATTAAAGAAGTGTTGCATTCTCTAGTTTCTCTAGTAGATATACTTGCTTTGATAAAGGCGGCTGTACAATTAACAATAATATTCCTGTTAGTTTACCAAATACAAAAAACATTTACATTTTCCAGATCAGACACACATTTTTGTAGGCCTATGTGAATCAAAGAAAAGTAAATTCAGAATATATTTGTTGATAACCCTTTAAAAGGTGCACTATGTAACTTTTCTGTTTCCATAGCAATGTTAATGCATTGCCTGGAATGTTCGCCTGCACAATATCAATTGTTCCATTAAACCCATCTATCCTGAAGAATACACGTTTTTCAAGGTCATAACATTTTTAATTGAATAAATATGTCCCAAAAGTTTAAGATTGCAGGCTGTGACAAAGTGGGTTTTACTTTTCATTTACTTTTCATTTCAAATTCATGTATTTGTTCATTTACAATCATTTGTCATATACAACCCTACAGTTAAACTTAAACCTGGTTTACTTTTATATAAATTAACACCCAGCACAAGGTTCCTTTTAATATACTTCATTTTTACCACTTGCTTTAATTCATTCACCATACTTACCTGGCTCACCACATGGTCTGGTCTAAGAGGAGGGCCTCATTCCAGAGGGACTTCAGTGTAGTTGTGTGCACGTGGTTGTGTTGGGAATTTTATTCAATTTAATCTACTTGACTTGTTTTATGTTCAGTTTGACCAGTTTACGTTGTAATTCATTTAAGTTAATTCTACAACCAAAGTGTTATCTTTTAATAAATCTTGTCTGGTAAAAGACTTTAGCGCATGTCTGCCTTCTACTTTGACCACTACAGGCCAGCTTCCCCTCACAGGTGAATAGGAAAAATATTAAAGATATCAGTTTTAAACTTCTCCTGTAGTTTAGTTGGTTAAATGTAAGAAAAAAATGTATTACAAGTTTTTCAGTCATCAATAAGGCATTTAATATGTAAAATTGGCCAAAATTGCACATATTTGGGACATTTAAATCTACACATACTAGTTACAAAAACGCACAGAGGGGATTTTGTATATTAAGGGATTAAGTGCAAGATTGTAAAGTTTGGTGTGTGTAGGTGCTACTTTAAGAGCTGTTCTTTATGTCTCTTTGGTAGAAAACAACCTTTAAAGTTACAATGTCCCAGAGAATCAATGGTTGAAGTGGATTAAACTAAATTAAATAAAACATCTTTAGGAGAAGATTGGACAAGTTTGTTGTTTCCGCACAAAGAAACAGAGAGCAAACTGAAAAAAAAAGAGTTTGGCCTGTAGTGTGTCACCTTAAAGCCTTAATGCCATACAGTGGAAGGTTCCAGTCAAAGCAGACCTTCTCTATAAGCTGGGACAGACCCGCTACCAGAAAAAGTTACATAGTGCACCTTTTGAAGTTTTACTTACATCTCTTTCTCTTTGTCTTACACCTCCAGTTAATCTTGTCTCGGCTCTCACAGGACTGGTTCCTCCTGCACCTTCCACATACCAGAGTGTTTATATCTGCAAACAGACAGACAGGATCACACCGCATGCATTAGATAAAGACTGTACTCCCCGAAATAACATGTTTGGAGAATGTCTTGTACCTGCGCAGTAAGCCAGGTAACAGGCGCTCGGCGGGGTAAACTTGTACACGTAGTAATTTCCTACACACTTTTTGACTTTGATGGGAGTGGAGCGAAAAGCACAGCATTTTTTCTTCCAGCTACCACAGACGTTCCGAGTGACGATGCCATCTCTTCTTTTGGGGTGGGGTCCGGCCAGCCATAGAGGGGCGTGAGTACCACATTTGTCTGCTGGGACGCACCTCTCGGGCATCTGCAGGCTCTGTCCTTTGTAGTAAAGGCGGTACCAACCTGTAATAATGATAACTGCACGGTAAATATAGGACAAACATCTGAACTTAATAATACAGTTCACAAAGAATAAAACAGTAAATAAGGGATGGAAACACACAGCAGTAAAATGAAAACAAGCCAGCATAAACCAGGAACAAAACCAGGACTAAAGCAGGTCCAAACAATATCAAAATGTGGTCTAAAACGGCATCAAACCAAGATTAAATCAGAACTAAGTTGCATAAAGCACTAAAATGTATCAAATCATCACTTGAACTGTACATGAAAGTATTGTATTGTATATATAAGTACATAGTTTTGTATTGTGCAATTACATTTTTAGAAGGAAAAAAAAAACATCAATGACTTAATATCTCGGGAATTGATCTAACCTTTCCATCGCAGGTTGCGGTCGCACATTTTCATCTTGGAGGAGGCGTTGGTGGCTCTCCAGGTCTGGTCCAGGATGGTGTAGTGGAAACAGGGGTCGCCAGGTCTTTTGGACAATTCATTTTCCCCAGAGAAAGGTGAGTCTTCTTCGTCCTCCTCATCCTCAGTAACATTCGTAGCAGTAAAGTAAGCTGGGGTATGAGTCCCTGTATCAAGAAAAAAGCAAGAGGTCTTTAAACATCAAGAACAATCTAGATTCAAGCCTAAATTTATTGTCATTTTCTTATGCGCGTCCTAAAGCATAGTCTACAGTATATACAAGACACTGTTTTGTGTTTAAGATTCATTAAAAATATCTGTAATAATCTTACACTGTACTCTCCTCAAAACTTAGCTCTGGAAGGTGATCATTTAAGGTGCTTTCATGTTTGTTCTGGTTTGGTTTTGCTTGAGACCAAGAAACTGAGAAAGTACGGAAAGCTAAAACTCTGTAAAACTATTAAGTTAGAACAAGAACATATTTACACCTTATAATGAGTTAAATTTCATGTTTTAGCAACTTTATTTTCTCATTTTAATGACTTAATTTTCTCATTTTCACAACTTTACTTCCTCATTTTAACTATTATATTATTTCATGTCTTAACGGCTTTATTTTCTTCTTTTAAAGGCGTTATTTTCATGTTTTAACAACTTTTATTACTACTATTTATTATTAACTATTCATTATTACTATTACTCTTTATTTTAATTTAGTTCAATTCATGGAGGTACCTGGAGGCTAAAGCAATACTATCCTAGCAACTATTATCTTCAGCTTTATTATATTCCGGCTGTAGTTAAATAGTCCACATCGGGAGAAAATTATTTTTGGTCTCACTACATTTAGTAAATATCTTTATCCCTTCTCCATTTTATTTCAGCAGTTTTGAAATTATGAATTATGTATTATGAATGACAATGTTGATGTAAGAACAGCTAATATGCATCTCTTACCGACAACGTCCTGATCCTGTTCGTGATCTCTAATCCTGTGAATCTATTAAAGGAAATACAGAATAACACATCCGTCTGTCAGCGAATATAAATAAAATTATTATATACTGTACATATACATTATGTAATACCTGATTCAGTGCTTTCTGCTGCTGCTGAAGTGTTGTTTGTTCACACCTCAGGCTCTCCATCTCCTGCAATCACCATTTATACATCCATACACTTTAAGTACATTCTGACATAGCACTGGTAAATCAGGCAAGATGTTGTTTTTTGTGTGTTTTTTTTTAATACACAATATTCATTCATTTTCTACCGCTTATTCCCGTTAGGGGTCGCGGGTGACTGGAGCCTATCCCAGTGACTTTGGGCCTTAGGCGGGGTACACCCTGGACAGTGGCCAACTCGTCGCAGGGCTGACACAGAGACAGAGACAAGGACAGACAACCATTCACTCTCACATTCTTTCACTAGGGACAATTTAGAGTTGTCAATTAACCTACACAGTCATGTCTTTGGACGGTGGGAGGAAGCCGGAGAACCCGGAGAGAACCCACGGTAACACGGGGAGGACATGCAGACTCCACCCAGAGAGATCGTGTGATGTTAGGGTGGTTCAGAATTCGAAACCACGATGTTGGGGTGGTGCGGGATTCGAACCCACGATCTCCTTATTGAGAGGCAGAAGCTCTAGCCGCTCTGCCACCGTGCACCCAATATACCATTATCAATTCCTGAGACTGTTGTGAAGCTTCAAACAACAAAAGTAAATAGGGCTTCATTTAAAAAAGCAAATATACAGCTCTAACAAATGGTCTGATTCAGGCACATTTCTATAAACCACCACTGGACATTTCAGATGTAATTGTTAATCTGGTGGACTGGACATCAGCCAGTTCTGCACTTGTTTCTGGTTCATCGCTGACGATACTGTTGATTGCAGACTACAAAAAAAAAAAAAAAAAAATAAAATAGCATGGCTGCTGTTTCGAAATCCTATGACTCATTCATTAAAGGTGCCCTATGTAACTGTAACCACCAGATTTTATTGTTTTGGTTAGAATGTTCCACAGCATGGCATTTAACATATTTTTCTTACATTTTACATTTCTTTAAGGTGGCGGACATAAACCAGAGAAGTTTACAGTGAACCTTCAAGCCATCACAGTTTACTTTTATCTAAACATTTCTATTTAGTCTTCAATTTATTTGTTGATCAGTAACATATAAACTGGTAGATAAAATGTCTATCAAATCCACTGAATGGAACCATGATGAACAGGTTATTTATACCATTTAAATTTGTGTTGTTGATACTTGATCAGTGCATGGACTTTTCTTTTACCTTGAACACTGCAGCAAGTTGAACATCCATCGGTTGGTCTTTCAGGTCCGACAGATCTTGTCCCGCCTGGAAAAATTTAAGTTGGGTGACATTTTAAGTTCAATTTAATAAGTCATGTTCCATTATTTTTTGAGTGAAACTCCTGTGACAAAACAAATCTGTCTGCACCAAACAACATCTGGAACAATGAGACAGCAGCGGAATACTCTTTATGTTTAATTTTCCATCTGCTTTTGTGACTGCATGATATCTGTGCACAGAGCCACAACTCACGGTGTTTGGGCTCCCAGGACAGCAGACTGCACACGATGACAATGTTACCAGCACGGCCACAGCTAAAGCAACCATCTGGGGAAAACAACAGTTGTACAATAATTATGTAAATCATGACATTTTACTGGGTGTGCAAGCACGAGTTTTTGCACAAAAGGATTTTTTGTATGAATATGTGACTTGTACAGAGCCAAAAATGGGAGAAAGTACATATACTTTGCTACGTTATGAAGTAATTCTTGAGTTTAGAACAGAATCAGCATGATATATAATTTAAATACAATGTCTAATAATGTAAACATTGTAAAGAACGTCATGTTCAAGACAGTTAATCAGCTTCTATTTCCCCCACTTCATCTATTAGGCCTATGACCTATTGTTGCCACCTATAAAATGGCCTATTTCCACGAAGAAACGTACTGTTATGTCAGTACTACTTTAGAATAACTACAATTTTAAGAGCCTTAATAAATAAAGCAAGACTTCCTAATTCCTAATGAACAATAGTTTGGTAAGGCTTAGTAACTACTAATTTTCTACTCATTGAATAACCTAACTCGAACCTTTTAATTAAATAGTTGGAATCGTTCTTAATAAATGTTCATGCTTTATAAAGGCTAATAAGGCTAATTAAGGTGTTGTTATAAATGTACTATGCATTATTGAATAAACGTGATACTAGAAAATATGACTGAACATTATACCAACAAAGTGAGTTTTACCTTGATATCCACATCTATCTGCCTTCTATTTCCCCAGATAAGACCTGTGAGGGTTCAAAAACAGAAAGAGAGAAAATATGTTTTCACAGTCCGTTAAACAAACTTGATAAACTGTCAAAGTTATCCTCACCATTTCTCGTCAGCAGGAGGGAAATCCAACCGTCGACCAAAGCCGTCTCTTTATACCGACCAGTCAGCAACACCATAAAGCACAACATAAGGGAAATACAGGCTTCAGTTTAACAGCAGCGATCCCACTCAGTTAAGGTGTTACTTTTCACGAGCGACTTGCAAACGTAGACATTAAAATATTACAGTATTGGCACATTTTCAGTCTGTGTGGTCAGCGATGAGAGAGAGAACTCGATGAACAAGCTTTTATACAGTGTAATGTTTTAAATATAAGTGTTCACAGAAGTTGAAAATGTACTAAATAAGCACTAGTAACATATTCAATACAATTATCAAATGAAGATGAATTAATTCTACTGTACGAAGAAATGATAACCTCTGCTGTTAAAATAATAAAATGTTAAATGGTCTGTCATTTTAGAAAGCGCTTTTCTATCTTCTTTTGAATAATAAATAGTATACACTAGAGTAAGTGAGTGCTTTTCCAACAGGGCTACTATTACTACTACTATTACGCTATTTTTCTTAAACAGTTCAACAATCGCCCACACTTTTTACAACAAAATTATAGTATAATTACTGCTAAAGTAATTCTAACATATTTGCCACTTCAGGAGATATATATTTACTTTGTTAGATTAAATTGTCTGGCTTTTTCTCCACTTTACATAACATAGTACACAGTTATACATAGGTCTTCTCTTTAGAACAGGAGCATGCATCTCTCAGAACGACCTCTAGAGGGCAACAGTGCCAACTCTAACCATAATGTAGTCTGCTTAAGCCCTGCATTCAAACAGTGTCTTTGATGACTGATTTAACAGGAGTAAAACTTGCTATATAAACTGTCAGCTTGTGCAAAGGCTACAATTTTCTTCCTAGGAAATAATTTAGATGTCAACAATAGAGCGATAATTGAAAATACTTGGCAAGGTACCATGATTTTTGTTGCCAGACCTGTTTTCCCCTGATACATAAGTTACTCGTACTACTACTATAATATGCAATGCTATTTTCAGATGTTTACAAATGTTAAATGTCTGTGGATGAGCTGTTTGTGAGGTCACAGTGATGCAGTTATTGTTATGAAAGACCCTTTATCAGGTGTGTGCAAGACTAAGATAAGCTGAAGGGAACATAGAGACTAAACACTGCTGCTGACAGCCCACAGTAGAACGATGATGAGAAACTGAACTGTTTGAAAGGAGATCTACATGTGAGCGAGCTGTACGTCAACAAGCACAAAAGGGCATCCTGGATATAGAAGTGGCCTGGTTACATGTGACAGCATCTTTGAATGTAATGGAAAGAAACAGCATATAAATAGAACAAATATTTTGACAATTTATCATGGATCATACTTCCAACATGGTACGTAAGGGTGGTGATGAAGTACACAACGGTAGAACTATATTAACAGTTATAATAATAGGGCTGTATAGAGTTGAGTCAATTAAAGTAGCTATGTCATAGAGCTCCAACTAACTTCCTAACTAAACTAACTAAATTTCCACTGTGTTTTGGAGATTTTTGACTGACTAAACTTACCCCATTTAAGTTTAGTACAATATTTCATACATGACCATGTTCTAATAAAAAAAATACAGTACAAAAGGCAAACATATCCGGAAACTATAAAGATTAAAGGTGCACTTTGTCACTTTTCATTATATAGTGGAAAAGTTACATAGTGCACCTTTAAGGACAAATGTGAACAATTCGATGCTTTATTTATTTGACTCCCAAATACCACTCACTGTTAATCAAAAATCTATGAATGTCATCTGGTGTTGTGAATAATTAGATTTTCTTTATCAAATATGTCTTGCCACGTAAATGTACCCAGCAATTCTCCAAAAATCCCATTAAGAGTAAAAATATCTAGCTGCCGTCTTGCTTAGCCTGGCATTTGTTAGCCTAATTGTTACCCTTTCGTACCAGGCCGGGGGAAACCCAGTGAAGTGGAAATTTCTCTTGGCATTACTGTCTCTGTCCATTGCAGCCTCGGGGTCTGACACCAAAATGGCCGCCGGGGAGAGTTGCTTCCCCTTATTCTCAGCTTTTTGAAAATAGACACAGCCCCACTGAAGTAAAGGTCTTCTTGTCATTTCTTTGTCTTACACCTAAGCGGCATTTGTGTCCTCGGCATAAAGAATTATTAGACAAGTTATTTTAAAAGAAAACACCACAAGATAAAAATTGTTTACTTTACATTTAATCTTATTGCTGGAGTATTTACAATCATCTCCAAAAAGTGTAGCTATAAAAACAACAACAACTGGCATCCTAAATGGAAATATAATGATACAAGTATATTTCAACACACTATGGACCCAGCATTGAAATGGCACCACATTAAACCTCCTCAGACTGGTCTCATTGGATTAAAGACACATTATGTAGTTGGACATGACATGCGCTGGCTTTAGGCTGAAACACACTTGCTTGCATTGAACCTTGCTAAAACAAACAGTATTAAGCTTTGGTTAAAACCCAGCCCCATAGTCAGTTAAGTCATATCCCTTAATTTTAATTGAACCGTTAAACTCTAATCAATGCAAACTGATGCATAACGTCATAGAGAATAATTTTGACTTTCTTTACAAGCACTGACTATAATCAGTGTCGCTACATTTATACTATGGACATATTTACATGCAAGACACACTTCAGTTGAAGTTAATATTACAGACAATACATTCAGTCACAGTAATCTTTAGAAAGTGTGCATCAGGTACATTTTCAAGTACTTAAATATTTTGGGGAGTTTTAATAAGGCTAATGTTTTTTCTCAATACACCAAAGCACCAAATAAAAAAAACCAAAAACAGCTTTAATTATACAATTAAATTCATTCCGTACTCCAAACATAAGATGGAATACAACACTTTCTTAATTGTAGTATTAGCTCTCCCATAACACCAACTTGTCCTGACTGGCCCGTCCAAGCCTCTGTGTCCCTAACAAACTCGAGCTGCCCCCAGAAAGATCCGCATAAAAGGCCTTAGAAATACTTGCAGATCTTATTAGTTTCACTTCTATATGTTGTTAAAATACATCAAATAATACCATGGCACATCTGCGAAAGTCACACTTAAAAATGGGTATACATTCTTGTGGTAAAGGTGTGTAGGGCTTGCCAAATGTGTTGATTGACAAGTGAAATGGAAACATGGAGGATTCAAAGCACTAAGGCCTGTTGACGTGTTATTTTGCCACCTTAAAGCTGCTCAGGTCCAGCGGCTCTTTGCTGGGCACGCACCAGTCGTCAGCCTCTTGACTGACTTTATAGTTCTTCAGAGCTGTCTTGTTGTAGACAGGTAGCCTCTCCACTGAGTCTGTAGACAGGGCCTGAGGGAAAAAGACGTTTTAGGGTTAATAATGTTATAAAATGACAAAGTACAAGAATAATACAGACTGTTTTTAAGTAGTAGGGCTGCAACCAACAGGTGACTGAAGGATTCTACATAGAGAATATTCACAAATAAATGTGTATTAATGGTGAAAATTCTAAATGAATGCATTATTTTTCTACACCTTGATTTTATATTGCTGCTGTCATCGTTATAAAAAGGTATTTTTGTATGTATTTGAGAGCTTGAGAGAGTAAGGTATACTACGTGTGAAGTTAACCTGGCCCTGCTATATGAATTCTCACGATATTTGTGAGTTCACAAAGTCTTGAGTGTGCTGGCCCGGTCACAGCGCTGCATTGTGGTTTGGGCTGAAGTCTAAAGGACAAACCTAAACAGACATGGTGACGCCGACATGCTTCAACCTATTTCAACACTTTTTTGGACTATTTTGCTTTTGAAAACGTGCACATAGAAGTGCTTTGTGCATTTGAGGACGAGGAAGAAGTCTGTGCTTTTCTCTCAACTGGATTTCTTGATTTCTCACTTGCTCTGCTCTTACAACGCTGCGAACAGTCAGTACAAATGTTCGTCATGACGTTACGCATTTTCCCGACGGCTTTCGGCGAGAGCACATCCAGACTGATAATGTGTAGAACTAAATTCAGAGTGATACTGGCACGAGCCAAGTTAGTGTGAAATGTGAGATTAAATGATTAAAACATTTTGCTAAGTGATCTGTAAGCAGATGTGTAATTATCATTGGTCTATATATCCACGTACTTAAATTTCTGCCATCAACCTGCCTAGGGACTACAGGTATAAATTAGCATCCTTTGTCCTTTATTTGATTAATCTATGTGTAACTGTCCCTGTACAAATAAAAGAATACCTTACCATATTTCAGAGTCTGTATAGATAACGATTACGATAACAAAACTACAACTACGATTATTTTTATTGTCGACTAGCCCTTTAGAGCAGTGGTTCTCAAACTAGGGGTCGGGACCCCAATGGGGGTCGCAAAATGATTTCTGGGGGTCCCCAGATGATGGGAAAAAACTGATACAATAGTCTTAAACAAGGCTTGACAGCCTTCAAATGCAGTGGTAAATGTAGATTTCTATTTGTTGGACTATCTAAGTCATTTTTCTAGGTCTATATTCTCAAAATAAAATCAAACATTAGATATAAGGCTAATTTATCACATGCGTGTCGGCAGTTTTTTGTGTTTGGGGGTCACGAATGTGAACTGTTGTTATTTTGAGGGTCGCAACTGAAAAAGTTTGAGAACCACTGCTTTAGAGCACCATTTAGTCCTTATTTACTTCCAGATTTAGTCCCGATTTTGATTTTGATTGGGCATATTTTCAAATGAGATTATTGTACTTTTCATGCTCTGAAGCAGATCATTTTGTGAAATTAAGATGGCAGGAGGGGATAATAATATTTTCTGTTTAAAAAAACTAGTATTTACATATTAGACACACATTATTTTTACTAGCATTTGTATCCACACATCATCTCTTAACTTACAACAGCATTTGATTAATTACGACTAAATACCCTGTCCACAAATGGCAAATCCAAATTATTTTTACACTCATATTTAAATCTCTTTTTTCTGGGCATTACTCCATATAATGTATACCATGCCTCCAATGGCTAAACTGTCATTGAGTAAGTAACATTTTTGGAGCTTGGCCATGCTCAAGTCTGGCTCACCTTCAAGTAGACGACAGCGTCGGTGCCATAGCCCTCCATAGAGTAAAGCTGCAGGTCTCCCTGGAAGTACTTGGCATAGAGTCGAGAGATCGGGAGTCCATAGCCAAAACCAGCCTGTGCAGACAGAGAGGACATCAAGGAGTTAGATTCACTTTGTTCTCACAAGAAACTGCAGCCTTCCTCAAAAATGGATACTCTTTGTCATTTAGTGCTTAGTGAGCAGTTTAGTTCATTTGGAGAAAATAAGTAGTTATTAATCTTTTTATAGCAGTGCTGGGTTCAGGGCAACAGTATATCAGCAGTAGCGAAAAGGTAACACTGATCAGGTAATTCTACCACATGTAGCAATATAGAGCTAGTTTGTGTAACCATTTCCGTTCATTTAACCTGTCAACGATACGATGATTTTGTTTAGAGAGCATATTTATTACGATTTGGGAGAGCTCTGAAATATGAACAGGGGATGTATATAACAAGACTACGTGGAGATTGTATATTTTATTGACCTTAAAATGTGTGAATTTGTTTCCACTGTGATTTATCTGGCAACCCTAGAGTACAATGACTTGAGGTGAATTTCTGTCAGATTTCTGAATCTTACCATTTTCACATTCAAACGTTTTTTGGATGTTGGTGGCTGAAGCTTGCATTACTGACCAGTGGTGGCCGTGAGTGGTCTCCCATCTGAGGCGCAGGAGCAGTGGAGTACATGTAGCTGAAAAGGTTGTCCGTCCTACGAAATGGGACACCACCTCCCTTGTCGCTCACCTAGGGGTAAAAAAAAAAAAAAAAAGTTAACCTCAATAAGCTATGCCTAAGAAATTATAAATATTTTAAAATACTCTTTTGATGATCCTGTGATAAAAAACAAGAAACGCTGATTTGAAAGGCCTGTAGAGCATTTTATCAACTCTGACTGGGTTTGTTTATTAGGCATCGTGCCGAAATTATGATTAAGACATTACGCAACATGTTTAGGGAGTTATCTGGGTGGTGACATGTGCTAGTTTTGGTAATGAAAAGATTCACTGTGTTGCATACAAAAGCCTATTTTATGGAACACTTTGTCTTATAAACTGACTATGAAGGAAATAGGGAGTGTTCTACAACTGCAATACAAGAAAAACTTGCCATTTCTATTGTCACACCCACATTTCTGTTTATTCTTGCAGCATTGATCCTGTAATTAACCAACTTCTAAGTGTAAAGAAACTCATCAAACATTGTAATCCTGTTGGAAAATATATGGCATACAAAAGCATTTTACCAGGAAAACTTTAAAATTAAACATGGATCTGTCGGTTTTGAAGTAAATTTAAAAACAACAGACAAAATTAAATAAATGGCAATCGGCCAGACTAAAGCAGAAAAGCGTATTTGAATTGAGTAATGTAATATGACACACCTTTCTCTGGCACCTCTCAACTGTATTTACTGTGCGGTTACATAACACACGGTCATAAAAGGGGAAGAGAAAGGCCCACCATTTACAGCTTGAACTTTGGAAGGAGGGTTACGAATGTTATGTCCGTCTGAGTTTAACCTTTTAGAGACTCTTGCTGAACAGGTTTTGTGCCAAACAAGTAGTTTTCTTGAACATAAATGTGTCATATTTTGTAGCATTACTGGTTATTCTTGCAACATAACACACCTGGGGTTGGGGACAGGATGTTTCAAGGGCATAATAATGACCACTTTTAGGGTTGCTTATGTGGTGCAAAACTGTATGTGTGTGTAGGTGTTTTTATCGATCATGAAAAAAAATGTTTGCTTGAGAAAATTCAACAACAACTGGCTTTTGCTATTACACTGACGCAAAATTGAATGAACAACCTTTATGGACATATCTTCTCCTCCGAGCGACACCAGGACTTTGATTGGCGGGAGCTCGATGCTGTTTTCATGTGTTTCTATTGTTGCACGCATTGCATTCTACAAATACAGAGAAAAGCGTAAGACGTTTTCATATACAACATTATTAAACATAAACTTAATGTTAATACTTCGTACCTTGAAAAGCTCAAACAGCATATGATACAGATGAGAAGGCACATACACAATACTGACTGGCTGGCTTTTGCCCTTGCCTGCATAATGATAAAAAACATATTATATCATCCACTTCATTTAAAATGCATCACGTACTGCAAGTGTTTTTTCTCCCATCAGTGATAATTATACTTTGCTCTGGTTGTGGACTTTAAGAGGATGGAAAGAGTGTGTCAATATTGTCAGACGCAGTGAGCCGGACCCACTTAGCTGTTACTTCAGCTTCGGTGCTATAATTATCAGCCCCTCAAGTCCATCTGGCCGAATGCTCATTTCCATTAAAACATAGTCCGTACGCACACAAAGGGGTTAACAGGGACTGAGAGAGCACCATCTGTACCAACAAGGGCTTTGCTGTTGGCAATGCAAGTGAAGTCGCCTGGCAAATAAATGCAATTGTGATTCTTACCGTTTCTCTCTTGTAGAACCATCTCAGGAGAGCAGAGATAGTACTGTTCACACAGCATCTTTGCACTGTGAAAAGCATCTGTGGCAAATAAAAAGAAACTAATTAGATCGAGGAATTGAGGGTTATTTTATGTCTCTAGCTCTCTCTAATAATAATGTAGCACTATATACAATTTAGTCCACTTTATTTATATAGCACATTTTATGAACTGAAAAGTTTCCAAAGAGTTGCACAGAAAATCATAATCATATCAACAATCAATAATGATAAAAATAATACTAAAACCCTAAAACAAACTCCAAAACAATTAATAGTAGCTAAAACAAAAAAACAAAAAAATGTAATGTTAAAGATACATGTAAAAATGTAACAAATAGTGGTGGTCAGGGGTGGGCAGTATGGCCAAAAAAGAATTAAGTTTTTCTCATATTGATTGATCATGATGTTTTATTTTAAAAATTGCTTTTGATTTAAAACTTTCATGGGAAAAAAAAACAACAAAAAACTCAATGCCATTAACACAAAGACAAATTCTTTCCTCTTAACTCCAAATAACTTGCTTTCACTGAGGTTAGACTTCTCAATTAATAATCCCTGAGGTGATCACTGACAATTTGAAGGCACTGAACCTCAATTCTGTTCAAATTAATTAAAGCTTTGTGTGTAATTTCAACAAAAAATACCTCTGTTTCTATTTGTTTGTTGACTTGAACTACTTTCTATAGTGAGAACAATGCGGGTCTTGTCTAACTCCTGTTTGTTTTCTGGACTCTCAATTATAGATGTTGAAAGATTTTAATAAATGTAAAAGTGTGTGTGTGCGTGTGTGTTCTAATGCTATTTGCACAAGTGTAATCACAGTGCAACTAGTATAAGTATAGTATAATTAAATCATCATCACTTGAATACAAATTTTATCACACACACAAAATTGCCATTTGCACTAACCTTGGACAACATCTGAAACTTGGCAATGGGGGTCTATGCTTCCAATAGTGTTGGGATGGACAGGGTTTGTGTTGCCGTCAAATATGAGAGCTGCAAAACAAGCAAGAAAATATGTTGGTTTATTGATCCTCATAACACATTACATCCAAATTCTGTGCAATGTCAAATGTACAACTTTGACAGCACGAGACGGCAAAGATCATTTTAAAATTTTGCTTGCAAGGTGACATGTTTTGATTTTGTCGAAGTAGAGAAATCTTTTTCCAGTGGATGTCAAATTCTGACAGTTACGAGATGAAAATATGACTCAAACCCAAGAACAGCTAACTTTAGTATCATCATAATAAATAGATATTAGCCACAATTTCACATGTCCAAACCCTGACTTTTCTAGAGTGACAGTGACAGAGCTGTGAAGGCTACTCACTGTGCTGGTTGATGAGCATTCGTATAGAGATGCGGCTCATGTAGAAGCGGTCTAGAAAATACTGGATGTTTTGGTTGGTCACTGGGTCCTGGGAAAAAGACTCTTTGTATTCGATAATGCCCTGAGCCATGGTCGGCACCACGTCATTGTGTCGATTTCTGATGGTCACTAAAGCGTCAACAAACCTGCAGGAAAGAGCACAAACAGATTTTAATTAGAATACATTAAGAGTGAGCTTCCACAGAGTACGGTAAATCTTTCTCTTAGTGTGTCATGATTATCAAATAATTTTGTGTATATTTTATCCTATGTTCTTCCTTTCACATTTGACATGCACGATATCTACAATATTTTGTAATCCATTGTGGCTGGATTAGCAAACAAATGTTTGGCAATAAAAACAAAACATTAAGCCAGCAAATGTTTACTCAATTAACACAAAATATACATCATTACAAAATATTTAATTAGTCCATTTAATCCATCTTAAAAGTGGTTGGAGCTAGTGAACTCCTTGTGCAAGTCCTTAGTGTGAACAAATACAAAGGGTCACATTGGAAAGAAACCTATGTTAAATTATTATACATCACTGCAAGCTAGAAAGCACTTCAAATCCTGCATTAGTATCTGTGTTTTAATTGTTTTACATGGACCTGGAGTCTGAAATAAAGATTACATTTTAGCAAATATGAAATAGAACAATATCTCCATAACAGCATTTATTCAGAATCAGAATCGGTTTATTGCTATTGTCATTGATCAAAATTCACAAACATAGGAACTTGCTTTGGCGTAAGGTGCAACATAAAACAATGAATAAAATATTAGCAAAATATATAAAAGAGCCATGCATAAGATTAAGAATAAAATAAAATGAAATAGTATAGAATAGCCTAAGACTATATACAGAAATGTACAATTGGATAGACAGTAGTGCAAACTGGCAGTGCAAATAGATAGCTCTTTTATAATATTATTGTTTAAGTGGCAGGTGTTATAAAGTGTTCATGAGTCCAAAGGCAGAGGGAAAGATTGAACATTGAACTAGTTAAAACCGCAAAATAGCCCCCTCTACATGACAAAACTGGTTGCTCAGGGGAGTATATGGATGAATATGACAGAAAATAGATCTCTGCTATGCTTGGAATTGTGCCCAAGAGTATTTTTGTCACCTGCTAAACGCGTGATATAGTGAAGGTAAACAACACAACAAGAATTTTGGTAATGCATCGTATATAGGTCAAAACTACTCACTCGCCCAAAACTTTATGGTCATCTGGATTTTTGTCAAGGAATTCAAGGATTTCCACCAAACTCTGGACATACCTGTAAAGACACATGGATACATTTAAAAAGGCAATAGCTGTGACATCTGCTCCTCATGGTTTAAAAACAACAGAAGAACGGGTTGAGTGTTTAGTAACCAACAAGTACAACCAAAATTAATCCATTAACCAATCAAAATTATCATGTATGTTCCACAAAGGGAAGGAAAAAGGTTTTGTTGACAGCTGGTCGTGTGACCCGTTCAGGGAAACTAGGGTAAAGTTGACAGTGAAAAGCCCCCTCCCTTTCTGAGCAGCTTGGAAGAGGTACAACTTGGTCAAAGGGGGCTTTGTAATTCAACACTAACAATCCCATTTGAGGAAATAAAAGTCTGTATTACACAGCAGTAAACAAGACATGGCTGTTCCCTTCACAACTGGGAGAATAGAGTCAGACTTTAAATAAGATCGTCATAAATTGTTGCCCTTTCCTTTGGAGCAGGATTAGCTTTCAGATACATGCTTGAACCATAACTAATGTGGCAGCTTTGCACTTACCAGCCCTGGACCATTTTGACAGAAGGAGTTGTGAGAAGTTTGTCAGGCAAAAGGTTGATTTCCTTCATGATGTTGGAAAGCCTGACAGGGAGTTCTTGCCTTAGAAAAACAAATGATGTCTTCTCACAGGCATTGATGGACCCTGCACAAAAAGGGAAAGAATTAAGCATATTTCTACACATAAGCTATCGGTTAAAAAAAAAAAAAAATCTCCGATGTTATCATTTTATATATCACTGTTATCCTTTGTTGAACCCAGACAACTGCAGCCGCGCTGATGCAACATCTCTGCACATGACAGTTTAAGTTAGCTGCAAGCAAAACCACAGCTTAGCCGCTTATTCTGATCCAATCTTGTAAATACACTAAATCAAAATGAAGATTGTGTATGGTGTACAGTGTATTGTAGCTTCAGTGAAACTGTAGAGTCAAATATTCCTCTAGATTTGTTTCACATGTCCAAAAAAGCACGACAAAGTGGCTCAATCAGTCAGCAGCAGCAGGCTACTTACCGAAATCCAGAAACTGCTTCATGGACAGCGGCGAAGGAGAAAATTTGGAAAAATGGTCAATATGCTTGGGCACGCTCGTCAGAGCGGCATTTTTCATAATAAACCGTACGAACTTCATTTTCCTCGTATTAGTGGCTTCATAACAGTAATGAACGGTGAGGGCTAGTTTCTTGTTATCACTGAGGGGCTGCAGACCAGGGAGGGGAAGGAACGTGGAGCGGGAGCCAATCACAAGCTCAGATTTGTTGTTTATCTTGCCGTTTGACCAATAGGAAGTGTCGAGAGGCGGGACTGCATGTTGTTGACTACAGAGAAGGCCTTAGCAGCACGAGACTTTCTGTACCTATGATAATTCACTTTTTTTTGTCTCTAGTACACCCTAACTCGCGTTTCAGGCAAATAAATAGGTTTACTAGTGAACTTTTGTCATCTATTGCTTCTAATAAGTAAGTCTAAAATCCCCCAACAGATGTCAAATTTATTACAAATAATATTTTGATTCAGATTGTCAAATGTCACTTTCTTTTAAAATCTGTTACCATTCCAGGTACCTCCTACTAAGTGAAAAACACTGGTCCAACCCATACTCGTTATTCCTTAGTAGTTTTACTTAGTCTATGTATGTATTTGTTTAGGCCTATGTATGTATGTATTCTTATTTAACCATTACATGTTTTTCTCTAACTTTCTCTAGAGTTTGATTGATCCTGAACTTTGCTTTTGCTAACTCAATGAAAAAATATCAGAAATCAACAATATTTCAGTTGGTAATTTATACTAGGCATGCAATGACATAATCACACAACACATAAGCTCATGCACCGTGTTCCTTTACATCTCTTCTTGTTTATCTATTCTTGTGCTGGTGGTCAATAGTTCAACTGTCATATATGATTGCCCGTGAACCAGCCTTGCACCAGCGTGGTTTAGACTGGAAATGCCATTGTCAAAGTACACACTGTCCAGATCATCTTGCATTACGTAAGCTTTGGCTATTTGTCGCCACAAAGCCTATGAGTCTATACTGTAAATATGGTTGACATATTGAGTAACACAAGAAGGCTAAATAACTGGTAAACAAATGTCTGAGCATACAAGATTATTCACAGGAGAAACAACACTTAAATGTCACACTTCAGAGGCTCAGAATACTGTCACATTATCAAATCAAGTATTAGTCATTGCATTCTCACTGACAATTGTTTGCTGTTTGTCGGACACAACATTATAATTAATTCAAGTCTCCATTAAAGTCTCCCCAAATTTGTATTTTCTTTGTTTATTTTTTAGATGTTTGTTTCATTCATTTATTTACATTAGGTGGATATTTTCCACTTTACTACTACTTTTTGACTCCCTTAAGGACTTCTTTCTGTTGGTTTGTTTCAGGTAAGTAGCTCAGTATCGCTAAGAAATATCACAAAAGTTGACGTCAAATTCGCAAAGCTGTTATTATGTAGGTGCCGTTATTGACCTGGTGTCATTTTGTGCTAATATGAAAATGTTTGTAAGTAGGTTATAGCTAAGAAGGAAATCATAACAATTTTCAGTGTGTTGTGTGATGATTGAACGATAAAATAGTTTTTAATTGTTTTGTAACATGACAGGCTCCTTGTCAACAGGAAAAGAGTACAGCCTTGACTGACCAGGATATGTACTTATTTGAGTTCAGATTAGCAGTTATTTCTTGTAAATACTTGACAATACTGAGTGACTTCAAGACCAACATTCTATTTGTCTATAAAACAATGTATCTCGTTTAAGGGAAAAATACATGTTTTCCCAGTGCATCCTGGAGTTGTAAGGAGAGGCAGAAGAAGTTTGTTTACCATCAGTCTGGGCCCCGTGACTTGAATCCTCAACACATTGCACTAGTTTTGGCTATTTAAGCCTGACTATGCTTCCACAAGCAAAGGTTTAAAGAGTAGCTAAGAAGGCCAGCTTGGAGACAAGCTGGCTGAGATAAAATGAGAAGTGCACTTTTGTGAGACGAGTTGACCAAAGTAACTGATAACATTGAAGAAGGACAAATTCTGTAACAGTTGGATGATGCCCATCATAGATAGAGCTAAGTAAATAAAAATGTCACCAATGATAGAACTGGTGTCCTTCCATCTTAGACTATGCATGAAGTGGAAATTCTACAACATCTTGGATGTAAAACTCCAACAATGGAAACGATATGTGGATATCTGTGGAATGTCCTTTTAGCTGCAGCAAAAAAAAGAAGCAATAACAAAGTGATGGACGATGGGGACAGAGCTTCCTGTTGAGGACTGAACTGAAACATTGGGCATTTTTAAATGAAAAGACTGACTTTTGCAGTGAATTTGAAAATTGAAACATGTGCCATACATCGCAACAAAAGGGCACATACATATGCCAGACTTCATACAAATTACTCTTTTTGTTTTTGTTTTAAAAAAGATGTGGAGGAAAAACCAACGTAGAAAATTTTAGTTGTCACGTGAAATTTTTGATGGTTGATCCCAGTCTAAATACAGAAGGCAGAACATTTGCTGCTGTGATGTGAGAGAAGAGTCTTTTATGGCTTCAGTATCAATGCGTCATTGCTCCAGAGACATTTGAGTAAAGGGCTGTTTGCGTCGAATGGGATGTGCAGAGGGGGAGCACAACCCCCCTGTGTTTTTCCACTTTGTATCTGACCACATTCCTGCCATGTGCCCAGCTCCTATTCCCGGCTGTCAACACATAACTCCCTTGCTCTTTAAATTGTTGCACATCCACTCAGAGTCTTAAAGGACACTGCAGGTGAAGTGGTCAATCGTTGTTAGTTGCATTTGTAGCCAGCCTTTGTGATACAACTGGTCATAAAAAACAAGGGTAGTGTTGAGTAATATAAATAAAAATGAATATGTCAACATGTTTCCTGACATATTGAGGAAAGTACTGAAGAGTCAAGTATTATATAAATATGATGCAGACATATTATACCCCTGTTTGAAAGAATAGACTGTTGGCAAGTTTGTTCGCTTATAAACAAGATATACCTTGAGCACAAGTTAAATGTCAGTGACTCATTTCCCACCACACAGTATAATTTGAACAAAGGTAGGTTTCATTAACCTTGGATTCCTCTTTGCAGCCTGTTTCATCAAATATCAAATGACATTAAAACTTTCACAGACAAAGCTTGACTAAAATTTCCCCATGATAACTATAATTATTAAGACTGATGTGAATAACAATTAGGACAAATTCAAGTTCTAATGAAAGAGACGAGCATGAAATTAGACTCCATTGTGTCGCCCAATCACATTTCATTATGAAGATATTTCAGATTCATAATTGGATGTATTATTCAACAAAGTCTAGTATGACCTTTGGCAGTTATTGCATATTGATTTGAAGTTTTCCGGTAATTTTAACCCCAGAGTCAATATAATCAATCTTTAATTTTCTTGACCTGGTATAACTGTAGGAATAATGGAGGGTTACAACATAAATATCAAGGTTGAAGTATTTTTCAACATGTTGCACTTTGTATTTGGGCATTCTCCCTTGGACCTGAGGGTCTCCAATTCAAATCTGACCTGAGGCACTTGTCATTGTGTCTGAGTGAGACACTTCCCCCTTGCCCACTGCAGCCACAAAGGCAGCTTGTGATAGAAAGGTCATGACCCTGACGAAAAAGGGATGTCGAACAGGAAAAAATAAAATTGTATGTGTAGCAGCAAATAGACAAGATTACTTGGTCAAGACAAACTTTGTTGATACTTTCTATACTGTTGACTGGAACACTATAGTCATTTGTTTCTGTTTGACTCTTGTATCCTTCAGCGTTGCATACAGATAAGCCTTTGAGAAGACGCACTGATGCTCGGTCAGTAATATTCTTCTAAAAATAAACTTTGTGATCCACTGTTTGAGCTGCTGGTCTTTCATGTTTAAAGCACAAACCCCAATCATTTCTAATGTTACTTTGAATCAAATTGGATAGGCAAATTACATGGAGTGATGTGATTTGTGATGTTAGAACTCAACAGGAGAAATGCATTTACAGGCCACTGCCAGAGCACAATGTGGAGGTGGTTTTCAGAGTCAGACCTGCAGCAGACTCACTCAACTAGATCTGAATTCACAAAATGGGTTTAACCGTGACTAAGCTTATGTAATAAAAAGTGTATGATACTCACACACGACATAGTCAAACAAACAAACAGTCAAACAAGCAAACTTTTACATCGTCAGTCATTTCAAATACTGACAATTTTTAGTTTTTTGATGAATTTATGATGATCCCCAGAGATTTTAGCTCCTTCCTCATCCATAACATATTTTTTTCCTTTTGCAGTGGTTTGAAATTGCAAACTTCAGTTGTTCTTGATCTACTTTTCATTTATTGTTCCTGTGTGTGTTTCAGGAGAGGCAATAGAACCTTAAACTGAGACGAGGGGGCGTTCTTTCTTTCTCTCTCATATTGAGGATGACTGCAGACAGACAGTCGAAATAAAAGTATGTACTTGATAATCCAGGTTCCAATGCAGGTAAAAAGTCCCTCCAAAAGCCTGTATGTTGTATTGTATCATAGACAACATGAAACTCAGAAGATGGTTTGCAGCAGCGTAACCCTGAATAGCTCCAAACCCAATGCAGTTTGTAATGTCTCATGTAAGCAATTAAAACAATGTAGGTGTATGCATTTTAGCTTCACCTCTGTAGTCTGAATATGTGAACAAGGCGTTACATTGTGACGCCAACACCATCCATAATGTTGATTCATGATTTATTACATTCATTAGCTAAGATAAGATATAAGAACCTTCAACCCTGTTTGTCCCACAATGGTTATATTTCAGTGTTGCAACGCAGGGTACAAGAACGTCATTGTCAATCAGCGATGTCAGCAAGCATCTCAGAGTCATAGTGTGGAAGAAAATGTTGAATTTATCTTTTACATAGACAGTTATCCACATATCTACCACACCAATCCACTGCACCAATCTTCAAATGTGGAGACCCAACAGAAACAAGTAACTACAGACCTATACACATCTTGCCAGCAGTTTGTTCAGTCTCCACCAAATGCAGCATGGTTATAGAAAACACTACTCCACAGAAACAGCAGATTCTTCTCTTGTGTACAAAATCCTACGTGTTCTGGCTCCTGCCCCACTACCCAGGAATTTGCAAAAGCACACAAGAGCAAGTGCCAGAGATGACTGTATAATTCCATCTAGAAAAAGCACCTTTGAACAGGCTGTATTTTTTTTTTTTTTCGTCCCTGGAACAACATCCCATCAACAATCTGTGAGCTGCTTGCTACATTTGTAATGTAATTGTCAGTGTATGTGGTGTATGCATACAGTGTTTGTGCAGAGTGAATGAGTTCAAATTTGACCTGTATCTGTGGTCTCGGTGTGGTAAATTGGTATGCCTGTGTTGAGTGATGAGCTGCCGTTTTGGTTGATGAGATCTCAGTAGATGATAGTTGTTTGTATCTTATCTGTTTGTTTTTATGAATTGTGTGGGTCATGCGGCTGGTATTGGTCCAGCAGGGGAATAAGGATGGAAATAAGGTTTGGCTACAATCCTGCATATTTATAGGGATGTTTTTTCCTGCATCTTCATGTCTTCACGTCTCTTTGCAAAGGGAACTGTCAGTAGGTATGTGTTTATGTCTGAGTGTGTTTTTTTTGTGTGCAAACTGTAGCATTTGTCAGTCAATATGCCAGTTATCCACATAATATAACATAACATGGCCATACCTGCTTGCCAGTGCCCGATCCTGTCAGAACTCAGCCGGTAAACAGGTCGAGGCCTGGTCAGTACTTGGACGGGGGGCCGCTGGAACACCAGGTGCCACAGTGGGGCAGCTGGAGGAAATGCCGTTGTGTCCTTAGGCAAGACACTTCACCCACATTGAATAGTATGGAAGTGACGTGTGCGTGAATGATTGGTGATGGCTGATGGTGCAGATTGGCAGCCTCTCTTCCGTCAGTCTGTCCCAGGGCTGGTGTGGCATAACATAACATAACATAAGACACACTGATTATTTAATAACCTACATAGCCTACGGTTAAAAAATGGAGCCTTCAATCTAACCATATCCCTAATGTTTGAATATAGTTGATCCAAATAATAAAATATAAAATACAACACTATAATTCACGTTCAGTAGAGCCCCTTCTTCTCTTAAAAACACTTGTTGTTGACCTGTGCTTTGCGATACTGTGGTTTTTAGCCTCAGTCCATTGTGACGCTATGACATAACCCTCTCAATCAATCCACACATCGGTTATCGACTTCCCGGGCTGCCTCTGCGCGTTGCCTTGACTCTTGTCTGTAAATACACACGGTGACTCAGGCCGTGCGTAGAGACTCACGTTATAACGGAGAAAGAGAGAGAGAGAGCGAAAGCGCGCCTATTCCCGCGACAACATCCTCTCCTCCACCTCCTCCTCCCTCCTCCTCCTCAGCATCATCGGCAGCATCCCACACCGACTGTAGTGAAGCTAGTTACGGCGTGAGATGTGCTCCTCAGTTGGCTACAAGAGGCGTGATTGTCCGCGCTCTACGTGAACACCGACCAATACGAATCCGCCGGCTTCTTGACACACGGCGGAACAAAAGAGATCGCTGCCTTTTCCCCCCCGGCTTTGAGGATACGAAGCGATGGCATCTTTGCTGAGCTGAGGGTAAGTTCGCAAGCTGCAGCCTTTTGTTTTTGCATCCACGTTTCGTAAGGACCGGACGCGTCACGTTTCGAGTAGCTCGCTTGGAAATGAGACGTTCAGATGCAATTACGCGCTCGTGTGTTGTCGGAAACGTCAGCATCGTGCACGGCGCAGCGCAATTGCAACCTTCAACTTCAGCTGCAAAGCGATCGGCACAACTATGACCGATTATAAATGGCCAAATGAGACGGGATAGTCGGTAAACGAGTTAGTGGGAACAACATTGCAACTCGCCGGAGCGAATAGGAGTGTCATTTGAATTCACCATAGCAATAACCTGGTTTTGCACACGCGTAAAAGCTCGCTGTCATTGGAGGAATAGTACGGTGTTATTGGACGACACATTTTTGCATCAGTGTGCTGCTTGGAGATACTGGTGAGCTGTATATAAAAGTCTAAACAGATTTGCAATTTATTCCGTCTGTAGAGGTAGTTTTATGAGAGAGAGATGAGAGCGTGTGCCATGATTTATTGCAAGAAGAAGTAGGACAGAGCTTTGTATATTTGGAAGTTAAAAGAGAAGAATTTCCAATGTCTACTTTCATGGAACAGTGACAGAAATTTAACAAGTATCATCAACCAGCCAGTGCATTTCTGAGCAACACTGACTGTATCCTCTCTGTTTTTCTTTATGTAAATTGCTGTGATAAGATCTCTGGAGGTTTGGTTGTGCGTGTGTGTCTTTACCATGTGTTACCGTGGGCTTGTGTTGTGGGCTATATGTTACAAGAGCTTGAATATTTATGTGATTGGCCTGAGGTTGTGAGAAACGCTTGTTGTTTATGGTGCCCCAGAGTGGACCATGCAGCCTTTTTACTGCAAACACAAAGAACCTTGAGTTGATTTGCTCCCTGTTGCCAGTGGAAAAGGTTGATATACAATACGAGACGGTGCACAAGGATTTCGCAGGTTATATTATAAGAGAAAGGCAATATACGGGCAAAGAAAGAAGTAGAAGTGATTTGAAACGCCTGCTGTAGCTCGCAACGGGGAAAACTGAACACCAATTGAGACTCAAGCTGAAAGATATTCTAGTTCTGGAGTAAATTCTGTGTCCATTATGCCACATGGAATGGAGTTTAGGGATTTAGTTGATTAATTGGACACCAAGAAGAAGATATGCAGTGAGCTAGCTGAAGATTTGGGAGTGAACTATGAGTTTAATCTACCTTTTTACACATAAATATGCCTTTTTTTTGTATGCATAGTAGTTTTTGCATGAACTCCTCATAGTCTTAGTCTTATGAGTGTAGCTTTGGTCATATACATAGAGACATTTAATATTTTTGGGAGCATTTAGTCGACTAATCGATTGACAGTATTTCTTTAGTCGACTACAGCCCTAATGAAGTTTTTATTAGGTCCATATCTCTTTAAAAATTCTTGAATAATATCTGGATCCACAAAAATTCATCGATTTGTCCTTGGCCCATTAATAAGTGAGATTTTCGGAACAATAACCACTTCTGTATTAATTAAAGTTGTTTTTGCATCATTTTTTCACGCCTCAGTGAAACTTTTACTTGTGCCATTTCCAGCTTGTAAAAGAAGTGCAGTCTTAGAATTGTTTACTGACACTCGTATTGGCATGGCTTGGGACTCTCCAATCCAATTTTAGCAAGGCTCCAAGTTCGAATCACTATTTCACCTGCTCGAGACAGCTCTGGTGATTAGCTTCATCTGTCCATCATAGTCAGAGCAGTCATTGCCGAGGTCACAGGGTCATACTTTCCGTCTTTATGCCTCTTTTTAAGTCGTTTGAGCTTAGCACTCGTTTGAAGACATTACTTGATTAGCATATGCTTCATTTTTAAGTATCCAGGCGCTCTGCTCCCCGGGGGTCTCTTTCAGGGGGAGCTAATTTAAGGCGAGTGAATCACGACGGCACCTGCTAATCACTGAAGTTGCACGGAGCTGAGCAGTCACACGCCGGTCTGGACCTGTTTGTCAATGTTTTGAATGCCTTTTTGTTGTTTGCGCCAAATTCTTGTATAATGAGTGGGTAAAATGGGTAATATTGACAAAAAAGGATTCTCGCAAACAAAGATATTCAGACGATTATGATGTAAACCCAACAGTAATGTGTTAAAACATGTCTTTAAATGTATTAGTTGTGGTGTAATAATCAGACACTTGTTGTACTTGTTGCAATTATCAAATAGCAAAGGCTGCAGTTATTTACGTAATACCTCACATACCTAAATATCTTGTCCTAATGTATATAATCTGCAAAATCTCTACTAGGCTTGAGCGATTTAGACAAAATTGCGATTTCTCTGACAAACTTTGCATTTCAACTCTCATTTTGAATATGTCTAGGAGCATCAACATTTGAGAAAAGGCTGAACTCTGAACTGCTTAACTAACATAAAAATCCCAGAACATGTTTGTAGAGGTCTCCAGTGTTGTCCGTTTTTTTACATAATAAGGCTATTTTGTTGTTTTGCAATAGACTATTATATAGTTGCTGTCTTTGCCACATGCTATCATTCTAATTGCGATTCTGTTTCGATTGTGGTATATTTTGCAGTTTAGACCTTTACAAACATAATCTGCGATGTACATGAATCTTGTATTAGTTTTGCATACTTTTCAATCGTCTGCTCCTGGCTGCATTTAAAATGTGCACAGCAAACTGGATTCTGACGTGAAAACATAAATCACAAATCTAATCACAATCCCTTAATTCTAGTCAGAAAAATCATTATTCCCTGCCACTGCGAGGTGAAGAAAACAATGCAGTTTATCTCTGCAAAATGACACGTGTTAGTGATGGGATATATTATGCAGCAAGTGAACATTTTGTACTCAACAGTGTTGTGTAAGAGGCAAGATCGACACCAGTGTTAGATATTTAACAAAATGAAATATTTAGAGATGAGATTCTGGTCTGCATTGGTCAGTAGGCTATGAAAGATCTGAAAAAAGGATTATATGAACGAGCAGGTCCAGGAGACGGGCCACAAGCTGGTTCTGTCAGAAAAATGTCACAATACACATGCTGTTTGTTGCATACGATTATGAGGAAAACATGCATAATTACGCTTACAGTTTCACTGTTTTTGATGTACTATTTTTGACAATAATTTCTATTGAATAAAGGAGAACTGTATGTCAGCGTTACTAGTAAAAACTGTTTAAAACATGAAAAACTGAATTGATTAAACGCAAACCATGGCCAGTATAAGAAGAAGTACTTGGTATTCTTGTAATTAGTATGTTTTTGGGAAAGATTTTGCATTTGCTGCTGTATAAAATGATTTGTTCTTTACACTATGTTTTGTCATAATGTTTTGCCTCATGTGATGTATGCTTCTTTTCATTAAAGTGGCACTAAGTAACTTTTTTGGAGCCTTAAATATTTCATAGTGTGTAGGTCTGCGAGATTGATCGCAATCGAATCGAAATCGCAATTTGAATGACCGCAATTAGCAAATTGCAGAGCTTGCAGTTTTTAAAGTACCATCATTTCCTCTAAAACTAGAGCTGCCACTAGCAATTATTCGTAAATATTGTAAGTTGAGCCTTTTTAAAATTGAATAAATATTTAAATATGGTAACAGATTACTTCTAAATGGAGAATATTTACAGATAAAGTGTATAATAGATTTGTCTTTGTTGACTAGTCATGATTAGTTAATTAATTGTTGTAACTTCCACAATATATCCTGTCTGCAAACAAACTGCTAACCCTAGTTTAGATCATGGAATTCTTTTATTAGTTTGTCAAGTCACAAACCCATTTCTGTCTTTTTGTCACTTCTCATGGTTGCATTTAAAAATCCTTCTATTGAAACATAAATCGTAAATCAACGGCAATTAGATATTTTTCTTCATGCAACTCTAATATAGTATTGTGTCATATCTTGCATTTATTCATCCACAAGTGTTTTTATTACCTTAAATAATCTTGAAAAACATGCTCTGTCACTATGCGCCAGCTCGCCTTTCTCAGATCTGACCTGTCATTTTGCTTGGCGACGTCCCCTGCCTGTCTCCATGGAGATAAATTAAATTGAATACTTGATAGATTCCAGGCAAAGCAATAACAAGACGACCTGGTGGCAGACCCTCCCCCAAAAAACGTAGTGCACCTTTGACGACCAAAACCTTTTAAGCTCTTTATCGTTTTTTTGTGACTTGAAGAAGACTTTCAACCGTGATCTTGCCCCTCTGTCAGGTTTCCTCAGGTCATCAAATCAAGGTGCACGCATAATCCATCGTGCCACTCTGCCGCTAATTAAGGTGTGTTGTGGTGCAGAACAGGCCGACCTTGACGAGGCTATTTACAGCTGTGGTCCAGAGGTTGTGTGCAAAGTGAGAGCAGTGGCACCTTCTCTACTGAACAAATCAACCTCCACTGACTAACGTTTATTTGGCTGTATATTGACGTTAATAAACTGATCAACCATCTACGTCTAAACACCAAACGCACTGACGCACGGTGGTCAGTCAAAACATGTTCATTCCTTACTTGAAAATAGAACACAAAATACGTGAGAAAGCCATGGATTATCCTTATTGCGCATTAGACTTTTGCAAGTTTTTATCCACTAAAAGGGAAATTCTCAAGTCTTAAATCTTTATATATATATATTTAGGACTGTAATAAGTTGTGAGTAATCGATTTGAAATAATCATCGACTGAACAATTGTTAACCGACCTATACATAAGTTTCGAAACATGCCATAAGCTGTGAAAAGATGTTTTATGAATCTAATTGAGCCGGTATTGCACAAAAGTGAAGCGTAAAATGTGAAAATTCAGTGTATTTGATGGAAACACTCTTTTGTCCATAAATGTACTCCACCATGATCCTCAACCGACTTCACTTCAGCATCATCTAGGTCTAATTTAGAAACATCTCTCAGCTTTTGGCGTTCTAAACAACGAATCGATTAATCAAAACAATAGTTAATACAATGATTGCTAGTTGCATTTGTCATATCCTAGAAATGTATCTTACTTTTTTTCATTCTTGGACCTAAAAATGCACTCAGGACTCCCAAATCTAATGTTTTCTACTACATTTTATAGTGTCATTTGAGTCGTGCTTACAGAAGGGTCTTTTTTAATTCAATCGTTATTCAGAAAAAAAAAAACAAATTACTCATAAAGTGCCTTTTATCTGTCTGTTAAAGTTCGATTTAATAAAACGTTTCACATACTGGAATGGTGTTCTATCAGACAATGTGAATAAAAGTGCATCAAGCATTTTATTGTTGTTCGATCACGGTGTCAATAATCGTAGCAATAAAGTCTGATATTCTCCTTGTCCTGCTGCAGCAAATCTAACCAGCTCACTGCCAAAATCACTGATGTTGACAGTCGTAAAAAATGAAGCATTATACAGTCCACTAAACTTGATGAAGTCCATTATGATTTTGACATTTTAAGAAATTGCTCGTGGGAGGTAAAATTTGAAACCTCTTTCGTGTTTAAAAAGAAATTTGTGCGTGATACTCTGTGCCTGGTATGTTGTCTCTCTGTGGGGAACACATCACTAACCTGAATAATCAAAAGGATCTGCACAAAATAGGATGAAATAAATAAAGATACTGAGAAATGCTTGTTGTTATCATGAGTTGGAGGTATTAGACTTAGAGGAGAGCACTCGTTTTGGGAAATTGTCTGTTATCAGAACAAACTGAACCATGAAATGAGCAGAGGTGGAATAGTGAATTTAAGAATGCTGATCTGTCAGACAAGAAGTTTAGACGAAGACCAAAGTTTTATGGACACTAAAGAATACATAACGTTTGCAGTGTGAGGGAAAGGGATGCAGAGATACAGTGTATGGTGGTGGTCACTCAGTTCAGTTGACTTTATTTGTGCCATAGTTAGATTTGTTTCGCGGCTTTTTTCAGGTTTGGCAACAAAACACACATAGGACAATAAAATGATGGACACATTCAACAGTTATTGGCTTGCAGAATTAAACTCTTACTAGAATGTAAACTAGAATTTGAGGAAAAACTTTTACATTTAAATATTATTCAGGATTATTGAGATCATGATCAAAGAAATGTGAAATCTTGTCTTTCATGTCACTCTTCCTCAAGTTTGTAACCAGCATTACAAAAACAAATTTTCTAAAAGACTAAATAAAGTTAATGTGACAAAAATAGTTAGATAAAAAGTTTTTTCAGTAAAGGTCCAACTTTGTGCTGTATGTGTTCTTTGTGTTGTGATGTGTTCTTTCACTAATAGCAGTTTTGGGTGTAGATTTTGTTGTATTTAAATCCTAATAATACAAACAGACACCGGTGGTCAGGTGGCGGAATTTTTTGCTCAACAACACAAAAGCAGTACGTATTGCCAGGAATTGGACCACCAACTTTCAGGAGTCAGGTGAATTGAGTAGAATACAGTTCATTTACGACTGCAGTCTTTGTAAGAAGCTTATGAAGTCTTGGCTGTCTTTCAAGGTCAGATTTGAATTGCGATAACCCGCAGTACAGCTAATTTCCTCCCTCATAGGTGAGACTGTACTTCCTATCAGGTCTATCTGCAGTTAAATCCTCTGTCTCTCTCTCATCTCGTGGCTGAATCCGTCAGATGTTCCAGCAGCTTAAACTCCGCTCGCTAATGATTGTTCTCACTATGTGGCAGACACGAAGGACTTACCATAAATGAATAGCCCTCTGATGAATCAATTAAAGACGAGGGGCCTGGGATTTTTGATGAATTAAAATTAACATTTCAGTAGCGATGTTTTATTGCAGAGTAATACACATTTGATACAGTTGTTTATGAGATTTTCTTGGTGTTAATAATGTACTGTGTTTCTCGGTGAAGTCGTGTTTTCCCATAAGCGTGCAGTCGTGAGAGTATGAAGTAATCTATCTTACTCTGCGGTATCATTTACACAGTGTCCTGCCTAGAAACACTGCCCACATATTGCGCTGATTGCTAATGTCTGCAGAAGCTATTAGCCCCTCTGCTAAACATCTATCATTATGTACCACACACTTTGTACACGACAGAAGGGAGCTTAATGTTAGAAGGGAGACTGGTAATGTTCAAATACTGTACTGTACAAATCTAACTTTTGCAATGTAATGTTGAGGGAAGCAGAAACCTTGGTAAATGGTAATGTTTATATAACGCATTTGAAGTTTCTAACTCAAGCATTGAAAAAGTCCCCTTACAGAAATTTGGATAGACATACTACTAAAACTTCTTCAATCCAGGCTATTCCCAATATTTTCCTTACAGAAAATGTCGGCTTGTTTTTTTCTGTTTCGCTTTGGAGTGGATTGGTACGGTCTGGAAGTTTCTCCACTGTTTAAAATGAACCGTAACTGCCTGTTTAAGTGATCCAAATAGGACCCAGCAAGGATTTAACTTCCAAAGTGGTTTGGCTTGCTTTTGGCTGATGGAGCTTTTTAGTGCGAGATGATTGGACAAGCGAGAACAAAGACTCGGGTGAAAACAAGATGACAAAAAGCAGATTTATAGAGAAAATTGTAAAGTCTGACTTGATGAACCACCATATTTCCAGTGATGGTAACTGAGCGGTAACTAAGTTGAGCGGACCGACCTGGCAGAACAAAGCTAGAACATGTTAGCGTCAGCTGTTTCCTGTTTGCGTCAAAACCAAATGCATCACATAAATAAAGTTTCCTATTTACTCTAGCTTTAGCCACAAACTTGGAATTACTAAGCGCCTTTTTCAAGGACTGCTGATATCGGGCTTATGAAGAAAAAGTATAATTCAGGTACAATTTAGGTTTTTTTTTTTTGGTTAACGTCAACTGCACTCCTAAGTGAACTAGTCTGGAGGACCAGGGCCTATTGAAATGTGGCTTATTTATATCAATATCTACTACTATCTTTTTTGATAGAACTCCAAAACTCCATAAACATATCATGAAACCTTATTGTCCCCTTGTGTTGAGTTCAGGGTCGAACATGTATTGAATGGAAATGTGAAAACTCGAGGTTGGCTTTCGCTCCAGAATTCATTTGTCTTGTGTAATGTCCATACAGACAGCGAGAGGACTGCTTCAGTAAAGTGCTTTCTGTCCGTGCAAACCGCTGTGTCTCTGTCAGGGCTGTGATCACTTTAGTAGCTTCACAGGGAGCTGTTAACATTATTTTAGGATTTTACAAGGCCTAAGTGGAGCAGGTGTGGACCAAAATACATGCAATGGATGCACTTTTCTATTTTATATATAATGATTAGGTGATGATGAGATGTAATATGCTATGCTATGCTATATGGTGCTTCTTCCTTTTTTTTATGCAATGTTAATCTGGTCTATGAGCGTTTAATTTATGCTAATGCTATCAGCTATTAATCTTTGTTGAACAACCTAAAAAGCAGTTTAGTATATGTGTCGACTACATATTTAATTAACAGTATACTTAAGATCTTTTTATAGTAAAATAATAATGTAGATTTTGACATTTTTCATTGGAGATGTTTGGAGTTTGGCTTTACGCTTTTATGGTTTGTGCTCTTGTCCAATGTTCTGATAACTCAGGTGCATGTAAACATAGACAGTGTCAAAGACGAAGACATAGTGGGAGTAGAGGTATTAGTACGTAGGTGGAAGCATTAGTAACAATCGCAGCAGCAGGAGTCCTTGTAGTAGGTGTAGTTGTAAGTGTAATAAGAACTTATGCATGTATCTAAGCTGTAAATACATTCCTTTACCGCCATAGATACTTTGTTGAGTCCCTTAACTATAATTGGAGTTGGTTTTAAGGAACATATTTTTCTTCCATTTCAGAAATAGTCCCCAAAACACGAGAATATGGCTTTTAATATTTGTTGTTTTCACACCCATCTCATTTGTCTTTTACGTAACTACTGAGCTGTTTTATCCGTGAGCTAAGACACTGACCACTGCACAACCGCCTTCACAAAAGACTTTTGTTTTTTGGATGAGTCAGCTTGAGCAAGTTTCAGACAAAGAAAACTGTACAACTCCTGTGCAGTCTTGGTTGGTTGGGCTGCACAGATTGTCAGTGCATGATTTGTGAGGGCTAGGAGGACCTTGAACATCTTGTCTCACGCTGCAGTTGACATACGTTTTCTAGTGTTTGTTCCTAAAGGACACCTGGTTGCTTAGGCGACAGAAAAGTGTGATGTAATGACTGAGTAAGATGACCATGACTGCGAAGGATTGTGGAGGTGGGCAATGCCTTTAATATGTAGAAAGGTTTGGACTCCTTGTCAACGTTCTTATATTGTAATTTGTTTATTTTATTTATTTGAAAATGGATGTTGCTCATTAATCAACATTAAACATCGTATATTACTCGATTTCTTCTATTCAGACAACTTTGTGAGTGAGATGTATTTATCTTGACATGTCTTGGCTGCTATCTGTGAGCCATCTTCAGAACTGTCACTGGTTTTGGTGATGAAAAGTCACATAAAAATTGGCGTTCTCAATCAGCGTATTCCAAAGACTGTAATTAAGTTTTCTTTTAAATACACAAAAAACAATATGGTGCAAAAGGAATAGCTGTTAAATCCATTTGTCTTTACATTTCGGACTGTATTATATGCGTCATGTTTGTCATACGGGGAACTGCGTTTAAGTCTTGCGTCTTTACTGCATGTACGTCGTGCACAGAGCACGTATGGAGTAGCGGTATGATCTTTAGCGGACAGCAACAGGTAGAAAGTTGATACAGAAGAAGGCAACATGAGCGAAGAAACTGGAGGACGAAGACATATAAATAAGCAGGTGCAGCGTTCAGTGCTCATGCTATCAACCACTTGGCAACGCGGCTAGTTCGGTGAGATTTGCAGGACTCCAGAGCCTGTTTAATGTATTTTCATATAACCATTAGCATTTGCCCACAAAACACGCACATTCTGAATAATCCAGAGAAACCTTGCAACAACCACAAAAAACCCTTGTATAAATGAGTGTTGCTTTTACATTTTTTATACAACCCAGATTATTTTCTAAAGCTGTAGTATCAAGACTGTGATCTTGATTCACTCCCAAAACTGTCTTCTTCCTCATGGTATACTTAAGTGTTATACCTATTAATCCCATGTTCATCTTTGTAAAAACATACATACTAATGCTCTCGTCATGGAGAACTGACGTTGCAGCTTTCCATAGGCCACCATCTGGGAGTAATAGTAACACATGAATAAATGGTCCAAGTCCAGAACAGTTTCTGGAAGAATATAGAAAGTCTTTCCCTCTTCCCTCAGTTCACATCTGGGATTGACTTTCTTTTTGTGTCTCTGAAAAACCAGGTTACCCACTTGATCGTCACTCGTTACTGCTGGACTGCTCAACTCTCACAGGGAGCCTAAAAATATCTAACAGCACTTGAACGCCTCGGCACTATTTTGTACTGAAATGGCTTCTTTTAATGTCTCCCTACTATAATTCTGCTTGGGCTGTGATCGTTTCTCCTCCGCATTTAAAATAGATTTTGGACACGAGGAAAGAGCCGACTCAGGCGATCTGACAACATTGTTACATCTCACAGTGGCACGACGCGGGCCTCTGTCTCAGATTATAGCCCCCAACAATCAGTCATCAGATTGAGCCGCCACGAGGGAATCTCGTTTGTGAAGAAGTCATGCTTTTTCTTTTGAGTGGGTCATAGCACAGCTAATGGTTTCCATTAAGTGTTTGCATCATGATTCCGTTTGTAGAAACTGACACATAAGCTGTTTTTATCCAGAACTTAAAGTGCTTTGAGTCATGCTTGTCTATAAAACAGCTTTATTTTAAACCTATATGTCTTGAATTAATTAAATGATTGGTGTAACATTATGTGAGCGGGCTCGCCTCTCTTAAGATCTGACCTGTAAGCTGGCCTGATGCCGTCACATGCTTGTCTCGTAGAAGATACGTTTGTGGAACATACCAGTCACAGCGATACCATCTTAATGGTGACAAGCAAGGGTCAGACCACAGAAGGTACATAATGCACCTTTAAGAAAGCAGTTACTTTTTTCTCTTTTTCAATCAAGGGAAACATTGAACCACCTAACTATTTTTGTGTGTTATTATCCCCTTTAGAGGTGAAACATGTCAATTATTTATTTTCTGATTAATATTGTGATTGTGAAAGTCAAGGTTCAGTTCCCATGGAGATGAGATGTGAAGTTCTTTCAGAGGATATTTGCCGTTTTTCTTTTTGCTAATTACAGACATTCAATACTAACTGATTTGATTCTGATTCATCTCGCAGTCCTAATCAGTCCACTGGAATTTGCGCTGAAACAATCAGGATTTTGATCTTATCAAAGTAACTTAAATAGTTGCTGGATTTTTGCATCCACTTTCATAGTAAAAGCATAATTTGTCCCACAACTAACAGGCTATAACAAAGAGACAATCTTTACAATTACCATTTACCATCAGAGGTCATGATAAATAATGCAATACAGCTCTAAAATACCTCCATTTGTATTGCAGCCCAAACCACGATAGACCTGCACTCAACTGACACAGTGAGCGGAGGGAGGGCCGTTTGTCAGCTCTGCAGCCTCTGTGCCAGCTCCCTTTTAAAGCAGTTTATTCATTTATTTAATTCACCTTGTCATTGTTCTGCCCTGTGTCCTTAACATTTAGCCAGTGCCAGAAGCTGCCTCCATCAGTCTGAAAGGTTGGACCGTAACTGGGTCGACTGCAATGTGCTTTCCTTCTGGACTGACTTAGTGGTTTGGATATTTTACAGCTAAAACACAACTTTGGTTCTTTCCTTATTTTCAGTCAAGAATATGCATACGTCATTGCTTCAAGTGTTCAAAGCAGCCGAAAAACTGTGCTGTCCAGTGTTGAAATAACTTGAGGTGCTCTTTGAGAAATGATAGATAATAATGACTTATTTGAGAGTCACTGAAATAAACCTGTTTGATTCTGAACTTAATTTTTTTTTCTATTAAACATTATAATCAATTCTGTATTGGATTATCTATCTAAAATGTATTAGCATTTTATGTTATAATGTGTGTCAATTATCAACTGACACACATTGTCTTCTACTATAAAAACAGCACAGCAATCCATCAATCAATCGATCAATACAAGGGGTCACAATCTTGCCAAAATGGAGGTGCACATGAACATCTGGACCAATGATTATAGATGTTGACTTAAATTAGGATGAAGTTGCATCATACAACAAGAAAAAGTGTCTCATTGTCTCTGTATTTCACTGTTACCAATCATTACAGTTGTTTGTGTGTTTACTCACACTGAGGAGAGGAGCAGCTCCTCTGGTCTTTTTAATAACACTAACAGTATTGCACTTTCCTTTAAAGCACTTAACCCAGTCCATAATAATAGATTAGTACCCCTTTCAAACATGAATCCAGGAGGAAGTATGTGCTGGTTTTCCTGTAGGAGGCGGGAGCTGCTGTCCATGGTGCTGAAGGCCAATAATGGGGATTGAGCAGCACTGTAAAACTATAGATCTATAGGCCCAATCTACATGTGACACATGAAGTCCAGGGGGTTCTTTACCCTTTAACTCAGTGTAGAAATACAGTAACAGTAACTTTGGGGCAAAAGTTTTATATGGGAATGTTTAAGAAATTTCCCTTGTGGATCAAGAAAGTTTGTCTAAGTCTAAGGTTACTTTCTTATGGGACAAGGCTTATGCAGATGTTTAATCTTATTTATTCTTATATATTTGACCTTTGAGTGTTTTAAGACTCAGTTTACTATTCTGAAATTTTGATTCTGAATAAGAACAATTTATCTCTTGTCTGGAAAATTGTTAGAGTAGTGGTCTGGGGTCTCATTTATAAAGCTCAAATCTCCCTTTGACTTGAATTTGAAAGCCCATACATTCAGTATTCAGAGTTTTGGGACCGTCACGTATGTAGCATTTTTATATGTACACATGCTTTATGAGATACTACATTTTTACTATTGTGTAAAAAGACTGATGCCTTGTCTAAGAGTTGTGTTTTCATGTGCCTAGTTTTTATTTTTTTTTTCCTTTTTGGCCTACCCCTCCTAAAAACCCATATACCAAACAGCCCCTATATATACACTTAAAATAGACTTTCACTGTAGAGGTTCATATGTTATTGCTGTAATCCATTACTTCCTTTATTGCATTACTGAGACGTTTCATTCCTTCACACAACAAAAGCGCCCTCTCCACCTTTTACACTTTTATTTGAGTGGAAACCTCTATAGCCTTTTTTTTCTTTGTGGAGTTTACTGATAAGTTGAGTTCCTTGATTAAACGAAGAAAATGCTCCATGGTTTACAGGTCGTGGAGGGAAACATGAACTGAAACATACGGGTTCACTGCCCTAACAAGTCTGGCGCATTGGTGAGATAATTGCTTGTTGGAGGTTGGAGGCTTTCCTACCTGTTGTCATAAGAATGCCTTTCTTTCAAGCTCCCCTTGCATCCTTATTCAGTCTTTGTAGTCCATAGCGCAGTGTTTTTCTTCATGAGTAGATGCTGTTCATTCCCCCAGGTCACTTGGTTACACTCAATTCACTGCGTCTTTTTTCTCCAACCCGCAAACGTCATGACTCGCTCTCTGGTCTTTATTCCCATAGCTGCCATTGTATGTTCAATAAATGCTATTGCATCTTAGCAACCTCTCCATGTAACGAGCATGAAAGCCACACAGTTCCATGTTTGTCTCTATGAGAAAAATCTATTGTCAGTCATAAACTCGGTATGTTGAGTAAATGATGAGTTCTACATTGGCTGATGTTGTATTTTTGTTATTTTTTTTTATCACAATCAAATGTATTAGAAATTATGGTAACATTTAAAAGTGGATAGTACACATGCGTTGTTGTTTGATTATGGCACTGACAGTTTGCTGAATGTCCTTACCTCTCTCATGCTCATTTCTACACTGTGCTGTCGATGATGATCAATTATGATCATATGATTCAAATTAAAAATAAAATGATCGTAAAATTGGAAGCTGTCAGCAAGCCTTGTTCATTACTGCTCTTGCAATGAAGAGGTCTTGAAGGAGTTAAGGAGTAAATGTTTACTCTGTTGCACTTTTTGGGGTGGCGTCCAGGGCATTGCCCGAGGGGCAGTGGGAGGATAAGATGGTCAGGTGTGTGAGATGCACTCTGCAACACAACGCTCTGGAGCCATGGAGTCTCTTCACCCAGGGAGTCATTCAGGCCACTCTGCTTATCTCCACAGAAAAGTGGAAAGAAGGTAAAACCTACAAACCAACCTTCTTGTTACTGAGATTGTTGCAACTGATCAATAAAAATGTAATAAATAAAAATCAGTGTTTAAAAAAAGCTCTTCAGTCAATGCATTAGTGACCTATATTGTTTGCCGAAGAACTCGTGGTGTTCCATGTTCTGGAACATGCTTGGACTGGTAATCCCCCTTGTGAACTGGATGATTCTACTTCACTTACAAGATAAACTGTGACATAACACATCAATGACAGTCACCACAGAAAAGTGGATCTGAGTGTTAAACCAGCACATAAACTGTCACAGCTCTGTTATTCAACATGTTAGAGACATTTGTATAATGTTTGCATTTCTTTAGGTTTAGCATTAGCCATATATGAAAAAGAATGTTCATTCTGCTGAAATGCTCTGAGGTTAGAACTCGTAATGTTCAACTGGGAAATAACCAACCTCCCAGTTGCCTAGACTGAAGCATCACTCTGGAGGCATGAACAGGATGCAGCGGAATACACCCACACTGTCTATTTTTAAGAGTTTAGTGAATTTATTGCTTTTTGTCTTAAAATTGTGACTGGACAATATGACAATATATACTTTTTATCTATTTTCCCTTGGATTGATTAGGATTTTTTGATTGCATGTAGTTTTGTCCAAAAACTAAATATTGAAATTACTTTCAATATAAATTCCCTGAACATAAATAAAACAACAAACAAACAAGTCTTATCACTGCCATAAAATTTCATGTAAACCACATGACCCTGACTCTGATCTGATCTCTAAGAAATTGTTGACTCTCGAGTACTATTAAAATTGGATTCATTACACAACACAACTTAAAATATATTTGACTATGAACAAAAGCATGTTTTGTGGACATTTGCAAACTATTTATATTTTAAAGCACTAAATGTAGTTTTCATTCTGTCATTGAGTTTAATCACACAGTGAAAACGTGTGACTGCAGCGAACTATTGATTCCAGCAGATTAAGTCACCTCTTGAAGAACATTCGAGGACAAAGATAGGCATTTAAGGTTTGCTGCTGTCAGGAGGTCCATTCAACTTTATTATCTCTCTGTGTGCTCAGATTTGCGCCTGCAGCTCTGTGATTGGCCGCTGTACCCAATGTGACTTTCACATTTAGCCCTCGCCTCCCTCGCTTTCTCCTTCTGACACTTTAATCGACTGAATACATTACACAGCTGCTATACAAGAGTCACCTCCCAGTATACTCCTCTCTGATTGGCCCCCAGCCCCCAGCGGTAGAGGGCAAAAAGATAAAGCACTCGTCAAGTCACCAAGGACAGTTTTATTGTTTCTATCTTTGTAATCAAAAGCCTATGTTTTCTCCTGAAGCAGCAGCAACATAGTGGCTGCGACGATTAATCGACTAATTGTGTCTTGTCGATTATAAAAAAATATATGTAGTTGTATTTTCATGAATAACAATCGTTATCTGGACTATACAGACATACAAAAATACAAAGACTGTGGCATTGTCAAACAAAATTCCTGTTACTAATTTTACTATTACTGTTCATCAATAATACACTTTTATATTTGTATACAATCGCTAACTACTAAAATAACTGTTGCAGCCCTACAACAGAGAACAACCACTTTGAACATCTCTCTAAACTTGCAAATGAAGTTTCTGGATACACTTTTCCCCACACGCATTAGGTGTTGTTGTAGTAATAACTGAGGTGGTTCTGGTAATGAAGGATGAGTAACAATATTAGTGATGAAAGTTGAATTTAAAGTTGTAGTGGTCTTGTACCTTGTCATAGTTGTGGAGCTTGTGTTTCACAGACCCTTAGATCTGTGCTGGCTGTGCTCCTGGTAGAGTCTATAATGCAGGGCGAGGGGTAGTGGCCAGACAAAATGTGGTCCCTCTTCCTCTAGGTCAGTGGTTGGGCACTGGGCGAAAAACTTAATCCTGCAAAAAAAAAAAAAAAAAGTCTAGTTAAAGAAACATCTACTAGAAAAACCTTTCCTTCTCATGCCATAGGACCAAAGGGACCAAAAGCAACCCAGCACAGAGGTGTGGAGGAGCCTAATAGATGACCGGGGAACCTTTGTTCTAGGTTTGTCAAAAGCATCAGAAAACAGATTTGAATCAAAATGTGACCTTTCTTGAAAATAATTATGCTTTTTCATAAGTAACATACTAAAAAATATAATTTTTCGTAACTCGTATTCGTTTTAGCCGTAGTAAAAGTAGCAATGATGGAGACGAGCTTGAAGCAGTTAGTTAGTATTGTGTTTGTGGTTGCAGAAGCATTAAGAGAGCTAGTGCTATAGCGGTGTACAGGGCAGCGACTGGATGACAGCTCTTTAACACAGAACAGCAGCGGTGGAGGGCAGAGAGGACACACACTTTTATGATTCCCATCCTATCTACGCACTTCATATCAAAAGCCTATAGATGCTCTTTTTCCCACAATCCTCTTCTTCTGCTTGTGCTTTTGTGGATCATATATTCTTTCTGATCCGTGCCACTGCTCCCTGCCCCCCCACTCATCATCTTGTCTCCAGATCTGTCCGACAAGCAGCATGCGCTATTAATTAATCAACAGCCACAGCCGGTCGTATCAGCACAGAGCCAATTAGAAACTCTGTGAGATTTTTCTCTTATGTGGAGGGCACCATAGATCTTTATTAGTCCTATTGACATTAGAGGCAATTACAGTCCATCAACGAGCCATTGTAATCACAGATGAGATGAACGCAAGCAGTTTGTCATGAGAAGTGTGGCGTTTCTGTTGTAAATGTCATCTATATGGCCATGGAATGTAGGTTTTATTATGTTGTTGTATGTGTTTTCTGAAACTTTAACTATGAGTTTTGACCCCTTAGCAAAGTAAACTTGCTTAACTTTAAATCAGTAAATAATTGTGTCATCATAACAAGGAGTAATGGTGATAAAAGTAGTAGAGGTAGTAATAATAGTTCTAATAGATAGTAGAAACTGCCTAAACCTGCTCAAAGATTACAAATGGAAAATAGCTTGTTGCTAAATCTGATGTGAATCATATTTTTTTCTTTTTAGATTAATGTTTTCTGTGCAATATCCTTGTTTAAAATAGTCATATTTGAGTTCATGATAGATAAAATACTTGATAATAGAATAATCATGACTAGTGAACTATAAAAAATAATAAAATATGAAAAATAGTAATCAACTAATTGTTAACTGAACTATACAGAGTCTAAAACAACCTTTTATAACAAAGACTGTGTCAGTCAAATGTCAAAAAAGAAACGATTATTGCTGATTTTCAACAGGGATACACTTCATTCATAAATATTCTTTATCTAGAAGCTTTCCGTCACCATATTTCAAACTTAATTTGGCTGATAATGTATTTAAAAAGTTTAAATATACAATAAAAATGAATCATTTGACTAATCGATTAACTGAAAAAATGATCAGTGACCAGTGGACTACTAAAATAATCGTGATACTTGATAATTAGATGTAAACAGCATGCATCGGTCTCAATTCATTTGCATTTATGTAGTTTCTCCTCATGAAGTTTATATAGTAACCAACAAACGTGTAACAAACTTAAGAAACACAACTTTTTTCTTTTCTTTTTTTTATTCACCCACTGGCGTGTGTTTTAGTAAATAATATATTCCACTATGTTCAGGTCCTTTCTATTTAGGCAGAGCTCATTTGACTGCAGCTGCACTCAAATTGGATGCTATAAATACAAATGTGTTTTCCCCGTCTATTACTGACACAATGCTTCCATTTTATGCATCATTGGTACAGACTAATTTTTCATTTTGTGCAATACTAAATGCTGTGTTGTGTTGGCGGTTCGGTCTGTCATATGCGGATGTGCTTTTGGAAAGGTGTTAGACAAGTCATGGCCCGCTGTACTGGACACACGATGTTAGTGCTGTTGATGCTTTGATGGATGTGTTTCTCTGTCCATGTTTTTCAGTGTACTTTTGAACAGTAAAAACACCTGTAATTAAATGGATTTCAGGCAATAACATAATGCACCTTTAAAGCTTTGTAGACGCAGAAAAGTTGTGTTTCGTAGTCTTTTACTTACAGCTTTTTGTGCAGAATATGTTTATGGCAAAATTCCAAAACTTGTTAATTTGAGCAGGAAAATGGCTAACTATGGCATATGTACAAATAAATGTTGATCAATAAGAACTATCCCTGAAGAAAAAAAAAAGTTAAATACAACGTTTATCAAATGTATAGCAGTCGAAAGCAGCTCCAGAAAAGAGAATGCAACAGAAACATGCTTACTTGGTATTCCTTAAGGTTAGTTCTGGTCTGAAACGCAATGCGCCTTATTATCACAAACAATAAATAAATAATCAGGGCAAGAGAAAGCAACATGTTCAGACCAATCAGCGATACCGCGTAGTTAAATTTTTCATAGCCCTGACCTCTTTGTAGATTAATTCCATATTTTCAGTCTAAGGGGTCAGTCAAAAAGCATTTCTTTAACATTCAAAATCCCTTGATAACATCAGATCAGACTTTCAGAAACCGTAAGATTATGTTTCTGGCATAGACAAAATGATGTAACTAAAATGGTATAAAAATGTGACTGATTAAGGTCCTCACAAAGTATGTTGCATTAGAGTCAGAACTGCAATTTTAAACTTTAATTTGATACTACAGAAAATGCTCAGCTTGATACCACAATGATAAAAACACTGTGTTAGAACATAAAATATACGTTTTTTACTCAAGATAATATAGCGTTAATAAGTTAACTATTCTGGAAATGTCCAGAACACATATTATGCTGAATTGACTTTTTTGAGCTGTTAGTCTTGTTATAACATTGTTCCCTCATCAAAAACATATTGGGAGTTGTTTTTTGCTTCGTTATTCCTGTTTGATGAATCCTGTTTAGAAAGTCCTCTCCCCTCTGAGCGTCTAAAACACTCCATTCTGAATCTCCTCGATCTGTGATGTCATAGGTAGAGCTCAAGATCTTCCGTGCTGTTTATAAGTCTATAAATCAACACTAAACTCATTCTGCGCATTTCTGCCATCATATCACGATCATTACAAGTGCGTGGCTGCATTTCCATGTTGGGGCGTCATTTGCTTATCCCACCTATGTAACTGCCCCTGCAGCCAGTAGATGGAGCCAAACATCAAGTATTACCGTGGGAAAAGCCAGAGTGTCATGAAGTCATTTTGGTAAACACTTCTAAAACAGCCAAAGTAAAGCTACTCAAGATCATGTTTAACGGCCAATAACAAAACCAATAAGGCAAAGTATTTGTCCTTTAAGTTGCCATAAGTATCTGGGTATTGATTACCACAACCTGTCGTAGTTCTATTTTAAAAGTCTTATTTTTCAGTTTCAAGATGATTATTTTGCGCTAGATGTGTTCATAAATTGAAAGAGCCTCATCTGATTTGTGTGTAGCCCTGGCTGTGCAGTCTCCGTGACCTGAATGTGGTCTCTAACTGCTGCTGCTGCCGAGCCAACTGGCCATCGGCACAAATGCCATGTTCTGTGACAGCTGAGACCAAATTATAAGCCTTGTTGCACTCTCTGAAATATCATACTTTTGTCTGTAAGAGGCCAGACTGTTACCTTTGTATATAATGGTGTTCTTCGAGTTGACGTGTCTGCCCTATTGTTGTGTAGTAAGGATTTGGATGCTCTGTGATTTTTGCCATCTCATTTATCCAGGCTTGGAACTGGCAAAATTAGCAACTAAATCTGTAAATGTGGGGGGGAAGTGTGAGGCTATGTTGTTACAGAAAATATCATGATAAATAATAGTATTGAAACTATATACAATAACCCAAAAGCAAGATCATCTTCTTTTTTTCTTTCTTTTTCCTTTTTCTTTCTTTCTTTCTTTTCTTTTTTATTTTTTTGATGAACGATATCTTAACGATGAGCTGGAGGAACAGTTACACTTAAAGGGTTATCTTTGTTAAGTCATATTTATGAATGACTTGACCTTCTACAGATCAAATGTTAACATAATATAAAACATTAAGGAATTTTATGCAAAGAAAAACTACACATGACAAATATTGAGCGCCCCAAAATACTATCGTTTCATCTTTGATTTATCAAACGATTAGGCAATAAAGTCATTACTGTGACTGACCTAGGGGGATTGCACTGTAATTACATCTGAATGTGGTGCAAAAGTGTCATTAACACTTATATTTTTCTTTTTTATACAGGGAAATGTGTGACTGTGTTTAGATTAGATTAGATAGATCCACACACTAAAAAGCCCTAAAAATATGTATGCTTGGTCATGTTCACTTATATTTGCCCTCTACATTTGACTCATCCTTCAATGCCATTGGGTCAAGTGGGCTTTCTCCTCCTCGTCTTCATCTTCAACGACATAACTCAACCACTGTGTTGTTTGCCAGTAAATGTTTTTTGTCAATGTAAAAAAACAACAACCCAGAAGCAATGTTTGTTAATATTAAATTGATGTCTAGTAATGTCAAAAAAGTTATGTCTGTTTGGTGTCAAGTGTTGCCTTTTATGTTAAAATGTCTTGTCAGGAGCAGCTTCTTGACATGAGTCCAACTTCCCCACTGTTATTTCCTGGGCAAAGATTTTTGTCTCTGCTCATATGGTTGAGTGATGGAAATTGTAAAATGTTAACTTTCAACTAGAGCTGAACAATTTGGATAGAATATCTAATTTCGAAGTGTGATTGCAATTAGCATTTGCACTTTGTGTTTTAACAATCGGATTCTGTTCAAAGTTCACAATTTAAATGCGTCGAGGACAGTTGACAAAAAGACTGACGCATGAACTGACAAACTGTATTTCAAAACAGGTTTGTACAGATCTAAACTCCATGGTCGCCTGAATAATTGCAGATGTTGTGATTTTCTAATTGCATCCATTCAAATCGCAATCTTGCAGCCCTGTAATATTATCTTGACCTCTCCATCTTCATTGTTCTTTCCTCTGGCTGTGGCTTAGTTAGTTGCGGATATTTTCGACTAAGGAAATCCACATATTGGATTGGGTCAGAGTAATAAAGAAGAGATTAATGTCTTTTGTGTGAAGCGCCGTGATTCAAAGTCAAGATAAAGTTTTTTATTTCAGAGATCGGCATCGAGATAAACTTTGCAGCCCGGTGCCTTCGGATAAACGACAGCGAGAAAGGGTAAGGGATGAGGAGTGAACAAGCCCTATTGGAAAGACAGATGAAGGAGGCAGGGGGGCAGGCTGAGAAAGCGCAAAAAAATAGCAACACAACTCATTGTCTGCCTCCTGCCACTGCTATCCATCTCCGAGTGGCAGCTGTCCCGCGCACACACGAGAACACACACACACAGGCGCACGCACGTCGATCCTGGAGTGATGAATCTTGGCTCGCTGCGACTCGGCATTTGTTAGATTTGCGAGGTTGTTGTGCAGCTCCGTCGGGCCTCTCGAGTGCTCCGTGCAGAGGAGAACTGTAGCGGCACACGTGTTGTTGTTGCCGCACATCTGGTAGAAAATGCACTGAATGTGGCGTTTTGTGTAGAATGGAAAGATGGGGAATAGAAGGATAATGGGGGAGAAATCAGTGACGTCAGATAAATAAAAACCCTATTGTCCCATCGGCTTTTGACACAGGAGGAGTCGGCTTTCTGGGTGGATAATCATGGGTAATCATATTGTGGCTCCATACTCAATGCATACGTGAGCCTAATCAACCATCTTCCTAATCTTATTCTAAAATAAATCTGGAAAAAACATTAATCCAGGCCATATGTAGCGTACTTTTATAACTCATAATACATAAGAATCATTGCGTGAAAGAGGTTTGTTGGCCTAATAATAGGATTAAAATGACTGCAAACTGACTTTATTGTATGGCTAAATATAGAGTAAAGTTCTCACGATACAAACATTTTAAACTTGATACTAAGGAATAGGCTGAATACACTTTTGTTCCCACGTGATCTTGCTATAGCTCAAGATAATCAAGATAATTCTAAAACTGTTCAGGAAACATTTTTAACTGGCTTCATGTGAATCTTTGCAATATCGATACTTGATAAAATGAGAGTCTAGTTTTGATAGGTTCAGTATCGATTAGTGTCTGATTTTTGATACTTTTGACAACCCTAGAAAAGTGTATGTTTTTTATTATTAAAATATTCATAATTAAAATATTTTATTAAACTGCATAATCCACATCAATCTCATCAACCTTTATTTTAATTGCATTATTTGTTTCAGTAGCATTTCAATAAAAACACTTTATAATAACTGCACTTTTGTAGACTTTATAATGAGGCTTACTAAATTCTTAATGAATACACTAACAGCTTAACCCTAACCCCTTAATTAAGTAGTTTCCAAGTTTGAATAGTTCTTAATTTACAATTTGTTCATAATGAATTAAGTCTTTGTTTTGCTTTTTAAGAATAATAAAACTTTCTAATATATATATATATATATATATATATATATATATATTAAGTGGTTATGTCTTTATCTTTCCTGTGTAAAGCACTTTGAATTGCCTTGTGCACGAGTTGTGCACCTCAAATTGCCGTGTTTTTCAAAAAATGTAACATATTACAGTCCTAGACAAAATGAACCTTCTAAGCGTACACTGTAGTTTATTAGCTTTATTCTGACAAATCTGAATCTGATGTGACCGTGTCAGGCCTCCCACTGTCACACAGCAGTGCCGTTCCAAACAGGTGGTCAGTTATTATGTGTGGCCCATGTGGGATTCTGAGAATGACATGTTCAATTTTGCCTCAGTCCAGAAATGATTTGGAAATACCTTTTGGCAAGTGTGTATGTCAGATGTACAAAATATACAAAACAGATGGTTGGACTTTATTCCACCAATTTCGAGATTAAAATATTAGAATGGTTTCTAAAATAAATCAGATACACCAACAGTTAATGCCTTTTGGATTGTTATTGTGTATAGCTTTGCCCTCCTCAAAATGGAATGTCTGGATTATTTGATTAATCAATAATCATGAATATTCAGATCATAATGTAATCACAAAGACTAAAAAACAATAATTGTGATCATTTTAGATGGAAAAAGAAGTAATTTCAAGTCAATATGTCATCTAAAAAAGTAAACCCATTGTTAAGTTCTTTACAATTGTGATGTTTCTTCTCTTAATCATACGACTAAAGTTGTATATCATGATATCCCAGGCTCAAAATTATGAAATGATCATTGGTAATACTGATAATACTCAAATAGCCTTGTGTCATTCAGAGCAAACATTATTTCTCTCACTGTTTTGCTTGTTAAGTTTCTTAATCGATTGGTTTGTGCTGTCAGTTCACATTTGTCCTGTTTTGTTCGACATGGGACAGACATTGCGTTTCTCTGATTGGTCACTACATTTGTGAATCCCATACAAATTTAGAGACAAAACTGTACAGATTAAATGCTGTATATAGAAGAGATTTTTTTTCACCAGGATTTACAATTTACAAAAACAATGGGACGTACTGATAATATTGTAAATGTGGTTTTGAAGGTATAAAAATGTAAATGAATTATGTTAACAGAAATATACAAACTGGTATTTCCGTATCTCTGTCTCATACTTAAACCTCAACAAATCCATTTAATGACACGTTTTTGCACATTTCCGTCGAATTATGTTCTAATTGTCGTTATTCAGAACAAACGTGTAATTATTCAGCCGCTGCGCTTCGATTTTGGAAACAGCCCTCTTTCCCGCTACAACAGTCTTTTAGTTGTTGCACATCGGCTGCTCTTTGTTCAATCGCCTCAACGCCAGAAAGTCTGCTGCCACCAACCGTCTCCCGTGAGGCCGTTTTGTTTGGCATTTAGTCCTTTGTGATGGCCCATTATGGCACCAGTATCTCATGACTCTCACAATTCTCCACATCAGACAGTATCACAATGACTTTTAGGACGTTACTTTCTAAATAGGTCAGCGCACAGGCCGGGCTGCTTCATCTTTGTTTGTGAGCGTGTTGTTTAGCATTAGCGAGTTGTGTTGAGCTAATGGGACATGTGTCAGATGAGGTAAAGCCAGGTTTACTGTGCCGGAGATGAATATAGGTTGCAAAACAGCCCGTGTAGATTGAATGCTGCGGTGACGTTTTACAGTTGTCTGTTGTCAGTTTGAGGTGTATGTCAAGCTTCTTTGAGCACGAGACTGGAACACCTAGACGTTTGGAAAGTGTTTAAAGAAATATCACGAAGATGCTGACATTGACGTGAAATTATTCTTCCATAAAACCCACAGCGGGACCAATTCGTCAAACAGGACAGGAGGACACACTGCAAATAGAGCTTGACGATGTTTTTTCAGTAATTCAGTAAATTTATGTATCACAAGTAGGGATGGCAAGATTATTTGTATGTTATGTTAAAAAAAAGGTATCAAGTCAAAACCAAAAAAGACTAATGTTTTGATTCAGGTTGTCTTTTCCGCAGACATTTGGCACCTAAAGAAAACCAAAAACATTAACAATTCATAAAACTTAAATAAAACATGTAAATAAATACATGCTGGAAAAGGAGTGGTGGAAAGATTATTTGGTTAAGCTATAATCATGATTATTCAGGTGCCACATAATCATATTAACTAAAATAGTAATAATGAGAATAGTAGGCAGCAACAAAAACAAAAAAAAGGTCAAACTAGATGTGAAGTGCTTGTTTGTCAGGCTGTGTATGAGACAATACCATTACTTTTCATTCAGAAAGCCTGATTTCACAAAGCTAGAAGCAAATGAAGGATTTCAATGTTGTTTTGTCATTGGGCCAACAACTTTAACAGGGACGTCACGATGATGAGAAACATCACAATATAACCACTATTTATGATCATTGACAAATAATAAAAATGTCTTATTTTTGTAATATGTGACCAGCTTTATGAAATCTAACCTTCTGAATGCAAAAGTAAAATTATTATGATATAAACAGCCACATAAAAGTACAATACAATTAGGATTTTTATTTTTTATTTTTTGGAGAATAGATTAAATTGAAATGCCTTAATTTTGCTTCTGAAATAGTCCCGATTATGAGTTTTTACGATTATATTGTGACATGAATAATCACGATTATCGATTAACTGAACAATCTTGATATCCCTAATTGTGAATAGTAGCAATATAGTGATGTTTCTTCTTACAATAATCACAACACTAACCTTTGATATTGGCACATTCCTAAATATGATATATCTAAGCATACATTTATTTATTAGCCTATATGCAGAGCATTTATTTATTATAGGTAAAGCACAACAGTGCAAACTATTTATTTTTTGGTTCACCTGCAGGACTCCAATGTGTAGGAAAACAAATCAATAAGACTGCCTTTGCTAACCTCTCTGCAATGTTATGTTAACATTTCACACAGTGCAGAACATATCATCAAATCCCCATGACTTCAGCGTGGAACTGAAGCGTGACTTCAGCATCATAAATTACCATTCAAACCTCCTCCCGCGTGATCCATCTTTGACGTTATTAGCCGTTAGCTCCTCCTGCTGCTGACGCCTTGTCCTTGTTTGGCCCTGGATTACGCACTTGCTGTCTTTGCACTCATTTCCATATTCTTACACTGATGTGGCGCTCTACATTGATATGCACCACCCAGCTTTCCTCCTAAAAGACACAGGCCAGCCTCCACCTGCCAGTGTGTTAATGGGCTCTCTGTGTGTGTTGGATGGGTTCTGGCCTTGTGGAGAGGGAGTGTAGAGTGAACAGGTGCAGCGGAGCAAAGCGGGGCATTTTAGATCATTTGTACTAGTTTCAGGGGTGGGACAGACAGCAATGTGTTGGCTGTAGATGTGAATCAAAGGCCAAACGTCCAGTCTGAGCGGGTGCTAGGGGCAGAATGGCTTTCTAAAAAGCTTGTAAAGAATCAGAAACTGTTCGAATAGTACAACAGAGCTTTGCAAACGTCTGCAATGTTTTTTAGTCTTATTCCTTGCAAGTAGCCATATAGAGATGGACTGTGCATGTCTCCATCAATCTGAATTTTATTTTGTCTTGGCTAGTCGGCCCAGGGAATGCTGTTTTGGTAAAATCGTCATGTCACTGATCTGCATCTCACACTTTTCCTCTAGTCCTCCTGTTGATCAGCCTCCGTCATGCTGTGTGTGAGTGACAGGCACATTTGACCAATCATAGGGAGGCGTGAGCTATCAGGAGGCTTTAAAGATGTGCACATGAATTCATTGAATGGATTTAATCTATATGGCTCCAAGAAAATCACAATGAAATGTTTAGCACATGTTGTCCGCCTTAAATACAACTTCTCAAGTGTGGAAGAAGTTATTCCAGGGGCGTGTGAGGCTGGTCAGGACCACGTCAGCCGGAGGATTTTACCTATGGTACATATTTTGGGTTGACGAGGGAATATGGAGCCTGAAGTAAACTCACCCAGACACAGAAAGAAACATGCAAATCCCACACAGAAAGACCTGTAAATTATACATACATATACCAGGTTTAAGGAAAATATATTCTTTAAGGGTTGGGTATAAAGTAGCTGCAATCCCCTCCTGTTCGAGATCCAACTCTAAAATCACTCCCAGGAGAGCTTCACTCACCCAGTTTCCTCTTTGATCCTCAGCTTTGACCCGACTGGCATTATTCCTGCTGCTCCCATTGTACAGCTCAATGTGAAAAGTGTATGGAGGAAAATAGTGTGCACAACTGAAGCCTCACAGTTTGAGGTGGATATTGTGCAGTGTATTCAGTGAAGGATTTGGCACAAAATGGGATTAGGATGAACATCCACAATCCTCATTGAAATAAATATCCAGTGGAGGAGTTATAAACCACATTTAAGCTATTTACAGACAGCACATAGTTGTAATATTTGATAACTCTTTATTTGCATTGCCCAAAATGTTCCAATGTATGCAATTAAATTACAAGTTATATTCAAGGATTATTTCTAGCAAATAAAAACACCTGTAATAAAAACAAAAAGTTAGATCAGATATTTTGTTGTTTATCAAGGTGTTGGAAAAAGTACTAAATGTTGTGCAGATACACGCACCGAAAAATCACTTAAGTAAACATATCACATTTAAAAATCTAAGTGAAAGTCTTGTAGTACATGTTTGAAGTCTTATGAGTAAAAGTAACTACTGCAGATTTTTGATACGAATGCAATGTGGTGATGGTAAAGAATTGCTTTATTCATTTATTTATTTATTGTCAATCAGTTTCTCTAGACTTTATGTTTTTGTTTACTCAAAGCTAATATTTGAACTCAAAACTGTCACCACAAACTTGCTAAAATAACCCCTCAAACCATATGCTCTCAAATGTAGTGAAGTAAAAGTATCCACTGTAAAAATGGCTGAAGTAAAGCCCAGATACGTAAAATGAAGCACTTTTACTTTTGTACATTGTTACTTTCCATCACTGATTAAAGAATTACACTGTGCATATATAAATACTATAGCGTAGGATTTAAGATAATGTGACAATAACTAATAATGAAGTTATATATTTAGTCACTCACCTCCTTCACTCCAGCTTCACAGCATGTGGTGCCATTTTGTGCAATTTTGATGTTCTCACTGTGCTGGTTGCCTCCTAAAATGTTTCAGAGTAAAAGGCAGAAATGTCACTCAAATTGTTGTTTCCACGCATTTTCTATTATATTTTAGCATTTCTATTTCCCAAAAACTAAGCACATTATATATTTATGTGAATCTACAGTCTATAGCCAGATGCATAGATAGAGATGATGGTGCAATCTCTGGAGAAATGTGACGAAAACGGAAAGAAAAAAGGGGGGGATATAAAAGGATGTCGGTCTCTGTGGATTAGTGCTCGCCACGTGGGCTCTGGCTGTAATGTATGAGTCTTCACTGTAATTGCAATAATGAAGGTGGTGCTAAGGCCCGACAAGACCCTCTCTGAGCAGTGCAAATGAGCCCCCTGGTCCGGGAGATGGAGTGGACCGGAGCAGCAGGGACGCAGGAGGAGACAGGGCTGGTGTGTGCATGCATGGGGCTGATAAATGGAAGGTTTCTGAAGCAGGAGATGAGGAAACTGCTGCTGATAAAATGGATGTCGTTGCATGCTCCCCGCTCATTATTTCGTAGTGTGAAACTGTACGTAGAAGAGAAGAAGAAGAAGACCAGGGGTTGTCTAACTGTGGGTAACTCAGTGTGCACTAGTCAGTGGTATTTATTCTTTTGACAATAAACTGGGTTAAAATCATGCAATCAGTCCAATTTTCTTATAATCTTCCTCTAGTTGTGTGACACCCTTAGTTCTCGTTTAGATTCAGTTTTTCACTAAATTTAAAGGTGCATTGTGTAACTTTTCTAATAGAGGTTACAACACTTTGCCAAGAATGTTTGCCAAAATGCTTTTAATACCATGTTGATGTTGCTCAAAATACCTAACTAAAAAAACATGCATCTTACTTTTAGTTTGCTTGATTATGGCAAAAATTATAATCAGAATTATTATTATTAGGTCAGAGTTTCTGGACAACGTGTGAACATATTGAAGGGAAGTAGCATCACTTTTTATTTGCTTTCTTTGTTTTTTTTTAAGTTAATTTGACCACAACTGAGGGCCTTATTCATAAAGCTTGCGTACGGACAAAAATGTTCCGTACGTGATTTTCAACGCTAAGTTTGTGATCTATTAAAAGAAAACTTGACGAGGAAACAATACGAGCTCAGAGACATGACATGAGCATGTTAGAGATTTCGAAGTTTGTGTTTAGTCCTACTCCTTACGTACTTCTTTAGTAAGAATTCCAGCTGTAAGAATGGGACTCAGAACCGTTGTTTGCTCATTGTTATTTGATCATTTTTTCCACAAGGCTTCTTCTTTGATAGAGATAGAGACAATGCTGAGACGTGCTGCATGTTCCAATGCAATAGCAATGTCTCAATCATCAAATCCACTTGGTTTCGCTGAGTTTCGCTTCATGCATAATCATGTGCTCAGACTATACAGTATAGGCAGATGGAGGTTGCGGTTTCCATGGAATATTGATGGAGATGTGGTCACTACTTACATCACTGGTGCAAAATTATTCATGCAAAGCAAAGAAAGCAAGCACTTGGAGATGTTGAAGTAAACATCTGGCTCTTTATGAACCATAATAAGGACTTTTTTGACCAAGCAGCACCAACAAGGTCAGAGCTTCCCTCTCAAGTGTGCTTCACCAGGCACTTGTGCCCTGGCTGCTGGTCGCTGGGTTATTATGCTGCTGCTTGAAATAGCTTTTTACATGCCACAAATTTAAATAGCTTTGGATTGAAAGGAAAACACTGGCAAGTGATCACAGCTTTTCACTTACGCTTGATGATGACGCAAATGTTTTTATATATTAAATTTGCATCTGTATGTGTGATTTTCAATTTTTTGCAATTCAATCTGTGATGTTATGATATTACAATGATGCTGGCTCTAAAAACATCCAAATATAAACCTTCATACCCTATAGACCCTTCCAGGGCTGACGCCTACACAGCTTGGTACATAAACATTCTATCTTATTCATTTTAATGAGGCAGCAAAAAAAACGTGCAGTCAAATGGTTTTAGGGTCAATAACTTTTCTCCAGTATCTAAAATTATTAATGTTTATGATTTTCTAACTTTCTCTCGGTCAAATCCACAATGAATCAATTATTAACATTAGTAATCAAACACTGCTACACGTGCTAATGTTTTCTAACGACTCTCTATGGTGTTACTCATGTATGATCTAGTGGCCAAAAATGTTGTTTGTGATGTTTGGAGGCTAACGCTAACTAACTGAAAATGCATGGAATGTATGGAACGGTACCAGCCTTTAGAATAAACATGTTCTGTTAAAAAATACTGAAAGGGTCTATAGCAGACGTGTGACTCTTAATAATCTTACAATAGTCACACATTGCACCATAATTTCATATTTGTGTGAGCACTTTAACCACTGACCCACTGCCACATTTATTTACTTAATAAATGTTGTAGTGGATATAGTTGTTTCAAAAAGTTTGACTATAGCCAATTGCAACCGTTGTCAGTGTAAAGTAATGGCTTCTGTCCTCATCCAAAGGTGCACTGAACTGTTCACTGAGTCGTCTGGGTTTGCAATCTTGAAGCCTTTTAGCATCCAATGTTAATGCTTTGATTGCAGAAGTAGAAAGAGCACTCAGTGAAGTAAAGTAAAAGTATAATTCTAACTTAAGTGTAACGCATAATTACATTTTGTTCAGAACTCTATTATAATCAATTTAAACTGTAAATGACAATTTATTAACGCTAAGAAGACCAATCCAACAGTGTTAGGGTGAAATGAGGCCGATATAAGTTCAATCCATATTTGTGCACTAAAATGAACTAAAATAGTTTTGTTCAGGTCCATTTAATTCTTCCTCTCTTTCCATCAAGTCTTATTTTTACACCTTTAGTAACAAAACAAACAGCTTTGGTTTGTTTCACAGTGAAAATGTGAAACCACTGATGTCTGTCTCCTTATTCCATTATTTATCACAGCTGTTCTTGCCTAAACATAACCATCAAATCTTGTTACATTCTTACAAGACTTTTCATTTAAAATGATGAAACATTGAAATGCCTGACATTAAATATGGATGCATGTGACAACGTAATGTACGAAAGGAAGCCTATAGGATCAGAGGCAGGTGTGGAGGAAATGCATTTATGTTTGTGTAAAAAACACATGGACAAACCATTGTTATTTATAGCAGTTAGTTAATATGAGATGTGATCAAAGTGGCACTACAGCTCTGCACACGCCACAAGTCCTTAACACTAAACACTGTCCTGAGGCAGCTGCTGGTGGCAGACGGCTGGAACTTGCTTATTCCTGTCTTTTTGCTTCATGCATTGCCCAGTAACCAGGGTTGTGGGTTTGATTTCACGTTTTGGACCAGTGTATTATTGTAACCTAAGACTAGACCTTTTTTTGTTTTGTTTGCTTGTTTACAAGAGGAAATTGATATATGAAACCATACATTTATTTAAGGTATTATAGTCAAAGAGGCAATTTAGACAAAGCAAGGCAATAGATGTTTTGAGACATTCAGGGATACAAAGGGAGTTGTGAAACGTTAGCTTATAATTTAATAATGATAATAATAATTTCAATTTCAAAAGTGTATCTATTTGAAATGTATGCAATCATTAAACATACAATATTGAAAACAGTGACTTAATATATTTATTTAGGGTCAACATTACAACATTTTGAGTGTTCAAAAGGAAATACAGTCGGCATCCAAGTAAACGCCCACTAACTGACCTCTGTGGGGGAAGCAGTACATTCATTTTAATGGAGAACACCAGCTCTATCACCCACTCCACTCTATCACCGACTACGAAAGCAAACACACACTTTAGGATACATATTGTGCCAAATACAAATCAAGAACGCTAACGACAGCTGTGGGTACTGCGATGCTAGCGTCATTACGACTTCACCAGAATAATTCACCAAACTACGCCCCCTAATATGACTGTATCTATAAATACGCTGATATATTTATTCAATTGACATATGGACAATTATACACAAGGCAATACATGTTTGGAGATATTCAGGGATACAAATGGAGTTAGGAAATGTCAGCTTCAAACCAATGTAAGAAAAAATACATGAATTGTGGTGAATAGCTTGATTTTGAACAGGTCTAAATATTGAGTTTTACAGTGTGCTGCAAGTGTCTGATCCACACATGTGTTTTGTCTCATCCTCCTCACTTTTGGACTGGTCTTTGTGCGTGTGTGTGCGTGTGGGAGGGTCTTTGTGTGCTCGCTGTGGATCTCCAGGCTTCAGCCCCTCTCCTCTCTCCAGAAACACCAGGAAAAACAGCAAAGCGAAGAGGAAGGGAACGGATCAAAATAGCTCAGTAGGCAATGGCTGACTCATAAGGCATTGCTCGGAGTCAGGGAGCCATCCAGTTCTCCGGCATACATAAAATCAAGTTGTTGTGTAACGCAAATCCAAACTATACAGCCACTACTCCATGCCCTCACGGTTCAGTCGGATAAGGAGACGTTGGTGGCATGAAAAGGTGCGATTTATCATTTGTGACAGCCCCGCCGACAGTGTCCCGGGTGGAGAGGGGGATAGGCCAAGGCCAAGCTGGCTGTGAATGGTCAGTTAAGCGCCGCGCTCATTCATCACGGTGCTCCAAGAATGTATAAGATGTCATAGCTCATGTTTTATTAAGGCCAAAGAAATCCAACATCAGCGCGTCCAAAGGTGGTGTCCGTTTTGGCTCTGTGTGAATTGAGAGAGGAAAGAATTATAAACAGGACGCAGACCTGAATAGACTGGCATTTGAGTTACTATATCGTAAGCAGCAATTTTTGAATAAGTGTAGATGTAATGCTGATAGTTACAGTGTATGGCTTCAACAACTGCATTTGTTTTTGTGTTATTTGAGCTAAATGTGACCAAGCTGTTAAAATAAATGCATGAGTCATAAATGGCCATTGGCTGTTCTGCAAATCTAACAGTATTACAAGCTGAAGAGGAAAATAAAAAATAAAGTCCAGTTGCTTGAGTGTACCCTGATCAAATTGTATTTATGATGATAATGTTACAATAGATGCAAAAGTTGTGCCAAAAGTCGTCGTTTACAACTTAATAAAAGGACAAATATTGGGCGTCCATAAAACATCCTTGTCATCCTTGTATGAAAGGACTTTTATGTAATTGGGCTATCTTCTCATATAATCGGAGAGAAGATTTTTATGGTTTAATAAAGATCTTGTTTTTGACTGTTCCCTTTCAGAGGTTACAGCAAATTATGTACCCCCATTTATCATGTTCTCTTACGTTGCATCCAAAAAGCTCCACTAAGCATCTGTTTGCTCTTGTCTTTGCAACAATCTAAGTGATAGCCAAATCTCACTCATTGATTTTAAATCTGCATAAGGTCGAATCCAATATTGACTGAGGTATGGGATTGAGAAGCACTTTATTTGGAATGAACATAACTACATGGTTGAATGAGGAAGATTTTTTTTTTTTGGCTCAGTCTACAGTTTTCAGTTTATTTAATGCAAAGTTTATTTTATTGTTATTTGCATGCACTCAAAAATAACTAAAATTGCTTGTGACGTTTGGCATTATACATTTGCAGTCATTTCCGGGGTGGTTTTTTCGTTGGTAAGACATAGAATATCAAGATATATCAAAATATATCGAGAGACGACTTTTGATCTACATCGCCCAGCCCTAGTATGAGGCTAATTGTCTAAATCTAAGTCAAAATCAATACTAAGCTTGATACTCAATAACAATTTTGGTACCACAATAATATTAAAAACACAATTTTCCTTTACAATAGAATGACATTTTTCAATCAATATCGATATCTTTTTTTTATTATTACTGTTACTAATTTAAAACTACTTTTCATTTTATGTGATATTTCCCCCAAGTATCACAGCAGTTGCTCAAATGAATGCAATATTAATATTTGAGACTTGACAACCAGAGGCTTATGCTGCCTTTTCTGTAAAATGTCCTGACAAGTCATTTTTGCAATAATTTCCCAAAAGATCAAGATTGAACGAACACTATTTTTTACATGTTGACTGCACTGAAGAAATGAAGCTGTTGTTCCCTCTACTTTTTTATAGTGTACTGCAGTAACAAAACCATCCATTTTAGCATTTAGTGTCAATATATCAAGTTTAGGCTTGCAGTGTGTTGATAAATCGTCTCTCCTTCTGACTTTCCTTATCCATTCTTCACTTTCTTTCTGCAAAAAGCTCCTCTACATCTCCAGCTCTGCCTCTTGTATTTTCCTCAGTGCCCCTGCCTGTAATCTCGCTGCCTTCTCCACTGTCTTGTACACAATAAAGTTGAAATCAGGCTACTTGGTCCCATATGATTTCATTTATGTCATGCACTTTCCTTTTGAATTATTTAAACTGACTCTCCGCCCTTCTAGCACACCGTGGCCTTTTGACTTTATGCAAAAAAACGTCCCAAATAACCAAGTTGGGTGTCTCCTCTCCTTTATTGTACACTTTGAATAATTGATGGCTGTCTGTCTGTGCTCTTGTCCCAGGTTGATGCTGTGAGCGATGCAGTCTCTTTTCGGCGGGGGCGAGCTGGAGTTGCTGGGGGGCGGAGGCGGGGGCGACGCGGGAGGTGGCCTGAAGGACGACTGCGGCTCCGTGGCGTGGCGCTCCTCGTCGGTGTCCAACGATGACGTGTACTCCGCCTCCCACTTCGCCCTGATCTCGGCCTATCAGGACATCAAGACGCGGCTGGCCTGCCTGGAGCGGGAGAACACCAGCATCAAGAGGAAGCTCAAGATTTATGAGATCAAGGTGAGAGAGGACTTTTATTATCAAGTATTATAAATAACCAGCGCTTGACATTAAAGCAGGGCAATAAGACGGGAGATGGGAGAATAGACTTTCCGTTTGCTGCGACTATAGATGTTCCATTTAGTCGTTTAGGGGATCGTTTTTGGGCAGAGGTGGGTAGAACAGCCAAAAATTCTCCTCAAGTAAGAGTACTGTCAATGCAGAATTATTTATGGTTCAAGATATTACTTAAAGCAGAGGCGCCACTCAATTACTTTTACTAACTTTTAAAAGAGACGTCAGAGTAGTTTTTTGAGACCATACTTTCTCTTCTACTTGAGTAATATTTTGGTTGAAGTAACTGTACTCTACTGGACTAAAACTTTAGGTTTCTCTTTCCACTGTGAGTCTACAAGTGACAAAAACTTAACATTGACAACATTAAATGATTTCAATATTTACACTTAATCACACCTTCAGATATAATTGTTGTAATATTTGTTTCTTGAATCTGTGTATTATTTAACGTTTTGTCAGTTTGATTATGAACTCATAAATCACATTTTAAATATATTTCACGCCCAAATTGTTTACTCAGTACTCAAGTAGTATTTTCTTTTTTGCTTGTAAAAATTTGGGTCACTACTTTTTACGTCTACTTGAGTCATTTTATTTTAAAGTTTTGTTGCTCTTACTTGAATGCACATTTTTGATACTCTACCCAACTCTAAGTAAGAGTAAAAAAGTATATGGGGAAACTACTTAGTACGACAAAGAGTAACTGTCTACATAACATCTGATTTACAGCTTCAATTAAATGTAATAATTTGAAAGAAGAATCTGTTTTTTGGAACCACTAGCCTATAAGAAATCAATATTTGAGTTTGTTCACACCATTGGCTGGTCTGGCACTATTTGTAGAGCACGAGAACTTCAAAGTGCTTTACAAACAAAAATCAGCATAAATCATAATGCATCAATAGTTTAAGTTTAGTTTAGTTTAGTTCAAGTCGACATTTGCAGGTTTAAACCACAATGGAAAAAAATGTGCCAAAAGCTCAGAGCGCACAACAAAATGGTAATAACAACCACAGAAACAAGTGGAAATGAGTTACAAAACACGTAGAAAGCAAGTTTATAGACAATGTTTTGGCTTGTAGTTGTACTGTCCCTATTTGAACAGCAAAAACAAACAATCATAACAATCATTATTTTCGTGCTTGTGTTTGTGCTACTTTTTCATTTTATTTTTCGGTTAGCTCATTTCCTTTTTGGATTTAACTCGACTTAACTCGACTATTGTCAACTCAACTCACCATGATTGAATTTTCATGAAATCTTTTGTAATGGGCCACTTGAATGAATTTATCTAATTTCCGGATCCATCTGTCTTGGCTTGACATATTGACCAGTGAGCACAGAAGTAAATGACAAGCTCTTGTAAAAGCTCATAACAATCTGCAGAGTCTATTTTGGGCAGTGCAATCGGCCTGAGTGTGTTCTCTTTCATAAGCAATGAGACTGTACGCAAAGATATAAAAACGAGGAGGACGCTCTGGCCCGGCTTTGATCCTGCATGGGGACATTATTTAAATAAAGAAACCGATCTGCATTTTAACAAAAGTAAGCACCACATCACACACAGGGGAGAATAGAGCGGGCCAGCCTGTACTTAAATAAGTAAAATATAAAACTGTCTTACATAATCAGTATTCTAATAAACTCAAGAAAAATGAACAAGGACCACAAATGGAAATTGGCTTCTAAATCTGTAAACATCTTTGCTCTTGAGCCTTTGTAACTGTACATTGCCCTAATAAATAAATAAACAAAACAACCATAGAAGGAGGACAAAATTGGAACTTGCCTGACCTGATTTTAACAATCTTTTGACACATTAAATACTTTCGTCTTTCATAAGTTCTCCAACGGTATTGATGGGTCAAATGCAGGGGACTTACCAAGGTTTACCTTAAGCTTGGCCTTAATGTTAACCTTTAAACAACATACAAAATAAAGCATGTGTTGATCATTTCTTTCAATAGATTAAAAGTTCCCTTCCAATACAGAACTAAACTTCTGAACTTCTAAACTTCTAATATTTGATCATTTGAGTTTATGTGCAAGCAGAAACCCTCCAAAACATCTATTGCATTCACCCAATATATCAGTATCCTTGGGAACATTTCTGCATGGCTGGAGAGGCTCGAATGTGGCGGTAATCAAACCGTTTTTAGATGGATTACTGAACTGGTGAGGCAGAAAAGCAGCGCGCAGCAACAGGGATACAAGACGAGAGCCCATTACACACATGCACACCAGCACACAGCCTGAGGGCAGAAGATTAGATAATAGAAAATATGGGAGCGTGGTGAAGGAGAAATTATAGACAAAAGGAGGATTATGCGCTAGATTTGTATACTATACTCTAACTGGTTTAAATTCATTTAAAGGTGCACTATGTAAGTTTCTGGGTCCACTGATGTTCCACAGTATAGAAATGAAGTTCTTACATTTGTTTATTGACTGGAAATGCCTTGAAAAACATGCATTCTTATTTTGAGCTGACTGGGAACTTGACCTGGTAGCGTCACTTGCTTGTTTTTATGGCGATAGATAAGATAAATGCCAAACGTCAAACATTACAGGCAAAGCAATAGCATCTTTATTGAAACAAATGAAAAAGACACCCAAAAAAGTTACATTAAAGGCACTACCCTGATTTTTACTGTTCTGAAATTGAATTGAATTGAATTTTGAATATTAAGCACGTTTCATGAGTCTCTGAGCCCACAGAAAGTTTTGCCGTCCCGGGTTAAACAAAAATGACCACGCTAACGACGCACGTCCTGCTTCTCGTAGAATGAAACGCTCTATAGATAGATGGAGAGAAAGCGTCGTCGTCTCATTTTCACCTGAATAAATGCGGTTACAATTTATCTGTACTGGAGCAAAACACATTTTACTTTATTACATGCAAAAATTGAGTACATGAACTAGTTCTGTTTTCCATATTTCAAAGCAGTAAAAATCAGGTACAGCCCCTTTAACTCAAACAGCATGTTAATGCCATCCTCCGCTAAAAGGTTGGATTCATCATTATATTGTCATTGGCCCATTGTTTGAAACTGAGGTGAAGGGCTGGTTATAATTGAATCATTTTATGTTCATCTGTCAACATATTTGGATATTTTTCGAGGTAATATCGCTGTAATTACTGAACCTATTCACATAAAACAAAACCTGGCAGAAAGTTCAAAGCCACTGTCAGCACAAAACAACTAAAGTGATTTTTATTGTTGAGTCAATGACGTCATTATCGTCAGTTGAAGGACATATTTTCTGTTTTTTTCCCCTTCAAAAACAGTGAATTACTTATAAGACTTATATAGGCACGCTGTCTTAAATGATGCCATTAAAATACGTAGTGTACCTACTAAAAGCTACAGCCTATTCCATATTTTCTCCAACCACTACCTTAAAAGAACAACTTGTGCATGAATACAAAGAACAAAATGTTTCAAAATGACAAAGGCCTGTCAGACTCTGTTGTTCTGGAGGAAAACTAGCAAACGTGAACCAAGGAGATGCAAGCTGTTGCAGCATTATGGTCTACACGGAATACAGAGAGGCTTTTGTTATGTAAGAGCCTGAAGAAGAGCAAGGAGGTTTGAGATATCACAACAAAGACATTAAAGAATTCAGTTTGTTGGTTTGTTTGTCTATTCGCACAACACAAAAGTAGTAGTTGGACATGTTTAGAATGTGAGTGTAAGAACACTTTATAATGGCTACACTTTTAGGAACCCTAAAAAGCATAAACAATTTGCAATGAAGAAATAGTTTATTAAAGAATGATTCAGGCTTCGTAACAGCTCAGTTAATCGCCCGACCTTAACGCCTAACCCTTAATGAAGTTTGCCTCGGATCCAAAGACAGTAACTTACAATCAGATTTGTTTATTTCTCTAACATGTGTGAAAGCTCATTGGCCATCCATCATTTAGAACAAAATCAAACTTCTCTCACCCTAGATTAAAAGAGTTTTGCGCTCCACTCATTGATTCTGCAGAAATCCATAACACCTTTTTCTCTGTAAGCAGCTGTATTCATTTTGATACGGACCATGCATGTCCCTGATTGGTTAATCCACCTGTCAATCACACCCATCTCAACTCGCAGAGACAAAAACAATGACCAGAATGATATTGATCTGTGTAAAAATACATAGAGTAATCATTCTGGATTTAAGTAGTTATTAAGCATGAATTATTATGTATAGTGTTCATTGTTAATTCATTATAGGGTATGCATTTTGTTCATGCTTTATTGAGGCTAATTCATATGCAATTCATTACAAAGTGTATATCAAAAGATGCTTTTATCTCAAGGGTTAGGGTTATGTGGTGTCTGGACCTAGAACTCAAGTGGCTTTAAGAAGAGGAAAAGTAACTTAAACATGCAAGATTTCCCTAGCAGCATTGAAGGATGGGTCAAGTACAGACGACAATTTTCTCTTTGGGGACAATCGAATATCTTAAACTTAGAATTTACCCATGAACTACAGCACAAGCTCAGTTCTATTTCTGATCCAATACTTTCCTCTAAACACACAGAGTTTAGTCCTCACACAGCTCAGTAAAAACCCTCCTCTCCTGTCTCTCCACACGGCTGCCGTCCTTGTCCCCTGTTTACTGTCAGTGCGAGAGCTAAAAGTCCTGATGGTCTGAAGCTAACAGCTGTTGGCTAAGGCTGCAGACTGCTGTTGACTCACTCGCGGTGCGCTCTGTCCCACACGGCGTCTCGCGGATCTACCCGGAGACAGGTGCGGGCTGTGCAGATGTCGCTTTGTTTGGGCCGTCACACCTGTGCTTTACAAATATACGTCTTTCATCAGCAGAACTTCATGTGTTTACTACCACAACAGCACATTGTTATAGAAAACGAATGCATTTTAGCCTGAGACTTTTATTTTTTACTTCAGAGTTCACAGACATTGCTTTAAACATTGCACTATGTAACTTAATATTCATATATATATATATATATATATAACTTTTACAGAATGTAACATTACGTTGTTTTATTGAAGGCACTTGATGTCTTTTGTGGTGCTTTTGAACACTTTTGAAGCACCGTCTGCACCGCCCGCGCTGCCCCCATTGCAAACCTCTGTGTTGCTAACATTCACTGCTAAACTGAGCAGAGAGGTGCGCAGCTAAATGGAAAATGGTTGTTTGGTGCTCGAAATGAAAATTACTTCACTTCCACTGACTTTAAAAGTGGAAAAAAGCCTGCAGCACTCTAAATGTAAATGTGTCGAGTTATATAAGTGATCTTGTGCTTCTCCATCACTGTCTCTGTTAACAAACAGCCATTTAGCAGCCTAACCTTTGCATCTGCTCTAACTGGGAAAATGCTTACTTGACAAAACCATGCTAAATATTGCACGGCCCATTAGCGCTACATGCATTACGGTTGTATAATATGTCACGAGCACCACTGCTGCATGTCGCTGGGTTTCGGTTGACACAACAATAATCTAAACGCCTGCATGAAGTGTTGACTATGCATTTGTGGTGTAGTCGGACAAATGTAGTGGCATAATGGTTAATGTTACTAAAACATTTTAATATTGTTTTTATTTGACTTTTACTTGTTGAAGAAAGACATTTTTAGTATTTTTGACTGATTGAATGTTAAAAATCCAGATTGTTTTGGGAAATGAAAAACAAACATTTGTTTATTGAATTGGCAAAAATAAGACATGTGTGACTTGATTAAGTCAAAATCTTGATTTTACTGCACTTTCAGTAATTGATTTGTGTTAAAAAATACAGCATGTTTTTCACTTTTGCCTCCAGTTGCATCCACTTTCTGATGGGTATATATATCAGTTTGAATTGTTAATTTCTGAAACATCCTGAAACAGGTGGCATTTTCATATAAAATCATAAACAACCGTACGAACAATCCATACATTTTGAACCGCTTAATTGGTTTAGTGGGTTAGGGTCCATTATTCCAATATGTATCTAACAACATCTCAAAATCAGCAAATCAACAGTCACTTTTTTAAACACCACATAGCGATAGAATGCCGCAAAGTCATTCGGAGCCCAGTAAAGGTCAATTATGGACCACATATAACAGGATATGTTTGCTTTTAATGTTATGTAATGCTAATGAGGCCCACCTGAGGAATACAAAACACCGCAGGCCTCAGAAGTCCTTCAGAGCGTTGGGCTGCGTTCAGGACATATTGATCGTATATTTCCTTATGTAACTGTGCAACGGTTTCACCTCCAAATGAACTCACCTCAGCCAAACTGCAAGACAAAGACTTTCACAACATGGACGTTTTAGGTTGGAGATGCAAAAATGTGGCAGTATCACATTGTTTAATATCGTGTATTTGAATTCTTGGTTATACAATTCATGTGAAGATAAGTTGATAGGTTAATGATGTGTAGACTTATTCTGTACAAAAACAAGAATCCTGATTTGAAATGTCATACAAATTCTACAACCATTTTAATACATACTATAATATCTTGTAGAAAGTTAAAGGTGTACTGTGTAACTTTTCTGTTCCGTTCGTAATTATTTCTAGGTTATTCAATACAGGTTCAAAATAAAAGAAAAAAATGAAACAAATATATATAAAAATATGCAATCTTATGGATTACAGATCTGACCTGTAATTTGGCATGGCATGCTTGTCTCCGTGAAGATACGTTTAATGCCATACTGTGAAACATTGCAGGCAAATAACAATAAGGGACAGTGCTTATTTTTAAAAACTGCAACCATGCGGCATCTTAAGCAGAAAAGTAACATAATATAATAATCTGATGCTGCTACTTGCTCTTTCTCCAGTCGTAGCACAAAACCACAGATGTATAAAAAATAAGTGTACTGCCGTCAATAGCACGCAGTGATATCTGGGGCACACACAGTTACAGTTGATGTGAGCTGCATTTTTCATGATCTCAGTGTGAACTCATCAAAAATTACAGACGCTTGTCGGAAAAGCGTCGGAAAATTGCAAATGTAATCATGCAACAAAAACAAGATCACCAGTAAGTCAGGAAAGACATGCCCAGTCACTTTATTTTTCATTTCAACAAAGCTTTTTGTTGTGTTTTTCTGCTTGCAGTTTCCGATGATCAGTGAGTTTGGAGAAGATAACTCGTACTGTTCCTTCGAGAGCAAAGAGACGGCTCTGCTTCATTCGGAAAATGGGAATCTGCTGGAGAGGGTCAACGTCCTCACACACGAGGTACTTATCGAAATACAAAATATGTCAAGAACCTGTCACCTTAATATGATGTCCTCAGTGTGTATCTATGGTGAAAATAAACAAATGTTACATCAGTAGTTGGGTTTTTAGGAGCATTTTGCCCGATACCTGCCCCATTTGAACTGTAGAAAGATTGTCCCTATCAAGTTGAAATAAATAAAAAATAAATAAACTCTGCCTTAAACCAGATGTCCACTGCACAATTTTGTTTTCATCTTATAAGATTTTTGGATGTTGCACTACACAACACACTATTTTTGAGCTCTTTTCACCAATCAAAATCTATTTTGTTTTGAACTGTGCTACTTTTTCATCCCTCTGAAACCCATGGATAAAGAGACAGACAGAAAAAAAACTATCAGAACATTGAGATCAACTGATGAGACACAATTGTAAACAAAAATAAGTGCATAAAAGTAAGATACAACATGAAATCAATAATATAAAAGACGTTATGTAAAATTTTTTGAAAAGTTTATAACATCAGTCTTCTTTTTTTTCCCTTGCGGAGAAACTTGGCAGTAATTAAATTAGGTCAGTCCTGGTGGATACGGTGCACAGCAGAAGTGTCCAGGACTAATTAAAAGGAGCAGCCTATGCAGAATGTCTGACTTAAGGTGTTTCGGGAAAATGTACATTAGCGCTGTGACATGGGACCATCGACTCCATTTTTCACATAAAACAATTGAGATCAAACCTTCAAGAAACAGTCTAAATGTGGCATAAGGCTTCCTACACATTTTGGACATACTGTCGAGGACAAATAGATTAAAAAACAAACAACAATTTCTGTGAATGGCGTGTAACGCAAGGAAAGACAGACTTTAAAACATACATTAAAGAACCCTTTGTAAACAAAATGCTGGCAAAAGTGTTGGCAGCTGAAGTTTGGCTCACATCTTTATCTGAGGCCTTGAGGGAATTTCCATTGTACTATAATTAATTTAGCAATCCATAAAATGCAATAGAGGTAATAGATTCAATAGACTTCTTTGCCATTAATTTAGCGTAATTGAATGGCTCCTTTTCTTCTTCTTCTTCTTTTTTTTTTTTTTTTTTTATCAAAGTTGAAGCTGCACTATATATGAAACTTACCTTCTTGACGCCATGGAGATGTTATTGCTTTGCCTGGAATATTTCGCAGTATGGCATTTAACTTAACCTATATCTAAGACAAGTTATGGGTCAGATCTGTGGAGAGGCGACCATATACGCACAGTAAAAATACATCTTTTCTAGGGTATTTTTCCTGTATTTAATTAAATGCAAGATTGATACCTAATGCCTTACAGTGGAACATTCAGGGCAAAACGAAAACATCTCCAAGGAGATAACAGTGCGCCTTTAATACTGCAATTTTGACATCAACCAATACTCATAAAACTCTTTAAAAGGACAAATATTATGCCATGTTCTGTCATCAAAAACATACTTGGACTAGCATTTGCTCTGTACATTTCTTCTCTTTAATCACGATAACTTTGTCAGATCCACTGCTTACTCCAAAGCATTGTGGGTATATATTTATTTTATGTGTAATTGCCTCTACAGCCAGTAGATGGAGCCACAGCTAAAACAAAATGGCATCTCCCAATGCAGTGATAAAGTTATATGTTTCTTTGTAAAAGCATTTTATTTTTAGTTCTAAAACATTCGTGATATGACAAACTGAAGACATTCAAGAGCGTGTTTAAAGGCCAATAACAATACAAGAAATAACACATAATATTTGTCCTTTAACTAAAATAACACAATTAGTATTGGTTGGAAATTGTAGTTTAGCAGTTTTTTTGCGCGTTTCAGAATCACAATTACTTTTATTGATCTTCAAGGGAATTCTTTTTGTTACAGACATGCAACCAGCAGCCCAGCATTTTTATAGAAGCATAAAAATAGACTATAAAATACAATACCCCCATGCAAACAAAATTCATTTACATTTAACTTAACTACCCTCACGACATACACTTGCATTACCCTTGAGGTGAATAACACACAGAGCCTTCACAAGAGGATTTTACAGCACAGAGTTTGATGACGACAGCAGGACTGATTCCCTGTGTCTCAGTGGAGCAGTGGCAGTAACAGTGTGTCGCTGAACGAGCTCATGCAGCCGACCAGCACATTGTGGAGCGGGTGGGAGGAAAGTCCAGGATAGTCATGATTTTGGACAACAATTTTTTTAGGCTTGCATTAAACAACCTTTTCAATTTGTGGACCATTTGTTAGAACTATAATTGGATTCATATTTATATAAAAAAACACATAAAAGTACTTGCCAAGTTCTTCCGACATATTGTTGTTGATGAATGCAGCTCACCTTGGCAACAGTCTCTGCAGAAAGTTATTTCGCTTCCGCCTATTTGTACTTAAATGTCTTTGCACATATAACTCCCCCACTTCAAATGCTTTTATTAGCGACATTGTTCTTATTTATATCTCTGTTTCTATCATTAGGTCGACTTCCTGTACTGCCCTCTTCTCTGTCAAACAACATGTGATTATAGCTTCCTGAGACACTAACACTATCATTACTCTGGGGAGAACAGACCAGCAGGATAGCAAAACTTTTTCAAAAAAGGGAGAATATAATCTTCTTTGAAATTATTGTTTTGAATTGCAATGTCAAAAGTGTCCCCATTTTTACCTTTTAAGAGACACATCTAAAAACTTCTACTGAAAGTTCGATTTCCCCATCACTGTCTTTAAGTTTGAAAAAGTTAAAGTTAAAGTTTTGATTGTGTCTTACAGCTCCAGAAGAGGAAGGAGCGAGAGGAGCAGCTGGAGGACGTGATCCAGGCGTATGAGAAAATCCACCTGGAGAAGAGCAACCTCCAAAGAGACCTGGACAAGATGGTGATTTAAACACTTTATTCAGTATTTGATTAGGTTGGTTTGTGAGATGGCTATAGCACATTTATATTATTAAGAAGTCGGCATAATCGTGACTAGTCGAGTATTGAAATCATTGTAATAGTATTTCGATAACTGTAATCTTTTACCTTGACTATATAGACTCTGAAACATATGCCAAAGACCTTTACTAGATCTAAATTGAATGAACTATTTCAAATTTTAATCAATAACTCTCTATATTCTTAAAAACTCTCTTATTACAAGCCTTCAGACACCGTATTTCAACCTCCATAAAATGTTGGCCTATTAAACAAAGCAATGTCTGACTATTGTACAACAAAAATAATCTTTAGTTGCAGACATGGTAACAAAGCCTTGAGAGAAAAATAGATAATGATATAAATTATAACACATATTCTGCGAAATATAATGTTTGTACTGAATTTAAAATATCTATATATATATCCTTACAGCCTGTATTTTTATGTACATATAAAAAGCTTGTTAGCCGGCATTAAAAGCCCTTCTGTGGCTTGTACTTTTCCTGGTAAGTTTGAAAACCACTTATTTAGATTAAAATAAGATGTAATAAGTGCAAAATAATATCCAAATAAATGCACAGAAGTGTAAGACCAGGTCATACGTGTCTGAAAGTGCGTGGGAGGAGTGAAACTAAAGCGGAGCCAAGCCTCAAGGGTATTTGGCTGATAAAGAAGAAATAAAGAAAATAGAAAAAAAGTGTTTCTTTTGGTGCAGATCAATGTTAAACACCAAAAAACTCCCACAAAGCTTTTCTGTACGAAGCAAAATTACATGGGATACATTTGTTGGTTGTGTTGTGTTTTTATGTTTTATTCCAGAGACAGTCATTTAAGTAAATATGATATGAAGTATATGAAATATGAAGATACAGAAAGGTTAGATTAACAAAAAAAACACCATAAAATCTCACAACACAACAAACCAGACTGTAAACAGTGTATATCGAAACTAACAAAATCTACAACAATCACATTTACACTGGATACAAAAGGTACTCTGCCTCAAAATGATCTTTCTTTAGACGATAATACAGTATGATGGATTCCTTTTGAACCTCACGATCAACTTTCTGGCTGTGCGCATGACAGAAAACATTAGACATACTACATTAGTTCACTTTACTATTTCTGTTCCTCATGCTCATTAAAAAGTAATTTCCTTTTGATACAAACTTTTTATTACTTTTTGAACTTTGCAAAGATTAGTAAGCGTTCCCCACACAGACTTCAGACTGTTTTAAATGCGTCTCAAACCAGGTTGGTCCCTGTGGATGGACAGACTTTGTGGCTCCTGATTCTTAGATAATGTTTGTGATCTCCCCTAAAGTCCATTGAGTCCTGTTCGGTGCAGACTCAGCAGTTTTCTTGTTTGGACAGATTTAAAGGGATGAGGTTTGGACTGATTTAAAGGGACGGGGTTTAGTCCAGGACTGACGGATGGCTGCCAAGTGACACAGTGTCAATGTCGCCTCCAGACTGAGGCTGCACTCATTAACATCGGCCAGCTCCTGCCCGAGACGCATTGACTTCTGCTCATCCCGAGACACATTGACTTCTGTTCTTTTAATTTGGGAACACTTCTGATGCCACGATGAGTCTTAAAGTTTACATTAAAGCTTTACGTTAAAAATACTTCAATTTCAAACGCTCAGATAAGTGACAGAATTCATCTTTGATCTTGATATTGTAGTCATAGAGATAAAAACCCTAAAATCCTAGTAAAAGCTATTCTAAATGAAGCCTAGCCTTTTACAGCTGAAATGTTTTATATATTACCAAAACGTGACAGAAGGTTGCCTGTTAGTGCAAAAGAATGATACAAAAGATACACACAAAAGATACACACACACAGGATATTTGACTCTGGAAGACAAAAGTTGAAGAACATTTACCCAAAATGCAATAAACTTACATGATTTAAATTAGTAACATCTGCCATATTGCAGGGAAATACTTGAGAAAAAGTTGTTGTTTTTGTAAGAAGATTGGTAAGAAAAACATAGATCATCAGAAAAACTGCAAACTTTAACACCATAATTCCGTGCTCATTATTGTTGTTGAGTGGGCTGCTTTGGAATACAATGTAAAACCCTCATTGGATTAGGCTTTTGCTTTCTTAATCCGCTCTGCATATAATACATATTGATTTATTAAATCATGACAAATATCTTAAGCTGAGAGGAGATTACAACTGTGTCTCCCACATATATTTTCAGACGAACCTGGTGGAGAAGCACGTGGAGCGGATCCTGGGTCTGGAGGCTGCTCTGAGACAAAGAGACAACTCACTCCAAAAACTCAACATCCAACTGCACAGCAAAGACATGCAATACCTGCAGCTGCACTCTGGCCCCGACGCTCACAGTAAGAACGACCTCTAAGGCCTCTTTACTCTCATTTTACTGGAAGAAGAAGGTGTTTGTTTGTTGACTGGGGAGAGGTAATATAGAATGAATGTATATATCAGGATTAGGGTCATTTGAATAGTTCCATAATGATGCAAAATCTATTTACTTCATATTTGTCTGAATGGGTAATGCTCCTGGACATGTTTGATTTTAATGCGCTCAGAATATAATTTAGAAAAATTGCAAAACGAATTGCTATACTACAATTTGGGGGAAATTTCACTCTTAAGACAACATTTTGTATCCTAATATTACATAAAAAAATAAAAATAAAAAAAAGAATTAAAGAATGACTCCATAAAGACTAACCTTGTTTATTGAAAATCTTTTCATTTATCATTTGACAGATATGCAAGGTGCAAGAAAATTAAGAAAAAAAGGAAGAAAAGATAACATTAGATAAGATAACCTTTATTTCTTCAAGAACAGAAGGAGAATAGAAACATAGACTAAAAAATCAAGATATATGACCATGAAAAGTAGACTTAAATCTAACACAGACTGTGCAGGTAAATTATGATTAGGTGTATTGTAAAATATGTACAATAAGAGGCTCTGACTATGAATGATCTATCACTGTGCTCTGCCTTAAAAAGTAAGAAAAATGCTCGACAGGAAAAACCTGCGTAAATCAATTTGATAAAGGTCATCTTGTCAGCATCTAGAAAACCACAGCAACTACTTGTTCAAAAACATGAACACTCAAGAGACATTTGGATGTACATTTATGCGATTTACTAGATGTTTTTTTAAAATTGCATTGAAAGTGTTTTCCCAAAGCTAAACCTCCTGCACTAGACGCTCATCGGATGAATTATGTTGCTGTTTACGTATTCCACACAGTCAGCAAAACCGTGGCCATAAAACCTGGTCCCTCTCCTCTGCACCGCATGCTAACTCCATGTTTCTTTAAGCTCTTCTCGGTCCAGAACACTGAACACTGTTATGTCCTTGTTGAGGCAGTGGAGGGCTTACGAAAAAAATCAGAAAACATGTCAACGCCACCTCAACAGATGCCTCGACTGATGGCAAAAAGACACTTTGCATAGGCGTCACATCGATTCAAAAGACTTGAATAGATGCGTAGGCTATTTTGTGATGAGTTTAATTGCACTGCTGGCTATGTACAGTATGTGTCCATATAGTTGAGACTGAGAGCTTGATGAAAAAGAGAGAAAAATATCATTTATTTTCTACATCGCTGCAGTGTTTCCTGGCTCAAGGACGTAATGTGTAAGCGGCTGAATCATAGTATGCCCACGCGGATCACATCACCCAGGTACAAGCTGAAAGACACCGGCCTTGGAAGAAGTCAGCGCTTTTGTTGTACAGTAACGGAAGAAGTGGCGTCAAATGGAGGCATAGAAATGAAAACAAGACAAAAAATAACAGGAAACTTTGGTCATATTCACAGTTTGTATGAAACTTGACATGATTTATTGTACTGGTGCATTGCGTAACTTCTCTTGTATTGAGTGTGCCACCTGCTTGTCTCCATGGTGATGTAACAGCTTTGCCTGGAAGGTTCCACAGTATTACATTAAAGAAGAAAAACTAGCATTTATTTGATTACAGCTGTTTTAATAGATCAAAAATACCTAAAAACACATCCTAACTCTTTACTGTGGAACATTTTTGGCAAAGCAATAACATTTCTATGGAAACAAGCAGGTCCAACCACCAGAAAAGTTAAGTCCTAATGTTTTAGTGGTAAAGACTTGACTGTTCTGTTCCATCTGTTTCATTACTGACCCCTTCTGGCAGGAGATTATATTTGTGGTCCTGTCTTCTAACTATTTAAAAAAAAATTTATTCATATACAGTAAAATACTATGGCAGTGGTTAATATGTTTCCAAAGTTCTCCTGCAGTGGTACCAGTTATATAGAGTGCAGTTATATGTCATGTCCTGTTGATTGTTGTGCTTTCCCTGTGTCCTCTTGTAGTGCTGGACTGCCCTGCTATGACCCTGCAGAGCTCCCGTAGCTTGGACGCGTTGTCGGACCTGAAGCTTCAGCGTCTGGAGGCGGAGCTTGAAGGGGCGCGGCACGAGGCTCAGGGGGCGTGTCAGCGGGAGGAGGAGCTAAAAGCGGAGTGTGAGAGACTGAAGGAGGACATCAGACAAATGCAGAACGACCAGTGCGAAAGGGTCAGTGCTGTATTTTACAAAACATTTGCAAGTTTGTAAAAGGTGGAAACTGTAGGGTTCGAATGTTTGTTCCATAAAGAGACACAATATTTTGGTATTTACAGAGGACATTCAATTGGTAATTGCTTTATTTAGGTGTTGGTATTTTTTTAAAGACATAAAAGGAAAAGAAAAAAGTGAAAAAAGGACCAAACTAAGTGCACATCAGGACTAAAATCGGCTGAATTTAGGACCTGTCATGATCAGACATTATTGAAAGCAGTGTGGAGTCTGACTCAATCCGTAAGAAAAATATAGGCCTATTTTAGCGGGATGGATATTATAAAACACTGACTATTGGCACATGTTGTGACTTTTTATTTGCAAGTATTTTATTAGAAGGCTCTTGTCAAATCAATAAATAAATGAAGATGGACAGTGACATGACTGAAGTTTTGTCTAGCGACGTTCAGCCATTATCGTGTAATTACCAAGCGACCTTTCTGAGGGCGGATTTGCAAGTGCACTTTTTCTAAATCAATTCTGTCTGAAACTTTAATAGTCTTGCAGGTCTATTGCAAATTAATGAGATATTATTGTCCCGAAATTTCTACCATTAAGATAGCGTCAAGCGTATAATGAGTTCTCAATCATTATTAAATAAGCCTTTAATAAAAACTAGGATAGAGATTTATCACGTGTGTAGCAGAACATTTTAAAATAGTAAAAACGATGCTGCATTATTAAGTATTGAGGCTTTGAATTTACACAAACCAATCTTAGTAAAACATAGGGCTGGGCGAGATGGCAAAAAAGAGAGAGAGAGTAAAAGTATCACTAAAAGTACTACAGTACACATTTAATACATTTATTTTAAGATTAAAAAGTAATTCACACAGATCTTTAGAACTGTTAATAGATTTAACTGTGAAATGTGAAATTAGGTAAATAGATAAATAGATAAAGAATTGTCCTGTTTATTAGTCATCAGGGAAATTTTCTTGGTCATCTATAAAGCTTAATTTTGTTTGCTCACAGCCAGGACTTGGAACCCAAAAAATGTAGGCAAGATGTCAACATAAATGTGCTTAAAATAAACAATTTCAGCCATTTCAGCAAGTTCCAAAAGCACAAAAAATACTTGCACTTTTTAATTCAGTTCAAAAATGTAGTGCAGTCGAAAGTGCAGAGACTTGCTCTCAAACGTAGTGAAGTAAATGTAAAAAGTATCCACTGTAAAATTTTGCTCTCTGTTACTTTCCACCAGTGTTGATATGTGTAGATTTTTCCCATGTGTGTTGATACTGTGCGCTTATTTAACACAACACAGCTCCATGACGGACAGTTTACCAGCACCACAGGGACAGTGTTAAACGGAGCTGTCCTTATTGGGAAATGTGCCTCTAACCTTGTCAGTTTAGCGTTGGCACTGAGCTGGAATGGAAACTGCAGGCCCCAATTCACCGATGTTAAGTATTAACACGGGGCTAATGCATTTGTGATTGCATCTTGAAAAGGTCAAGGCAATCATTTAAAACAGTATGTTAATGTATAGGTGTTGCTTGCAATTAAACAGCGTCACTCGGTAGAAAAACACACATTCGTGACTATTGACCCATAAACAATCTATGCCCATCAAGCTTCTCTCTAAACACGTTCTCTCAATAGGCTTCAGCTGTCAAATTGTGTCCAATATTTCCTACCTGCCCCTGCATACTAATCTAATTTCACGCTCTACTTTAGCAGGAAATGACTTCGTCGTGCAAGCAGTGCGATGTGGAGTGGATAAAGAAGGTGGGAGACGAACAGTAAGTACCGGTGCATTGTGGGTTGGTGGGAGGAGGGGGTGAGGGGGCGGGGGTTCAAAGTGCAATTGAATAAGAGAAGATGGAGACAGGATCATAGGAGTGCGGAGATGGAGAACGGGGTTGTCAGAAGTGATCTCAAAGGAGACGAGGAGATGTGCTTCAAAGTGGGGGCTGAGGTATCCACGTGGACAGAGAAATACCTGAAGTCAACTGTAGGGGTCCACTGAGCACTAAGCAGTATGGAAGACTACCAAATACATCTTTAAGAGGAACAACATTCAGTTCCATATGGAAAATTGTATTTAATTCAAGCTGTTGGATCATACAATTTAGGTTTTAGCATCAATAATAATACATTGTTGTGTTTTGAGATGATTCTGGGGGTGTTGTGCCACTTATGTCACTGTGTACATTTGTAGGCTAGAACTTCTTTAAAGGGGGTGTATGATGCAAAGTCAACTCTTAACCATGGAACAATAGTTTTTCCTCATCATTGATTTACTCAAAGTTGTATTTTGATTGATTCTTGCATGTTTGAATAATCCTGTATTGTCCTGCAACTAAGGCTCGAGTGCCCAGAAAAGTCCTGTTTTCTCCTACCTCCTATCTCCGCCCACATCCTTGTACTTAGTTGCAGTTATCTGAAAAATTGGGACTCAGAGTGATACATTTTGGGTTCTTAAATGTCATGTAGCCACTTATTAAAAACATGCAAATGAAAATCCTGCACTTGTTTCAGTGAAATGTCTTAATGAAGGGGCAGGGCTAATCAGTTCTGTAGTTTTGAACAGAAAGTCAATGGATCAATTTCTATTACTAATGTAACAGTACTAATGTTGTGGTTTACAGTGACAAAATGTAAAACGATGATCATTTTATGTTATAGTTCAATGCCAAGCACCTGAAAACTGTATAATATGTTTCCATTAGAGAAAAAACTAAAACAAACAGCTTTAAAAGTCTTTGAATTGACAATTCCCCCTGACTCAGGCGAAGTGACTCTTGCCAACAGTAGGTGGCAGTGTAAGCACAATGTGAACTGCCTTACTGTCCAGCACAGACTTCAGTATTTTTGTAAACTCTCTTTTTTGTTCAGATAGGATAACATTGATTTAACATGCAGTATTTGTTATTTTTCAAATGGAAAAGTCAAAAAACAAAAAAGACATAATAAATGAATAGATAAAAATGTAACATACATAACTACACATTTATAGGCAAAAAAACATCAAATTAGAGTTTAAATGAAAATTTAGAACAAATTATAATATATAATTATTTGAAACTGCAGAAATGACTTTGGTTATGAGAACATGATTCATGACATTTCAAATCAGAGACGATCTGACCCTATGACAAAACAAGCATTAGTGAGTCGTTCAAGCTACTTTCTTTATTATTTTTACGAATTGCAGTGGGGTTATGTATGAAACTGTAATCAGAACAAAGGAATTAGGTGCTTTTGCGTTGTAGAGTGTACCGCGGCGTGTTCCCTCCTACTCAGTGAAACCCCACAAATGTTTCAATGGGTACAAAGTGAAACTAAAACTCCAGACACTGACACACAGCGGTAGATGCCCACTGCTTTTTCCAAACCTCGATCACCTCTTTGTTTTAGTCATCAATATCAATGACACCTGCCACACAAACCTACAGTTCTATCTTTCATTTGACAGAGCTTTTTCTTGTAATTGTCCCATTTATTGTAAACTGCAAGTGCTGTTTTTAAAAGGGGGTTTCAAATGTATGGATAACAATGCAATTATTCATTTCTGCTCGTGCAAAGGAAAAGTTATCATTACAGAAACAGCCTAAAATGTGAAGAAAAAAGCTTTATAGTTTGATGGTAATTGTTTTTGTAAATGCACAAGCTAATACATTTTGCTAATATGATTACTTTCAGTTGTAAATAAAATAAATATTTATGTCTGGAGTGATTTTAAACTTTTCTTTGTTTTGTTATTCCCATCAGAATTGAGGAATCAGTTTTATCAGTTATTTAATTAGTCAACAATTGTGCAAAAGAGCCTGAAAATTTTATATTTTGATTTTTGTCAATAATATTTGTTTTCAAATTTGTACATTATATTAGCAGCATTAAGTGTTTTGTACAGGAATCCACAAACTTTATTCCCTGTCAGTCAATATACAATAGCAGCCAGTGACCTGTTATTACTACTTTTTTCTTTACAGTCAAAGTAAAATCTCCCGTAGACCACAAGCACCACAGTTTTGAAAAGGGGAAGCGGCATTGCTCTGCCTCTGACTCACCTCCTACACTTTTAGAAAAGAGACCGGTTTACAATAAATTGGCACTTTACTTAATCGATCAGAAATACTTCTTGAGATTATCAATTGCTGCTATCACTATTCATACATAATTCAAAGAAAGCATGAACCATAAGACCACTACAGCTTTGAGGATATGACGATATCATGGACAAGCTACATTACATTTGTTGTTTGTCATAGTACAGTGTGTCTCGCATGAGCAGTGTTTAACACCTCTGTGCATTTCCCTAAAAGGAAGTAATCTTCGGACTGCAAAGTGTGAAAAACCCTTTAGAGATGTGTTGGTCTTAGCAGTTGTTTTGTGCAGGTTACTGAGGTTAAGCTATAAAACGATCTTGCACAAAACAGCAATAAATAATAGGAACATGATGCATTAGTTAGCTATCCAAGCTCGTGTTCAATTCAGGAGTGGACTCACACTTTTTAGACTCTTTTAAATAGTTAACAGACAAAAATGAATAGTGACGATATTATGTCAATCCAACAGAAATGTGTGAAAACATGCCTTTAAAGTTATTAGTTAAGGTTTAAAAATCACAAAAGTGCAAAATAGTTCACCGTATACACTTATTTGAAAAGTGACTTACTGAAGTCACTTCAGCTGCTAGTTATTTATTTATTATGTCCATACACTGTTTAAACATGGTCATAGCCACTTACTGTACATATGTTTTCTATCTTATCTTTATTTTTTGCCCTATCACAATGTGCAAGATTTAAGTTTATCTTTAAAGTTATTTATGTTGTGTTTTCTTATTGCATGTTCTATTTTCCTACTGTTCTTGTGCATTACAACACTGGAATTTCCCCGCTTTGGGACAAATAAAATACCTTCAAAACAACAGTCATCATATTATCCAAATGTCCATGTATTGCCCACAGGTAATAAAAAGTTATCACTGTTATTAGTATTTGACAGAACAGCTTTACTTCATCAGAAAAAACACGCCTTTGTATTTTGAGCAGCGTCGACTCTCCACAGATCTGACCTGTCTCTCGGCCTGGTGGTGTCATGCTTGTCTCCATGAAGATATTTAAGTTTAATGCCATACTTTGGAACATTCCACCCAGTCAGCCATGGAGACAAGCAGGTGACGAAACCTTCACCAGACATAATAACAAGACTCCAATTGTGGATCTCAGCTTTACCGTTAAAAAGAAGCTCTAAAACATTTCTCGTCACTTTGGTAATATAGACAAACATATGCTACACCCACATTCGTAAGTAAAATATTACTGTTGCTTCTCCGGGGCGCCATAAATTCAATTTATCACTTCAGGGCAGATTTACGCGGCAGTTAGCTTCTGCTGTTCAACATGAAAATGACAAAGTTACAAATTTGCATGTTGGGCTTCAGAAAATGAAATGAAGAGGGATGTTACATAAAGTGGGAGAGGCAGACGGGGGGCTGTGAGTCAGACTGCTGGAAATCCTGGTGGGCACAACAGTCAAGACAAGACTTTAACAATTCACAAGAAATATCACTCTGATTTGCTCAGATTTTTAGCTCTGAATATTTGTTCGTATAAAAAGAGAGATTACACACACACACCAACATACACACACACACTTACACACACACATATACACACCAACATACACACACGAGGAAAGTATTGTCTTCCAAAATGTCATATTAAAAGGTCCCGTATTCTGCAAAAAATACTTCAAACTTTTCAGCCCTAATATTGTTTTACATCTGTTGCTAAAAATAGTTTTGTTTTGTTTTTCCCCCAACTTTGTTTATTGAACATTTTAGCTCTAACAGCCAGAGTGCATTTGATAATGTATTACAGTGAAGACAGTTTTATAAAGGACACAGCTGAATGTTGCCCACCTCTCCCCAGAAAAGGATGGAAAGACAGAGAAAAAAACAGAGTGAAGAGAAAATATAAATAGGTCCACGTGTGGGAGTTCAATTATTAGAGCTCGGTTTTCCACTCATTTATTCACCCCCTACATTCACATTGATAAAAAAATCTTTAGCAATAACTGTTCTAAGCCTAATTTTAATTGGTGTTTTCCTCTGCTGCAAAATGAGCATGTAAAACCTATTTTAGATGTGTTGTTTTCACACTTACCGTGGTTTGATTGCTCTTACAGTTTCAAATAGATGTAAAATACAAATGCTGAGGTGTAAAAAAGTAAGACATTCATGATGTACATTAGAATTTATCATTATGTAGGAGAGAGAGGAAGGGTCTGAGATAAGCCTTCAAATGTAAAAAATGAATATAGTAAACAGAGCAGTAGTATTTAAATTATTTCAATCAATCACAAATAACTTTAAAAGACCTTTAAATGCATGCCTTTGTTAATCATCTGTACTTACATCACTAGCTCTGCCAACCCATGCCATTATAACAAGGTGTTTTCAAATGATCTACTGCATTTTACAGTGGAATACGCACGTGACTAAAAATGCACAGATAGTGAGAAAATCCCTGCAACGTATTTGGTGCTGGAGGCAAGAGTTATGTGTTTTGAAACTGCCTGAGTAACAGACGTCGTATATTTCCAGTGAAAACTCAGGGATTAAGAAGAAATGTTGTTTGCCATTTTTTATCTGCCACCATCAACTACTAGAGAAAAGTTTCAGGATCAAATTGGTTATCGAACCGCTCTGACGATTTTCAAATTGGCCATTACAGGTACGCACTTTACGTATTCAGTGTGGATGTTTGATTAAAATGCCAACTATTTAGAGGATATCAAGATTACATTTTAAGGCTTCACATTATCTTTTGTCTTTAATTAATTTTCTAATCTAGGTATGAAATGAGTCTATTTCAGGCAGGGAGCGGGCGGTTTATGGAAAATTGGTTAGACATTTGAGATAAGCTTATCAGATCTGAGGCTGCAGGCAGTGACTGTATGACTTCCTATTTTCTGCATTTCCTTGTGTTTCTCAGCATTTTTGCATTCGGCTCTTAACCGCATACGCTACATATCAGCAAGCCCATCTTAGTTTATCAATGTTTATACAAGTGCAGCTTCTCCATACTGTAGTTCCGCAACTTAATTATATTACTGCAGAAAATATATGTTTTATGTACATTAAAGTCGTGATTTAACTGCGGTATCAAAACCCCGAACAGTACAATGACTATCTAAAGATCAACAACTAAGTAATAAATCCTACTGGACTAATCTTAATGCTCCGTGGCCTGCAGATAAGTAATCTGTGAAATATATATCAACATTTTAAAGCATTGTCCTCATTGACCGTTGACAACAGGCTGAGCAAATCATTATTAATCACAAATAGTTAGAAGTGCAAACAGATCTTGGATTTGATGCAATAAAATAAGAATATGCAAACGGTATGAAGAATGTAATTGATAGCTGCTGGCATATAAAGAATATGAATAAAGAATAAAGAATATGACTAGATTGTAAATGTTGCTAGGACAATTATTATTACAGTATTATTACTCGTTCTGGGGAATGTGATTTTCTTCCTACTCCCTTTCAAACATATGTAATTTATTTTATTCACTTTAAAAATATAGTTATTACTGATAAGTCTAAGTAACTGCATTTATCTATGTTCGAAATAATTAAATAATGGGAGGTTAGTAGGTTTGTTGCTGACAAATTACACTGCTTGCTACATCAAGCCGCTTAAAATGTTTTTCATCAATTTTGGACATACCTGCATTCCTAATTATCAATTATTTGTCGTTTATTATTTATGTCCACAGAAATCCCTAGCGTTTCTACAAAAGACTGGGCTCAACACAATTAGAGACTCACTGGATTATAGCCTTTTCTGGCTGTAGCGTCACTACATTAATAGCATCCGTTCTAGAGTTAATGACTTGAGACAAAAAAAGTCAACCGTTGCCATGGTCGCGACACACACAAGCCTCATATAAAGAAAAAAACATTTGTTGTTTATGCCCCTTTAAAAATAGACTTGCTCTGTCAGTCGAGCCCCTGAGAGCAGACCAGACACATCTTGCCTGAAATGGTGTGATTTTATAAACGGCAATTATGCAGCGTGACTGTGACGACGCTAAAAATACTGTCAGAATATGGGCTCCTCAATTAGAAAGGCGGCGATGAGGAGTTGATGCTCGCACAACCCGAGTCATTCAGCAGATGAGATAATTGATGATTGATGATGAAGGGTTAAATGACATGTTTGGAAGATATTATATGCATCGATCAGATTTGGTAGAAGATCAAGACACTTATTCAAAAGGAAAAAAAGAAAATATATGAAACACACAGAAATTGGTATTAATTCTTAAACTTATGTTGATCTCAATTCAGATTTTTGAAGGTACTAGTAGAATCAGAATCAGAATCAGAAAGCGGTTTATTGCCATTGTCAGTGAAATTCACAAACGTAGGAACTTGCTTCGGCGTAGGTGCAACATAAAGCAATGGATAAAATATAAAAATATATAAAAACTCATGCATAAAATTAAGAATAAAATAGACTAAGATAGACTGAGACTATATACAGAATGTACAGTTGGCAGACAGTGCAATGTGCAAATGTGGTAGTGCAAATAGATTGCACATAGTAAAGTGGGACACTACAAATATGTTCATGTTTTGTTGTGGAAACACTAAAAAACATTAACGCTGCTAATGTTACACGTTGTCAAAGGCAATTTTCATCTAATTTTCGTATTTTGCACACGTCATTGATTAGTATAAGAAAATTTTAAGTAAAAGAAATGCATGGAAAAGGATCAAGCTTGACTGCCCCACTGCATGTTCACTCTAAATATGGTCCCTTATTCAGCTGTTACAGACAGGAAGTACATAACAACAACAGAAAAGCACTTCTTGTATATAGCAACAAAAATTTGAATGTTAATTATAATTTTGGATCAGAAATACTACATCATAGAGCAACATTGTACAAGCAACTTACTTTCTCTCTGCTGTTCTTAGGGTCAACCTGGCACTGGCCTACACAGAGCTCACCGAGGAACTGAGTCGTCTGCAAGCTTTGAGCGCCAAACAGACGGAGATCCTGAGGAAGGCCTCGCAGGAGCAGGCCAGTCCAGGTCTGTACGTCCTGCAACTGCAGATGTCGACACACACTTTGCTTTAAAGGAAATGCACCATGGCAGAGAAGCAATGTGTTATTTTATATATCTGCAAAACTAGCAACGATCTGCCACCTATGCAACACTAATTTTCTTTATATCCGGTTTGAGTTTCAGTCACCACTCAAACTGAAAAGTGCGAAATATTGATCAAAGATTATTTGGCGATGGGTCATACCAGTGATTTTTGTTTCCATTCAATATCAGCTAATATGGCAAGTTTCAACCAATCAGTCTGATGCCAATACCAAGTCTTTAAAAGTGACTAAACATTTTTTATTGATATATATGTGCAGGCAAATTAAAATAGAAACAATACATTTCATTAGCTGAATGAAACTGAACACAAATTTTGAATACATTTTAAGCCTTATTTACTGTGAAATGATATATGTTTGATTCTGAAAGCACTCTATAAGCATACGATTATAGAATATATCAGGGCATGAAAGAAGGTACAAAACAGACATGTGGCATGCATGTAGCACAAATATGTCCACCCAAAAACCACAAAAAGTCCTCAACTGAAGGAAATGGTCTGTATTGTGCAACCTTGCTTTACGACTGTGACGTTTGCTTGTAGTTTGAAGTGTTTCTGCCCTTGATTTACCTTTCAGGTGGAACAGAGGCCTCTAAATATAATTGTCCTACAAAGTGAACCAGCTTTAGTTCTGACCCTTATTCTGTCCCTAACCCTGTTCTCTGTTGATCCTCAGTCCAGCGTCACTCTCCCATCCAGCGGCACTCCCCAGTGTCCCAGCGACACTCCCCCATCTCTCAGAGGCACTCTCCGGCCCCTCTGCCCCCTCACTCCCCTTTACAACAGAGACGCTCGCCCGTCCTGCAGCGCCTGTCCCCAGACATGCACCGCCGCTCCCCCCTGCTGGACATCAGCGACCACGGCCCCGCCTCCTACTCCTGCCGCCCCGCCTCCCAGCACCTCCGGGCCAGTTTCCAAGGGCGACGCAGCTATTCTGAGGTCACTGACCCCTCTGCATACCACTGCCCCCCAAGGTTCTCTTTAGACCCAGTGTCCACGCTGCCCAAGCCGCGCCCATACATTGAGAGTTACCCCAAACAGCCGTCTTTGGGCTCTGCTCATGGACATCAGCTGCGGAGCCCTACATCCCCCATCCAGAACCCCCTCTCGGACGGGCCGTTGGGGGAGACCTCACTTCGTCACTCCAGAGAGATGCCCTTCCCGCTCTCGGAGGTGGCACACTTACATTTTGAGCCTCCGCCCCCATCCACGCCCGCCCCCCAGCCTCCACAGTCATCCGAGGACGAGGAGGAGTGGACTCAGCCCATCAGCCCGCCGCGTACACTGGGGGTGCTCAGTCCCACTGTGGGCCCCGGGTCCATGAGGGGTCCAGCCTCCTGCACGGCCTTCCCCATCCCCCAGAGGCCCAACACCCTCAGCTGCCACCCCCAGGGCTACATGTCTGCTGAGCACGCACAGTCATGGCCCTCCATCAATGTGAGTGCCACTCTTCACCAGCGACAGGGTCGACAGTTGTGACTGACCTTTAGACAAGTCAGGTTAATAAAATAACCATAGCTTGGCACTAACTTTTTGTTCACTGGCCACTGTGGCTAGAACTGGTCCATACCACATTGCTGGTGAAATATTGCAATATGGAAATTATATGAATTTTGGAATATTGCAGCTAATTGTCTTCTCAGTTGCGAGGGAAGGCGGACAGAGATCATGGCTAACTGCTGCAGCTGAAGCCTAGAGTGACTTAAACTTTAAGTGTGGAGGCTCTGCAGAGGCTAAATACTGATAATAATAATAATAATAATAATAATAATAATAATAATAATAATAATAATAATAATAATAATAATAATAATAATAATAATAATAATAACAATAATAATTACTACTACTACTATTAATAATAATAATTTAAATAATGAACGAGCTAAGACATGAGGAGTGGAGGCAGAACTATAGGCTAGCTATACATTAAATAGCCAGAAACAAGTAAAATATTATAAAAGCATCTATTAACCCTATATTATGGTAAAGTTTGTATTTTATAATATGATAACAATTTTAAGCCATATCGTCCTGCCCTAAGGGCTATTAATTTTCAAAAGCTACTCAAATATAACTAAAAATAAGGCTTACATTATGGAATAAGTCAAAGTTGGGAGGCATAAAAATGCATAGATTTAAAAGTCCAAAGTGGCTAGTGGAACAGAATGTGTTATACCCCAAATTTAGCAGAACCTGGCTAGTTGTTTTTTAGTTCATGTTAATCTAAAATAACACATGTATGTTAAGTGATAATAAGATCAAGAACAGACTAAAGGACTTGAAAAGCACTCGCTAAATTTAGGAGTTTCACAGGCGCAGAATCAGCGTTTTGAAGTGCTTAGCCAGAATCACTGTTTTCCTAATTACGGTCCACAAATGAACAGAAGTTGTCTCTTGAATTAATCAGGTGTATTTAGAGCAAAGTTATTGTAAAAGTGTGAAGTGGGAACTCTCCACTGCAGCCGCCCACTGAATGAGTAATAGTACAATCACTACAACCGCGCGGTGTTTGTGAATACGTGGCTCTATTCACTGTACTTTGTGTCTTGTGTTTTCAGTTGTGGATGGAGACCGAGGAGAGCGACATGCGGAGCTGCCCCCTGTGTCAGCTCATCTTCCCCGTGGGTTACCCGGACGATGCGCTCATCAAGCACATCGACTCCCACCTGGAGAACAGCAAGATCTGATCACCATGGCAACGCAAACACGCACCTTTCCTACACATGAAATGAGAGGGGGAAATACACTGAAAGGTCACTGGAAAAGCCCTACGGGACGACAGAGATGAGCCGTGGTTTAAAGGAGGAAATACGGTACCGGGATGTTTCTATTTGCCTGAGAAAAAGTGGACTTAAATTTGCTCTAGAGGTCTCTTTGCACGTATGCTATGGTCAGCGCTGCTGTTTTGAGTGTTGTTGTGTGGTTACAGGCGGTTTCAGGTATAGTCTTACTGCTTCAAAGTGTTTGTTTTGGCTGAGGTTTGTATTTTTAAAAAAATGACGGGCTCTGTAGTGTACACTGTAATAAAATCAAATAAAATACAGGGTTAAAATACTGGGAGTTATGGTTGCCAAGATTTTACTGTGAAAATACACAATGACAATAAACTTATTGCAAGTCTATAAGCCAGACATTTTTTATAGTTGCAATTTCGTGTTTTTAGTAGGCCGATGGTAAATTTCAGATTGAGTAATCCCAAAATGGGTGTGATGGCTATTTTATATCTACACTGTTTATCAATTATGCATTTTACATTCAGTAGCCTATTTTACAGAAATGCTCTGATAACCTTTCCTGCCAGTATTTTGCTGTATGTTTATAGATTTTGTTTTTACAGTGTATGACAAAATGACTGGTATTTAAATGATCAGGGAGAACAGAAGTATCACGACTTAGCTTTAACGCAGCTACAGTTTTCTATGTTTCATTTTTAGTACATTTAGCAGAAGAGCCAGTGCAGTAAGTGCCAAGGACAGTGAACTGGTTTTCAGCTTTGAGTTATAATTTTGTAACAGGCAAAAACATTTTTAAATGGATTATATGTTTGGAGATGACAACAGGTACATCAACACCAAATTTAAGTATCGCTTCAATCTCCCATCACACAATCAATGGTAATTCTCAAGTATGGTTTTCAAAATGCTCTTTGAACATCCATATACAAGACTGTTATTACCACATTGTTTATTGCATATATTTCAGAATGTTTAACTATTATAGTTTAAAAATATATAGTCCCTTTAAAATGATCCAATTGAGAAAAGTGTTGTAAAAGTTGCCAGTTCACTTCAAATGAAAAAAGCTTGTAACGACAGCATTTAACATTCCTCTGGTCAATAGATACACAGCAGCAGTAACAGTTATGTGAAAGTGAATGCCAGTCTGAACAGCCCTGCAGGAAAGGGCTCAGATACTCTATTAAAGTAGGTGGACCTTTTTAGCCAGATATACCTTTATGCTTGCGGCCTGTTGAAAAGTATCTTAGCACTTTACGTTAGCATAGCCTATACAATGTTTTCTGTTCTTCTTGTAAAATATTGATTTATATTGTTTAGCTGTAATTTTTGGAGGCAAAAAAATATGAAGATATATTTTTGCAAGAGATGACGCACACGTTTCACACCAGAGATGCTCGTTGTACATAGAGAAGGTCTGAACCACCATGGCACATCGAGGGACTTTACTGTACAAAGACTAGAACTGGGATTTCGCTTGGTCTTCCTAAACATTTGCCCTTCGACCAGTTTGATGTCAAGACTGCCCAGACCGCCCAACAAAAAAGAAAAGGAAAAAAAAAGAAAAAATTACACCCACAACTACTTAGTTTGTTTACACAGTTCTTTCCAGGCTTGAAGTTATGACCACCCGCCCAATAAGAAAGCAAATGAAAAAGTGATACATTATTATACTTTTTATGTGTTTTTGGCACCCAAATCTTGATTTATAGGAAAACCAAAATCAAATAACTTTCTTTCTCTGGATCTCAGGACCATACAACCCCACGAGCCAATTTCAGTCCCACAAAATTTTTCTTTTTCTTTATTTTAACACATCAATTTGACGGAATATTAAATGTGCACTATGTAACTGCTAGACCTGTCACAATAGTAGTCATAATAGTACTATATCGACTTAAGGCAAGGCAGGCAAGTTTATTTGTAGAGCACAATTCGTACACAAGGCAGTTCAAAGTGCTTTACATAACAGGAACTGCTTTAAAATCACACAACACATAAAACAAACAGAATCATCAAAAAAAAACTTTAAAAGAGAAGAGTGCAGATAGTTATTGCAGAACTGTTATTAGCCTGGATTTGAACATTGTCAGAGTGGAGGCCTGTCTCACATCTTCAGGAAGATTGTTCCAGATTTTAGCTGCATAAAACTGAAACGCTGATTCCCCATGTTTAGTCCTGACACTGGCACCAGCAGGAGGCCCGTCCCTGAGGTCCTCAGAGCCCAAGATGGTTTATATGGCAACAACAATAAATAACAGCTGGATTTTTTGGAACTCAATATTTATTGTGTGTAGATTTTTATGCACAAGTGGGGAATCTTTTGTTATTTTTTGTACTGTGGCAAGATTTGAGTATTAAAGGTTGAATGAGTAATTCCACGACTCATTATCGACACTAAATAAGTGCTAAGTGGTTATATCTGCCATTCATTTATTGCAGCTCCTGTAGCGTTATATTCTACATTTCGATTTAGATATTTGTGTCAATGGTATGAATTTGTTTCAATATTATCGTGAAAATTTAAAAGCAATATAGGCCTATCGCACTTCTAAATTTGTCATTGTGACAGGCCTAGTAACTACTCATCTCAATGGAGTTATTACTTTGCTGATAATGTTCTACAATACGGCACTGATGTATCTTGCATTAATTCATTTTCAGGTGTTTTTATATCATACCTTGACAAACATTCATTTTTACAGAGAGCAGTGTCGCCTGTGATTTGACCTGGCGCTGTCACATGCTCGTCTATATGGAGATACATTTATTTATTTTTTGTCGTACTGTTGAACATTTCACAGACAAAGTAATGACATCTCCTTGGAGACAAGCATGTGCGGGACCAAACCACCAGAAAAGTTACATAGTGCTCCTTTAACTTACTGCCAATGCCACCTATAATATGTGGCATTTATTGCAGTGACTTGTGAGTGGTCATAATAATATGCCTGGTTGTATTGTTCGCAATGTTAGTTCTGCAGGGTATAAAAATACTTCTATAATTTTACTGTATATTGTTTCATACATGGGTTCATTTTTTACCACAAACTCTCGTAGGACCTCTTTTTGAACAGTTACAGTGATGTCAGCGACTCTCAGGCTTTCAGTTTAAATGTTTTTAAAGAGGAAGCGGGGGGCGTCCAAAACACATCCAGTTTATCGACCGGGTTTATGGAGGTCCACCAAAAGAAGTCAAAGAGGTTTTTACTGACTCACAGTTCTTTCATGTATTTTTGTGATCTCTTGTATGATATAAGCTGTGTACAGATGTTTGCAAGTGTGTGCGGCTAATGCTAAATGTATTTTATCCAACTTCAAATTGGAGTGACTGTAAATTAATAAATAAATCTTAGCATCCCTACCGCATATAACTAAAACCAATTTTTTAGCAGTAGTGTGTCCTCTGCTGATATCTCTTTTAAGTCGCCCCAGAAGGAAAAAGTCTGGCAATTCAAACCAGACTTGTTACAGTATCACAGTAAATATGAATTAATCAAAACGTTTGTTTGGAGAAATATTTTATTGGCTTTTTTCCCCTTTAGATAAAATTTTAAAAGAAGGGTTGTGCTGCAAATGTTGTAACATTTTATCACACCAAATCTGACCTTATAGTACTTTATTTTAAAAATAACAATAAATAATATATATATATATATGGATTTATTATACTTTATAAAATATATGTGTGGAACTATAAAACAACTGTCACATCTGAATATTGTGTCATCAAAAAAGTATAATTTTCAAATGTCAGTTTATTGCAGCAGTCAAATTGAAACATAAATCTTCTTGACTTAAATTTAGTATGAGATTTTGTAAACAGTGAAATATATATGGCATTGGTACACAATAACACAATTAAAAATGGTGGTATTTTGGCTTTATCCCCACTGCAATTATCAAATACATCCTATGTCTCCTCGTCTTAACCAATGCCAAATGTAACACATATGATCAGCACAAAAACCAACAAATAAAAAATGTAGAGGCCACTTGTATAACCACAATAATTGGAATATTAAATAATATTGTAACATTATCACAAATCAAGAAACACAATGTTCAAATATATTTCTCTGCATACTTCTTATGTAATTTCACCCTGCTCAATGTACTTTGGAAACTACCATTGCTTTCCAGAGTACACAAGCAAAATAGAATTTCCTGTATTCTGAATTTACGCATGTTGAAGTGAATGTGGGAAGTCACAGCGCTGTGGTTAATGCAGATGGATGCTTTTGCTTCTGTCACCCCAAGTGACCACACCCGACGCTTCTGCTGAAAATACATGCACACAAACAGAAAAGACGGCTGTTTTGTGCCCAAGCTAATTGCATTTAAAACAAAATATCATCTGTGAATTTGTTTTGGTGTATTTTGTTACTCAGGAGATCCCTCCACTCAAAAATCTAACTTACACCTCTCTCGCAGCTTTGGAATGAAATAAAAAATGAAATTACCAAAAAGTCCAAACCTGAGTCACTTCCCCCACTTTCCTCAGGAGTTAAAATGGCTACCTTTTGACAGAAAACCCACTTTGTACAACTTCATCCAGGAGTATTTCTGTAGTTCAGGGTAAAGTGCACATACTGTCCAGTCTCCAATACCGTACACACACTTAAAAAAAAAAAAAAAAAGGAAATGTATAAAGATGTTTCCCATTTGTCTGTAAATATTTGAATAAAGATATTGGAAATTGCACTGAGCACTTTTCTTTTTTTAAATTTTACTTTCTATTGTCATAAAAATGCCTTTTCTATTTATTGCATACTGCACAAATATTTCAATGCAAGCTTCCTAATTTGAATAGGAAGGTAATAATAAAATTTCTGCCTGCTATCCTTAGTCAGTAAGCCATTATTTTTGGTTTTTATTTCCTTAAGTTTCAGCTGTATGTCACTAACCCCAAACTTATGCACCTCAGGAAAGGCGCACCTCCCATCCGGGCCCTCATACCACAGGTCTGTAGCAGAAGGCAGAGCGTACACTAGAAAAACCACATGCACATAAGTCAATAAGTGATGAAACATTTTCTGCTCATCAAAAACAAATACGGACTGAAAATACCAGCATAATTTGCAAGAAATACACAGAGTTCCAAGAAGGCACATCCTTTCCTTTAAATGGTTCTACAAAGTTGTTTTAAACTGAAGATTGTGAAAACAACACATCTATATGCATTTGCATAAACTTTATCCTAATGTAGACCTATAAGATATTTTTTATTGGTGAAGGTCGACAGCTGGGGAAAGTAGCAAAAGATCTTTCGGCCGTTTGTAAAATAGGCTACTTTTACTTGTAAATTTCATTCTGTAAAGTTTGCCTGATGAAGACCTAGTTGTCGAAACATTGCCCACCTATATATAAAACCTTCTGGCTGACATTTGGGCAAACTGGCCCACATACCAAAGTGAATGACCGGCCTGTTCTGGGCCAAATCCATGTCAAGGAGCCTCAGCCACAGCTATCCCCGATCTCAATCAGGCTGCACCAGATGATATGGCTCATATCTGGCTCGCATATGGTTTACCATATGGCTGTCTTGTGGCTAATCTCTATGAAACTCTTTTGGCTAGTTCTTTGAATGCCATAAACCACCAAATGTACACAAATGTAACCCAAATGATTAATCTGGCTAACATGCCAAAGTGATTATTGAAGGGCATAATCCAGCCCAATGCCTGAGAGTGACAACTGAACCATAGCACACTCTGAGCTGTGCATGAACTGTCACAATTACAAATCTTACACAGCTCAGGTCTGGTTCTCATGTGCCTGTGTGGTTACCTCTGGTAAATGTCCCCTGGTCCTCGTGCTGTTCAACCCAAATACAGCCTGGGCTTATATTGTTTCACTCTTCCGCTCTGCAATTATTTGGACTTATGGTTTGTATTTGTATTTATTTATTATATTCCAATGCACCATTTTCCTCCAGTTTTTACTATATGGCAAATAAGATATGGCCTATATCTGTACTGGAACATCATGTTTCCCCTTGTTCTCTTGTGTTTTTCCTCCCTGTGCCATACATGGCCCAGCTGTTATTTCTGCCACCAGGACCAGGCCAGAAGTCCGTTTCCCTCTAGTTATGAAGCTCTGGCAGGCTGTATATGGACAATGTGCGACTTACTTCAGGTTTTCCATGCCATGTCTTGACCTAATGTGTGAAATAAATTCCACAGTTGTCCCATTGTCCCTGTAACAGTAGGCTAACACTATAGAGACTATAATTGCTCCACACCACAAATAAAGTGTAAAGACATATTATCTTATTTCCCCCTCATCTGCATCTTAAATTTAATTTCCTTTGCATTTTGTTTATTCCTCCTTTCAGTTTCAGGAGTTATTGGTAAAGTCCACTAGATGGCCACATAAACCACAAAACCACAGAGACTCGTTTAACCTATACTTCCTGTTATTTTAACCACGCTTTTACTGCTATTTATAACACTGTACCTACTTCAAGTTGGACTAGACAAAGACAACGGTAACAACATTATTATTGTTATTCTTTTTGCAGAACCATATTTTCAGTATTTTAATGTTTTAGTTTATTTAGATCTGATTGATCCCTAAAGCAGCCAGCAATAACGCACTGTTGGAGCGAGGCCTGGATCAAAGTGAGTACAAGAGACAATACAAATGTCGCAGATTGAAAAGGAAGGTAATAATAAATAAATAAATAAATACATACATACACAAAGCAGTGGCGGACCTAGGAATTTGGGGGCCCGAGGCAAAATGAAGCGCAGCCGAATGGGGTTGGGGGGGGGCATGTTGTAAACAGCTTTAAACAGGGGGTTTGGCGTCCTTTCCCAGAAGAAGATTTAAGAAATCAGATTATATTTCCTCTTTGTTTGTACATTTTAACACATGTTCAAATGATTTAAATGCATTATATTCATTTGTAATTTTATAATGCTACATTTTGTTTACTATTTATCTTTATTTGAGGGCAGAATTAATACATTTGACAATCCCAGACTATTTTGTTGGTCTTTTTCTAGTTTAAAAGTACTCTGCACTACTTTACCATGGTATTAAGAGAAAAGCAGCTGTGTCTACGATTATCGGGAAGGGCATCTTGTTAGGGGTCCTTTCAGGTTGGGGGCCCAAGGCAATTGTGGCCTGTTGCCTAACAATAAGTCCGCCACTGACATAAAGAATATACAAAGAAACGCTATGATCAATTTAGTTCCCTGGCCTGTTCTGTGTTCTGTGATGCCCGCTCACAGCACAGGTCTTTTTCATAATGCAGTTTGGGGCGAGGCGCAGCAAGTGTCGGACGGATGCGCTGAACTGTGTTTGAACCGCTGACCTCTGAAACTCACCCGTATTGATGGCACTAGGCCGCAGCGAGCTCACAGAAGCAGAGCAGAGTGAGCATGGCCCCGGGGACAGGACTCAGGAGGCGGCAGCAGGGGCACCGGGTGAACGGGAGAGGGGCGACAGAGCAGAGAGAGAGCTACAGCGCCTTTAGAGGTGACGTTGTGGGCTGTTACTCCAGAGTCCAGAGACCAGGAATATATCAGTGGTTCCCAATCTGGATACGTTGGTGACTCAAACATCCTTCTATTGTCGGCATTTTGACCAAACAACAGCGAAATCCTTACTTCTTAAGTCTTAAATCAGCCTGATAAAAAGTAGTTTTTGTAGTTTGACTATTTTGGAATTTAGATTTAATTGAAATGACCTATTGTTGCAGCCTACTCTCAATTATTATTACTACTTCTTGATTTACCGAACAATCTTGAAATTCCTAATTAAGACAAGCTAAGACAACGATGTGGGCTAAACATTACATTTTGGAGTGGGTAATATACCAGAAATATCTCAATTTTGTAGACTAGATCACGATTCGATTTTATTCATGATTAATTTAGTATTATATGCCATTAGAGGCAACTAAAGCCAGCTGCAGCTCCTGAGAGATTATACTTCCCTTACCCGTACCTATCCTTATCTGGAGACTCAAAACTAGATGCTTTTCCAAAACTGTACAAAGATCTGTAGATCCTGAACAGAGTATTTAACAGGCAAACAATAACTAGTGGACTTGTGGATGTTATTTATTTGGCTATTCAAAGTGTAGCTTTTAATCTTGTGCTGTACTAACTCTACAGGCCCAACTTAATTGTGATATCCTTTAAAATGTCATTAAAAAATGCAATGTTTTTGATAGAGAAACATTAATTTTGGTCGGCCTAATATTAGTTATAATATTATATGAATAATGCAATGTGGTTAATGATAACACAGTTTTGATTTGACCCACACCCATCGTTGTTTGTCATTTAGTCTTAGAAACGCCGACTCAATTTGTGACCTTTTCCAATGCATCAGGGCAATGTTTAGTTCACAATTACAGGGCATAGAGAAGGAATCTATGCCCTGCCCGTAGACAATCATGTGAGTAAAGACAGATTCAGTCATTTATATATAATCTGTGAAAAAAAATGTTATGAATGATTATATTTTCAGCTTCTGTCGTGGGTCGTTGATAAAGCTTGACACAGTTCCTTCTGAGGTCATTCTTCTACAGACATCAGAGTTGACACAGAGGTGAGCCACCATCTATGTATTAATAATTCACCCAGTTTTCATGTATAATTGTCTGATTTCACATTAGCGCCACACTATCTTATGGGGGCTATAGAAATAAAACATTTAGCTTTATGCAGAGTCTCTGTAGCTATTTAAGTAAGCATGGTCTTGTCCATGGCACATTATTTATTATGAGTGTTGGACAGTAAGCGTGGTAGGATAAGATAAAGCTATCACAGGAGCTGGGATTTACTACCAGCACACCATTCACTTTAATATTTGATCAAGAAATGGCAGCGAGTAGTTCTGCAGACTTACCACACAGTACCAATGAATTCAAGGGTGGATTTTTGAAGAGAGACGGACTCATATCTGAACCCTTCTGTACAATATAACACAGTCTCTTTCAATGTCTGGGACTATCCATGTTCAAGTCTCTAAAGGGGAGCTGAAAACTGAATTTATTTTGGTTCAGACTAAAAATATTGTAAGTACTCAAATAAGGACATGAACCATAGATCTTCCTGTTCAGGTTTAAATGCACATATTTATTGCAACATCATCTTGCTTCTTTATCTTCAATGGTGGAATAGGTATTTCCCCCACAGTAAGTTGTGGAGTTGCATGTTTTTCCTGCGTCAAGATGCGTCTTTTGGGTAGGACATTAGTCGTCTTCTGCTCCTGAACAGTTGCTCCTTAGATCAGTAATTTGCTAAAACTCCTTCATCTTTTTCACCAGTATTCTAGCTTTCTTGAAATGTTTAATTGTTGTTCTTTGGCCCTTTTAGTTGCTTAAAATTGTATTTGAGCTCTAATAAATAAGTCATCAAACGTACATGAGCTAAACCTTGGCTGAGGTGAAGACACACGCGTCTCTCTAGTTTTTACGCACCTTTTCAAATTGGCCCATGTCACATGTGAGGCAAATAGATGGAGGCAGGTGTTTGAGAACCTGCCAAATCAAGCATATGGTGCCTTAAAGTGGAAGTAACAAGTGCGAGAGTGTGGAGGAGCTCAGCAGCCAAACCCACAGTTCAGACAGACTGCACCCAAGCTGTGGTCCCGGTAACACACCGACCAAGGTGTCGCTGCCCGGAGCAACCCACTTGACCTCAGCCGCATTGGACGCTAACGTTTTCCTCCAAAAGTGTTGATCTCGCTTCAACACTTGGAACTTTTTTGTCAGCTACAATATGGAAGCGTCTGGGGAGAGTGACAGTGTATTGGTCTCCAGTCTGCGTCAGAAAAGTAGGAGATGGCCTGTCTGTCTGTGAACAGATCAACCTAAGTGATGCTTGGCCATAATGCCAGGCTGGAGGACTTTTGTCATTAGCCTGAGCCACATGGCAAAGCAGCAGCCTTTTCTCCCCTTACAGGCGGCAGTATCACAGCTCTGATATGTCACCCTTCGCTTGCTTAATGTGTGAAAGCAAGACGTGTTGCGCCTATTAGCACTTCTTGGCAAGGATGGCACGCTGATCCCTGGACCCCGAGGAGCCTGGCAATATGGTGCCGCATGGTGACCGCCCGCCAGCTCCGGTCCCCACTGTCACAACAGATCACACATCCCCCAAACCAGGCCCCTCACTCAGCCACGGCACCGTCACAGAGAGAGAGAGTGACAGCACATCCTCTCACAAAATATGTTGAAATCATATCTTAATTTCATTTCAGTCTGTTTTACCTATTTTCTCTTCATAGAACATACTGCAGTGTCAATAATCTCTAATTTAGCTTTGTTCCATCTGTGTCTCACAGGACAAGAATGCTTTCAGTGAAGCCCTATATTTATTACACTTCCCCTTTTCATGTCAATTTTGTTAATTTAGATGATTCACCTTTTTATAATGCCTCCCCTTGACCCACTTGATGATGTGATTTGAACAGAATTCTTGTATGTTTACAGGCTAAAGTTGAAGTGGCCAGAGTAAGATGGTTTGAGGGCCAAGCTACTTTGTTTACTGTACATCTAAAGCATTGAAACATTGAAAGTATTTTTACTTATGGAATTAATTATAGTTAATTATAGTCAGTTAAACCTTACAGAAAACATGACTATGATGTTAAAGTTTCATAGGAAATATGTCACATACTGGACTGATATGAAAAAGTGTGTGGATCAGGTGTTGAGTGGTCCCTGAGACTTCCACAGCTCTGACTCAGGGGCTTCCACTGAGTAAACCCGAGAAAATCAGGTCAAAAAGACACATCCCTGCCACGTGGTTCCTCCCACAGATACTGATGTGGTCAAGAGATAGCTTATAATCAGACAAAAGTGGCTTATATTGAACTTTAAGTTAGTAAATGTCACATTCTTAAACTTTCCCTGTTGGTGTTTTTGTCATATTATAGCTGTATTCAATAACAAAACACTTTAGTCATAACATCATGATGCTGAAAAGGCCTGACTTAGTTCCTGATGTTGTTGAAGATGTTGTAAAACATGTGTTCCTTTTGCAGCACAGGCTTAAATAGAAATACCATCACGAGTCACAACAACCAGTGCCGTTTCACCCTGAAAACGCCTGCCTTTTTGAACAACAAGCCACACGGACCACCTTTGAAACTTATTTAAAGTATGGACCTATAGTATTTGACAGAAAGGTTATACTGATAAAGGTTTGTTGTGGACAGTTGTAACGAGTCCGAATCTGCCATAAAGGTCTTTAGCGGCAAAGAGAAATACCTGGAGGTTTATTTAATTTTAACTCACTTCTCACCCAAAATGAGCTTACTTCTCACCCAAAATTACTCTAACTGTATTATTTCCTGGGGACTTTTTTCAGTTTGAGTAGCTGCAGCACTGACCAAGTGTGGAGGATTTTTTTTGTTCGTTTGGACAATGTCTATTTACTCTATGTAACAGAACCAAAATGCTGCTTTGAAGTGACAAACTTATGACATGTAGAGGACTATTATACACACATTCTACAGGGACAAACTAAGTAAAAAAAAACAAAAAACATGCCCTTGATTTTTTTAAATAAAGAGACAATCCTAAAAACTGTAATTGTAAGACCACCATTAAAGTAGATCCTTGTTACTTAGTAATAATGTAAAATTTGTTACCAGAGATAGTCTAAATTAACTTATAATTGGTAAATAGTTAAAGTCACACATATTCTCTCTGTTTTATTAAGCTCCACAATCAAATGTCTTTAGTGGTGCATGTTTAAGATATACAGTCACGTCCAGATATATTGGGACATCGACACAATTCTAATATTTTTGGCTCTCTACACCACCATAATGGATTTCAAATGAAACAAATTGTGCTTTGACTACAGACTTCCAGCTTTAATTTGAGGGTATTTCAAAAATCAGGTGAGTGGTTTAAGAATTACAACAGTTTGTACATGTGCTTCCCACTGTTTAAGGGACCAAAAGTAATGAGACAAATGAACATAAATTAAACTTTCACTTTTTTTTTTTTTTTAACCTTTTTGTCAAGAAGGTTTGGGTACTCATCAAGTTAACACAACATATAAATCAGCAATCAGTTGACCAAACCACAAAAACAAGACGACAATAATAATTTAAAAAGAAAACAGTAATGATAATAATTTATAATATATTTATAATAATAATCAGAGAAGGAGAAAAATAATAAATAATAAAAACAAATTAATAATTTAAAAAAGAAAAAAGGGGAAAGTGAGGAGGAATTTCTGTGTGCATATAACTATATATATATATATATATATATATATATATATATATATATATATTTTATATATACCCTCATATACGTATGTGTACACACACTCACGCGCGCATGCGCACACACACACACACACACACACACACACACACACACACACACACATATGCATGTACATATACAAAAAGCTACAATTAATGGTGACAAAAGCAATAACAACAACTAGCAATATTATAATTAAAATAATTGTCTTTCTCCTCATTGTTATCTTTATTGCTATCAACATCATCAACTCTACAGAATTACAACAATTTGTTCCTGTATACTAATGAGGAAGGTTAACTCATAACTATTCAAATAAAAATGATGTTTTTATATTTCATATTAATTTTGTTAGTAAATAGCCTGTTGGGTTTTTCACCTCAGCAACTCAAGATCCCAATTTTGTACTAAAAATAAAGATAACAATAAAACAAAACTATGAAAACATGCAGCATGCAATCCCTGAGGCATAACTGATCTGCCAGTTTATGCCACAACATTCAATCCAGTGTTTGTCATGTTTCACATGGGCAAAAAGTCTCCAAACAGTCCTACACAATTTTTTTTTTTTTTAAATCTTGTGGCCTAAACAGAAGGATGTCCTGTGGTCACTCCTTGATTCAAGGAGTTCAACTCTTTTAAAGAAGTGTAGTTGTCATAAGCCAATCAAAAACTTGTTCAGTGTTCCTTATTTTGTGGGTTATTTTCTCATTAAGTTAATTAAGTTTATATTTACTGCAAATTTCCCTAGTAATATCTTTTCAGGTTTTAATTCTAATTTCTTTGCAAAGATATTTTCTAAAATATTGATAAAAAATGTACATAGTTTGCATTGTTCTCCCCACAGTTCCTCCAACATTGAGAATCCTTTTTATACTTTCAGGAGTTAAGAAGTACTTCATTGTAATTTTCCAGGTAAATTCTCTCCAAAATAAGGAACTGGTGGTTTTCCAATGCGTATCTGTTCCCACTCCTTGTCTCTTATTTGGATAAGCAACTCCTCCTCCCATTTTTTCTTAATATTAACAACATTACAAAATGTTATAGTTTTTAGACATTTTTAGATTTAATATCAGATATTTTAGTAATGAACCTTATCGGGGGGTGTACTTCACTTTTATTCTGTATTTTGTTTTTCAAATAACTTCTTACTTGTAAGTATTTATAAAATTGGTTTCATGGTATATCATACGTTTTCAAATATTTTCGAAAGAGTCCAGCTCTTCATTTTGGAACATTTGGTGGAATCGTATAAGCCTCCTTTCCGGCCAGCTTTCGAAACCCTCATCTATTAGATTTGTTTTGAAATCCGGGTCTCTGGAAATTTCTCTCAAGTAAACAAATTCATTTTTGTTATTTTCAACTCTTTTATGATTTTTCCCATACTCTCATAGTGTTTCTTATACTACTATTATATATAGTAGGTTTTTTTTTTCTTCATCATTTCTGTGTTTTGGGTTTTTAGTATAGCAGATTTTATCAAGTGTATCATATTTATCTCAATTTCTTTTCATATGGGAAAATGGGTTTTGCTTATCCAAATTATAATTGACTTAATTTAGGCAGCTTTAAAATGTTTGTAGATCTGGTAATGCGAGTCTGGCTAAAACAGGTTTCAGTTTCAGATTCTTCATTCATTCGTTTTATTTTTTTTCTCATCCCATATGAATTTTCTAAACAGATTGCCCCACTCTCTAAAATACCTGGGTGGTATATTGCTTGGTAAATTTTGAAACAGGTATAAAAATCGGGGTAAAGTTGTCCTTTTGATGGTTTAGTTTTTTCACATATTGATCAATTCAAAATTTTCCACCTATTGAATTCTATCTTGAACTGGTCTGTTAATTTGGTATAGTTTATGTCAAATCATTTTTCCAAACATTTTGGTCTCCATGCCCCCAAGTATTTTAGATATTCACAATCCCATTTAAAGTTATATTTACTGTTAACTTCCTTCTCCAGTTTGCCAATCATCATAGCTTCTGTTTTATGTGCATTTAGTTTATACCCAGAATGTTTACTATACTGCTGTATTTTCCCCATCAGGTTTTCCAATGATTTTCCAACATTTGTCACTGTTATCATCACATCATCTGTGTAAAGTGCTAATTTCACTTTTTAATACTCAATATCCAATCCTTTGCAGTCAATTACAGCCTGAAGTCTGGCACACATAGACATCAGCAGACACTGGGTTTCATCCCTGGTGATGCTCTGTCAGGCCTCTACTGCAATTGTCTTCAGTTCCTGCTTGTTGTTGGCATTTCCCTTCAGTTTTGACTTCAGCAAGTAAAATACATGCTCAATCGGATTCAGGTCATGTGAATATCTTGGCCATTGCTTAACATTCCATTTCTTTGCCTTAAAAAAGCACTTGTCCATTTGCCCTGTGAAGTGTTATCTAATGAGTTCTGAAACATCTGGCTGAATATGAGCAGATAATATTTCAAGAAACACTTAAGAATTCATGCTGATGCTTTTGTCAGCGTCACATCATTGATAAATACAAGGGAACCAGTTCCATTAGCAGCCATATGCCCACACCATGACACCCGCTTCACAGTTGTTTGCTTTGGATCATCAGCCTGCTCTTTCCATCACTTTGGTACAAGTTGATGTTTTTGAACCATCAGTGGTTTACATCTTGTGGTGAACCCTCTCCATTCACTCTGGTGAAGTTTTCTCTTGATTGTTGACTTTGACACACATGCACCTACCGCCTGGAGAGTGTTCTTGATCTGGCCAACTGCTGTGATGGGGTTTTTCATAGGGATGCATCGATACCGATTCTGGTATTGAATATCGGTGTTGATATGGAAAAATGTGTTGAAGCTGATATCGACTTCAGAATATCGATTTCACCAATATCCTCGTCGAGCTTTTAAATTGATTTATTAAGACTATTTACAGGCCCTTGTTGGTCCAGAACATCTCATGATGTTTGAGGTTTTGTTTACATAAAGCTGTTCTGTTGTTAGTTGAAGAATAAAGAATAGTTGCACAACAAATTTGAAATAGTTTTGTCATACGTTAAAGCCCTAGTGTCGAAATTGAATCGGTGCATCCCTAGTTTTTCATCACCAGGGAAAGATTCTTTGGTCATCCAACTGTTCTTTGCATGTTCTTTCTTTTTAAGAATGTTCCAAACAGTTGATTTGTCCATACCTCCATACCTAATATTTGTGTTATCTCTGATGGGTTTGTTTTGATTTTTCAGTCTTAATGATGAGTTGCTTCATTGATAGTGACAACTCTCTGGACCTCACATTGAGAGTTGACCACAGATTCCAAATTCAAACAGCACACTTGAAATTAACTCTAGATCAGCCAATTGTCCCATTACTTTTGGTCCCTTAAAAAGTGTACATGTACATGTACAAACTGTTCCTACACCATTCACCTGATTTGGATGTAAATACCCTCAAATTAAAGCTGGAAGTCTACAGTTAAAGCACATCTTGTTTGTTTCATTTAGAGCTATTGTGGTGGTGTATAGAACCAAAAACATTAGAATTGTGTTGATGTCCCAATATTTATGGACCTGACTGTAGCTGCAGAGAGAGCTTATGTTGACATTCTTGCTGTAAGCCATGATTTAAGCCCCCGTGCATTGCTTTGTTGTTTCCAGCGATCATCACTGATTGTCTGTGCCACCTCGCTCCACCCACCGGGCATCTCTTTGGGTGGTGAAACATCATAGCCCGACCCCATGACGGACAGGTCGCCCAATGTGCCAGAGGTGATGCCCGACAGCAGAGGGGATCTACTCCACAGGCTGGTGGCGCAGGGACAAAGAGGAAGCCTACACAAGGGGGAATGATGGGAGGTGAGAGTGGGCGGGGCTATAGGTTCTGTCACTGCCCCACGCCTGGTTGGTCATGCTCACATTAACACTGACAAGACAAAGAGGTGACATGTTTGTGCCCAAAGGCACTGGGTAGATGAACACAGGGACGCGCTCATGCAGGTCCTGTGTTCTCATGTTCTCATACACTGTACGAACTTTGGGTTAAGAAACTTTTCTTCACTTGATGTTTTATTTGTGTTTTATTAGTGCTGCATAATTTAGTGTCAATTTTAAATTATTTCAAGAAACTAAATCCAAAATTTTATTTTCAGTCAGACTTAACTAGATTTTTCTAAAACAAAATTCAGTTGCACAAGATTAACTCTTAATCCCAAATCAGCACATTAAACAACAAAACATGCTAACATGGTAACAGGACAACCCTGCCGTTTTCATGCATTTCTAATTATTACTTTGTTTGATGAAAAAATATATGTGGTCCAGAATGATCATATTTTCACCTCAGTGAAGGTGCAGTTTGTGAAGGATAGTACTGTAGTATTACATTGTATTATTATTGCTTTCCCTTGAATGTTCCATAGTATGGTCTGAACTTATCTATATTTAATTAATGTAATGGTTTGGTGGAGTCACCTGCTTTGTCTGGATGGAGAAGTCTGATGCCATTTTGAGGAACACATCTACATGAACAAGAAGGTTTCGAACTCTTCACCTAAAAACTTCCCTTTAAAGTGTGAATATCCAACTGATCAAAATAGAGAGTTAAGTGTAAGAATAAAGTGTTAACTGGATATCTGTCAGCATTTGGCTCATTGGCTGCTTGAAAAGTCTAGTGAAAGTGTTGAAATTGTGTCTAGAGTCTAGTATCTTGTCCCAAGGTTAAGGTACACTATTTTGTCCCAATAGGGAAATTTGTGCTCTGTATTTGACTCATCCTTCAGTGCTGCTGGGGCAACCTGTCAGGAGCAGTGTGCAACCGCAGTGCAGTGTCTGGGGACCTGTCTTCTGTTCTTGGAAGTCAGATATGCTATTATTTATGGGAAGGAAATTTCTGTATTGTAATAATTAGTTCTGTTATTGGCATGCAAGCAAAAACATAAACAACATTTCGTTAGTCTTTCATCTGAATTGCTCCAAAACGGCTTGTTTGCTTTAGAAGCAACATAACAAAGGTAAACCTAAATGTACTTCATTTAGTCAATCATTTCCCATTCCTTACTCCATTTTGATGTCATCCAACCCACAACATGCAAAGAAGACATCCATATTTACAAACATAGATGGACTCACATGCCTGTATGCACCTATTGAGCTCAGACCGTGCATGAAGCTCACGGATACGCAGGCATCATGGTTCAAACGGTTTGCCTGACAGATGGGGGGTGGCAGAAAACGATGCCGGAGCGGGTTGAACTTTGTGACATCTCTGCTTTGGACAGCTTCAACAAACAGAGGGCACACTGCGGTCACCGGGGGCAACGCTCTGGTCAATGGGGTCTGGCACAACACGCCGAGGAGGGTGTCGGGACGGTGGCTATCTGGGGGAAGGGTGGGCACAGGGGCATCATGTTGTCACCGTAATGTCAGCGTGTGTCAAGTGGGATCATTGTTAAGTGTAATTTTCTGAGCAATTAGAGAGCTTATATTGAGAACGGTTGCCAGCTGACAGACACCGGACTACTGGCTTAAGGAGCTCCTTACAGCGCTACTGGATGTGCACACATGCTGCTAGTTTGTTTATCATATTGCTTCCCATTTATTCGTATGATTTACTTTGTTTTTATGTTTAAAGATTGTGCACTTGCATCCACTTTTTGAACTTGTAATATAATTTATTTAATCCAACAACAACATAGCTATTTTTTTAACTTTTATTTTTCAGTCTCAATTTTCTATTTAACTATTATCTACTACTACTACTACTACTATTATCTACTACTATCTATTTAAACTTTAAAACAGTTTTCAATTTAAATATCTTGAACATTAACAACACCCATCTATTCCTCCAAAGCCTGTATTCTGCTCCAAAACCACATTTTTTTACTGGCGGATGGTTAGACCTCTTAATTACAAAAAGGCCTCTCTTTGACGACTTGAAACAAATGGATCTGTTTTGATTAAAATTCAATTGACTGCACAGCACTAAGCAACACAGAGTCACAAGTCGATGTATATTCAAAACATTTATTCAACATTTGTTAGTGACAGAAGCCTATTCAAGTAACTTTGCGCCATATGACAGCAGTTGACCCCTGGAGAGTTGCCAGCTCTTTGCAGGACTGACAGAAACACATATTGACTGATAAACATTCACTCTCATTCACTATTGGCAAATTTAGAGTCAGTTCCTCCACCAGTCTTTGGACAGGAGAGAAAGCTGATGTGCCTATACACAATAACAGTGATGACCAGGGAAATTTCTATTGGTTGCATTCACTTGACATCACAACCCTCTTTATTGCCTATAGTTTGAAATTGAGCCAAAGGAGAGGTTGGAGTTTAAGATGGCAAGTTTGTGGAGCCAATCTCTAACAAATAATGATGAGGTTCAACATCTGTGGATTTGACGTTTGGCTATTTCTTTCAAAAACAGGGAATCGTGCATAAGGTTATATATGCCCCTGCCCTCCATCTGAAATTATAGCTTCAAATTCTAGAATGTGAACCCAACATATTGCAAAGACCAAAATTCACCTTGTTGTAATAGCATTAATCACTCTGCCATCTAGTTATGTTTAAGCATACGTCATGACCTTATTGAACATTATTATATACATTTTCTAGATCTTGCATTCTTTCCCATGTTTCCTCTGTATCTGGATTCTAGTGCTACTTTCAGGAAGTCTCTGTTAGTGTCCTTCCCTGTCTTACCTTCTCGCTGACACATGTCTTTCAGCTCCTGCCCAGTGCCCACGTCCTGTCTGCTATCATCGCCTGCTCCCTCTTCATCCAAACACAAACATCCGTCCACTTCGACGTCTGCCATGGAGAAGACCAGGAGGTGACACCAACCAACAACCAACACGGCCGAGGTTTGACTTATAAATACATGACTAAACATCTGAATCTGTTAAACTTTTTCTAAAATAGCAAACCCCAAACACAACCACTATAGAAAAAGCATAACTACAAGTGCATTTATTCATGTGTATTTTTGTTGCATGTTTGAGTAATCCCACATTGTCCTGCATTTGAGGTTTGAATGCTCACAAAATTCTTGTTTTCACCTTCCCCCCATCCCTGCCCACTGCTCTGTACTTACCTGTAATTGTTCCAAAAATTCAGAATATAGGTCCTACATATAAGGTGCCATAGTCATTTTTCAACAGTAAAAACAAAACGTTTGCTTTCCATAGCAGAGTATTGCTTTTAAGTAATTTCAGTTAATTCAAAGTGCTACAGTTTAAAAAAAAAAAAATCCCTATTATTGCAATTATTTTTTTACACATGATAAATATTGCGGCCAAAAAGTATTGTTTCTTTCATTTCTTTCAATTCAGGAACCAGGAAGTAGCATTTGTGGCATCAGCATCTCTTGTTTTACTTGACTTGGTTAATGTATTATGTGCAAATAAAAGAATACCATACCCTTCCATTTGCTGAACAACAATCAAATATAATTATCGTGACAGGCCTGTGGATCCTGTTCTTGTCGTCTTTCCTGTTTGAAAGTGACATTTGTGTCGGAGCAAATACAAACAAAGACACCAGAAAGAAAAGACTGTACACCCCCTCTCTGTGGTTTAGGTGGTCCGAGTATAAATACCCGTTAGCCGCGGGGCAGGTTCATCCCAGCAGGACCCTCTGTGCCCCCTGCTCAGACCCCTCTCCCTCCTCTCGGTCCTCGCACCCAACCACCATCTTCCTCCATCTTCTAATTAGGATCCTATGCCTCGTTAAGACCAGTAACCCCGGCGGCGGAGCACAAAAGCTGATTTCTTCTGACGTAACAAGTCAATGCCAAGGGGACACATGCTAATTTTAATTAATTAAATGGGGGGTCAGCCCATGACAAATACAGGCCAAAGGGAGGGACTGGTCAGACCCCTGCTCCTCTGTTGTTCATCTCACTGTGATTCCAGATGTGTAACAACCACAACAATCACTTTATACAATGAGCCAATTGAAATAATACAAGGACCAGAATGTTTTCCTCCGAGGCAAAAGTTAAATGTATAGTTTAGTGCTGCAGTCCTTTAGCCGTTTAGTCAATGGTGTTTTAGTGGGCCAACATTTTTATTTTTTATTTTATTTTTTATTATTGCATGATCCTGTGAGCTAGAAGTTTTGTGAGTGCTGTTTGGGTCAGATATTTCGTCAGATTATTGAGAAAATTGGATGCACAGGACATATCTTTAGCAACCAAGAGTTTCCTTAGTTGACTTCAAATATTATTAAAACATCATCAGATTTGGTACTTGATGCATACTATTGGTGAGCCTGTATTTTTTTGTAAAACATCAAAAACGTATTAGGCGACAGGTAATCGCTCTAATAATTTTTAATTCCTACCATGAAGGAGAAATAACACAATTCAATACAATACAATACAGTACAATACAATACAATATAATATAATATAATTATATAATATATAATAATACTTTCTTATACTTTCTTAATATTTCTTATACTATTATAATATAATAGTATAAGAAATAAAATAGTTTATTTATACTACTTAAAATGGGTCCACATTAAGTTACAGTACAGTATGATATAAAGACATTGTTCTGTGTTCAAAAGTATCAAAAATGAGATACTAATCAATACTACTCATTTGTGTTTAAAATTACATTTGATAAAAAGAGTATTTTTATTCATTCAGTCATTTGGTATCGGCACTGATCTTATTCCTATGTATCAAAATTGTATATTTTATATTCATGATAACACTAACACATTGTTTAACTGATCCTTTTTGATCATGCCAAACAACACCTAATTAAAACAGATATGTAGTTATTGTCCTTTTACCAATATAAACATTGACTCCATATTTGCCCCGATGCCTCCCCCCTGACCTACTTTTGGCTTTTGATCCTGGCTGATTGACCCTGGAGGCTTCACTGTCAGTCCCTCACAGAGATGGGTCTTGGTCACTTCATATTTGCACGGATCCTAAACTCTGGTGTCTTCATTGTTTTGTTTTGTTTTTCATTCAGAGGCAGAGGTCACTTCCTGTTGGTCCCCCCTGTAGTGCACCTGATGCCCGCCCGCCAATGCACACACTACATTAAGAGGGCCAGGGAGAAATAACATAACAGTGCAGTTCTAATATCAAACGCTCAATAAATAACAAATGGAACAAGATTTTTGGGGGTTCAGTATTTGTATATTGTATATATTTCAGTATTGTGTGCATTCTCTTAGCAACGGGGGCGAAGTTGTTATTTTTTGTAATGTGATCATATTTGCGCTGTAGAGTGTTGAATAATAATACATAAATGACTCATTATAGATCTTACTAACAACTGAAGCATTGATTAGGCATATTGTTTCAGTGGTGTTTATTGTGATATTTTCAGTAGTAATATCTCGTTCTTCATTATGCTAGCTCAAGCAAATCTGCTTGCAAGAATGTAATGATTTGCATGTTTTTTGTTTTTTTTTAAAAGTAATATATGGTGAAATAGTAACAAGTTATTGGTCAGATGCTCAGCCTGATAGCGTATCCTAATTTATCGCGGCTTGGTAGTGGCATTACGATTACACTAGGCCAGACAAACGTGATTCTACCCAATATGCCTTGATTATGTTGCCAAAATTAGAATTGAGTTTATCCTTGATTGATTGAGATTTTTGCCAAAGAAGCTCTAGTTGTATGTGGCAAATTAAAATAAAAACATTTATAATACCTAAATTAACAAAAACATGCTCTCACCGCAGTTTGTAAAGTGGTTAAAAACCCTTTAATTTATTTTTCATTATTATTTGTCATCATTATTTATTTGGAGAGAGGATTTTTTACAAATGTAATAGAACTCCGTGCTACTACTAATTTTTAAACGTAAAAGTTTGCTCATAGTTTCTTCTGACACATGTCTTCCATTAGCCGTGACTCAGATGCACGGGGCATTTTAGCAGGGTGTCCTTGATGACGCCCAAAACCAATTACCCAACGTGCCATCTTTGCCCCTTCCACTTGCTCGGTGACAGGGGCAGAGTGAGGGCCGCTGAAGGCAGGAACTGAGCCAGGGACCTGCTTTATCTTTTTTATTATTGGAGTCCACACCAGCTCAGACCATATTACACATATTACCGGAGCAGAGCGGTGCCAGCGGTCAGCAGCCATCACGCACTCAGGCCTAATGCTGCTGATGAGAGAGAGGGTGCTTCAGTGCCCGGGGGTGGGGCCACAGCGTCAGGTTAACCTCAGCTGACAGGGCGCCACACGACCAGGGGAAACACACAGGGGTTTATTTAACACAAGAAAACTAATCACCTTTTAGAAAAATATCTGAACTAAAGATTTTGTGTCATTGCATAGTTTTGATAGTGTTTAAAAGCTATAATTTAATTCCCTGTCCATCTTTCTAGTATTTTTCAGCCTGATTAAAGAAACAGAAAGAGTATTATAGTACCAATATTTCAAATACCCTCCAATGATTTGCTTCAGGTAATTCCTTTAGATATTGTAGACACAAATATATTGTTGCAATTCCAAAGTAGTCTGCCTAAGAAGGCGAGACACTGAAGGTGAATTGGAAAAAGTCTTGAATTTGGATATATCTATTTGAAACGTCTTTTGTAGTTTACTTATATAAATGTAGGGGGAAATGTATTAGAGGTTTTGTTTCTTACACAAAAAAGCCATTTTATATGCAAAATTGCATATTCAACAAATCCTTACACACGATCTGTCAAAAACTTAAGTTAAGTAAGTACAAAGTTGTACAATTTAGGTGCTACTTTTAAGTAGTGGTCATTCTGTCCCTAAGGAAAATGCCTTTGAAGCTACAATATCCAATTAAATCTATGGATTAAATTAAATAATAATACATCCTAAGATACAGTTGTGAAACTATGTTATTATTTACACGTTTTGTGTCAGAAATCAGTGCTAGCAGTGTCAGTGTCTGCTGTGTGGCGGACGTGTGCAGGGGGCTGAAAGGAAATACCGCGGTGTTGATCTCCAGGAATGCGGCATGCCAAAAAGCTGGCTCCACTGGCACCAAACCAAATGCCTTCAGCACCCTCCTCCACCCCCCGGCTCCTCCACCACCAGGGCCACCTCTCCTAGCTCCTACTCCATCTTCGCTCTTTCATCAACACTGTCTCTCTCTCCTCTCTCTGAAACAGTATAGCCACATCTCCGCTTCCTCCCCCGGCATCAGCGATCGCTCGGGCCGGGACGCACAGCATTCCTTCCCCTCGTGCTGCTGCTGTTGCTGGCCGGCTGTCGCATCCACCCTCCAGAATAGATCACTGACGTCCCAGTGGTTACTAGAAAACAACAGTCCTGCAAATGTAAAGACACCGAGGTACAGTGAACACATGTATGACACTATGGCGGTGGTAGCCCTGGTTTGTCCTGGTTTGATTCCAGTTTGGAGCCAATGCAGACATGGTTTGGGCCAGTTCTAATCCTGGTTTAGACATTTTCTAGAGGAGGTTTAGTTCCCGGTTTTGTTCCAGTGTAGCACTTCTTTTGATTGTATTGTGTGGAAGTGTGAACACAGCCTAAGTAATGTGCAAAGAGAGTCAGGGGTCAAACCAGTTATTAAAATACTGGTGCTGTGGGCGCAGTTGGAATCCAGAGAAGAGGAGTTGAGTTTTGGGCTGACCGGTCCCTGACCCCAGAGCCGATTGAACAGATTAATTCCAAGCAACAGTAGCACAAACATGGCTGTGATGTCACTGCCTACTATGCATTGATTTATAAATCATTATAAATTAGAGACAGGACGCCTGCGGCTTTAGGATGGGAAACATTCAACATCCGCATGAGCACAGACAAACGCTCTGAAATGTTGTCTCTCAGAAATATTGAAAAGTACTCACAAAATTACACAAGTAATATCTACCATTTGTAACTTGACTTTGGTAATATCTACCAAATTACTTATGTTAGTTGAAATACCAAGTAGGCAGTAGTTTTCCTATTAAAAAATCTGCATTCATATCTAATGTATGGACATACTATTTGATTGAAAAAACATACTTATTCCCATATATTAGGAGCTTGTCTAATTGCTAAATTTGTTCATTTCACAAAAGTTTCCTTTTGTTGAAATATATGTATCTTGTAGTTTTCAATAGGTCCCATAAACACCATGTAGTTCAGTCTCGTGTGTCGATAAAGAACTTCAAACTGTCTGTATTTGTGGCTTTGTCCATCATCTGCGTCTATTAAAACAACAGGAGATACAGTAACAACGCGGTTTGGACGAGGAAAACTTTTTAAACAGGCTCTGGAGGGAAGGCGTGGGGACATGGCTCGACTGTCAGTTTAGCCGGCGTCTATTTGTGTGATTCATGTTGACTGAAGCCCTGCGTTTGTCAGGGGAGGTGTCCGCAGTAAAAGTGCCACAGCGCGGCAGATTGACACTCATTAGTGAGGGGCTGCGGGCCACCAGGGACTGGGGGGTGCAAAAGGGCAGCGAGGAGGGCGAGAGGCCACATCCCACTAAAAATAAATGATTTCTAATGATTGATAGAGATGGCAGTAGACTGATAGGGCTTTAGTTGAGGCTGGTGGGTTCGGTTGGGTGGCTGTTGTCAGATGAAGCGCAGCTCAAAGCCCAAAGTGTGTCCGAACAAACGTGTGTGATCTCACCAACCTTCACTTTGTCCCTCTCACTGCTGCCATTCAAGCCATGTATACACAAATACACTCGCGTCACACACACCGCACATGCCAGTGTGCACCCAGGAGCAAGATACACAGACTGTACAACTTAAATGGACACTTACACTGCAAAATAGCATCAAGAGTTCAAATATGTTGAATAATAATAATAATTAAACTTAGTATGTTTGTATGTATACATTTTTATATGTTTCAAAGTCAAAGCCTTTTGTCTCCTTTTAAGAAAAATAATAATAATCTAAAACTTGAAGTCTTAAGCTGATCAATGAAGTGAACAGTATTATCTGCACTGATATATTATAGTTTTTGTTTTTGTTTGTTTATTGAAACTGAAAATATGTCAAAACAAATACTTCGAAAACAGGTCCCAAAAGCTAGTGCAACAAATTAAAAACATCTTAACTAATCAAAACTACTCAAAAACTAAACAAATATTATGATTCCAAGCCATATATATGCCACTCATGTGGCTATTGCTTTTGCAGTTATAGACACACACAAAAGGCAGCACATTCCCCTGTGTCCACTGCACAGGGCTGAAGCCAGGCTCAGGTCACTCCCGGCACATGTGTCCAAGTGCCAATCATTCAATCAATCCTGGCTTTATTACAGTGATTGTAATATCAAAGCCCGCAGCATCCCGCTTGTAGCCCGTTAGATTATTTTAATACAGCTCTCAGATCAGATTTCCTTCAAAAGTAAATATCGGCAGCTCCTTCCAGGGAAGTGCTTTTCAGAGAGCAGAGTTTGAGTTAATGAGATCACTGCGTGGTCAGAATAACTTTTGGAAGAATAAACAAGGACGCTTGGGTCAAAGTGACCTCAAGAGTGAATTGTAAAGTTTCTTGTTTTAGTATTTACTGCTTTCTATGAAATAAGTGGATCTATATGAGAAGGAGAAGGAGAGCTTGACCAATACACTACAGTTTACAGATTTACACCAAAAATAGATTGTTCCGTCAATTTTGAATGTTTCTGAATGAAAAACTATAAAAATCTATGCAGAATTTAGTTATTCAGTATTCAATGATGTTCATTGTTCGTTGTTTTTACAAGCTGATATTGGAACTTAAAAGTGGACTGTGTTACATTTCTGGTAGAAGACCTATAAGCTTTACTGTCATTGCTTTGCCTGGAATGTTCCACCGTAAGGCATTAAAGTTATGTACCTCCATGGAGAGGAGCAAGGGTGGGACGTCACAGGCCATATAACAAGTCAGATAGGTGGAGAGGTGGCCTGCAAACTATGCGAATACATATTTTTGAGCAATAAAACACCTATAATCTAAAAGATGTAAGATTAATGCAATACTGCGGAACATTCTTGGCAAAGCAATAACAGGTGGAGACATGGAGGTAGCGAAATTTGCTTTAAACTGCGTCGTCTTTTGTGCTGCCAAACAACCCTCACCACAAACTCTGCTTTAAACAAGTGAAGTTCGCTGGCATTATTCATTCACTGCTGGTTGAGTAAAAGTGTGAGATCATGGTAGTGACACTTGACTTCCCACAGTGGTCATTGTAACATAATATACGTCAGGCGAATACCTTCATTTTTCATTTGTCTGTTTGGGTAAAAGATCACTTCAGTCCCGTGTAGCAGATGCAAAGTGAGGTGCTCTGAGCGCATAGTCACATATGAATTATTGAATAAACTGGTCTTTGTCTGTGCGGTTAGGTGACACGCTCTCATGGAAATCCAGGGTCTAATGGTGAGAACCGACACGGGTCCAGCAGGATTTATGGCTCATAATGAGTCTTTAGGAGCGCCATTTTCCAGAGTGACAGCTGACAAAGGCAACTCAGGCTACAATGTCTGAAAAAGAATACTGTTTTCCATTCAGGGCAGTGTCAAAGCGGGCATAAGGTAAAATTATACAAGACTTAATTTTCTTCATTGTTCACTTTTATAAATCAATGATAACAGAGAAAAAATTGCTTCTGAAAATATGTAGAAAAGTAGTTTTACTGTATATTAAATTGTGTCAATTTACAGCGATCTTACAAAACATACAGTGTTTTTTATGTTTTGAAAAGTTGACTAGAAAGGTAGCTGCTTAAAATATGATCAATGGAAAGTTTACTGTGTCTTTTAAAGTACTAAAAGGACATAAAATCAACTTGTGTAAAAGTATTGAATTAGAATTGCACTGTAGTTGTTCTTTAAAATCTATTTCTACAAACTTTACAGATGCACTTCTACTAAAACAATCAGCGTTGCCATTGAGGTAACACTAATTGCCTCAAATTTCTTTCTTTTTACTTTTTCTTTTTAAACCCTTGTTACAAATGACAAATATGTAATGACTACACAGATGACCCGTGTTCCTGTCAGGACACAGTGTTACAAAAATCCCTCCTGGACCAAAGCCAATGGATCCAACACACACTAACGAATAGACTAAATTCTGTGCCAATGGGAGATTAAAGTTGTACTGTAGTTGTTTATTTTTGTGTTTCCTTAATAGAAGCCCCTGTGATTGTCCTGAAACGTTACCCCAAACAGTAGCAGCAGACAGTGGACCACCTGACCCCACAGTAGCACTGGGGTCAACGTGAAACTGACAAGGCTGATGACTTCTTAATGCAGCCACTGGGATAGTTGTGTGTAAGTGTGCTGTTAGAAGGACAAGAAAAGAGGGAGAGGGAGGGGGGGTCATAGAAGGGTGCATTCTGGGAGGTACAGTGGAGGTCCTGTAAGTCAATCCGGACAATGTTTTGGGGGATTGGTACGGGGCTATACAGTTGTACTCATGAAGCAAGCCAGAGGAATGTAGGCGAATGCACAGCTGTCTGATATCGTCACTGCTAAGTTCTCCCCCTGCTCTGCCTGTCTGTCTGTCTGTCCCGAAACATAAAGCGGGCAGTGTTGTGCGCTCATGTCCCAGGACCTCCCAAGGATCCACGAGCCCCAGATGCACAGCCCAGCGTGAATGAACCTACATGGGCACCATCTATTACGGTTAAGGACGGCTCTGAAAGTAACACTAGCCACGGGCCACGGTCCAGTTTATTTTAGAGTTTGGCCTCCACGCTGCATTTAAAGTTTAGGGGTGCATTCAGTTTAGGGGTGCAAATTATAAATGACTAACTTATTAATACAAGATGCATACTGTTTTGTCTTGACACTATGTTTCCCACCAAGGACCTAATCAGTTAAATTGGGCAATAGCTTTTGACAGTAGTGGCTTGCTGTAGTAGTTACAAATTCTTCTCAGTTCTAATCTGTAAACTTTGGGAACCTTTATTATATTTGACTTACCATTCTGTAACTATAACCTAACCTAAAATTGGCTTGCTCATAATTGTATTACATGATACATTCATCACGATTTTGCAATGCATGCAATAATAGAAATAGTACACATGATATTCTACTATTCAGTATATCACTTTTTTTAACCAAACACATTTTTGCAACAGTATTTCTTTGTTAAACTATTATCTACTCAAATATAAAATGAAATAGATTAATTTTAATGATCAAAACAGTGAATATCTTAAATACTGCAAGAACAAGTTTCCTTTCTTTAAACAAGGAACAACATTGTAGCATTGTCTCAAAATATTTTACTAAAATATACCAGGAAATACTTATAAGGATATATCAATACTGCAGTACTGTATCACAAAATATCACAATATTTCAATGTTTTAGCACACTCCTACTTAAAAGCTTTTGTCTGCTTAATCTATGCAACTGTTATTTTAAATGCAACAAATAATATATTGTACATCTAAACAAATAAATGCTAATAAATTGCTACTCTGATAATTGAGTTATATTTTATGAAGTTGACTGAGGTCTGTTTCTAGTGTCTTCTGCAGCCGTGTCCTGCTCATGTTTATGAGGGTTAACAAAGGTTCATAGGCCACGCAGAGAGTGCAGGCTGCCCCATTACTCTCCCTCTATCACACTCCTCCCCTCTTAAACAAGCTCTGGAGAAAGTGACAAGTGCCTGAAGGGTCACAACACCGCGAGTGCCAATGACATTTCAATGAAAAACTCACACTACTTGGGAAGTGACAAGAAGCAGACACTTATGAATGACTATTTTATGTAATTTTTCTTAATTCCACTGTCCAAGCTTTATAAGATCAACTGATGGAATTTTAAAGTTGATGTAACTTGGCCTGATTGTCTCCATGGACTCCATACACACATAATACAAATGTTTACGTATAAATATATGTAATTGCGTTTACTTCTGTGCCCTTGAGGTCTTGTCAGCGCAGTTTGGGTCAGGTACAGGGTCTGATTTCGAGAGCTTTTGCCAGTACAACGTATCATTTCCTTAGCTGATTAATCGATGCCCAGAGCATGTCTTTGGTTGACCAAGAATTTCTTTAGTCGACAACATCCCTAATGGCTTTTCAGTACACATACTGAATTTATGTGGTAGTAAATGTTATTATTATTATCCCTTTAGCCCTTCAATTTAACTTTGTCAATGGTATACTCCAGTTATGGTCCACGGTTGCAGGAATATGCTCCAATTACCCCAATCCTAATAAAGCGGAATAAGATAAACAAGTTGACAGTCCATGTGTACAATTTCAAATATAAAATCGCTGTAAATTACTATACTAAAAGACAATCAATGGTTTCTTGATGGGTCATTTTGTGTGGGGTCTTTATGTTGGATTGACATGCGAGAGGGGTAAAGGGTACAGCTGAGGGGCTAGTGTTGCCCCTCTATGGCTGCTGGGACGTCTGACAGCACAGAAACTCACCCAGCATTGATTACCAGCTAATTATAGGCGAAAGGAAGTGGCAGCTTGTTTGTTTCTGGGGTTGCTCAGGAATACATTTGCACTTCACCGAAGGGTTCATGAGCTATCAGGTGCGAATGCCGCCGAGCTCTAAGTGCAACATTTCGGATCTCTTCATCTCCCCTTTTCCTCAATTAATTCAGCCTCCTTCTGTGTTCACAGCGACAGTGGGTGGTGCCTCCTCCAGCCCTCTTTCACACATTGAGCAGTGATTTGAATAAACATATGTTGTGTTAATTATGAGTCTCTGACAAGAAGACGTCTTTGTGAAGAACAGGCTCCAGTTTATTCAGCCTAATCAGAGGCAGGAACAATAAAGAGTAATTTGCTTTTGTACATTTTAATACTTTATTTATGTATTTTCAAAATGTTCCGTCTTCCAGAAGTGAAATTTGCTTCAAAGAAAAATGAACCTTTGACATTAATGACAAACTAATGAGTTTCAAGTTTTTTAAAATGGCTTTATAATGCATTATTCATTCATTCTCCACCCTGCCCTCGGGCTGACTGGCAGTATTGTGGCTACCAATCTGTGCCAACAGCATCTCGGACCCATGTGATATCAGCTTCAGATTACCCCATGTTAATATGTTTATTCTATCTGTCCCATCTCAGAAACAAAAAAAATGATAATTCTCACACACAAACGGACATCACACATGTTGAGTTTCCATTACATTGGCTTACAGTCACTTCCTGGACACCATTTCTAAACTTACTTGCTTAAACTTAACCTAAATTTACCCTTGTTTTAACTTTTAACCAGGTCATTGACTCAGTATTGAAGGATTTACATCATTTCAGTCCCCACAAAGTGATGAAAACACGCTCATCATATTCATACTGAAGCTGGTGGGTGAAAAAGTGTCTTGCTCACTGACGTCTTCCATTAGAGTGCTGCCCTTGAATGACTAATCATAAATAATAATCATAAAAATGGCAATAAGTACAGCAATACTATTAATCTTATAGCAGTTAAAGCAGTAACCGAAGTTGGCGGTAGAAGTAAAGCTGTTATCAAATAAGTAGTGGTAGCAGTAAATAGTATTCATAAAGAAAGGAAAAGAAATTAAAAGAAACTTGAGTGTCTTCTTGTACAATAAAATGTTATTATAGAAATGACAAACATATGTCTACTCTAAGATTGGTCTGTCTCATTTGTAGTAAGACATCTTCACCAAATTTAACCATCTATAACTATCCCTATAAACATAAATTTGCCTTCATTCTTTGCAAAGTGATAAATCTCATATAACTGTCTTGTATGCTGATGATAATGTCATATTTTTAAAAGGCCTGCTCATGTTAGGGTTCAGGTGAAATGAAAACTATAGTTCAGCCTGTACTCTGACTTTGATTTGTGAACTCTGTGACAGCCGTGCCATGCCCACCCACATCGGAGCAATGTCAAGACATTGATATTTATGGTCTTAAGGGGGGTATGTGGCGTAGGGTCCCAGACAACCATAAAACATTAGTGAGTGGCTAAACCAGACAATATACACTTCAGATTTTTAGTGTTTGGACAAATGTTCTGTGAAATTTTCGTGAATAAATTACAAGTATGTGACTTTTTACAACAACCGTATATAACTTTGACATAGTGAACATTGCAGACATGAATTAGGTTCGAGAAAACAGGGTTGGATTTCACTCAGGGGCTCATGAACTGCAGAATTAGTGGGACGAGTTAAAGTACACCGTCCAGCCATAAAAATTCATGACAGGCGAAGGGAATACCAGATTATCTCTTCATCATGTCATATGAGATATATTAGGGACAAGGGAAGAATTTGTCATTAAAGGAGTAACTTTTCTGGTGGAGGGCCCAGGCCCATCATCAGCTTGTCTCCATGGAGACGTAATTGCTTTGCCTGGAATATTGCAGAGTGTGGCATTTAACTTATAACTCCATGGAGGTGCCACCAGGTCACCTTACACGTCAAAACTGTGGAGCGTTTTCTACAGTATTTTTGATCAATAAAAATACTTTGTTTCCCACAGATTAAATGTATACATCCAAGATAGTTAAGTTTAATATCATACTGTGTAACCAGTATCCAGTTAAAGCAATAACATCAGGAGGCAGACCTACAGTAGCTAAAAGGACAAGCTCATGGGTTTGACTTGGGGTAAAATGCATCTCTTTATGTGGCCTGAATAGCCAAGACCACACGCAGTGAAAATACTTTACAGAGATGTTTTGGTCTGGAATCATAACCTGTCTCCCCGATTTCAAATCAGCGTGACAGACGGATTAACCAATCAAAGAAATACATTTGTGTCTAAACAAACATTGTGTATTATGAGGAAAAAGGAAACGACTGCGAAACAGTCAGCAGAATCAACAAGCACAACACAAAACTCTGCAAATCTGAGGTTATATATTTTTTGTTCTGAATATTATACAAAAATATTCAAGATGTCTTCTACATTTACAGACCCATGATACAAATTAGAGACTGTTATTGGACCATCCCAAGTTAGGAGAGTTTTTTATGATCCGATTCCAGACCCTTCTGCATTCGAACAGAATGTAGAAGAGACTGGCTGGTCAGGTAATCTCCTAAGTGATTCTGTGTGGTCAGTATCAAAAATAGACCAAGAAAGATAGAGAGTTAAACCAACAACAGGTGATGCATATAAAGTGAAGGCTCTATTATGATCCCATTTATTAGATTACTTACTACTGTGGCTTAAAATGCTGAACAAGGTGGTTCCGATAAAGACACAAAGTTGCACCCTGCACAGTTTGCTGCATTCGTGACTGTGGTTATAAGTATATGCTTGACTGCTGCAAAATATAAACAGCCCTACGCTTTGAAATGTGGGTTAAGATAAACATTCAGCAAGTTTTCAGAGTAGAGAACAGATCTCTTGTGACTGAGCCCAGCACAAAGCCATAGACTTCCATCATATAGTTTACTTTATTATCGAAGCCATTACCTTTTATCTGTCAACTCTGTAGTGAAGTTCCAGTGACAAGTCTGACTCTGATTAAATTAAGTGGTAGGATGCTGTTAATGAAGACAGGCTAAGACGTCCGCTGATGAACCCGTCTATCACGTCTAAATCCGTGGGCCCACAGGAGCTGAGTCTCAGACAGGCACACTCCTTTAACTACATTCTTGTACAACCATCAAGAGTTTACATCAGGGGCCAGTTGCAGTGTGGAGTATGGCCGCTGTGTCTTTGATAGTGAGGGAGATTACAATCTGCTATTTATAACTCCTCATACCCGGATAGGTTTACTTACAATGCAAGAGGGCAAGGTTTGATTTGCCACTTCTCAAACTCTAGTACTATGTAGACATGTATTTTGCTGTCATTTTCGCCATTTAGCTTAAATTTGGTTTGAGTTCTGCTACTATGATGATTGCAACATATAGGCAAACCATATTTTTGATGTTTCATCAAAGACTTGGACAGAGAGTGTCTGATTTAGTCCAAATTTAGTCCTGGCTGAGCTCTGGTTTAGAACTGGAATAGTCCTTGTCCATAAACTCTGCTTTAATAATAGTTTAAACATATTTGTAAAGGTTGGTGGATGAAGAGCATTGCTACAAGACATAAGCGCAATGGAAATCAATTCGTCACCTTTCTGGTAAATGGATGAATCATGCATTGTTGTTTCTTTAGTTTTTTTTTCTTTTTTTTTCTATGTGGTATATTTGAATCCTTCTTTTGCATGTTGACAATGTAATTAAAAGAAAATATTTAATAGTTAAACATGTTGAACCACCACCACTCTATTTCTATTCCAGCCTGTTGGCGCAGTTGACCCTGGTTTATCGCAGCCTTGCATGTCCAGCCTTATGTGTGACCTGCTAATGACACTAGTAGCAGTAAATGAGACTTGATTGTCCCTCTGAAGGTGATGTCCCAGAGGCTCGGGGCAGACGGGTGCAAGGGCCAGGTCTGTGGCTACTCTCTCAACTCCAGTGTCAACTCGGATGACTTCAGCCTCTGCCCTTGTGAGCTCACCTTGCTAAGAGAGAAACAGGAAATGAGATTAGGGCAGTGACAGTGTTGAGGGGTATAACCATGTCATACCTGCGCTGGAGGGATTTCACTTATTATTGCATGTGTATGTAGCTATATTTGCAACACATGTATTAATACCAGAGGGCAATCTTTTATATCCTTTTGTCCCGGCCAAAAGTGACAAGCCAAGCAAGCTAAAAGGCCTTAAAGAGCTGAGATGAACCTTGACACACTGCACAGTAGTTTCTGTTCATCCTACACAGACTGCACTTGACTGTAATGGCATCATCACAAACACAGGCTTTGTGAAAGTGATCATACACACGTTTGACTAAATATGAAACTCAACCCCATACTCTGAGGGTCTTAACTTCAGTGTGATTTTTTATTAATGCATTTATTTTAGGATGTGATTTTAGGCCTGGTATCAAAAAAATTGTTTTGTTGCACTTTTTCTGTCTCAAAAAGGCTGCTCATGCTAGATGTCACCGGGCAGAAGGATTAAGATTATGAAGATCAGAGGACTTTCTTTATTTAAACAATAAAAAAGAAAAAGAAAAAAAATGTATATATATATAAAACGCTAGAGTATTGTCATATCGTCAGTATTCAGCTGAACAAGATTAATAAATTAGATAAATTAGAAATGAGAAGATTTACTAAAACTAAAGATTTACCCACGAGTTGGTTCTTTGGATTTTACGCATGTTTCGTGCGTAAAAGTAAATATTGGACATGTTTTATATTACCAGTTTACCACTGTATTTCTTGATAGTCGTGTCTCCATTTAGTTTGGATTCTCAATAGCTGTTCATGTTGGGTTACTTTACAAATAAGCAGGTGCCATGACTGAGAGCTGCTTTGAACCAGGGGCTGGCGCTATCATAAGTGGAGCCTATCGCTGCGCTGCTGAGCCGCAGACACACCTCCAAAATATCACCACGCTCAAATGTATATATCACTCAGTGGAACATGTGTCGGACTCACCACTGTCTCAAACCCCGGACAGAGTTAATAACAGTCGGACATCAGGGCACCACGTGGCACAGTGTCTGATTTGAAGTGAACACTTTGAAGAGCGAGAGTCCCACAGATGCGATGAGTTTGTAGCGATAAAAAGTGCTTCTCTGAGTTGGACGCTGGACGATAAACTTATGCCATTAGTGACAAAGGTAAGACGAAGCTGCAAATGGGCGGCATAGGCGGGAACCTTTACCTCAGCATGTTGAATGGGACTGAAACACAAACTTTCGGGAAGAGTCCGGCTGACATTCACCTGCACCGCGGCGGGAAGGACATAAGCGATTTCAAAATGGGCATCCAGGAACCCCGCTTTTACTACACGGACGGAGTCCAGGGCGGACAGGACACGTTGACTTTGCCCTTTCACCCAGAGCAAACCGTGGGTGGCTACGGGGGGCAGCCCACCCGGTTTTACGCTCAGTCTCTCAGTAGCTGCCCATATGGAGAGGTGCGGAGAAGTGCCATAACGGGACACGCGCAGGGATACATCCCCGCTCCAACCCCGGGAGACGGGTTCTCAGCAGGATGCAAAGACGTTTATCATTCGTCCTCCCCTGAATACTCCACGAGCAGCTTCCAGCACGGCTTCCAGCGGCCGCCGCTTTACCCACTGCCTGGGCTGCAGGTCTGCGGAAAGACGCAGGCGCTGCTCAATAACTACCCGCTGTGGGCCAAGTTCCACAAGTTTCAGACCGAGATGATCATCACCAAACAGGGCAGGTAAGAGACTACACTCATGGTCTGATATAACTCAGCTCAGTTGTTCTCTTTTCCAAAAAGTGATGTCATTTTGATATGCTTCTTTCCAAACAAGCAGATTTTACTATCCTCTGCATTATTGATAATAGTAACGGATTCTTTGTAGCTGAGATGGATCTGGTAATACTTACAAAATTACAAATTAAATTATTCTAAAATCCCTGCAAAGTTTGCATTTTCTTTAAGCCATCTTAACTTTAGCGAGACAGTCCGTGTAAACTGGAACTGTCGGGTAAATACAATATTAAACATTTAAAGGGAATGATTTAAACAGCATAATATTAAAAATATTAGGTCAGTCGTGGTTCGGTTCACGTTTGCCGTAATTTAGCCTATCCTTAATTTTGTTTTGCCATGTGGACGCAGGAGACAAAACTGTGGCTAATACTGAATACGTTTGTGGCACTAAAATTAGTCTTCTATTTAAATAAAAGACTGGCCTGCACAAAAATGTGAGTTTCGCAAAATCTTTGCTTCGAGCTGAAATGTTGGAGCCGAGCAAAGTATCAGAGGCAGAGCCAACATGATGCAGACGCAGAAAATGTTTGACGCCTCTGCTTGACCTCTCAACTCCCACTGCACCGTCTCAAGACTCAGACTGTGGTCTAAATGTAAAATATGGGGCCTTTGGAATTACACGACGAGAGTAACGAGTTACTAAACCATCTATTACCTCTTAATAAATAACCATTTATAATATTAACAGTCTAATTGAAATAATTCCCAAATGAGCTGTCCTCAAAATTTGAATTTGTTTTATCTAAACATTTTAAGAGCGAATTGGACACGAACGATAAATAGCCCATTTAAATTGTCAAAATCGTCTACGTTTTCAAAGAATCTGGTCCGTGAGAATTACTGAAATATATTCGTGGTTAATAAAATCAAACTTATGTTTACTCATTTTACAATAGGCCCATTGCATTCTGCAACAGTTACTGTTTCCCCAAATAGACTACAACCACGCATTTTCAAAGTCTCACCTAACGTTTTAGTTTCAACATAAATTTTGTTCACGTGTAAACGTCCTACAATCTCAATGCCACATTCTTAAATATTGATAACACCGTGGGTTTCGCTGTGCGCAAATCTCCAGAGGATGAGGAGCTGAGCGGAGGAAGAAAGAGACGCCGCTGCCGGCCCTGCGTGGGTCACTGCGCATTACGCCCGCGCCACGTCGATGGCGATTAATTCACTAATACGACACACTTGAGTTTGACAGAAGGTTTCAGGCCATAGGTTTCTCATGGCGCGGATCTGTGCACAAAATACATGTGCGCTGTCACATTATAGGACAGTGATATCGCCACTGACCCGACTCGACTCCAGCATCAAAACAACAATAAATGTCTGGATGAAATGTTATGTGCGAAATATCATTAAATAACGTTTTTTGCGTAAGTGCATAGTTTATTTAGGCACATTTAATTTTAGAATCACATCAGACATATTATTATATATATTAGGCTGGATTTAATATCGCAACTTTAGTTTCTAGTTTCCTTCTATGTAGGCAATGCTTTTGAACATACGCATTTTGATTAATTCGAGCGTGCAAAACATGCCAAAGAGTCTTCCGGTGATGTCAAAAGCTTGCAGAGGTGTCATCCACTTGCAAAAAATAAAGAATAAAAAAATAAAGCAAAACCACAAACTTTATGTGATCATACGTGTTAGAAAGGAAGAAATATATATAGGGACAAAATATTGATCTATTTTTTAAGTCTAGGAGCAGGAATCTTAATCAAAAACCTGGTCTGACTGAAATGGGAGAAACTCCAGGGTCAAGCACCAGTGAGCCCTTAGCCAGACTGAGGTGAAACATCTTTGAAGTATCGGAAGTAGAGGCTACTCTCTTTTTTTCTTTTCTTTCGTTCTTTCTTTCTGAAGCCCACACTGCAGAGGACGGGTGCACTGCCTGTCAGATCTCTCAGATGTTTTGCACTTACCACACCTGAGCTTTGAACTCTTGGGCCGAGGAAGACAGACTGCTGTAGCATAGCGGAGTAAACCATAGCCCCATCTGCAATTCTCAGACATACACGGTGGCCTTAGACCAACCAGACATAAAGCCATTTTAAACTAATATAAAGTGTGCCAAAGCAAGTTCATGTGGTAAGAGTTGCAAGTCTAGACCGAGGTATAAATAGTAGTAAACACTGGTCTGAGTAAAGGCCAGATTTGAACTTTTTTTTACCATATTGTAAAATTAAAAAGTTGTTGCTTTCTCCAAACATGTATGTCTTTCTGTTTCGTTGACTAGTTTCACTCAGAGAACGGTATGGATTTTGAAATGCACACAATCCAAAACTCTGGTGTGTTTTGAATAATTACTGCAGGAAAACAGGAACAGAGAAATGGTTTAATAATGAGGTTCTTTCCAGAGACGTATCTATTAGTCATAGAGAGATTAGAGTAGGTGGTTAATTGATAAATATATAAACTCACTACATAAAACAAAACTTATAACATTTAGGAACTGCATTTGAAGAAAAGAAAGATGAAATATGTTGTATTTTTTATCTTCTCTACATCATGAAAGCAGAACTGGCACTCTTTGAAAGTTTTTGACATATGACTTCCTGTTCAGCTGTTAATGAATGTAGTTTTACACAGAAAGTATCACCACTTCTGACCACAGCACTTCCTCTTATCATGTAAATAATGTACATTTCAACAGGTTTAATTCGCACTGGACCAGTCGTTGGTTATGCGGTGTTGTGTTGGTGTTGTCTACTATAACATTCAAACTAATTCAGATGCTGCTGAAATGATTCCCAGCAAAGGTCTATGAAAAGTAAATAAATGGCTTAACAAATGAATGAGTTTTAGAAGCCTGCAATTAAAGAAAGAAATAGAACATCTCAGTATTAAGCCAAAGAGAAGAAACAAATCACAAAACAACAACAATTGTACAATTTTATTATTATTTTACCATCATTCATATCTTGGCAGAAGAATTCCCCCTATCTCTATTTTTTGGGCTTTCCTACTTAGAAATAATGTTAGTATCCTTATAAAAACCTTATTACGTCATTCAAATCTAAATCTGACGTCTTTGGATGCATGAAATGACAATACAATTGCTAATGTGTCCCGGAGCAGCTGTGGAGTGCAGGTCTGGCTCAGGACGATCAGGGAAAAACTGTGACAGAAACTGGACTTGAACTCGTGTCTGTCCCAATCACGGTCGCTCATGTTGAAGACCCCACGTCTCCGTCTCTCCAGTGGGGCTGTAATCTCTCCTCCTCCCCCTCCACACACACCTGATTTTGATATTTTAAATGTCACCACCTCTGTCTTTCTCAGAATGACAAAACGCTCACATAATTCAAGTATTTTGCTTAGATAAGGCGACGCCGTATCCATTCTATAAAGTATGCACTAAATATTGGTGTACCAGTCCTCCCTTTTTTAAGTAAAGATATGTGAGTTAAACAAATGTATGGTAGAATAGGCTCACTACTCCACAATAATAATATGCAAAATTGTGGACATAAACTTGAAATATTCAGTGTGTCAAATGTATTATTATAAAGTAAATTACAAATTAAACTAAACTATATTTACATGGCAAAATTTAGGTATTTTAAGTGTGTTTTATTATCATCAAATGGGACAGTTATTTACATTTCAAAATATGTTTAAAGTTGCTTTCAGTTTAAATTGAGTTTCTACACATGGTGAACTTCTATTAGTATCAGTGACTGGAGGCACAAACCCACGATGTAGTACAGCTAATAACTTGTTTGGTTTTTTCGTCTTGCAATCGCTGTGTCAGCCCTCTCCGTTGGCTCTACATAAACACATTTGTGGCTGCATTTCTCACATTTTATAAAAGTGCCAAACAGTTTTAGCGCTACTGTACTGCTGCACTGCTCCACCACTTAAACCACGGCTCTGCTTGTATCTGCACGCTATACCCGAGCACGTCTGTTTTGGTTCAAACTTATCTCAAGAAGAGCCACCCACACATGCAAACACCGCTCTTGTTGTGTTTTGTTTGATTTCCCCTCAAATAAGTTACGATTTCTTCTAAGAGCTCGTGTTATCAGTTCGTTTGTTGATGTTGGTCTGATAAGCATGGGTTCATTCAACATTTCCATCCATAAGAGTAGGTGTCTGACTTCGCCTGGGCCTAGTTTCTTCTTTCAGTTGTAAGAGTGCTGGAAGAGGAGCCTTTTCACCTGTTCTTTGCAAGCCACTAAAGAGCTGCAGCCATGCTTGTGTTTCACTACGAGAACTATGATTGATTGTAAAACAGGACTGCCATGTAGCCAAAAGACCCAACTGGGAACACTCTGCGCGGTTTGTCTTACTGCTGCGATAGAGCTGTAGAAACTCAATATAAAGCTGGATTCAGACACAAGATGCCAGCGGTTATCCCGGACATTTGTGCAGATACATTTATAAGTGTGACCATAATGTAGCATTGTATCCAAAACAAGTGTTGTTTTTTTTTACTTTGCATCTGCTTCAAAGCATGCAGTGATTCTCGTTTTGATTTGGCTTGTCTTGGCATATAAATCTCTCCATCTGTCCAGGTTTGTGGTATGGATGTTAAGATTATTTGGGTGAATCGCAATCACTGTGATAATTTTAGAAGCAAAATTAAGTCATTTAATTCAATATATAGTCCAAAAATACATTTAAATGTCAAGTACGTTTATGTCTGTCTGTTTTAACTTTACTTTGACATTCAGAAAGTTACATTTTTGCAAAGCTGGACAATAAAGAAAGATAAAGAAAGAAACTTAAAGATTTCACCGCTGTTTGGTCATGATCTCAGTAATCGTGAATAATTGTTAAATCATGCTGTTTTTTCCCCTCAATAACCTATAACTAAAATTTGGAACTGTGACATCCCCTATTTGTGATCATCACTAAATGAACACTGGCTGTTTTTTCTTTATTCTTTTTTTATTTCCAAAAAAAATCTGCTATTAACAAAACAATGTGTTGTCCCAAGAATTATTATGTTCCATTGCCCTTTTACTTATTATTGGCAGAACCCTTTATTTATTTATTGTTATTATTTTTAACTCTTACTTTATGGGTACACATTTATCATTGTAGTATATTAGTGTCATCATTGAGTAGCTATAGGAGTCGCATAATGAAGTAAAAAGCGCATTCCCTGCAGGTATTAGCATGTTAGCCTGTAGCCTCTAACTCCACTCTTTACACACCTCAGTAGGTTTACACCACTAAATGACCAACAAGCTTCAGGGAGAACCTCTGAATATAAATTAGATTCATTTTGGTGGACACAAATGTGAGCTTTAGGCACATTGTTAAACATTTATTTAACCCTAGTTTGTCCAGAAGCATTGTGCATGTGTGTGTGTCAAAAGCTTATTAACCCTCCTGTTTTATAATATAATAATGATCAAATTTGAATAGTTTTTCCAGGTTTTGGACTGTTCATGGAATGCTTACTTGTGGATTGAGTTATTTTGAAGTTGTATCTTTTTGGATTGTAGATATTTATTTATAAGTTGGTAGAAATTAGGTAAATATATTGCTTTATGTGTTAAACCGTACACCAGTTGTTGCTTGAAGTCAGTTAATTAGAAGTAGTTGTTTTAATGTTGCTGTTGTTGTCTACATTGCTCTTGCATGGGTTTTCCCTGTGGTTGATGTTGTGATGTAACTATTACTGAATGGGCATTGGTCGGGTCACATGACCAAAGTTTCCAGTCAAATACCCTGTAGCCTCAGGAGCCATTGGGGTAAAACAGGCGGGTCAGAAGCTAACTTTGTTGCCCTTGTTCATTATAGCTTGTATAGATCCACAGTGCAAGTTCATTTGATTGTATAGAAAAGTTTTGGTAAGCAATATCTTCAAAAAGCGATTTAATGATATTGCAATAGGAGTGTGCATGTATATTTAGGGTGCATTCATTTCACTCTACATCAAAATTGGGACTAAACCAGGGTTAGAAAAGGAACAAACCAAGTCTACATCCGGACTTAACTGGACTCAAACAGAACCAAATCAGGATGTGTAAAGGCAAAAAAGTGATGCCTTTCAACTCATAAATATGTTTAGTATTTTATTAGACATACTATTGTAGACCAGCTTAAATGTTATAACCAGAAAATGACTTAAGTAATGAATCCTTATTTTGTTTTGATCATAATAAACAGTGTCTAAAGTGGTGAATCTTAAAGTCTTATCTTAGCCGGTTAAAATAACATACATCACACATAGAGAACAACACACTTTACAATCTCCTGAGCCAATATCGCATGTGCTGATACTGCATGATTTCCGCACTCAGTCAGTTTGGCATTTGTATCCTGGTGCAGGTATCTGTGTCTCTGGTCTAGGTTGAACTCTGAGCCACCCAGCTGTGCTCCTGTGGGACACCCTGACCTCTCTGTTACCCCTTCTCACTGAAGGCGTCTGTGATCAAAATAAGTCCAACATGTAACGCCCCAATCAGGCGACACTGCCGGGACATCTTTTATTAAGAGCAACATTAAATATTCACCTGCTCTCGCGCCCTGTCACCCTGCCCCCAACATCACCGCCTTAATACTCCACTGTGGAACCAAAGGCTCAGTAAATCAATATCTATTTGCCCTATATTGTCAAAGCCCTATATACACTTATATTACTGTTTTTCCTGTCTTATTATTGTGTTTAAGTTAGTTCCCTGATATTCTCTGTACTTGTTATGTAATGAAACATTGAATCATGAATTTATATGGTTAAATGAATTATTAGCTTTATAAGTCAAAGTAAAATTATTATCATGTTGTATTATTTGGAAAATAAGAAAACAATCCACGCAATTTTCTCATTTACCCAACGAACTCTATGCAGTGTTTAATATGTATATGTCACACGAATTAAATATTGACTGTAGATTGACTTGAGTGCTTGTATCTTGTTGTAGGAGGATGTTTCCGTTCTTGAGCTTCAACATCAGCGCCCTCGACCCCTCGGCTCATTATAACGTCTATGTGGATGTGGTTTTGGCCGATCAGCACCACTGGAGGTACCAAGGAGGCAAGTGGGTCCAATGCGGCAAGGCAGAGGGAAACATGCCAGGTACAGACACCTAGAACAAACAGATTTGAAATATAAAGTACATGGGTACAAGTACAACCAATATTGAAAACTTGCTTCAAATTAAAGACTAATATATCTTAACAAAACTTTATAACTAGCTATTTTCAACTGTCGCTTCACAAAAATATTAGTAAAGGAGGGGAGACAATTTGGAATAAATTTAATGTATGAAAGTAAAGATAAACACTAAATATGTTATAGGTAAAAGTACTTTTGAACATAAAACGGAATAGGCTAAAAATATGGCAGTATGTTTACACAATAATGCAACAAATATGTAATGTCCGACATGGGCTAAATACATTCTGTTATTATTATTTTTGATTCTGTGTTATTTATTTATTTGTGAAAAGTTGATTTGTGAACTTTACTTCAGCTTAAAATATTTGTGGCTCTTGCTTTGAATGAAAACATCTAAATATTGCAGCAAGACAAATATCTAATATGTGACATTTTCTCGATGTGTGACGTTTTCTCGATGTGTGACGTTTTCTCGATGTGTGACGTTTTCTCGATGTGTGACGTTTTCTCGATGTGTGACGTTTTCTCGATGTGTGACGTGGTGCAGAGAATCTTCAGTAGTGTTTTTAAATCCATTAATCATTGTCAGACTCATTCTAAGCATTTCTGCTGTCTAATCACGATCTTCACTGGCTTCTTCCGCAATTGCCAGGGAAGCCCATATGGTTTTCTCTCAAATATATAATTCCCTCTGCTGCAAGTGGATGGAGCCCTCATGTTAGTATAAGCCAGAAACCAACCCTTTTCTTTTTAGATTATTTTATTTTTTAAAACATGAGATGCCAAAGTAAAGACACTCAAGAGCATGTTTAAAGGCCAGCAACAATACAAATAATGCATAATATTTGTCCTTTAAGTTTGAAATTGGAAACGCATGCCTTCTAAGCAAATCATGCATCTGTCAAGTTTTCATTTTTTTCTACCTCAGAGTACGTTTTTTTCCGCTTTTCACACATTCACCCTGAGCCGGTAAACCAAAACACACAATTGTGCCTTTGATTTTTTTGATCAACATTTCTGCAAATGAAATTATAAGAGAGAGCGAGGTGTCATCACACTTTTCAGGTGTTTGAGGAAATTGTGGTAAAACAAATTCACAATTACACCTAATGGTACATTGATGTTCTTTAGGGATTTAAATAGGCTCTAGGTTACTAGGTCATTGTGGTGTCAGACATATTTTCTCACTGCATATAACAGCACTGTCTACAGTAATGTCATAGTTAGGAGAGAGAAAAAAAAAAGATTGCATCATTTTATAGGAAAAAAACTGAAATATTTTTTGTCTTTATAATACCATTGAAAATTATTGGAACTTTTACCCTTTCTTAGAACTAAGTAACATTTTTACTTGAGTAAACGTCTTTGTAAGTCCGTGTGGTGGTTTTAAATGTATTTTTGGGGTGTTTGAAACCCCTGCTGTCGTCTCTGAGCAGAAAACCAGAGTTGCAACTTTCCTGATGCCGACCCAAAGAAAACGCTCCTGAGAAACGCTGGCTCTCCATTTTATATTTGGCGACATGAAATGTTTTTGTATGTTATTGTAATTCCTTATTTCAGACCTGCAGCGGGGGTTCTGTCACTGAAGTTACTTAGTTATGCTTTAATGTATATTCCGCTTGTGTCATTTTTGTCACAGGAAATCGGATGTACATGCACCCGGACTCTCCCAACACTGGAGCTCACTGGATGAGACAGGAAGTGTCCTTCAGCAAACTCAAGCTCACCAACAACAAGGGCAGCACCAACAACGTGGCACAGGTAATACATACACAAATAGACACATTCACAGGTCCAGTCTTGGAGCCAAGCAGCAACAATATCAGCTTTGTGGAAGTTAGAGTGTCCAAAAACACAAAGGTTGATTCCCCATCAGTGCACAATGTTGTTGTGTCCTTGGGCAAGACACTTCACCCTTCTTCCCTGCGTATGAACATAGTCAGGAGTGGTTGTAGAGGATGATGCTGCAGATTGGCTACCTCCTTTTTGCCACTAAACTCCAGGGCAGCTGTGGCTTCAGGAGGAGTTTATCACTAGTTTTTTTGCAGTTAAAATCTGGAACAGTCTTCCTGAAGATGACATACAGACCTCGACGCTGACAATGTTCCAATCCAGGCTAAAAATAGCACTATTTAGCTTTGCATGAAAGATTTTATCTGTACTCTTCTTTTTAAAGTAATTTTTATAATAATTTTGTATGTCTTTAGCTGTTTTTGCGATTTTAATGCACTTTGTTCCTGTAATGTCAAGCACTCTGTATTGCCTTGTGTAGGGTATAAGGTGGAGGGTACGCCACAAGCTTGTCTCCATGGAGATGTTATTTCTTTTTCTGCAATGTTCCACAGTATGGCAAGTAGAGGTGACAGTCAGAATGCATGTTTATCAAGGTATTTTGTAATTTTAAACATGTGTAATTGAATAAATGCAAAATATATATGTTTAATGTCATACTGTGGAAGGTTCAAGGCAAAGCTACATAGTGCACCTTTAAATCCAAACAAATAAACCTGCACCTGTCATTTAGAATATGTTTTTTATCTGACTTTTCTCCTCGTCCTGTAGATGGTCGTGCTGCAGTCGCTCCACAAGTACCAGCCTCGTCTCCACATTGTGGAGGTGAAGGAGGATGGATCTGAGGACCCCTTCCTCTCGTCCAAGGCCCAGACGTTTGTGTTTCCTGAAACGCAGTTCATCGCTGTCACCGCTTATCAAAACGCAGATGTAAGTCACTGCAGCAACAGTCGGACAATAGTCTATTAAGCATATAGTAATATATACTATATATATATATATATAGTAAGTATAGTAAGTATTAAGTATTCAATTCTACCAATATTCAACAATCTCATAGGTAAATTGAGACTAATAATAATAATAATAATGCATTTGAGCGTTTTTTTTGGTTTTTTTTGGACACTCAGAGGCACTATTTAAGATGGGCAATATTGCACAGAAATAATATACATTTTTGTAAAGCCGTGATGCCTCCTCGTAGTAACAATTCATGTATACTTACTGCAGTAGCTTTATATTGTTTTAAAGATTATCAAACTTGCTCCTTCACACTTTTCTATTTTTGGCTAAATGTGTCTGTCACTAACTCAGAACATGACAGAGTTGACCAATTGGAGGCGTGGGTGGGGAAATAAACAGCATGAGTTTGAGAATCTTCACTCACGGAACACACAGAATTATGTTTATGATATTGACACCTTAATATAGGGTAGGCGTGGACAAAAATGTATATCTCATTTAATCAATCCAACAAAAATGTGTTAAAACGTATTAGTTGAAGTTAACGTATTAGTTGATGTTAATTATCAGTCAAATCTAAAATGTCTGTAAAATTAATCACAAAAATGAAAAAAATATTCCCTTATACTCTTATAACGATTTATTCAATATTAAAATTTTACATCAAAACACCATTCACAATTCAAAGTATTCACAATATTATCTAATTATTCTTGATCTCTGGTCTGAATCATTTTTCATAAACTACCGTATTTGTTCATTAAGGATTAAGTTTTTGTTCATGCTGATAAAAGTGCAGTTATTAACAAGTGTCAATGAACAATCTTTCCAAATTCATTTATTTTGAATTCATTTTTCATAATTGATTACATTTTTACAGATTCATACAAGCAATGAATTTCTATACAGTGTTTGCATCATATTTAAAAGCTACTTAGGGCTTATATCTTGATAAGGCTAGAGTTCAATGATTCATGCCTTTGCTGTGTTAACATAGAAACTGTGGTTAATGCATGGTAATGTCAATAATGCATAGGCACTTTTTTAAAATTTCTACATCCCTGCGTGGCTGCAAGTTCATACAGTAAGTTCATTTAGGTGTCAACTCACCCTGAACAACCTTTGCTGTTTTCAAAATAACTTAAAGATAGTGAGAAACATTATACCACAAATCACAAATAACTGTATATATTTAAACCCAGACTCTAGTTTCAGAAATGTTTTAATATAAAGTGCTGATAATAGCATAGGATGATCATTAATTATTGCTTGCTTTTTCCTATGCCTCCTCTGTGTCTGTCGTTGCCCTCCTCCTGTTCCTACTACACAGATCACTCAGCTGAAAATAGATCATAACCCCTTCGCAAAAGGTTTCCGAGACAATTATGACACGTAAGTAAAGTCAAATCATTAGTAAGTCTTATAGTTGTTGTTATTTTATGATATGCTCCTGTTGCACGCTCATCTCATCACAGGAGAACAGTGATTTGGTTATGTGACATTCAGAAAGACTTTTTTTTTTCTTCAATATAATAGCAAATACAGTGACAATGATAATCTTAAACATTTATTGATTTGTTGATTTGTTACTAATTAGTAGTTTGACATTACCAAAATTGTGAAAATGGTTAACATATTTCTTCTCAGCCATTGTATCTTGCCACTAGGCCTGTTATAATAACACATTCTGAAGAACTATCTGTTGCTACAGAGACATCAAAAGCAAGATAATCCCTGTAAACATTTTTTTGAAATCACAATGAGTCACAGAACTTACTTATTTAACCTTCTACAGCTCATATCGTATGGTATTACACAAACAATAACAACAATCTCCCCACAATTGCTAACTGTTGAGCCCTAAAATATGCAGTTTCAGCCATCATTTATTGAAGTCGATATAGTAACTATCGTGACAGGCCGACTCGCCACTAGTTTAAAGATTGTCTTGGGTGTAATTTGCAAATCACATGCATTGGTAGCGAGGTGTGATGAGCTACAAGATCTTTTATAGATAGCTTGAGGCTTTTGCGCAGGAAATAACACCTTCTTTTCCCGTTCCTCCCCCGCCTGTTTCTCTTGTCGCAGGTTATATGCTCCTCCTGACTCGGACCGCCTCACCCCTTCTCCCTCTGAAAACCAGCAGCTGTTGGCGGGCACCTGCTACCCTCCCCAGGGCTACCATCTCACGGATCAGTACATGAGCCCTCTGCCACAAAGCCGCTTCTTCAGCCGGGACGCTTTGGGTGGCATGGGTCAGCAGCCCAAAGACGCCTCCTCCTCTTCTAGTCCGGGACCTCACAGCCACTGGTATCAACCCCCAAACCGTCTTGACTTCACCTCGTCATATGAAGGGGACTTTTCAAACGGTTTTTTCAAGCCCTTTCCTTTGCAAACCTCTGCGCACCACCCACTCAGCTACTACACTGATCACACGTTTGGGCCAGGGAGCGTTTCTGTATCGAGCACTCCTACAGCAGGCTGGGGTGCAAATCGGCCTTCTCCCCAATTCCTAAGCCATTCGAGTAAACCTCCATCAAGTTTAGGCTGGTTCAGACCAATATCATCCTCTTCCTCATCGTCGTCTTCATCAATATCGCCGGGAAACCCAAGACTTCATCCACCTTCCCTGCTGGAGTCCCTTCCAGCGCCTTTGCAACAGGACAAGTCTAAAGACGGCGGAGTGGGAGAGGAGACATGGCTCGAACCGGCCTCTGTCAAATCTGCAGACTCAGTGGACTCGGGTTTGTTTGAAAGCTCGGACAATAAGAAAAGAAGGGTATCTCCATACGCGTCCAGCACTGAAAACTCCCCTCCGTCCCGTGCTGGAGAGGACAACAATAGTGACGCAGACTATTATGGCTACTACACGCACTGAGGATCTAAAACTTAAGTCTATTTTGGTGTCTACTTATGTCCACATTTACACAAACTCAATACTACAATACTAGCCTGACGAGTCTAGCCCACTCACTTTCCTTCCCCATAGGTTCCATGCTGATTTTGCCATCATTTTACTACAATCTTTGTGACGTATGCATGTGAAAATGTTTGTTTAATTTCTCTGAACTAATTTAGCCATTCACTCACCTTAAAATTTGTAAGAATATTAAAACTTGGATATAATTTTGACCCAACAGTGAGAAGTTTTATGCTTTGCTTTTTTTCATTTCATGTTTTGTATATACAAATATGAAAGTGTACTGGGTTGGCTGGCCAGGCTAACATATGCAACTCCACTGAATTTACCATCAAAAGTCTTTGTCAAAGTGTCAAAAGATAACATAAGTTTTTTTAAGATTGATGTCAGAGTTAGTTTACCAAAACAGACCAAGAAGAAGCGACTGGTCCTGCCCTACTGTCCTAGAGGCACATAAACACCTCACCTGTGACTTTCCAAACGTGTAAATTTAAAAAAGTGATATTTATATCTCTGAGCCTGACAGCCGCCTTAGGGAAATTGTCTCTTCATGCATCACCATTTCTGTTTGTGTTTTTTCTCTGTTCCTTGTCATTTGATTTCAGCCAAAACCATTAGCACTTATTCAGAGTTGAATACCACAATCATTTCCCCTCATGATTGTGCGGCAGTAGTCATACATTTCATATAACTCCACGACCCTGGGCTATGTGCGAAGCAAGATGACGCCCACTAGTGGCGAGGGAAGGTAGTTGAAGTTGAAAGCACAAAGACTTGAGAATAATACAGAAATTCAGGTTCTACATGTTTCCCATTTACAGAATAAACTATGGTGGCCACAAATTATCATATAATAACAGTTCGGGTTATATATTGGTAATACAAAATCAGACTTGTTGCTATGTGTATTGTCATGCAATTTATTATTAAATCCCATCCTAAATATGAACTATAGGCAACAAGATGCATTTATACTTGGCATATTTTAAAAATGGCTCCACCATAGTCTGAATGAAATTTATGGGAAACACTGAATTATATAAGCAATATTAAATAGTTCCCAATAAGACTGTTGAGACTAATATTGTTAATTTAGAAAAAACAAAATAAATAAGATCTTATTTTTACTGATCACATTTTGCACTGTAATTTTGTGCTTTTTAAAAGTCTCCACTGAAAACTCACACTTGATTTATTGCTGACATTAAAATGTTTAGTTTTACCTTGTTTACGTTCTTGGGATTTTCAGGCAGATTTGTAATTCCACCAAAATATCAGTTTCAGTTGGGTATTTGTCTAAGCTAAAGTACACTATTGTCCCCATAGAGAAATGTGTCCTCTGCATTTGACCCATGATTTAAATATAACACATGTGACTGCAGCTGGTGAGGTGTTAAAGTGGGTCATTGAAAAGCGGCTGCATTTGTAGGTAAATAAAGAGGACAGTGCCACATTCACAGCAGAGAAACAGGAAGCTCCGAGTGACCAGGTGTCTCCCCCATAGACTCCATCATGACGTGACACAAGTCGGTCCTGATCAGAGAGCTGCCCCTCACCCGCTGCAGGTGTGCCAACTGCCCTCCAAATCGCTGGGGGCGAATGACCACGTTCAAGTTAGTCACTATAACTGTGAGATAAAAGATGTTTTTATGAGTGTTCGAATGTCACTATTTACACAAGACAGACACATCATGATTCAAAATGTTACATCGAATAATCAATCAGTCAAGACAATCAACCTCAAGTGTGCACTGTAAAATGTAAATTATTTTTTCTTTAACAATTTAACAAAGTTTTTTTCATTTTACATTACCCCTATTTTAAAAAGCAATTCAATATTGTGTGACACGTAAATGCTGAGAATGGTATGGTGAGATTGGACCCATGTGTAAGTTATGTATTATTTATCTGATAAATTGTAAGAATAATCTGGGGAATATGTAAATAAAATGCAATTAACAAATTAGATGGAAGTCAGGTAAATATGCACTGATTATTGGATAATTGTGCTGTGTGTTGTGGATCAACACTGATGCTGATTTTAAATTGATACATGTCTGACCCCTGCTGGTGAGCTCTAGTATTACAACAAATTATACCTTCAATGTAATGTGAAGTTTAAGATTCGATTCCTCCATGTTTGTTTTTATCCTTTTGTTCACTCAATTTAAGAAAAAGCGGTTGCCTGCAGGCTTTAATATCAGGGACTTTAACTGTAAATAATGAAATACAAAACAGGGTCAGGTCAAGTGTGATGCGCATGTTATTTTTGTGTGTGATCAATGTCCACTGTTTATGTCCAGGGAAAACTGCCAATTTTATTTATCATTCACCACTGTACATACAGTCAGGTATGCAGTTAAGTGAGGGGGAATTGTTGTTATCACACAAATAATTTAATTTGCTTAATTATGATGCAATTTTTGAAGTGAAATTTGTAATTTATTTAAAGTGGCAACTGTATATTGTATTGTTCTTTTATTAATAAAATAAAGGGATAATTTTAGCTGTTGACAAGTGGATTTCTTGAAACAAAGAAAAACTCAAACTCAAATCACAATAGTTGAGAACCGTTCTTTTTCATTTATTAGACATTGCAATATAGTAACATGAAATTACTTTTTGATCTGTCTAGCAGACACTTCCCATGAACCTGTCATGGTTGTATGTTATAACAATAGCCTAAAAACACAAGAGCACATTTCCCCTTCGCCTTCAGAGAGGTTCATGAATGCTCTCTGTATTTCATCATTTTATAAAGGTTTACTTAAATAAGCATGTAAATAGCAATGTCACCAAAGCTTCAGACTTTCTAAACTTGCAAAACCCGGGTCCTCTCTGAGATCCCAGTAAGTCCCATTGGTCACCCATACATCCCGCCCACACTGGTCCTTGGCTTTTCTGAAAATAGATTTTTTTGTCAATTGTCATTTCATAGAAAACAAACATAACATTGAGAGTATTACAGAAGTTGAATTTGATTGTGTGGCATAGGTTTGATAAAGTGAACTTACTTGAAGAATCTAGGAACATGTTCTTCCCCTTTTTTGGCCAGCTCTTTCCTCCGCAGCCTCTGAAGTTCCTCGATCTCATCTTTTTTTCTGTCTGCTTCATCCACCAGGCCCTCTTCCAACATTCTGTTTAAAAAAATGACCAAATCAACTCAAAGTGCATACACTTTTTAGTAACTTTTTGCCTCTTGGGCACTAGACTCACTGTAACATGCAATAGTATGTAGGTCTCATAATAAAAACATATTTCAAACTTTACAAAAATGTAATATTTAACACCAGCCATAAGATAAAATCTTATAACCAAGCATAGCATAAAATCTTTTAACCAATTGTATTATTTAATTACTGTCTGTGGGAGTGCCTCACGGTGAAAGAAAATGATGGTTGATGTGCAATCATTTCATCAATATTTAGACAACAAAACATTTAAACGCTGTAAACCTGTTATTCTGGTTCTCTGCAATCCATTATTCTATCCATCCAATCTATCTAATAATACCAATAATAATTAACCTAAATGAACACATAAAAGCTCCTTCTAACCTTTGGTCTGGTCTCAGTCTTGTGTCGGTTAAGGGCAGAAAAGACTCCAGCTCTGGGGGCAGTTCATTCATCTCCATCGCAAAAGAGGAGAACCCATAGTACAACAGGTAATCCTTTGGCTGAGGGTCTATGAGAAGAATGGATAGTTATTAACATATGGTCAATGTCTACTACTTTAGTGCTACCTTACTGCTACAGTTTTCTGTCTTTATAACTCCCGTTGAGTTGAGTTGATGAGTTATACATGAAGATTTTATTGTATAAATAAGTTAGTCTCTTAAAAAGAATTGTTATCCAAATTCTAACAGATTTGACCACCTGATACAGAGGTTTATGGAAGGACACACAAAAGCTCAGAGTTTTTAAGAAGCTCTGTGTAACTGTTTTGGTTACACAGAACTTCTTCTGTGTAACCAGGTAGAAGACCTGCTTGTCTCCATCAGACATTATTGATTTAGCTTGGAATGTTCCACAATATGGCATTATCATCTATCATGTTTCTGCTTTCATTCTGTCTACGCCGATCTCTCTACTATCAAAAAGTTGCTAAATATGTGCTTGGATGGATAGTGCCGAAGCCAAAATCTATAGTTAGGATTTGAAGTACTCACTTGGTTTCCAGACACATTTCGGCGAGGGCAAAGTGTCACAGAAGATGCCCTCGTGCCACAGACCCCCGAATCTGTGAATAACACTCCCGCTCTCATCCAACACCGTCCCCTGCACCTCGTTCTTGTTTGTGTCCGAACCCCAGTAGCGAGACTACATGGTCAAAACATATTTTCACTCAACAAAAGAACATTGCCATTACAGTATATTAAGGTATTTTGCATTACAATATTTTCTACAGGCCTGTGGTGTTTTTCTAAAAGAGGCATGAAGAATGTCTGGTGTAAATATGCAGAGGTTTGATAAATATAGCAGGATAACAGACCACATCACTAAATGAATCAGGTTTGACATTTGTGGATTCTTGATATATAGTTTTTCTACAAGAATAAAAATAAAATAATAAAATAAAAAACAGCCAATTTATATAATGCTGACTCCTGAACCAATTCGTAGGCTTCATCTTCCTGTTTATAAGAATCATTTTGATTTGACTTTTGACCATTCAAAAATAATGTTTTGACATCACTACATTCTAAAAGCCTGTAATGTTTCAATGACAAGGGCGTCCTGGTAAAATTAATAATGTTTATGTCCAAATTTAAAGTTAAGTTAAGTTAAGTCATGGACCTTATCAATAATATAAATGATATAGGTTAGTTTGTGTTTTTTATTACCAAAGCTTTTATTTTACACAGATTTTTTCAATTTTGAATTATGTGAAGTGAACTTTTAGGTGTTTGTTAAACATCTAATTAAGCAAAAATATGAATCTAAATATACTGATGTCGTGATCAAGTTAATTATTGGTTTACTTACTTTCTGGATACTTTGGATACATTTGCAGTTATCATGTTATCATAATCAAGACATGATTTCATTCACCTTGACAAACGTGATCTTGCAGGTGCAGACGCTGCTGTTGAGGTTTTGAATTGTGACCTCTCCATAATGCTCCAGGTATCTCTGCTGACTGAAGACGTTATGAATGCACGTCACCACCTTGTTCCACTCATAGTGATCCCCATATCTGTGCAAAATCATCATAAGCATTCACTTTATAATAGGTTATCTGTTTTTTGTGCTGCCATGTAATGATTGCCAGGTTAGTTAGCACACAAATAGGTAGTAAAAGCATTACTTTGGAAGTGTGACATTGACCATTCCTGTCGGCACAATTTCCAGGGACTTCCCCCAGAATTTATTCTTCCACCTTTGGTCTGTTTTAAGGAAATAAAAAGGCATTACTTAGAAATGTGTAATGAACCTTTTATTAAGTACAATAAAAAATTACTAACACACTTACCTTGCCAGAAGCTAAAATTGTCTGACTCGGCGTGACAGGCTGAAATGGGAGGATGGTGGCAAACCTGGAAAATAAAACAATTCAAGAAAATGATTACACATTATTTGAATATTCAATTTACTTAACACATGTTAATAAAATGAAACATTGGCCTTTTGCATTATTTAGTGCAATTTAACTGGACAATACAGCCTAAATCTTTTTCAGCTTTGCAGTCACACAATTATACCGACATAATTAATCTTGTCTCAATAAAATACTAGATTATAATTCCCCACTGTAATATGTATTACATTTTACCTGTTCACTGATGAGCCTGAAGCCGCGGTCCTCGCGAACACACTCAAACGTCTCTCCAAGCACCGGGTTGACAGGTTTATAGCGGTTTCTGAATGTCGCCGTGGAGTAACCAGAGATGGCAAAGGCAGCAATGTAAACCTAAATAGAAGAATATAACTAGAATATGAATTTATAGTGTACTTTTTTTATATTGTATATTATTATATTATTATAATATTATAATATTAGTCTATGAGAATTTTCTTTATGGGAACCGTTTTGTCAATGCCTGACTTTTGAAAAGACAATTAAACTAAAATAAGGACAAATATGCCATTAAAGATAGCAATCAGAGTCTTAGCACTATTTCAGACAAATAGAAAAGGTCATCTGGACAATGTTTTTGAAATCGAGACATTTTGGCTGCCGTCTGGAAGCCATAATCAAAGTTGGATTTATATTGCCTGAAGGGGAGAAGTTTTACCCTTAGTACCCCAGCACTTTTACTTTTTACCTGTCCAGGACTTGTTTAGTTGATAGACTAGTTTCAGGTTGTTCTCCAATCTCACAGCTGTTAAGCTGATTAGTATTTGATCAGCTGAATTTTAGGTTTTATGGAGTGAAATATCAATTTGTCCATTTTGTAAAGCTATTTATGTCACTACTTTTTTTGAAGAACACATTTTTGTCCTTTTATATTGAACTACACGTCTCATATTAGTCTTACCATCCTGTGGTAGGGGTCTGGTGTGTTGGCAGCCGTGTCCAGGAGCTCACTGTACTCCAGCTCCTCACAAAGTCTCTGCAGCAGATTCACGGGCTCATTCAGAGCAGCAGGCATCGACACTCGAGCCAAATCCTTACCTAAAAATCACACAAACAATAAAAAAAAACATGAATAGGTACTTGCTGCTTCACCAAGTGAACCTCAGGTTTAGATACATGCCTATGTTGTTGTAGAGAATAGCCACAAGGCCCACATGGCTGTTGTCAGGACAGTAGGCAGGGAGTGTTGTCCGTCGTCCTGTGCTTTTGGGAGGGACATTCTGAGGGGCTTTGGAAATGCTGGCACGATATTTACGAGTGGCCAATGCTGCAATTAAAATAAAACAAGTCTTTGTAATTGTAAGAAAGAGATCATTTGATAATTGGTTGGTCTCTTTTAGTTTACATTGTGATGGTGCATTATGTGTCGCTTCTACTCTAAACAGTTATGATTGGACAGAATATTGATAAAATACTGTACATTACAGACAGTTTAATATGATTTTGGCCTAATTGTACACGCACCATGGCCTTCCTCTGGCTCAGAGTTTGTGGTGCTCCCATCACTGAGTCCTGATTCATCTGTGACCTCAGTTGAACTTCCACACAGGAGATCGTCACTGGCATCGAAATATTCAGCCGCTGAATCTGCCACAGATGGAGCGCCATGGGACCTCACAGCCCCAGACTGCAGAGAGCAGGACGAAAGTGTAAACTATAAAGGGTCTTCAAAACAGTGAGAACTATAATTAGACTTACTGCCGGTAATGTAAGATGGTTCAAATTGTTTGTCTCCCAAACTTCTTGAAGTTTTTGGCGCTCCTGTGAGAGGGTCTCGTGAACTGACTTCAGGGAAGAAAGCACTAATATGGGAAATTAAAAAGAAAACATTTTTGGTGGAACTTTTATATATCCAAAGTAGAAATTAATTGTGGACTTTGTTGATAAAGTTGGAAGAGCAGAAAAGATAATATATTAAAAAACTTGAACTTGTTTCTGACCTCGCAGTGATGTGATGCAGATGTCCTGCTGTAGTTTCTTGCTCTCGGGTGATAAAGCTGTGGGCGGAGCTAACTGTGAGTAAACATAGTCCGGTATAGAGGGGACCGATGTCCCGAGGTGAGAGGAACTACTCAAGTGACTGGAGGACAGCTGAAAAGAAAAATGTAAAAATTAAGTCAATCACAGGTGTAACATTTATTGTAACATTAAATGTGCAAATATTCAGAATCAGAGTACATTAAAATAACCCCGTTGATTACTGTCCTGCTTTTGACAGTGTGCAGATTTGAAAAGCTTAAAAATCTAAACACTAGATGGCACTAAAAATAAAACTGTTTCTACATATGGGCAGGGCATTACGTGTTACTAATATAGAGCCACCTGTACTTAACAATGTGTGCTCAAATTAAAGCGGTATTTATTCTGCCACTTGTAACGCAACACTCCATCTCCAGTACTTAATGTGGTCATTACTCATGATTGGTGTAAAATTGTCATCAGGAATGAGTGTGGGAAGCTGTGTAACATTAAGACAAGGATCCTAACACTTCCCAGACACATGGATAGGTCTCCTTCGTCTGCGCAACAATTAAGGATTTATATGCAAATCAGATTCAATTAAACTCAAGTATCACTTTAACTAATTAAACTAATTAAATTAATCTTTGTTGTAAATGTGCAAAACAGAAACAGTTGTAGCGTTGCTGAACAATGTGTTAGGGGCAGGTTTCTAAAATGTATTTATCTTTAATGCACCAATACTCACTGATTTGGGAATACCGCGAACAGGCTTTGAAAAAGAGAAAAAATGTTATGCGTAAGTCAATAAAAATGATCATTATAGATGCTTTTTTTAAGTACTACAATAATTATAATTATAATAATACTGTATGGACTGTAGCCATTGCTTACCATTCCCAGGGCTTCTACTCTGGACAGTGTGCGAGAATGACCCCACATTTTTGCCGACCTTGGTCTTTTAGGCTTTTCAAGTGACAAATTCTGTGCATGAAATAATAAATTAATATGTAAAGGTGTGCCAAAAAGGCTTTTTTTTATCACTTTAGTTCATTTTGATCCAAAAATATAATTACCTGTATGCTAATGATGCGCTGGAGATCTCCATTACTGACAATTTGGCCTGTTTCCAGAGCCTGGAGCCTTTGGATTAAACGGTTTAACTCAGACAGGTCCAAATGGCAGCGATTCAACTCTAGACAAAAATAGCACATGCGTAAAATAAAAGATAATTTAATTGTAAACTTGTCATTGGACTCAAAATGATCTGTACCTTGAGCACAGGTCTCTGGGGCGTGTGTCTGTTGGAGCCAGGCTGATACTTTGCTGTTCACCGCTGTGAACGGTGAAGGTGGCTTTGGTGCATTAGGGACAGTCAGGTTTAGAGAGCTCTGCAATACAAACCAGTGAGGGAACTCTTTATCAAAGTTCTTATTGATTTGTAAAATTGTAAAGATAATATATTCGTACAGTAATTCCATTGGTTACAAGTGATGTGCTGTTGTTTGTCAGAGACTGGAGGAACCCAGTGGGAACTTGTGAATGAACTGCCTCATTTTTCTTGAATGAACGATGGGCTTGAAGCTTTGTCACCCAAATGTAAAAGAGTTCGTGGTTTTTGGCCTTGAAATAAATAAAAAAACATGTGAGTTACAAATGAAAAACAAATGAAAGTTTATAAAAGTTTATAAAAGTTTCCCAATATAGTTATAGTATATGAAGTATATGAAGTTACCTTCATATGATAAAGAATATCCCCTGCATCTAAATCAATACGATTCGATTTTTTATTTATGGACATGACAGCATGACTAACATCCAGTGACCCTTGGACTCGTCCTCTTGACACCTGAAGAAAAATTATGTATTTTAAATAAACAGTGGTTATAAAATGTAATGCATGACTTGATATGCTTACATCATGTTGACTTTTGGAGTATCTCAAAATTCCAGCTTCTAAGATAAAATACCTCTGAAAAACAATCATGAAATACATCTTTTACATTTAATTGTTTATAAACAATGGAGGGTGGGCCTATGAAGAAGTGACTACCTTGTGCCAGCCCTTGAGGGGCCACTTCCTCCTCTTGAGCAAGTATCCCTCGCAGATGCCTGGAGTGGTCATGTCCAGAAGATTGTCACCTGTTGCGTGTGTTTCAACAGGGAAGTCGTCAATTATCTCCCAGTCTTTGATAATCTGTGCACAATAAAAGAGCATATTGAAATGTTACACTAATGAGGGACTAAACTATAGTGGACATAATTTCTATAAAAGAACCATAGAGCCCAGGATAGTAAATTATTGTACTTCCTATTTCTAACAAACTTTTCCTCAGATCTCCTCTTGTATGTTCCTTTAAGTTACAAAGTTGTTGGAGTCTTAATCTCACCAATTTCAGAAATTAAATGGAACCTGATTATAATTCACATTCATTGTTGCCTTCCTACCCAGAAACATAGATGACTTTATTCCCATAAACTAGAGGCAGTGTCTAGCTCAAGGACGACAGTAAACACTAACTGCCAACCGTCTGATTGTCGGGCAAATGCTTTTGCTATTGAGCCACGGCAGCTTTTCTTCTTCTGTGGAACAATCCATTCACTCCAACATTTACTCTCATTCATACACCAGACACGCTGTCACACACTTGAGGGCAAACAGGTGAACTTGCTCAAGGGCACAACAACGCTATCATCTAACATCTCTATCTGCTAGTTACTGCCATCACAAAATAAAGCGATTGTGTTCCTTTCATATGACACCACTGACCAGTCTAGAGTGAGGGGACGACACTGTGCTGCTGCTGCGAGAGTGTGGGGGCTTGTTCCATGTGGGGGATGTTTTCTCCAAACCACTCGCCAAAGAGTGACTCCGGTTCAGTGCAGAGCCATATAGGTCCATCTTAAAGAACTTCAGATTTCTTGTTTACTTTGATGTTTATTGGATTGACTGCCACTCTGTAAAATAAGTCAAGGTATTAATGAGCAAAACACTGCATGGACTGATAGTGTAGTTTTGAGAGAACCAATATGTGGGCTGTAAAGTGTACAAGATGTTTAAGATGCTTATTATCTGACATCAAAGACTCTGTTATAGGACAGAACATTTGACGGGATCTAGAGAGTAACAATCAAGTTTAAAGTCGCAGAGCAGAGAGAAAGGATCAAAGCACTGATGACTGTATAATCCATTTACCCAACACAGGTGAGACCTGGAGGCCAGGTTCAAGGCCCTGAATAGACCAGCTCTGATACTTTCACTTACAACTGTACTGCTGACAATGCACAAATTGAAAACAGCATATAATTTCAAATAGTTCAAATAATGCTTATGATTAAGGAATGGCCTTATGATGACAATGCATTTTAATTCCCTTTGGAGCTTAAACTGTACACGTGTGAGGTCTCTTTATTTCTAGAAAAATAGAATTTAGACGATGTATTAGAAAATGCTGTGCAGGCTGAAACTGAAGTGTATTAGTTAAGTTTATAATTTATTTTAGTTAATTGACATTTCACAGCAGCAGTGGCCATGCAACCTGTGAGGAGGATTACTTACCATTGCTTAATTGGTTTCAGAGGGATGTTTTTAGCATAGCCCTTCGCCTCTTGAACGGTGATACAAGGCAGTTTGCCCACAAAATAACCAGTAAACACGTAAAGTAGAATGAAATGAAGTAACATAAAACAAAATTTTAAAAAAGCCAAAAAATAAGCATTGTGATTATACAGAATAATGTGGTAGGCGAGGTCAAAAGAAAACATTCTATTTAAGATGTTATTTTGTCGTATAAAATAAAAGCTACATATTACAAGGCCATTATGTTGTCATGTACTAAGAATAGCCACGTGCGTTAGTTCACAGTGGCAGTTCTCACGTCCAGCAGAGCGTCGTTACGTAAGGATCGGGGATGACCTCTGCTGATCAAAGCGCACGGTGGAAACAGGATGAAAGGATTTGTGCGTTTCTGAGCTTGCTTCACACAAAGACGAGTATAAAAGCTATTCTTAAATGTTTAGATTATTATTGTGCGACTGGCTTGTTGTGTTATTTATCATTTATCTGTGCATCTAACATAACATAAGTTAATTTTAAAAATTCCCTCAAATAAATGTTTCAGTTTTCAAGGAAATGTTCAAGTTGTAGTCATTTAAAGGCCTCGGTTTAAATATGCATTAAGTTTGTATAATTTGGATTTATGTATTATTATTAGTTTATTTTTTTGCAATATGACTATACATAAAGAGTCTAAGTTAGCTGAAAAATAAGAAAGAAGAAAACATACCTCAAAATCTCCTCCGTGTAGCATCGTCTATTGGCAAACTTCTTACTAACTCATGATTCCTGTGCGTAAAATCGTACATAATGCAAGAAATGACTTAACAGAAAATCTATGGTGCAATTTAAATGATCAAAGTAGATAGCTACATGTTGAATCTTGTGGAAGGGAAATATCTGTGTCCGCGGCCTGTCTTCTTTTGGTGGGTGACACGAGCATTCTCCAAATCCTCCAAGGAGAGCTGTGCGTCGCAGGCAGCGCGCAATGTGTCCTGGGCATTATCCGCATTAACGGGAATTACTCGTGTCTAGCTGCAGCGGGGATATAGAGCAGGGTAAATCCAACCACTGACTCTACATACATTGTCTACATACGCTATGGCTGTAATCAGTCAATATCTGTACTTGAATACAGGCCTTATTTGCACATTTTAAAATTCTTTTCATCATCTTTACATCACATTTTCCACTGACAATAGGCCTACACAAAACAAAATCTAGAAATGTGTTTACATTATAAACCAGTAAACTACAATGCGATCATCTCACAATATACGATTTATCACTGAAATAGCCTCAAACAATGAGGCTTCTTTATGAATTTGACTAACAAAGTTCTTGCTACCAAAGTTTCCACAACATATAATTTGCCATAAACTATGCAATTAGCAAGCACATCTCTCGATCTGAAAGTATATAAAGAAATTGATGACCCATGTGATTGCAGCAGCATCTAGTGGTTCAATTAAGTCATTGTTTTGAATAAAAATGATCTTCCTTCCTTAGAGACGGCGAGGTGGCAGGTGCAGAGCCAAAGTAATGAAGCATGCCATAATACACTAACTGACCCAGATTAACATGCTGTAATCTACAGATTAAAGGGTCAGGATCTGTAACCACTCAAGTTTCTATTGACTGGCAGGGTTCTTCTGATGCTACTTATGTATTTAATAAAGATCGTCGTCCAACTGGCAATAGTAACCAAGCAGATAATATAGTAAAATCCTGATAATCTTTTTATGCTTTCCAATAAGGCTGGGCGGCTAATGATGAGTATAACTGTTCTTGCTCGAATCCTTTCCAAAAATGGTGTAATTAGAAAATATATTATTGAATTTCTGCTCTGGATACGCGCTTATTTTCCCCCACAAAACCGCTTGTTGAATATTGAGAGGTTAATAGTAAATTCTACAAGACAGAGAACAAGAAAGAGAGTTAATTGTTTAATTGTAAATTGCTATCGGGTTTAAATAACACTAATTTGTGAACATTTAGCTGAAATGTCCACAATCAAGTCCAAGGGATGGTAATCCAAGAGGACACGCCCTTAATGACCATACAGCATTAACTGTTCTTGGTTTCTTAAGTTCATAGATATCCGTTGAATAATCTTCACAATGATTCTCCAGATGTAGTAGCTGCCTCTGTGTCTCCACTCTGCTGTTTAAGGTACTGTGTGAGGAGGGCCGACAGGTGCGAGGGGTGTCTTTGGAGGAGTGCAGCAGTTTGGGACGTCAACATGGTCAAACCGCTCACCAGCTCCCCTTGAACCACAGTCAGTGACGGAAGTTTGGAGTAGCTCAAGAGACCCTGTGTGCTCAGTATGGAGTCCTCCACACAGCCTCCTATAAAGAAGAAACATGACAGAACTGAATAAGATTAAACAAAATAGCAACCACCAATAACTCATTCTCACACCACAACATCAACAGTATGTACACCTTTTTGGTTGGTGGGCAAATGCTCTAACCACTGACGGCCCACTATACAGTGGGCCAACAGATGCGCTTTTCTTCATATTCCATTTTATACATCAGAAACTAACTAAAGCAAGGAGGAAAGATTACATACTTCTGGTACCAGCTACCCCAGTCACAATCAGGTATGTTTATCAACTTCATGGGAGGATATGAAAAGGTAAAAACAATAAACTAGTGCATTCTGATGTGCTTTTAAAAGTATGATGTGCCATTTGTAAATCTTAACATTGCATGTTAATAAAAAAATATATATACATATACTTAAAAATGTATCTTACCTAAGAGTGTGATCTGTGGACTGGCCCTCACCGTCTTCAGAAGTTCCTTCACTTTAGGCTCTTTACTCACAAGCAGCACAGTGGGACCAATGAATAATGGAGTCAAGTTACAATAAACACTGTCACTTAGAAATGATCGCACAACCTAAAAGAAAAGAGCATAAATCAAGACACATTTTGTTTGTACTAAAAGGAAAAAGCTGTATTTCAGTGCATAACATAAAGAATTATTTACCTCGTTGGGAAAGAATTTGACGCTGATGTTGTGTTTATGAAGCCTGTGTTTGAGAATCAGCATATCCTCGACGCTGCTGGCACTGTTCTGAGCCACAGCGATCATCTTATTGGCCCTGAAAACCTCCTTCAACTGTTTCTTCTTCAGTAATGCTAAACCACTTTCCTGCAAAATAAAGGAAAGGACACATTAGTATACAGTTAAACTTGAATATTTATAGAAGAAGAGCTCAGGGCCATCTCACCTCTTTCACTTCTATGGTCTCAGGTGGATAGGCGCCTCTGGGTGCTGCAGGTTTGGGAGGAATGTATGCTGTCACCGCCATCAGTTTCTCTTTGAGAAAGTGCATGGGTTTTCTGTGACGAGTCACAGATTTCGAGCCGTGTCGGACACTCTGCGTCAGGGGAAGCCATCCTGATAAAATACAAAGAATTTTTTTTTAAACCATCCAAAAAAATGTATGTGTAAACTTTTTTTTTATTTTAAAAGCTTCTAAAAGCATTCATAAACAGAAGTTCCTGAAATTTCAGCCACCACTATCTATTCAAACCAGAAATCCCCTATACTCCCCAATACTTATCCTAACAATGTTCCCTCAAGAATAAGAAAAATTCCAAAACGTTAGCATGCTTTTTGTATTTTATGTCCCTCACGCTGTTGTTTTTTTATAATTATTATTATGTGTTATAAATGCATGTACTATGACTTAATTTTGTTTGGTCATTATTTCTGCATTTTCTTTTTATAACAAGTGCAATTTTCACTACACTAGGTGTCTTAAAAGTTGTGCATTTTTATTGAACCCCCACATTACTTTAACTTAGCCTGGACAGCCCTCAAATAGCCTCCTGGACAGTCATGCATGCCAAATCCGGTATTTAAGCAGAAATCAGATGTTACGTTAAGAAACAAGCCACTAATAGAAAGCAGAACATTTTGTGACTTTTTTGTCACTTAATAATATAAAATATAAACAGATAAGGCTGTGTTTTAAGGTAAATTACCTTGTTTCGGTATTATATTTGAACACAAGGTCGCCGCCATCTTTGAGAGAAAAAAAACAAACCAGGAAGTTGTTGTCACGTGGTTCCTCCTCCAAACATATATCGTATTTTTGTTTTATATTTACAGCCACACACATACTGTGCATGATTCCAACATGCTTAACTGTTACATGTACAGAGAATTTCCAAATGTAAAAGGAACAATTCATAACTATTACAAAACTTTCTTTGCATAAGATATTTTGCGTAAGACATGCGCACAAACGTTTATTATTTGACAGGCATGAGGCGCACGCTCAGTAGACATTTATTGAGAACTATCAGCTTTTTTGCTAAAAATCCGTGTCTATATGACTCATTGACAGTGCCTAGTTCCTGCCTTTATCCACAGACTTTTTGCACGAAATCTACGCTTCACTCTGCAGACATGGACCTGAGTAACATGAGGAAAAAATACAAAGGAGATGAAGAGGTGAGTCTCATTCATAACACACGACCTTCTGTTATGTGTTGAATGACCACTGTTGATTATTTTTCTGTGCTGACGAGGAGCTACATTGTGTTTGTTAGGCATGTTACATGACAGCTTATCCCCAAATGACCTTTTACACATTCGTGAGCATTTAAGTCCATGAAATGCCATAATTTATTCTTTCTGAATTGGGGTTGTTTATTAACAATATGCAAACAAACCTCGTCACATGTTTGGCATTCTCTTCAGTGTGAGATTTTCTTGTTGCTACATTGATCCTCAACAGGGACATAATCTACATCTTTACTATGCAGTAATGTTTTTTTCTGTAGTGCTTTGAGGAAAGTCAGCTTGCATCCCTGGACCCTATTAAACAGTTTGGAAACTGGTTTGATGAAGCCACAAAGTGCCCTGAAATTGGAGAAGCTAATGCTATGTGTATAGCCACTGCCTCCAAGTAAGAAGAATAACGGGCATGTGCAGAACAAATATTGACTCACCTTGTTGTTAAACACTACTTTTGTCTACTGTCTCTACAGGGATGGACGTCCATCTGCCCGAATGGTACTTCTAAAAGGTTACAACAATGAAGGCTTCCGCTTCTTTTCAAACTATGAGAGCAGAAAGGGTACTGAATTGGTGAGTATACTGTCTCTAACATAAGTACACATCATTGTATTTGTCATTCTTATTGTTTGGTTTGTTGCAGGAGAGCAATCCATATGCATGCCTGGTGTTTTACTGGGAACCTCTGAACAGACAGGTAACAGCACAGCAGTCCTACTCTAGAATCATTTTATTTTACAAACTGTATGAATAGTAACACCGTATCACACTATAAAAATACTGACAATAAACATGTAGTCTGTGGAAAATACATTTTATAATCCAAATGAATAAGTGGGTACATTTACATGGCCAGAAAAATCTGAAAACTAGAATAATCAGATAACCCAATTATTAGGTCTGATTTTGGTGTGTGTTTGCACAAGACAAATCTGACCTCAAAAACCTGGTGACACGTGTCAGTTAATTAGTGGATTTTTAGAGTAAATGTTGTATTTGGAAGACAAAATTCTACAAAAGTTTTAAAAAATAGTCTTTTGATCTTTCAGTCATTTTATCTTTCATGTTTGTCTTTGCCACATTAGCTTGCCCTTTTTTTTGCGCAGGGTGATTTCGTGGTGATTCAGTTCATTTCCAGCTGTTATGTGATGGGTTGAGAAACTATTTAAATATTATTCTACGACCATATATACCTTTTACAGATTCGTATTGAGGGAAACGTAGAGAAGATCCCATACCAGGCCTCTTGTGACTACTTCCATTCTCGACCAAAGAGCAGCCAGATTGGAGCCGTGGTGAGCCGACAGAGCACTCCGGTCCCTAACAGAGATGTAAGAGACTATACTTTGACAAAAAATCTCTAAAAACATAAATGTAAATGTCTTAAATATTCATTGTGGCCTTTTAGTATCTGAGGCAGAAAAATGCAGAATTATTGGAGAAGTACAAGGACACTGAAGTACCAATGCCTGACTATTGGTAAGCATTATTGTAGCCAAATGTATCATTTTAGTGGCTATTTCTAGTTTTGTTGGGGTCCCTGGGGTATCCATGTTCATGCCAACTTGTTTTGTCATGAGCAACTGCAATACTATACAATACAACGTTGAAAGTAATCTAACAAAGATAAACATAAAAATTATATAATCTCTTTGATGTGTCTGTATAGAACATTACAGTGTCCCATTGATTTTGGAGAGACTGTGATGGCACAAATAAGTTTAATATGAATAATTATTTCTCATACGATTTGTATCAGTGTCATTTATCGCCAATATTTAATCAACCATTATTGACCAGTATAGTTTAATTTATATAGTATAGTATAGTATAGTATAGTATAGTATATAATATTGTATAGTAATTTTAAAGGTTAATTATAATACAATGTGATGTACCGTCAAGTTGTTTTTAGACTATTGGGAAGAATTTTAGACCATCATAATCTCCTATATTAATGGGAAACTCTATTCTCTTATTATTTGGACAAATTGGGTTTTATTTTTGCCATATATATTTCTAAAGGTAAGCAGAGAAAGTTGTTAAAAATATTCCATAAGTTTTATAGTTTATATAGTATGCATGCATGAATTATATTCAAACATTAGGACTCATTACCCCATAACATTTTGTAAGAATATTTGAGGCAGTTGGGGCCTAGTGTATTTGCTCTTAGCGTGCCTATATAGGGTTTAGTACCAACGAATAGTTGACTCTTGCTCTCTTCTGCCAACAGGGGAGGCTATATTGTCAAACCTTACCTGATCGAGTTTTGGCAGGGTCAGACCAACAGACTTCATGACCGGATTGTGTTTACCAAACTGACGCCTGGAGAGGAGCAGGGAGAGTTTCAGCACATGGCTGAGGGAGGGTGGGTGTATCAAAGACTGTCTCCTTGAAATATATATTTTCATCTTAAAATGAGAAAAATTGCAAGCTATAAAAAATTAATAATAATACTTGAAATACTTGATGTCGGTGCTAGGATAATACACCAATGTTGTTTAAGTAAATTTTTATATTGTCTCATCCACAACATCTGACTTTCTGTATTATGAATAGTGTGGTTAAAATGTCCAAGGCTAGATCAAACTCCACTTGATGTCAAATAATCATCAACAATAAGTTACACAATGACAAAAGACTGCATTTTAAAAGCACAGAAATAACTAGTTTGTGTGCCATTTTAAGAAATGGTGAAGAAAATCAGTGTAAAATGATACTCTTATATGAAAGTGGTGCAATTGTTGTAGTCTTAATTCCAGTTGCCTTTTAACGCTGATTAAAAGTGCTCAGTGTACACATTGTATCACCTTAAATGTAAATCTTTTCTTGTGTAAAAGTCATGTACAGTAAGATATTATAATAAAGTTTAATTTTTACGTGGAGAGTTTTATGACTAGAAGGTGGCAATAAAATTGTATGATAAGATCTTAAGTGAGAGTGGCAAATGGTTTATCAAGAAAGGAACTAGATTTGCTTTTAAAGCAGAAATAAAATAAAATATTATGTATTAAGAAGTGGCACCCTTTGCTTTAGTAGTAAGCACTGTTTTTAAAGTTTTAGTGGTACAATAACCCTACAAATCTTATCTGAATCTTAATTTGGCTTTTTAAATTACCCATAATAATACTTTTGTGTATACTGAAAAATATATAGGCTTACTGAACCAGTGGACCATCATACTTGATGAACATAAATTAGCCAACAGGAAAAACAACATATGTTAATACTATAGTATTTTACTTTAAAGTATCTTGAATATGGCCAGTGACTGAGACAAGTAACTTTTGAATTACACTGAAGCCAATATAGTTTGAGTCGAGCCTGTGGTTTATGAAGCGTAGAGGGAGATAGAATCCAGTTTCAGTGTTCACTTACTGTAGCCATGACAACAAAAGGGGGTAATAAAATAAACGTGACTGGGTTACCTCAGGCATGATGTCACTAACAGTAACAACCAGCAGATTAATTAGGTTAATCTATAGGTTAACACTAAGTCAATAATTAACCTAAAACTTGGCATATTAAAGCAATAAATCAAACGTGTACATATAACGATTAACGAATGTATCATGAACAAAAATAGAAATCCATAGCAGGTCCGCTGATGGGTATTCTGGTTCCCAGGGCAAGCAGACTTAAACGAGCCCCCCATAAAATAGAACATATGTAGAAAGTGTCTATTGGTATGTCAAGAAGGAAAAATAAGTATTCTATAAATAAAATTACATAATTGATATAGGCCTAATATCATATGTGTTGTGTTGATACTAAAAAGTTTGGTATTGCTCTCAAAAACTACAATTTACAATAATCAATCATTTATTTCCATACATTTCCATAATTTCCATTTTATACTTTATATAATTTACAAAATCTTAATATCTACAGTCTTTTTTTATAAAGTAATTTAAGTAAATTCTTAATTTTTCTTGTCATGTAATAAAAACATTGCATAAGCTGATTGTAAAATGCATACAAAAAGCTATTTTAAAAGATTGTCTGCAATACAAAAAAAAACCAACAACAACAACTCTATAATCGCTATAAATTTAGGCATTTACCTTCATGTCACCAAAAATAATTCAAGTTACAGAACATACAGCACAAAAAGGTTTTAAAAATCAAACCTATACAAAATTGATAAGACATAGTGGTTGCTGGCTTAGGACTTTCCTGAATGCGTAATGCTGTGAGCTCATATCAGTCGCAGAGTCTGTGAGTGTCAGGGTGTGGCGCATAGAAACAGGCAGGCTATTCACCCACTGTGCACCTTGCAGCCACTATGGATGTGCTTGTACCTTCTTTGTCAGACATTTTCATTGTTATTTATCGGCGTGTTTGTTGTTTTTATGGTTTTCGTCTTTTGTGTTGTGCTCGGCGAAAAGTGTTGGGTTTTCGGCCAAAGTTGCGCGCACCTTCTTCTTCTCCTTAAAGCGGCCGGAGTGGGAAACCTTGACATGGCGCCCCTTTGTGGCAGATTTGTCCACGATCTTCTCCAGTCTGGCATTGAACTGGCTGTCCATATGTTCTTGAGGGGGATTAACGCTTGAATGCTCTTTGTTCCCATTGTTGCTGCCATGCTCTGCCGGAATCTCATACAAGACTTTGGGTTCAGATTTCTTTTTGCGAGAGAAGGTCAGTTTCCACCAGCTTGGGTCCGCCATGACACCAACACAGCCAGTCAACCTGAGGGACCAAGACCATGGTTATTATTTTTATGGTTAAGATATGGCACAAGGGATGGGCTGTTCTTTTGATACATTTTTATACACTTTTATAACTTGATATTAACTCATAACAACAAGGCCTACTATAACTGCACGGATCAAGATTAGATATTAAATAAGGTTGTAAAGAACTACCACTTCACTCCAACAGGAAGAGGGGTCCGAAACTCTGACCTGAGGGTGAAATGCAGGTCATATTTATTTGACTCGCTGCAAAAAATTGCTCAAATTTGCTGATCATCTACCACATAAAGCTGCAGACAATCAGTATTGTGTGGTTGTGGAATGGCAAACAGAGTAAAATCTATTCCCAGGTAAAGTACACAGGGGGGCTACACAAGGTACACATAGGGCTATTGTTATTGAATGGATTGTGATCTATTGTTGTATTTTTCATTTTTCTTTTTTATAAATGTCATACATTCATTTGGGCATGGCTGCTATAAGAATAAGAAATTATTCTAATTAGAAGCGTAGTATTGGTCTCGCTGCTAAATCATGGTAAATTATTACAAAGATAAAATTCTGTTTAATCTGGCTCACAATGACATTTTTTGGCATATTTTGTATATTGTTGTTCTTCCAAGTAACACACCACACTATCCTTAGAAAGCAACAGTAACAGTGAGTAACATAGTTGTGGCTTTAGTGCACTTGTCCGTAATTACCGGGTGTATCCTTATGGGCAATGACACCTGACACTGCGGCGTTCGGCTGATAAATTAATAAGGCCCCTATCCTCTGTCCCTCTCATGAGATCTGATATTTGAACTCACATCTTACACTGATGAGCAATCAAGCCGCAGTTCATCAGGGACCAGACAATGTTATAATTGTTATATAACATTCAAAGAATCAAATAAAGTAAGTGTTTGGTCAACAAAATAGAATACAAAAAGAGAATTATAAAAAGACAAATAAATAATGGGCTAATAAGAGGGGAAAAAACAAACAAACTAAATAAAACAAATGGTAGTGCAAGCTTGACTTAGTGTTGACGTGTTCTTGGGCAAGACAATTCATTGAAAAAGCTGAGCCTATACCATTGTGTTTTTAGAGCTAACATTGCGGCACATAAAGCTGTTGCCCATTTTGACAGGAAGGGCATTAGATGTTGTTATTAGAATTATTTTTGCAACAAAACTACTGAATCAGATCCTACAATTGTGGAACTCAACATCAATCGACGTCTTCAAATCCTCACTGTGGAGCAACCTGTGAAATCCAATATGTCGTACTGAACAGTTGCCATGACCATGTAAAGTGGTAAATGTTACATTTATTAAAAACATTTGTCAATGCCTTTTTAGGTCACAACATTTAAATAAAGATTAAAAAATAATAATAATAATACAAAATCAATTGAAAGCTTGTCACCACCTAAAACAACTTCCTTCTGACTTGTGTTAAATCTAAATAAATCTAAAGAAAACACTAGCCTAAGCTCCATACAGGAGGATTTGAAAAGCAGACAGACATCAAACATTGATCTGAAGCTGACAAGTAAGAATCAACACGGCTCCCTTTTGTGTGGTCATTTTTATCATGTAGCACCTATGCAAATACACATGCCCTTTGCAAGGAACACTCTTATCTGCTTTCCCCGATGTTGACGGCCTCTGTGTCACACAAGTCATGCAAGATTTAAATTGTGTGTAAATCCTTTGAACAATAGCCCCTGAGCTTTTTAATACAATGCAGTGAAAATCTCAGTCTAAACACTAGCCATTGTTTTCTAAGAGGAATATAACTTTTTGCTGCGTGTAAAGGTTAATTGTTGTTCATTTTATGGTGTGCCAGTTGAAACGTCCCCAGCATTACTTCCTGGTCTCAATTGCCATTACATTGTAAAGTTTTAAGGGCTTGATATTAACTGTTTATTGTTTTATTTTGGGAATGAGTCTTCTTCTTATCTTCTAGCAAATCTCAGCTCCTCAACAAACATTTACAAAGCATTTGCATAGTATTGTTGTCCTGCCATTAGTAAGCAGTTTCTATAAGCAACAACTGAGGATTATTATGGCACTTTCACAGCCTGCAGTTAAGAAGATAAAATAAAATAATATAAGTGCATTTTTCATTTGCTGAGCCGTGTTTGACTTAGATGTGACCTTTGAGACAAAAAGTGGTGTTGACTTAAAGGAGGCCCTCCATAGTTCTCTTTAATAAGTTACTATGTATTTTGTTATGTGTGGGTGAGCCTCTAAGCTTCACGGATTATGAGGGACAGAATAACACTTTGGGCACATTTGGAAATCACTAACTAGATCTGACGACGTTCAAGGGGCACAATGCTGTAGAGGAGGGTACAAGGACATAAAGGCCACTGATGAAGTCGCCATCAGATACTCAGGTTTCATGGGTTTTTTCCAATAGCGTTCTGCATGGCTCATGAACCAGAATAATATGTTTTTTTTATTTGAGAGGAACGTTAGGAGTCTTCATTAACCTAAGTTTAAAAACATTGGCTATTTATTATTACTATTACTTTAAATATTTAAAACTTTTTTGTTGTTATCAAAGCTATACAATTTGTTGCTTTTGTTTTTTCAATACAGACAATAAGGTCAGTGACCCCAGCACTGTATTTATGTAATGTAATTTAATAACAAAAGAGATATTTTCATATAATTTTCAATAATATTTTAAATGTAGTAGCTACATACAAATTTCCTAAATTTAGACACTAGACAAGAAAGGTCTAAACTACTTATGATACTTTTTGTTAATAAATGTCCAGGCGTATTGTCAAGACAATTAATTTTTGAGCTTTTACAGCACAAATATCAAAGTAACACAAAGTCTCTTACCTTGACAAAGAAGAGCTGACTTTATTAGTCTCAAATACGAAACAGTGCTGCCATGTTCCCTGGTCCTTCACTTTTTTCTTCACTGTTTTATCCTGTCATGTGAAAGAGCAGCAGCAGCATCCCTTCCCCTGGCGCCTCTGTCTCACCTTGTCCCGGTCTGTCCTCCACTAGAACAGCCCACACCCTCCTCAAACACACACCTCAAAGCCCGCCCATAAGTGCCTGGGACTTAATGTTGCAACCACCATGTGATTTACTGAGACATTTCTTTGGTCCTGCCCAGTCCCCTCCAAGATTACTGACTCTTGACAATACAGTTAAAGTCTGTTTTGAAAAGGTGGGCAGCCCTCCAAAATGGCAAATAAATTCCCTTTATCAGTTTCACTCTAAAACCAGTCACGTGTAAACATGGAATTTGGCCATAGAAGAAAGCATATCCAGTATTTGAGTTTGAGTCCAATTACATAACCCTCCCAGCTTTTACAACTAAGCTACAGGAACAAAGACTAGACAGACAAGGGAGTTTGAACAAGGAAAAGTGCCTGTGATGTTTTGCATGGGTTACGTGAATCACACACAGTAAATGGACACTTAGTTTGCAAGTTTGGTTGCCAGTCAAATTACCTCAAAATAGGTCAGACACTAAAGATTTAATGCCACGCCAAAAAAGTTGGTCTTAACAAAGAAGCCAGCCAACCTGAAAGGACTCAACAGCTTATGATACAATGGTTACTAAATAATACAAAAACTGCATAGCACACTCAGGTGGCAGATGTCCAAAGCTTTGTTATTTCTGATTACGTGTGGTTCAGTGAACCTTTCATTTTAGATGTAAATTAAAAGCCGGCCCTACTGCATTTAAACTTGACCTACAAGCCTAGTATATTTTAGTAGAATTTTTAAAGGAATGAAAAAATAAGAGTCGTGAGAGAACATTTTCAAATTAAGTTGCATTTTGATCTGTACAGTATTTAAGTATTGGTGTGCCTTAGTGTTTCACTTGTACTAAGTAATACAAAACAATGCTTGAATGCCAAGCTATTATTTTGGCAACTCTTAGTATGATTGTCTATGTTTTTGACAATCTTTTGCCTTTGACAATCTTTTGCCTTTATTAAATTCTGCATAGATAGGCTAAGCTTATTAAATCAACTAAATATATTCAGTAAGTCTTGTGGCTATAAAGTCCACCCAACCGTGAGTCCACCATGCTCATCTTGTCTTGGAAACTGTGGTAAGGGCGTCCTCTGGTGGCAAAACAAATGAACCTCCAACCACAAAAAGACTATTCACCACTCAACAACGGCCTAAAGTAAAAACACACGCCATTGGTCCTTTTCCAACAACGTGGTCTCTGATTGGCTCTCATTCCCGTAACGTGTCATAAACATTGGGTAACAGATGGTGTGAATAATTCTGCAAAGTAAACCGGCAAAACGTCATACAATGCAACTACATGGACAATAACGCAGTCGCATTTACAGTTATAAATAATAATGGAGGTAAGATCAATTACCTTTTTATTTATCGGATTATAGCTAACCATTGCTAACAATTTAAGCTAACATTTACTGCCAAAGTCCATTTTGCAGTCATATATTCAATCCAGATGTTCTCTGACAGAATTAAATTTGTACTTAATAATGTATAGCCCTTTTTTTCCCTTAAGTATAACTTGTTTTCTCATTGTAGCAGAATATACAAAACCTCCCCATCGATATACAAACCAGTAAGCTTCTAGGTAAGACCAGAAATTGTCCTCTTGCTCATGTCTTTCTTAAAAAAATATATAACTATGCTTTCTTAACAAATTTAGAATGTTTCGATTATATCCACTTTGTTTTGTTGTGTTGTCTATAGACTGGCTTGTGGACAGACGCCACTGCAATTTAAAATGGCAAAGTGCAGTAAAAGTAATAAGAGAGAAGATCAATGCTGCCATCCAGGACATGCCAGAGAACGAGGAGATCAAAGTGCTTCTCTCTGGGTCTTGTATGTCTTTTAATTCATATCCTGGTATACGATATAATTCAACATAAATTTGATTAAAAAAGTATTAATTAGTGTTAGTTCAGGTTTAAGTATCTGGCAAATATGAAATCACTATAAAGTACTTACAAAAGTGCATAAAAAAACTACATACTACATAATATTAATTTTTTATAATCTCTTTTTATATTTTTAGAAATAAACTATACACTCGATATCCAAATTGTTCTTCAAAACAACATGTACAATATTGTCTATTTTTTTAAACCATCTTCCACATCTATTTTAACATCCATCTTTTTCTAAATATTGTGTGTGTGTTTGTGTGCGTGCGTGCGTGCATGTGCATGTGTATGTGTGTGTCTGCGTATGTAGTTTGTTTTTTCTCTTAAATTCTTAATAATTTTTTGTAGACATTCACTATTTTCACTGCATACGAATAGTGGAAATTCTGAGAAAGACAGAAGCTTCATCTAAAAACATCTTTGGAAGATATTCATCACAGAGAATGAAGGTAAATTATATGAACTGTTGCTAGTTATATGGTGTGGGTACTAATGAACACAAGTTCAAATTAGAATGAAGCTATAGAGGCCAACTCAACATAACAAGTTCTCTTTTTGTTAGGATTGGCAAGAAATTGTAACCCTTTATGAAGCGGACAGTGTCTATTTAGGTATGTCTTTATTTTTGTCAGTTTTTTTCTCAAGTTTTTTTTGTGTGTGTGTGGCTTTTTTGTGTTGTTTTTTTTTTTTTACACAACCCATCATAACTCCTTTTTTATGTTTAATTCCGTCCATAATTATTATTATAATGTGTATATTGCTGTTACATACTGTGTTGTCCATTGTAGCTGAGCTGGCCAGTTTGCTGAGTCGTAATGTAAGTTATGAAGGTCCAGCCCTGAGAAAGCAGATCGCAAAAGCGCAGCAGCTGCAGCAGGAGCTGAGCCGACGGGAAGTGGAGTGTCAGAACTCCGCTGCAGACCTCAGGGAACGATATTATGCTGCATGTAAACAATACGGCATATCTGTAAGTCCAAAAAAAGAGCCAAAAGCAACAATGCATTACAGACATGTACAATTTTAGACAGAGCCTTCTATTTCTTTTACTAGGGAGAATATGTGGCCCGTGAGTTACAAGCTCTTGTCAAAGATCTACCAGCTGTACTTGATGAAGTTGGAAGAGATGCTGCAAAGTTAGAAGAACACATTCAACTTTACAGTGCATTTACCAACTTTGTGTGTGAGTGGTAAGTATAATGTAATCATAATTTAGGCATATGGTATTGACACATTTGTTTCACAAAATATAAAACATGTTTTGTTGTCAAGCATATACCTGAATTTTAAAAATGCTATACTTTGCTAAATACTAATACTACGTTATAGTTTCTTTTTTTTTTTCATTGCTTATGCCGATACCAATTATTTAGAATCCAAAGAAACCAGTGGGCTATTGACCCTTTGCACCTACGTCACACGATCACGTGGGTGCACCATAATGGACGGCAAGAGTATCCGAGCGCAGAATTACGGGGAGCGCAAAAGTAACAAACTCACAGTGATTGCAATTATTTTTGTCACTTAAGCGATGGCTACTTCTAACTCATGTTCAGTTCAGTTGTCAGTGGAAGCAGGACAACTTTTACGCGCTCACAAAGCGCGGTATTTTGAGAAAGTGAAGATCGCTAGCTTAGAAACGGACCCTTACCTGTTTCCTCCTGCCATGCTCACCGATTTAATCAAAACGTCAATATCATTCATTTTCTACCGCTTATTCACGTTAGGGGTCGCGGGTGACTGGAGCCTATCCCAGTGACTTTTGGCCTTAGGTGGGGTACACCCTGGACAGTGGCCAACCGTGGGTTCTCTCCGGGTTCTCCCACCGTCCAAAGACATGACTGTGTAGGGTAACTGAGAACTCTAAATTGTCCCTAGTGAATGAATGTGAGAGTGAATGGTTGTCTGTCAATGTCTCTGTCTCTCTGTGTCAATATCATCATAATCAATATATTTTATTCACAAATAATAATTTTGTGGATGTAATATGTATTATCCATTTTGCAGGCTTGAGTCTATATACATACATACATACATACAAGTTAATTTCTTGGCTGGATAACTAACGCCGTGCCCCGCATAACTTTGACGGTTTCACATATTCAGATATGTTTTCGTGTAAAATGTCATACACTTGTAACATTGGCATTGACTTAACTTGTAAAAAATGCTCACTGCAAATCCGTGAGTACTTGGAGGGCTTCCAGTTCTTTGGATTTATTGCTGCTACCCATCGCCGTCTTCTGTCTTCATAAACAGGTAAACGATAAAAGGCTACATTGGACTTACGGCTTTGCCTGTTAGTGCAGCCAACCGCACAACAGGATATCACCATTTTACGTGTAAAATTGATCAATGTTAGCTTACTAATAGTTAGGTTTAGGGCAAATTTCGATCATTTTACCTCGCACAAACAGCGCTTCCGCCGTCCGTCATGGCAAAGTGGGCGTTCCATGACGTCACATGCAAAGGGTCAATATGCTCTGACCGTTTTTTGGGCTAATATATAGGGTCGATATTGATTATTTTCTGAAAATTATATAATTTGAATTTACAAAAAAAATTCATCCACAACCCTGTTTTACTACAAACTGATTAGGAGAGCAGTGTAGTCTGTCTTCGTGTTGAAATGAATATTTATGCATATTCTTTGGGCAGCTGGTTGGCCCAAACAAAATATCTGCCTCTGCTGGAGATTTAAAGCCATCACCTGAAAAGCTAAAAAATGTGCAAATAAGTGCACACATCCATGTCAAATTTGTGCAGCTAACCTGTGGTAATATTTTCTTCATAGGTCTGAACCAGTACTGCCCATGCTGATGTTCGTCCTGAAGAGAGGAAACGTCACCTTTTATGAATGGAGAACCGGTAAAGTTCCCGCAGTTGTCGAAAGACCAATTGTCGAAGAGGCCCCTCTCGAGACTGTAGCAGATGGAGCAGTAGGTGCCCTTTTATGTATTTCATACACTTACTTATCATATTCTCCAAAGCATGTGTTGATTGAGATTTTCCCTTGTAGATTGACTGGGGAGACTTTGGCACAAGCTCAGATGCTCAAGGTCTAAACCATGGCATTCAAGTTGAAGAGGGAGTTGATTGGGGCATTAGTCTAGAGTCTGGGGTAAGAAGCCAGACTTTTTTTTTTTTTTTTTTATACATGGCCACGTTGAACCTCTTGAAGTAATGTCATCATCTCTAATCAGGATGCAGATACTGGTGGCATTGACTGGGGCGACAGTGAACCAGCTCCCCTTGAAATTGAAGTTGTGGATGCCGGCACAGACTGTAAGAAGCTTTTCTAACTATGGCATACAATTAATTTAATGACTATGGTATATTTACAATTGATATTCATCCTTGTATGTCATGTTGCAGGTCCAGATGGTGTTGCTAGGGGTGAGGATGCCTTGTCGATACTGGAAAACCCACAGTCACGCAATCAATTCATTGATGAATTAATGGAGGTAAAGATGTCTCCCGATTTTCATGACGATAAAACTATTCCACAACATATACTGCCATAGTGCAACCAAGGGTTGTACAATATTGTAGATTAAAAAAAGGTCTGTGTGTAGTTAAAATTGTATTAATTTACTGCACAAACAAAAATATTTGTTTTCTTGTGTAGCTTGAGGTATTCCTTATGCAGCGTCTTACTGAGATGAGTGAAGAGGGGGATGTAGTGGCCATGAGTCAGTTTCAGATGGCACCTTCTGTGATCCAAGGCCAAACTTCAGAACATGTCCAGGAAATGTTATCAGAGGTGCGCAGTATCCTTGGCCGGCTCACCACTCTCCGAATGCAGCATCTCTTCATGATATTGGCCTCACCAAGGTATCACCTGTTTGTTATAATGTATGTGCTGTTAATAAGTTTATAACATGTGTGTTGATTTTAGATATGTGGAACGTGTAACAGAGATGCTCAAACAGAAGCTCAAACAGGCAGAAATTTTAGTTCTGAAAAGTTCTACAATGGCTGAAAAGAGACAAGAAACACTAGATGAGCAGTCCAGGTTGGAGCCTCGTGTAGACCTCTTGACAGGATGCACAAAAGAATTACAGAAACTAGTAAGATTTAATTAATGTGACTATTTTCCGTTTACCTTTTTTATCAATTTGATTGTTTTATTCTCTATTGCAGATTGAAGCAGATCTTTCAAAGCGGTACCACAACAGACCAGTCAACTTAATGGGTGTTAACATTTAGGATTGTATGAGATTTGTTTAACCCTCTGTTATTAACAGAAATAAAATATCTATATAATAAACAAATCCGTGATAATTTTCATTTAGTAAGGAATCAAAATATAAGGCTACCCAAACCACTCAATTGTTGCATGCTCTCTAATTTTTCCAAGTAATGCATAATAGTTTTAAAGTCTTGTTGTACAGCACCGCATGCATAAAGTCTATTATTATCATCATGGGGATTTTCATCGGCTGATGAAAGCTTGGCACTAGAATGTTCTGCGCATGCGCTTTGTGGAAGCGTGTTTTGGTGTCAAGCGGTGCTGCTATGCTAGCAGCCGGGCCAGCTAGCAATTCTGCAAGTCATGGTGGGCCATTGAATGAAGCTGGGATTAAAGCTGATTTTTTCTTTGTGAAATGTGTGATGTTGATTAGTGTGGGACTTTACAGCAGTTCCTTGTTGACATTGAAGGCTGCCATGAAGACTGCTGCAAATTCTTGATGCGTATGCGTAAGTATTATTAAAACTTATCAGTCATCGATAATGGGTGAGCTGTTATCCTCTATCAATTTATACGATTACGACTGCTGTCACTGAATCAAAGTTTACACTTTTTGCAGCCTTGACATATATTTCATGTTGTGGTTTGTGTCATTTAATGATCTGGGGCCGTGTCAGACTCGCAGTTAGCGGTGGATAGCTTTCGACGCTGGTTTACTGTTGTACAGTTTAGCATGACGGCCAGCGCAGGCCCCGCCTATTTCGAGTTTTGATTGGCTGACAGACTCTGGGGTTATGTGCCGTCACAATAAATGCGGCCTGTAATTGGATCTCGTGCCTGCCTCTCATTTTTGCTCCACTTGTTGCTAGGGAGATTGCTTGATGGTAGCAACAACGGGAAGTAGAAAGCCAAGAGGAAAATATAAGTTATGACGCATAAGCCTTGATAAATGTCCAAAGATGGATATACACAAGCTATGCCCACCACACCTAATGGTAGAGACTACTTTATTGATATTGTAACAGTGTTATAGCATAGCAATAGCAGGTACATGCTCATGGCTACAGGCTAAGTCATCCGGACGATGATAGGCGAAGCTGTGAAGAGGGAGGGACCGTGCTGTCACCAAACGCCGCTGTCAGTGAGATGCTAGGCTGCGAGCTTTCCAGACTCCCTCTTTCACCTTCACCAGCTCTCATACGAGGTAGTTGTCCTGTCAAGGGTGGGGTGATGCCTGAGCTTTGTGTTGATCTGTAGCCTGCTGAACTCACAAGATTGTACAGTGAGTAGTGAACCATTATCACTTCTTTCGAGGATGGACTGGTGGGAGAACCAGCAAGTGTATCTTTAACATGGGCGTAATGTAGAGGCAAGTAGGTTTATTCATCGAGGTTTCAAAGCTTTGTTATTCCTATGTCCAGTTTAGTCTTGCAATATTCAAGATAGAATAATGCTTCTCTTTTTTGTCAGGTGTTGGACAAGGAACACTTTATGAAGAACAAAGTTTCTCACAAAGAGGACATTTAAACTATTCATATGAAATTTTTAAAATTGCCTTGCTGATTGCCCAGTCCCCTGATATCCTTAAGTTTTTTTTACATTCATGTGTTCACCTCATCCCTCTAGTAGTATTGCAAAAGTAGTGATCCAAAGTAGTTGGCCCCATTTTTATTTTTGTTTTATACTTTCACTTTTTGTTCCTTTGTAAAGAAATGCTTTACCTGAAAAAGTACTTCACAGAGGGCCTGATTCAGTTCACCATCCTTCTGAGTCTTATTGGGGTGCGGGTGGACGTAGACAGCTATTTAAACAATCAGCTTCCCCCACTGAGAGAGATCATCCTGGGCCCTAGCTCAGCCTACACCCAAACCCAGTTCCATAACCTTCGCAACACACTGGACGGCTATGGCATCCATCCAAAAAGTGTGGATCTGGATCACTTCTTTACCACGCGGCGACTTCTAAACCAGGTGCGACAGCTGGATCGCCTCTCTGTGCCCACACCCGAGCTCAACACCTGGTTAGTGCACCGCGACTCGGAGACTGTGGTGTCCGCCGGCAGCCACTCGAGCCCCACGATTGCCCTGGACAATGGGGCCGGCCTAGACAACGCCAACAGCCCTGACGCGACCCCGGCCATGAGGGGAGGAAGTGGAGCACCTGAATCCACCTACAACCTGAATGCAGCGGAGAGCACCCTGGGAGCCGTGGCCTCGGAGGAGAACCAGGAGCAGGGCAGGAACGGCGGTGATGATCTTACGAAAGAGGTAAAGTTAATATTCACATTTTAACACATAAAGGAATATTTGATCAAGAGATAAAGTCCCGGTATGGATTGAGTTACACATTTTGAATGCCCTTAGTCCAACATTAACATTTTACTGATTTGATTCACACCAAGAAGACTTACAACCATTTCCCATTTTAATTAAAAAGTCTTGTTCAAGCTTAGGTCATAAGACTCTGTGTAAGCCTTACGTTTTGTTGTTGCATCAAAATAAGTTAAGTGTTTAAAATTGTGCTGTTGTTTTTTTTTTATTTCCCCTTCTAAGCATTCATTTTCTGTCAGGGCTTACAAAATGCGTTTCTATTATTTATGCCGTGAGCGTTTTTTAGTTTTTAGAGTGTTTGCAGAGATGGATTTGGTTTTATTTGATCATATGATGACCACCATGTCTAAGTGTGTATGTCTTGGTTTCATCATGTGGCTGCCTTTCATAAACTTCTTTTTTATAGTTAAGTAACAACAATCTATAATTTGGAATTTTGTACAAATCACAATATGTGTATTTACTAATACAAATGTGGAACACAATGAGATAAATATTATGTTTATTGTAAGTGGAAAAACTATCACAATTTTTTATGAACCTGTTTTATTTTATTTAGGACATTGATTTGATAGACATCCTTTGGCGACAGGACATTGACCTTGGTGCTGGACGAGAAGTGTTCAACTACAGTAACCGTCAGAAGGAGACGGAGGAGGAGAAGCCCAGCCCACAGGAGACCAAGGCCGGGACGGAACCAGAGCTCTGGAGGAATGGAGTGAAATCACAGGGGGCTCAGCCTGTCGACGGCGAGACAGGAGAGAGCATACCAGAGCAGGTTAGGGACCTTAGGGGCCTTCAACATTGTGATATAGGCAGATGGAGTTAAATACACATTACACATACACAGAAAGAATGTGTATTGACTTGACTTGCATTAGTTTTTGGCATTTTGCAATTGTAAGATTTTTAAATACTGATCAACCTTCTACTTTAACGCACCCTCTAGCCTGCCAGAGTTTTTGCATATTTTCAACAACTTTGCAGTCTTACAGAAACGTGCTACAGTAAAATGTAAATGTGTTTGCCAAAATAAAGATCTCAAGTTTAAATTTAAAATTATTATTTATTTCTACGTGTATCTGTTTTTTTGTTATCAACAGTTGAACAATGGTAGTTTTCATCATAAACGGCCATTTTGAGACAAAAAGCTGAGATAAATGCACTTTATGAAATTATTTTAGAAAAAAAAAAATTCCAAAGATATTCTGTCCCAAAGGCTTCATTATTTAATATTTCATAATATTTTATTATTTGATTAAAATTCTATACCTGTGGGGATCATTTGTCCATAAATCACAAAGCCAACATTTTCTTTCACTTCTTTTTGCAATTTCCCTCATATTTAGTACTATATATATATCCCTCATATTTATCCCTCATTTATTACTATAATAGACTCATATCAAACAAGTAACTTGGAAATGTATCATTTTCAGCGATCTCAGCAGCTAGAGAGGTCAAACATGTAGCAAAAAATCTACTCTTTTACCATGTCAAACACCATGTTTGTCAGTAAAGCCATGAGCTGTAAAATATCGCTTACTTGCAATAATAGAAAATGTCTACATTCTACATGTCTACAAATAGCTACATTCTTTACAACTTGCATGCAACAGTAAATTCAAATGAAAAACTGCCAAGTTGCAAAAAATTTTATCTTTGTTGTGTTGTGAAAGCACACGTTTATAAGTAAAAAAGTAAAAAGTTGCTGTGCTTTTTATAAGTAAATGGGCCTTTCCCACATGACGTGGCTTTTGCTTCCTTCACCTTCAATGAATTTATCTAACCAAAACCTACAGTACAAAATGAAAACCATGACTTACCATGAAGCGCGACTGAAGAAAATGTTTATTGAAGTTGCCTTTTATTTCCCCAATAAAAGGCCCCACATACCTCCCCTACATGATCTTCCGCATGTCCACTGTACGGTGGTTCTCATTTTCTGGCCAATTATCATCCAATTCTCAATACATTTTTTTCCAAATTTCATGAAATATTACATTGACATGCACTGTTTCCTTGCATGGGCACATGGCTTTACTGTAAGTCAACATGTGCACCAGAGCGCCCCCTATCATAGGATTTTTAAAAATCCCTAAGACTGAAACTACCGCCTCTGGCAGGCAAAGAGGAAAGTACTTAAGCTTTGTTTTAAATTATATCACTGACACACTGTCTTTGTTTTATTAGATCCCAGCTCTTGGTTCTCAGACTTCACTTTCTCTTCAGGAATGTCTAAGGCTGTTGGAGGCCACTTTTCCATTTGGACAAGAATCAGAGGTAAACTGAACCTATGGTATCATTCAGTACTGTCACAATACCACTGAAAGGTTTCATTGTTTTGTTTTTAATGTATTTGTTATGTCCATCAGTTTCCAGCACCGGTTGTTGCAACAGAGACCGCTGTTTCCAGTGAAGATGTTCCCTCCACCTCTCAGGGGCTGCTGACACAACTGTCCCAAGCAGAGCCACAGTTAGACTTGGAACAGCAGTGGCAGGACATTATGGCCATCATGGAGCTTCAGGCATGAGCATACTGTATTTGAGCATCCATTTTAGTGAATCATTTGTTCTTAAGAGAATAACATCCAAAATTCTTGTTCACAGACAATGGACGCTAACACGACTTTGGCCCAGAACTCCTCTGGTGTAAGTGTGTCCAATGGCACACCTGAGTCCAGTAACAGTAACTTTGTGCATGCCGCTCGCTCTACACCAATCAACCAAGATGTCAGCCTTCACCAAGCCACTCTCCCAAGCTGCAGCCAGGACTTTCCCCAGATGTTCACTCCACAGTTTGAGTCTGGCAGCATCACACCTCGCCCCACCATGCTCAGACTGACCTCTGGCAACAGCTCCAATATCAACTCCACATTTGGAGCCACTAACCTGACTGGTGTCTTTCTGCCACACATGAACAGCTCCAGTAACATCACGACCACGCCCATCCTCCCAGACCCCTTCAGCGCCTTGCTGGAGGAGTCCATGCTGGATGAGATCAGCCTGTTGGACCTGGCGATGGAGGAGGGCTTCAGCCAGGCTCAGGCCTCTCAGCTGGAGGATGAGCTGGACTCAGACTCTGGTCTTTCTCTGGACTCTGGTCACAGTCCGGCCTCTCCCAGCAGCTCGGAGACCTCCTGCTCCTCCGCCGCCTCGTCCTCCTCCACCTCCGCCACGTTCTCAGAGGAGGGCGCTGTGGGATACAGCACTGACTCTGAGGTGGCCACGGCTGAGACAGAGGACGGGGCTTCTGGAGGGTACCAGCCCGGCTTTAGTAAACTCTGTCGCATGAGCTACCAGGACCCGTCCCAGTTCCACAACCTGCCTCAGCTCGACAATATCAGCCATAATCACACGTACAATCTGCCGCTATCCTCTGCCTTCTCCGACCGCCCGGAGCTCCCACTTTCCACCGCCAAGAAATCTATTAGAGACAAACAGAGCTCCAAGCTTCAGCCACATCAGGACTTAATGGACAAGCACGCAAGCCGTGATGAAAGGCGAGCTCGTGCAATGAAAATCCCCTTCTCCAATGAAAAGATCATAAACCTGCCTGTTGAGGAGTTCAATGAGCTTTTAGCCAAGCATCACTTGAGTGAAGCCCAGCTTGCCCTCATCCGGGACATTAGGAGGCGTGGCAAGAACAAGATGGCGGCTCAGAACTGCCGCAAGCGCAAACTGGACACCATCATAAACCTGGAGCAGAACGTGCAGGAACTACGGCGCGACAAATCTCGCCTGCTGAAGGAGAAGATGGAGTTCATCCGCTCCATCCGTCAGATGAAGCAGAAGATGCATGGCCTGTACCAGGAGGTGTTCACTCAGCTCCGGGACGAGGATGGCCGGCCTTACCCGCCCAATGAGTACTCGCTCCAGTATGGCAGCGACGGCAGTGTGCTCATCATGCCCCGCAGCATGGCCAACGCCGAGCAGAACCGAAAACCAGAGAAAAAACAAAAAGACAAAAAGAAATGAGGTTCTTAGCTGCTCTTTATTTATCTCTTTGCAAAGTCATTGAGAATTTCTGCAGATGCAAGAGTTGTCCTTTTTCCTTTGAGAAGATCCTGGTGAGTAGAAAATGGCAATGTTGACTGCTCTTCCTGCGTTAGTTTTTCCCTTTTCAGTCTTTCCTGCATTTATTTCTTGGAAACAACTTAAAGCAGAAGTGGCTTCATGTTTAAGTAAGGATACGTCTTCTTTAGACAAGGAAAAACATTAAGCGAGGGATGTCAAAGGACATAAAATGAGCTATAAGTAAGTTCTAGCTTCTCTTGATCGGTTTGCACCAAATCACTAATGAAGAATATTTATTGTGATTTCAACAAAAAAAATGGGAGAACGCTTACAATGAAGGTTGGATTACTATGCACTGGATGAACAGATTTACAGGACTTTGTGCTGGCTGAAGACAAGTCCCCAAGATTCAGGCATTTGTGGTTTAGATACCAAAGGCAAAAGGAAGTCCATGATAGGAGGATGCTGTTTTTTTGCTAACTCAAACGTTGTCAAACATCTCACTCTAGAAATGGAAAGAAAAATGTCATTGACGGTCCTATAACAATTGTGATTGGTGGGATAGAGAGAGCCTGAAGTTGTACATGGGCTGGCCACAGTTTTGAAGGTCTTGTCTGTTTTGGTTTTAGTTCACGTGGGGGCAGATGGATGCCTTTTGGGATGCTTTTTGGGATGCTTTAGAGAGGAGGCACATGCAAAATGTATCAACTTCCTATTTACACATAGCACTGTAATTCGTCCTTAAAAGGCTTGGCTATATGCATTTTGCTGTTTGTCGCGACTATTTTGCTGCTGTTTTAAACACAGAGAGCTGCGATTAGGAAAGCTCGTATTAAATGTCCATAATCTGTAGTATTAAGCAAGGTTTTAGATCTAGACACATCCGCTTTATGCAACCTACACCTATTTTTGTTGTGGTTTAAAAGAACTGAGCCGTGATCACGTGAGGTATTTAAGTGACAGGCTCCAATGTACTGTTAGAGGATTTGCCATATTTTATTGCCATTTTAATTTAGGTGTTGTCCTGCCCCATTAAAAGCATTACAGGCTCTGCTGGGATATAGATAACTTATTTGCCATTGTAACCCAGCTGAAAGCCACTTGAGGTAATTTAACATTTTTAACTGCTGTAAAGCCGGACGTTGGCTTAAAATATTATGCTTATTTATGTTGTCCATGTGTGTTTTGACGAAGTGAGCCTATGAGATGATGTTTTGAATGCGTGAATCGAAAAGCCAGCAGAATGTGTTTGTGTGGCCACTTTGGTTTTGAATGCCTTGATTTCACTATCTCATCAAACTTAAAAAGGTTTTGGGAAACTTGTTCTCAAAAGTAGAAGTGCTATTACTTGTCCCGAGTGAAGTTTGTCTATTGGTATGTGTATCTCATCATCACCCTTTAAAAATAGGTCAGTCAATGACGCTGAAATAGCAGTTAGACTACAATATTTACAAAAGGCTGAAAAGACTCCGCAACATTAAGATGTCTTTGTTTTGAAAGAGGATTCGCCTTCATCATATGTGATATTCTGGCATGAAAACTCTGGTTAACATCACTTCTGTGTAACACTATCAGTACTGCTACTACTTGGTGCACTTTTGTCTTGTCTCATGTAAATATTTTCATGTTTGTCTTCATTTATGTAGTTCGTCATTAAAGTCTCAACCTTCTGCTTTCTGTTTGGATGTAGTTTCCTGTTTTGAGATTTGCTGGCAATCAGAAATTGTTTTTATTGATTAATAAAGTTTTTATTTTCACCTGTGACTCTTGGTCTCTAGTCGTGACTTGATTGGTTTTGAGTGGACAACCTCAAATGCTGGCATTAATATTACTGCTGTTGAGATGTATTACATCAATGTTTCCCACTTTATTGTATGTTGGCAGTAGCAGAAGGGACTTATGTAATTTAAAACATATTTTGAAATAAAATGCCATTATTGGAAAGGTCCTGTAATGAATGTGCATTTTACTTTTATGTAGCCACTTGTAGCCTTATATTTCTAATCTACATGCACAGCGTTGTTAGATTTGTCCATTTTTAATTATTTTCCATACTTTTTTTTAATTGCATATCTCTATTCTCCTGCTGCTCTTGAACTGAGTGGTGCACCAGTGGAATTTAACCATTGTGGGACAAATAACACTTCAAGATAGAATCAAAGCTAGAAACACTACTAAAACTAATGTGGAGCCACTGTAGTGTTCTCTATTTAAAGAAACTGATTACAAGTACAAATGGGCTTTAGCCTTAAGTGGCATTTTGATTGCACATAATATAAAACTTTTCAAGAGTCAACTAATCAGTCTCATGGTACAAGTTTTTACACCAATGCCCTTCCTAATCCATTCATCAATGATTGGGACTAGGGCTGGGTACCATTAAACAGTAACTCCCAGAGAATTAGTACTGTTACGGTTTACAGTAAATATATTGTCAAACTTGCCTTGTATAAATGTGGCAAGAGCGAGTTGATTTGTGTTAGTCAGAGGACCGATGTTGTTCTACTCCAGGGCAGCTGTGACTACACTACACTTAACATGGAGAGAACAAATAATGCACAAAACTGTAAACCATTTTAAAACTCATGGTCTCTACAGCAACTACAACTCTACAATGAAATTATCATTATTATGCTCTTTTAACACTAAAGATTACTACAAGGGCTTATGTTTGACTCCAAAGGTTAGGAATAGCTTACCTCACTAACCCTGGTGGAATACAGTGGTGTAGTTAGTAACCAATTAGCAAAACAATTATAACAAAAAGTGTTTTTATTTTTCTGAACAGACGAGCAAGACATGGCTGTTATTGAAAACACTAATGGTTACTGAACAAAGAAAGCACAGTTTATACATCAAACAAGTTCTACGGATAAGGCAAATATGGACACAGTTTTGCCTGCAAATCACATGACCAATAAAGTAATAAAAATGGCACATTGATAAAATAATGTAAAAATGAAATGTCACCTCACTAAAAACCACGTCCTGGCAAGATGATAAGCACTGGCCCAACGGGAACAAGATACAGCAGAGGCTAAGCAATGCTCTGTGGGCTGGAAACTCAAAACTGAACACTGCGTCTTTACTTTTTTGGCCTGTGTCAAGCAAATCTGAATCATATACAGGTTTAGATTAAATCCAGGTAAAAGCAGAATCAAATGAAGTCATACTACATCAAAAGACAAATGGTGTCTTGCTTGTCACAGTCTGCCCTGCCCCGATCCAACCCCCGTCTCGGAAAGTACAATGAAGTTCAAAACTACAGTTTATCTTTTTTTTTCTCCCCTGCCCCTGTCGCCCTGGGTTAGTTCTTATCATCCTTTTTCTCGTCTTCGGTGGGGTATGAATGCCAGGTCAGCCGCTCCTCGTAGAATGAAATAACAATCTGCGGACACTTCACGTTTGCTTCTTTTGCTGGGACGAGATCTGCTTCATCTGAGTTTTTCCTAAATAGATAGATACAAAATAAGAGACTCAAGGTTTTATTGAAGTGACAAGTGATAAAATTGCTGTTAGGAAATGTTAGTTAAAGACTGTAGTAAAGGCTCAATGAGAATTAGAGAATTTACCCCTGAATTAGAGGACAGTTAAAGTAAGGGCAAGATCTAGGCATTAAAGTCTTTATCAGAGAGCTTCAAAAACAATTTATTTTTACTTGTAGTGTCAAATTACACACGGGCACTGCATTTTTTATTTCACACAAGTGGAGTCGTGTATGTATGTTATGTATGCCTCACCATTTCATGAGGAACATAAGTTCTCCTGTTGAATCTGTAGCACCAATTATCCTTTCTGGATCCAGACCTCGAGCAAAACCCCTCAACTTCTCTGTCTAAAAAAAGGACAATCAAGGACAAGTGGTTTAATATCATCTGCAAAATTACACATTGTTAGGGGCACGTTCAGAAACAAGATTTAGATCGTTTAATTAAGAACGATTTGGACATTGCGGTTTTTGACAGGCACTTCAAGCATATTTGTTTTTTGTAACAGCTCAGTAACAATTTTGACTATCAGTTATGCATAACTAACAAATTATCATCATCAGCCAGGTGTTAACAGAGGGTGGTATATAATTATATACTTACATCATCTTTTTTCTTCTTGGATTTGCCGTCATCGCCTTCTCCATCTGCCTTCCGCTTCCCTTCCTGTGCGGTCTTTTGTGACTGAAGAAACTCTGCAATGAGATCTGGGCAGTCCAAGTTGTCTTCTGGTTCCCAAGTGTTATCTTCACTATGGGGGCAGCAAATGAAGAGACATGTTATTGTGCCCAAGCATATTTGATTGTATTTGCCCAGTAACCCAGTAACACCAGAGTCAATCCTGATGTTGTCAACTCTTTTGTTTTTTTCTTGTCCTTGGGCAAGACAATTCACCTGTCTTTCATTGTTACAGATCGTTATGTGGCTGGCTCTGAGAGTGTGAACAGTTGAAGGGCCACTTGTTGATGTAAAATGGTTACAACAAAAACACAGGACAATATTACAAGACTCACTTTGAAAATCCTTTCCATTTGAGGAGGTACTCCACTCTCCCTTTCACCACTCGTCGGTTCAGGACTTTCTCCACAACATACTCTTCCTCCTCCTCTTCCTCCTCTGCCACTGGTGCTGCCGGAGCTGCTGGAGCTGCTACCTCCTCCGGCTTTTTCTCAGTCTTCTCAACCATTGCCATTTTGCTTTCTAATGGGATAGAAGTAAATTATAAACAGTTAACATTGCTTAGCTTAACTTTAATGTTATTTGAATAAATCAGGGATGGCAACAATCTTCAGGTAAAGACCCTGTTTGGAACACACAGTTTTGAGTTACAAACATTTACAGCCATTTCTGGGACAATATTACAACAGGGATTTGACATACACCTTTCCGCACAAGAACATAAGATAGACATTTATGTTGGAAAATAATAATATTTTAAAACCTTCTTCTGTAACAGTGGGAGCATCGTTAGTGGGTTCTGTAGTCGTGCTCATACTCATCAGGCGACCAGCAGCTTCCTGGTCAACGTCAAGATGGTTGCATGAAGGAAGCAATGTAGCAGAGAGGAGAAAACAGCGTTGGATGATGGAGTTTATAAAGACATACATGGGCAACAACACAGGGCAACGCCGATCCATAGCTCATTTAACATTTTACCACTAAGGCCCTTCTCCTCCGATTGCTCAGCTCTAGGAAGAGTCTTGGTGGTTCCAAACTTTTTCCATCTGTGGATGATGGAGGCCACTGTGCTCATAGGAAAACATTTTTCTGTGCCTTGATGCAATCCTGTCTTGGAGGTCCACAGACAATTCTTTGGACTTCATGGCTTGGTTTGTGCTCTGACATGCACTAGTAACTGTGGGATCTTATACAGGTGTTTGCTTTTCCAAATCATGTCCCATCAACAGATTTTAGCACAGGTGGACTCCAATCAAGTTGTAGAAGCATCTCAAGTATGATCAGTGGAAAAAGGATGTAGCTAAGTTCAATTCTGAGTGTCACGGCAAATGCTGTGAATACTTATGTACATGTACTTTTTTGTTGTTAATTTGTAATAAATTTGCAAAGAATTCAATCAACCTTCTTTCACGTTGCCATTATGGGGTATTGTTTGTAGAATTTTGAGGCAAAACATGATGATCATGATTTTTCCATTTTGAAATAAGGCTGCAACATAAAAATGTGGAAAAAGTAAAGCCCTGTAATACTTTCCGGATGCACTGTAGGTGGCTACTGTCAAACTCAAGGCCCTGGGATAATGCAATTTCTAGTTCCAATTAAATATTATTTTTATTTATTTATTTATTTTAAACAGAACCATTTTACAACTCCATAACTTGATTTTCTAATCAAATTATGTTTTCATATAATTGTAAATTAGTCCCCTTTTTTTTAATCATGCAAATTATAATAAGTTATTGCACTCCTTTATCTAACAAGCCCTAGACATACCAGAGTTTGACTCTTGTTGTAAACACTATTGACTCCACCTTGCCTAGTTGCCCATGTGCACAGTGTAAATGTGGGCGTGGGTTGTAGATAATCTGTCTATGCTTGCAGCGGGGCAAACGATCGTGATCAATTAAAACAAATCACCCAGAGCAAGCTCAATTTGCTCAAACTAAAGTGGTCTGTAGAGTGAAGACGCTGTGCCACCATCTTCAACAAGACTAACGGTTTGCAACACCTGCGAGCTTTCAATTAGGGTTTTTGGTTTAGCACTGATTTAAAGGATAACATTTGACATTACAATTAAAAAATAATATAATTTTCCTGTAGATATTACAGCTAACTCGGGAGGATGATATTTCAAGAACAATGCCTCGAACCGAAAAACCCTCACTGAGTGTTTGGCATCTCCTCCATGTTGCTCCAGCTCATGCAACCAACACTACACGTTTACCGATCAAATGTACAATTTATGTTTCATCAAAAGGTTGATTCAATTAAAAGATATTCAATCAGCATCATGTAGTAGCATCATTTAATCAAATCATGCATGATAAAAGCTAGAAAGTGGCAACTGCACGATCAATGATCTTTGAAACAACACGTTTGGAGGGAGCAGGTAAATCAAACTCACCGATGGTTAAAAATTAAACGCGTTTATGCACCCGATCCGAAATAAGAGTTTTAATGCAGTGTTGATTTAACGTCGCGGTTTGTAAGGAGGTGATTTCTACTGACAAAGCCAATTGTAATACAAAATGTGTCGTTTCTTTTCCTTCGTCTGCTGCTGGGGGAAGAAAATTACACAGTCTCGATGGCCGCGCAGACTCGCAGACTCATAAACTACATGGATAAAGAACCACAAGGGGGCGACACAGGGAGGAGAGAAGACATGTGATTTATACATCTACAAAGGCGCACGGCGAGAAAAACCCGGACTGGAGCCGGAAACTGGCTCAATATTTTCATGTTCACAAGCTATCAGTCACCATCAATGATCATTATAATTTTCATAATTGTCAAATAACTTAAGTAAATGAGTATCACAAACATTTCATTTTTGTCTGATTGACATATATATATATATATATATATGTGTGTGTGTGTGTGTGTGTGTGTGTGTGTGTGTGTGTGTGTGTGTGTGTGTGTGTGTGTGTGTGTGTGTGTGTGTGTGTGTGTGTGTGTGTGTGTGTGTGTGTGTGTGTGTGTGTGTGTGTGTGTGTGTGTTAATAGACATCATATATATATATGTGTGTGTATTTGAGTGCCTGTTAGGTGGAAAAGCGCTCTATAAATAAAAATCATCATCATCATCACATATATATATATATATATATATATATATACATACACACACATTAAAAAAAAAAAAAAAAAAATATATATATATATATATATATATATATATATATATATATATATATATATAGTCCTCGAATATCACCTATATCCCAAATGAATGACACCCTAAAATATAATGGATCATCAGTTGCCATGGCGATTCCCCACCTCATTTTGCATTCTGCCCATCTCCGGAAGTGCCGTAGATATGCAGTCACATGGTGTCTTTGCCGGTGACGTACCAGGTGCGCTTGTGAAATGGGGACGGTAGCAGTTGAGATAAACAACTCAGTGGCATCAGGCTATTTTTTAGCAAAGTAATGGTAACTTCAAAAAGCAAAACGGCAACAACAACGAGGCTCTGGATGGTACAGCGTTAGGAAAAAATTGCGGACCTTAAAGTAAGTACTTCTCAAGTGGGACATGTCTCTAGCAGGTTTGTCTTTAGCTGTTCCCGTGCTGCTGCTGTGAAATGGTGAGCGCAGACAAAAGTAGCACACATACAAGCAAATAACAGCGTTTTAACTATTATGTGTGCGTAATTTTACTCTGACAGTGAGGTGTATTTAAGTCAAGGGAAATTATTGGTATAACCAGTTCCGATTATCATGTGCCCCGTACATAGTTTCGTTATCATGTAATCACTTTGTTGTTACATTTGGATACTACTTATTATATTGGCTTGTGAAATTACCGAGGAAAGCCTCTTGCACACAAAACGCATCTGCAGTCAATAACTGGATCTTTATTAAGCATGATTTCATAAAAGTGACACTGGTTACATTTAGATTGGTTTCGCTCAACATCCAAAGGAAGATCATGCACTCTGCGCTTAATTTGACACCGTATGATTCATAGTGTGTGGGTTTTATAAGGCTGCCCCTGGAGTATTTAAAAACACACCCACTCAGTCTTGTGACCATACTATACAAATTGACTTTTAGAAGAGAAATGAAAGAATGCAATCAAAAAACCCTTGTATGTAGGTTTCAGTTCATAGAGACACAAACTTTGTAATGTTCACATTTATCTATAGCTCTTCGTTTTCAGGAGCGCACAGAAGAACAACAAAGCCTTTTCTTCTCTTTTGTTCCTGAAAGGGAAACGTATTGATGATTCAGTTAAATTTAGTTGAAGTTTCTTCTTTACCTCTGTTCTTATGAGGAACTGTGACTAATGTGTTTCTCTTTTGACTGCAGATGTCCCTGCAGCCTGGCAGTCGGCAGGATGATCAGTAATCAAGAAGAGGATGTAAGTAAAGGGTTGCTTTTTTAAGCTTTATTGCCAGATCAAGCAAATTTCTTCTATATAAAAATAAACACTCATGGTTAAAGCATGAGGAACTTGGCTTATTGAAAAAGCTATGGTTCCGCAATTGTAATTTAATCAGATGAAAAAAACAAAGACAAATTGTGTCTTATTTTCTCTTGCAGGAGTTTGTTGCAGTGCGGGTTCAAGATCCTCGGATTCAAAATGAAGGTTCATGGAACTCATATGTGGATTATAAAATCTTTCTGCATGTAAGTTCAAACATGATTATGCACTTCATCATAATGCTAAACCTCAGGCCACTGGAGCTGGGCGCTTATTACAGCTGCCATAGTTTGCATGACAAACATTGAATGCATAACTTAACTTAATTAAATTTACTCAAGACAAAGCATGCTAGATACATTTTCTTGTGCCAGGAATAGACATTGCCCGAGACCAAGACCCACAATGTTTGCTTTTGTCCTGTGTCAGCAGCACAAAAGCTCAGGCTCTCTAGACAATGTTACGAGTCCTTATTTCATTTGAATGAAAGTTTTATCTTTTTATGGTTTAACAACATTTGTCCATTTGTTTTATGAAAAGAAAATTCACAAATGTGGCTACAAATGTTATTATCTCTTGTCAGAAGGAGACTTGTGTTGTGCTGTGATCAGTGAACAGTGTCAGCTAGTGGAACAAATCTGTCATGTGATCATGTGCTTCGTCTGCAAACCATTTGACACAATGACATTTAGCTAACAGATGACACTATAAAATGAAATTTGATAAAACTCCTAAGTATATATAATCATTTTAATTTGCAGACTAATAGTAAGGCATTCACAGCCAAGACCTCCTGTGTGCGACGACGCTACAGTGAGTTTGTGTGGCTCAAAAAGAAGCTGCAGAAGAACGCTGGTTTAGTGTAAGTGCTTTTAAAGTTGTCGTCTTGGAAATCCTATTTCTAAATTAGATGTAATGTACATTAAAAAGGTTGATCTAATTTCCTCCTCTCGTTTGCTCGACCCCAGACCTGTCCCGGACCTTCCTGGCAAGTCCTTGTTCTCCTTCAGCAATGATGATTTTCTTGAAAGAAGAAGGAAAGGTCTCCAGTGCTTCCTGGACAAGTCAGTTCTCAACCTTGAAAAACAAAATTAACATTACAAAATACATACAAATACATACATACAACATTTTATATGGCATAGTGCTTGGAAATGTAAAGCAGTTACCAGAATATATGACACTGACATATTTAAACTCATTTCAAGTCAGTTCATAAGTAGGGATGGGCAATATTGACATAAATAAATATCTTTGGCTATCCTTCCTGATAACAATAATTATTCTTCTGCAATCCATCAGAAATGTGATGAATCGTGTTCAAATGTAAATGGTCTGTCACAGGCCAACATTGTAAATAAGAATTTGTTCATAATGTTTTGCCTTGTAAAATAAAGTGCCAAAATATCACTCTATACCCTGGTTTGAAGGATTACACAGCAAAGTTTTGTTGTTTAATTTTTATCAAATCTAAAGGCAGTTTTTCGACTGTAGGCAGTTTACTCTATTTTAATTTAACCTTTAAATGATCGTATGAGTAAGCATCAATGACTCAAAACTCTTCACATGAGTAATCCGTTGTCCACTGTTTTCTGTGCTTGTTGTTGTGATTTCTCTCTGGCAGAGTGGTGCACATGACCGTGTGTCTGTCGGACAGTCAGTTGCACCTCTTCCTGCAGACTCAGCTCCCTGTGGGGCACATCGAGGACTGTGTTCAGGGCCACACCCCGTACACCGTGACCGACGCCATCCTGACCTATGCCTCCTCCAACCGCGGCTACGCACAGGCCCAAGAGGAGGAGGCCGTCATCAAGGAGAGGAACCCGACTGTGTCCTATGAATCCATGGAAAGGTAGGAAGAAATTGTTGTGTGTGTTGTTGTGTGTGTCTTTGTTTCAGACGACATCACAGGGATGTAACATTTAATTGAGAAGAGGGACAGGTCAAATAACTATTCAGAAATTTCAGATTTTGAATCTATAGTGAGATAAATAGACAATGTTACTATGATGACAGGTTCAACACATATAGGCTTCAGGCTCCACTTGGAAATAACAAAAAAGAGTCTCTACTTGTGGTGACGTGGAGAGGGAACATCCTCAAATTCTAAAAAAAGTTGAGGAAATACATAAACCGCTTACTCTGAGAGATCTGTGACACAAAGCAACCAAAAATGCAGATGTAGACAAATGTTACCTTAATTGGAATATAATCGGACTAGTGAGATGTACTTTTATTTGTACACACACGCACGCACGCACGCACGCACGCACACACACACACACACACACACATATATACTATATGTCTTAATACATACATACAACACTAACTTTTGGTGTGAATTTGAAAAGTGACAAATTTGAATTTGCGGACACTGAGACAGATGGGACAGATACAAAAGGGGACATATGCCAGTCGGGCTTTTAGTGTTCTAACCTTCGTTTTTGTATTGCATTAAATAAATAAAATGGACACAGTAGTGCAAGTTAAAATAAACCAAACTAAATTTATAAATGCCGCACAAACTTTGTTGTGAAATTCTCAAGTATGTGTCATATTAATGTGTATATGTATACTGAATATTTATATACATATATATATAATATATATATATATCTTTTTTTTTTTTTACGTAGCCCTGTGCCTCATCAACCATTCCAACTAAACAACCAGCTGTTACCTGCGGCATCTAAACCAGATTGTTTACAAGAAGAAGACACAACTGAACCTGGGCCCAGCGACACCACCACCACTGTTGCCATACAAGTCCACCAGACCAACGATCACCTCAAAGCCGTAGTAGAGAACTGTAAACGCGTCAGCTTCTTTTTGGGTAGCAATGAAAGCCCAGAAACATTTAGCTATAAAGAACAAGAAGAACAGCCGTGGTCTAATGACTGTGTAATCGAGGCGTCAGTAGAGCTACATTCACCAACTGGACCTGGAGTTGAAGAAACTAAAGAAGCAACAAATGAGGAGAATACAACTGAACGAAAACAACAACAAATTAGTTATACTGTTTCAAATTCAGAGGAGGAAAGTGAAGTGAACTGCAATGGGCTGTCAAAAGATATATGTGATCATACTGTAGAACATGTTAATGAAGCTGATGTTTTGGAAAATCAACTTGAATCCATGGAGGAAGTGCATGAAACTCATCTCAAATTCCAGGATGATGTGAAAAATGAAAGTGGTGAGACAGTGGTTATTCAGGACTATAGTAATACAGGGGCTGTGAATTTAGAAATAACGACAGGTCAAGATGATTCAATTGAGCAAACTATTTCCGTAAATAATGAGGAACATGAAAATATGCACAATGCCGTTGAATTAGAAGTTTGTGCGAGTGATTTGGTACAATTTATAGAACCTCATCTTGACCAAAAGAAGGACGAATTTGTTGACAATAATTCTGACGTTGTTAATGGAGATTCACAGTCTCTACGGTCTTCAAATGAAAGTATAGTTAAAGTCAGTGATGAGGAAAGCATTGGCGATGATGCCGAGGTGATGCAGGAGGCAAATGGGGACATACACACCGAGGTTGGCCCAGAAGAAATCACTGGTCATTGGTCCGAAACCGGGGCCTCTAGCATTTTTAAGCTACACATGAACGGGTGTCCTCTGGAAGAAGAAGAGAGCATTTCCAACGTGGGCAGTATCCAAGAGGAGATAGAGATCGTCAAGGGAACAAATGACCTAAACAACGTCGGCGAGTTGACTATGAGCGTTAATCTGGAGTCCAATGAATCAGAATCTGCGGTGGATTTAACCGAAAACAGCGATTTTAGCATCTTGGAGACCAGCTGTGTCCCGGAGACAGTCAATAGTAAATTAGCGATGGGGGAAACCTTGTCCTCCTCTGTGTCTTTGGATGCCTCAGAGGACGGCAATGAGGTCCCATTAGCTGAACTAGTCCTGAACGGCGGCAGTGAAAGCACATAGGCCTCGCAAGGGCAGCTGCACCCGCACTGAGCCAGAACAATGGAGAGTGGGGTCGTCCTCTGCCAAAGACACTCTCCATCACGCTTAATATCCTCATTATTTTACATATGTTGATGCTCTTCTCTGGGACGGTCACCATGTTTTAACCTTTTACTTGTGAGATAAGGTCATGCTCCAGTGTTTTATTAGTTTAATTTAAGAATGTATTGATCACAAACCAGGTGAACAAAAACACTGTAATGTTTTAATTAATATTTAATTAATAGTATGTTTATTAGTAGTTGGAGCATTATCCTAATGCTCAAAACTGTTTATAATAAATATGCTTCAAAATAACACTAAACAAAACACTAAATACTACATTTTCTACAAGGGTAATTTTGATGATTTAAACTAAAACAGAAATAATAAAGACAATTGGTGAAAAACTTCTAGATGAACAACTGAAGACATGTAATATTCTGTTACGACTCATTCATGCCTCACTCTCGGTCATGTGGCTCTGTTGAGAAACTTTTCACTTCACAATTTTGAATGGCAGTTCAACTGTTAGACCAAAGAAATATTAACGTCGATGACACTTTTTAAAATTACTACTGGTTTTAGTTTAAATGTGCTGTGTAAAAGGGACCCACATGCCTGTTTGACAGAACTGGAACAATTTCCTTTATTTTTTGTGTGTGTGGTTAATAAAGATATTTTAATTTTAGTTGCTGATTGGTCCATTATGGTAATCACTGATGAGTGCATTCTTTCACTTATAACTTAGGATTTATAATGTGGCTTTTAATAAACATGGTATTACAGTGACTTTTCCTCTCAGTTTTTGTTCTGTATAAATCCTTTTGGGGTGAATCTGTGTGACAAGAACCAATGGATGCGAACAATTAGGGTCAACCATAAAATAAAGGCGATGTTAATAGTTTTACTAATAGTCACTAAACGGCATGTTTTCCTATCAAAATCTAGTTTATACTGGAGGATTCTGGTGGTACCTCATTAATTTAAATGTGCAATTGTGCCATCTAGTGGACCCAAGTAGAAATATTCCCATACCACAAAAATAAATCTGGTTAAAATTTCAATTCAGTTTCATTAATAATACTTCTCTAACTTAAAAACTAATTCTTAAAGTCACATTTACTAATATTATATGACACAACATTTAATTTAACTCAATAAAATTGGTTTTGAATGAATATGAATAATCATATGCACAGCAGCTTTACATAACGCAGTTTACTGTGGTTAAGTCACATGAATGCTTTATTGCATTTAAATAATAGAAACACAGCATTTGACTAGACTGATATTTATGTCTAATTCACCACTGGCAGTAGCTCTGTAACAACATCATGCATGAAAACATGTATTAATAATTTAGGCTTTCATTTTAAGCTTTATCTAACTGTATATGAGAATAATTTTCCTAAATAGGACAACTGATGGTGTAATCATGCTTTTGTTGCTCATATTTATCCTCACATATTGCCTATTGCACCATTTAGAAGGTGATGTGCAGTACTTCTTGCAGCCAGCAGATGCCATAAACGACAGGTCAACGGCTGAATATACTTCAATGGCAATCTGGATGAGTACCAGGGGGACTGTTTGTGCGTGTTAGGCCACAGTAATGGTCCATAATGCTGATGATAAGAGAGTTCCTCGTACCTGTTGGAGTTCACAGGATGTAGGCAGGGTGCAGGAAATCTTTGGGGACAATGCCCACGGTGCCGTTGAGTTCGCCGACCCACCAGCCGTGAATGTTGTACTCCTGCCCCAGAACGAGCAAATAAAACACAGTGAGTCCCCTGGGAGGCCACAAACAACTAAACAGGGGCAAATGGAGCAGGATGTAGAACTGTGTGTTTGTGCTTTATATCTGGTAATATTAGCACAGCACCACTGTTAAAATGAGCTCAACTGTGACAGCATGTGGCTCTGATATTTTAAAGCCCGATGGAAACAAGGAGCAAAACCGGTTATTAATATAATTCAGAAAAAATCAAAGAAAAAGCTAGAATTTAAATGCCAACAATATTTTTAATAATGTGGCCACTTAAAATTATGCAAATAATTCTACTTTGTAAATTATAAATTATAATTTTGCAATTATGTATCTTTGATTTATCCAGGCATTTGAAACATAGAAGATTTTTTATAAACGCTACCTAATATTTTTTGACAATTTAAAACACTCAATTTAAAATTTGTTGTTGAAAAATTAAAATAACAACAGCAAAAATATAAATAATTAAGTACATAATTACATATGATTTCATTATACATGTTAACATATACATACATACACACACATACATACATATATATATATATATATATATATATATATATATGATTAGTATTATTCAAATCACACAAAGATTTGCACAGGCTGTATGCAGTATGTCTTCAGTTGTTTTGTGATTTAAGTTGTTTTATTCTGTAAAACACTTTGAATTGCCTTGTGTACGAACAAATACAAATAACCTTGCCTTGTCTTGCCCTAAATTTCATAATAACCAAATGTGTGCACAATTGTAATGAAAAATATACTTTAAAATCATATTTAATTAGTATAACAGTTTGAGCCATTTGCTTCGTGTGCAGCTAACATTTCTTCCCTTCATCCTCCACAGGACCATCTGATCCCAGCTCTAACGAGATCTCCAATAGATCAGCGTTTGAGGCCATCAGCGCGGACACGTCTCTCCTGCTCCCCACAGATGGACAACGGCCTTGTGAACATTTTATATCACTCTGCCAGTCGATAAAACCTACAACTACTCAGTAACTACACAGCCACATGCCCAACAGAGCACCTGTCAGCAAATATGTCACAATAATACTTTTGACCCGTGAGGTAAAGGCCATACTATCACACCATAGACTTCGAGATTTAAGATGGAAAAAATAGCTTTGTATGTGAGTGATAGGCGACAAGCAATGTATCAACTAAAACAATGTCAAAGCTCAAAGTTCAAGTGCAGTAACAAAATGAACAGGGAGTCACAGTAGTCAATTGTCCACCTAAGCCTCATTGTTGCCCTTAAAATCACTTCTGGGGAAAATGTTTCACTATGTTTGGCTTTCTGACAAACTTTCCCTCTCTACTGAGTGTATGTATGCAATTATAATGCAAGGGAGAGCAAGTCCAAGGGAGGAAATTGTCTTTTTATGCTCCCCAAAAGACCATAGCAGGGAAAGGCCTGGTTGCACAGAGCTGGCGTTGCTACCCATTGGAGAAAATGGCAGAAAGGATAGACATACGGACGGGGGAGGCATCAGGAGAGAGGCAGTGAAACAGTTTTGCTCTCCCTTGGGGGCGCCGCGGTACCATTCGACCAACCGTAGTGACAAGAGAATTTTATTTATCTCCGTGGCCCATCTGTGCAGTCGGTCTCAAATTCTCCCTCAGAAAGGTCTTTTGGATTATCAGCGCCGCCATTTTAATACGACTGCTACATCACGGAGTGGGTGCCAATGGCACTGGGAGTCTGTCAGGCGTGCAGAGTCCATCTTCTCATACTTGCAATGGGTTCATCCAGAGTACACCTGCTGTAATAGGGACATTCCAGGAGACGGCGCAAGTAAATTATCCAAATGACAAAAACTATGCTAACTCCATAATGGCCCTTTCCTTCTGTTTGTTTTCTTCTTTTGTGGTTGTTATTTGTTTTAGGGAGGCTTCAGCTCTGATGATATAAGCAGGGAATTGTCTTCTATAGAGCTATACAATAAGGAGATGAAGTTGTTTAGCGTTTGCTCAAAAAGGCATCAAAAGTACTTCAACTTGGACTATGTTGAAATATGGTCTATAGAAGGAGAGTCAAACTGAAGGCAATTTCTTGAGTCGTCTATAAACTTATAATTAAAGCGATGGACAAGGTCTGAAAGTGAATATATACGGTCTGTTGTCTGAATATCAAATCAGGATCTTTACGGGACAAACAGCGCCGTACTGTGGTCGCTGTGGCGCCTCGACTCGCTGACCTCCCGGTGACTCCTGCCGTCGAAAGCGCGCAGCCGTGGTGGGCGGGGTCGGCAGTGGGAGCGCGTTGCCATGACAACACCTGCAGTGTACCGGCGTGATCGTTTATTTACCACTCAGGGGGCTGGCTAATGGTGGCATTCTGATAGGCACATCGCTCACTCGCCGACCTGGAGGACAGATTGACAGCTCTTCCAGCCCAGAGCGCAGAAGGAAGGTGAGGCGAGGCTGCTTGGATGCACTGGAACAAGCAAGCACAAAAGCAAGCAGGGGTTTTGTCGACTCCAAACACAGCATATGGCATTTTCTTTCTAAAAAAATATACATCTGCCTTGACAAGACTTCTGATATTTTGTTTTTCGCCTTCTAATCCCAAATGACGTCCACTCAGACACAATCCCAAATGCATACAAACTAGGGGAGTGCTAATAAGCCTGACACATGAGGCATCTTTCCTCGGCCACCAGCTGACTGAGGCAGGCCTTGGGCGTGATGGAGCGCAGGAAGTCTCTCATTGCCCCGCCGCTGAACCCGCCGCCTGGGTGTTACAATCTCTCCCCCCTCATCCTCCCATTTCCAACCCCCTCCGTACTTCGTCCAATTCCTCTCCTCACATCTTCTGTATAACAGCCTTTTTTCACCCTTTTTTTTAGACTCGCATCCTCTTTTGCATCTGTTCTCCATGCTTTTCATTTGCCATGCCCTGCCTCTACCTTTTCTCATCTACATAGTCATCCACAACACTGCACTTGCAAATTTGTCTGTCCCAGGCTATTTTAACAAAGAAACATGAACAAAACGAGATGGAAACCACTATCACTTTCCTACAATGAGGTTAGAAAGCCCTCCTCACTTCTCACACTGGTATAAAGCTTTACCAATAACTTAAAATGGCCTCCAACTGGTTTTATGGGGAGATAAAGCTATATAATGTATTGTTAGAACCTATCTTTAAGTAAAGATGATAGTTTGGGACATTCAGAGACTGCAATGGCTACTTAGTGTCCATTTTTTCCAAGCGGTCTTTTAATTAAATCACAGAATTGGCTTCAAATTGGAAACATGACAGAGCATACGAACATTTAAAAATATCTAAGGGACGATGAGATTTAATAAAAAGAAAAACCTACTTGCTTCTTTTTCTAATGCACGCTCGGGATTACAGATAGCTCCTTAACTTAATAGCAATTTAAAGTGGATTTGTGTATGCCACTGTGTGTGTAATGATGGCTGTTTACGCCGCCCCCCATTTATAATAATTAAGCAGAATGGATTGGGGGCTGGGTTGCTCGGACGCGGTTCTGGACTATTGGCTTGGGCTGAATAATGACCTACTGTAGTTGACCGGGGGATGACCGCTGCCTCTTGCCTGACCCCAAACCCCAGACTCACCCCCTGCTACTTTGGGTGGTAAATAGGATGTCTTGCCTGTCTATAGCGTCTTGGTGTCTATGGCTACAAAAGCAGTCAGGGGTCTTTAAATGGTGCTGAGGAGGGGACACTGTTCACACAATAGGATAAAGGCATGCCCCGGCTTTGTCCTTTTTGGCTTGACTTTTCCCATCTGATTGTTTGGTTACTCTTGTCTTTCTTCTACCTAATTTCGCCTGCAAACTGCAAACTTTAAAATGAAAACGCTTCTTCATTTAAGCCCACGCAGCCAACTTGAAATTTCAATCTGGTATTATAATATATAATTAAAAAATCACTATAGGCAATTTCACCTCAGTCAGCAAGTCAGATACAAGCTGTCAATAATGAATGGCACTTTCCCTAAGTTTGTGTTGGGTATTTGCTGCTAAAAACGACCACAAGGTGTCAGTGGTGTCCATATTGTCAAACTGGCCTGTGTGTGTGTGATGTGTGATGTGATGCACTTTAGGAGTCGCCTGTGATTGGCTGGCTCTCTCCCTCTCTGCAAGTTTTGGTTGGACGGCAGACAGAGGAAAGGGGCGAAGTAAGCGGGATGAGGTGGAGAGATAGAGGGCGAGATGGCAGTGTGGCTTGCCAGAGTTTTAAGGACCCTGGACTGGTTTGGGCCATAAATCTCTTCCCACTCCATCCTGCCGTTCTCCATGAGTGCCTGTGGGAATACAGGAATGTGACAGCTGACCTGTGGAGCCCATGTCTTTTGATGCTCCTTACATAAATTACAGGGCAAGAGTGTAGGACCGCCTTAAGTCTGTGACATGTATATTATGGTATGTGTACACAGACATGGGCTGAATTGTTCTCGAAAATAGTTACATAGTTAAATATTAAATTGCAATTTTTCTAAAAAAGGTATTGTAATTACGATTAGATTAACTACAGTTTCCATAAATAGAGGAGACATCATTGTTGTCTAATTTTTGCCCTCATAGTCTAAACACAAGCTGCTTTGTGCTTGTATATTATCATAAACATATAGAAGTAACTATATCTGCAAGCAGTTCTTTTTTATTTAGTTTTTTTTTTTATTAGTTAAATCTATACTATATATTTATACATACTATTAATATATAATTTAAAAACATTAAATAAAATTATTAAAATAGGCTATGGGTTTTTTGTGCCACCATAGCCTCTGTATAAACCTGTGGAATAACACTGAACTTGAAGTTTTAAAATCAAGATTCAGTTCACAGTGCATAGGAACATTAAAGTCTGACAGAAGTCTTGAAATTTAACTGCTAAACAAATAAGAATCACCTGTATTTAAGAGGTCTATGGGTTGAATATGGGGTATGAGATGTATGCAGAGGACATAATATGACTATGACTATGAGAATTGTAGTCTTTGCAAATTGCTTATTCAAATAAGCGTTATTTGACCATTTTAATTGCAATTTCCATTACAATGGGTTGCATTAAATCTTTCAATCCTTATTTTGAGTAATTATAAAATGGTTTACAAGGGAGAATAAATTCCGGCACACATTGGCACATTTCGGGCATTATTGCTGAGTCTGATTTTAACAATTCATTACAAAAGCTAATGTAATACCAAATAGTGTGACAGTGCAAAACGAAAGCAGGCTTAGATTTGTCACCACATACTATAATGTCAGAAAAAGGCGTAATGTGTGTTAGAAAAATGCAAGCTCTCAGAAATGAAATGCCAGAACAAGAATCACAAGACAGATTTCATGGTGTGTTTGTGGGCCATGTATCAGCAGCTGAGCATCAGTAGCGAGCGCAGAGGAGTGAGAACCAGCCGCACGGGCACACTACAAGATTAATTCACTTGAACTAATGGGATTCATATGAGTTGTGAGGTTCCTAATTTATTTACTTTGTCAGTGATACAGAGATATGCACAGCCACACACGGCCGACACACGCCAGCCGTAAAACACACAAGGGAAAAAACACACAAATACAGTAAAAATGCCCCCACTTTACAGTAAGTGAGAGATCGATAATGATGGATGAGGGCCTTTTATACAATCGGCATGTTCTCCTCAGTTCACAGCCATATGACACCAGGCCTGTGGCTATCCCATTCTGCACTTCAGCAGTCAATCACATCCGAGCTTTAAAAATAACAGTTTGTTAGCACCATTGATTTAGCACTTAGAGCGTGTCCTTATTACCTTGTAATTATGGTCAGTGTTGACATAACAGCACAGACAACCAGGCCTCCCACCCTCTATGTGAATTTATGAGCTCCGGTTTTATTACGGCCATTTCGTGTGTCTGGGTCCCCAGTTAAGCGACAGACTTGAGTTCTAGCCAAGGGCCCGTATTTCACTCTCGGAGGTCAGGGTTCTCCGGAATCCCCAGTAAAACTGAACACCAGTGGGCCTTGCATGAACATAGTTACGACACAGGAAAGCCCTCCCAATGGGGTCATTAAAATGAATAGCCGATTACAGGCTATAACCCAAATAATGCTTTTGAAGAGGATAATGTGGCATTGTTATGACGAAAATCGGGCATTGGTGGACTCGGGTCTTCAAATAAACCTAAACCATTGCGAGCCGTCCCTTCAATAATTTACAGCTTAAAAAAAAAAAAGCGTACTATTTAATATATTTAATATTACTTAATATTTTAAGGGGAAAGTTAAGACGGTCTTTCGTAGTCTGTCACTGTGTTACAGACAAGAGTAATATGAGTCATTAATGTAAGCTATTATAACCCAGTCCAACTTGGTCGGTTTGTTTTAAGGTCTGAAGTGACTAGTAATGTAATACATACAGAGAAAAGTGGTACAAAGTAAAGCTAAGACAAAAATGAATCTGCAGCTCAGAGCCAAGACCTCTGTGCATTGTCGAGTATGCCGTCCTTGTTATGTGACTGTAAAATACGGCTGTTTTGACATTCTCTCTATCAAACATACACACAGAGCCAACCGTGGTTACTCATTATTCTTGTGCTCTCAACAGTACCTCAATTAAAAGTGCATCTGCAGTGACACTACAGCATTTTACCTGCTGTCTACATACATTTAAAAAATCTAGAATGATAATGCTGAGTTTTCTGTGACACGTCTGATTGTCACTGCTTTTCTAACTTTATGGTTTAATATAATTTAATATAACATTGGCTATATACTATACAGTAGGGTTTGTCAAAAAAAACAAAAAAAAACAGAGAGATACTAATAATTCTAAAACTAGAATCGAAACCTAATATTAATTTGAATAAATATTGCTATGATATGAATATCAAAATCAATGTCAATATCAAAATCACATAAATAGGATGGTTTTGACTTTTACTGAACTGAATGGTCTTGATCTACATCAAAACTAAAGACCACATAATAACAGAAAATTACATTCACCAACAATCAAGGACTGGACCAGAATTATAAGTGGAATAATAATTAAAATTCGAAAAATCCAAAACATTACGTTTGTACACACCCATTTGGAACAGAAAAAACTCGATAGCCTTTGGACTAATTTGGAAAAATGTGCCAGGCTTCACATTTAGGAAAAGTGTATGTGTGTGTTCTCACTCTATGTCATGTTCCTTGTGTTGTTTTTGTTTGTTATATGAATTTTTTACTAAAGAAAAGTAAAAAATAAAGAAAAATGCATTCTATTGTATAAAAAAGAGTGTTTTATTATGACTGTGGAATAAATGTGTGTTGAATACTGAGCCTTTTCCATAGTTAGACATTTAAGAATCGCGTCAACACTATATATCTTTTTTTTTTCTGACCCATGGAAGTCAGTGGTCTATCTAGCTCATTTTTTTTTTAAATAATACAATATAATAGGAAACCATGATCACAATGTTTTACCATTTCCGATGTGTAATTACTGCAAAATGGCTGAAACTGTAATCTTGTCCTCTTCTCATTCTTCAGATAATTTAGGCTAAACACAGCTCATTATGATTCAATTTCAAACCAACCAATAGCAGCAGCGGAGAAACAAGAGCCTGCATGCAACAGAGTGAAAGTGTCCAAATTACAGGACATTGATTTCCAGTAGGGTGGCTCTTCACTGGTGGATACTCTGCATGTAACTACACGATGGCCATAAAACACGAGGGGGAATGGATTTATAGAAAGCGGCTGAGATGCAAGATGGCTTCACCTGCAGTTTATGTCAAACAGAAAGGAAGAACCTCGCTTGGCTGCCTACTCAATTAACCCCAGTGATAGAGGCTCTATAATGAACAACAGCGCCATTACACAGCGCCTCAATAGCACTTCACCCTAGTGGCCTGGGAAATAGACAATGCCACTGCCGGCGCACCACTGCTGCATCAGGATACAAGTGCTCACTAACAGAGAAATTTAGACACTTAGATATCAGCATGTTCAGGGGAAGCAAATGAGGGTGAAGTGATTACTAGACAAGATGTTGTTTAACCCTTAAATAATTGCGCATTTTACATTTGCGCATCACTTGGACTCATGTAATTGCACCAACATGGGTCAAAGTGCAACTGCAAATGGCTGATGATTGTTATTTTAAAGCACATTTAGGTGTAAAGTTTATATAGTTAAATTAGTTGGATTATTTCTGCAGGGATAGCGATGCTGACCTTGCTGAGAATGTAGATGAGATCTCCTCTTTTGAAAGGCAGTTCATCTGCCTCATCGGCTTCGCAGTCCCATAAACCTTGGAAGTAGTTTGCATAATCTGTTGACCGGTCTGAAAAAGTGGGTTAAGTTAGCATGGACAGTTGACATCTATGATAATAAAAAATAAATAATTAAAAATACATTTAATTCTTACCTGTTGAACCATTTGGTGGGTCTATATATTCATCTAAAAAAACAAAAAACAGATGCAACTTATTTTACATCCAGTTTGTCCGTGTAAAAGGATAAGTGAAAAAAAAAAAACATTGAGCAAACTGTCTATCACTGGATGTAAAGGTACATGAGTTTAGGACTGCAACTAATTATTTTATTAGTCAACTAGTTAACACATTTTAACCACATAAAGGTTTAAATAAAACCACTAAAGGATAAAATAGAGAATATTTTTCAAATAAAGTATACTATAAGTTCTATTTTGCCATTTTGATTTAATAATGCCACTGTATTTGTGATGAAACATCTTTTCTGCAAACGATTACGGCTATAAAAATACAATTATGATTATTTTAAGAAGCAATTACTTGAATTACCCTACACCCGTGCTGCAGATCTAACTACTAAGCCATACAACACAATCCTGGAGATACAAATTTGATTACTTGAAGAAATTTCTTTTAAGAGATTCTTCACTTTTAGGAAATAAAAACTGTGACTAAATATACAGTATTTACCCCAGAACTAGATTTATTGCAGGATATGTGTCATGACAGCTACAGTACCTATATTACATCAAAATGTAATCTTATTAGGGATCGACCGAAATGTTGTTTTCTTAATGGTCAATGTAGATACAGATTTTTTTTTCCGGGGCAGTTGATGGCTAATAAAGCTTTGCCGATATTTAAGGTCAATTTTGTACATTTTGATCAAATTGTAGGAAAAGTGTTAAAAAGGACATCCACAGGCCTTTTTCCCAACAAACATATCCCCAGTGTCAGAATGTCGAGAAATTAGCGTGTGTGTTCAAACCTGTAAAGCACTTTGGGCAAACATGATTGTTTTAAATGTGGTATGTAAATAAATGTGTTTGACTGATTGATATTGATATTAGAAAAATTTAATTTTCCATAACAATTTAAAGCAAATGATCATACATTTTGAAAAAGTTAAAGCCAAAATGTCACATATAACCTGAAGCTGACAGAAGTGTCACATACCGTTCTCTACTTAGGGACTGAAACTAATGATGCTCCAAAGTGTTCAAACAGAGCATCATGCCTGTCGGCTCAAATAATATCAGTCTATTCTGGAACTTTAAGGCCAACAGGAAATACATTAAAAAGTGAAAATATAAGCCTAATATATATCGGTCTACAAAAATTTATTCTGTTCAATTTCTTTTTAGTCTGTGTTTTCCTGTGCAGACCTTTGGGAAAACACTCTGTGTGTCAAATGTATTGCTAAATAGACTTAAATCGCTCCATTTGACCATTGTGGGTGGTAACACTGCGGGAAAGTGCGCAGGGGCGGTGGACGAGTCATTGACTTTGGGGCGTGGCTCCCGGTGGTCTGAGAGGTGACACTGTGATATGCCTGCCCTCTGTCTCCCACATCCATCCTTAACACTACCAGGCTGACAGCCATGCCACAACCCAGCAACACAATCCACCTTCCAGCACAACCTGCGCCTCCACTTCCAGGAACAGAGAAAGGCACACGCGCACACACCAGCCCGCAGCAGGATACATGTCGCACATTTATAACTACATGCACGTTAGGGGTCGTGTGTGCCCCGTCTAGAGTGGGAACTTTTCAATATGGTCAATAAGTCTATATGATTATGACTGTTTAAAAATAACAGCCGATGTCTGAATGTAGCCCTAAGATTGCAAAAGGTCTAGAGATAAAAAGATGTGTGGTTATTTAATAATGCATTTTAATGTATTGTTTGTGCACCCAAATAGCCTACATCTAATAAAAATGTATTATAAATACATTATGAAAATACAAACATCCCTGGAAATGTCACATTTTTCCTAATTAATTCTTTTAAATATTGATAGGAGAAAATACACGCTAGTGGTCAAACAGATTGGCAGAAAAAGTACAGAAATTCACAAGTCATCATATATTAATTAGTTTTATATGTGTTCTGATTTAGTTCATACTATTTTCCTAATGTTAAGATGCTTGTTAGCAAAGAGAGGTGCTAATGATTGATAAGTGAAGGGGTGAGAAAGTGAACGAAAGAGCCTGTCATTCGATATGCCATCTGTGGTCAGGATCTGTACCTCTTCCCAGATGGCTTTGAACGCCGGCATGACAGTTTTAAGACTGATTCCCCTCTCACCAGTGATTTTGGCAAAGGTAATGTACTCACAGAGTGAAACTAAATCTTGATGTATCTTATTTAATAGAGAGCGTGATGGACGATGGCCCTGAAAAGATCAGATCACCCCTTTTGTCCTCTGGATTTGGTAGCCCCGCTGACAAACGGAACTATCTTACTTTTTGGTCTGACTTGTACTTTTCTGGCTTCTTAAAATTCTCTATCAAACTGCAATATGTTAATTATGGGGCATTTGAAGTCTCTGTACTATTTTCAGCCACGAAAAATGAACATTTCTTTTTCTTTCAACTAATTCGCTGTTGCTAGGCAATTTTAGCCAAATCTTAGTTTTGTGGATTGAAAAATGGACTTCCGTTTCAGTGCCATAGCAACATTAGCTAATTGGACATGTATGACTAAGCAACTGCAAACTACAACGCACTTACAGATTTCAACAAGATTACCACAGTAATATTTTCAAACTCTAACAAAAGGACAAAAGGACATCGATGGAGGGGCTTTCGCTTCATGGAAAATCTCACTCGTGTTGCACTGCATGATTCTACCAGAGCCGCGTTACCTCTGACAAGCTTATTAGTGTTACTTGATTTACAATGAGTTATCAGTCTGCAAGTGGCGGAGGTGATAGGGAGGTACCTGGCAACACAAATTTCACAGCCAACAGAGATCATCACAAATATACCCTGCCTCTGCGATCCCTTAGGCTTTAAGTGTGCAAGACAGAGAGGGCGAGGCACTGTCTATTTGTCTGACGGAGTATCATGGGGGCAGCGTACAGCTTGCCTGCATTGTCTCCTATCTATTTGGTGCTCTTGCTGCGTTTGTTGTCTTTTGATTTTCGTGTGTGTGATACAAGTTAACTAATTTTTACCTGGCAACTCCTCGTAGATATCCTCCCCCTCGTCGTCCTCCTGCTCTCCCAGTGTGCCATGTGGCAGGGAACTTGGCTGTCGTGGGACAGGACCCATTACTCCTTCAATATCGTCATATGAGCCTTCTTCATCATCTCCCTCCACTTCATCCTCGTCACAAGGAATTTGTTCCGATTGAAGGTCTACAATTAAATAAATCTTAGCTGAACTGTTTGCACACTCATAATGAAATAAATTAAAAATGACACATTTTAATATATAAATAAATACCTATATACACACACATATATATATATTCTTATTAAAATACAGCTTTGTTTCATCAAATGCAATGTCATAAATAATAATTTCCATTCTATCTTTGATTTTGATTGCATGGGCACCTTCTATTTTTTATCTGACTGAATGTGTATTAAACGCTGTCTTAACAAGTAATCATGTGATCAAGGGCTGTGATATTGACAAAAATGAATATCTATGAAATCCAACAGAAATGTGAAAATGTCTTTCAACATTTCAACTGTTCAAGTTTAATTATGAGACCGATGTGAAATGTCTGTAAAATATCATAAAAGTTTCAAAATATCACCTTATACCCTTCTTTGAAAGTTTACAACACTTTTTTTTTTTAACCAGCTCCCTCTGAAACATTTTTTTCTATATACTCAGTCTTCAAAATGTGCATATCAAGATTCATACTGTATATATTGCCCTCTACCGTGTTATCAATAAAATCATATCTTACCTTATGCTATTAACATAAATGCTGATTTGCTATTCAAGTGCATAATATTAGATTTGAAAACCGAATTGTATAAGACTTGCTTATTCAACTATAAAGGGCCAGAAAGGAAGAAAGACAAACTACTGAGTGTCTGTTACTTCCCGCAAATCAGTGGGCCGACCTGAGCCCATTTTAGCGGCGCGCTCAGATAAAGGAGCTGTCTCATTGCAGGCGACTGGACACTGAAACACAGGGTATCAGGTCGTCAGCCGTACACCAACGGCCCGGCAGAAATCAATGTCAGAGGAGGATAACCAGAACATCTACCAATCAATTTCCTGTAAGTTGGAATTCGGTAGGTGGGTTAGGGGAGGAGTGTGTGCCGAGGGAGGAACACTACAGCTGCACGGTTGCACACACAAGTCGGATGAGAAGGAGCCAGATCCCCCTGTTCAACACATGACAGATTGGAGAGTTTTCTACGGAGCGAGACATGATAAAATTCTCCCTTTCATTTCTGACCTTTCTGCCCCTAAGGAACTTTAGGCACACATTCACCAAATATATCTTTGGCACTTCTTTAACTCTATTTCAAATTACCTTATGACACTTTTAAAAAGTCAGGCCTGTTTTATTGATATGGCCTTAATCACAAATGTGTTTCAGAGTGATTTACAATCTAAACAACGTGACCTTCTGCATCCTTATGCCCTATCTCCAGATAAGAGTGCACAAAACAGCAAACTGATAGAAGAGATTCCTCTTTCAGGACAGGCAGACGTACAAGAGATGTCATAAAAAAGTATCAAGACCTTTAGTTATAAAATTGATTTCATCCACCCAATCTCGGGCATCTTGAGGACTGCTTGCTGCAAACTAGAGGGGAAAAAAGGACACAATTGGTTATTCACAAAACATGGTGCTAGGACTAAGAGAAAGTACATGTTTTTTGTGTTAATTGGTGTTATTTGTGTAAACTGTAAATAATCTAATTATTCAATTTCTAAAGAAATCTGTGACAATCCAAACCTGAAAGGATCGTCTTCCTGGAGCACTGAGCTCAAAACAAGCGTTTTTCTTGGAGTCTTTTCTGAGGCCAGTCACTAATTCTGCCTTGTAGCCACTAATAAAAAATGCTCCCTTTTGCTGCTTATCTGTAAGAAAAGACACAACTCAAAACAAACGTTCTTGCTATGTTTTACATAATTTAATAGAAACCAACCTTTTTCGCATCCAAAATAGTAGAATATATTGTTGTGAATGACACACCACCTTTTCTGCCACTCGGAGCCAAAGAAGCTGTGATCTGAAGAAAGGACAAAGTCTTGAGAAGTGATGAAAAGTACAGTTCTTTTTCATATGCAAATTAGCAGACTGTGCTCTCTATGGCATCTAATAGAACAATATGGTTGCATTTTTAGTCAACGTAAACAAGATAACACTGTTCAGTTATACCTCGCCGTCTCTTTTCCAAGTAATCTTGCTTTATGATGGAGCTGAGGTCCTGGGCAGCCACTGCAGGGATATCCTCAAAAACTGTAAATACCAAAAATTATCATTTTTAATATCTTTTAATACCCATTTTTCCCACACACATACATATACAATGGACATGAGAGCTGCACAGTGGATCAAATACATGGCCAGCTTTAGGAAATTGGGATCAATACATTTACAGTGCTGCTGAGCTTTGCAGTCCATTCATCTACTCAGATTGCTCTTTTAATGGCCGAGGCCTTCCAGCGGGAATTCAAACAACTCTAACTAATTTGCAAAGTCAAATCTTCATCGTAACAAGAGTACAACTTGAGGGCATTAACTTAAGTAGTGCAGCTGTTACATAAGCAAAAAGCAAAGGACACATGACACTGGGTTATATACATTTATCTATAATGTTACACAAACTCAAGTCGTTTTAATTGACAATTTTCTACTACCATTTCTCTTCATTCAAATTGATGCGAAAGGGTCAACCTCGGGCCGTCTTCCTCTGTGTATTTTTAAAAGAGACCCTGTTTTTTCCAAGTGTCAAAAACAAAGCTCCAACTTCCTCCACAGTCATTTGTCACTGGGCATTAGGGGCAATGTGGAGGGAGCGTGAGGCAGCTTTTTAGCACAAAGCACAGAAACAATTTAAAGACCATTTACACAACTCAATGTGACACCCCATTCAGACTGTTGATGACAGGGGGAATGCCTGGAGTCCATCCCTTTTGGAGGAGCTGTTCAGTGGAGCTGGGAAAAACCAAACATGTCAAGCTGTAACTAGCTCTTTTGTTTTAAACTAAAATAATCCTCCAATACAAGAAGAAGCATGAACCTCTTTGTACAGGAACAAGAACAGGCCTTGCAGCTAAATGCCCACTACAATTCGCAGATACCATCTCTTGTACATGTAATTTGAAGTCCATTGCTTTGTCAGGACTTGAATGGTTTTGTCCAAACAGTCTTAATCTAAAGTACAAAATGAGAGCAGTTGATATTGGGATTTTCCTTTGTAAACATTCCGGAGATTTACGCATTGATGTTGACCACAATCAGGCTTGTGATCAGATAACCCCCACGCCGCTGCAGCCGTGGGCCTGACGGATGAGCAGGTCATGGCAGAGCAGAGCCCCAGACACCTCAGTGCAGTAACACGCTCACATATCATTGGCCTGCCTTTGTGGATGGACTGAGAGGTGACACTATAAATACATAGGTGCTAAGGACTGTTTTGTCAAAGAGAACCTGATTCAGTACATCATAACAAACAGCGCCATTACGCTCCCCCACCTCATCCATCCGCTGGCAGTCCGTTCATTTTTCTGGGCCGGCTTCCCTGTTGCGGCCCACTTCTAATCCCCTCGTCTGTCTGCCTCCCCAGCTCTTCATTTATCTCAAAGGTCGAGCCCAGCTAATAGATGAGGAGGTACAGAATCAACACGGGATCACTCTGATCTGCTAGAGTCAATAAACATTGCACATTCATGTGTGCTTTACTCTTAGACAACAAAATGACCTGACCCCACTTTACTCTAGTCCGCTGTTAAAAGTACTAACATTTTACTAGACAGCAGCAAAACTATTGGCTCATCTGCACTCATGACCTGAAACTGTATCTATTTTAAATTAAAAAAATACTGAAATATATATTTAAATTATAATTCTATTTTCTATTTTCTAATGTTGAATTCAGATTTACATTCTGCTTGTGACATTTGTAGAGAAAAACAGTTATCAAGGAGATAAAATGTAAAATTTTAGTTTTTCATTTAAAAAAGTGCATTCAACAGGTGACTTTATTACCCATGATTACTTGGCGATTTCAGCATAGCAACAAACGCTGCTTATTCCCATTATGTGGTTCACTTTAATCTCACAAAGCAGCTTCTGATTGGCCAAGAGTTAAAAGTTGCCTTTAATGAAAATGAGACCATAACACCTCTTTGGGAGCGATGCAAATTTAAGTAGATATTTAGAGGTAATGTTATTCGAAAATGTGTAATTTGGCGTGTTAAAAAAGCCCAACAATCATCACTGTGTTTGAGTTTGGAGTCTGGCACACTGAGACACATTAATGCATCTAATTACAGCCTCATCAGAATCGCAGACAGACGGCACTCTTTCATAAAAATCATAAATTGCGTTATCAATTATTCAGGGCAATGCCTTGACTTCATTTTCATCCCTTTTGCGTTTTAATTAGCACCATCCACAGCATTGCTATTGACATTAATTTGATGGCAATTTATTGATATTTCAGCCTAACCTATTTAACTGTGTACAATTACTAACAAAGAGAAGCAGATAAATGAAACGCTTGGCACTGCTGTGTGTTTTGTAAATGGAGGTGAGGATGAGCTAACTGAATCTAACTGCTGCCACTGGTAATCAGAAACAAAACATGTGAGTCACCGCATTACCAAATGGAAGAAAATAATCAATACAAGCTGACCAGAGATATGCGTTTAATTGATCTTGATAAATGAACGCCATGGAGAGCTCGTCGACCTGTGTGTGGCTTCGTTGTGATGCCGTTCTGAAGTTGGTCGGCGGTGGGGACGACACACAACAATGAGTCTGGGCTGCCAGCGGTTTGCCACATTCACGATCTCTCATTTGGTTATTCACACTCTCGCAGCGTGGTGTTATGAGCTCAGCAGTTGATCCCGCAAGAAAAGGCTGATTTATGTTAGCATGACCAGAGGGAGTTAATGTATTCTCTCATTAAAATCCACTTTAGTTAGGCTGAAAGTCAATCAAAGCCTGGATACAAAGTGAATCAAAATGAAGGGAAATGGTTGGGTTGGAGGACTAATATGTGACATTATATCTAACTGTGGTCATAATGCAACGACGATGTTTCGAAAGCACCCAAAGATGTTGATGGTGCCATATGAGATGATAATGCTATACATTGAAATACCTCGTGTCTTGCTGCTGTGAACAGCTTCGCAGCAGCAAGACTCGAGGAAAGAGAAACCAAGCAGGTGGCAGAGAATACAAAGTATGTGTGACAACTATAATTTTGTAAGACTTTTCAAAGTGTACTGAGTTTAAAACGTTCACAGAGTACAGTAAGTTCTAAGTGAATGAACATTTAATTTTAAATGTTGTTCTTCGTGGGAATATAATGTTGTGTCTTTTATATCCAAAGTTCTGTAAAAGGATTTGACCAATAGCACTTTATATGAGCCATGTGGACAAAATTAAAAATAGACACAAAAACAATACAAGAATTCAGAATATGAAGATTGGGTTATACAATATGATATACTGTATGGCTTCAAGATAAACGCAATCATATCAAACATTAGCATATCCCAACAACTGCAATTATTTAAGCAACTTAATTTCTACTGCAAACAATAAAAAATATTCTTCCTTATTATGTATAAGACCTGCCAACCCTGTAGTTTGAACCTCATGTTCTGAAATGTGTATTATTCTTCTAATGTTTAGCAGTTCATATATCTGTCTTTTCTCAAACGTCATTGTCGTGAATCTATATATTAAAACACATATGCAATGTTTATCTTTATTTTTTTGGAATTGTTCAGCCCTAATATACTATATTCAGTACAATACGCAAAGATACAATGAGAGAAGGCAGCTTCATTTCTGGTTGCTACAATGTATATTTTTTGTTGATATGAAAACAAAAGAGCGTTTGACAGGTGATGTTATTGCCCATACCTCGTCCAAACCATAGATCATGGCTAAGTTATTGTATGTTTTCTCCTTTGCTCAGTCCTTGAGCATGGAGTCTTTCTCAGAGCCTTTGGTTGAAGTATAGGAGTGAAGGCAGCATCAGGGGGCAGGACCTGACCCCCGGCTGAACCCTGCTGATGAGGTGAACCAGGAGGCACAGGGAGGCTCCGGGCCCTGGGGGCTACGGGACGACTGCTGCTGATTCTACACACGCTGCAGTCAGACCACAAGCCTGCACCAAACTGTCCTTGATTAGGAAAAAGGATTCTCTCAGTGCACCTTCACCCACTGAGCGCTCAATCCTGGCGCGGGCCACGCTAAATTGATACATTTTTCCTCATTACGGTGTGAGGCCTTTGCTGCGCCTCCCTCCAGCGAGGCGACCATCAGCAGGAGACTGAGAGGCTCTGAGGTTAAGGGCAGTGCCTCTCTTCTCCTCCCCCTGATTTGATTAGGACTTCAGTCATCGATACATAAACCATGTTTAGATCCTCCTAATGCATGTGTTTGAACCAGAGAAAACATGCAGTGCATTATACCAGGCTGCTTTATGCCTGAATCCAGGGCTAACAATGTTTAATGGGGAAGGGAATTATGGAAGGCCGATTCTTTTGTTTGGTTTTTTAGGATCAATAAGGTTAAAATAATTAAAGATCAATAATAATAATAAACCCTTTCACTATTTATTAATAAGAATAATTGTATTATTTTTCTTATCTAATGTAATTGTATTTTTTGTGATCTAGTGATTAATCCTATAGTATAGATTAATAAACAAAGCATTTAATGCATTATTATTTTTGGTAAATACATCATACAAGTATATTTATTTATTTGCTTATTATTTGCTTATTTTATTTATATTATTAATTTAATTTGAAAGTGAATGAACGCCTGACTAGCAATTGTCTAATGTACACTTTTTGTGCACAAATTTGAGAATATCGATTTCTCTGTCCAAACACTACAGGCCGGCCGCTGAGAAGACACTAAGGGGCTAAATTTACTATGTGACACTGGTTCCCCCTGGGCAGCTATAAGAAGCGTCTACAGCGACCCTGAATTTCCCTTTTGTAGATTTACTACCACTATTCAAATGCTTAACTGCAGATACAATGATCCTCTAATCGCAGGGGATGGTTCTCAGCTGCTTCAGTGACAGCTACAAAAAAGGAAAAAAAAAACATAGAGTAGTAAGAATATAAATACTGACAATAGAGGAGTGTGAGTCCACCAGAGAAACGGCATATCGGTGATGAAAACGGGGCATAACGCAGTCATCGTGAAGAGCCTGGAGGGAAAAGCGCTGTGAGAAAACCAACACAGCCACACTCTGAATATACGGTTATTGCAACTTTAAAATGCTTCAATTATATACACTAAGATAACCTCGATGTGATTTTAGCAATAAACTAAAGGAATGTTTGCACGGACCATGTTATTACAGTGAATTTGATCTCAACAGTGTCTCTGTAATTTTTAGAGTTTTATTTTAAGGCTTAGGCCCGCAGCGTTTGAATTTTAATAATTATAGGAGACACGAAAGGTGAATATTGTGACAGCAACAAGTGTGATAGAAATATCTAGTGAATCTAGTTTTTTATTCAACTAAAAATAATAATATAAAATACATTATGTTGACAGACATCTAAAAATATTATTTTTAATGAATAAAAAGTTATAGATTGTATTTTAGTAAATAGTATAATAATAACAATATTACAACAACAACAACAACAACAATAATAATAATAATAATAATAATAATAATAATAATAATATATTTATTAAGGTAATTTGTTTTTGTTTTTTTTATTTAAATGAGAAATGTTGATGTGAGTATGTGAGTATATGGTTATAATTTTATATTGTTTTAAATAAAAATGTTCAGTAAGCTCTTATTTTGCCAGGGGTCGCCATAGAAAAATAAAAAAGTTATAAATTAATTGAGGACTGCAAATACCCATTCTTTCTATTTACCTTTTTGTGGCAAATAAATTGCCAAATTGCACATAAAAGCATTCACTCAAAGGCGGTGTATGTAGAGCCTTCCTTCAACAAACATTTGTTTATTGATTGTTAACTTTAAATGGATAAGTTCAAGTATATTATTACAACAAAAAATTAATTTAGAATAAAGAATGTTCCCTGTCATCTGTTTCCCGTTATGAAATTTAAGTAATTCTAATATTTTGAGCTAAGCTAACAATAAATCATTGGTGATCGTTTCTATAGGCGATAAAGAGCCATCCACCTGCACACCAGACCGCTACAGCGCTGTCCCAGTTGGCACACAGCACTCTGCTGACTGCACCTAAAGCTGAGCCCAGATTCTGATGCAAAGATGGATGAACCCCAACATCCTCCAATAACTCCACAAGGGCATGTTAATGACCTTAAAGTGCTACATTACAGCAACAATTAAACAGAGAATGCCCAGAGGACCTGAGAGCCGCGTGTCACTGTCTGTGTACAGGCCAACACATCTCTCCCATCTCCATTTATTTCCCTAAGAAATCAGCAGGGCCACCTGGGCTTGGCATTGAAACTTCATTCATCTCCAGAAATGGATTCCAGTGGAGGGCAAAATCAAATTCTCATTTGCAAGGCAGGGGGAGAGAGAGCGGGAGTACGGGCAGGAGGTACCTGGGAACGCTAACCTCTGGGTGAACCCGACACATCTGATAGTTTTGCTATTTGTCTGTGACATTGACAGCTCTGGGGGAGATTATGAGCCACGCTGCCCCAGCTTCACACTTTGCATTCTGCATATGTGCCTCTATACAGATGGACCGGCCCACATTTAACGTCACAGTTTTCCCTGAGTTTCAACGTGGCATTGCACCAGAGCTAGAGAAACGGTGTAATTAAATGCTGTGCAACAATAAAACAAAGCAAATGAGCAGGGAGTTGAATCAAAGGGTTTACAAACAGGCGGGATGCAGAAAGTACACGCCATGACTTTTGGTGGAGCATGGGGGTGAAGCCGGAGAGGAGAGTGATGAATGCCCCTCGGTTAAATACGTCCAAATCCCCCCTTCAAGCCGCTCTCTTCTTGCCAGGCCGCGTGAGTGAGTGTGTGAGAGAGACTGTATAAGATTAATAGCGTAAACAGCAAGAGAGAGAGAAAGAGAGAGAGGAGAGGGAGAGTGAGGGAGAAAAGACTATCAGCATCTGCAGCAGCACAGTAGCCTCCAGGGAATAGCGTGAACTTTTGAACCCTGATAGCAAGCAGTCACAGCGATGCACAGAACCCACTCCTGCCTCATAATGTGAGTGTATGTCTCTGGCTGGAAAAGCACACAGGCAGCAAGCATTGGAGGGAGGAAAGAAAAGTGGAGAGGAACGAGGAAGAGTAGAGATCATTAGCATATTCCTCCCTTCCTTGAAAATGAGCACCAACCGCTATCCAAATGTCACGAAATCCATACACCGATGAACACAAGAGAAAAATGATTCTCCGGGTAGATATTCTGACAGATGGATACAGTAGATGGCTATCTCCAAGTCCAAAGAAACTTCCTGAGTGATGAGCTTTCTTTGACAGCAAGGCTAATCATTCAAGCAACTCAGGGCTGAAGGCAGACAGGTCATGGGATGCTTAGGCAAAGGGCTAAAGGTCAAAAGTTCACCCACTGGTCAGACACTGTGGCCACTGGCAGACCCCCAAAACTAACCTAATGTAGCTCCAATCTTATTAGGAAAGTAATGCAATATCAAGCAACTGATATATTAAACTGCAGGCAATGGCGTTAGTCTCTATGGTGTGATTTGAGAAACCCTGAAGATTTAACAAAGTAACATCAATAACCTACTTTGCCTAAAACGACTATGTTCAATTCAATGGATGAAACCTGTAATAATGTTGGTAATAAATATTGTTTGTACAGATTCAAATGAGAAATAAACTGTTTAGTTATACATGAATCAGATAACGATAAGATTTGATGGCAAACAATTAATATTGACGATTTATAGAAATTACAATTGGAACTGTCACTTCAAATGGGAAATATATACAAAAATATGCCTCCCTAAAACTGTGTCATTTATGATTCATAAAGATTAAGATTCATAAAGAAACCCCTTGGGGTCTAAAAGAAAGATCAAGATTAAGAAAACCCATAAAGCCTTTTGCATTGAAGCTCCTCCTACAGAACTTTGTCATTGCAGCAGCAGCATCCTGATAAACATTGCAGGGCTCCCAGCGGTGCGCTCCAATCAAAGAAAAACAAACAGTCCATTTTGACTTGGTAAACTTGACCTGCAAACAGCAGGAAGGGGCTAAAAGCGCCACATCTCCAGCTGTCTCCAGAGGTTGGTTTGTATTGGTGCATAATGTGTTAGTATGTGTGTAATAAGATCATAGACAGCAGAAAGACAAATGTGTCGATATTACACTCCATGAATGTAAAATGTGTTAAAGCCACAAGGTAATGTAAACAGGATTTTGTCTGTCTGCCCTGAGCTGCACATTCAGGGTGAGAGCGTGGAAAGGAGACGGGGCTGAGGCGCGGTCAGGTCACCAGAGCGGTCGGAGGGTGAAACTCAGTTCACATTACCATGCAGACACCCAGGCTAACAATGGAGGCTCCATCTGTTCACGTCAGCCATTACAAATCTGGTGTCACCCAGTGCGCTGAAGACAACAGGCCACCGCATCTAATCAAGCGGCTCTGGCTCCTCCTGTGTAAAAGCAGCCATCGACTCCACACTCACTCACTCTCTGGTTAGGAACAGAGCGCAGCGGAGGCAGCCAGTCGATTACCATGGATAATACATTCACAGAGTCACAAAGTCTCTATTGTACTGTACGCTCAAATAAAATGATACAATTAGACTGGGCTAAGAATATATATCCCACCTTTTCCAACAGCCAAGTGCTTCTATGTAAATCACAAAATGATCGTTATTTTTCTCAACAAAGGTAATCTGCTGATTTCTGCAACAGGCGACAACAAAAACTGAATAAATCCTGAGCATCAGTGATAACTGTTCATTGGAAAAAGCCTTGATTTCATTAAGTTCTGTGTCCATTATTCTGCCCGAACACTCCCAGCCTTTCTTTCATCTGGCTGTGAACAGCAAATGAACTCTGAACTCCACATGCCCTTTAGTGAGGACACAGGCCATTCACTGCTACGCTAACAGGGACACATTCCCCAACAATAAAGATAACACCAGATATATGGTATACAGATGGTTAATGTTGTGTTTTTATGTGTATGTTGAGTTTTTGGATTTAAAAACATGATCATTCATATTTCTTGCATTATTACTTAATGACAAAAAAACGATTCAAAGTGATCAGCCACTGCCCACTCTTCTTGCCTTATTATGAATGACTATTTGTAGGTGTTTTTTAAGTTAAAATGTAATAAAAAAAAGTATTACATTATGTTGTGGTAAATTTATTATGGTGATTTTAAAATCACCATAACAAATTTATATGGTGATTAGATTATAGAAAAGAAATTATGACAGATATAGTATTTGTTTGTTATTCTTGTTATTCTATTATTATTATTCTATTTCCACAGTAATTTCTAACTTAAGTCAGGATTTTAAATTAAAATTCATAATACATTTTACTTTGGTTGTGAAATCATTTGGGAGTTTTGCGCCACAAATACAAATGCTTGCATTTATCTATAAGCCAAAAAGTGCAATTAAGAGGGAAAAATTGGATGCAGAGGGAAATACACATGCAAGAAAAAAGAGGATACTGATGTTGAGGCATAATTGGCTATTTCTCACAGTTAACACAAAGTATGACATTGTACAATACTTCAGCCCCCAAAACCATTGCATATCCTTTGGTAACAGAAGGTACTGGGGCATTTTGTCACTCGGGGCTAAAGAGAAATTTGTAAACATTTTATAGAATAATTTTGTTTGCTCCCCAATGGAATCCTGCCTTGTTTATTGTAAAATGAACTAATTCAAAAAAACAAATAACAGTTGTCTACTGGTCTATCTTTCCACCATCTGCTGTGATTTGTTCTGTCGCTTTTACCACAGCTGAAAAGTGGCTGTTGCTACTCTTCAGTGGGCAAAGGACCGCAAAAGTCCATTAAGCCATTTTCAGATAAAAGGATAATTTCTGACAACATCCAGCTGGCATTAACGACAGGTTTCACATTATGACTGCAAAGTGTGACAAGTAAACATATTAAGTGTTGATATGAACATGTAACATATATTGATGGGTTTTTTTGCGTGCACAAAGGATAAGAATCAAAAGACTAGCAAGGACAAACATTTTTAAATTATTATTAATAATCTTTATTTTCAAATGGTGTAACCTGTAAAGGCATTGACAACAACAACAGCTTATCATAAATTCAGCTGTTGGAAGTTTAAAAGGTCAGGGAAATTATCAGTACGGCAGTTCATATATTGGATTTCCTATGTCGCTCCACAGTGAGGATTTGAAAACTTCAATTGGCATCTAAGGGCACCCAAGTTGATAATGCCCACCTGCGGCATGTCATGTTATGGGCTATTAACCGGCGCATAGTGTCCGAGATACAAAAAAGCCTAAACGGGAGGGAGGGCAAGTGCGCAGAGGGAAGATAGAGATTGATATAGAGAGAGAGGGATGTTACGCACATGGCCCCTCAGGTACAGTGTTGTATTTCAAACCCGGTTGTGAAAGAATAGGGGGCTCAGGGTCAATCTATCACTGCATTAGCCTGCAGCTACAAAGCTTCCTTACTGTGTGGGCTGCCTCCATGCCTCCCACAATCTCCCAGCTCCAAGAATAAAAAGAAACAGGAACAAGACATGAGTGGGCCACTGGGGGGCGCTCTAAGTTACCATTCCAGGCTTAGAAACCAATGTATCCAGCAGCATCACAGAAACCTACCTTCATTGTAAGTAACAGGGAGGAGCTTTGGATGTGATGCAAAACAAGGAAGAGATTGGAAAGTTAGGCAGATGACGATGGTATTTTTGTGTTAGATTAATGAAAAAGGTTTTGATATTTCTGTAACTAATATCTCTATGTTTAATTAAGGGGTCTAGGAGTTGTATATATGTTGCAATATTCACTTTTAACTGTCAAAGTAAAAATTGTATCTGCTATACAATGTCAAATTAGTTGAAACATTTTACGTCGTCAATCCTTCCTAGCAGTAACTATACATAGAAAGATAATACTCTTCAGGTATTCATGTATGACATTGATTGACAGCTATTCATTTACCTGCCTGGGCTACATCCTTCTCTTACTTACTGTACATTATCCTAGATAGAACAGAGATAAACGGCTACATTAGCCATAATATTGTACAGGAAAGAATCAGGAAGTAAGCCAAAAATAAGTGGGGAGTTGACCATCTATCTGCATACAGTATGTCTATGGATATGGCCCATCTATGCCGGCTCAGCTAACTGTCAGGGGTAACACCTGGTTTATAGTTAAAATGTACAGCAAGTGTATAATTGTTGAGCTTTAATTGAAAGATCAGAGCTGCAGAGATTACCAATATACAACTGCTTTCATTTTTAAAACTGATGTCGCATTGAAATTCCCATCAGTGCTGCTTTGCCACTCTTGCACACTCAAACAAAATTAGCTGTTTTCAGCTGCGATCTCTGCATTGCGCAACTGCCACAGACACATTAACACACATGCTTCCAAACACACACATACACACGCACAGATACAGTACTAAGGCCTTTTGTTGACTTACACTCTTGGGCTCCATCATCCTGGTAATCAGACGCAATTGAAACCTCATCGGAGGGAACTGAGCGGCCGAGACTGGATCTGCAGTTGTCATTGGTAACATCTTCCTGTAGAGAATCCGCTAAATGTGTACAAAGAGATAAACACAACTAAGACAATACATTTGACAATACTTAAATATATGCATTTAATTGTAGTTGTTCGAGTTGTGCTGATATTACGGGTTGTGAAAAAAATCCATACCTAGGCACTCATTGATATTTACTGGTATCGAAACTAGATACTAATTTGGACAAGTATTGATATTGGAGAGAAAAAAAAATGTCACAAAATCGGACAAAATTGGATCCTTCCTGAATACTTTTAGAATAGTCTTGATCTATTTTAGAACTGGTATAAGAGCATCATATTGAAGAAACTACAATTATTTTGTGTTGAAAATCATGACCTTTTGCAATTTTATAGAAATAGAGTGAGTCAAATTTAAGTATCGTAACAACACTAGTTGATATATTAATAGAGTGGGAAAAAATGTGTATTTCAACTTACCGTTAATAGAAAAGTCCTGGGGATTTCTGCAGGAAAGAGCAAATGAACAGTAAGATGTGCTGTTACTTTATGCATTTATTTCCTGCATTGAGTTACCACAAAACCACAGTTCAGGCTTAACAAAGCATGCCTCATTTGCCATGTAACAAAGATTACAACAATAAAGAGGTGATTTCCGTTGTTAAGTAAGTAACACTGTTACTCTTTACTCCTTTTAGAAATTGATTCTTTATGAAAAAAAAAAATATTACTCTATGTGTGTCAAATTAAAAAGCAGTTATTTTGCATAAAGGTACAGTTTCTACTCTGTGACAGGCTCAGTGGTAGCCTCAGTGGATATGCTATTGCTTTGCATCGAATGTTCCACAGTATGACATTAAACATATATACCATTTGTTTAATAACTGGTGTTTCAAAATCAAAATCATGGATTCTAAAGTCCTTTTCAGAAGAGATAAGTTTTACCTGGGGACATCTGAACAACAAGAACTGTTTAATTCATTGTTTTTTCTATTTTCAACAGCTCCTCCCTTCTGGAGATTCTAACGTAGCTCTGCTGTAGCGTGAGACGTCATTCTTTACCACGTTGTCGTGATTAACAATCGGAACAATCATATCATGATCATATTTCTTATGAAACAGCCAGAACCCTCTCTTTTAATCCACTCATGCTTGATCCAAACGGTGCTCTAAAAGCACAGTTTTTTTACTTTTTAATTGCAGACAAAAAATTACTGGATTGGAGAATGCTCTTAGGCAAATAAATACTATTAACTTAGTTCAAACATGAATGTAGAATGGACAAGAAACATTCTGAATCAATTAAGCTTCAATGCACAAGCTAAAGTAGCCCAAATCACAGACCTGAGCATTCGCAGTGGACTAAAATGACCTGAGGACTTCTGAGGTTGCTGAATTACAGTAGGTAATATGGGGGAATTTTTATTGACATTTTCTCAGACATGGACGATTTGCATGGGACTACAAACACAAATGATGTTCGTAATTATCACAATTCACCCTATGACCCAAAGTAAAACTAATCCCAGACTTTACTATGAGCGGCCTCACATATCCACAGATCTGACTTCTTACTTACTTGACCTGGTGGCATCACCTGCTTGTCCCCAAAGAGATAAACAAGTTAAATGCCATACTGCGGAACATTCTAGGTAAAGGAGAGACAATCACATCCAACAGAAATATCACATCATCTTTAAATTTAGATATGACACTAACACTAACTAACTGTAACTAACTGCTGACTCCTCCACCCACTGAACCATGCTTTTGAGCTTCTCCCATGTCTGAAAGATATATTTTCAAAACAAATTTCTGTTTTTTCAACAGGCAATTAAGCTTTGAATCCTGAAGCATGAATCTTACGTCTTACCGTTTTTGGACAACACTGAAGTTATTCAGCAGAACGCTGCGAGTCTGGTCTGCGTATTCACTCAGTTTTTCATCCTCTAGGATTTCAGTTATAAAGTAATGACAGTCTGTGGACAAAAGAAAAACAAAAAAGTTTATAAAAATAAGATAAAATAATAAAATTTTGCGCTTTAACCCTACAGAGCATATGAATAACTTTTATATTTTCCATCACAACACCCCAGTTTGAGCATTCAGGCAGCTGAAACCAATGAGAACAGTATGCAGTAAGGGATAAAGTGTTGATTTATGGCGTGTGTTACAAAACTGTCAGTGAGGTAGACCTTGAGTTTGGTAGAAGAAAGTTCATTTGTCAAAAAGTACTTATGATTTAAACTTATGACATGGCATTATCTATCATGTCACCCTTGCAAAGTTACATCTAATAGTTTACTTTAAAACTAAAATGCAAATAGGAAAACAGGTTGGACTACATCACAAATTTGTTTCTTCACATTTTCAAATACTGGGCATCATGCAAATCACACACAATACAAAGATATTGTGTGAGTGTGAATACTGTATTGGCCATTTTACTCTACATATTTCAATGTATAATTCAACCAGCATGTCAGTTGTTACGAGATTAAATGGAGGAGAAGTACCATATTAACCAAGCACATCTACTTGAGTGGTTTCTATTGGGAAAAAAGAAGTGACATTACCCTCCAAAAGTCTTCGGACGTCATTGGAGATTGTCCCCATTCTTGGTTTTCACCTGCCCTGCTCAGTTGACTTCTCAGATTTTTGTCCTGCCACTCGCCCCCTTTAGTAAAATGAAGTCTCGTTATATGTTAAGCTACACTCTACCACATATTTACAGCTCAGTGGCTGCAACTGGAGAAAGGCAAATTCACTCACAGTTACAAAGTCGGGCAAAGCATCTCACCATCTGTCCTTTTGTTCTGTAACTCAACTTCCGTGCATGAATCATGATTTGCACAAAATGGGGAGGAGCAGGTGCATAGATGCTCACTTCCTCTCTCTGCAATCTGCTGTTGTGGTTTGACCTAGAGTTGGTTGAAAATGAGTCAGAAGAATGTTCAGTAAGGGGTGGCTGATATGGCAAAAACATTTATATCCCAATTTTGGAGCCAGATGAGAATTTAGATGTAATCACATTTCATGTAAACTTTGTTTTGCCTGTAAGTGGTAAATAGGTAAAGTTATCTGCTTCTTCTGGGGGGTTCATACTTCACTGTGATGGTTAAATCCAGCAGTCATTCAAACCTACAAACCCTACAGAGGTGGATCAATTGGAGAGGTGGGTGGGAAAAAGAGTCTGTGTTTGAATATAGAGTTGCTTTAAATAGAAAAATAACTATAATCACTATATGAGTATATGACCAAAATAACAGATAGTCAGAGATCACAATTAGATGTTTATAATTGTATTGCCAAATATCAGAATAAAGTAAATTTAAAATAACAAAGAACTAAAATAACATAGAGAACCGTAAACCATGCGAAAAGCTGAACATCTCTGGGAGTTTCTGGAAAGAGAACAACAATTAGAAATGTTAAGAGAAGAAAATAGTAAAATTTCACAGCCACAGGTTTCATAATTACAATCAATTAATATTTAACAACGAACACTTAAAATTAACAAACGACTGCATTGAAAATTATTAGTTTCACCAGCTTAGCCTGTAATGGCAGGGCATGGTTTCTGTCACTGATATTATCAATACAGCTAAATTTAGCTTTTGGAGTTAGCTGTTAGCTATTAGCAGCCGAGCCAACACTTACAAAATAGTTACCAATTAAAATGGTGATATGGTATGTTAGTCTATAAATTAACGTAACTGTTTAGTATCTTTAGCATGTGTACTTACTACTTCATCCAAAGTAACAGTACAGTTTCAGACTCACGTGTGAAGCTAAAAGCTAATTTGCAGTTTTCATATCACGGTCCACGGACACTGCGCGTTTGCACTGACAGGCCCACCCTATGCACATGATTTGATTAAACAAATGTAATCCAGCCTGTTATCGTATTATAAATATAGAAACACGGATGACATATTTGTTTTCAATACGACTCAATGGAAAATGTATTTATTTGTATCACTTAGTGAAAAGCACTTCCGTTTGAAATAGCACCTGAACGCACCAGTGGACTATTTACAAGACGTTTCGAACATCACTGGGTTAGTTTGGTAAATTTCTATCTTGAGCTGGATTGTTGTGGATTGTGTTGTATGTTTCGTTTACTTGTGACCAAGAGAATGCTAATAATGTGTTGTTGATATAGGCTAAATGGCCTTGTCTTGTGAGGTACTAAATGCACTGACTTACCTTATTGACTTTGCATATCAATGAAACTGCAGGTGAAGCTATCAAGAAAGCAAGGTTCAATCAGAGACTGGTAACATTGACATAACAGTCTAAATATATAAATCAACAGTGTCGCAGTGTAGAATGCAGGGATGGTTCAATAATTTGACCGATTTATAGGTTTACAGCAGATTTAGGAATAAAAATGTGCACTTGTAGGCCAATGTGCACTTGTAGAGTAAATACATAGATACATTTTGGCTTACTACCAGGCCTATCCTTGAATTTGTTAAATGCTCTTATTCTACAGCAGTGGTTCTCAAACTGGGGGTCGGGACTCCAATGTGGGCCGCGAAATGATTTCCGGGGGTCTTAAACAAGGCTTGACACCCTTCAAATGCAGTGGTAAATGTAGATTCCTATTTGTTGGCCTATCAGTCATTTTTCTAGGTCTATATTCTCAAAATAAAATCAAACATTAGCTATAAGGCTAATTTATCACTTTGCATGTTACCTGTTTTTTGTTTTTGGGGGTCGCGAATGTGAACTATTGTTATTTTGGGGGTCGCGACTGGAAAAGTTTGAGAACCACTGTTCTGCAGAACTAATATGTATTTAAAATTATATTTTCCTATATTACAAAGTCTAGTAAAAATACTGAGAGACATTTTCAGTCTTATATTTTTTCTCTTTTTGCTGTCTTTGCAACGGTATTTCATGTGATTCTTCCTCTGTCACCTCTCTACAGGAAGCCAGAGGTCAGAGCAAGTTGAATCCCATGTCACGATTGTCCCCACACTGACCTGTCCCTGACTGGCCTCCCAGCAAAAAGCCCCTGTGAAGGTAAGAGGAACTGGGGTCCCCTCCCCTGGAAAAGAGGTTCCCTCCCCTTGACAGCTCTACAGAGCCAGGGCCACCTGCCTGCTGGGCCCGCCCCATATGAAAAGGGAAGCTCTTTGTAATCCGACGGGGATTACACCACCCAACAATGCACTGCTGAAAGAGCGACAAAAGCCCTGTATCAAACGCTGCTGAGGGGGAGCAAGGCTATGATCTCCCGCTACTACCAACACTGACTCCCCGGCCACCCCTCATCTCCCCGAGCCTCTCCCCCTTCAGCATTCAGACCCATGTGTCCTCCTTCTGCCCTCTCATCTCTAGGATCTGCCCTTTTATCAGTGCATTCCTTTTCATTTGAATTGCAGTGTGGGGAGGGCCATCAGGTCTCTCTGATCTGATAGAGCCAAGAGAGAGTCAAGAGGATCCTGAGGGCACGAAGGGTGTGTGTTTGTGTGTGTTTGTGTGTGTGAGTGTGTGTGTCCACACACGAGTGTCCACACCAGTCTTTCAGGCTGCAGGAGTCTCTGTGTGTCCGTCTCAAATAACTGCATTTGGAAATGAGGTGTTTCAACATACATTTTTTTATTCCACCATAAGTCAAAAAGACTTAATAAAATTAATAAATAAAATTTATACATTTACTCTAGAGGCATTAAAACAAGTGATATGTTATTGATAAATACCATCACTCAGATTCATAGTAGTTTTGACACAATATTATTATTATTAAATTACAAGCCTGTTGCTCTGTAATAACGTCCTCTTACATCCCTGCTGCTGTAACCCCTGTATGGTAGTTTTTTTTAAAGGTTTTTGTCTTGATTCTGTAGGATTTCTTGTTCATGTTTGTGTTGTTCAGGGAACTAGATATACTGTTTACTCTTAGTATTCTCATTCTCAGTTTCATTGTATTCTCAACCCTATGCTCAAACACGTCTATGTTGGTGGCTCCAGGGTTTGCAAGTTGACATGGTGGTTATAGAAGAAGAGTCTAAATATATTGCGTAATTGTTAATGACTGTATGTTCGGTGTATTGCGTTGTAAAAGAGATACATATTTTGATTATTTTAAGGCAAGACACTGCAGGCAAAACTCATTTTTTTCAATTTTTTGTTTTTTGGTCAGTTTGCTCTCTCAACATATTGGCTTTCATGTGGAAACAACAAACTTGTCCAGTCTGGTCTTAAAAATGTTTTATTCTTCCATTTAATCCACTTCATCCATAGATTTCTATGAGACATTGTAAATTCAAAGGCCGTTTTCTTAAAATGCATTTTTATCCCCTCGGGACAAAAGGATCACCACTTAAAGTAGCTCTTTCACACACCAAACTTTACAATCTTGGACTCAACAAGATTTTGACCAAAAGTACAGAAGGATTTTTTTAATATCTAATTTTAAAACTGATTTATTGAACTTTTAAGTCAAACAAATTAGGCGAAATTTGAATTTGTAGGACAATTTTCTGTCCAATCTAATTTACTTAAAAAGTAAATAAGATATTCAAAATTCCCTCTGTAAGTGTTTTGTAATTAATATGTGTACACAATGAACCAAGAAATTTAAACCTGGTTCTGTTCATTTTTCAGATTTAAATGTCCCAAATATGTGTATTTTTGGCCATTTATAAACATAAAGTGCCTTATACATGAAAACATTGCACAATGAAAAACTTGTAATACATGTTTTTCTTACATTTATGTGAGTAAACTAAGTTTCAAATTGATATCTTTAAATGTAATTTATTTTTTTTTCCTATTCACCTATTGTCTCACCTTAATTTAGTTGCCCGTATCTCTTCAAACGCAAGAGCTTTTGAAATGTTTTTATGCAAAAGCATATCTCCTTTTTGTAGCATTGTATTGTGGTTTGCGTGCCTGTAATTTTTTTTTTTTTTTTTTTGTCAAGCCAAAGACTTAGACCAACTTTATTGATTACATACATACATACAAAATACAATAAAAAAAGCAGTTAATAATAATAAAAAACAATTGAAATCTGAATAATTATGGTAGTTGAATAGGATAGGGGATGAAAATTCTGCAGCTTTATATTTTATTAATGAGCAGCAACAAAGTAACAGAAATTTGGTTTTGTGGTTTCACACTTCTTCTTTTTGGCTCCTTATATTATTTCCGGTGTTAAATAGCCACTAACTTACTAAATTGTGTGTTGATGTGTTTCAGTGAAATGTGTCTGAGCCCTTTGCCTTCAGGGTCTCTTGTAGTAGAATCAGCATCAGCCCTGAGTGCAGTGAATTGAACAGTATTATGCCAGAACGTATGAGCCATTTCAAAATATTAATTCAGCTTTATTTAAGGTGTCTTGTTAAGAATCGCAGTTATGTGGACTCGGCTGAGCGATGGCATACCTCTATTATACATGATATATGATTGAAAGAGAGAGGGACCTATTTTTCATTACAGAGACTTTGTCCCCAGAGGCAGTTGTTAAAGAAGAATCTATGAATTATCTCATATAGAAACAACTGGCCCTTGTCACGAGCAGATGAGAGCAAAGGGAGCACAGCGGTATTGAAGGACATAGAAGACTGGGAGAACGGCAGAAGTAGAGGTGAGCAATAAATTGCCTGCACTATAGTGTAAAATTTTTTATAAATGTGTGCAAAATTTGAATGATAAATGTGTCTCAATAAGAAAGCTGCAAACCGTAACAAGGGTTGTCTAAAAAAAGAAGAAAAAAATCTGCATTTTGACATTTTGCGAGCATATTTTAGCATAGTTCTGTTTGCAGTTATTGCGAGCTGATTATCAAAAATCAAGATTAGATTTTTGTCATTGTTTCCACTCCTATATATAAACTATAATGATGGGTTAATGCAGTGCAAACTATGAAGGAATAGAGGAGCACTGATGTTATTGATGGAGAAGAGTGATACAGAAAGCTCGGAGGATGGTGTGTCTGCCTGGTGCCTTGTATGCACACTCTCGCCTCTCTCTGTCCAGTTAATTGGAATACAAAGCAGCAAAGGGGTCGATGGGAGAGGGGGGCAGTTGAGGAGGAAGGTGGGGGGCTGCTGTCTGTCTCTCGCTCAACCTTCACTGCTCGCTGGGAATTGACTGGGGAACCAGCAAGCGAGACCGACACACTGTCACTGTTAAAATGAACTGTCACCTTGCATTTCTCAAGCCCCTGGCACCATCGAATTGGCCGCTTTGAACCATGTGACGTGACACTGATTGAGTTCTGGTTTTCCCCTCTTGGGCTGTAAAGAATGGGCAGCTTTAATTTCAAGTGTACAGGCTTCCCATGCAAAGTGTTGAGCCGTGCTACATTAGCAAAAGAAAGTGTAGCTGCGAATATCTTCAGATGTTTTCCCAAAAAGCAAATTTCTCAAAGCAAGCGTGCATTATTCTCCCTCACCACCCCTCATTATTTCATTGTGCTGCTTCGTTACTCTGCCTCTCAGCTGGTCTTGTTTTTCTTACGGCATATAGTCATGCCGTTCTGACAGCTACGCGGAAGAGGAAAACTATTAGGGGTAGCCATTTGGATCCTGGAGGCAATCCCAGGGAGTATTAAGACGTTAACCCTGGCCAAGTCACTTGTCTTTCTCAGTTACTATGCTGATGGAGTGGGGAAAGGATGCGGGCGCGAGGGACCCAAGAGGCTGCTGCTGCTTCTGGGGCTTCAGGTTGGCGGTGTTTCCAGATCCAATCGAGCCTGACTCGTGGAGGGGGGATGGTTGTCAGAAATTGCCCAGCCTTGGCTAAAAAGAGTCACAACAAAGAGCGAAGATAATGGAAATTCACATTCATAACCTGGCAGCATCGCCTAACGGGTGAAAGTTATTTACATTAACAGTGGTGATAAAATCAAAACAATCCTACTCTAATGGTTAAGTGTTTTACAAGTGTAGCTTTTTGAATAGTTTAAATTATAGTAACCTGTCCAAGGGCCTGTTGTTTATTTCCACAGGTTCCAGTTTATTTGTGTTTTATTACAATATTGCAAAACAAAATTTTGAATATACAAATTTACCTATCACAGACACATTTCAATATCCATGTTGAGTAATAAAAAAATATATATTTTTTGAATATGTTACTCAATTGTCCAGTGTAATTTTAATATAAAATGGAGTGCAGTCCAAAATGTACTTAATTATTTTTTTTGTTCAAATTTGCCTCGCTTTCACGCCAGAGTAAATATATCGAGTAGTTTTTACTTCAATGTCACTATAATTCAATGTAATACTGCTCTAATAGTTGATCAAGCCACATCTTTGCTTTATAATCATACATCTGTTCCATTTTTCAGACAACCAACCCCCTTAAACCCATGAATACTGTATCAAGATGGCCTTTGAAGCTGCGGGACCCTGTGGAGTGACATGCAACAGAGGAACTGGTAAAAAACCAAGGAAGTGAGCCTGGCAATAGACTTGTAAAAGAGCCTGCAACAACTGCAAGCAGCATGGGGTACAAACAGGACTGGGTTGACCTCAAACAAAGTGCAGAAGGGGGCAGGACAGCTCGAGATGTGAAGATAACAGAGGTGAAAGAGACTGTATGTATAGAGCATCTTACATTACACTGGAAGATACAGATAGGCCCAAAACGATTCCTATGGGTGCAAGAGTGATTACAAGGTGCACTAAAGGTGGAACTTTTGTTGTGGGGGCTCTGCCATGTACTTGTCTCCATGATACTAATGCTTTGTCTGGAGTGTTCCACTGTAGGGCATTGAACATCTATCTTGCTTTTATTTATTACAAAGGTTTTATTGTACAAAAATACTTTGAAAAACAGGCATTCTTACTGTGAGCGGGGTTGCCTCTACGCAGACCTGTAACTTGGCCTTGATGTGCCCCCTGCTTGTCTCCATGGTGATAGTCAAATTGGTTTAATGCCATATGGTGGAATATTCAAGGCATAGCTAGAGCATCTTCATGGAAACAAGCAGATTACACAGTGCACCTTTAATCAAATCAATTTTTACAAATATGATTAATTAATCGGGTAATCAGTACTTTGGTGTACTTTAGACCCCCACAATATGTTCTGAAATACATGTCATTTTTATTATTTGTTTTATTAATTTTATTTCTGTCCTGTCTTAAACGATTTGTGGACTATGAACTTAATTTTAATTTTTCAAAATACTTTTACTAATTTTAATACTAATTTTATCAACCATTAAATATTACATTACAAACATTGCAATAGGGCTCAGGATTGTGTTGTCACACATTATCAGGCTTTTCACTTAGTCTAATGTTTCTATCTACATCTATGATATAGATTTTAAGATGCTAAATCAAAAACATAGCATTCAGTCAAAATGTATTCTGACACTATAGAGTGATAAATGGCTTCATCAGTAGCGACCCAGCAGTTTATTGGGTTGTTCCACTGCTTTCGTTTACTTTTTAATGCTGTTTTGGCTAACGTATTAACATTTTGCTCCCAAAAACATGGAGGATTTTGTCAATATCTGTTGCTTTTTGGCGTTCAATCCCAAGCTCTCTTAGATCTTTTGTTACTAAAATTGTAGCCCCAATTTCTATCCTATCAAAAGCACTCTAAAGAAAAATGCAGGACAGTGAACAAAATGAAATAATTTTGGTGTGAATGTGTGTTCTGGCAATGGCAAAGAAAGACCAGGAAATCTTTAGTTGTCCAAAACATAGACTCTATGTCCAAAAGCATGTCAACCACATAGTATCATTACCACAGTGCAAATGCCTCCGTTTTTGAGTAATAGCAGCTAGAACTAGTGTTGTCTTGCATTTCAAAACATTTCGATACTTTGGAAAGATCTTGATACTGTTTTTGATAAATAAAAAATAAAATTGTGTTTTTAACACTAGATAATCATATTGCCATGAGGTCTTTTACTAGTTCTGACAGATAGAGATCATTCTAAAAACTATTCAGGGACAGTCCGATGTGGTTTTGAATTCTTTTCAGTATCAATACCTGTTCAAATGAGTATCTAGTTTCAATTGTTGTTTTGTCCAAGGAACACTAGCTGAAACGCGTTCATCAAATGCATAAACACATACAATGCAGAATTTGTCTTGGAGTGTAAAGGATTTAGGGTTCGTGTTTTCACAGTCATCTAATCTACGATCTCAGTGTACTGAAGCTGATTGTTTTGTGCTCATTGTAACATTAAACAATCCTGTGTGTGACCTACATTTCTCCCACAGAAAGCCATGGGCGTAGTGCTAATCCAAAGGTGAAAAACGGCCTCCTCCTCTCTCCTCTGGTCTGAACATCTGTCTTGACGCTGCAGCTCCGGCTCTGACACTTCCAGATGGAGAGCCCACTGGGAGCACTGAGGTATTACCTACAGAGATGGCAGGGATCACACCTCCAGAATGAAGTCCCACGCTTGTTTTCTGCACCAGGCTATGCTTTTGTTGTTGAATCTGTCACCCTTCCCTATATCGATTGTCGCTTCTCTGGTCCTTGGCCTTGCAACTCGTGTTAGTGTTTGGCTTTGTAAAGAAACGCAGACACCAGAAGCAAGCTCCTCAAACCTTTTCAATTTACAGTAATGAGCCATATGCTATTTCAACTGTAACTTCTGTTCGTGGGCTTGAATTAATTTTTAATGTTGTTGTGGAAGAAGTGCATCTGAATGTATAACTTACTTCCATCTTTCAAATTTTACCACAATCATTAAATCATTTTTAAAAAGAGATCTCTGATTGTACACTATTGTTCAGGGTTATGTGTGGAGCTGTTTATTTAAATATAGTGTCTCTCAAAGTACAACAAAGATTTATCTTCCTCTGAAATAAGAAATAAGAAATAAGAAATAAATTATTAATATCAAATATCATTTGCAGTAAAAATGATACAAAAAAGCAGATTAAAAATAAAAATGAAGCTTAGTGAAGTGTACATGCTGATTTTTCTGCTCTTTTGTGATCAATTTCTCAAACGTTTCTCATTTGTCCTATAATTAAACCTCAACTTATACGTTTAGAGACACGTTTTAACAGAGTTCTGTGGGATTGACATAAAATCAGCTGACTATTGTTATCTGGATACAACAATAAAATATTGAGATATTAATTGTTGTCAATATCACCCACACCTTTATGCAATAAAAACTAAATAACTATAACTAGACCTTATTTCTAACCGTGTAGCAAGAAAAGTCAACTTTGAATAAAATTAAGATACAATTCCAGATTCCAATGATGAACACTGACTAAAAGGCCTGTAACTTTATTGTATATTTAAAAGGTACTTGCTAAACTCTCAAGGAGGCCCAGAGTGGACTTCTCAAACTCATTCTGCTGTCTTGACAGATTGGCCCTGCATTCATTTGCGCCTGAACTCTGGTTGAACCTCTTCTTTGGGAGAAGGGCACGGACAGGCCAGTGCTGCTGGGGCCCAAAGAGTGTATGCTAACCTAACACCCAGTGCAAATATTGAAACTCCTGTCCTAGTGCCATGACTTGAAACTCGGTGGTCAGGTTCCGGCAAATGTTTGGCTAAAGGTGGGGTCAAGAAAGCACGCTGGTGTCAAATGATCTTCTATTTTTAGTTACTATGTCAGTGTGCCTTCAATATTACATCAAATCATTTGTGATGGTATGAGCACAACCTGTGTCACTCATGTCCGAGGTGAATTTGGGTAACAAATCAAGGGTGAGACCTGGCTCCCTGGAGTTTGTTGTCATGTTTAGAGCCCCTGGAGGTATTTGAGGGTGAAAAGGTCACTAGGAACCACCCCATGTGTTGTGAAAGATTTTTCTTGTCACATTAGGCAAGTGGACTCTACAGAGGACATCACTCAAGGGACTCCATTTCTGTGGAGTGAAGGAAACAGATTTGTAAATTTTCACTTTTATTAAGACACAAGTATAATTTGATTTATATATTTTATTTAAAATCATGTCAACATTAATTGGAAAATACCCTGTAAATAAATAGTGCAAAAAACAATGACACTGACTATTTCAGTGCTTCAACACAAAACAACTAAAGAGAATACAAAAACATGTAAAAATTATAGATATTTTTCTTTGCGTTCAGTTCACAGTATAATGCTCAAACCACAGTCATACCCTGTTCAGTTCAGTCCCCCAGTGTTCACGGTTTCATTGGGAATTGTGTGAATGAAAAGGTTGTAGAAAATTGCTTTGGTCCCTTTCCAGACACATTTTTAAGTGTTATTATTGTTAACCGTCTTTCCCTTTGACTTTTGGGGAGTTTTCAGGGCTACAGTCTTTGTCCATTTTGACAGAATTGTTGCCAAAAACGCAGCCTGACTTCTCGCGTTTTTTCTGCTTCATTCTTCGATTTTGAAACCAAATTTTAACCTGCGTCTCGTTGAGGTCCAGGCTGGCGGCCACCTCCACTCTGCGCGCCCGGGTGAGATACTTGTTGAAGTGGAATTCTTTCTCCAGCTCGGTCAGTTGTTTGGTGGTGAAGTTGGTGCGGATCACGTTGTGCTGACTGGGGACCCCAAACTCCGACAGGGCAGCTGTGGTGAAATGAATGATGAGGAAATAAATAAAAATGACACTGAGATGGCATGATGGAAATGAATACAGACGTCAGTTTTACGCACGGTATTATACGCTGCTTTAGTTAACAGTTATTATTGCCCTACTAACCTGTTTTATGGGGGTTTCTCTTCACTTTCATCCAGTCGAAAGTTTTTGTCTCCTCAACTTCTTTCTCCTTGTTCGGTACGGGAAGCCTTGTGTACATGTTGTCTGTGTATTCTTGATGTCTTTGCTCCCCGTTGCTGTAGTGCATGTACTGTGTGCCCGGTGCAACAGTCCCGCAGTTTTCTCCCGTGTAAGGAGCCATGTTTGTCCCAATAGGCGACACTTGCGCGTGCAAATAGCTCCGGTCCTGCTCTGGAGCCAGGCCGTACTGGTGATGCCCGTACTCCAGCGGCGGGCCATACAGAGAGTTTCCCGGTGGTGCGTATTGCAGGTCCAGGTTGACGTGTGTCTGATGGTGCAGAGGAGGTAAACTCTGGGTTGGATGTTGCGCTGTAGTCGCTGCAACTAAACGTCCGTCTGGTGCGTAAGTATCACTTGTTGCGCACGAGCTGGCCATGTATCCGTGGTTCAGGTTGTGGAATCCGGCCTTGGCACTGAAGATATTTGCCCCTCTGTTACAAACTGGGTAGTCTAGGTATGAGTTCATCTTGAAACTTCGCCTATTGTTTGCTCGCAAAATCGATCAAGGCTGAGCAGTAATTAATGGTGCTCCTTGCCCTAACCTTCTAGGTAGTATGTCAAAGCTGTAAAACTGCCTTCCACCCTGATATCACCTTCCTGACACACCATGTGACCTGCCAAACGCCAATGGCGAGAGGCCGGGGACACTCTGTCATGTCTGTGGGCTCGTCCATCAAACGCCTCACATTTACATGACAAACGCTTCAATCAAACGCGCTCATCCATCTGATAAGAACAAACATCAAGGCCCATTTTCGCCTTACAAGGACTTTAAAATCACATTAAAAGAGTGACAATGTGTATGTAACAAACCATAAAAAGATCATTACTATAATAATATTATGGCGAGAGGTGGGAAGGAAATTTGATCTTTAATGCCATTTTATTACCAAAGCCGAGGTGGCCTACACCATCAACAATCAATAAAATATTTTATATAATAGCCTACTGGAGATAAATAATAATGCAAAGTAACATCTTATTAATAATGGCCTGATGTGGGAAACAATGTGAAAAAAACTGTGACAAGACGAATTTATATTTAAATGTGCGCAGAATACATTAAGTAAAGTCTAATTTAAAGATGTTACGTGCAGATGATTTGTTGATCTTTTTTCAGCCTTTAGTAGTCATGCGCATGCATTAAAGTGTATTAAGCTATTACTCAGAATTGATCAACTTTTGTTTTTACTTTGCCACACTTGTCAATATTAATCACTACTCTTGTTTCTCTATTATTAACTATTAATGCGAAATTTAAATATACATGAATGCCAATAAGACAAATGCTGGTTACCCTGTGGCTTTTTCTTAAAAAATGTTATAATGACTGGACAGGAATCAAATTCTGTTGCGAAAAGCGAACGTAGATCTAGTGATCCATCACTCGCTCTTTTACAGATTGGCAGCTTGTGTGGCCCACTTTGGTCATAAAGCACAAAGGACTGGCATGTGCGTACTTATGAGTTTTTCAGTTTTCTTTTCACTGAGAGAAGCCTAGGCCATAACGTGATATCTTCCCAAACCTTTTACGTCCACAGTCACCCGTAAGGGCTCGGTAATTAACTACGGCTTAATGCGGCGTTATAGAGCTAAGTACTAATTAAACTGCAACAAAAAGAGAGGCTTTGGCGTTTTCCGGCTGCTTTACTGTGTTCACGTTGTGTACTTGATCAGGGAACTAGTGGAAAAAGTTAAAACCTAACATTTGTAATGAAATACCAATCATACTTAGTTGGAGCTAATGTTTCAGAACAAAATTTAGACAATTCATTTAAATAAATGTAAAAAGCAATTGTTGTATAAATACGCAAATAACTTTACCGGTGTAACTGTTACAGCGTGTCAATGCGTCAGACTATTGTGTCCTATCCACAAACTCAAACTAAAGTCCAGCAAAACGCACTACAGATGAGTCAGCTTTGGGGCCTGCATTATTCTGTCTTGAGCAGGGCAGCTCTGGGAGAAATATGAGCTTTGGGGATCGTTTACTCCCACCACGTGCGAGTGACCGTGCGCGTTAAAGTCCGCGTTAAACTGTGGCCCGTGCGTAAGGCGAGGGTCACCTCCGGGTGCTGCGTATTTGGAGAATTGTTCAGACTCTTGGTACGTTACAGGCTGCAGCTGGGCTTTAGGTGGAGGGGACACTGGGTAATCTGGACCCAAATGCACATAGCCCAGGCTGGAGAGGGTGGGGCTGTCAGGGTCTGAGGGGGGAGACGGTGAGCAAGATGTTCCTTGGCCCTGCACGCGCTCGTCCTTCTTTTGCTTCATGCGCCGATTCTGAAACCAAACCTTGATTTGACGCTCGTGCAGGTTCAGTAGATTGGCCATCTCCACGCGCCTTGGCCTGCACAAGTAGCGGCTGAAGTGAAACTCCTTCTCCAACTCTACGAGCTGCGCGCTCGTGTATGCTGTGCGCGTGCGTTTGGAAGACGGGGACGCGCCAGCGCACTTGTCACTGGAGTCTGTGGATAAACACAGGTTCAGGCATTTGTTTTCCATTTGTATTTATCTTGCTACATTGGGCCTTACATGTTATCTGTATTTAAGATAAATAAATTAAACATATGCCTTACGTTTTATCATGCACCATTAAATGTAAAACATAGGGGTTGTGAGATCTCAGAACTACTGATGATAAACTGATTTGGTTTCAGTTTATATTAAAATAACCGAATGTGTGTTAAAAGCTGTAAAATCTCAAGTTTAATTCAACCCTGCAGTTTTGTTTCATTGTGGAAATATGGCATAGAGTTGATTGCTTGGTAGGGCCTGTTGTTAATGTTGTCAGTAGAGAAAATTCTCACAAACTAGATAAACAGCATATAAATCTCTATATAACTACTGAGTTCAAAATATTATTTCTTAAGACCTGCTTTGTAAATGTACAGTATTAATGTTGTGCAGCTGGTAGCACAGGCCCCTGTCTAATTAATAGCTAAACCTTTTAAGAGAGGAAGCAGACAGTGCAGACTTGTCCTCAGTGTGAGATTTCATTGTACCAAATGAAAAGGCCCATTTTGATTTGATACAGACCTGCAATGATCGTCTGACTCCTGTGTTTCTCATTGGTCTGTCTGGACTCTTTCATCCAAGGAAAGATCTTTTTACTCATGCTACACTTGGGGTTTCCTCTCCCAGACGGCTCCCCGCACTGCCCCGTCTGTCTGTGCTGCCGTTGCTGGTTTTGGTGTGTGGTTTGTTGAAGAGCAAAACCGTTCTCCAGAGTAGTCCCCAAGAAGTGATTTTGGTGGACGTTGTGTGGAGCTCTGTGCGTTTCCATTAAGTGCGCGTTGCCGGGGCCCCTTTGACCTTGTGACAGAGCGCTGGCAGCCAAATGTCACATGGCAGCTTTCCAGAGAGCGCCGAGCTTCTGGCCTGAGAGCAGAGACAAAATAGACACAGACAGAATCAGGGAGGAGACCGAATGATCCATCTTATCAACTCAATAGTGCGCTGACATCAATAGCAATACTCTCCTAAAGCAAATATGCAAAGAGAAAACCTAGACTTTTGGGGGTAAACAACCTCCCTTTTCAAAACACAGGAACCAATATTATAAATCAAATACTTTCTTTACATAAGGCATAGAAGATCATCAATTTTGCTGGTAAATGTTTGTCTCAAATTTAATTTTTATAATCTACGTTCTAAATTTTAAATTTCTTTTGTAAAATTAATTTGCTTTGAGTATTATTTTAATCTATTTCAGAAACAACAAGAGAATAAATGACTTTCTAAACAAATACTTCACCAATAACAAATTGTAAAAAACAAAACAAGAGTCATTTATCAACACACGAATTTTACATCATGAATATCAAAGGCGTATACATTTTTAATTCCCGTTGCGCGCCAAGGCTGTGCCCAACCACCGGGCCTATTTTTAAACGCACAAAAATAACAAGTCGTTATCAGCTATTATTGGTTATAAAATAAAATAAATAGAAGCTAGAGGCTGTCACAGTGTTACGATGAATACATATGTCAAACACACACGTTAGTGGGCTATAAAACGTGCCATTACGCACCAGCTGTTATAAGCTACGTTTGTAACAATAAAAAGGCGCGATTAAAAACGGTATTTGGATCCAACGAAAGGGCAAAATTAGAAAGAGAAAGGCGAGGAAAAGAGAGAGAGAGAATACGTCTGGAGGCATGCAGCTTTATGAACTCTGGGTGAACCGTGGCTCGAGTCACGATCGTAAATCATAAAGACACATAGCCCAGTCCGCGGCACAACAGCCGGCTGCCTTACCTCCGAAACTACATTCATCGCGGGCTAAAACAATCCCAAACGCACAACAACGACTCCTCTTCTCACCTTAAGGGGAAAAAAAATCGCTGATAATAATTTTGGAGTAACAATCCTCGCGTGGGGTTGTGTGTTGATTAGTGCGTCTCGGGCGTCACGGTGTGCCTTTGAATGCCAGTGGGCTGAGGCTGAGTGGACAGTGTTTCTGCACAGCTCACACCGCGCTGCGTAACATTTTTCCTCACGCAATATCACCCAATGTGCGCGCGTGGAAAAAGAAGCCTATTCCTGCTGATCACGCAACATCATGTATGGACATAGTCAGCGATAAAGATAAGAAGGGTTTTACGCACTGGACTAATGTGACAATTAAAGCTCAATGTGGCCAAGAGGAAACAAAGGGAGGTCAATAATTTCTAAAAATCTGGAATAGAAAATGGAAAAATAAAGTTATCCTAACATAATGAAAATGAGACTTTCCGTCATTTAAAACCATTACGCATTTGAGCAGAAATTGGAGCCCTTTGATTGTGAAAAGCCACCCAGTCACATCTCTTTTAGTTTAAACAGCACTGGGAACGTGTCCAACGGTGTTATAATAAATCCTAACATGGCTGAAGTCCCCTTTAGGAGCGATGCCAGACAGAGATGCCATAAATTGCTCATGCACAGAAAGCTATCAGTATTTAGACCGGGGCTCCGCACAATGAGCCAGGCTTCATTTAGTCCTGCCATCACTTCCACATAGAAAGTGCATTACATTTAGTTTGGGTAATGAGGTTTTCCCCTTCCTTTGTTAGTTGTGTAATTTAACAGAGTGAAAGCAGTTTATAAAGTTAAAGCGAGGCGGTGGTCAGCAGTGGTCATTAAAAACAGAAGTCTCCGTGCGTAACGAGGCCTTGTACAGTACATGGACCCGGGTTCAACATGCTGACAGTCGGACTGGAGCAGGGCATCGATCGTATGGTCTGGTGGTGCTTTGATCGCTCATCTTCATCCCTGCTCGATAGGTTTGATCGGTTCTCAGAGGTAATATTTAACCGAGGAACACAGATTAACGCCAAATGGATGCCTTTGATCTCCGAGCCGTTTGACACAAAACAAGGACGCACAAATGGCACACGAGCTGCGGATTATTATGATTTAGTGACAGTGTATAGGCCTTTGCTGAATCAAAGTTTGAGCACTGACGTAATTAAACATGTAAATTGTATTTCTATTTTTCACAGGAGGAGAGTAAACCAAAACAAATGTATAATGTCTTTCTGAAAGTATTAAAAACGGAACTTAGATAATAATATTGGCACATTATGGAATATGGATATTGTCCGTAAAAAAAAAGAGCAAAACTGAACACCATAACAGGACAGATTTAATAGTGTAGGACAAGATTCTGAATATACTAAAGAATTGGATTTGGCTAAACTAAATCCTTCTTTCCATGTTATTGCTCAATTTATGACATGAATGGGAGCTCTTTAGTTCTAATTTAAACTATTACACAAGGCAGGTATACATTTAGTGCCACCCTAGACCAGTTGACTGATTGACAGATCTATCTATCTATCTATCTATCTATCTATCTATCTATCTATCTATCTATCTATCTATCTATCTATCTATCTATCTATCTATCTATCTATCTATCTATCTATCTATCTATCTATCTATCTATCTATCTATCTATCTATCTACAAATACAAATATGAAAATATAAAACACAAATATAATGCCCATCTGGTGGCGATGTTGATAATAAGTTCAGTTAGGTGGATCAGGAACAGAACATCCACAACAGATGATAACCTCTTTGACTCAAACACACTAAATGCTAAGCTGAGTGGAGTCCAACTGACCTCTGCGTTCACTCGAGGAGCCTGACGTGATGGGGTGACGTTGGGGACATTGGGCGCGCAGAGTGAACAGATAGAACAGCCTGCAGTGTCTATTATCTACATCTATCATTCACATCTGACAACTCTCCTATCTGTGTCCACACTGAGCCCCACTTAAACCTCATCATCATCAAGAGCCCGCATACAGGGGGCGCTGTTGTTGACAAATCTCTCACTAGCACCTAAAACGCACATTGTTTCACACTTTTTGGGACATAACATAGAATTGTAGATCGTAGACACTAAGGGTAGAATAAACATTGTGAAAACATATAGTTTGGCTTTTCCCATCCACAGTCAAAATCTTGACAATATCATTGAGTATTAATGATGCAAGCTGCTGAATCCCTATGTTGTTATGAATATTGTTTATTGACGACATTCACCGAACTGCTATTCTAAGTATTATTATTAATTTGCACCATATCGCATCACGTCGAAACAAATTTCCTGTTTGTGAATTTTGTTCACTGACACTGGCAATGAAACTTTTTCGGATTGATTCTGATTCTGATAAAAAAAGACAATTAAGATAATGGTATTTCATACAAAAATATGTTGTGGCTTAGCAAGGGAAAACTGTTAAAAATGCTATATTGCCTCATGTTTAATATAGTGATTATTGCAGTATTCCTAATTATGATATAATAGACAGTGTGTACTGTGGGATTTCCAGCCAGTTGCCCCATTTTCAGATAGACATTAACAATGTATACACAGATTTATTTGGCATATTATTTTGTCAGCTCTGCTGTGTGTAACCTGGCTTGGGACAGACACAAACATTACATTGTCTTGTGACCTCTTGTGGTTGGAGAATGCATTAACAACGTCAATGCTCCTTTCAACAAGTTAGTTTGAATAGATATGGCTCACCTCTATAGGAAAGATGAACCAAGGGCTAAGGGATCTTCACAGATCATAGATTTAAAGTTCTGACTGGAAAAATGGTAGCTGGACGTTTTGGGACAGGTTCACATTTTTATTCAAAGCCAAAAACTTCTCTTTCCTTCTTTTACCATGTTATGTATTGTTTTTAGATCACCATCAGCTAAGGATTCTCAAAAAATATTCATGAAAACAGATTAGAGAAATTAGAAATAATGAAAAATTTAAGATAAATCACACACACCGTATGTTGTTGGGTAACCGTACTGAAAAATACTCAGTGTTCTGTCATAAATAACATCGCGTATGAGTCCACCATTTGTGAACACAGGCATGTAATTTCACACACTCAGACCAACCAACATGCACATGCAGCAAGCAAAATCTAAAGTAAATCCATGTCTTTGACATAAGTGTGCCCAGTACATTTTGGTTGTAGACGCACATATGGGACAGAATATTCTTTAAAAATAATAAATATAGATATTCTTGTTCTTGGAATGTTTGCAAAGAATTTATTCAAAATTGTCTTGCCCAAGAGCGCACAGACAATTCATCACAGTTAAAATTAATTTAAAATTGACTTATTGCTGTATATTTTGACCTGCAAGCTTGCTATTTATTTTTGAGAGTATATTGGATTAAAATACAATATTTGATGTCAACATAGTTATCCTTCAGAAAGGCCCTTAAACCTTCAGTCTAACATTTATAGCACCAGAGCGTTTAGTGCCATAAAGTTGTCTGGCTTCTGTTAAACACTATAAATATAGGCAAATGTGTAGGTCTTGAGGAGCATAACCAGGATTTATGGTCATTTCCAAAAGACACTTACAGCCATAATCCAGCTTTAAATTTAACATTTATGTTGCACAATAGAGGGATGTCTTTTGTCCTTATAGATCACAAAACGTGAGTCAGTGTCAGGTTGTTTCCACAAATAACAAGCAAAAGGGTGCGCAAACAAATAATGCGCGTACAACAAGATGGCTTCTATGTCAGGTCTTCACTCCGATGGTTCATACAGTAATTGGTCCTCAGTCACAGCAGTCATCCCATGGGCCTGCTGACAAATGCTGCGCACTGCAATTAGCCGCAGGAACCGCGTGTCCACATGAAGGGATTTATGGCGCTGATTTAATTCAAAGGCAGCCGAAGCAACAGCCAACTCTAACTGTCCCTCTTCATTTTGCTCGTGGAAACACTCTCAATAAGACACATTTTATGATAAGAAAATTCAAATAGGCCGATCTAATCTGAAACATGACAGAATTGAAAGTAAAATGTCTTCCCCGTTTACAAAGAGGAATTTAATTGAGTCTAAACCTGGTTTTATATGACACTGCTAAACCGGTTTGACAAACTTTAATCAAATGTATATACTGAACCAGAACTAGTAGCTTATGGAACACATCCAGACGGACTAACTTCGGTCTATATGTTACAGAACTAATTTGTTTGGACATTGTTATGATTTTAATGAGTAATGCGTAAAAAGCAGGTTCGCGCGCATTCATCATGAGTGATGGGGCAAAGGCTACTCCCGTAAAGATAACGCCACTCAGTGAACTGAACTCGTGAACTCTGAATGACCACGGCAAGTCTATACACGTCCGCTTTACATTTAGTTGATCCCGCCTCCCTTCAATCAAACTTAATGCCACGCACTTACTTGCGCTTTCGTGTGCACGCTTTACGCACGGCACAGATCCATACAGTCAATACAGAAATTCCCGTTAACTTACCCCAGATTTCTTCTTGCCATCTTCTCAGCCCAGTGCCTCGGTCCCTGGCGTCCACTCTGTAGCGAAAAAGGAAGCTGTTTGTTAAGGTCCTCACATTACCCAGCAAACTAAACTCCTCCTTGACCAAGACGCACATGTGCTGCAGTGAAAAGAAGATAAACGATGCTTTGGACAATAGCCACATTGTAACTTTTTGCGGATGTCAAGAGTCTGAAAGAATGTCGGGCCAAAAAACTGTGAAGGCATCATGTTTACACTGCCTATAGGCCTGTGACTATGTGAAGAAGTGTAACAACTCCATGCGTAATTTTGTCATTACTACAGCATCAATCATACATTGTATGCATAAATTACAAAATGCGCTATTGTTTTTAATATGTTATAATTTGTTATTTTCCCATAGACTAAACTTTTACCGTTTCACTTGTGCAGTGGTGGTCGGTGAGTTGAAGTGTCATCACCTACATACTCCCCAAGATACGAACTTGTGGCTGCTGCTTATTGTACACAAATTCGGATCTACAGGGTATATATAGATGACAGGTCATCGGCCGGTCACCGAGTCTGGGAAGAGGCGAGGGCTGACGTGGTCTGCATACTTCAGGGATATTTAAAGCAGACTGTGAGACCTTTTTTTTTTTTTTTTTACCATTATCTATCTATCTATCTATCTATCTATCTATCTATCTATCTATCTATCTATCTATCTATCTATCTATCTATCTATCTATCTATCTATCTATCTATCTATCTATCTATCTATCTATCTATCTATCTATCTATCTATCTATCTATCTATCTATCTATCTATCTATCTATAATAATAATTATTATTATTATTTTCTGCAAATATTGTGTAAATATTTGTGTTTTCGTGTTTTATTTGTTTATTTTTTGATTTTTTTCATGCAATTATTTGCATTTATTTAAGGGCCTCTTAACCGTCATATATCATCTATCCCTTATACCACTGACGTGTCTAGGCCTAAGGGTTGTATGCACAGTCCCAGGAGAAAGTAAAAATGGAAGCTAACGGATAAACACGCTGGCAGCGACACGACTTTTCTGTGTTCCGCGTCTAACCTACACGGCCTCGATGATAAGAGCTGGAGTTGGCGAAAACTCATCCATCATCGTGAGCTGTCGGTCTGGAGCCCCCTCTGCCGGAATCAAGGTGCTATTACCTCCTTTTGAGCTCTAGCGAGAATTCATGTAAGCACACAATCTACCAGATGTTGAGGACCGTGTTGCTCTGAACGAGCATCACAAAACATTCAAGGTGACTTTTGTTTCGTATATTTAACAATCAAAAATAAATAAATAACTGTGGCAAATGTCAGGTGGAGGGAGACGCCATTGACCGAGTCTTAAAGCTGTGTTGCAGCTTTCTACTGATGTGGCGAGCCTCGAGCTCTTTCTCCCTCTCCAAATCCTCCGTTTAATTGTGAAATAATAGTTTTCTCATTTATATTTAATAGTACACTGACGTATCATTTATAATATGTGTGCAGAGCCGCTGCCTTTTGCTCACTGTGTGAATAAAATGTGCTCTCAGCTTTCGCATGTTTTTTGTTTGTTTGTTTCGTTTCTTTTTGCCTGTTTACATAAGGAATATTTCAAACCCATTTTGCGAGAGTCAATTATTAACATTAAGATCCCACATATATTTATATAAAAAACAAATTAGGATGGAAGCTGCAACATGGTCACTTTTCAATTTTACCTTTATACGTCAAATTTTGATGCAGGCCTACAATTAAGGGGTCAAGGCTATTTTACAAGTTGGACGAACAATGATTTAATAATGATAATTAGTTTACAAATAGGTTATTAGCTATATATTGGTATAGCTATATTGTTTTTTTGCAGTTGTCTTGTGTAAGGAATCTGGAATAGTGTTCGTCGTATTGAAAAAAACAGAAAGAAAAAAAATCACACATTTAATTGAATATATTAAAATTGCTTAAACAATTTGTAGCCGTGCACTAGAGTAAAACCGCTGCAGCTCAAGAAAACACTTGCTTTGAACTTCTTGGTGACAGTGCAAAGTGTGGCTGCACTGAGCCGTGCGTCCTGACGCATCTGTGGCTGTAGTCGTCTCCTGACCCTGCGATGATCCCCGTCTCTATGAATAATGCATGAGATCCGGCTACAGATTACCCCTATCAATATGCAATGCTCATTACGCTGCTTAAATTGCCACTTAATAGTTATGAATATGTGGGAAATGTCTCAGATCCATTGCCAATACCACTGATTTTACTTTTACCTGAAATGAGTTTGGGAAGACTTAGGAAATAGTCTGCGTGAAGCATGAAACCCGCTCTTAGTTTTAAACTGTAATATAATTACATTTTTATTAGTAGCCGATAGACAATAGGCAGTAGCCACGAGCTCATTTAGATGCATATCTTTATCTAAAAGCAGCGAGGCCTGTGTCCAGCTCCGCTCTGCTCTCGCTGCTGTGGCCGCAACTTCACCTTTGGCCGCGCGGTGACTTGACACATTTAGGGATAAATCACTCCGGGACCAGCTCAAGTTCGTCTCGTGGCAGCTCCATAAAAGCACTTATTAGTCTTAAAGTCAAATCATGAGCAGATTCTCCATAACGCATTGTGTTTGGAGAAGAAAAGATTTTGTGTGTGTGTGGGTGTGTGTTTTTAAACCACATCATATTTTACGCACGGCCTGTAACCTCACAAAATTACTATTTCCCCAAGAATTTTTAAAGTGGTCTTTCACGTTTTATTTTTCTATCAAGTGTACATTTCGACGAACTTTATGATTGGCGTCATTGGATTTGTACTAATAAAATAAACATTTGATCTATAACACATTTGGGCTAATTTTACGCACGGTGTTTATCCAATTTTAGTGTCAGTAGATTGTACCTAAATATGACTGGACATTTCCTGAGTCCAGTCCAGCCTTTCCAGTCTCATCCACGCAGTTAAGCCGTCACTTTCATTCAAGGTTGTGAATTATATTGTACATTGTCTACTCCCCAAAACCATAAAACCAACTTTATGGACCTCACGTGACTTTTCACAGTCTGTAAGTAATATAGGCCCTATACAATCTTTGGTAAGGCTGGGATTTTTACCAACTTCTGCCATTGCATGTTATACCTGTAAGCCTTTTGGGATTTTATTTCTGTTGTAGGCAAACCCTCGCTTTGCTGGACTGAGGTCAAGACGAGGTAAGTTTGGAAAGTTTTTCTTTTGCTCCAAACATGGCCAGCAAAATGCGTCAAACGTAAATTGGAGTTTGTAGTTTGGTTCTAAAATTATTAAACGTTAATTATGTTATTACATCGTCAAATCAAAGTCGGTAAGGAATTGTAGATTATTTTTTTGTTTCATTTAAAACACCCGAGACAAAGCAGTTGAGTCGAAACTTTTATTTCAAGCGCTATGAGTTCACTTACAAATACAAAAAGCTTATTGGCGAAAAAAGCGTACACCACTTACAGCCTATATCCACAGAATAACCCTTTGCACTAAAAATGTATCACATTGACAGGTTTAATACATTTGCATTGCTCATAATTATTAGACCTAAAACAATAGATGCACAAAATATCCTAGAGCTACACATTATTGGCTTCTTTATGAAAATGTATGGTTTGCAATGGCCACGAGTGAGAACCATCAAAATACAGCTCTAAGCGCTTTGAATTAATGACTCCAAATACATTACATTCAATGAACAGCAGCATATGGTTTGGAAAGTTTTTTTTTTTCTTTCTTAATTTCTTTAACTGTACAATGACTCCTGTTTAGACCGTCAAGAAGAATAAAGAGCTAAACATGGCGACCTCAAGAGACAGAAAGAGCATCAACAATTATTAATATTTACAGTTTTTTCTTCCAAATATGACATCTAAGCTACCACAACTAAAAATGGCATTGGGACCACGGAATACTTCTTCTTCTATCACAATAGCATGCTTGGAAGGTGCTGCGCTTTTTCAATAGCTTTACAGTACTCATGGATTTATTTTTTTATTATTATTTTTTGTTTTTATCGTGATGCTTCCAAAAACTCAGTTGTGGAAGGCGCTGCCTCCTGTCACCAGACTCATGCTTTTGAGTTTATTGTCCTTCTTCCACTTCATCCGGCGGTTTTGAAACCAGATTTTGATCTGTCTTTCGGAAAGACACAAGGCGTGGGCTATCTCTATCCTCCGCCGTCTGGTTAGGTATCTATTGAAGTGAAACTCTTTCTCCAGCTCTAGAGTCTGGTAGCGGGTGTACGCAGTTCGGGCCCTTTTCCCATCTGGTCCAGTCATATCTACAATTTCATAGAGAGAATTAGCAGCGATAACAACAGCATAATCATCAACAACACATCAAAGTGGCTGGCTGTTTTTGATGGGATTTTAGATATCATGAAGTGATGCGGAGAGACATGCAGCAAGACCACGACGTAAACACACACTTTCACAGCTTCTACCTCAGACCCCGGAGACACAAACATTTCAAAGCCAGATCTACAAAGCCAAACCTTCAAACCCTGTTCTCGCTGTAACCTGCACAAACCTGCTCACTCATGCACTTGACAGATTTATGACAGACCTCCACAAACAAATATTATGAATGTACATATACCATGGCTTATGTGCAGTTTCCGCATCCAGGGGAATATTTGCGGTGTTTGGCAATCTGTGGGAGCGGACGAGGTGGCACTGGGCTCCTGCTGCTGTTGCTGTGCCCGTGGAACAGAGCTGGACCCTCCGCTGCCGTGTGCGCCCTCCTCGCTCTCAGACACCACCGCGCCACCGTCGTCTATCTCCGTGAAGTGTGCTCCGCTGTTTTTGCTGTTGGGGGCTGAGGTCGCGCTCCGGTCAGACGGTGGAGAAGGGCTTTTTAGTTCCAGTTGCTCCCTGTTGGCGCAGGACGGAGGTGGCTGAGGTTGCACCGGGTCCGGGGACGAGAGCGAGCAGTTGGGCGTCTGTCTGTAGCGGGCATCGGGCGCGAATCCACGGGCGTCATCTCGCACGGCACCGAAGTGGTTGCCCGCGTTGGTGCGGTTCACGGTTAGGTCCATGCCATTGTAGTTGTAGCCGAAAGACCCGGAGTGCATGGTGCCAGGGTCTCTGAAGGAGCCGCTCACAGCGCCGTTAGTCCCATAATTTAGTAACTGATAGTCGGAGCCATTTGGATAGCGCCCTGAGAACGAGTTTACAAAGTAAGAGCTCATTTGCTTGGATTTTTAAAGCCTCGATTTGTAGATCTTTGTCGCTATAATCCTGTGTGCTTGCACGATTTATGGACGCAATCATGAATTATAAGCAATGAAGCCCTACTGTACTTTGCCAGGTATGCGGCCAAATATGGGAGCGCGTTCGAGAATCACGTGCCTTTGTTGACCAGTCGTAAATCCTCTCTGATGACTTCAAGAGGTAATTCATGCTCCATGGTTACAAATGATGACGAAATAATGGTCGTTAGGCTCCAGTCAATGGTGCCTCCCCGCTGCGCCCAAAGAACCGCGCGTGCAGAGAGCGCCATCTTCCGGACAACCGTGGTATCTACGCGAGTTGAGCGTGAGCGCGCGCTGTCAAGGCCTCAATGTCATTCATCATTTATGTAACGCGCGCATTATGTAGGCCACAAAAGGCTCAGGTAAGACTTGTCAGCTTTTATTGGTGGCACTTTTACGCACCGTGCGTAAAGGCTGACTTATACTAATCTTCTTGTTATTTTTTTTTTAATGAATAAACTACAACATATGAGGGAAAGCATGTTCCAGTCTGCATCAAAAAAACTTTATTTTTATTTACAATTTTCTAAACAAAATATTGCACACGGGATTCAGATGTGCATTGAAACACAAGTGAACAACAATAAATAACATTTAAGGAACATTTTCTCATCTGTACAAATTGAAATATGGCACACGACAAGTCTGTAATAAAGACCACAGATTAAACACTAGACAGCCACAGCCACAGCAGGAGGTGTACAGTGAAGAGACAAAGGCTCTTCTGGTGCCACAGGACAAAATCATGAGGTAACAACATGGTCCAAAGCTACAAAATAAAAGAAATACAATATGTACATTTTGGCGGATTTGCATAGTCCTCAAATTAACTCACAAGCACAAATTGAAATGGAATATCTACCGTGCAGATGCTGGAAGTCTATGACTACAAACACGAATTATCTACAAAGAAATACACTTTATTTCAGGAATGTCAGTGTCCACATTGTATTATTATTTTAACTCTTTGCTCTCGCTTTGTTCGTTCTCCTCTTCGGTCTTCGACGGGTTCAGCAGCTTGTTCTCCTTTTTCCACTTCATTCTACGGTTTTGGAACCAGATTTTGATTTGTCTCTCGGTCAGACACAACGCGTGGGAGATTTCTATCCGGCGTCTCCTGGTCAGGTAGCGGTTGAAGTGAAACTCTTTCTCCAGCTCCAGAGTCTGATAGCGGGTGTAGGTTTGGCGGCCCCTGCGCCCACTGTTCCCAAACGGGCCTAGAGAGAGAATGGAAATGGTTAGTGGTAGTACAACATAGTAGTAAATAGTATAAAATCAATAGATAAGTTGGATAACAAACAAGTTAATAACATAAATAGATTCTGGTTCTGTCAGGCATAAACAGTATTCTCAATTGTTAAGCGAGATTAATCTCCAATTGCGCAAAAAGAGCCTCCTCTTTTTTCCCTATATCCTAAATACTGTCATCATTTTCTTCTATCTTTGTCTTAGTATATTTTCCTAAAGGGCTTCATATCAAACATGATGCGCAATGGCGTCTGTACATCAGTGTAATGTGAGCTGGTCTCACATTACCACTAACAACATGACACTGTTCGTGTGCAGTCATTGGTACAAACAATAGAAATCTATAAGGTCACTCTATTTCCTATTATTGTTGTCATTAGGGTTTCAATTTAGTGGCTTTAATCGTTGCGCAAACGTAAGCCCATGTGACCGAGTGAAAAGGTCGACGCAGGCCCAGTGTGCGTGTGCGCGTGTCCGTGTCCGAAATGTCTCAATTGCGTATTTATAATAAATGTTTGATTTGACCATGTAATAAGCTAGTATAGATCTGTAAGTTAACTAAACTCTACTGGCACAGCATACACAATGTTTTTATTCTTTCAACACGTCAAACGTAAACCATTGTAATAAATAAATAAATAAATAAATATGGAATAAAACATTATAAATAACTAAAGTAAAACAAAACCTTTTAAATGGGGTATTATTGTTTCACTTTGTGCCACAGTTCAGTGGAGACGGTCTGGTTTTATGTAGATGTGGCAGACAGCCCCGAGGCGCTCAACATCGGTGCGCTATGATCACTGTCTGTATGTCTCTCACTGCGCTACTGTCACTGGATGTAAAGTTACGCACTGGAAACCAAAGTAAAGCCGAGCACGCTAAAATCCAGTAACATTCAACACACTGTTTGTCAAGTGTAATAACTCTAAACAAACGACTTAAAAAGTAAGTCTTACCAGCGTTGCAAGCGTTCATCCGCTGCATCCATGGATAGATCAGAGTGGAGGTCTTGTCGTCTAGGCTGCTGCTCATGTTGACAGCGCTTTGCTCAGGGCACTCCGACACTTTCCGCTGCTGATGCTGGTCCTGCGTTACAAACAGCGCCTGTTCATCGCGACTCGAAAATGCGCACTGACCATCGGCGTCTTTGTAAAAAGTCCCCACCGGGTTGTAGTCGCAGCTCGCCCGGCCGTACTGTTGGTAGTAGGACGCGGGGTAGACTTTCTCTTGCATGTTGGCCGCTCCATACGTGGCCGCGTTAGAGTAGTGCCTTAACGGGTCGCTGTATCCCGAGGAATAGAGCGGTATCTGACCCAGGAGAGAGTCCTGTCCTCCCGCCAGAGACACGGGGAAAGTTGAGTTAACAAAATACGAACTCATTGGGTGGACAACGGGGTGTATATACTCCGAAGGGATATGATTTGTTGTCTTTTATAGTCCAAGTGCTTTTGCCATTACTTTATCGGAGATTTGGTATTTGCTGAGAGGGGGGGTTGTGAGGTGCCACTGAATACAGAGGGGAAGTGTACCATCTGATCAACCTCTGGCCAATCAGCGCCGTCTGTTCTTGCACTACTGCACCCATGGGGGGCTCTTGTTGCGCGCAGGGGTCTCCCGTGAATCGAAACGAAGCGCTCAACCCTGTCAGTCTTTACGCGCCTCAGTCACATACAAACATATTTAGAACATATTAAAACTGACTATGAGATCACTGAATCCAAGTAACAAACGCTATAACCGCACACACCGAAATGCATCTCTAATCAAAGTTGTGCGTGTGCGTAAAATAAATAAAAAAAAACAGCTTTACGCACGGTCCTGTTTTACGCACACACAGTCATCTCCATCAAAAAGTAGTCCGCAGCATCTACTGTCAAATCTTTGTCAAAGAAAAGTCACTTCACTAAAAGTAACTAATAATGTCCCAATTTGATCTCTTCCTAAAGGTGAGGTCCCCTGCTGCTGCACGTCCGACTGCCTCCTGCTGTGAGGGCCACGGGGACACAAGCCTCGTGCCATCATCATCCACCTCATTATAAGCATCATCATCACGGGCTTTACGCACCAAATGGACACTAATGAAACACCACTAAAACTGCAAACTCAAGCGGTAAGGCACGTGTGGATCCATCTAAGATTCATTTAAATCTAATAAACCAAACAATGATAAAAATTAATATGAAACTCAGTGAAGCTGCGTTAGGTACTTCATACATTGTGCAGTGCAGTGATTCGTGCAGGTCTAGCGTCTAATGTTCTTTCCGCCCTGCAAGATATTTTTCACGTTTGATTTAACATTTTAATATTTTAATATCCGCATTTATTAGAGTTTGTGTTTAATTAATGGTTAAGATGAATAAAAAAAGAAAGATAAACGCTTTTTTTCTATTCATATGTAGTAATCACGTGCTTTTGACGCAGCCTGACGCATTATGTTATTGTACCCTATATTATATTATATTAAATTATATTAAATTATATTATACTATATTATTATATTATATTTGGACTTTTCTGCACTTTTTTATACAACTTTAGCTCTTTGAAATTATCTTCTGCTAAAACAATATGACCATAAGAAATGTACAGTTTTTCATGCTGTTGTTGAAACTAAACCACACTCAATCTCAAAGGCCCCAGACTACTGCAGTGTGATATAAGAGCTGCGTTTTTCATGCGCCTTGATACTTGGATTCAAAGGCCTTTGCTGAACTGAGAACTGCGCCCATCAAAATAGACAAAGAGAAAAACATAAAACGTCATAGGTGCCACAGTACCATTTTATACGTTTTAAATATTGATACTATGGTCTTTGTCCTCACGTAGGTGCAGCGGTCTCTTTATGACCCTTTTCAGAAATACAGATCCAGCTGGTTTTGTTCGGGCTTTCATGGATTGCATTTTATTGCTCGCATCTGTTTGTGAGAGGCTGATTATAGGGAGGGCACATTACCGTGATTGTGTAACAGTGAATGAATGAACGTCCATTCAGTAAACGGCTTAGTCACACGTGTGTTTGAAAAGATGAAACAATACAACTATATCACAACTGTAAACAGGTTAATGCAAACATCTTTAAGTACAAAGTGCTTTATTTTCGCACCAACAGTGTTATTTTCAACGATACTGAAATGCATGCGTAATGGCGCCATGGTCGCAATCAGAAACACCAAAACCCTCGAAAATGTAAAGAAATCTATGGAGTTTCTAATTGTTATCGATAAATAAAAAAATTGGTTCATATTTTAGAATCCATATCTATAGGTAAAGACTGATATTTTTGGCTGTATTAGCTCATTATTTGCAAATCATCATTATCATTAAAGTCAAGCCCATAACCAGCTGCTCTCTCATCCAGAGAGTCTCCAGAAGGCCTCAATTACAACTTAAAACACTAACTTCTTATTTTTTATTTAAAGATGTTTTTGTTTTAGGTCGAGGTCTTGCGCCGCTGCAGCATCTCACGGGTTAAGCTCAAAGTTAAGCAACTGGTTGTGAATAGCGCAGGCAACGTAAGAAAATAAGAAGCTCGCTTGAAACAATGGAGTGCTAATGCCCTTTTTACAACTTAAGATAAATATTATATAAACGCTAGAACACAGTTTGGCCTATTTTGGTGTCTGAGCCCCTCTGCCGTAGCGCTTTGGCCTGGCGCGTGAGAAACACCTTACCTTTTGTTGATAATCCATCATGCGCACTGTGCCTGTCACTCCACTCTCTCGTTTCCAGAGCTCGTTCCCAAATCTCCTACTTTGCAAGCAGCGTTAAGTGATCTCCAAAAACATAATCCAGTCATCACAGAGAAGTACAGATCCCTCATTTTGGAAGAACATAGCCAGAAGTGGATGCCCATTAAAACATGGCGGTGAGACGTCAGCGCCGTGGCTCCTTCTCAGGGAATTACGCACGAACATGATGCCGATTTTATCCACCATAACAAGAACAACCTACGTATACAGCACAGAGCTAAGAAAAAGCATGTGTTACTAGTGTTAAGTGAATGAGGAGTGCAAAACAGCAGCTGCAATATAACCTCATGGGAAATAAGTTCCCATTCCTAGTGTCCACATGACCAAGCACAGCCAATCCCGGAGCCGAGCGAGTCGTAAACTTCGCTGGCAAAGTTGTAAATTTTCAAAAACAGCAGCCGTTTTTGTGCTTTTAGAGGGGCTTTCACAACGCCATCTTTATTTTGCCTCATGGTCTGTGATGCGTAAATGTGGGGAGGTTTCAAAAAAGAACCAGAAAAATGTGAAAATATGATGAGGACTGGATGCGCACCTGGTTTCTGCCTTGGTCTGAAGGTGTTTCCAAAGGTCTGTACGGCTTCTTGTTCTTTACCGAGTGATTCTAAGTGAAGTTTAGGTCGTATTGACCAACACTGTGATTTTATTTTTCGCCAAACCCAAATGTGTTATATTAAACCTTTAACCGAATTATTCACATCAGATTAGTTTTAACCCCAAGGTGCACGTTTTTCTCCAATTCAAATGACAATTTAAACTCTAACTCATACTGTGTTCAAATTGTAATTATATATAAATATATAGAGATTTCCTAAATTTAGTGAAATTGAACCATAATGTACCTCAGTGGTTGGATGAAGCCCTGAGGCGTTTGGAGTTCTGACAATCACAGAGGTAGAGCTAGTCTCCAAGTCCAGTTATTTAAGTCATTAGACTATACCTGTAAAAGGAGAAGGGGGAAAAAAATAATAATTGTTTTAGTCGGCCTATTTCTTAAATAACATTTTGGCTTTTTCAGCTGCCATGGGGGTAAAACGGCGTTCATATCCTCTTTCCAAAAGGATTTCCGACATTTATAGACTGAGGCGCTATAAAACCATAAATTCCACAAATGTAACGCATTCCCTCTCACTTTCCTTTCTGACCTTTGCAAGTTTTACTATTTCATTTTTACTGATATCTTAAAGTACAGCTTTTTAGAACGTTTAATGTAATACAAGGAGGATGCAAGAAATCGAGTCTATTTAGAGACATTATTTGCGATTCATCTCGGTATTAGGTTGTTCTATTTTTAATTCAATATTACGCACATTTCCAACACGGACTCTTAAATTAAGGTTAACGCTTAATTACATTTGTTTTTGCGTGTTTTATACATTAAAAAGAAAAACAAAACAAAAAACGTAAAGCGAGCAGCCGCAGCTCAAGGCCTCTGCGCGTAATTTACGATTTACGAGAAAACCAATTCACTAGCTTACTTTTGGCATTTTATAAAATCATATTTGTAATTTTGTCATATATAACAATAAACAACCACAAATATATTTATATTCTCGTCTGCTTTTGTCTTTTGGGGGTGTTTACGTGGGCTATCTTCACTTCCTTTTATCCCCAAAAGGACAAAGAAACCGGACGCAAGAGGTTGTAAAACTTTATGGCCTCTTTAGACAACATTTCCAGCTCCAAAGAGACTTTCGTTCAACCACTTGCTTTTGTCAAGTTAAAGTGAAGCAGAAATAATAAGCAGAAAAATAGCGTTATAGGCCTATAGGTTATCAACTGGCCAGTTTAAAGCGAAATTAAATCTGGATTTAAAAGAGAGCAAAACAATAGAAATTCAGAATGGGCTTCAGTGAATGAGATTTTTAATGTTTTTGTATTTTTATTTTTTTTCTCAGACCTTGGTGAAAAAGCGATATATAGGCTATAGTTCCCAGCATAGGCATTTGAAGGACCCCTTTTGTAGTCATGTATTTTTGTTGAGTAGCCTCATATTAGTTGTTGTAGGTAGTAGTAAGCAGCAGGCCTTCTTAAATGAATGTTTTACCATCAAATATGAGGCTACAGCTTGACAATTTGTGTTATGTTTTTAAATTTCTTACCTGTGATAACATATTTCACTGGGCCTGTTTGATTCCTTTTTGGCACACGAGTTTATTTTTATAGCATGCTTCCCTTTAGAGGCTATTATGTAAACAAAATGTCTGCCATCACACAGTAGAAACGTGTGAAATATCCTTGATATTTCATGTGTTGTTGACTTTCACTGAGGAGAAACATAAGTCTAGTTAGGAGTCAGAGCTGTGTTTGTGCATTCACAGCTTTGGGCTGCTCTTCCACTTCCTTAATCCCTAAACATATCTGTTTCTCCTCTCATGTGTCTGTCTGTGTCTGTGGTTTTAGGCCTTTTCCGTGCGCCCCTGCTCTTTGGGAGGGGTGCCGGACGGTTTGAGAGAAGCCAGGCCTCCGGACCAGGGGGGCCCGAGTGGAGATGACTAACAGGCTCTGCAGGGTGTCAGTGTCTTGGGTCATGTAGGGGCATCGTGTCCGGGCTTTGGGGATCTGGTTTATGAGCGGCATACTGGCCCGGGCGCGGCTGTATGTGCTGCTCTTGCTGTCCTGACGACCCAGAGAGGAGCTGCCCACTGAAACACAGTCACAGAGGGCACAGGTATTTGGATGAGCAGAACTGTTTTTGTAGTTTTTCCCTTGAGAAGGAGCGTCAAGGACAAAGGATGCTCTGGGACTGGGAATTAGCCATTTACTAAATTCCTTTGATCATTGTTTATTTAAACTGCTTTTCTACTAATGACTGTTTCATTGTCACCCATCAAGGCAACTGCTGTTATAATTTTGGGCAGTACAAAAATGTATTGAAATTGAAAATACATAAATGTACACAATGGGATTTTTGTGTTATTTAAAATGTAAAGAAAGAAACATTTTAGATTATAGATATTAACAAAAAAAAAAAAGATAATTGTGTTGAGAATTACACCAGTATAAAATATTAAGCAGGACAAAGTCCTAATTATTATTATTTGTTTCTGCCATGAAACCTTTAGTTAGATGTGTATATAAAGTTCTGTATATTTTTAGTTAATTTCCAAATGTACTAAACATTATAAAATGCTCAGATAAATAGTTCAAAAACATATTTTTGCTTACGATTTATATTTCTTATGCTTATAATTATTTCTTAATTTCAAAGGGACCTTAAGATGTACCTGTCTCACAATGTAATATTTTATAAGCTATTAATAATAATATTAAAACACTATATTATCAATTATTTATTATTACACTTGTAACAGATGTTTATTATACATTCCTTTAGTACTGATGAATAAAAAGATTTCAACAAAATACACAAAAGATATGCAGATATTACATAATATATAAATATCATATTCAGATCAGATATATGTTATAGAAATGTACACAACCACATATTTAAATAATTTTACATTTGTTCCATCGAGTTGTTCTATGATGTGCGAACACATCAGAGCAATGAACTCACTGGGGCAGAGGATCTTTTGGAGGCTGGTTGTTCCAGAGTCCTCTGGTCTGGTCTCAGGTTCAAAGCCGGATGCGTTCAGGGTCCTCTGTTCAAAAGTGGACCGCAGTAACCTCGGCTGGGTCATGTGGGAGTGAATGAACTGCATAGTCATAAAAACATAAAAGATTATGGAGTTTTAATTCTCTCATCATCACATTTCATTAGGTCTCTAAATTACACTGGTGCCCTCAATTTTGAGAAACCAAAATGAGAAGAAAACCCCTGCTGTAATGATACCTGAATCTGTGTAATTTTAAGTTATTTTAGTTTTTATTTGCAGGGACACATCATATCATATATGTATTATTATTTTTTTTTTTTACATTTTCAATTATAAGTTCTTTATTTGAGGTTCCAGACATGAATTTGCATGACTGTATTGTAATGAGTAATCTATTACTTTTAATTAATTTAGATGAAAAACTAAACTGCTTTGACTAATACTGCTGGTATTATGTTGTGTGGTTACAAATGGTCATACAATTCATTGGACGGATTTTTGTCATCTTTTGGCTCTAGTTTCAGATAATACTGTATCATGATAAATGTTTGTTTATACCTGGTCATATATGTACCTGGTGAGAGCTGAATGAACTTGGCAGATGCCTTTTCTGGGAAACATGTAGCAAAGAATCCAGCTGAAGAGATAAGAAATACATTTACATTTTATATTTTTTAAATTGTGCTCTAAACTTTCTGAATCTTGTTTTTACAAGAAAGCAGTGCTCAAACCACAGAAGGTTGCATAATGTATGAAGATTTTTTTTTTTTTTATTAGATCAGTTACAAGATGTGTAATTTGTTCTGTTGTTATTATTGTGTATTTGATAGAAAAATGCATTGCATGATGATTATAAAAATGATAATTATATATTCACAGAATATAATATAGAACATTTTATTAATGCATAATTATTATTACATTCTGATGTCTTAAGTTTTATTTAACTTGTTGAAGGGCCTCACCTTCGGGTGCTGTGTCCTGTGCAGGGCCTGTGTGGGGGCGGGCCTGTTCTCTGTTTTGGTGCCCTCTGTCTGCTGTTGGAGCATGTGGTGGATTTGGTCGACCACACCGAGCTCCTGCAGCAGCCTCTTCCTCTCCAGGAGTCCACGGACCCGCTCCAGCTCCTCCTCTGCCTCCCTGTCCTCTCCGCTGTCTCCCCCCTCTCCATCCACATCCACCGGGTCCACCAAAACACTGGGACTTGGGTTCTCTGTGAGCTGGGGACAAACACATGAACAGGGTCACGATGTAGCAAGGTCTCACCAGAAAAGACAAGAAAACACACCTGAAAGGTTTTCAAGTCCAGTGTTTCCTGAGTTTTTGTTCAGTTGGATAAGAGGGCACTGAGGACCCATTTAAAATAATACAAGAAGCATTAAGTATTTTTCTAATTTATTGTCCAGCAGATTGTCACCAATAAAAATTTTGGTATGCATGAAAGACACTTACATATGTTTATTTCAGTATCAAACATACAGTCAAATAAATGTGCTCTATTTTTGGCTTGACAGTTAAGACAGGAATCAAAAGTGTGTCTCAGGAAAGGTTGATGACCAATAGCTTATTTAATAACATGTTTTATTTGCTTGCACAAAAATAATACTAATACATTAATCATGTTTGAATAAAATGGACATATACAATAAAATCATAACTTTTAATGTAATAAGTGTTGCAATACTCTGATTCACTGTAAAGAAACTATCACAAGTCACTGGCTGTAAATGTTCGGGTAATTCATATTTTTTTCTTCTCTGTCAAAGAAGTAATTACATAAATACAAAACAATAATAACAACAAATATGTTTAATTAAATTGGTTTAATGTCCTGTTTGTAAATGTGTTCATGGCTATTTGTTTACAGTGAAGTCATTTCTGTCAGTGAGCCTGGATAACATTGTTTATTTTTTCTGGCTTACCAATAAACCGTATCTAAATTTAAAATGGGAGGCATACAATAATAGTTATCTGCATAAAGACTATTGTAGCTAATTTGCATTGGACAAGCGCGCATTTCCACTGGAGAGGTCAGTCAGACTATGAACCATTTATCATGTGGGGAGAGGTGGTTGACTCCCTCTAGTGGACAAAGATGAGACCACAGTACTCACCGGTTGGAGGTCCGCAGCAGAGTTTTGGACGTTGCTTTGACTCCTCCTCGGTCTGACTCTCTCTCCCGCTGTCTCTCCCTGTAGGTCCTTCCTCCGACCAACTTTCAGATCCCTCTCCTTCTGCTCCTGTTTCAGACGTAGCTCCTGCAACTGCTGCCTGTGGCAACAATATAGTGTAAATTATATGCCAGCAGTTTGTATTTGAGAAATGCAGAAATTCAGTAATGTGCATGAGGTATTTTTCATCATTCCCCATAAATCATGCATAGACAATATTGCCATTGTACAGTGACCTATAGGAATCAGGCTTATTAAAGATGCACAAGGTTAAAGATGATGTAACTTTACTGGTGGAGGGATCTACCGCCTGCTTGTCTTCATAGAGATATTATTGCTATAGATTGTGGCATTCAATAATCTATCTTGTATTTATTCAATTAAAAATAAAAACACATAACACATACAGTAACTCAAGTAACATTTTTTTATCTGAAAGATTTTGAGCTACATGAAATAGTTTTTTTCAAGTGGCTCAGGGTGGATTGCAATCAATAATGTTGCCAATAGAAAAACACAGATCAGTATTTAATTAAAATGGTATTTAGCAGCACTGAGTCTCTATAAAGCGTTTAATGTGGATCACATTTGAAATTGTATATTTACTTTGGTGCTAAAATACTTTGCGTCCTTGTCTCACTTGCACCACAGTGTTTTGAGTCGTACATGTTCGTACTGCGGGTACAGTATTGCACGGCTTGTACCTGGCACACTCCTCTCTGGCCTTGGATGCGGCGGTTTCCTGAAAGAGCGAGCTGCTGTGTTTGAAGTACTTGTCATATTTCTCCCCTCCCTCTCGGGGGTAGATCCTCTTGAAGCCTCCCAGGTGTTTGGCCTCGTACCTCTCCATCTGCTCCACGGAGGCGGCTTGGCACTGACGCAGCTCCTCTGACCTGGAAGTAGGGACAGGCATCACTAATCTAGAGACAATTAGTGCGTCTTTGAGCACACGACCTTGTATGAAAAAGTCCTCATTTATGCAGTTACCTGGCCTCTCTGGAGCGATTCTGTTGTAGCCTGTCCTTCACCCGGCGTCTCTCCTCCTTTGTGATCTTACGGCGGTCACACGCGCCCAGGTTGATGAGGACAAGGGTGTCATAGAGCAAAGCATCCTTCACTTCGCGATCCAGCTGAGAGTCAGTGGTGAAACTGGGGGAGTGATTTACCTGCACAGAATCACATACATTTTATGGAATTTACAAGGTGGATGAATACATGTTCAAGTATGACTAGATACGGTATGTGGATAGTGAGTATTTTACTGTAGAATTTTAAGTGTTGTTAGACTTAGAGTGGCAAGCCCAAAAAGCCATCTAAAAATTGGAATATCTACCAAATAAAAAAAAGGTTAATGTAGGTATTGATTATATTTAAATTTAGTGGGTCACTGAGTTGCAAAAATATACATTTTATGCTAAGAAATGTCCTAAAGCTATAACTGCCCTATGTAGAAGAAATCCTATTGGATAGATTCATTAAAGGAAACTTGTATAAGACAACCACACATCTGGTCCATTAACAAAGAATCTCTATAAAATGATTCAGGGGAAAGGGAGTGTGGGTGTTGCAATTTCCAATGGAACCACAAGAGGCTGCAAAAATTGCATAAACAATTTGTACATTTTATAGTAATAATTCATACTAACAGCTGAAAAGCAATAAAGCATTTCTTTGAATATTTGAATCTTTTGTATCTATTCTTGTTCATATGTTTGAATGTAGTAATTAATTATGATCAGAAAATATCTGGACCTACCACTATAATGCTATTCAACATAAAAATCCTGCCAATACTTCATATCAAATTGCCAGTGAACACACGCACAGATTAGTAACTACTCAACTGGACCTGCAAAAGAAGCATGTTAGTTAAAAACATGCCAATATCAAACCTTGATTAAAACCTTTGCTTGTTGTTAAGGATGTACAATAATAAAAGCTCACCTCCAGAAGCCATGGTTTGAGTCGGTGATCAAGCAGGACGTCAAAGCCCAGGATTTCAAAGCAGGCACTGCCATTGGTGTGGTTAGGAAAACAGGTGTGGTAGTTGTGTTTTAGGATCGGATGAGCGGAGATCAGCACCTTTATTATAACATCTTCAATATCATTCCACATTTTCTCCACGTTGCTGTTCATAGCTCCAAGATGCTTATTCAAGGTGGATAGCTTTCTATAAAACAGCAGATTTTCATAAGCAAGATATAAAAGATTAATTCACATTAAGAATTTATATTTATAGGCTGCTTATTGTCCCTCTGTATCCACTGACAACCAAATATCAGCACAAATGACACTACGGGACAATAGAAACGTATGCTATAACAAAGCCATTAACGGATATTGCCAATGTTATTACAATTACGGTGTAAACTTTACCTTTTACTTCCAGTGTCCTCGTCGCGCACAAAGTTTTCACTGTGTTTGTTTATTGAGTAGTTTGTTAGATGCATGCACACATCTTCCTGCCCATGGAAATAACAACATAATCAAGAAACCATAGCCAGTGAACTGAAAAATGTGTACATATTCACCAACTAAAGTGTTATCTGTGTTTCCCATAGACTTTGGTGGCACAGGTTATCCTTATTCACATTTTATTAATGTACATCATTGTACATCATACAATTTGTTTGTTGAGTAAAGACAATTGCCTGTTGTGGCGCTTTTCAGCAGCCTCGGTACTTTAAAGGGAAGAGATGATGTATAATCAACTTTAACCTTTTATTGATTAGTGCTTAGAAAATATGTATTTTCACCTACCAACTTACTTGGAATTATTTAAAAAAATATCTTATTCTGGGTCATACAAGTAGAGTTCAAACCATAACAATAAAAACATGTAAATGACAATCTGGTGATTGCTGGAGAAATGCCAATAAGCTTATCAGTTTGCAGTTTTGAACAGGGAATCATTAGACCTTTTTTCCAGTTACTAAGTTGCTGTGGCTCAATATTGTAGTTTACAATAACTAAATTGTAAAATAATAATCGACGTATGCAATTGTTTAAGACTAAATACCTGGAAAAAAACATAATATGTCTTCTTTAATAGGTTTATTAAGCAGAAAGTAGAATTAGTTGTAATGGTGTATTGTACTGTTTGACCTACGATAGTCTTTTCTTCAAATGTCAAACACAGCCATAATTACAATACAAGATACTGTTTTATACACAAGATACTGACTTACCACATTATTATGAGTTGGCTCATTGTATTTTGTGGTACAGAATCGAGCCAGGCCCTCATTAAACATGAATATACTGAAAGGGTCACATGATGTTACCAGAACGTAGATTCGCAGGTCAAATTTATACCCGTCAATTATAAGAGGCTGTCGCAGAGAAAATAAAGCTTAGACTTATATTTGAAATACAATTGAGTAGTTCTTGTTCTTATAGACTTACTTTAGAAATGTAAACTTGGCAGATCATATGTTCCCCAGTCTGTATTTCTTTACTTGCTTTGGTGATGAAGATGCCCTTGCCTTGGCACCCGGTGTCTGGCTTACAAATGTATGTTTTGTTCTTTTTGGCTCTGGTGAAAGCTTGAAAGTCACTGAAACTATAGAGAGCAACAAGATTCATGAATAAATAAAAACAAAAGCAAAAATCGGAAGTGAAAAGTGCAAACTGACTCAGCAGGAAGGCACCATGTTCTGGGGAAGATATTGTAGTCTTTCGGAAAAAGTTTAAGCATTCGGTTCAAGTTCCTCGCCAAAAGGTCTTTGCGACATATTTCACTCATTCCAGGGAAATGATTGATTTTCTGCAAAAAAAAAAAAAAAAAAAAAAGTTATTAGTTATTTTTTATTGTAAGGCACACTGTGTAACTTTCTGCTTGCGGGGGTCTGCCACCTGCCTGTCTTCATGAAGTTATTGCATTGTCTGGAAGGTTCAACAGTACAGCTTTAGAAATATTAATCTAGCATTTATTTCTTTACAGGTGTTTTTAATGCTGAAAAATACGTTGATAAGCATGTATTCTTGCAGTCAGTGAGTTCGTCTCGCCACAATGTTGACCTGTAACTTGACTTGATAGTGTCACCTGTTGAGTTAAATACCACATAGAAGAACAATCCAGGCAAAGCAATAATGTACCTGTGGAGACAGACAAGTGACAAACCCCAACAGAATAGTACAACTTGAAATGTATATACTTATTTTTTGAGCAAAATGCATGCAATAGATTATGTTGCACAATTCAAGCAGCATTGTCCTTTTAACATTTTAGAATAGTGTGTCAAAAAATCTCAGAATTGGATTCAAGTTTTCACAACACAGACAATAAATGTCAAGTAATTTAGTAAAATATTGGATGCGTATATTTGTTTTGTGTAATGATTTAAGTGGCAATTACCTGATAGCGTTTCATATCCTTTACTCGATCCAGAGACACAGAGCAGTCGGTCCAAAACAGGGTCCAGTCCTCGCCCTCTGCTGCCTCCCGAAGGCCATACCGCCGAGCTGCACGTCGCACTGAACACAGGGCGATAAATACACATATAGAGATAAGTAGCAAGACTATTCTTATCTCGATGTAAGTGAAAATCTATAGTTGTAACATACCGCTTTCATATTTGCAGTTTGTGAGGTTGATCCACAGTCATCTGGAAGATAAGAACAACAGAAGGACAGACATCTGCTTTGCTGCAAAAATCTACATGTGCCATGAGTTTTACTAACAACAAATATTACATAAGGTAATAGATTAAATGGTACCACGTTGTAATAACTACACCTTGATTAGCATTAATGAAGCGTGAACAAAGACTCAATTCATAATGAACAAAAACTACTTAGCCAGTATCATTTATTCTTAAAATAATTTTTGTTTTTTTGTTAGAAATTAAGTCTTTTTTCATGCTTTAAAGGTGTGGCTATTATAAAGTGTTACCGATTAAATGTTTTTGAATCAGACATAGGTACACTAGTAGTTAAAGCAGTAAAATACCTTTTCCTGCTCTTCCTCCTCTTCTTGATGACCAGTGGAGATTTGGCAGTGCAATTTTCCATTTGGCTGTTGTTCCCTGAGGCCTCTCCCTGCTCCTCATATTTACACAGAGCTTCTTCATCGTTTTTGTCGAGATTGTCCACAGGTAGACCCATCTTTGGTGACCATGCAGGAAAAACAATAAACCAACAAAAGTCTTTTTAATAGTTTTCTGAGATAAACCAAACTGAAGAGAGGAAGTGATATGGTCAGGTAGCAGTGGTTAACGTAGTTATTAATTAGTTAATGTTTCTATATACAAAATAACAAAGGTTAAGACAGAGTTAGCAATCACAAGGAGGATGCAGAAAGAGTTGTCCAGGTAAAATTCATACATTTGTACATAAACTGATAATTGTCCTGCCTTTACCCCAATCTCGTTTACATAAGCACAGACTCTTTCTTTATAGATGGAGGGTTATTCAAAGCTCAAAATGTCAGACTAAGAGCAACACTATAGATATAGTCTTATCTTATCTAAGGTATAATAATTGCTTCTATAAATATGAGCTCACTAAATTTTAACAGGCAATTTTGTATAGAGACTGAGATAGATTAGCTCACCTAGACCCAGACATAAATATACCGCTTGCTTTTTAGTCACACACCTCCCAGTATTGCCTATAAACATACAGTACATATTTTCTCACCACTATAGGTTTAATCACAAACGTGTTATCTTTATGGAATTAGAGAACAGCACAAACAGTTATTACATGCTGCGTTAATCGAAGACCGTGCTGCGGTTCTTCACAATGAAACTCAGTCAGACAGAACCACAAACATGCTGTAACTGCACACACGGACTCATGTTTCTGTTTCCATTTCTCTCATCAGGCGAGTGCTCCGGCTGTCAGCGCCTGTCACACTCCCGCATTCAAGGCTCATTGTGGCAGGACCGATACTAATACCAAGACATGTGGGACAATAGAAAGTGGGATTGGATGTTGGCAGAGCAATGAAAAGCAGAGATACTAATAGGCATTATGCTTTTGATACGTTTCAAAGCCTGTCAATAATGATTATTTCTATATACTCTAGATATCCCTAACATTTACTTATCACAAAGATTTGATGCTTCAGGGCAGAAGTGTCCAAACTATTTTCACCAACGGCTGCATACTGAAACATATACGGGACTGGTGAAGAAGTGAATCATTCAGTGAGGTGTCTTTAACAGTGGCGTTTCAGCTCCATAATTCCCCTGAGAACATTCATTTTGGGTCTTTTTTTTTAAATGACAGTAAGAAGTACTTCTGGTGATAATCTGATATCCCTGTTTCAGTACTATACCATAAAGTGGTATTGTATCATTTATCATTCATTACACATCCAAATTTGTTCACATGACTGGCACTGGCCTATATTATTTCTAAGGACAACACCAAAGAGAGAAGGATTGCATGGGTTAAAAGGTTTAGTGGAGTGAATTAAATAATTGAATAGACTTTTGTTTGTGTCTGCCAACTCTGTGACCCAAAGACAATGGACAGCACTTGTCACGCCAGTGTCTCAGCAGAGCACCTCTGGGTCCTATCTAGTGTCTTGTAGGTTAAGGTGAGGTCAAGTTAATTTGTGATAATGATTGAGATTGAATACTTAAAGGGGGTGGCTCTAAGGAGGGACATCCCAGATTCGCAGCGGGAGGTGGCGGTGCCAGGTAACATATATTTGATCTGGATAATCCTGACCCCCAAACCACAAGCTTTACGCCGGGTTTGAGACGCCCCAGTGACCTCAGCACAGATACAGTTACAAACACAGAGGGATTTCTCAGACGCTCTCCCTCACTACAGCAGTTAAATCTCTTGACACCTATTGTTTAATGTGTCTGTCGCAAACAAAAGAGACAATCATGGAGACTTATGTTGTTGTAAATGTTAAATGTCAGACGCACAAACAAGGAATCGGGTACACCATCTAGGACTGAGAAGACAAATGTTACGCTTGAAAACGGTCTTCTTCATTTAAAGATTTTTCTTTATATGGTTAAATAAAACTGTGTTACTTGTGACATAATGAAATCTTTCTTCCCTGTATTTTCCTTTACTCTAAACTTTGATAGTTCAGGTTGTTAAAAGAGTCACAGGAAAGTGAAGAAAAAGCTGAAGGAGACTTTTCCTGGTCTGGTGAATATTAGACACGTGTGCCTGTGGTGGAAATATTCTGCATAATATTGAACCTTTTCACTAACTATAAATTCAAACTTAAACATTATTTTTTTTTAATTAAAATAATTAGTCCAGCAACAAATAATACAGTGGAACATTCCTTCCTGGAATGTTCTACAGTATGGTATTAACCACATTTTGTTCCATGGAGACAAGCAGGTGATGCCACCTGGCCAAGTTACAGGTCAGATCTATGGAGAGGTGACCCTGCTCGCATCGCAGTAAGAGAGCATGTTTTTCAAGGTATTTCTTAGCATAAAAAACATCTGTAATTGAACCTAACCCAATGTAAGACAGATACGTTTGATGCCATACTATAGAAGATTCCAGGCAAAGCAATAACATCTCAGTGGAGACAAGCAGAAAAGTTACATAGTGCACCTTTAACTGAGGAAAGGTACAGGTTCTATTTGAGATTGCAGCATTTCTTTCCTTATGCAATGCATTCTGAACAAGGAGCTGCTCTGCTAAAGAGGTCACACTCACCTGCTCTGTTCGGCCTACATTTGGATCGTCCGAAGTCCCCTCAGTCTTGCATCTTAACACTTTCAAAATCTCTTCAAGGTGCTGCCACTGTCTTCCGTAGTTGAACCAGTAACCCACATTTCAGTTTTAGATGCTGCAAGCTCCTAGGTCCAACAAAAGCAAGAGTAAATTTATATCTCACACGTACGCCTTAGTTGAGATTGACTTACACTGAAGAAACTTGTCCCGCAACGGATCTGGTGTCCAATTAAAAACTGTGGAGACAAACACCTGATCCGTCGTGACATGAGGCTGAGATAATGAGCAGGACAACTCAGCGGGGAGTTAGAGGAGAGCGATAATCCCCCATATTTGTAAACTGAAATTGGAGATGCACATCTCAACACCTGGACCTGTTAAATTTAAATCTGTGCTGAAAAACACTGTGGTCTGAGCGAACAGGCCGGACATGGATCTCCTGCCAAGCTACAGAGTGCTGCTGTTAATTGAATTGTGCTGCTGTAACAAAGGCATTAGTGCAATTAAAGTGGAAAGGGTGTTTTAGATAATCTGCAGAGCTCAAATAAAATCTGATAAACACTGAATGATAATCAGGGTAAAGATAGCCTGAAGTAACCGAGTCTGATGTGGTGTGATCTGTGCCAATTACAGCAATCAACATTAATTAGTCATAAGTCGCCATCTTACTATGTATCAGATTAAGCAGTGTTTGTCTGCACCACTGTTATGATAGTTTTGAAACATTAGGTACCACTGCCACTCAGGATAACTGCTCTATTGTGAAATAACAATTTGGATGCAATAGATGTGATGGTCTTTTAATAGAAAGCAAGCTAAGGTACATGGCCAAGAATAATGAAAATGTTATTGAAATGTATTAATCATCCATTATTAACAATAGGATGATCCTTGCTTGCAATAGTTATTCCTCCAGTTAGAAAAGGTCATTGGCTGAGGAGGTATAGTAAGTTACTTTAAGATAATGACCAAAATAATTTGTCAATTAAGAGTAAAAAAAAAAGTATTTAGAGAAACAACTACTTGAGTACTGAGCAACAGTTTGTATGTAAAATGTAGGCTATTTTAAATGTGGTTTATGATTTATGAGTTTATATAAATGAACAAAACATTAACTTATCTTAAATTCTGCAAAGATGCTGGTATTTCCAAATAGTAACTTACACACAACATCATCTGAAGGAAAAGTGTCATTACTCAAAGTGGGAAGAGGGACTAAAACTTTAACTCAAGTAAGAGTGTTCTTACTTAAAACTAAATACTACATATGCAGGAGTAAAATAACTTTACAATTTCTTCAAAAAGTTACTCAGGTAAATGTAACTGGTTACTATCAACTTCTGGTCACTAGAAAATGTAGGCTATTTAGGCTTATACTACAGAAAAAAAAACATAACTTGTAGTCTGTGTAAATTGTTTTTCAGAAGTAAATCAAACCCCCTGCAATAGAATAGTGTTTATGGTAACTAGACCTATTGGCTGTATGCTTCTAACGTTAGTTAACGTAACGTTAGTATTATTGTTAAAAGGCTAGGCTTCTTCAAGTTAAGGAAGCTCTTCTAAAGCATGTTTCACTTTGCGCTTTTGTACATAAGCTAAGTTCAGAGACATGCATTGTAACAGATCGGTCTTGTCGTTTATGAAAATGCCTACTTACCAGAGAAACAAACTTCTGTACTCGATAAGGATGAATAAAACTCTGTAGGAAAGCTAACGCAACTCTATAACTAACAGTTAGCGCTACAGAGGCTCACGGTGGACAACGTGACAGTGCCCGTTGCTATGGTAACAGAATGCTGACTTCAACGATCCCACATCAACGCAAAACATATGACCTTTTCGTCCAACATTAAACACAAGAAACATCTGATTTTACCAAATGAAAGTTGTTCTGAATGTCCCACTGTCAACACCAGCAGGAGTGCACAAATATCGGTGGCTCGGTGCTGTGGTCTTTCTTGGTTACTGAATAAACTCCACATTCATGGCGGCTTCAACGGTTGTCTTTGTTAATATTAGATATACGTTCTTCATTGCCTTTATAACGTGTTTCTTTTTTGTTTTGAGAGTATAAGACAAGCGTGTAAGACAAGATAAAGAATTTTAACAAGCATAAATGTGCAAAATTTTGCTTCTAAATTATATATGTGCTCGGTAAAATTGTCACAAAGGCCCAGATAGTGCTCTTTTATTTGATCGGATTTAAAATTGATAACGTTGGTCTCGTAGTAACGAATAATGGCGCCCCCTTGCGGTCTTGAGAAGAGCTGTATTCCATTGTTACAGACAGCAATCATTTATCCAAATGTTTAACATAGGTTATTTAGTCTTGCCACAACATGATTGCCCCCAAAACTGACTTCCAGTTGCCGCAAAATATAATGAGAAGTTAACATCCAAAGTGTAAAAATGTTTTATTTTTCTCTGGCTAAAATAAATTGAACGAATATTGTTGGATGAAATAGACATGGAGTGTTTCTTTGTAGCTGATTCTGATGGTAGACTTATATGAACCACAACAGGCAGAAGATTGAGCAAGATTATTATTATTAGATCCGTCATGGATAATGTTAGTACGAGTTCTACTTGAACGCACCATCCGCTTCAACAAAAAGCGAGTGGGGCTGAGTTTCGCTTCTGTGGATCCGATCAGAGACTGCGCACATGTAAGTTCATGGCTGTAAACAATTACTATTAGAACTTAATGTAAAATATAACTTAACCAACACTCGTGATATCTTTAGTACTGAAAAGTTTTTGTTAGAGTTAGGTTGATTTTGCCACGTTCCTATTCACTTTCGGTTTCTTTATTGGTAATACGTTTTATATACAGTTTTATTTGATAGACGTTAAAATCAGTGGAAATACCCCATGACACTAAACCAAGCTTTTATGGAAGTTTTAATATAACCTTTTGAGCCATAACTTCTGGCTTCTGTCTGAAGAACATTCTGTGCATAAACAACAAACATGATTCCGACTGTCATAATACAGGAAGGAAAGGAGGTGCTATTTATTGAGTAGGATTACGTCAGATCTTAGAAAAACATTACAAGCGCAGTCATTTAAATTGAGGGCATGAAAATCAGGACATGTATGTATATCTGTTTCAAAATAATTTTAACCTTTTTTTTAGTTCAGAAAATGTTAAATAAAAGTAAAAATAAACTTAAACTTCTTATGATTCACGTCTCTGATGTCTGAAGCAGGAATAGCTGCTCTCTTTTTCTCCTGTGTTCTCCTTTCTAGCTGTATATATTGCAATTACATTTACATTTCAGGCCATGGAGAGCTCAATAGAAGCTGCCTCTCCTGACTCCACTGCAGCCAGCTTCTCACAGGTGGTCTTCACGGATGTCCCACGCTCTTATCCCATCTCCATCGGTGTCACCTGTAACTACACCGTCAGCCCCACGTTTCAGCCTCAAAGTCGGGACTGGGTTGGGATTTTTAAGGTTAGCAAAACAGATTCCCTTCACATTCATTGTCTTTGTTGATGTGATGCGTTGTATAATTTGCAAACTTTTTTCAGGTCGGGTGGAGTTCGGCAAAAGACTATCATACCTTTGTCTGGGTGGAGCCCTGTCTAGATTTAGCAGGACAGGAGACACTGACGAAACAAGCTGTTTTCAAGGGTGAGAGAGAGTTTAAGACCAGATCAAGTAATGTTTTTTATACACAGGGCCTGCCAACTTTTTATGGAAACTGTAAACATATTTAGTATTTACCTAAATGTGCCATGACTCAGTTAAAGTCATGGCAATTCTTTTCTTTTGTTTTATAATACACTTAGTCAATATGAATTTTTATATAAAATCATTATTTATTTATACATATACATATATTTTTTTAATTTCTTTAATATTATTTTTTGTTAAATATATGAATTATTTAATACTAAAAGGGGTAAATTGACATTACTATATGTAATGTGTTAATGGGTTCTTACTCGCTAAAATAAAGGTGAATAAATAAATAGAATTAAATCAAAAAATATTTTTCCTTAGAGTACTACCTGCCCAGAGATGATGAGTTCTACCAGTTCTGCTACATCGACAGCACAGGTCAAGTGCGAGGAGCCAGCACACCTTTCTGTTTCCTAAACCCCGGCGATCAAAGTTTGGAAAACAGCCCTGATGACGATCTGCTGGTCATTACCACACAGGTACTATAAATCTATTTGACATCCAGATATTTTTAGGTTAGAATTCAGATTAGATTTATTGAGGATTCACTGGGCAGGAGACATCACCGGCTAACCCCGAAATGTGCCAATCACAACATTAGAAAAAAGAAAAAACATTTAACACCTCCCATATGAAGTTAGCAATATGACGTTATACAAGATCTGACAAAATGATACATAGAATACATATAAATAAAACATATATATATGATATATACATATACTGTTGAGAGAATTGAGTAATTGAGAGAAAGGATAGAATATTTAGAGAATATATAGAATGAACCTTATCACTGCATATGAGGTCAAGTTCAATATGACATCCTTCATGGACATTTTTAATACAAACAAACAACTGCAACTAATAAAATAGAAACAAAAGATGCAAAAATTTCAATCTTCAAGCGAAGATAAATGTACCCTCAAAAACAAATGTTCTGCTAGTTCATGGCCTTGTCTTGTCTGTGCTCCAATATAAATAGAAATTATTGACTTAATCTGTTTTGTTGAACCAGGAACAAGTTGATCAAAGTGTACGTGAAAAGGCTGAACTGGTGGAAGAGCTGGAACAGATAAGAACAGAAAACGAAACCTTAAAAAATGCTTTACAAAAAGAACGGCAAGAGGTTGAGAACTGTAAGGTAGGTTTGCTGTGTGTGGGTCATAAACATGTAGTCTTTGCTTGAAAAATGTAATACAGTTTAGTTGAGTTGTACTTTCACTATGAGGTTTGTGGTCTATGATTTTATAGAGGCTGAACATACAGAAAGAGCAAGACAGAGGCACCCTAATGGCAGAACTGGATCAGATCAAGGAAGAGAGAGATCGACAAAAAATGGAGATTGATATTTTAAAGGTTTGTTTGCAGTGGTGGCATTTTATCTGTCAATGCATGTTCAAATGGAAATTTAATTGTGTTTTAGGGTGAGATCACAAATGACCAACCACCAAGAAAATATAGCTTAGATTCTGCTACCGCTGATAAACAAAATGTAAGCCATGCTTTTAACAAAACTATGAACTAATGTTCACTAAATGTGGTTGACCTTTTCCAATATAATTTCTTGCAGGACATGCAGAACAAATATGATAAAGCATTGAAAAAAATAAATATGCTGAAGGAGGAACGGGACAAGCAGAAAGAAATCAATGATGCTCAAAGATCAGTTATAACTGAGTAAGTAGCACATGCCCCTAAGTGGACCATTTATTATAATTTAAGCTTACTGTAATTGTTCTGCCCTAAGTTGATTGTACTCTTATTATTAAGGTATATTAATATGTATATCAATAATTGTCTGTCAGGCTAAAAACAAAAGAAAAGGAGTTTTTAAGAGCACAAGATGACCTCCAACTCTTAAAGGTATAAACTTAAAGATTCACACTAATATTTTAATCCAAAGAAAAACTAAAAAATACCATGTTTAGGTTGATCTTCAGCGCAGCGAAACAGAAAAGCAGAGAATAAGTACTGAGCTGCAAAACAAAATCCAACAATTAGAAGAGGAAAACTTGGAACTTCAAAGAAAATCATATGAGCCGCATTCCGCTCAAAATGGTCCAAATGAGGATCTGAAGGTGGAGAACAATTACTATGTGATATAACAACTATTTTAATGTCAGTTACTAAATTAAGCTCATGATTTAGGTAAAGTGTCAAGAGCTTATAAATGAGCTACAACAGGCTCAAAGATTATTGGCCGCTGAGAAGGAAGAGTCCAAAAACATCAGAAGACGAGCAGAAGCTTTAGAGACAGAAATGCCAAAAATCAAAGAACAGCTGGACAACATGGCAGCATACAGTGAAGATTTGGAAAGGAAGAATAATAAATTTCAGGTAAAACAAACATTTTGGTGACTGGTGGTTCCTCTGACTAAATAGGGACTGGGGGGACTATAGGGACTCAGATCTTGCCTCTGCGTCAAAACGCCTATTAAACTTATCAGATGGTCTATTCCGTTTTATTTTTTGTCATGTTACATATTCAGCTTCAGCTAAGGGAGGCCCATGAACTCATTGCTGAAAAAGATGCCATGAGAGAAGCGCAAGATGATGTGATCAAGCTTGATACACGTGAGAAGGAAGAGCTTGCCAAAGAAAACCAGGTGGAGTGACAGGAAACTACCTATAACAAATTTTAATCTTTTCGTTGAGGAGTTTTTGAGAACTATGGCTGCTATCTTTCAGGACCTAAAAAACGATATCGAAGAGCTGCGCAGAGCCTTTGCAAAACCCCCGCAAAATGAATTGGAAAGAGAATATGACCAGCCCAGGCCAGAACAAACTGCTCAACTACCTAACGTGGTCGAAAGACAATTGAGTTCAACAGACCAGTCAGTCCCGCCTGAACACCTATATGAAAGCATCGGTCAGTTACACTCCAGTAAAGTCATTGTTGTTTTCCATTTTAAAATGTACAATCCACTTCAAATATTTTCAATAATAATTTCAATAATAATTGTACATGTTGATGAATTTCAAATGGCATTATAGTAAATCTGTCTGTCCTGTTTGCAGATAACACAGAAAATACAGAGGAAGAGGTAAGTTTTGGATCTTTTTGTGCATTTTTGCAACCAGAATATCATTTTTATATTTCTGTACGTATTGGTTGCACCATGTATACAGCAGATTATATGATAGCAATTGCTACAACTCAGATACAAAAGGGTTTCTCATATTCATCTCTATTATTTATTTCAACTAAACGGTAAACTATTCCCTAAATATGTAGTTCGATTTCATAAGTATAGATTTGACTCCCTATAATTTGGAAAAGGTTCATTAGGAATAAGTGGAATCACGATACTCGGCAACGGGCTGTGTACAGTTTATTTTTATGTGTATTTAAAACATAATCCGTCCCATATTTTGTTACCCTGCGGGCTTGTCTATTTTTACCTCAGGAGTGCAAGGTGTGTAGCTACTGCCAGGAGCGTTTCCCAGGAATCACCCAGAGTGAACTGGAGCAGCACGAGCAGAGCCACCGCGTTTGTCCCTTCTGCGCCATAATATGCGACAACATGGAGCAGGGAGTGTTCGAAGACCACGTATACGGACACGAGTTGTAACAGCAACGATGCCTTTAATGCCATATTTGTATATAGTTTAATTTTAATTATGATAAAATTGTCTTTTCATTCCATAGAAGTAAACTGCATCCATTTATGTATTTTGCCCAATAAGGAAAATCATGGAACGACTAATTTCTCAGGCAATGATGTAGCACTTATGTAAGAAGTGCAATCCTTTTAATCCAAAGCACATATTTGCACCAAACTATGAAGATATCTTTATCAACTACATCTATCACAATCACAAAGGGAATTAATCTGCTGAGTTCAATTTAACATGCTATAATGTTTATGGTGAGGATGCAGCATAGATCTTAATGGCTTATAACTGTTAAATGAGAGAAACAACTAAGATTGATCAATATTGATTATGTAGCAGTGTATGCAAAAAATGTTCAAACTGTCATGCAATAATGTGTCATCATCATAACACATTGCTATAATACAAAAATAAAACATGTAAAGAATTGTCATTGAGTATTATAATCCATTAACTATAATCACTTCACATTTTAAAGGACACTGAATATTAGGGGTGGACGATATTGACACGTTATATCTCGATATTCATTTTGATTCTAACAATAATCAACATATTTGTAATCCATAAGAAATGTGTCTGTAAATGTCGAGCTTCAAGTATGGCAAAATTGTGAAAGGACTGTATGTTCTTTTTATTTTTTTTGTCCATAATTTCTTTTTGAGCATTTCTATATTTTAACCAATTATACATTTGATATTATTTTTGCATACCCTCAAAAGAACAATTTAGATATTATGTTATAAATGACATTGCCCACCTCTACAGAGAAAGCGTTTCTTGCCTTCAGTAGCTGTACAAGTATAAGTGCTCTTTTTGCATAGACGTTCCAAGAGGCTGTCACACAGGAATGTTTTGCGTTGCGAATGCAAAACATGATCTCAGTGACTTAACCTCCTCAGCCAACTCAAGTCATGTGACCCTTCCCTCAGCCACAATTTGTTTATCAACAAAGTCCCGGGTCACTCTGTTTATAGTCCGGCCCTCCAGCTCTTCTTTAAGGGGTCATTTGATTGGCCTCCTCTGGCGTAATGTCCCGGGACGTCAGATCAGAAAACAGAGCTGGAAGCCAGTACTGAGGTTCCCCAGCTGCTTGGGAATCCAACCAGGCCAGTCCTTCTTTCAGAAGGTGATCCTGCGAACAAAACAATAGAGCGTTAAACATGCGCCACCCCTTTAGAAAGAATGTTTGTAGTAAGTGCACTGCAGTCCTCAATGTTGTTTTCTATGTGTGTCCTTGTAAAAAAATATATATATTCCCAGAAATTACACAAATTTGATAATAGGCAAAGAACATAAACCTTTCCCGTTATCCTTAGAATCAAATCACAAACAATGAGCTTTACTGATAGTTTACTCTTACTCTACTCAGCCTTTTCAGTTTTCATGTGGTCTGAATTAGTGATGTATAGGATATGTAACTGGATGAGGAGGTTATGTAATTATGCTATGGTTACTTTAAATAAGTTGGTATGCACTTACTAAGACATGTGAAGCCCGTTCTTTCTCCCATTTAAGACACTCTTTTATCTCGCTAACTGAAACATATCCCTTTTTCTGCAAAGGAAAAGAGAAAACCAAACATTAATTGATACAACTGCAATGCAAGACAACCTGAACTTTTTTTTTATTCAAAAGGTAAAATTATATTATGACAACCCAGTAACACTGTTGTGATACCCATCTTGCCTATATTATATGAATGTATTTATGTGGTGGTCAGAAGTGTTGAGGGTGAATTATGGCTGCCATATTTCTGATGGTCTGCCTGAAGTCAACTGTGACTAGCTACTGAATTAGCTTACCAGTACCAGTGACTGAGCAGAGAAGGAAAATAATATGAAATTGTAAAGTGAGTGTCAACAAAAGCACTACGTGTGACATATGTAGGGCTGTGGAACTTAAGCTCTTTATTTGGTTAATCGGTCAATAGTGTCTTAGTTGACCAATTTTGTATTAGCCAGCTAACTATTTTTTTTAAATATTTATATATTATTATTATTATTATTTATATGATTTTAAGGATTTATATGGACAACAACAGAAAGGAGAAAGCAAGTTAAGGAGTTTTTGGGGAGATTCGCAGTTCCCAAATGCAGTTTACTATTTACAATAACTTCTCTGCATATACGGTTGTTTTGGTTATGCAAAAGTGTGACCTTAAAAGAGGTTTTGATCTGAATGTGATCTGAACAAACTATGAATTTATTTAGTTGACTACAGCCCACGAAATCTGAAAATGAATGTTTTGATGAATGTAGTTAAGGGAGCATGGAATAAATAATTCTACAAGAATATTACTTGTAATATAAATGTAATTAAAATGTACCTCTGCCAGCTGCAGTACAACAGTGTGGTCCATGTTGAGCTCGGCTGGCACTGACTGCACCAAATAAGAACCACCAACAGGAATCATTCCAAATCCACTCCCCATCACCTTCAGTTTCTTTATGGCTCTCACCAAGTCATCTCTAAGAAACACAGAAACAGTTGGATGCATCTAGCTTAGAGTTTGAATGCAAAAGTTTGAATTACTGACTCTTCTTACTGTGAATACTTACTGACTAACATCCTGTGCATATTTACCCCTTCCCTTTAGTACTCTTTGGTGAAGCTCATCAAGAGTAATTAGACCTGCATAAACAATACAAAAATAAATAATTTGTGAAAACTGACAGTGATTGTTGCACTATTACATAAATAAAAATATGAATTACTGCCATAAATAAAAAAAACACAAACCTCCATTTCTGTGTTTTAGGGCAAGGCAAACTTCGATTATCTGCACCCCAAGTTCATAATAGAAATCTCCAACTCCGAGCATCTCTGACCAAAAACCTTTGCCAGCTGTAATTGACAAAAACATTGTATACTGTGGCTAAACAAATTGGCAGTTTTGTTTGCATACATTTCTTTAGTATGCATACTGAAACAAAGAGCATTAAAACTCACATGCAAGAGGATCTACTCCTATGGTGGCACACATTTCTTGAAATTGAACTCTAAACTGAGAATTCTTGCGGATCTCTTGTTTGTGTTTACTGGCAAATTCTTCCAGATGCGACTTAAATGTCTCCAGCTGTTTCGACATCTGTCAAGGAAAGACAAATAATAAAATTTGATGTTGATGATTTAATTCAAAACAACATTAAAGAAACTAATTGACTCTGCGCACAGAACGTCACTTGGGTTGTTTACTTTTAAATTGTTATCCATTAGCGTTAGCATTGAGACACAAACACGTCCCTTTATAAACACACAAGTGTCCTTTTTGCTGATGTACTCACTTGTTTTGTAAAGTCTTTTACATGTTTCAGAGATATCAAGCATAACTCACTGTTCACTGCGTGATCAGTCAGGATTTATTCATTATAGACTGACTGGACGAAAACCCCATAGAAATTAATTAGACAGGAAGTACTGAGCAAGGCGTTTAAAACAAATAAACACACCAACATCCACCATGTGCACAGAGTCAATTGTCCTTCCTTACTTGAATAATTTGGTCTTCTGCTAAAACGGTTCCCCTCTCTTTATATTTAGCCTGCAAAACACAATATAAGAATTATCACACAGAGTGACACCACAAAAGTACATATTAGACAACATGTTTTATACCTCTGCCAGCTTCTTTTTGGCAATAGCCCCAGCTCCAACTCCTCTTCGCATTTTGTTGTCCTTTCTTTACACTTAGCTTACTTAATCAAATTTGACAGTGTAAGTTAATATCCACGCAAGCTAACTTCAATTATACTTTCTTTCACCATTATACACTGTGCCAGAAGGTCATTCGTTTTCATAACAATCTGAAATCTATCTTAAAATATTACAGCTTGTCAGAAGATTTCAGAGGCGCTGCGCTGTCTTTTAGCTAAACAGGAAGTGTCTGCTTGTCACTTGGATATTGACTAAACGGCGACCTCTAGCGTGTTGGTGAGTGTAGTGAGTAATGAGTGAACTGCAAAAACATGATATGGCAAAATTGTTGAATGCATTAAGATTATGCAATTTGCTGTGAAAAAGGGAGGCATCGTGAGAAACTATTTTTATTAATTGTATCTAGAATTTTTTTTAGACTTGATTTATGATATATGTTGAATGGTAAAAAGCCTAAGAAATGTCCTCAAAATGTCACCAATAACTGGAAGATGAAACCCATACTCTTGAAACGGATGTGAATGCAGTCGAATAAATTATCCTGCGCAAATTTACATAAAAAGACATTGCATGAAACACAAAGGCCAAAAGATGCATTGTGCACTTACTCTTCAGTGTTACACACAACTAGAGAATATATATTTTATATGTTAGTTTGACTGCCACAGAGTGTTTCATTGAAATGGGGCAATGTTGTGATCAGGTTTGTTTGTTCCCGAGTGCACTGTACACTGTCACTGACCATTCATGTATTCAATGGGTTTCAGACTATGTCAACGGGTCTCTGTTGTTACACACAATTTAAATAAAAATATTATATATTTTTAATTGAGAAAGGCGCCAACAAAACCCTTCAAATCAGAAAGGAATAATTCGCTTGAAACCTTTGAATCATGAAAGCACAAGAAGTGGCTATATGAACGGTTGCGCATGCGCAGTAGTCACCGCTTTAAACAGTCTTGAGGAGGGAACATGAAGGCTGCTGCAGGTGGACTTGAATAACATCAATGGTAGGTTCTACATTAATTATTGTTTCCATACACAATGACTGGTGTCCCACAGCCGTAACGACGCAGTAATTGCAACAGAGTCACAAAAGACATCGATATTCTGCTCAAACTCAGTTGCTAGCTTTAGCATGCTAGCAGGCTGTTATTGTTTTTCATGAGAAACCAAAATGGTGGAGATGGTTGCTGCTAGTGTCCTGCGCAGCCACTCCCGAGCACATACTTGGACCTGTGATTATCGGATTTTAAATTAATGTCGGACGATTGTATACTGTTGTATAACATGTAGTTAATTATTTAGAGACGACGTGCTGTGCTAATGTAAGTTAGCTCAACGTTAGCTTAAAATTTTAACCGGCTGACGGTTTTTATTGATGCCCGAAATCTGGAGCCTCTTGTTAGTAACGTTATTTCTATGCGTCTGCTGGGGTTTGTTCAGTCTACATTTACTGTCTCGAGTTGTACTCGAGTTATGCGAAAATGTTAACCAGATGTCATTGTGCTTGCTTTGTTGCATAGGATGCAGCTCCAGCCTCACATTACATGGGAAGTGACTGTGGTTGAATCGCACCGCTGAGGCGTTGCAGAAACGAGGGAACCAAATGTGTTCGCCATGACTCTGAGATCCACGTTGTTTCCAAAAGCAGGATTCAAGCACAACGCCGACAGCATCGAGTTTGAAACTGCCCACATTGGGACCGCTACCGTCAGCCCCGTGAGCCTGAAGCGGGAGTGCTGTGATTTTGTTATAGATGTCCATGACGCACAGGACGGCGGGATCCCCAGCAAGGACGTAGACCAGAATTATATGACAAGTAAAGTAGCTATTGCTTCAACAATAGCAGAAGCAGTTCAAGGAAACAACACAACTTTGGGGGTATTGTCCCCTGTCAGACAAATGGGGGGTGAGGGAACCCCAGTGAAAGGTAAACCCCTCTCTGTTGACAATATGGATAACCCTCAGATGATTTTCAACAATAACCCTAAAGACGCTGGGGCAGATGATAGCGCCAAGGGGGTTGTACAAGGAGTTCTCGGTTCTGCCTCTATAGACTCATCTGAGGGAAAATGGAAGAACATCAGGAAGACCCCTGCCAATCCTCACACACAGGCCAACTGCCTCCGTCAGATCCTGCTTCTTCAACTGGACCTCATTGAACAACAGCAACAACAACTACAGTCCAAGGACAAAGAAATAGATGAGCTCAAATCCGACAAAGAAACAGTATGTAAAACATATTTATCACTGAAAATATCCAGCAACATATAACCAAATTGATTACAGTTTAATACTTTATATTTTAATCAACAATGTAACAATAGTTAAATTCTCTTGCCAGTTGCTGGCCCGTATTGAACGTATGGAGCGGCGCTTACAGCTCACAAGGAAAGATGTGCCACGTGATAAGCGTCTTTTCCAGCCTCTGGAGCCCTGGACCCCAGATAAAGAAGACATTTGGGATCTAGATATCGAGGAGAGTCCTCAACCAAATCCACCCACGCCGCTAAATTTTCGTTGTAGCAAAGGCCAAAAAAGGTGATTAAATTAAACAGTGCTGCCAATATTGTCCTGTTTCTTACATTTAGGTGCTATTGCCATGTAAATCAAAAAGGATATTTCTTTTGCATTATTTACAGGAAGTCATGCTTTGGAGATCTAAAGGTCCAGAAATCGCGGTCAAAGGGTGCGAAGCTCAGTCCTAAGTCAGAAATAGAACCTGGGTCGCCTCTACAACGAGAGCTGCGCAGTAAAGAAACTCCAGAGAAGATGCTCAGGTGTGGCACAGAGAAGGACATGATCCAATGTAAAGAGGAACCCGAGCTGAGCTGTCAGATTGAGGATCTACCCTTCATGTCAACAACAGAGATGTACCTCTGTTGTTGGAACCAGCCTCCCCTGTCCCCTCTGCGAGAGACTTCCCCTATAAAGGAGGAAGAGGTGGCCAGTGAGTCGACTCCTCATGTAGTACATGATATGCTGATTATTTGTAAGCCAAATCTATATAATGTTACAATCACTGTCACCGTCTAGTCACAAACTACTTGGTCACAAGTTAATTTTTTTAAATTTGTAAATTTTTAGTTCCATCTTGGAGGGAAAATCACATTGAGCCCTTAGAGGAGGACCCCTCTTTTGTTCCTCCTGAGGTAAGACACTTTTTTTCTATATGTTCACTCTTCCTTTACTCCATCTGTAAAATGGATATGTGTATATATGTTTCATCATATGAAGGCCCTGGATGACAATGTATTTTTGAAGCGACATTCAAAGTTGGAATTAGATGAGAAAAGAAGGAAAAGGTAACTATATTAATATTTGGAAGAAGTTACACGGAATATGCAAATGTATTCAATTTCATATTGTTTTTCCTCTCTTAAGATGGGATATACAGCGCATCAGAGAGCAGCGCATGTTCCAGCGTTTGCAGCAGCGCATGAACAAGAAAAAAGTGCAGGAGTCCGAGCCAGAGCTTTCATCTTTCTACCCTGAAACCGAAGATGGTACTCTCAACTTAAATACCACAATTTTATGAATGAAAACAAGCTGCCAAAATTGACTGTTTTGTAATTGGAGTTTAATTTTATTTCAGTTGAAGCTATAGTGATCACTCCCTTTCTACCTGTGGTTGCATTTGGCAGACCATTGCCCAAACTCAGTCAACAGTAAGTGGGGTTAAGGGTATAATTATGCAAGTGCTAATTACATCAACCAGTTTTGTATTAAGAGACATTGCCTGTTGTTTCAGGAACTTTGACCTGCCATGGTTGGATGACAAAAGCAGATGCCGTATAGAGGTGCCGAAGAAGCAAACCCCTCATCGGACCTGTAGGAAGTGAAGCCTGAATGTCAGATTGCACTGATCAGTCTTGTCAGTCTTGTCTAGAGCAAAGGCGGCACTGCTCAGTAGCTATGTTTAACTGCTGTCAGTTTCACAAGGAAGTGTTGTTTTTAGTTGCATCATCCACAACAGATCAGCTTCTATCCTGAAATTAGCAAACAGGTGATTTCTGCACCAAGAGCCTCTCATACATATTACAGTGGGACAAGAGGCTTAATGCCACTGTTTTCCCTTTAGAAGCTTTTAAATATGATAAATAAACATATCTTAAGAAATATTCTGAGCAAAAATGTTTGCATGTGATCGATACATTTTATAACAGCCATACTCAGATTATAAAGGAACATAAAATCAAACTTTTACATAGGTGAAAAACAGGATTAGAGGTGTAAATCTGCAAACATTTAAACAACCTCATTAACTATTTTGACTGAAAATCTTTGTGTATGGCATTTGGTTACTACACTCTTCAAAGGAAAAAAAACAAACTGCACAATCTGACCGCATTGTGCTGTGTATTGCTTATATTAACACAGAAAAAGAACATATCAATGTTAGATGTTATACTTGGGCTTGATCCACATTCAGCATGATACCATTAAATGCAGTTCTTGATCTATTAAAAGGCACAACTACATACTGTATCATGTGTCTTGAAACAGGAAATATATTTTTGCAAAGCAAATTTAGTGTTACAACAGGTGATTGATTTTGTTATTTTATGTGAGTTGCATGAACTGTTTCAAAACAGTAGCATGGTGAATTCAAAACTTGAGTGTTTTCCTATTTTTATTTTTTACTTGAAAGCATGAAAACAGGTTAGCGCTATCACTGCATTCATACAGTTTCCAAGTATAAGCAGCACAGCTGTGGATTCAGATTTTTGTTTTCCAAATTGTTCAATGTGCTATATGAGCCTGTAATTATTAGGCATATCTTGTATTCATTGGTGTATAAGGATGCAGTTAGGTGACTTTCACAATAGCCTTGATAAAAGTTAAACAAGCCGTTCTAGTTGTAGTGATAGCAGTGCAACATGCTCCCGGTTTATCTTTGTCTTTACAGTTCTAACGTTTTTCACTGCTTTACTCGCTTGTTTAACAATGCAATTGTTCCTACAGTACAACTGCCTAGCAAACTGTATGTGTCAGCTGATTTTGGAAATACAACATTGATCTATTTGTACATAGGTATCAGACAAATGTACATAAAACATGGTTGTTATTTTTTTATTATTTAATGTTGAAGTGTTCAGTACATTCAATTGTCCTATGATTGTATGTTGACAAAAGGACAGATTTGAAAGTTAAAAATTACAATTTTCAGAATAAAACAGATCTAGTCTAAAGAGTATTTGTTTGCTGTGTTTTCAGTAATAAATCTTCAATGTTATATTGAGATAGAAAACTGACAAATTATAACAACACCAATTTGGTTGGAAAAGTTTATTGAAGAAACAACACACATTTCCATTTTTAAGAAAAATCCAAACATCAAAGAAGTGTTCACTTTGTGTGCCTTTGCCCAACATTTGAATATATATATATATTTATACATTTTTTGTTTGCCCCTCCTTTATGTGACAGCTAAGATTACAAATGATCTGATGAAATGAATGGAATTTTTTCCGTTCTAAGCCCCCAACCAATTAAATATATGGGTTGTAGTGTATATACATAATTGTGAATACCTATGAATGCTAGTAGGAACGCAAACATTTTTGGCTGCCAATGATACATGACTTAAGTAGATTGTTTATCCAAACAATCACACCAACAAAAAGAAAGCCATTTACCTCTAATGCTGAGGTATAAAAACAAGCCATCCCTTCAAAACAGTGCACAATTGATTACACTGCATCTGTATTACCACCTTTGCTAGAGCACTCTTTATAGTTTTTAATCTTTTCTGAGGTTGTTTAAGCGCTCCTCCAAATCAGCATCTGCATCAGCCAGGGCAGCTTGGGGCTCCGCTTTCTTTCCAGCCACTGACAGGCTTCCACCAGTAGATGGCAGGTCTGGCATGATCAAAACAAAGAATAAAATGCACTCTTTCTTATATAACGTACAAATATTAGGTAACAATTTTGGGCCTAAAATATGAAGTGTTGAAAAATTTCTTACTTGACAGCTCATCGGTCAGATTAAGGCCAAGCTCATCCAACACTTGTGATACAATAGCATCACTGAAATATGTTATCAAATGTTAGATACACAAAAATACCTGTAAAACACAAGAAATAACATTATGTGGTTCCTTAATTACCTCTCTTCCTCATCATCCTCGTCTCCCATGGCGTCATCAATGGCATCGTTCATCATTTCCTCTTTCATATCCATAATTTCACTCTGTTTTTCAAACTCCATCATTATCTTCTGGATTTGAGGAAGTTTCAGCTGCATGTATAGATGAACACACAATGTTATTTTCTTGTTACTGCTGTACAATATACTAATTTTATATTGTAAACTACAGACCTGTCGGTTCATAGTTGCCATAGCTTTGGTGACTCCTTTCATCGCCTGAGCCATGCTGTTATTGGACTTAAGTGTCTGAATCTTTAGGCTGACCGCTTGAATGTTGGCTTTCATCATAATAAACTTCTTAATGTAACGTCTTGTTCGAACCAAGTCTTTGGCCATTATTTTTACTGCATCCTATAATAATAATTTATATTAAAACAGATTTATTCACAATGTAGTAATAATAAGAATTTACAATTTAGTCTTACCATTTGCCCTTGTTTTGCCATTTTCTTTATGTCAGCAATAATTTTCTTTTCTTGTTGCTCCAGTTTGGCTTTTTCTCTGTCCAACTCTCTCATTGCTTTATTGAGTGCCCTTTGGTTTTGCCTCAACATCTCCTCAGGGGTCTTTCTCTTTCCAAACAGAAACTCCATCTACATGCAAATGGACAATCCAACATTTGGTTGTGACATTTCAGCATCATAAACACATATCTCTTCAATCTTGACAATTTAAATGGAATTTACATTATAAATTCTGGAATAAGGACAACTGGAGACAGAAGAGAAATTATGTGATTCCAATGGGGAATGAAAATGTTGCCTCCAATGACATAACATTTAAAGGGGTCTAATCGGTTTTGTCTAAAAAAGTTTGTCTTAAATGGTCTAAATCTAGATCAATTGAATATCCAGACATACCAAACACGTGATAAAGTCAGTCATCAATTACGTAGGTGTGGAACTATGTGAGAAACTTTCTTTATCTAACTGTTAAGTTATAACAACTACACCGGTAGCTAAAGATTAGGATTTTAAAGGAGTTTCATTGTAGCTAACGCTGGTTCATCTATACCAAATAATCAAAAGTCTTGTATAAACGCCCCTTCTCTGAACAATGGCAGAGGGACCAAGTATAGTAATTTCCACTAATGTTTCAGTTATAGATACGACCCAACAGACAAATTATTACTACGCGAAACCCATTAAAGACTGTTGTCTTTGTTTCCGAGGCCTACCGTGTATGACAGGTGTCGTGGACAGAGGATAATTCAGAAGATATTAGGTAAAGGGTGTTTTTCCCGACTTCTGACGGGAATTTTAAACGATTATTTGTTTTCTTTCCTTCTCTTCCGCGTCGGGGCAGTTTCACTTCCGGGAAATGGCGTAGATTGTGGCGTGTCGACCTTTTTACCAAAATAAGACAATAAACCTAACAAATATCTTACTAACTCCAACCATTTTATTACTCTGGTTATTTTTTTTGGCATTTTTGGTGATGTTATTATATTTTAGATTTAAGGATTACTGTATTTCTGTACATTTTGAGAAAAAGACGTCAGTTTCCAAACGAGAATGTTTTTTTATGAAGAATACACGCGCTCGCTGTTTCCGGTGTAAACCTCGATAACTTGCGGCACATGTGAGTGAAATAGCTTCAATAAGATACCTTTTTGGCTGCTGGACTCAACAAAGTTTTATGAGCTCAGTCTGTATAATTGATTTACTGACTGGAGGATCGTAATACAACATGTGGGTCTCTTTATGGAGGAGATGTGTTCGTCTGTCACTGTCTGACAGTAGGTTTGCTTCTTATCATACCAACAATGCTCTTTTTTCAGAAAAAAATCGTGCAATGAAAAAACTAAGGACAGTGGCAACCAAATCTCAGCCAAAAACGGCTGTTTCAAGTAAGATTGTGACTAAAGACGTATGGACCGAGACACCTAGACATCTCGATAAAAGAGTCTCTTCTGAACTCAAAAAACTGTCTCTGGATGATGATGGTGGACTCGCTGCAAAGAGAGATGGGTCTGTTAAGTACAAAACAAGCCTAGTTTCAAAATCAGACCACTGTGAATTTGTCTTTGGGATATCTCCTTGTTTACTGGCTATAACACAAGGAAAAAGAAAGATTTGGGGACTATTTGTGAAAGAAGGGGACACCTCTCTGAGACCTTCTGTTTTGAAAGTTTGTGAGGAGGCTCACAGACATGGAGTGGAAATTCATCGTGTCAGCAAAAAGGACATTGACAAGATGGCACCAGGGTGTGTACATCAAGGAGTGTGTCTACAAGCAAGTCTCCTTACTTATGTCACAGATAAAAAGCAAAGCGAAAGTCGGCTCCTCAACAAAAAAGACAAAAACATGCCACTTTGGCTGGTTTTGGATAGTGTCCAAGACCCAATGAACCTAGGTGCCATTCTGCGGTCTGCCTATTTTCTTGGTGTAGACAGAGTTGTTAGCAGTATTTCTCAAAGCTGCCCATTGTCTCCAGTGGTGAGCAAAGCCAGCTCAGGTGTCATGGAGGTGATGGAGGTTTATGGATATAACAATCTTGGAGAATTTCTGCATTTGAAAAAAGCACAGGGCTGGGACGTGGTGGGGACAGTTGGAGCTGAATTAAGAAAATCTCATGTAACAAAATGTTCAGATTTTACTATGTCTAAACCCACCCTGTTGTTGATTGGGGGTGAGGGTGGAGGCCTGTCCCAGGAACTACAAACTCTCTGTTCAACCCTTCTAACCATTCCTGCGGGAAGACCACTGTTACCAGGAATAGAGTCTCTTAATGTCTCAGTAGCGACTGCTATTTTGCTCCACTCTTTATTGTTTTCAAGATGTTCAAACACACCAATGTAATTGTAACATGATGAATACAAGTGTCATCACTGTTTATTAATTGGATAAGAATAAAATTACCGTAGCTAATTATAATAGCTGAATTGGTACCATTGGCTAAATAAAATACATCTATACAGTATAATAATAGCATAATAGCAAAGCATAATTGCTTTGAATTTATTTAGCTCCTTTCTGCCTAGACTCACCTTTATAGTCACAATGGTGGTATAAACTACCAACAACACCTTAAAATGGCTCTAGGGATGTAATGTTTTACCCTAAAAATGTATATCTATGCAAACAAATGTGTTTTGAGGTCTGTGTTTTGTTCTGATGCTCACACAGACCTAGTGACAAGTTTGACATTTGTAAGAAATTATCCTGACTAGATAATAATTTAAAAGCATTCTTGGATCTAGCATGTTTAAGTTTTCAAATATTAAACATTCTATTGCAAAAAATAAAAATACATATTGTTACATTCTGCCTCTGTTATATTGAAATTACTGTGCTAAATGTGTTTAGAGAACATCTCCAATTATTTAGCTTCAGATTGAGAACAAAAACTATCTTACACAGAACACAGAATAAAATACTGCACATAAAATGCACACCAGAATGGGCATTTTTATTTTGTCATTTTGCCTGTAACGTGTCTGTGGTTTGAAATCAACTCAAGGTAGGCCAGTATTTTATCCCCATCACTCATCATGTCAGGATAATTCATAACACATTTTATAATCTTGTCGGAATTTGAGTTTAATTACGACGGAGTATAAGGGCCATTTGGGGGAAAAAAATAAAAATGCGGACATTACGAGAATAAACTCGTAAAATTTCGACATTAAACTCGTAATTGTATGACTTTTTCTGGATTCGACTTTATTCTCATACATTTACGAGAATAAAGTCGTAATATTACGAGAAAAAGTCGTAATATTACGAGAATAAAGTCGTAATATTACGAGATTAAAAATTGTAATATTACGAGAATAAAGTCGTAATATTACGAGATAAAAAGTCGTAATATTACGAGATTAAAAATTGTAATATTACGAGATTAAAAGTCGTAATATTACGAGAATACAGTCGAAAATGTGTATGAAGCCAGTACCTGTGTTATGGAGATATGGAGCATTTTGTGCGGTTATACTTTGAACTAGGGTTTACACACGAAGAAATACTGTGTCTTTTAGCACAGCATCACCACATTATCATTAGTTTAAGGACTTTGAAGCGACAATGCAGACGTTTGGGTTTGTTTCGTCGGAAGAACCAAACAGATTTGGAAGAAATAGCTTCTTCGTAATATTACTATATTAAAATTCATAATATTACGAATTTTAATATCGTAATATTACGACTTTATTCTCGTAATATTACGACTTTTAATCTCGTAATATTAAGAGATTAAAAGTCGTAATATTACGACTTTATTCTCGTAATATTACGACTTTTAATCTCGTAAATGTATGAGAATAAAGTCGAAGCCAGAAAAAGTCATACAATTACGAGTTTAATGTCGAAATGTTACGAGTTTTTTCTCGTAATGTCCGCATTTTTTTTTTCAGTTGGCCCTTATACTCCGTCGTAGAAACGTATTTACAGTGACGTTCAAAAAGCGTCTCTCATTCTTTCCCTCATGGTGGCAGTATGCCCAAAGAGTATCATCATGAATCCTCTCCATGAAGGGAAGAAGAGTGGTGCACACAATGCATTGCACGACTGACAAGGGTTGTGTCTCTTTATTTTCACCAGAAATTTACTATTCAGTGGAAACTTCTGAATTGCCAGCGTTGGACTGGTTGCGTTTCCCCTCTTCTTTATATACATCCTGGATTTAGTGGAGTTGGTCGGTTGCAGTGGGACGCCGGCGTTTGCATGAACTTGTTCTAAACATTGGATTACACTGTCGGCTTCAGAAGGAGCGGCTCAACCCAAAGGGGCTCGGCCCACACCCCGATCATGGAAATCCACACCGAGGCTTTGCCCACGGGGCCTTGATCAGATTCATTTATAATGGGGCTAAAATGGAAGAAGAGTCGGGCGCAATAATCAAAATCTTCTTGCTAGATGATGCTGAGTTGTGAGAGACATCACATTTTCTGCACTTCCGTTTGAACGGAGAGGTTTGTGGCTAACAGCTGGAGCAGCTAAAGCTAACAGCCACTGTGCTAACATTACGTCTTTCTTTTGGTGTAATTTAACCATTATCACGGGTCTTTAATATTAAATGAGTGGAAGGTGTTACCTTCCAAATGTTGAATTTAGGTTTTATGGTTTAATGAACTGCAGAATTCTCTTAGAACCCAGCTATGTTTTAAGAATATTGTTTTATTCTTAGGCGTATAGCTAGCAATATATTGTTGTGTTTAGTTAGCTGCGTACTTGTCATCCAAAAGAGCTTTTTTTTTTTTTTTTCCTTAATCTGGGCCAAATGATTTTTTTCAGAATCTAGTTAAGGGCGATGTTGTTTTTCTCTTAAGTTACTTGAGATGTTCAAGAAGACTTTGTAGCCTATGACCAGATCCTGTCACCGGGTTGCTATCGCATATCCCAGGTTATTGGCCTTGCTAAACTGCTAACATCTTGCTCACGGAAATAAATGTGACAGTGAGATATATAATTAGGGCATTATAACGCCCTTGTTAAGTAAAGACTCAATACTGACGGTATAGTATCACATTTAAGTGGAAGAGACCAGGATTCGCCTTGTTTTGACATTAGTGTGGTCTCGTCTTTTTGTTTACATGCGTATAACTCATTTGTTTTCGCAGGCTAATGTTAGCCCCCTGTAGCACACAGCCAGTGGTGTTCTGACACTTGTGCATGCCGTGGATTTTCAGCATTTCTTTATGGATCTACCTTTCTAATAAGACTTATTGAAATGACTTTAAAATTCCGCCGAAAGAAAGGCTCGGATGCCAACAGACTCTGTCCGACATACGGGGAATAAAAGGCACTGTTCTCATTAACGCCATTTTATTGGGCTCTTGTTAAAGGCCCGTGTGTTGTTTTTAAATCTTCGCCGGACCGGATCTTGGTTCAAGTGCCTTTGGTGTCACCGTTCGGAGCTCGGTCATGGAGGGTCCCAGCCGCAGTACCGGGTTTAGACAGAGCCGTCGGTCGCGGTCTCAGCGGGACCGAGAGCGGCGGCGACGGAGAGTGGACTTGACTGAGCAGCGGGCCACATCTCTGTCCTCGGGGTCCGAACAGGAGGCCTGTGGCACCAATGGAGTCCGGGGCCCTGGAGGCAGAGAGGGCAGACCGGGGTTCGGCAGACACAGGCCGCCACGCCGGAGGAAGCGTGAGTCCGTGTCCTGTGAGGAAGACATCATTGATGGCTTCGCGATTGCCAGCTTCGTCAGCCTGGAGGCACTGGAGGTACAATGGCTCTCAGTGTTTCAACCATAAACAGATTATGATAGTGTCTATGGTTTCAGCTCTCAAAGTTGTTTCATATTCACTGTTTTTTACACAAAGGTGAAAGACCTGCGTCCTACACAGTTCTGCCCATTATTTACAATGTTAATTCAACCAACATTAGAATCAGAAAAAGGTTTATTGCCATTGTCAGTGAACAAAATTCACAAACTAGGAACTTGCTTTGGAGGTAAGGTGCAACATAAAACAAAATAAAACAGTAGCAAATTATATAAGAAAAGGCATGCATAAAATGTAAGTAAAATGAAATAGATTTAGACTATATACAGAATGTACAGTTGGCTAGACAGTAGTGCAAATTTGGTAGTGCAAATGGATAGCTGCTTTTATTATATGATTGCAATGCACATGCACTATCTAAAGGCTACAGAATTAGCTTTAGATTTAAATAATCAAACGTGAGTTACAAAAATCACTCAACTCAAGATTGTTTTTTTTAAAGGCTACCTCTAATGCCTTCTGGCGAGGCCTAAATTATTCATAATTGGATTCTGTCAAGATGTAGATGAGCTGCTCTAAATTTTTGAGTTAACAGCAGAGCCCAAAATGTATCCCATATAGCAGGATGCAGAGCAGGTGTATTCCTCCTGGTATGCCAACACTAATAGTTGATTTCTTGTCTAATTGCAATTTTTAAGATGGACTGTTCTCTGAAACCCAATCAACGCTCTGATATGCCGGGAAGGAGGAACAAGGGTAAACGTGGTCCAGAGCAAAACGGCGGAGGCCCGCTCTCAGATCCAGAGGCGGGTGGCCCTCATAGTTTTAGTCGAAATAAAAGAAGAAAGCTGGATGAGCAGGTGAATAATTCAAAAGTGATATATATATATATATATATATATATATTTTTTTTTTTCTTACAGACCTTTGTATGGCTGTTTTAATGCAGCCTGAGTTGTTAATTATCTACTGTAAACTACATATACACAATGTGTATGTTTTTGTCATTAATTAAAATTGTATTGATTTATTTAGGGATTGCCTTTGGAAACGGGCTACATTGTAAGCAATTCAATATTTTATTCAGTATATACAGTAATGTTTTTTTCTTTGTCAACACCCATAATTTTGCAGCTACTATACAGGATTTGATCCATGAAAATAATGAATATTTTTCCTTCCTTAGTGTGACACGGAAAGTGATTCTGGTGGCAAGGTATGTATTGCCATTTTTTATGGTATATTTAACTCTTGCCTGCAAAAATATCCTATTATTATGTCTCTAGGCCTCTGACAATGAAATCGACCCAGTCTTCACTGTTAGTACTAGGAAAGGTATGTACACACTTGCCAATTTTGTAGTGTTTATTGCTTTTTATACTGACAAATGTAAACCAGGAGTTTCTTTTTCAGTTGTTGAGCCACCAGTGGCTAGCATGGGCTCATCCATTAGTAAAAACAGCCCTCCAATGCCAGCGCGCTGTGGGAGTGTCTCACGATTGATGGTGACCCCACGTGTGTCTGGTCTGGAGCGAAGTCAAGAGAAAAGCCAGGAGCAAAATTTCCCAGAACCAGTTACTACTTCTACCTCTTCTGCTTGCCTGCCTTCCCACTCCTCAGCCCCTCGACCTAATGCCATCAACGGTAGCAGCAGCCGCCACAATGCCAACTCTCCACTGTCAAAACCCAAGCCCTTTCTCACGTTACCTGGTCGGTCACAACCTATGTATGGCATTAACAGGTGGGTTAATGACTTAAAATATTGTAAACTTTATAAAAACACATTTTTAAATGACTGTGTTCTATTGTCTTTTTCTAGAAGTAGTACTCCTGTCAAACCAACATCATCCACATCATCCATCGCATCTTCCTCCATGCGTCCACCCACACCATCCACGAGTGTGCCTCTGTCGTACATTAGAGGCACAAGCTCCTCGCTGCCCCTCAGACCCCCTTCACGAGCCAGTGGAGCACTTTACACCTCATCTCCTGGTCTCCCACCTCCACCTCCTCTTCTACAAGGACCATCACATACGTCTGCAGCAGGTACATTTTCTCTATGTAAAAGATAGGACAAAAGTAATCCTAATAATATACCGTGTAAATGAAGGTGTATTTAAAATAATCTTTCATAAATTCTTCTGTAATTGGCTTACAACCAACTATTTGTTTTATACTTAAAGAGCGGGAAGGCCGACGTAGTGTCCCAGGGTCAGAGAATGCCACCGCAGGCCGCTCCACTCCTGCCTCAAGTTCCACACCAGGGTCTTCAAGCAGGACGTCCCAGAACCAACCCAGCATACAGCCTCTGGCCTTCCAGTTCCATCAGCACAACCACCAGCACCAACATACGCACACACATCAACACTTCACACCTTTCCAGTACCCACCAGCTGCTGCACCACCATTGGTTAGTTTCACTTTAAATTGTACTTGCCTTATGAATGTAGAGGGCAACAACCATTAACAAACTGATGCTTTGTCTTTTAGTTTGAGAAGTATGGCAAAATGAATGAGCTGTACCGACACCCTGTGAGTATTACAGCAGCATTTTGTAGATTAAGAATATTTTCTAAATAGACTGAAATGTTCTATCTTACCTATTTGATCATCTTTTTTTTCCAATTTTCTAGTTTTTTCCACAATTCCCACCCTCAGTGCCGAGTATTCAGCCTGTGATTCCTCCGACTGGGCCTTTCAGCTCCTTACAAGGAGCATTTCAGCCAAAGGTATAAGTTGTGAAAACTTATTGCATCCTTTACATGTGTTCTCTCTCATTAGAATAATACAATAATGTGAATATCTCCTGGACATTATGAATATAAATGTTGTATATTTCTTGTTCTCTCTCTCAGTAGTAGCTGTGCTACATGTAAATTATGGTGGTTATTGTTGTTGATACATTTTTCTCTTTTTGATAGCCTCTTGTCCCTCAGGGAACTGCTCCTGACCTATCGGCTCGACTTGGGGTTGTGCCTCACCACCTTCAGCCCAAAGACCCTAGGGTAAGCTTACAATTATAATTTTAGTCATTGATCTCAAATAAGTAGACAGCTCAGCTCAGTTTAAAATATGCTGCAATGTGGGCATAGTTGCTGTAGTGAGTGCAAATCTATATTGAAAACCAAAAAGACTTGGTGATTAATAAGGTGGTTTTATATTTTTTTCTGTTATAGCTTACTGATCCATTTGGGACATCGTTGAAAATCAGTAATGTAAGCATACGCTGATTTTGTTGCTGTTTTCTTAAGCTCCTGAAATATTCAGTCAGTTTTGAATTCACTCACAGCTTCACATTTTCATGCACTAATCTTACTAATACTGTCTCACCGCTGCTGGTTTGACCTTTGCCCTTGCGCACTTTTACAGATCAACCAGCTAGAGACTATATTTATTACCAAAATTTTCTGTGGTCACATGATCTTATATTTAGCCGGGAAGCCCTATGTAGACTAAAAGACATCTATTTAATAGGCAGACAGAACCTTTGAATTTGCAGTGGCAGTCTTCCAAGAAATGTTTTATGTAAAGCTAAATACGTCCTCTACCTGTGATTTGCAGAAACCAGGAAAATGGTGTGCTATGCATGTCTATGTGGCCTGGATGATTTTAAGCCATCAGAAGAAAGTTAAGGTATGTATGGACGTCATTTCTCAAGGCTATGTCAGTTCTCCCCTTCTCTACGCCTTGCACACTAACAACTGCAGGAGTTGTAGGTACAGTAATTACGTCATAAAATTTTCTGACACTGTTATTTTAAGTCTGTTCCTCCAGAAATGTTCGTCCCACACTGTACATGGGTCTCTTCTTTTAAAGTCTGTGTGATAGTCACCAACTTATCTTCAATAAGAAAAATACCAAACAAAACATAGTTGACCCACAAGAAGTGAGAACACATTAGCCAATTTTAGTAATAATTTTATTCAAATTGTGATCCCTTTAAATACCTGGTGGTTCATGATTACTGGAATGCTCATTGACTTTTTCTTTGGGTGTCTAGCCTTTTTTTTGTGGCATTTAGCGTCAGCAGCAAAATAATGTGGACTTTTTATACAGCAGTGTTCAAGAGGGTTAGTATATAGTTATAACGTTATCTTTTATGTATTTGCTACTGAAGCTTGACTGTTCAAAACAAAAATAAGTTTGTAAAAATATGGGGAACACTGTTATGAAGGTCATAGGCACATGTTTTTGCAGGAGATTTGTGAGTGTTCTGTAACACGATTTGCTCCATCGCACTTTAGTTCCTCAGAGTTTGGGCTTCTACCCTCCGGTTGGTGCTATAGAACAGCCAGATTTAAAACCAATAGATTTAAATGCTCACGTATTCAAAGTAAAACAGCAGTGCTGTACAGAGCGGTTCCTTAAGTCTGTTGTGTTGTGTTTGCAGCAGTTTGTACTCGTGCTCAATACAAATTTCCCTCTGGGACAATAAAGTCAATTCTGATGTGGCCATTTGTGTTAAGTACATTACTAAGGGAGATTTTTATTTTTTGCAGTTAATGCAAGCTGATCCTCACAAATTGGACTTCCGGAGCGATCTGCTGGCACGTCTTCCAGGAGCTGGTGGACTTGGTCCGCTTGGACCAATGGGAGGATCACTCCCCCCTACTCACGACTTGACAAGACCTCCCACTTTGTTTTCTGCTTCAGGTGCATAATCCGCTTAACTTGCAACTGAGAAAAAGATTTTAAGTTATGATATGGTGTGTTTAATTATAGATGTACAAACGTTTGCAGGTGGTGTCAATCCTTCCTCTGCGCCTTTCATCTCTCCACCTGCACCCCACTCTTCGTTCCTGACGCCATCACACTTAGGTATATTAATAAAAAATATACACGTTAAAACATTTTTAATCTACATTTTATCTAAGCATCATCACATGGTGCAACCAACCCGAAGTTTTGATTGTCTAGTTATAAATAAAATTTAAATTCCATGCATAGAGGATGTAGTTCATAGTCTTAAATCATTTTACACTTACACATACACAGTTTACACACACATTTTCTGCCTGAATGGCAGAACAGTATTTTTATATGAATGCCTGTATGTTTTAGATCCTTATGGTCGCTCACCACCCTTTACCCCGCTGGGGGCCTTGGGCTCTGGTGCCTTTGGGGGACTGGGCAGCCCATCTCTGGGTCAGTGTCATATCTCTTTTTGTACATATTTAAATTACACGTTATAAATTAGCTGTATAATATATATAAACATTGTAAAATAGTATTGTTATGGATTATACATGATATATAGGGGACATAACATCTGTGTTAAATAATACAGTATGAATAGCTTTTGTTCAGCATTTTTTATCTTCCGAGCCAGGTAAAGCACATTATAAAATGGTAATTGGTTCTTTAGGTGAACAGTGTCTTGCCAATGTAAAAAACCTGTGATGTATATTTCAGGTGGTTCTGTATTTGGTCATAAAGACTCCCCTGCAAGTGTGGTGGGGGGCTTGTCCTCTAATCATCATGATCCTTGGAGCCGTCTACATGGTGGCCCTCCTGGTTTCCCTGGGCCCAGCTGGGCTAAAGGCCCTGATAGAAGGGATGAGCGAGATCGAGGAAAAGATGCAGAAAGAAGAGAGATCCCTCATATTAAAGACGAAAAAGACAGGTAAGACCAATATCTGTAGGAGTTTGTTCCTCTGGCATTGCATTATGTATTGACTAAATGTTTGCTTTATTTTGGGTTTTATAGAGACAACGTGCAGTATGGCCGACCTCCTGTGAGAATGTCTCCAGTTGGCCCTGCCTTCAAGCCCCGCAGTAGCACCCCGGTTTCCCACATAAATGGTCACAGCAGTGCCCTGGGTCCAAGCAGTGGACCCATTGAAGACCTAACGCGGAGTTTAAGTCGAGACCGTGAGAGGGAGAGAGATGCAGATAAGAGACCGTTGCCAACAGTGTCCTCAAGGGGGCCTCCTGTTGGTTCTTCCACTTTATTAGGAGAAAGGCCACGGTCTTCTTCCTCATCGGTGCTTACCACACCTCCACCTTCCAACCCCTCTGCACCTTCTCCCTTGGACCATTACCCACGCACTCTTGGCTCATCAGCACACAGCCACCACAATGAATCCACACACTCCCAAAGAGAGAGCAACCCTCCTTCTTCCTCTGTAGCCTCTGCCTCTGTCACCTCTTTGACTCAGGCCAAGAAGTCCGATCGGACAACACCTATCTCCAAATCTTCCCTACATGTTCCCCCAGTTAAAGTGAAAGAGGAAAGAAAAGAGGAACCAGAGCACATCCCCATCACCCTGCCACCTCCTCCAGCACCAAATCACACCTTCGACCGCCCAAACAGCCATCCACACCATCCCAGGTCGGGAACCCCTTCCTCATCATCTTTAACACCCACTCCAGGTGTTTCCCTCCCCCCACCAACCCCAAATCCACACCTCTCTCTGCTGGACCGCTCTCGGGCCATTGATGCTTACCTGGGGAGTGCAGGTCCTGGTGGACTGATGATTGGTCCAGGAGCTGAACGTTTCCATCATGGCCCACCACATGGATCCGCTCAGGGGCCACACAGCTTCACATGGGACCCCTGGAGGGAGCTGGCAGCGCAGCATCAACAGCAGCGCAGAGAGGCCTTGGCACTTCGGTCAGACCCTCACCTCGCCCTGCGGTCAGATCCACATCTGGCTCGCTTGCTCCAGCACCAGCGCCTTCTGGAGGCAGAGAGGGCTGCTGCAGTAGCAGCTGCTGCAGCAGCACCTCACCATCCACCAACGTCTACCTCTAATCCCTCCAACTCTGCTGTTCGCCAGGAATTCAGCCTTATGGCCCACCCTTTTGACCGCCACCATCAGCTTGGACCTCCTGGAGGTGGGCTGATTGATGAGGAGCAGCGTGCCCAGATTTTGAGAGAAGACTTTGAAAGGGCACGTTACTTTGGCATGCATCCTCACCTCCCTGGGTCTCACCTCTCTAGTCCCTCTCATGCTGCTACTGCTGCCCACCTGGAACAGCTCCACCCGGGCCTCCTGTCCCATCCCCTTCCTCCAGGAGCTTCTGCAGCCCACCACCACGCAGGCCTTTACTCACGGCTCGGCCACCTAAACCCACACATGGCCAATGGCATCCTGGCAAAGACCCCTGCTGGGCTGGTTGGAGCCCTGTCAATGGGGGCCCCACCACCCCTCATTCCGTCCGTAACCAGTCGGTCCTCCACTCCCCCTCGCAGACTTGGAGCGCCGGGTGAGCTGGCACTGTTCAGTGCCCATAAAGACGGAGAGTCCAGATAGTACTGGGACAATGCTGGAGGATGTTAAGGGAAATGTCAGGATCACTGTGCTGCTCTCAAACAACCCCTTCCTCTCGCAGAATAAACCACAAAGACGCATCAGTGATTGCCTGGAAATTATGTTGGTGGTAAATGCAAGACTCCTCATTGTGGCTTTGAAATATACCCACTAGTTATCAGTGCAATCTAAAGGTACATGGTTTTGTGCATCCTTGGTGTTTTTTTCTTTTATATTGGCTGTTTAATACCGTAGTCAATAATGAACTCTGTTTGCAGAGGCAATGGACAGGTTTTTGTGGTGGTTGAATGAATATATAACTGCTCTTGAGCAAGCCTTTCATGTTTATGAAAAATAACTTGCATCAAAATGTACAATTGAAAACTTTTTAAGGGTTCTTGTTCTGGTTAGTTAAGGTTACTGAAAGTCCTCTTTGACAAATCTGACCAGATATGCTTATGTCAAAGAGGTCTAAAGAACAGAGGGAACGTAGTGTGTCCTGATTTAGTTTGTCTTGGTCATTATTAAGACATCTTACAGTAAGGACCATATAATTAAGTTGGCATTATACCTCAGCTTTCTGCTTCTCCCAAAAATCTAACCCAGATCCTCAGCTTCATTACTACATCTCGTTTGCTTTTTTGTTTTCAAATTTATGAACTGTGCTGCACTGTGTGAGTAAACACAGTTTTAGAGCTTCCTGTTACTGTTTCCCATTCTCCCCTGACTACATGAGCAGGACCAGAATATAGTAGTGTAGAAAAAATGCATTTGTAATATTAATCTTAACATTAATTATCTTCTATAATAATAAATATATTCACTGTTATGTTATTGTCATTGTTTCAGGTATCAACCAGTACCCCTCTCCCGAGATGTTTTAGGTCACACAAAAACAAATCATTTGCCTACTTCACATTAAATTTTAAAATGCTTGTGAACCTGATGGCCTATCAAACTCTGGCCTCTTTGTGGATTTCATCTGACCTAAATAAGTAGAGTGGCAGGTTTGCCTGTGTGGTTTATGTGTATACATTTGGGAGTGGGACTACGGGAGCGTGGAACATTTAATTGTCCTGTTGATAAAATAAGTTATATACATGGAAAGTGGGACAAATGCTAAGAAAAAAATATAATAAATTGTGTCAAGGCAACTAGACAGTGGGTCAAGTGAGAGGGACAAGACTGGGTCAATTATTTTAATATGACCATTTTATACCTTTCAAAACCCTTCCCTAGAGACCGCAAAGATTAATTATTAAATGAATTGTTGTTTACTCTGTTGTCATGGTCTTTTTTTCTTACATAAACTTTTAACTTTCTTATCGAGAAACATATTTTTACAGATTCCAACTACACTGGTATCAACAGTGGACCCCGAAATGAATAAAACTAGGATATGCTTAGAGAATAATTAAAAAAAAAAACATAGTTCGCTTGAAGTGAACGAACATCCGAAGATTAAATTAATCTTGATTCAACCATTGACTGCATATGGATCTGTCGCCGCAACGGTGTAAATAAATGATAAGAAAAGCGTCGCAAATATGAACATTTTAAGTGGCGCGCTCTTACATTTTCTCGCGAGACTTCCCCGCTCTGTACTTTGTCAGCAGCGGCGTCCCTCCACCATTTCGCTGCGTAAAGTCTCCTCCCCGCGACCGCTACATTCTGCGCCGAAACCCAGTCTCTCCCGGTCCGTATTTTAACTTCTTCCCACAGACCTACTGGTACCTCGTTGGGTACCGGGAGATAGTTTGGATTGCCGACATCACGGATTGAGTGTGATTTTGTGCGGATGACGGCTCCATCAACAAGAATTTAGTAAAAGAAAATTGGTCGGAAATTTCAGGTAGGTGGGAACTTAAGATGGCGGCTGTAAAAGGGAGGGGGGCAAGGAGGAAGTAATAGGGATCCTACAGGGGTGTATATGACTAACGAAGCGACATAATATAGTCACATGTCCCAACAGTGATCTTGCTGCGTTGTATAATAAGCTTATCTTGGAAGTTCAGAAATTGACCAAAAGAGCAATAATATGTAACATGTTCTGTTGGTATGTATTGCCTAAAACAAGCAACTATTTACCCGTTTATTCACCGTCTGTCCATGCTGAAGTGCCTGCCGTGTTGCAGCGCAGTCCCCCCTTAAACCCCCCCATTCAATCGTTGCAACATGAACAGTCAACTAAATAACACATTTGTATTTTTGGTTTTTAAGAAAAGCTTGCGGTTGTTTGGACGAGTAAAGTAATAATTTGATGGCATTTAATTTTCCGGTGTTTGGGTGATTTGACCCCACACAGTGACGTCACAGTGATTGTCCCCCCTCTCTGTAGTGTATGTAGAAGCGGCATTAATGTGACTTTTCACATGGTTTGGCTTACTTTTAAAAGACCTTTTAATAAAATCTATCAACGCCGACGAGCCATTTTAAAATTATACTATTATGTAATTGTGGGTGGATCGCAGTGCCAGCTCATCCAGTAAATGCACCCTAGCTCTTCTAACTCTTGTAGCCTGCTAGTTAGCAGGCTTTTCTTCAGTGCCACCCTAGCAGTGTTATTGTAAATGCTAACACTAGCAGCTAACTACCCCCATATATGGCCCTTGCGTTAATTATCAGCACAAGATGGATCATCACAGCCTAAATATTTACAATGTTGTTAAGTTCACGCGACTATCGGTAAACTGTTCAGACCCTTTCGATCGTTTCATGTGAGCCTCCGGTGCATCAGGTCTCGTAACTGGCATTTGGAAAACCTTTAGTCGGATGAAATCTTTATCGGTAACCATAGTAACTCTGCGTGCCATAACGAACATACGTTAACGTTGCATTTGTTCAGGTACAAATGAATGGCCGGGGCCCGCGCGCCTGTCTGCCGGCGAAGCCCGCGAGCGCGTGCTGCAGAATTCCTAACGTCTTCCTGTGTTGAATGCTCCTTAACAGCGAACCATAGACCGTATACAGTCTGTCTATGCAGCTAACACATCCATGGTTCACTGCAGCAAATGCTACCCACAGCTACAGCCGCCTCTGCTTCTACTGTCCTAGTCTTATTTTTCTTGCAAAGTTACGCACCACCTGTTTATGCAAGCTTATAAGATGTGTAAAATGCAAAATGTAAAAAAGTGTATTGATGCTGCATCCATGTGACTACAGCCTACCCATCACCACAGGCTACACTGTAATTGTGTTAGCCTTCTACCACTTCCTAATCTTGCTTCTCAACTTTTATGAGAAGCAAGAGGAGGAAGTGGTACTACCCAAATACACCTATCACAAACTAGGAAATCTAGAAACAAAAAATATTGTCATATTACATAGCCTTATGCTCCCCCTTTCACTTCCTCAGATGATGTTGTGGGGATCTTAACTTCAGCATCCTGGAAGTAGAAAGCACAGAAGATCTGTGTCTACAACATCAGACAGGTAAGACTCTTTAATGACTTCATTGTGACTGGCAGAATATTTTACATAACTAGTCTCTCTTACTCATGATTTGAATTGTCCTCTAGGAGCAGTGTGCAGCCAAAGCGGACCAGAGGAGCAGAGCTCTGGGGAGGAGGCGGTGCGGCAGCCTGCCTCTCCGGCTGTGGAAGTGCTGGGTGCTGACCCCCAGGCTGCACACAATGTGGCTGGGGAGTCACATCAGCATGCCCCGCAGCCGGTCACAGCTGCCCCCCGCCCAGTTCCTCCCTCCACTCACACGTCCGCTCTGTTGTTGCTGGATGGTGACAACCCCACATTTGTCATCACAGAGAAGTCCACTTCGTCCAGCTTGTTTGAGGACTTGCCAGCCGGGGGAGACAGGCCCTCAGAATCAGAACTTACTGGGGAGAGATTTGCAGGAGTCTTTTCAACATCCTCTACTGAGGACTGCAATCCCTCTGAAATGCGAAAGCTCTCTGCCTCCTGTTGTCCTCCTCTCTCCTCAGACATACAGCTTAACAACACAGTGCAAGAGCTGCAACAAGGGTCCCAAACTAATGACGAGAAAAGCCCCTCAAATAGCCAGACTAACCAGAGTCAACCAGCAAAAGAGGCTGGGATTGTGGATATTCAAGGGACACAAGAGAAAACATCTTTCACTTTGGAAATTCACAAAAGTGAAGATGTTATTTCACAACCACCACCTTCTTTCCAAACTTCAACTACTGCCGCACAAGCCGGTGTTGAAGTGCAAGACGCAGCAGACAATAGGGCTATCGAAGTGGAGCTACTCACCAAAACTGTTACTGAACAGAACTCACAATCACAAACTCTCACCAAGCCGTTGTTTCACAGAAATGAGAGCGAACAAATTGACATGCCACAAACTGAGATCTTGCACACTGGGCACGCACTGGAACCTGAAGCTCTTAATGTTCCAAACTTCCACCAAGCGCAGGACGGGGACCAGGGGAACAGGAGCATGAGTCCAGACACTGCTTCTACAGACCATTCGGAGACCTTCTGTATTCAGGACACTTTCAGTAAACCTTCCTCTGCTCCCCTTTTAGTCGGAACAGACACGGTAGTGTCATTACAGACGGAGCAAGGAACATGCCCCACAGAGCAAGTCACCTCCACTGAAATGCCACTAATAGCTCAGATTGTGCACTCGTCAGGCGCTCATGAAATTGTTGTTGTCAGAGACGACGGGGACTGGTCTGGTGTACATCTCAATCAGAGTTACTTGCTCCAGCGGGAAGATGGCACTGTTTGCCAAGCTGCTATTATCAATAACCTGGGCTCAGAGCTTTCCGCTGGACAGACTGTTCATCTGGACTCTCAGTCTGTTGAGGTGTATCAGTTTTGTGACCTGGTGGAGGAGGTGGCAGAGGAAACCGTGTGTGGCAGCAGTGGCATTCAGATCCCCCATTCCCCAGGTTACGAAGTAAACTTGTTTAATGCATTACTGGACAACTCTGATGACTTTTCTCTCAAAGAAGACCTGGAGTCACAAATGGATACAACTTTTCACACTATTGATGAAAGTGATGGTGTTATAATATCTCAGCAGGCTGTGCTTTCATCACATGATGGAAATCAAATAGTGACATGTACTAGCAGTGACTGTCATACTATGTCCATACAAAACACTGCTGTAGCTGCTGTCCAACAACACTTGATATTAAATGCTCGCCAGTCAGTTGCAAACGCAAATGAGGTTTGTTTAGTTGAAGTAGCCGATGTTACATCTGATTCCTTTGCTGTTGAACGGGCGAACACTAGCACAGAGGCACTGGACTTTAGCACACAGGTTGAAATGGCTCCAGACCAATCAGCGGCTCCTCAGAAACAGGAAACCGATGTAACAGCGTCTTCTCCAACATCCCCATTGCAAGTAGTCAGTGGTCCAGTGCATGTGGACGGACAGCCATCTTTGAAATCGCCCCCAGGAGTCACTGTTGTTAGTGCCACAAAGCTTGAACGCTGTGTTTCTTCACATGAAGAGGCCAAGGAACCTGCTACAACAGTAGCTCCTTTGCAAACAATACACACTGTTGTTGTGACCACATCGACAGAAACTGCCTCCCCTTCTCCCTTTTTGGGTAAAATAAACCCACAGCTGCTCATTCTGAAACCCGGGACAAATCCTGTCCTCAAACCCCCAGCCTCCCTCGTGACACAGGTGTCCACAGGACAGAACGCCCTCAGCTCGGGCACACTGTCTGACGAGTGCCTTTCTCACATAGTCTCAGCAGCAGATCTAAAACTTTCCTCTGTGGCTCACTGCAGCCAGAATGAGCTGACAAACTGTTCTGTCAGAAGTCCTGTACCATCTCTTCCCACTGCATCTGAATCCTCACTAGCCTCCAAAAGTGAGCCTCTCTCACAGAACTTAAATGGAAACATTTCTGGTTCACAAAACTCAACAGATGTCCCTGTGGCGGTTTTTGAAACATCTCAAACGGACTGTACAGCTGTGACTGAAACTAGCTTTAACGACAATATTGTCAGCCAGCTCGACTCGTTCGCTGGGGTGGGTGAGGAAGAGTGTGAAGAGGGCGAGGAAGAGGGGGAAGAGGGTGAGGAAGAGGGCGAGGAAGAGGGGGAAGATGGGGATGAGATGGAGCAGGATGAACCCCTGGAAGATACTGGGGAAGATGCTGTTGACGGCTCTGTGGATGAGGGTAGCAGCGACGAGGAAGGCAGCAACGGAGAAGCAGATGCTGACCGACCCGAGGGTGAAGAGGCCTCACCAGCCTCTCCACACAAGGTATTTAACTGTATGGCATGCATTTATATTGATGTGTGATCAATCAGTACATTGTATTGGTGGATAGCATGTTATTGTTTACACAATTTCAGGGCTGAAACTAATTATTTTATTAACCACAACTAATTGATTGTTGAAATAATTGTCAACTACTTACAATTGAGTATCTTTATCTGGACTATGTAGAGACTTTAAAACATGCCATGTGCCTAGATAAGATGTTTGCATCAAAATGACACAGAAATGTATACAACTAATTTTACATTATATACATTTTGTGTTTTTGATTTAAAATTTTTAAAGAATGTCATATTCACGGACCTATCCAGATCTATATAATTAATTAATTTATCAGAGAAAAAAAAACAATACAACAATACTGATACATTTATATAAGCAAAATAATCATCATTAGTTGCAGCCCTACATAATTTCATGCATGCAGTTTATCATTTAATTTAGCCAGTTTAAAGTTATGGACGCATGCTAAGCCATGTGTGTTTTCCAGCATGGACAGAGCAGGACAGACAGAAAGGCACTGTTCCTGAAGGTAAGCCGTGGTTGCTAGATAGGCTCTGTGACAGGACATATATGTGCATGACTCTTTCACACAATCACTTTTACTACTAGTAAAGATATTGCTTGATATTTCCCTTTAATTTACCATCACAGCATAAGATTTTCTGATCACTTCAATAACTTGCCAGCATGTTCCAATACGCTCTGTACTAATGTGCTAAAGTATGACCATGGCTTTGTTTCTGCTGCACGGTTTTATAATTATATAGTTTTAATCCATTGCTGTTGGGCTTCAGGTGCGCCAGTGGATTGCCGACAGAGTGTCAATGAATTCCTCTCCTGGGTCACCCTCCCCTGGTCCATCGTCCAGCAATGATTGGTCCACGCCGAGGTTGGACAGATCCTCTCCTCTGCGAGGGTCTCATGGGAAGTTTGTTTCACCACAGGACCAAAGCACACCTCACCGATCCCGTGGTGAACGCCACTCCGATATGGCAGAGCAGGCTAAACACGTAAGTAGTGTGTTTGTTTTATTTTTTGCTGATTTTTACATTCCTGACACATTTTAGGTTTATACACTTAAGAAATATCCAACAGAACATATTATACAAAATTTACTTTTATTAATTTTTAACCTTTTGTAATGGTTTTCCCTCATCACGAGCTTATCTGGAGTTGTATTTTGAGTGATTCATACATGCTTGTGTGATCCTCTATGATCAACATGTCACTAAATACTCCAAAAAACAAAAATAATGCAAAAATATAGCCGCAAGCGGCAATGATCGGCCCAAACACCATAATAGTTGTGCTAAAATCTTGGATACCTTTTGATGTCCCACTCCTCAAGATCATTTTCACCAAATTTCAGGATGATCAGGCTTACGCCCGAGGAGGAGTTCGTAAAAGTGCATATTGTAAATTTGAGAACTTTATCCATTTTTCCATTGGAATAACATAGGATGTTTCTGTTATTTGTAAAATTAAGGGCAACTTTGCGGCTTTGCCGCAAGGAGAACGTAATATTTGCTGAGTGCTGAGTCAGGTTTAGCAAATTTTGATCCAATATTTTTACTTTTAATATTTTTAATTTTTACTTTCCTATCCCATAATGCATTTTTTGTACACTTGGGGGCACTGAAGCGCCATATTTTTTAATTTTGGAAATCGGAAACAGCCAGAATGTAGAGAGGCACGATTTTTAGAGGTGTGCAAATTGTCCTGACTTTTTGTCAGTGTTCACTGGGTGAAAAATAGGGGGGTTGGTCACAATAAGAAGAAGAAGAAAGAAGAAGAAGAATATTCCGATGCGAAAACAATGTTTCCCATTTTCCCACGTCCCAACTCATGCACGTCCCGTGCATGAGTTGGGAAATGCGTTAGTAAGTGTTTGGAAACGGGCGAGCGCTTTGCGCTCGATTTCGTGCGCACTTGGTTCGCACTTTCGCACTACGAAACGAATAGGCCTCTCGCCAGCTTGAGGCGCTCGGGCCTAATTATATCACTACCCAAATACCAAAGAATTTGCCATGCACAAACAGCCAGAAACAGCCATGCAACAGTTTTCTCTGAGTGAAATGCCTGTCTTAAACAGGAAGCAGACATCGAGAATCGGACCCAGGCACTGAAGCGGGAGGGCTTCTGGTCAATGAAGCGCCTCACTCGTCTGACAGAGCCGCCACGACCCAAAGTGCATTGGGAATATCTGTGTGAAGAAATGCAGTGGCTGTCCGCTGACTTTGCACAGGAGAGGCGTTGGAAAAGAGGTGTAGCTAGAAAGGTATTTGTATATTTCAAAATCCATACATTATTTTATACACATTTATGTAATAACAATCTACATTTATATGCATTTATACAATTTAACTATTGTTATTGTTAACTATTGTAACTTTTTGTTGTTAGGTTGTACGGATGGTTATGAGACACCATGAAGAGTTGAGACAGAAAGAGGAAAAGGCAAAGAGAGATGAACAGTCAAAAATAAGGAAAGTTGCTGCATCAATTGCGAAGGAAGTACGAGCGTTTTGGACCAATGTTGAGAAGGTATAATCAGCTTTTTTGACAACTCTATTCACGTTACTGTTTTAGTTACTGCTAAAACATTTTTTAACACATGTTTTTCTTAATGTGTTATCAAAATGATATGCTCTTTCTTAGTTTCAAAATCAATAAAAGTTATAGGCAGATCAGTAAGGCATATTTTTATTGTGCTTAGGTTGTCCAGTACAAGCAGCAATCTCGACTTGATGAAAAGAGGAAGAAGGCCTTGGATTTGCAGCTGGACTTTATTGTGGGCCAGACAGAAAAATATTCAGATCTTCTTAGCCAGTCTCTCGCACCCACCTCCAAACCTGACACAGAAACTGATGCTGCCTCGCCTCAGAAAACTCAACCACCTGCTATCGATGAAGATGGTAAGACTTTTAAAATGAAAGCTACATGAGTATTACGATCTTCATGTAGTCAAGCATTTCAAAGCTGAATTGCTAGGTCAGATAGAAATGTTGTCATAGCTACCCCTCGAAGGTTTTCACAGAAGGAAAACATCTATTTCACTGTCAAGGTCATTACGTCCAGTAAAATACATTTTAAAAAGTCACATCTTGTCTACACAATTTGTATAGTAGAATAAATATAAATGAGACAAGAAGGTAAAGGCCACATTCGTCACAATGAAATCTCTGTTAGTGTATTAGTTGCCTTGTATGCTTATGCAACGTTAAAGTTTAAGTCTAAAATATATATAGGCTTCTCACTATTGTTGATTAATAATATATATTTTTTTTTTAAATAAGAAAATGTCATTCCTGATTTTGTTTACCACTCGCTCAGCCTGTCTGACAAGTCTTCTGTCCCGATGTAGTAGATGGGACTTTTAAGAACACTTAAAAGTCTATATCCTATTCAAACAAAGGTTAATGTTATATAGGTTTCACTATTGTTTCTGATTGTTCAATGAAATAAAAAAAAGATTGCTATGCCTCCACAGATGGAGACTTTGAGCCTCAATGTGATGAGGAGGATGATGAGGAGACGATCGAGGTCGAAGAGCAGCAGGAAGGCAACGACGCCGAGAGCCACCGCAGAGAGATCGAGCTTCTTAAGGAGGAGGGCACGCTTCCTCTGGACCAACTGCTCAGCACACTCAACCTGCCCCAGGTACAGCACAGAGGAGACATGCCGTAATAAACTAATAATACAAGGCTCAATAACAAAACGGTGATCTGACATGGCAAGAGAACTGGAGAACATTAAAAGATGTAATATCACCACATTACACAGATCACTCAAACACCTAATCCTTGGTTTTACATTGACTGTGTTCAACCCTAGGACGGAGGCTTGGAGGCGGAGGGCTCTGACCAATCATCTTCATCAGCCGAGGAGGAAGATGAAGACCGTGAATTTACAGCAAACGAAGAAGATGGTAACTTTGCTCTCATTATTATTTTAATCAGGAAGGAATCATTTTCCTGAAACCAATGACTAAGGATTTTTTAAAGACCTTTCCCCATTCAAACATGTACAGTTTTATTTTAAAGTCATGACTGGTTAGACCACACATTTCACTAAAACAGTGAACATAATTGTATTTAAGATTTTACTAAACATTTTGCCTATTTGTCCCCAGTTTGACAGTTTTTTTGTTAAGTGTATAATTGTACTTCCTGGTTGGATATGGACAGCAAATATGACATAGGTAGAGGTAATTCTATAACTGTTATCTAGCAACCATTTTGAAAACAAGGGCCAAAATCTATGTAAATTACACAATAGTTATGATTTGACAAATAATAAATAATAATACCTGATAACACCTTTACTTTGTTGAATGGCCATTTAAACTGTAAAAAGATTGTCTCTGTTGTGTATAAATTGTCTTTGTATTTACAATGGCATGTCACTTTTTGATGACATAGGTAGAGGCATTCCATTTTAGATCTCAGTACTACTTCCTGTCATTTTAAACTTCTATTTTTCAAATTTTCCTTACAAGCTTCAACTCCACCTACGTAAAACTATGATAAATATTTACCACAGGTGTCCTCCCACCAAACTAAGTCAGAATTAGAACATTCTGAGAACCTGTCATATAGACTTTAATTTCTTCATTGCTATGGGGATGGAGGACTGTCACAACTAGAGTATTTTGAAAAGGTCATAGATTATTTCTGGTTTCTAACTTTTGCCCCCCTTTTTTGTTAAGCTGAGGATGAAGAGGACACCATTGCTGCCCAGGAGAAGGTTGAAGGAAACGTTGATCACTCTGCCGAGTTGGATGACTTGGCTAAAGAAGGTGTAATTTTGTACCTTGTTAAGAGAGACTTTATGCTGTGCACTTTTTTTTTCCTTCAAATGCATAATTTTTTCTGAAAATTATTATATGAATTACTAAATATAAACACATTTTAGAAACTTGGCCAAAATGCCAAATTGGCCAAAAGCTTGTAATTCTATTAATATACAGATATGAACATATTTCTGTAATGCAAATCTAACCGCAGTTCTTTTCTGCTCCAGGGGATATGAGCCTTGAAGAGCTGCTTGAGAAGTACAAAGGGGCTTATGCATCTGACTTCGAAGAACCATCTGCGTCTGCCTCCAAAGCGAGCTCCGATACTGAAGTCTCTGGGGATGAGGAGGAGGAGACTGAAGAAGATGAGAGTGATGTGGAGAGCCACACATCCTCCTCAGGTTAGAATAAATTGTTCAAACCTGAGAATAATCAAGGAGTCCTGTTTGACTTAATTTGTTGTCTTTTGTCATTAGTAATTTTTTTCTAAATTATTTCCTTTTAAACGCAATTTCAAGTTAATGCATCAAAAAGAAAACACTTTCAAAAGGGGGACAAAAGTTATGTATTTTCAAAATACTATCATGGATTTCCAGCAATGGCACCAGTATAATCTAAACACAGTCAAACATAACTACTCCATCCTATAACATGTACAGTAAATTTATTACAAATCTTATCTGTCCTTCAGAGTCACCAGGGGACAGTGAGGAAGAGGAGAGTGCAAAGGAAGACAGTGCTGAAGATGCCTCGGGTGATGAAGGAATGGAAATCTTACTAAAAGAAGGAGACCACAGCCCTTCGTCCTCAAGCTCTCGACCAAAGAAGGACATGAGCCACATTGCTGCTACTGCGGAGAGCCTCCAGCCCAAAGGCTACACTTTAGCTACAACCAAGGTCAGTATTGACAAAACTGAAAATGTTCTCAAATCTTATCATTCATTTGTACTAAAAATACTTTTTGTGTATGTTTACTGTTTAGGTGAAAACACCAATTCCGTTTCTTCTTCATGGGACTTTGCGAGAATACCAACACATTGGTTTGGACTGGTTGGTGACTATGTTTGAAAAGAAACTCAATGGGATTCTAGCTGATGAAATGGGTTTGGGAAAGACAATCCAAACAATCGCCCTGTTAGCACACCTTGCCTGTGAAAAGGGTAAGAGACAGACGGCTTCACTATATTTTCACTTGTCCGATGTGAAATGCTAATAATTAATATTTGTGTGAAGGTAACTGGGGTCCACATCTTATCATCGTGCCGACCAGTGTCATGTTGAACTGGGAGATGGAGCTAAAACGCTGGTGTCCTGGCTTCAAAATACTGACATACTTTGGGAGCCAGAAAGAGAGAAAGCTTAAAAGACAGGTACCAGTTGCTTTCAGTTACTTACAACTATTTAAAATATTTTGCATCATGGGATTTGTATGTCTTTAGATTTTGAATTTTGTGAAACCAACTTCTCTTCTCTTTCTTAGGGCTGGACCAAGCCTAATGCATTCCATGTGTGTATCACTTCATACAAACTGGTGCTGCAGGATCACCAGGCGTTTAGGCGCAAGTCCTGGCGCTACCTGATCTTGGATGAGGCACAAAACATCAAGAATTTCAAGTCCCAGCGCTGGCAGAGTCTTCTCAATTTCAACAGGTTTGTATAGGTGACAGTGGATCTTGTATTTCTAGCTTGCTACAAAAGGCATTCATCTTTCATTCCAGAAAAGTTACATAGTGCACCTTTTTAAATTACTTTAACTGACTTCGTCTGGTCTAGGCTAGTTTAAATTTGACTTGTTTTACAGTACTTGTTTTTATGGGGCTTTCATAATGTCTGGAATTCTTTTCTATGCCTTGCAACAATATCATCTCTTAAAATCTTCTATTGTTGAACAACACTGCAACAGGGAAATGAAAAATCTAGTTTGAGAGTGAATGGTTGTCCGTGTATGATGTGGCTTTTGTCCAAAGAGCCACCTGCCAAAGCTGCAGTGTCATGCTCCAGCCACCCACAACCACTTTAGGCAGTAGTTTTTCAGTTTAAGACAAAGGAATATCTAAACTGACCTTAACATTACCTTTCTACATACTACTTAACATTGCATTTCTGGTACTACAAACCTACAATGTCATATATTAAAAGTTTACACTTGTTAGATTTGTTTAAAAGCTTTACAAGTTAATGATGGCAATATATAGTGAATTTTGTTTTGAAAGTATACAAAAGTTTAGTATATTCAAAGTAAAAAAATAAAGAAGTTATGTTGTGAACTTTGTAGTTATGAAGTTAAGTTGAAATGTCTGGGATAATATTTCTGCATTTTTAAATTTAATTTCAGACATTTTATGTTTGTCTGATAATTAAACCTTAACTCATACATTTAAAGACATGCTTTAGCACATTTATATGCATTAACATAATATCCTCTGAACATCATTATTGCGATACTCCACAAAAAAAAAAATCAAGATACTTATTTTTGTCAATATTGCCAACTATTATGTCAAGATGATCATACCGTTTTTGTTTCATGCTTTGCCCCACAGTCACAGGCGGCTGCTGCTGACCGGCACGCCTCTGCAGAACAGCCTGATGGAGCTGTGGTCCCTCATGCACTTTCTGATGCCCCACGTCTTCCAGTCACATCGCGAGTTCAAAGAGTGGTTCTCCAACCCACTCACAGGGATGATCGAAGGCAGTCAGGAGTATAACGAGGGCCTGATCAAGAGGCTCCACAAAGTGCTCCGACCCTTCCTGCTCCGGAGGATTAAGGCCGATGTGGAGAAGCAGATGCCCAAGAAATATGAGCATGTAGTGCGCTGTCGGCTGTCCAAGAGGCAGAGATTTCTCTATGATGACTTCATGTCTCAGGCCTCGTAAGTTGCTAGAGTATTATTTTATAAATCTAAAGGGTATAGTCTGAAAATTATTTCAATAGATAAATATTATATACTCAGTGCATACATAGTTATTGAGATGTCAGGATTGATTTAAATATTACAAATTCAAATAATATTTATCTTCTAATTAACAGGACTCGGGAGACTTTGGCCAGTGGGCACTTCATGTCTGTGATCAATATTTTGATGCAGCTCCGAAAAGTGTGCAATCATCCGAATTTGTTTGACCCTCGTCCCATCCAGTCACCCTTTATCACAAAGCCCATTGTTTTCCGTACAGCCTCACTGGTGCACGAAGCCCTTGAAGTGTCACCTTTAAAGGTAGAAGAACTGAAAGCAAAATTATACATATATTAAATTTAAAGGAGATATTAATAATTGTATCCCCCCTCACAGCGATGTGATTTGTCCATATTTGACCTCATTGGTTTGGAGGCTCGTGTGTCTCGGTACCAGGCAGATGTGTTTATGCCCAAACACAAAGTGAACCGCCAACTAATCCAGGAGATCATAGACTCTCCTGAGCCTCCTCCTAGACCTAAACCAATTAAAATGAAAGTCAACAGGTGAGCTGAACATAATGGCAACTCAGTGTAGTTGTAAATTATACAATAACTGAAGTACCATCAAATTGTTGTTTCTATTCCCTTTTGTGTCTATATTAGGATGGTCCAACCTCCTCCTAAAGGTGATGGCAGGTCAGTTGTGAACAAACCTACCAGCCCAGTGCCCCCTGCTGCACAGCCCCCCAAACCGTCTCCTGTCGCTGAAGCTACTCCTGTTACTACTGCCCCTTCACCTGCACCTGCTCCTGCCCCAGCCGTACAACAAGGCAAGCTCATCCTAAATCATTTCCAGTATTAGAGTTTCAGATTGCATCACAATATTCTAATTGTGTATATGAGGTTTTTGTGGTGTGGTTAAATAATCAAGTTCAAAACTGTATCTGAAAATACCTGGCTCCAGAAGCCATCTTTTAAAATGTGACATTAGGCATTTTCAAACATACCCATACCAAGAACTAAGTCCCATTTTTGTTTTGTAGAATTTTTGTTTCTACTTACTAATTAAGAATTGTGGTTCCTGGTCTTATTGAAAAGTATTGCTCTCAGAGTAGAAGCTAAAAAACTCTGACCCCAGTCCTTGGTTCCTACTATGTGCTAACAGTTATCATATGGGGTTTGGAATTGAAAAAGATTCCTACTGTCAAAGCCCTGTAATTGATATTAGTCTAAAAAGAACCATAATAAACCCTAAAACTTAAAAAAAAAATATATATACTGATTAATGTGCTTTCACAGTTGTGTGTTCTGTGGCACCCACGCCTGCACCTCGCCCTACTGTTCACCCCCAAACTGCTGTGAGGTCCAGCACCCCTAAAACAGTACTGACAGTGAGACCTCCAGTCACCCCCGGGACACAGGGTATTCCAGTGCATCCCAATCCGAGCAGTGTGATGCCCCAGAGAGTACTGCTCAGTCCGGACATGCAAGCCCGGCTACCATGTAAGTGCCTGAATCTTTATAGTTTTACTATTTTTTTTTTACTGAAAACTGCTTGAATTATTAGCACAGTCAACAGCAATTCTCCCTTTGTTTCTTTTATCAGCTGGTGAAGTAGTCAGCATAGCCCAACTCGCCTCTCTCGCTGGGAGACCTGTGTCGTCATGCCAGGGTAGCAAACCGGTCACCTTTCAGCTTCAGGGCAACAAGCTGACTCTGTCAGGAGCACAGATTGCAACTCCACGGCCAGTTCAGGGTGAGTCGAATAATGTGCTTTTATTTTTGACACGTATTCAGAAATGTTATCCCAATGTTTGTCACTCAAATTACTTTCAGTCACAAAATTTAGATGAGAAGTAAAATGTAGAAACTACTCAAAACTTAATAAAATTTAAAGCTTGGTTTGGCTTGGGTTCACAAGAGATAAACGGCTTAATCATTAGATGCAAACAGTGGACATCAGTTCCCCAGCTTTTAAGATATTTAAGATATTTATATCCGCTTTTACACTACTATTCTTTTATTGTAGTACACACATCAAAGGGTTTTTCATCTTAATAGTATAGAGGCTTGGTAAAACTTTGAACAATTGTTTCTCCTCAGGTAATGTGATGCACCTTGCAGTGACCAGTGGGGGGCAGCACCACCTCATAAGCCAGCCTGCCCAAGTCACTGTCCAAACCACTTCCAACACACATCCTGTCAACACCCCTTCCTCTGCTTCCATTGTGAATCGTTTGCCTCCAAATGCCTCTTCACAAGGTAGTTTACTGCTTTCATATTCATATATATTTAATCCAACCAATTAAACTCTCATTGTTTTGTATTTCAGTGCCCTCTTCAGTGGTGAGCAGTTCAGGAGTTGTCAAGATTGTTGTACGTCAATCAGCAGGCAAGGATGGCGGGCCCGTGCCAACTTTGGCCGTGGCCCCTTCCCCCCGTGTCATCCCCCAGCCTGCCCCTGTACAGTATCCCAGTAGCACTCCCGTAAGAAGCACTCCAGTCGCCCGACACACTGCCCCCATACAGATCGCCCACCGAACCCCGGGTCCCGCCACCGCCCACTACACTATAGCTCCTCCTCCCAGAATCCCTAGTGCCATCCCCAGTCAGTCCCAATCCCAACCTCCTCGCCCCATCCTGAAAGTAGTGCAACCTCCCCAAACAACCGCACCAACCACACCAGTGCAGCCAGGTGAGAGAAAGTGAAAGCTGTATTCTGTTGCTTGTGTGTGTATGTGCAATCTGTGCGTGCATGACAAAACTATTATTGCTTCATTCTCTGTGCTGTGTGAGTATAACAATGTACCAGTTTCAGAGTCATAGCATGCATATCAAGCTAATTGTACACAAATTTGGACGGTTTTACAGCACTAAAAATATCTCAATTAAATAATAATAACATCGTATAAAACAAAATATTAGGCCTATACAGTTAGTCTAGCTTTTACAGTATGTTTCCAAATCAAGAGCCTTCTGATTTTTCCAGTTCCTTTTTTAATCTTTGCATAAAAGGTACATTTATAGCTATATTTATATATCTAATGTGCTGTTTTCTCTTTCGATCTCAGCTCCAGCCAAGGCAGCACCCACGCCTGCTGCACCCAAGACTCCAGCATCACAACCAACTGACAAGAGCAGTAGCAACAATCAAACTGCAAATCCACCTAAATCAAAACCTGTTACTGCGACAAAGGCTCCACCACAGCCCAGGAAAGTGCCTCACCCGCCCCCCCGTTCTCCCTTCTACTTGGTATGCTTCATCTTTCCTCTGATATTTTATTTTACTGCATTTTAACTTGATATAATTTCACGTCATATTTTTTCAACAGCCATCGCTAGCAGAAAGCCTGAAGCGGCAGCGTGAGAGCAAACTAGACTTCATCATGCAAGTGAATGACCGGCGCTGCGGCGCAAAGCCTGTGTATGGGCGAGAGGTGTTGGACTTTTTGACTTTTCTCGCTATTCCCGCTGTCTCTCCGGCTCCTCTTGGCTCTCAGCCTCACTGGGGCCGCTCAGGACACAGCAGCTGTCTCTACGCTCAAAGTAAAGACAACTTCTGGTTCCAAAGCCGCGCCGTACGTGAAGGAATTTACAGCGTTGAGGATCGGCTCCAGCAGCTCAAGGATATAATTGACAGGTATTTATTTATTTCTTTGTTTATTCGAACAGTTCATATTAATCAACATGATCACATTTAAATATGCCAGATTTAGCCATACATGCTAATTTACATCTGTAGCCCATGGCAGGTTGGCAGTCGGCCACAAAAAGAAAAGCAAATAGTTAATAGCCACACACAGACACAACCAATAACTTGATAAATAAACTTACTGTACTCATAACAACCTATAAGTTTATTAAATAACAAGCAATAAATGCATATTCTATACATACAACATTGTACCTTTTATTTACTCTATTTAAGATAAATTCTCTTTACATTACACATTGCTTGATAGAGGCAACTTCATGGAAAGACACATTGTAATGTATAATCTGTGCATATTATAAACACAATTTATTAGGAAAGAACTAGTGCGGAAGTGTTTGCCAGGGTCACCTCTTTTCAGCCAATCAGGCATATTGTACACTATGAATCATGGGAAAATTACTGCTTGACACTATCCCAGACATGTGATTCTCTGTCTTGGCGCAGTTTCAAAAGTGCTAAACGCTAATTGCAAGGAGAGTATGAAAACAACTGCATAAGACTATTCTAGACGTTTCTGAGTCATGGTGCAATATGGAATGAAAGGAAGGACTATGTGGGCAGGGCTAACATTCATATAAAAATACATGCCTGTCTCACTGTTCAAAATCAGGTACAGGACCTTTAAAGACAATGCAACACATAGGTTAAAAACCTGTGATAACGAATAGTATACTGAACCGTCTAAATCTAACCTTATACAATGTATTTTCCATGTTATATTGATACACTGACAATGTCTTAAATGCTTTGTAAAATTAAGTGTATCCAAATACTGTTTTCCCTCATAGTATTAAACCAAGCTGTTAAAAATGTTAACACTTGTTGGTTCTTATAAACGTATTACGTTTAACGTATAATGTAAATCTTATAAACACACCAATGATAAAACGTATATAAATGCTGACATTCTAATTCTTCTGTTGTTCCATTGGGGGAAAAAAAAACATGCAATTCTGGGGACGAAAGTTTTAAGAGAAAAAGGAAGACAAAGCTGTCCAAAAACTGCCATTCTAACTTAAAACGGGAAGACGGTTGTCCTATAGCCTATTAATGGGTTAATGGTGTCGTAATCAACCAAATTGAGTTATTTTATTAGGATTCAAAGGATTTATATGGACCAGAGTAGAAGGGAGAAAACATGGACTGAGTTAGTTGGGACAGTTTAATCTGCCTGATGTCTCTGTGTACATTTTGCATAATATACTACAAATCTTTTGCCAGCACCACATTGTGCCCTCTTTTACTTGATTAATCATGTGAACCAAGATTTTCTTTAGTAGATTAAAGCCCTACAAATGATAAAGCACTATATACGTTTGATGAATTATTAAATAATTGGACTTGTACAGCTAAATCACAAATCTCTTTGTTCTTTCCTAGGTTTACATTTGTCATTCCTTCCGTGGAGTGTCCTACCATCTCGATGCACTGCTGCCATCCTCCTCCGTCTCAGACCCACAGACAGACCGTCTTCGCCTCCATGCTGTCGGCTGAAGTCGCTCCACGCATCCGCAGCCTGCATCGTATCCAAGCCAACATGAGGACGCAGTTCCCAGATCTGAGACTCATACAATACGATTGTGGTAAATAGTTTCTCAGAGTCAGGAACACAATGTTTAGTTTACAGCATGATGATAACCAAACTTATCCCCCACAGGTAAACTGCAAATCCTCCACAAATTGCTGAGGGAGTTAAAGACAGGAAGTCATAGAGTGCTGATTTTCACCCAGATGACCCGAATGTTGGATGTGCTTGAACAGTTTCTGAATTACCATGGTCACATTTACCTTCGCTTGGATGGCAGCACCCGCGTAGAGCAGAGACAGGTGGGAACTTGCATCAAAGCTTTTATCTATTTTCTTTCTTGACAAAAACCAAGAGCATAGTTTTATTTTTATTTTGAATATCTTGTCTGCTTTTTTGACCAGGCCTTAATGGAGAGATTCAACGCAGATCGGCGCATTTTTTGTTTCATCCTGTCGACTCGTAGCGGAGGAGTGGGAGTGAATTTGACTGGAGCCGATACTGTCATATTCTACGACAGTGACTGGAATCCCACAATGGACGCGCAGGCGCAGGACAGGTGTCACCGCATTGGACAGACTCGTGATGTCCACATTTACAGGTACGTGCTTTATCATTTCTCTATATCGTATCGAAACGGGGAAAACAATGGTTTGGATTATAACAATTCTGGACAGAAGTATGCTATAGATATTCAGTTACAACTTATACACCTGCAAATAAAATAAACGTAGTCAAATTTCAGCACACTTACAAAAGTTTTTCTTTCTTCTCAATGGTGTCTCTGGTAAGTTATAGGTAAATATAACTTATAAATAAATAAAGGCAAATCAACCCTAAATAAATAATTTTTTAACAACTCTTTCTCTTTTTTAAATACATTTAAACTGAAGCATAAAGAAAATGCTTCTTGTACGTAGTATATCACTTTTCAAAATTTTAATTTGCTCAATATACATTGGGCACCCGCTTTTGAGTAGAGATTGGAGATTCGATATTGAAGTATCAACACATCTATTTTGACACCGTACAAAGGTGGGTATTGATAATTAGTTATGCAAATATAAGTACTAATTAACATAATCAGTTTAGGGTTCTGCATCAAGTTGACACATGTTAGGGCCACCTCTTCATTGTTTGTGTCAAACACATTCACTGGCAGCATATAGGACGGACTTAACTGTGTCAGGTGTTCTGTTTGTCCAATTTGAAAACCCCTTTTCATACATATAGTTACTAAAATACCTTCACCCATAAGGTCAGACCAGTATTGAGTAACTATATCCCAAAAACTACTGTATTTCCCATTCCCTACTTTTGAGTAATTTGATGTTCCCATTACCTATTTTCAGGCTAATAAGTGAACGCACAGTAGAAGAGAACATTTTGAAGAAGGCTAACCAAAAAAGGATGCTAGGAGATATGGCGATTGAAGGTGGAAACTTCACCACGGCCTTCTTCAAAGAGGTACAATTTGGGATTAGCACTGCTGATTATCTTTCTGAAGTAAGGCCGTATATACATCTAAGCATGCAACTATTGTGTTTTTTTCAGCAAACTATTCGGGAACTGTTTGATGTCAATGATGGCGAGAAGAGAGAAACAGCAGTGGAGCTTACTCTGCCGCCTGCTGAAGAGGAAGAAACTGGCAACAAACAAAGCACCAATATCCTTGAGCAGGTCAGCGCAATTGAAAAACCTTAACACACTGTAAAAATAGATGGTTCTTGTTCTGAGTTTTAAGTAAACAATGCTTTTTTCTATATTTAAACATGTAGGCTCTTTGTCGTGCGGAGGATGAGGAGGACATTGTAGCTGCTTCCCAGGCCAAAGCCGAGCAAGTGGCTGAGCTGGCAGAGTTTAATGAAAACATCCCTCTGGATGATGGCGGCGAAAACGAGGAAGTGGAGGAGATGTCAAAGGCTGAGCAGGAAATTGCTGCTCTGGTGGAACAGGTAACTAACCACAAATGCAACAATTATGCTTACACACCAAACAACATGAAGCACTATATTAAGAAAGACACATTTCTTGAATTTTTTTTTTTTTTCTTTTCACAGCTCACTCCTATTGAACGTTACGCTATGAATTTCCTTGAAGCTTCATTGGAAGATGTTTGCAAAGAGGAGCTGAAGCAAGCAGAAGTAAGGCAACTTTATCCACTTTATCTAACATAATAAATAGAAGAAAAGTTTATGGTCCATGAATTACATGCTACTGATGTGTGTGATTTTAATGTGACTTTTTGTTTGCAGGAGCAAGTAGAAGCCGCCAGAAAAGGACTTGACCATGCTAAAGAAGCAGGTTTGAAGTTGCATCCTTTATCTGATGATGACGAGGATGACTTCCTGACAACGTCATCATTGGCTGAACCTTCCCCAACTTCAACTCGCCGTGGCCGTAAACCCAAAGACAAAGAAAAGGTTGTTGCCTCCACCAGAACCAGTGGCCGGCTGCGAGGGGCCTCCCCCGAGATGGAGTCTGAGCCAACTACACCCAGAGAAGTGCCTCGCTCTGGGAGAGGTCGCCCCCCCAAAGAGCCTGGCACTCCCACCCCTGTGCGCACTGACCATCACAAGACCAGGTCTCAGGACTCTAAAACGCCTAAAGCTGCATCACCTGCCAGGGAACAGCCGACTGTTAAGACCAGAAGTCAACCAAACCGCGCTCCGCCAAGTCAAGTGCCTTCTCTTCCCGCAATGTCTCCTCCAAAAAGACAACAGCAACAGTCTGCCACAGACACTGAAGGCAAAGTCTCCAAAACGGTTAAAGGAGAAAACGAAGGGAGCCATGAAAAGGAGCGGCGGATGTCAGAGTCATCACTTGACTCCAGTGGTGCAGCTGATAATGCTACTAAAGATGATGACAACAAAGACCAAAATGCAATGTCTCCTCCCTCCAGCTGTTCTCGCTCCCCTCGTAAACGCGTTACAGCCGATGACGAAATCTTGAAGGGTCTAGATGAGGACTCTCCATCTGCCAAAGTGCTGCGTAAACTCCCGGGACGACTGGTCACTGTAGTTGAGGAGAAGGAGCCCCGAAAACGAAAGAGAAGAACAAGCGGCACAGGTGGGTCATCAGAGGAGACAAACACAGAAGAGCACACTGACAACCCCCCAAATAATGATAAAGACAAAGCCACTTCTAGTCCTGAGCGCAAAACAAAAGATACTGCAGAGAAGCCGAAAGAGCCAGAAAGTCCTATCCTCCCGCCAGTCAGAAGTTACCCGCCGTACTCCCCTCCACATTTATACCCTGACATGCCTGTGCTGAGAAACCTTCCAGTTCGCCGCAGGGTAGAGACTGAAAATCGTATGGCGGCCCAAATGGGAGAGCTGTTTGGAAGGGGCAGAGGAGCCGGTCAACACCGCAAAACAGACTCTGCACAAGGTAAAGACTCGTCGCAGGAGGCAAACTCTACACCTGCAAAACGAAGAAGGGGCCGACCGCCGAAAAGCTCCCCTGACAATGCAGAACCCTCTTCACCGCAACCCACCTCCCCCACCGAAACTGGCAATCCTCCCTTGTCTCCAAAACGCAAGAGAGGACGCAACAATAAAGACTCTCCAGCAGATACAGAGAGCGCTGAGCAGAATAAGACTGATGATACAAATCCCAAAACGGATGGTGAGCAAACAATCCCTGACAACTCTGAAAATTCTGTCGATGCTTCAGTCAGCACCGGTCAAGATGAGACGCCGAAAGAGGAAAAATCAGACACAAAGACAGAAATGGCATCATCAAAACCATCGCAATTCGTCCCTTCAAAAGCAAGCGAAGAGGAGAAGGCACCTGACTCAGAATCTACACCACCCACGGATCAAGAAATTGCACCTTCAACTGCTGTGTCCACTGTTGTTACAGCAGACAGTCCAAAGAATGATAAAACTAATGATAATGAAACAACTCAAATTTCCACACCCGCTTCCATCACAGCGCCGACTTCCACAACTGTCACCAACTCAGACGCTACCACAACAAACCTGTCGCACACTCCAGCAGCTACAGAATCCAGTGTAGATTTGCCAAAAGTCGAAACGTCAACATCAACTTCAACTGTTGCTCCTCAATCATCTGTTTCATCCATGGACTCTAATGTCAAAATAGTGTCTACTTTGGTTGCCACAACTACAGCAGAAATGAACACAACCACTGAAACAACAGATTTACCACAAGAAAGTACTTCGCAATCTGCTAGCATAGTTCCAACCACAGTACCCTCCTCTACAACTACAAATACTACGCCAACTCCCTCAACAGCACCGCCAGTTGAAACATCATGGCCTACACCCTCAACTTCAATAGAAACTGACAAATTGACAACAGTATCTAGTTGTACAGCGACAAGAACTGCTTCGACATCACAGTCTGACAAGGCTCCTGACAAAACTGTTCCAAGTTTACCAAATACAATGCAATCTGTAGCTGTTTCATCTACACCTCCTAAAGAAATAGACTTAGCAACTGAAAAGAAGACAGTACCAGTATCTAATCCTACAGAACAGCTAATAAAAACCTCAGTAACAACTTCTCCTGCTCCAGTTGCAACCACATTGAGTACAACTACTGCTTCTCCTAAAATGTCTACTACATTGACTGCCACTACTTCAACAACTACTACTACTACTACTACTATATTACCTATAAATGTAATAAGTTCAACTACTACAATGCCACTTTCTCTAAAGACCGCACCTTTGATGACCAAAATTCAAAGCCCTCCTCTTATTCCCTCAGCGGAAATAAAAGAAAAAGATAATATACCCAAGGAACAAGCGGCAATTGTTTCTTCTGTTGAAAAGGAAAAGATGCCTGAACAACAGTCTGTCAAAACGATGTTGACGTCTGAGGTGACAGAAATGGAAGTTGAGCAGGAGATTTGTTTGCCTGAAGTGAAGAGAAAAAAGGCTGAGACTTCATCAGAGGCTGAAGAAACAGATAAAGAAATTGGTGTCAGAATTTCAAATCGGAAAGACGACATGCAGCGTGTAATGGATGAACTGGCAGGCGTTCCTAAAAGAGTTCTCAGTCGCCAAAGCAGTCAAGATTCAACCCGATCTTCCTCGCCGTCTTCAGGCTGTTCCACTCATACCCTCACGCGTCACGCTCATCACAAGAAAACCTATGAAAACAGGAATCCGGCAAAAAGGAGGCGCGTAGATGTCCTCGCGTCCGAACACAAAACGGATGAAAATAAAGTGGATGAGGGTGACAAAGAGATAAGAGATGAGAAACGACAAGACCAAAAGCAACAAGAAGAGAGTAAGACTGAGGACAAGGCACCCATACAGAGACGTTGTTCAAGGTCTTCATCAACTTCCTCTGATTCTGACACGGACAGTAAAAAGGAGCATCGCTTGACTCGATCAGCAAAGAGGAGGCTACAGGACCATGACGGTGAAGGCAAAAGGCAGACAAAGAAACCAGCTCGGGACAGGAACAGTGTGAACGCATCAACGGGAGGTGAATCTGGCAGTGATGCATCTTCAGCAAGGAGCTCAAGGAAGTCCACAGACACCAAAACCCCAGCCGTGCCCCCTGCCCCTCCCCCTGAGCCGGAGGTCTTAGGAAAGAGGTGCTCTGCTCTCAACGCTGCTGCAAAACTTCTGGCCATGAAAGGCAGCGTGGATACACCAGGTCACACCCTCAGGAGAGATTCAGCAGCAAGAGCCAATGCAGCAAAAGACAAGAACGAAAAGGCTAAAAGCAAAGGGGCAATCTCATTGCCTCCATCTAACTCTGTTGCAAAAAATGCCACAAACAAAAACAGTGAAAAGGAAACTGCCAGCAAACCATCAACTCCAAATCAGCCAAGTCGAACGCCCACTCGGTCCACACGACAATGTCCCGGTTCACTCGTCCCACCTCTGGAAACGGAGTACAAAAAGCCCAAAGCCGAGGAGAAGGAGAGCAGGAAGTCCTCAGGGGGGAAAGAAGGCGAAAGAGAGGCGCGACGCTCGTCCCGGGGCAACAGTGCCTGTAGCAGCATCAGTAGCGACGACGGGGAGAGGAGCAGGAGCAGCAGCAACAGCAGCCAAAGGACTCACAGCATCAGCTCCCAGAATGCCGAGAGGCATGGGTCCCGCTCACGAGCCACGTCCTCTGGCAGCGAAAGAGATCGTAGCTCGGACCGGTCCAAAACTAGAGACAAAAAGGACAAACGGGACAGGAGCGAGAGCCGAAGAGACAGCCGCAGGTCGAACAAACCGCAGAATGAGGTGACAAGTAGTTCGGGGGCCGAGGGAACGCCAGACAGAGTGCTGCGGAGCGTGGCAGCCCTCGCAGCTGCACAGGCACGATCCCCGGCCGCCAGCACCCGCTCCTCTGCCAGCCAAAACCGAAACAAGACATGAATCGATCTGCAATATAGGGAACTCTGTTGTTATCAGTCGGCATGTCGTTGAGGTCTGTTTGCACTCGTACCAATGCCAGGGAAGTTATTTCTGCACTTGAACTCCCTGCCTCCCTTTCCAATCGGAGCTGGTCTCATCCTTAATGACTGGAGAAGGGACCGCTTAGGGACGCTGGAGGTGAATTAAAATATCAGCATTGTGCGTGTCCTTTAAACTAGTTGGGGAAGAAGTACAGTGAAGAAACAGACTCTGGTCCAAGTGGCAAAGACATATCACATGTACTGTAATCAAATGGTCTGGACGCTCAGATCTTGTGATGTAGTTGTGGGATAGGGTGACGTACACCCGAATTCGGGTCCTAAATGTGACCATATTAACAGTACTTTTGAGTGACCTGTTGTATTGTCAAGTGGGAGGTTTTGGAGTATTTGAATTTAAACATCTTGTCAGCAGTCCTGGCTCTTTTCTTTGTAGTCAGTTGATAAGTTATGCATATTTTATTATTTCTTCCTGGGTAAAAGGAGGATATCAGATCAGTCTTGTGATCTTTGCTGCACTATGTTGGAGCGTGACTTTACTCTGGCCCCCTTTCTCACATCACAAACCCTTCAAAGGACTCAAAAATCCAGCCTACAATTTCTGATTTGCACATCTGTTTTGGGGGTCTCTACCTTTTAGAAAGATTGTGGTGATTAACTTTAGACATTTGGTTTTGGATACCACAACAGTGTATAACTTGATGTATCAATTGAACATGTAAATTATCTTTGGAAAGTTACATTTGCAAGCTGCAGGATATTATTTCTATATTGTCCCAAAGGCAAATGTTGTTATGGTCAAGTTTGTTATGTATTTTATTGTATATTAAAAGGCAAGTACTTGTAGTAAAAATATTGAGTGCCTCTTTGGCCAATGGGTTTGAACCTTCAATTGCCTTGTGATGCACCAGAAGCAGGGATGTCAAGCTTCTTGCATTATTGTAAATGAAAAACCAAATTCGAAACAGAAAAAAAGAAAAATCTGTGTAACCCTTGAAAACATTAAGGAGAGCACTTGGTCAAGTCAGTGCTGCTTTACTTTACAACATGTTTGTCGCCATCAAACCATTACTCTTATGTAAAAAACATGGAAATATGTGAATAAAAATGACTGGTACAGTTCCAGACGACTGTATATTGATTTTCTTTGTCAAAGATGTTTGGAACAGGTGACATTTTGAGGGATGGGTAGTTTATGGTGATGGTCTTATTTTGAGTTGTCTGATTAATTTGTTGCATTCCTTTGATCCCTTGTATTTCCACATTGTTTTACTTGAAAAATTAAGACAATTACAGTTGAATAAAAGACCAAAAAATAGTCGTGTTAAGTTTGATTATTAAACTAAAGAGCACAATAAGCATACAAAAGAAACAAGTAATTAAAGGGTGGAATTTATTTTAAAAACTGTTAAATGAGTGTTTCCAAAACAGTATTACAACTACTTAGCTATAGTGTCAAAGATTTGTTCGATCCCCATGATTCCATAAAGCGTTGCGCTACGGCTGATAAACAGATGCTTGTGCCATCAATCCGTGGGTAAAAATATTGCCTATAGAGTGGTCCAAAAAAGCATGATTTACAACATTGAAAAATAAATATACAAAACAATATAACTAATATAGCCAAAGATAATTGGAGAAGAGTAACAACTATTGCTCTAAATTGCATTGAAAATTAAGTATAGTGCTTCAGATCAGGGAGAAGGCACAGTTTTATAGGTTTGTGTTATTCTGCAGCAGATACAATATTTCCAATGGTAAACACTGATTATGGATACAAGTGGCAGTAGAAATGGACATTGGGAAGCTTGTCTTTAAGTAAAAGCAAGATTAATTGTTAATTAGCAAAACATATATACACTTGTTACATACAGGCATTTTAAAAGCACATTTCAAGTCTTTAATATCCATAAAAGCATGTCAACAGCAAGGTTATGTACAATTATATTAGTCTCCCTAAAGCTAAAATTCATACTGTATAAAATTGTTTACATTTCCAATTAATTTAATAATAAAAAATAAATCAACACATTTCCTGAGTACAGTATGATCAGCGCCAGTGTCGAATACTGCAGTCTGCCTATAATAAGGCCACTTAATAAAAAATCCCCTTAAATAAAAAAGAGGAGAGGGTAAACTGCTGTAACAGTTCTATATCCAAGGGCCTTAAATCCTATTGCCAGCAGCTTTATATTAAAAAATGTATTATACAAACAGATGAGATTGTTTAAACTTGTGTTGTCTGAAACAGGGTCACGATTATAACACCACATCTCCAAACAAATAAAAAAGATCCTCAATGTGACAAGTTAGACGAGGGAAGATATTTGGACCAAGTCAAAGGATGACACTCGAAATTCACCTGTACATCCTGCTGACTCAAATATTAAGGGTTTTTAAGAGTCTATAGGTGCTTGTACAGACCCACTTAAGTTCTTGTTCACACCGAATCTTAGCTGCCAAAAACACTAAGCAATGAAATCACCAAGATGAGAATCAAGATTGCTAGGCACACTGCAATCCATATTTTCTTCTGCAATAAATCAACAACAAAACATTAGGTTAATATATAAACAGGAAACAAAGCAATTTATTATAAAAGGACTTTATATCATACCTTGCGTGCCTGTGACTGATATGTAACTGCCTTTGCTGTGTTTTCTTTTGCTTTTTCCACATAGTTGGAAGATTGTTTGATGTTTGTTTCAATCCTGTCGACCATTTCTCCCTTAGGAAAAAAAATAAATAAAGTGAAAATAAATAAATACATACAAACCAAGAAAATATGAAATGTTCTTACCTGTGCCTCCACCTCCATCGCAAGGTACTGAAACATTTCGTGCAGGTCCCGTATACTCCTCTCCAACTTCATGATTTCATCGTGTCTGGACTCAATCTCATTCAGAGCCTGTCTCGTAGCTTTGGCATCACTCAAGATCTGTGACAATAAGTAGAGAAAGCAGAAGTGGACAATTAATTGATATAAACTGTATATTTGAATACTAATTAGTTATTTATAAAAAAATATACTGACATATCAACTAAAGCTAACTTTCACTAAAAGCTCTGACTACCACTCATTGTCATGACTTTTCTTACCCAAAAATTTATCCAATTTAAGCAGTAAAAAAAAAAAAAACTTCAACAAAGCACATCCTCAATTTAATTAAATCATATTTACAGTAGGCCTCCTCTATGTGATAGTGAAAGAGAATCGGTGTTTTGTTATGGTTTGAGGTCATTTAAAGGTCATGGTAACTCACATTTTGAGTGAAGACATCGGTTTGTCCACTTTCTAGCATCGCGTCAAGCTCCTCCTCTGTCACATTGTTCCCGGCTAAAGTTAATAAACAATATATTAGAGGTTTCTTGAAATACTTTATTTATTGCAACAGAAACTGTCCACAAGTCCAAGTTGAAGGACTGTTACACCTTTCTTTCACTTGTGGTTTTGCCATTGTCAAAATGAGCTACATGACAGTATAGAAACTAGTCAATGTAATCCTTAATTTGTTCAGGAGTGGTTCAAACACAGTATAGAGTTGTTTTTTTCCTTGTACTACTCACTGATTTTAAGTTGCCTCTGTATCCTCTCCACATTACGGTCCCTGTATTGAGCTTGAATGGTGTTGCAGTGGCCCATCAACTCAACAAATTCCTTGGATAAAACGCCGTGCTATGGAAAAAATACATCTATTAAATACATTTTACACAACTGCCCATGACCATTAAAGACATAAAAAAAAGAAAATATATCCACCTGTGTCCGCTGCATCCTAATGTTTATGGATATGTATTTTCCATCATCATCTCCCTTTTTAGGTTCAATGCCTTGGGAAAGTTTAACAATTTGCATGAAATTATGTTATCATTTCAATTTCAATTAAATATAATTTAAAAAAAAAACAAACTTTTTAGTTTTTTCTGTATTTGCCCTGCCATTGTTTTGATCTCATCTCTCAGAGTCTGAAGCTCTCTCTTCATACCTAATCCAAAGCACATGTTAGGGCAGAGTTTTTATACACAACAGAACATATTGTTAGCGTTTAACTGTGGCCAAGACATTACTTACTGTCTTCTGGTAAAGCCACACCCAGGACAGTCTTCTGCTTGTTCTCAAGGTCAGAAACCATTCTCTTCAGACTCTGCAGGCCCTCGTGGATCTCTTGAGCCTTTGGAAATAATAATTTTTCAAAAATCATCTGTCAACTTGAACATAACATAATGTCACAAATTATAACCCACATCGACGTTATACTTTTCAAAGACATGTCCTTCTCCAGCATCCAACATCTCTAACATCACCAAAAACTGACTGACGTTTGCAAAATACAGATTACATCCATTCATGTTTTCACATGACACATACCTTTTTTAAAATATCCATGATGTCACGTATTATTGTTCTTTATCACAACTCCTCTGTGACTATGTGCTTCCGTTCAGATAAAATACAAGTCTATGTCTTATGTGTTGAAGTGAAATTGAATATACATGCTTCTTCTTTTGGTTTCACACCATATTGTGTAACTCCTGAAATCCCCATAAAGAATTTTAGACTTAACAGTAAAAGGTAATAAGGCACCGTACACTTCATTAGGGTGACTACATGTCCCTCCTTTGGTTATCCTGTACAGCTGTTTAGGCCCCTGTCCCTTGTCCCACTTATTTAGAGAATGCCCCACTTTGTCACATAAATTATAAAATGTGAGATTTACATAAAAAAAAAAAAAAAAAATATATATATATATATATATATATATATATATATATATTTATATATATAATATTGTCTCTCTCACAAGGAAATTAAAACATTTGAACATTTGATTTGCTATTCCAGTCTCTATGTGCAATGCAACTGATATAAACAAAAAAAATACATAGGTGTTGATGCAGTTATTATCTATGAGCTTATTTCTCAAGTCAGTCTCTCCTTGTCCCATCACATTCAACCTCTTTTTCCACAATTTGAGGTGGTAAGCCTACACTTATGGGTTAATTAAAAACTACCTGACAACTCACTTATTCAAAATTGTCTTCAGATTACTGTGTTTTCTTTCTACCCACTACCTCTTTTTGTTAAATTTGTAAGTTTTGTCTGTACTGAACTGTGAAGTGTCTTTGAGCGTCATAAAACGGTATACAAGTGTTGTGTATTATTATTATTATTATCATTATTATTAATATTAATGCAGGGACACTTTTGCTCTAATTGCACAGTGTCATGTTAGATTTAAGTGCAGTTATTTATCTTGATTTTTGATTCTTGATTTTGGCACAATAGAAACGTTTTTTTTATTATGTTATATCTTCATCTTATTTTGGGTTATTCGAGGTGCACCTTTTTGAAGAAGGCTTCGCTTTCTTTGTCCTCTTTGGCTGAGGAAGAAGGTCCAGGTTTGACCACGAGCGCTCTGCCCTCCTCATCTTCATCCGAGGACTCTGCCTTCTGTGGTCATGGATACGGGAGGAGACAGAGACAAGCATCATTGGGACAATGTTAAAATATCCCTGTCCGTGTGTCATAGGCAACAGCCGCAGCCCAACCCTGGACCAGGACCAGCCACAACGGAAGTGAATCCAATCCACTTTCACAGAAGACGAGAGACAAGTTTACATTCATCAACTGAATCACTTCTTTACGACATCGAGTACTTTCACATTTGTGTAACATTTAACACAGAATGCACCAGCTGATCGATTGCAAGAGTGTAGCTAGTTGTCAGAGTTAGCAGGTTAGCAAGCTAGAGCTAAAGCTAGCAACTGTCTTGAAAACTCACATTTCCCAATTCTTTTGTTCGATCCCGCATTTTTTAAAGTAATGCGGATGCAAGTCAGGCAAGAAAAACGGTGCTCCGTCCCAAAGACCAGGTAAGGTATTGACAAACGTGAGACCCAAAGTAAAACTTTCACAAATGTCATTCAACTAGTAAACTTCAGGGAGAAGCTTCTTCTGCTGCTCACAAACCCACAGCCTCCACTGCGCCCTCTGTCGAGCTACAGTGGAAGGTGACATCAATGTGTCAAAATGAAAACTTGAGGAACCATCGCCATGGTAACTGTAGCAACAAACAAACATCCGGTTTCAGCAGCCATATTCTCTCCTGAATGTGCGTATGACAGGTTATTGTCATTTTCTAATTTTGTTGTTTTGGTTTATTAAAACCTGTTGTTGATATAAATTATAGTTTTACACCAATCAAGTAGCTGTTTGTGGAGAAAAATGGGAAAATCTGTTAAAAACTACAAGAAGTAAAAAACTGATGACATCACAAAGGGGAGACAAAGGTTATGCATAATTTACACAAAATAAACTACTTTTTTTGGCTCTTTAAACATTAATTCAACAAAATAAAGGTGTTCACAAGTATTATTATCTGTCAAACAAAAAAATATCTGTGACATTAGATGAGTTTTGGCTCAATGTACAGGATGGTCGCTTGTAATTTCCTAGTGTGATGTAATCATTTACAACCAGGAAGTGAAATTAAAAAAGCTAAAAAATTGCTCAACTGGCATAAAATTTGTAAAGTATTTTAGCAAACTTTGAAATATATTTATCTTAACTGCATTTTAGTCAAATGAGTAGTTCAACCTGTCATAGGCACTTTAAATACTTTGATTATTGGACATTTTTTATTTGCACTTTATCTAATGCCTACATTCTACCATACTAATGAGAGAGATATTCATATACAGGTAACCAAGGGATTATTATTTATGGAGTGAAATAAGTGAAAAATGTAATAACACTTAGGCTAATAACAAAATTAGAGTAGATAGGTCAATGCAAATGTATTCGAATGCTGTAATATGGTTTGAAAAGACAAGGACAAGTTCACTGTGCTTTCTTTTTTGCAGCCACAAGATGATGCTGTTTGTCTATAAAACCTGGCCGATCGATCTGAGCCATGCCACCTGCATTGAAAATTGCATCACTTTGTAAAGTTGTTTTAAGCATTATTATTTAATCAACTAAATGATAAATTACCCATGTGTGTAAAAATAACTGTATTCCATATGCCTATTTTATAGTATAGGTTCCACAAATGGGAATTCCTTTTTTATTAAATTATTTTATATACAGGGATAATAGATAAAAATTTAAAAAAATTAAAAAAAAAAGAATGGAAAAAGAAAGAACGCAAAACACTGTGATCTTGCTGTTGTTATTTTTTTCCTTTTGTCTATTAGAACTCAATTTCCCACAGTGCACCGGGGCAGATCGTGGACAACAGCAGAGAGCTGTCAGCGCAGGGGGGCGAGGGAGAGGAATATTGGTCCAGCAGCAGCATCTGGGATCGCAGCGGAGCGGAGCGGCGACGGAGACCCGGGGCTTGGCGACGAAAATGTGGGTAAATTAAGCGTGACTACCGGTCGAGATGCACTGCGCGTCCGCCTAAAGTCTGCCCCTGCTCCGTCTGACTCAGATCGCTGCGGAGATCTGACTTTACCCCATCAATGAGATCTGTGGAGCGGCTTTACCTCCCGGTGGTAACGCAGAAAAACACAAGATGAAGAAGCAGTTCAATCGGATGAGACAGCTCGCCAACCAAACAGTGGGCAGGTAAGAGGCAACATCGACTCCTGATTATAGCGTTTACTTTTGTCTGTTTGGCTTCATGTTTTGCCTGCATGTTATCATCCACTGTTTTGTCATTGGCGCGGACTGCTTGTGTTGCTCAGCTTGTGCGCACAGAGCTGGAGCTGTCACTGTAGGTCACGTTTGCAGAGGACTATCAGCTGTGTGATTGATTAAAGCCTGTGGCAGTAGACTGAGTTGTGGTGGTTCCTGGGTCCATTTCCATCTTTACCGGGAAACCCACTGTCCAACCAGCCTGGTCTTTATGGTGATGCTGTCATGGGGATTTCTCACATTGACTGAATTGTGAAAATAATGAAAAAGCTCTTATGCTTCATGTGTTTAAACCGATGGGATGATTCTGTTTTAATTGTCATAATCATATTATAGACAATTTATTGTTTCTGGCATCAAGAATAAGGGCTCATTTACCCATGCTGATGAATCTGGAATAAGTCAGAATGAAAGTAATTACTATACAACAACCTCCCCTTAAAATTGTCTAAAATTTTCTAGTTTCAACATTTGCATTCAGTTGGGCTATCTGTCATGGCTGTCTCTCACAGTAGGTCATAGATATCTTACTGTTGTGTCTGACTGTCAATATATGCATCTGTTTGAATTATAGGCCAAGGGAAAGTTCATATGAGGCAGACCCCTCGTGAGGGTTGATAACTCTTTTATGGAGTTTGTAAAGTCCAATATGATTAAAAAGACATAATGCTTGAGGGATTGATGTTGACATATTTTTGCTGCATTATATAGAAATTATCTTTATAATAATTCTAAAGCTGCAAGTTGATTGTTTTTGGATGCCACACTCTCAGACATAGGATATGCAGAAGGTATTTTATCTGTATCCAACAGAGATATCCAATATAGTTTTATATTATTACAGGTGTTGTAGTTCATTACGTGTTCGTTTCTGTTTGTCAACTCCACCCTTTAACTGTAAATGAACGTCAGTGAATGTCAAATGTCAACACTGTGCCTTCAGCAATTTGGATCAAGTGGTTTTACTCCTTTGTAATGTTACATAACATTCAAACCCCCAACAAGCTACAGGTAGTAAACTGGCTTGGTATTGGGCTTATAATCAGTGATTGAAAAAATTTAGTGGAAAAATAGTGAAATGCAAGAACTCATGCAAGAGTAGAATAAAAACTAGAAACTGCTAAAGTAATACAAACGTTTCATATATTTCAGAACATCTAGAGGTCTAGAGTTTTCACAAGGAGGACATTAAAAAAAAAAATACTATTCACATTTAATTGTGATTTATTGTGCAAGCCTACAGGTTTGTAGCATTTTCCATAAAATATTTAATTTGAATAAAAAAGTATTAATTTGAGTGATTTTACATATACATCTACATAGAGCAGAGTATTTGACTTTCTACAGCCCGTAGTGTGAGGTACAATCTTCCATTTCTATCTTTAGATGTCTATCTTTTATTCATTGAGTGGCAAACTGCATAGTTGCTATAAATTGCCTTTGGTGAATGAATTCAACAGTGAATAGTTGTCAGATGCATGTTATGCCTAGTCCTACTGTTGATCTATTGGCTTATATTTTAGTATTTTCCTAATACATTACTCTTACAGTGTTTTACTCTTGTACAGATTTGCTTGTGGTCACAGAAAATACATAAATGTATCACTTGTCTAGTAACCCATTTCTTGTTTGCTAAGTTATAACGACAAGTACTTGTTTTCCTTGCAGACACTGCTAACAGATGAAGCTGGCACAGATGTTTTCCCGTCTTGTACCTCTCTTAGCCTGGCTGTCTGAGAGCAGGCAGGAGGCTGTGATCAATAAGAAAAGTATTACCGCGGCTAATGCCCACCTGAGTAGACTTGGCAGAGCAGCTGAAACCCCTAAGCAGCGTTTATCAGCTCCTAAAAAGTGACTGGAAGTGGGGCCGGAGGTCTGGGAGACAAGAGCTTTAATGTGTTTGAAAAGATAAAACCACTTATTTAGAAAAATTATACAACTCTACAGTTATGTATTGCCTGGTTATTTGTCCAAGTCCACTGTGGCATATCTCTCCAGTAATGAGCTGTAATCTGTATCTGAATATGAGGAACAGACGGTGCAATTAGTCTTATTTAGACTCCCACACCAGGCCGACCATTGGACACACACACAGGTAACATGATCATATTTCTACCATGACTTTTCAGCCCACCTCACGAACGTGACCTCAGATACCATCTCATTTGGAGACTCATAATGAAATTTCTGAGTTATTACTTACGGATTGGTAATCTAAATTTTGACTGCCTTTTGTGTGTATCAATGTAGATATTAAAGTGTTAGACTCACAAACCAAGCCCAGCTAAATAGAGTTCATAGACTAAAAACCTGTTCCTTAATATCCCAATGATTAACAGCTCATTATAATTAATTGATAGAAGCATAAGCATAGAAGATGAACCAGTTGGAGTGGCACAGAACCACATATTGCATGTCTTTGGTTGGTGGTTGGACATTGAACATTGAACACTGCCCACTGTACATGCAAATAATAACAAATTTGCAGAAAGTTTTGGGTGATTTTTTTTTTTCATTCTCATCTTAATTTCAGTGCTTCTGTATTTTGAATCTGTGCCTCCTATAGAGTTAACTTTCCCTTATAGAGTCACTGAAGTGTCATGTTGATCTTATATCTCCAGCCCTTGTAAATACACACCCAGAAGTGCCTAATAAAGCTTCTCCATCAGGACGATAGCGCTGCATTAAAGATATAGGTCAGAAGGGGTTCAGACTCTGAGTTAAATTTATCTCTGAAACCGTCAGGCCGCCTGTTCCATTAATCCACCGTAATGCTGTGTAAACTGAATGAAAACAGCAGAAACAGAAAGGCCACACATCTACAACTCATTTACTCAGGCATAGTAACTGCAAACAATTTAAGTATTTTTGTTTTGTTTATGATTGTAAAACTGCTGTGACAGAACTTTATATTGTTACTAAAAGCAGAAGATATGCACCGAGCAGTGCTGGAAGAAGATTACGGCATTGTTCAATCTTGCCCTGGTCTGAACCCGATTTATTCCTGATGTAGACTTGGTTTAATCCTGTTTTAGTCTTGGTTTAGCTATGATCTAGTCTGGGTTTAGCTCCAGATTCAGTCCTAGTTTTGACATGGTGTGTGCGCAAATGTGAACGCAACCCACAAATGTCAAGGTTAGACAGTGAGAGAAAATCTATTATTGTGAGCTGGATAAAGGATAATCCTCAACGTATGAAATGGCCTCTTTGTTGTCATTGCCTGCAAGCGACAAAATAATGTTGTTTACAGTTTTTTTTTTCATACCAAGAAATTCAGTGCCCCAATAATTACTGTCACTCCACCAGCTTTGAAAATGACTATGGTGAGTTGAATTGTGCTCTGGCTGCTGTTAATGGCTTCATTGTTAGCAAGATATCCATTTTGTGTGTTAGTTTTATTGTGCCGTGTCATTTTCTGCAGCAACAAATAGTTACTGTGTGATTGATGGATGAAACCTGTGACTAATGAATCCCTGTGCTTCTCAGTGGAGCTTGACAATGACTCGAGCCACCGCCGACAGCTGGATCGGCCTGCCATTTTCACTCTTTCACAATGAGAAAAACTGATGCTTGAAAGTCGTGCTTGTTAGACAGAGTTCAGCAATGCACGATACACGAAGGACACAGAAGTGCTGCTATGTTAATCATATAAAATAAGAAAACCTTCATTAGTCACACCCCAGGGAAATGGCATCATTAAAAGCAGCGTGGAGCATTGAAATTAGATTTGGGATAAACTGAAATTTTCATCGGAATGAAATTGAATTGTCAAGCTTGATAATATTTAGTCAGTAAGTGTGTATAATTTTGTAATGAGTTCCCATTTATTTGCACTGTTAAGTACATTAGAATAAATTAGGTATAAATTAGAATAAAGGTAATCAGAAATGCCAAGGTCATTTCTTCTGCCTTTATTATTGTTATTGATGTACCTGTTAATGACCACACAAGTGTTAAAGGCAGGTGGATTGTTTTGCCCAATGACACAACAAAGGCATATGCACCAATAGGAGTGGGGATTAAAAACAAACTTCTGGGTTAATGTGCAAACTCTAGTCTCAGTGTTTGCTTGTCTGAATCTGATGATGCTGAGCTAACTAACCAATGATGAACTAACTAACCAACGCCTTGATAGATGGACAGTAGTCTTAATGCTATTCCTCAGTATATCCATCTGTATTTCTCATATAAACAACCTATCTTTACATGTAGTCAAGCCCATATTCTAAAAATATATGATTGTTTGTGCGGACTTACAGCTGGGAAAATCTAACCTGACAATTTTAACTTTGCACATTTGGGACCATGCTGTTATTCTCCCACCTGCTGATATTGCTCTGATTAGCTGTCAGTGAGCTCTGTGAAACATTATTTTCCGAAACAGGCAGTAGCAATAGCTGTCAGGAATGGAAGCTGGTTGGGTGGATGGGATCTCAAAAAGTGAAATTTATTCTAAAGACTGTTAGGCAGACGGAACCACTGCAAGAGAAAAGCATGAATGACAGGCCACATCAGTAACCTTTTTTCCATGCGTGAACCGGAGACTGCCGGGCGTCCCCAGTCCAAAGCTGTGGCCCCGACAAATGCATTACATAATGAAAATGATAACTAAGAAGCATTTATTTCAAACTAATATGAACCCGTTTTGCGTTTTCTGTTCCCACATCTTCAGTCTTCATCTTTTTGTTGCCCTTTTTTAAATCATACTACAAGTAATCATGTACATGCATTGACGCTCTGCATCTATAGTTGTCATGAACCTCAACTAACTTTTTACCTCCTACGCACTTTAGGCAGACACTTAAAAACAGCATACAGCTTAAATTGCATATGACAGGTTCCCTCTTTCTTCTTATCATTCCTTAGTTTGGCGGTAGAGCACCTGTGGTAAATATTTATCATAGTTTTACATAAGTCACATTGTAGTTTGTGAAGAAAAAATTAAAAATAAAATTGAAAAATGTTCTAAAATGAAATCCCTCTGTCTATGTCATCAATAAAGGGTAACAGATTTAAGATGTTATCAGTTATTATTTGTCATAATTAGTGTGTAATTTGAATGGATTTTGACCCCTGTTTACAATATGGTCAATTACAGTAGTTAAAATGTATGGAATTATCTCTATCCTATGCTACATCTGCTGCTCATGTCCAACCAGGAAGTACAATTATAAATGCTATCAAAATTGTCAAACTGGGGAAAAATCTGTAATAATTAAATCTTAAATATGTTAACTATATTTTCTTGAAATCTGTAGTTTAACCTGTCATATGCATTTTTTGTGAGCATCATTCATTGTTGATTCTTTGTTACCTTAATATTCATGTCAGATACACTTAATTGCCACTAGGGAAATTTGTCCTCTGCATTTGACTCATCTATCAATGCCGTATTCTCCAGATTTGGTGCAATAGTCAAGGTCCCTGCCTAGCTGTAGGATTAGCTTTTATGTATGTTTAGGATGGTCATGTTCATTATTAAGTTAAGTATAGTTTGCTATTACCGAGGGGATCTGAGTTATCATTAATTTGCTATTCATTCCTGTGATTTTGCTGAATGTTCAAATCTTTCAGTCACACTGGTGTTGAACTCGTCTTATCAATAACAATTAATATTTCCCATTTCAGTCTGTTTAGCAGAAATGAAGACTGGTTGTCGTGTCTATCCATCAGATTCTTACAAATGACTGTATTGAGATGAACATAAATTACAATAATCTATTTTATAGCTGTCTTGGCACCTGTGGCATTGAGTGCTAATGAAGCAATTTGTCAAACACGTTGCCTGTGTATCCTATTGTACTTTTCCACTATTACCCACAACATTCGAGATTACCGTTTATTAGGAACATAATTAGTATTCACACACCAGCCTCAGTGCATGCATCATTTAGTATTTATGCTTGTGAGGTGCTTCATGCTAATAGACAAAGGCTAAACCAGGGTTACGGCTAACAGGACTTGACATTTGACATTAGTTTCATGCTGCACCTCTGTTAGCAGCGAGGAGGTGTGGAGACGCAGTGGGTAGCAGAGGTTTGATAATCGACATCATTAGAGGCAGTGTTTGTGTTGGTGGTTGACACATGGGGTCAAGCGTGAGAGTTGAAGAAAGTTTTGCATAATCAATAATGCACTCGCAACAGACGTCTTTAAAGGTTGTTTGTGATGAAAGATGTGCGGTGGAATTTGTAAGGTTTAATATTTTCTTTAAATACTTGCCGATTTAATGATTGAAGTATCTTAGGAGATCAAAGATTAAGTAAGAAATTTGTCCTCAGTATCTGACCATCCTTTAATGCCGTTGGGAAAACCTGTCAGGAGAAGTCAATGATCAGCATGCAGTGCCTACTGGGCTTAATGAACCACAAGCAGAACATAAATCATAAATAAATAGTATGAAACACGTTCGTTATTTAGTATCTCTGTATGTGATAGGGCTGAAACAAGTTAATTGATTAATTGCAACTAATTGATTATTAACTGATATATAAATAGACTTCAGAACATGCCATGTGCTGAGAGAAGAGGTTTTAGGACTCATACAACCATGCACATAGTGTTTTTTGTTGAAGAATCTATATTGTTTATTGGATCTTCCTAAAGCAGAATAATTTTAAAAATAATTATTAGTTGCAGCCCTAATCTGTCAGTCCTACTCCTAATATACACTATGTTAAGTATCTGATCTTAAATCTCAAATTGTATTACTAAAAACAACAAAGTGACCTAGGCATGTGCAAAATATATATGAATATTCAAAATATTGTTTCATCTGTCAATTATTGAACACCAAATCAATATATTAATTATTGTGACAGGAATGTATTCATGTGTCCCTTTACTTTGTTCATTAAATTTCTCTCCTATGTATTTTAACAATTCCCAGCAATACACAATATATCGTAATGAAAAAGTATGAGACATTTCAAAAGCTATAACTTCAGCATGTCCATCTCCTCCTGCCCGCCTGCCATTTTAAAGCCACCTCCTAATCCTCTTTGCTGTTTCTCAAACTCATCACGTTTCCTCCTCTGTATTCTGCGCTCTTTCATTTGGACGTCAGCTCTCTGTCTGTGCCTTTGTCCAAGAGCTGCACCTAAGTTTAACGATGCTTCACCAGTCCTGCTCAAAAGCAATTAGCTCTGAAAGGGAGAGGCTTGGGTGGCTCTCCGAACTAAAATAGCAACCTTTATCTATTCAATATGCAATCCTTTGATACCTTCAATACCTTAATGGACTATTATAATGCTCATGTCAAAGAATTGAGGATTTAACAATAATCTTTGGCGACTTTGCTAGAAATATTGTTTGCATTTCCAGTGCTTATTCATTGTTCATCATTGACATCTTTGAATTTGTTTTGAAGTTTGATCTCCATGACACTTGGCTTTTGTTATTCATACTGGAGTGTTTAGTCATAGCTTTATGTGAGAAACTTCTGAACACAGCTCTTGTAAATTATTCTGCCCTGACCTAAAGTTGCATCACTTTTGTCTCTGTTGAAATTGTACACAAGGGAGTTCTAGGAAGATGTAGTGATCATGCATGTATTGAATGTTTCCAAAATAGGAGGAAAATTGTCCATGGAGATCTCAAGGGAAGAGTTTCTGTTTGTGCAATATGTCCAAATTATGATTATGCTTTACATCTTACAAACTGCAAGAAGTTTATATTTCTCGCAGATCTTTTTTGCACTTTTGGAAAAAAGAAGTTACATAATATAACATGCAGAATAAGAAATTCTACTTTTTAATCCAGATGTGGAAAGTAAATGTATCATCAGTGCTTAGCATTTTTGTCTGACAAATGATTTTACAAGCAATTATGATAATACTTCCAGATTACAAATACAGGTGAAACAGAATCTTAGTGACGCCACTGTTTTGATACAAAACTGTAATTTCAAGTCCCTCTTATTTTAATGTTTAATGGCATCTAATTAGCACATTAAAATTAGGCTTAAGGGGAAAACCGTGCCATTTCAAAAGATTATTCTGTAAGCCTTTCCTAAATTGCTTTGGACTGCCCAGAGCAGTCTGTTTTTATAATACTTTATTTACTTTCTAATTATGGAGTTATTAACTGTGGATTCATATCCTCATCTAAATAGGTCCCATAGTGCTACATATCTGCATAAAATACAACTGAAACATCATAATAGAAAAGAAAAACTAATGAAAAGTTGTAATTTGGTATTATGCAGTTTCTATCTGACCAATAATATTCTAAGTTTTGTACTTTTTATGTCACATGACTGGATTCCACCCTGTTACCACGGTGACCTCACTGTTTACGTTGACGCCATCCACATCCTCCTCTGACGATAACAAACATTAGCTCAGCTGTGACTAGCACCGGCTTCACTTTGAAAACACACTCACTCCCTCTGTGGACTTTAACCTGCTCCTTTCACTCTGCCAACACAGGAAATGACATCATCAGGGCCCACCCAAAATCCTGCTGGGCTTTTGACCATAATTTGTGACTTTTCCAAATGTGTCATAATATAAACGCCAATGTGAATGCGATTGGTTCTAAGCGATGTTGCTTGAAGTGCACATGACAAGTTAGACTACAGATTTCACTAAAACTATTGTGTTTTAGAAACTGGCACTACTTCCTTTCATTTTTAACAATAATCTCCCAGTTTTTCATGACAAGCTTCCACTTGACTGATGTGAAACTATAACAAATAATTACTACAGGTTCAACCCCATCAAACGAAGTCACAGTGGGCTCTGTGCACAGCAGTAGCAGTTGGTTATGCTAACCATTTCTCACAGCTACTGCTAACTTTTATTAAAACATACAGTATAAAGAAACAGCCATTTAAAATATAAAGTAAAGACTACCTGATTGTTTTTATATATAGAATGTAATAATATCTTTATTACGCTTTAAAATTAGCTTTAGCATTAGCATTGATCCACAAAGAAATACATTTCCTTAAATGCATTGACAATTTGATATGAGTAGCAATAAGACAATAGGCATACTTTTTCAGTAGCTTTTGTTTAGCTAAATTATATTATAACTTTCCTCCAGCAGTCTTTGCCATCTACATCAAATGTCTTCAGTCTTCAGATCTTCATTCAGCTGCATATTTTATCCTGTATCTTTTATTATTCATCAGCATGGTAAAATCAGTTATTCCTATGAAACGGCTTGTAGCACGGATTTGATTTTCTTTCTCCTCTGTTTGATCTGTTAGTTGAACCATTAACAGCCAAAAATGTAATAGTTTTTTACTGTTTACAATTACTATTGTGATGAATTAGTCTTATTAAGAAGAGTGGATATGATATGCATGAGATCATTTGTGACTTGCAGCAGTGAAATTGATAAACTGTATGAACCGCATTAATTGTGATGATAAACTATTGTGCCTTTTGGTATTCTCAGTGCGCGTCTCACTTGATGGAGCACTGCCTTTGCCCTTGTTATTTCTACATTACCTTGTGCTCTGCGAAGTCTATCTCCTCGCTCATTACACGTTTAATAGAAAGTTTGGAACCATTTTTCTTCTTCTGATTTTTTTTTGCCTCGTGGCCTATTTATCATGAGGTAGATTTTTCACCCGGCTTCGACTTTGGCCTCGGTTGTGCTCAGGGGAATGGGGCTGCAGGCTCGGAGCACATGATGACATAATTATTTTGATTTTGCTGGGGCTCATATTTAATCAAAGAGAGCAAAGTTTTGAAGAAAATACAATTAGGACTTGCGTATCTCATACAAATGGCATTAAGTTGCTTTGACCTTATAATAAGTCAGAGGATGTGACTCTTGCATTTGTAAACTTATGTGGCATTGTAAGTCTTACAATTCAGATGCATAGGCAACCATGGCATTGACAATCACAATTATTCTGTCAAGAATAATACCCTAGTAAGGGTAAGTTGCGAATACTTCTCTCACACAGCAGTATCACGATTAATGGACTATTTGAGACTATAAAAAATAATCATAGTTGTATTTTTGTATATTTTTTGTATACTAGTCACTGACAAAAAAAAAATCATAGCTGCAGCCCTACTTTGGTAAACTATAAATTCTCAATTGTTTTATCAGGCCTAAAACTATCTCTATAAGTCTCTAGATGCTTTGTGGTTTAGTGATACTGCCAATCTCGTTATAGTTGTGGATTAGATGTGGACAAGAAATTTCTGGGGTAAATACTTACGATTAAGCTCATTCATCTCACAATACTTGTTAATGTACAGAAAAATGAACTGGAACTATCGTGTCCAGTATCATTAAGAATTATTGGTCCTATAATTGTCAAATACATCATAGTCAGTGTATATTATTGTCCCTCTTGCTGTTGCTCTTGTGGCTCCTCTCTGTGTGACGTCTGTTAAACTTTAATGTGGAGTCAGCCCTGAGCTCAGGTGTCACTGTCACTGCTCCGACACCGGGGGGCGGGGTCAACAGGCAACCAGCAGGGCAAGGTATTTATACTCCTATGTCTTTAATATAGTATCTTGGTGTAGAATACATAGTCATAGGCACATTTTAGAGATGAAAAAGTACACTTTCCTTGTAGTACAGACTATCAAATTTTTGCCCCAGGTCACCCTTGAAAAAGAGGGTTTGATCTCAATGCATTCTTACCTGGTTAAATAAAGGTTAATAAAATAAATACAATAATAAAATAAATATTAAGGGACTGAGAAATATGGTGATAAAATCTAACCATGATCTCATTATGATGATAGTTTCGGTAACATCAGCATGTCATGATTTACCTTTCTCCCACCCATACCCTTCTTTTGGTCTCAGCAATACACTGAGTCTGGAGTGGCAGGAGGATTAAACCAATTGCAGTGAAGAAAAATAAAATTACTTTACTATTCAAGGAAATAGAAAGGTACTAAGTGTTTTGGGTATTTAAAGATTAATTGAAAGTTGGGGTAGTATTTTTCTCTCACAAAATTACAGTATGTTTTTTTCCACCTTTGCCTAAAATGTTAGCCTGGTTAATGCACAGAAATTTAATGCACAGAAAACTCATTTGCATATGAGTTTTTATGCACACAATATCTACCTGTTAATCTATTAGTGTCGGTTAAATGCAAATGTGAACCATTCATTTTACTCCTACAGTAATCTGTCAAACTTGGGCGCTGCTGCCGTGCCATCGCTGTCTGGAAAACAAATGATCATGATAATTTATTTGGCTTGTATCAGTGGTGTATTTGATGAATGGTAAATATGCATATCTCATTTCTTGGCATGTTTTCCTTTGTGGAAAAAAAGGATTGCTTGTTGTTGCTTGTTGCTATCCTTTTCGTTTCTATAAAGCTACGATTAAGCTCACCACATCCAGCCTCCAATTCATGTAATCAAAGCTATAGTCATCCATATTCTCTGCAGTCTTTTGGCTTCCACTACAAGCCCTCAAGTTTTTCTCAATGGGCTTTACCTCTTAATAGAAAAAGTCAAACATTTATTCTAAGTGCTTGCATTGTTCTCTACTTTTAAAGCTTTTAAGCTTTTATCTTACTGTACATTACTCGAACACATAATCGTAAAAATGCACTTGTCAGCCACCTATTGGCCATTAAAAACATGTACTTTACAATTGGTATTATTAAAGACGCACTATTTTCCTCCTTGTCTCCATAGTGATGTTATTGCTTCACCTGTAATGTTCCACAGAATGGCATTCAACTTCTTACTCCATAGAGATACATAGCCTAATAGATATTTGTATACTCTGTAAGTAGAAAGATACAATCTCTGCAACTTTTTCAGTCAAGGAAACACATATGTGAATTGAATGCACATAGGAGTTAATGTTAATAATCTTGATTACACAATCGTTTTTGTAACCAATTAAGTTAAATTTGATTTGCACAGCCACTTTACATTGTGGATATTCCAAAACATATGAACTGAGATTGCTGTAGATTTCATGCATCTTTCACAATCTCTACCCCCTGGAAATGTCCTTGTGACTTCTCTCTGACCTGTTGCTCATTCCATTTCACCTTATGAACAATCTAGCCTTGTGTTTTGATTAAGAGCATGAAGTCTGCACAGTGTTGTCATTATGATCACAAGAGACGCATAGGTTGGACTTATACAAGGGGTCAGATTGTACATACATGTTTTTGTGGCCTGAGGGGTAACCGGTCGAGGTCTTGTGTCTCTTCTCTTTGGCTGTATATCTTTTTAATAGGCAGCGACCCACCACCGTCTGGCTTAGGTCTTTGTGAGATTTCCATGGCAACAGTTGAGTCATTTTGTGGCCGTCGTAGTGATGTAAATGGGACAAGTAAGTAGGTGACTTAACCCAGTGTAATAGTGACGTCTCCAGCAGGATTAGCCAGCTTTGTTGGTGAAGGTTATCAATTCAGGCTTTTGTGCATGATCTGAATGGGAAATATGTTGTGTTATGTAATTAAATTAATGAATGGTTGTCTGTGTGACTCTCATCCGCTCCCCGGGCTGAAAGTGGCTGTATTCGACGTAAATCAGTGATGGATGTAAATGCTGCTTTGTTAATATATGCTAGTCAGTTAATATAAATGTATCAGTAGATTAAAGTTTCCGTGGACTAATACCACGGCAGTTCAGAATGATTCAACAGAGTTGTACAAATTTAATCAGAAACAATGTAATCATGGTATAACATTTTAACATTACGATTACTGTGAGAAGAAACATATTTTTTTTATAATGATTCACTATTAGTCAAACCTTAACAAACAGTGAAATTCTTTTTTACTTTTATTCACATTGTCTAGTATAGATGACCATTCCTACTGTATGTGGCCAACATTATGAAATCAAACTTTCTGAATGTTAAAGTAAAGTTAAAGTCGCTGTACCTTTTACTGTCTTAAAACGTGAAAAACAGAACTATAGTTAATTTTAAACTATTTGCAGCAGTGGTAGTTTTGCCATCATGATAAAGCTAAGCTCCTGCTTTGCAGAGAATAAAACATTCTATAATTAGATGCAAAGAATGCACTATGGTCTCATTTTTTCCCAAATAGCTTTTACAATGTTGTCATGATATATAATATATATATACAGTCCCTGACAAAAGTCTTGTCGCTTATCCATTTTGTAGAAACAAAAGCTTATAACCTGACTTTAAATTAATCGATTGGTTTTAGAAATGTCTCAAAATGAAAGCTAAAACCCTCCCAAATTATGTTCAATATACTAAAATAAATTTGCTTCACTGAAGAAAGATTGATCATGTAATGAACACAGAAAGGTCAGATTTTGGCAAGACAAATGCAATGTCATATGATGTACCCAATCCTAGATTACAGCCTCACCTGTGATCAGTTCCTGATCAATCAATTAGTGGGTGTGTATAAAAAGAACCCCAGCACACCAGACCTTCACATCAACTGCAACTTGACCTCTGACAACATGCCTAAGATCCACCCTGAGACCAAAGCGTTAATTATCAAGAGGCTGAAGACCAGATCCACTGCTGAGGTGGCTGACACCTTCAATGTGTCTCAGCGTCAAGTACAAAGAATAAGAAAAGATTCTGAAAAGACTGGAGATGTTTTTGACAAGCCCAGGTCCGGCAGACCCCGTAAGACAACTGCTTTGTTGATTCAAAAATCCAAGCAGAGCTCCACCAGGCCTGGTCACCTCAAGTCCCTGTGTCAACCAGAACAGTTTGTAGAATTCTGTCTCGAAATGGCCTCCATGGTCGAATCAGTGCACAGAAACCAGCACTAAACAAAAGGCAATTAAAAAAACGGGTGGCATTTACCAAGGCCCACAGCCTGCTGAAAGGATGGACACTGGAAAAGTGGCAGAAGGTGGATTTCTCAGATGAATCCTCGGTTGAATTACATCACAGCCGCTGCAAATATTGCAGGAGACCTACTGGAGCCCGCATGGATCCAAGATTCACCCAGAAAACAGTGAAGTTTGGTGGCGGAAAAATCATGGTCTGGGGTTACATCCAGTATGGGGGTGTGCGAGACATTTGCAGGGTGGAAGGCAATATCAATAGCCTAAAGTATCAGGAAGTATTAGCTACCTCTTACATTCCCAACCATAAAAGGGGTCAAATGTTGCAGCAGGATGGTGCTCCATCGCATACTTCTATCTCTACATCAAAGTTCCTCAAGACGAAGAAGATCAAGGTGCTCCAGGACTGGCCAGCCCAGTCACCAGACATGAACATCATTGAGCATGTCTGGGGTAGAATGAAAGAGGAAGCATGGAAGGCAAAACCAAAGAATCTTGATGAACTCTGGGAGGCATGTAAGACTGCTTTCTTTGCTATTCCCGATGACGTCATCAACAAATTGTATGAATCATTGTCGAACCGCATGGATGCAGTCCTTCAAGCTCATGGAAGTCATACAAGATATTAAATATGGATCTCACAGCACCACTACTTAATTCACTGATGTTATGCAACATATTTTTGTATTTGAAGTGAATTATTTGTTCAATTTTCTGTAGGCGACAAGACTTTTGTCTTGTCAAAATCTGACCTTTCTGTGTTCATTAACTGATCAATCTTTCTTCAGTGAAGCAAATTTATTTTAGTATATTGAACATAATTTGGGAGGGTTTTAGCTTTCATATGAGACATTTCTAAAACAAATCGATTAATTTAAAGTCAGGTTATAAGCTTTTGTTTCTACAAAATGGATAAGCGACAAGACTTTTGTCAGGGACTGTATAGGTCTAATGGCCTAAATAATTATTGATAACCAAATAATCTCGACAGCCATGCCCATATAGCTTCAGATTCTGTCCCTGTTTTACCACCTACAGCAGAACATGAAGGCCCCTCGCTTCACTGATGTCTGTATATTGCTTGGGCTCTCAGCAGCCACAGGTCACACACACAATCTTCATGTCACTCCACACTCGCTCTTACAACTTTGACACTTTCCATTGTGTTGATTTACTCTCGTCTCATGTGTCTTCATAAGTTCCCTTCAAGGTCCCGACAGCAAACCCCACATAATTTCCCATTGAGGCGTTCAGTCATTATTGATGCGGGACGTCCCAGAGCTGTGGTGCTCCAGATGACAAACAGGGACGTTAGCATGTTAGCGGGAGATTATTTAGCGACACTTTGTACAATGACTTCAATCATATGCAGCTGATGCAATTTTTGTCCTTTATGTATGCTTTATCTTTTGACCCAAGCTCATTCTGTGCCTTGAAGCGGTCTGGGCCAGAAATAGCAGTGCGTTACAGGCAGCTTCTGTAGCATACATAACAAGGCTTTGACCCACTTTGTTGACTGCCTAAGTGATTTTCTCTGTTTTTGGTTACTCACGTTGCTCACATCTTCACATCTCGAAACAATGCAGCTTCACATGTGGAGAATTGTTGCAAGTAAAACAACGGATAATGTATTTATCTGCTGAAAGGTTCAATCAGAAGTGAGATGTTAAAACATTTTAAAGGAACACATTGTAGATCAGGTTCATGGTTCTAATTCTAATTGTCCCAATACTGTTTTACCAGTACAGCTTGGTAATATGATGTTCATGTGAATATATTTGAGTGTATTAAGTGTCTCTCCTAACAACTGCAGACCTTTTTAATTGGAATAAAACAAGAAATTGTGATGTGATTGTTGATTTAAAACAGACTCATCTTTCATTTCACTTTTTTGATTGAACATGGAAGTTTTTTTTATAGGTCCTTATATTTTCTTCTTAACTTATATTGGCTACATAGTTTTAACACCATCAGAGAAATTGAGTGAATTAATTATGACAGTGTAGCAGTTTGAGAGGCTTTGACGACCACATTACAAGTGCAAGGCATCATCTTTATTCTCACATGAGTTGAGTTCTTTCGCTTGTACTTACATTGTGGATTTGAACAATGGTAAAAGGCTCAATCATATTTATGTTGATTACTAATACAACTTTTTATGTGGCTAATAATTGCTTAAATGTCCACATCCCTAAACTTTTTGTACACTTCAGTCCAGTCCAGCTCAGTGCATGGCTCTAAGTGACTGTGTTTGTTGCATTAGTGATGAGAGGTGTATTGTTAAGCGTCTGGTCCGTCTGATAGTGTGTAGAGACTGTCAGTGTCACAGGAGACGCAGATAAGTTTAGAGCTAATGACTCACAGGGGCTTCCCCCACTAAATCTGTCGCTATGACCACAGCAAACTACAGCATCCTGCACCTATGATGTGACAAGAGGCTGTGACATTAATGCACCGGGCAACTTTTAATGCCAAGATTTTGTGCATTTGAGAAATAAGGTTAGATTGATATCTGTTTGCATTGTGACTGCCATAAATGGAAAGTTTTTATAAATCTAATATTTGTTCAAGATTGTTGACTTGCCGGGATCTAGCTGTAACATGGATTGACTTAAGATAATGTTTTGTTTTAGTTGATTCTGTTTATATAAATTATGTTATATAAATCAAAAAAGGCCCAAAAAGATAGAGGCAATGTGGTTAAATAATTCAGGTTTGTGTCCAGTTTCTTGGCAACCATTCCGCAAGGGCCAGTTACATGCTATTATAAGCTGATGAGGCTTTGAGTATTTTAGACCTTCAAAATTCTTTTTAAATCCATATCTGAGCAGTCACTGGGTTCTTGCAACACAAATTCACTAATGATCTGCCCCGTTATGAGGAGAGGAGCTTTTTATGTACCGCTCATAGCTAATTTGTCATGCTCACAGCCATCGATGGGCCGTCCGACATCAGGAATCCTTTTCATTTGAGCAGGGCAGAGGAATTTAGCCTCGCATTTGTGTTTTGTTGTGACACGGTTACTTGAACATCTAGAACTAAGCTACTGCTGATAATGTGGAATTACATACAAAAGGATGGATTTGTGTTTGCTGCAGCTGATATTGTCAACCAATTCATTGCTGCATAAAAGTGGAACAGTTCAATATTTAAAATGATGAGAGAATAATGTAACTGTGTTGTCCACAATAATTCTTTCACATTAACAGTCATAAGAAGCGTCAGATCACATTATGAACAATAGAATATGTGAGCATTGACTTAAAAGGTGCTTAAAATAGATGCTCAATGGTTTTAATGGTCAATAAACGCAAAATCAAAAATATAATTTGGGTGTAGGTCTGGACAACTTTAAAAGGGTTTATTAAACATGGTTCAAATGATCTTTGACAATAAAAGAAACAGATAATTGGCATTAGTGGATTCATTAAAACACTGAAGGTCTGTAGTTGTCATTAGCATTCAGCTATATGGATTCCAAGAAATTATGACAAATTAGGACCGTTTTGCCTAAACAAAACAAAAAATATATTCTTTTGAATGGTAAGTAGTCCTAGAAAGGCATATAACCTTTACTTTACTTATGTAGCCTATACTGTTTTTGATTGCACTCATCATTTGACCTTTGCATTACATCAATTTCCTACATCTATCACTTGGTTACTATGGTAGCTCACATCATGTACATTGACTGCATACATCTTATTATACTGAAACTAAAATGTACATAAATGTACATGTGTAAATGTACATGTGTTGAACATTTTAGTTTTTCAATTTCTCTCAAATTTGAGAGAGATTTAAAAGCTTAAGTGAGTTTTTTTGTTTTGTCATCAACTCAGATATAGCCCCAGTGGCAACATGAAAAGTAAACGTTTTCAGTTTATTACACCATTGAATTGATATTGTATTTGTTCAGGTGAGACTTATAGCTTTTTTGTAATTTTCTTTCAACACATCCACAGCCTTCTAATACTCATCTGTTAATGTGTGTCGATGTGTGTGTGTTGTAACTTGTAGAATTATTATTATTATTATTTTATTATTATACTGGTATTATTATTGGGGAACGAATACAAATAGTCAGTTCTCTGGCTCAAAATCCTTCTGAATGTTGAGGGAAAATATTTGGGGACATTCTGTTTGCCTTAAAAGACTTTCAACAACTTCCTAAAACTGTATTTCTCCACTGTAGCCCAAAAGTTTCTGATTTACAACTGGGTGTTTTTTGATGGTTTGATTTGAAAAGCTGTGTTCTGTTACTCTTTGTCCCTTTGTGTAACAGCGTATGTTTCCTAATCATTGAGCAGGTGCACTTCACAGTACACATGGAGACTCCCAAATGCTGCTTTCAAATCTTTTCCCCCTCAAGACTATGATACGCAGCTTTCCTTTAAATCTCTCTCTTTGCTTTGAGTTGTCAAACACCACCCTCTCCTCCATAGCCTTAACACTGACTTGCTCTCATCTCTCCAGTGATAAATTAATGTATATGAAGAGAAACTGGGATGTTATACAGTGCACCACCCGAGGCTCTGAAGGCATCTGGTTCGCAGTTGGAGCAAATAGCATCTGACATTTTGAGTCAGATGCAACATGGATGTAGAGTTATGTTCATATGAATCCACTCCTTCTGCTCCACTGACCTTTCCTCATTCATAAACAGGGCCTGTAGATGCAGATCTGTGTAAATCTGCCGCGTTAACGCCCTACAGATGAAATTTGCATGGAGAAATAGGCCCTAGTGCTGCTGTCAGATTTTATGTGAATATTCTATACATTGGTTCTGATAGAAGGCATTGATTGATATAGATCGATATAGATGTGATGCTCTCTGGTGTATGGCATTAACACTGTATAAAATAAATCTTTCTACACCAAATTGCTCTTATATATAGGCTATTTAAGCTTTTCAAAATATCCAGATGTCTCATTGTGATTTTTGTGGATTTTATGGATTTTGAGTCAAATCTGAGTAAAAGAAAGTAGATAGTAGAGCTCCCAAAATGTAGACACGTCTAAAGAAGTACTTTGACCCAACATCACATATGGTGTTTCTGAAAATAAAATTTTGGATCTGCAAAGTACTGCTGTGTGGATCTACTTTCTTTTTCCCTTTTAGTTTTGATATAATACAATAAATGGTATATTAAAAGGATTGCTTTATTTTTGGTTGGTCATTTTAATGTGTGACTAGTAACTGTTGAGTTTGCCTATTTTACATTATATTTGCATTGCCAGAGGTGAATGTTTTGTTAGCTCACAATTTGATTAGATTACAGTTTAGAGGCTCACAATTTGATCCAAAAATGCTATGCTATGCTATGCTAGTACTATTTTGGTTTAAGTTTGATATAAATTAATGACATGACTGAACCCATTTTTTGTTAACAACCTTTGAACAACCAGTGACCAAAAGCTTTTTTCTCCTAAAAATTCAAAATATTAGTTTCTTGATGCATTTGAAGAAAAAAAACAAAAACATTTCCCACCCATAATTGTTAGTTAATTTATTACTCATCTGCCCATCTTTGTTCTATAGTCAATTAGATCTAAATAGCGACTGGCAACAATAACCTCAACAACTGAAATCGTAATTTGCATGTATGCTTTGTGTCTGGCTTTTGTGAAGCAGCGATATTCTTGTGGGGAGCGTATAACTCTGCTTTGTTTTAATGGCTCCTCTTTATTAGGTCTTTGTGTGTCGCTGTAACAGGTCCAAAGGAAACCCAGAGGAGCAGAATGAGCCTGGGGCAAACTGTGGCTTCATGTGACGAGAGAAAAAAATCTGAAATTGCGCTGTGGTAATCCTCAAGGACGAAGCAGAAGAAATGTGTTGATGTGTGGATATTGTGCTGTGAGTACTATGTTCTGGTTTAACAATAAAAGCTATGATTACCCCCCAAGATGCTGCAGCTATGGGGGCACAAAATGTTCTCCGTTCACTACACCGTTCTGTTTTTCTTCCTTGTTTTTTACATTTGTGGATCAAGGTGAAATTCGAAATGACAATGTCCCCAGACTTAATGTACAAAATCTCCTTCATTAGCTAATGAAATGCAGTGGCGGATCTAGGATTTTTTTCTTAGGGGGGCCAGGCAGGGGCACAAACTTTATCAGGGTGGCATGTAAAATAAGTAATTATATTGTAATTATGCTAATTGAAGTAAAGAAACACCTTTTCAGTTGATACATTTAGCAAAACACCACATTTAGTTAAGACAAAGCTATGTTAATACCCTTCCTAACTATAAATATTAATGTACTGTAAAGAGCACAATTAACAGACTCAAACTGAGAAGAGCATTAATACTTTCTATCAAGAATATCAAAGTATATCATCTTATTTTAGAATCTAAATTAGAAAACTAAAAAGGAGGACAATGCTAGATACTAAAAAAAATGAGCAATGGCAGTGTACTGAAGAGAATATAATATTATCTGGAATAATAAATCACAATACTCCATAATACTTTACTTTGAATTTTATTAAAGTAATCAGCAGTGAAAACTACAACTGCATTTCAGCATTTGCATATTAAAGTGCTTTTTGGTCAACACTGTTGGGTTAAAAGTAAGATACTAATATGTATTTTCTGTAAATAAATACTATTGAGAGGAGAAGAGCAAGGAAGACGTGTGCGTCTTCTCTACACAGTTAGAACTTGTGGATTAAGCAGCAGAACCGCACATATGGTTAGAGGACAAATACGTTCACCTACATGGCTATTACCTAAATTACACTTAGCTATATATGCAGCAGCTTCCGTGTTTTTGATCTATGGTTTTGTAACGCTAAAAAGCAAGCACCATACACTTGCCCGACTGTCGTTTAGCGAGGAGGGCAGGAGGCTAAAGCGAAAAGAAAGCTAAAGTTAGCCTAACAACCGGTCCGGGTTCAAAGTGTAACGTTACTTAAGTCGTGAAAAAACACAACCTGCAAGTCAATTACAAGTTTACTTACACTTGTTGTAGCCATCCAGCCGTCGTCGTGCCGTAAACAAATCCTCTAGCGTTACCAATTCCTGAAAAACGGTGCGTCTTGTGGCGTGGTCGTCGTTTCACTGGGGACTACCTCACCGGTACACCGGGTGCATGGGAATCACTTCCTGTGCGCCAACAGCAGCCAACCGCGTTTTCATTGGAAATACACATTTCCCTCTCTCTATTTATACAAAACATAAATAATTACCTTATAAAATTGAAGTTATAAAATTTTACAATTATATACAAAAATATGTAACTTTCAGCAGCTTGAACAGGGTGGCCGGCAGGGTGGCCAATCAGATTGTAGGGGTAGCCGGTGCCACCCCCAGCCACCCCGGTGGCTCCGCCTGTGATGAAATGGGTACTGGTGAAGTTGTTCATGGAATACTAATGCTCTGGTATTTTGATGGCTTTTATATCTGGGGCAGTTTTGTATAGTGTGGTTAAGGTGCATGTGTTTATGTGAAATTATTTTAATCATAGTTAAGGAAACACGTTTTGTTAAAATATAAAATATTGGAGTGCCATTTTCTTTAACAGGCATTGTGTTATCATGTGCTTGTTCCAACTGAGGATGTAAAACGACATTCTCCACAGTTTATGTCACCTCAAACAAGAGCAACAAAGAGTTTCTGCTGTCACTCTGTTGCCACTGTTCTCTTGTGTGTCTTTGATGACTGCATACCTCTATAAAAACAAAGACATGTTTTGTTCATGCAGATTGTTACTGATTACTCAAGGACAATTAACCTACTCGTTAGGCTAATTTTTATTCAGTCATTTGTTTTAATAACAATAAATAACTTAAACTGCCACAGGATTGTATGACATTTTTTGAAGAGTTTTTTAAAATGTGGATAACACGCCATATTTTAAAGGCAGTGATGTGCTGGTTTAGTGACAGTTGCACTGCAAGGTGTAACACAGCAGAACAAAGCAGAGCTGAAATGTTGATGGTTGAATGGTTTTCTCTGTTCATGTTGAAGATTAATAGATTAAGAATGAGAATCTAATATTAGCTATAAATACAATGTGCTTTATGTGAACACAAGGGGGTTAGTGAATAGGTATCATCATCAAATAAACTAGAATTCTTGATTTTGTTGTATAATTTATTCTATGAAGAGATGTCTTTGTGCCTTCAAAGTCAAGTTGTGTACGCTCTGACCACTATTTTTAGCAATATGCTGTGTTTTTTCATGTACCCTGTAAAATATATTCAAATACTTTATCAGTGAATTGCTCAGTAAACAGCTTATTTGTCTAACCAGCCCTGATAAATCACCCCATGCAAATATCGGCATTTATTGGCCATGGCATCATACAAACGGGTCATTGAATATCCCTCGTAAATCTAAAAGGTCCCATCGCTCCATAATAGTTTTTCATAAGGTCTGTATGTTTGTGTGTGTGTTTGGACCTCAGAGTACATCTATGGGTGGGGTCTAAAACTGGCACATGTTATGAGCTGTAAAAGACGGAGTTCCCCTTGGCTGCCATTATCCAGATGCACAAGGACGCAACATATTTTAGCCACATGTCTTCACTCTCAGATGGGAGCGCCAGGTGTTTTTAGCAGCAAAGTCACCTCATAATTGGCTAACAGGAAGTCACTTTACACCTACTTAGCCACGAAACAAAGGGTATTGTTGATTGACCAGGATGGCTTCATGCTCTCTCAATATCCGACTGGAATACAATGATTTATCTTTCCACCTGTATTTTCCTTTTTGTTCATGGAGAATGCGTATTAAATGTGTTTGAAATTTGAAATCTTATTGTTCTAGTGGTAAATATACTGTCAATTTAGGCTAATTAAATACCAAGTTATATCTCTAGAATAATATTGTAAAACCAATTATAGCAATCATACCCACCTGGAATCAAACCTGGGATAATTTGTAACTTTACTGACCCCTTATGGCTGAAATCAGCATATTTGGCCCTATCTTGCAAGATTGAATTGCTCAAAATAACAACCATTAACTTTCTAATACATTTTTGTCAGATTTGATTAGCATAATTTAGCAACACAAACATTTACTTAATTTTAATTTATGGCCTAGTAAATATCTCCACATCTGGTTTGTTCAAACATCGTCAGTATTTCAGCTCTGATAGTCAGATCCGTTGTGTGAAACAGCTGTAGTCATTAATTGGAGTTGACAGTGAATGTAACATGAGTGTGATGGTAATGGCTCGGTGCTCGCCTTCTGTTTGCTCCCTGTTGAGCTGTCTCTTGTAAACTACTCACACACTTAAGATCATTTATATATGAACATTTCTCTAGTCCCAGCAACACTGCAACTCTATGGCCTACACTTTTTATTGTTTATGAAAAGTATGTTACATTCACAAGTTACATTACATTACATTGGGTATTTAAATTACTATGCAATTTGATGAAGGGACCTGCTTGTGTCTGTGGAGATGTTGAAACTTCCCCTGGAATTTTCCACAGTGTGGCAGCACAAACATTTTTGTCCATGGAAACAAAAAGGTGGCACCACCAGGCCTAGTTACAGGTCAGATTTGCGTAGAGGCTACCCCGCTGGCAGTAACAATACATGTTTTTCAAGGTATAGTTTAGCAATAAAACATCTGTAAGTGAATGCAAGACAGATACGTTTATCTATTCCAGGCAGGAAAAACAATAACATCTTCATGTCAGACCCCCACCAGAAAAGTTACACAGTGCACCTTTAAAACTCACTATTTATACAATACCTTACATACCACATTCAAAATAGACAAGGTGGGAGAAGTGTCTTGCAAACAACAGTTGGTGCTAGAATCAGTGCCGCCCCACTGCGGCGCCTGGTACCTCCAGCAGTCACCCATCCAAGTACTAACCAGTACCAACCCTGCTTAACATCAAAGATCAGATGAGGGTGTAATGTCAAGGTGGTATTGCTTCCTCACAGACCATCACCAAGTCCTTGCAGTGACTATATGGAAATTCCTACAGTAAAAAGTAATGACGTTCTGACAATGCTAAACCTGGATTCTACACTATTTTTGCCTCCTCCATTTGTCACTTGCCGAAGTTATCTCTAATTATTTGCCAACACAGAAATAAGCGCTTTTTGCAGCTTACTTTTCTAACTTTGGGCCAACTTTCTGGGTGTTATGTCTCTCCCTCCTCTTCTCTGTTAGTCATTCATTGTAATTGTTTAGGCGGATGAGAACTTGGCAGGATATTAGGCTCTCATCCCAGTACTTCTAGTTTCCAATTTACAGTTCTCTGCCAAATCGCTGTGCTTCCCTGTTACAAGTGACGAAAGCTGCAGTGAGGGAGGCAGTGAGAAGCGGCTTTATAATATGAAGAGTAGACGCAGTGAATGAATGTGGGGTTTGCCAAAATATGCAGGTCTGTGGCTTAGCTCATCCTTGGCTTGGATCCAAGGAGAGATTTGGGTGATGGGGCGAGGGGTGGGGAAGGGGCGGTGGTGGTCCTGGCTAGGCTACAGAAACACAGCAAGTCTGGGTCTAGATCAAGTGCAGCCATTTCAGCAGATGTTCACCAGAGCACCTGTAGGGATGTTCAAGTAATCTGTCATTTAATGCACAGGCCAAAACATTGCTCATTCAAATCATAGCTACTGAGGCTCAGAGGAAAGCTTTATGGAAAGTTTTACTGTAGATATAAACAAGACCACACCCATATTTGATTCTTTATATCCACAAAGCCTTTACAGGTTCAATAGACTAATTTCATTCAGTAACAATAATGGAATCTTAATCTTGATTTAGGTTCGATTGATTGTCTGTGAACCAAGCAATATACTTTGTTCTGTCTACAAATATGACTTGCAAATATCACATATGGACACAGACCCAGGCACTCTGTGATGGACACTGGGAAGTCCTATGTCCTGAGTACTGTTACTCACCTCAAACGGCCTATCTATCTTTCATAAAGAGGTTGCCAATAAGTAGATAAGCAGTGCTTCATTTCAAGATAGCCAAGACGCAATATTTTTGTATTTTATTGATAGAGGAATTATTATCTATTAAACCTTGGAGGTAACAGCAAACTGACAAGAAGTAGTAACTTGATTATACAGCATGTAAAATCGTTGTATGTTTGTATATTTGTAACTATTAGCCATATATGAAGAAATGTGTGCTTATTGTACAAATGTTGCTTAGTCCAATCATCAAAAATGTCCAGTTACCAGGTCAAGTTTAGAGTTGTATTCACCTTATTCCACTCCACCCAAAGGGACTTTCAGTTTGACAGCAACACAGTTTGTGCAAATGGTGAATGAGGGAAAAGTCTCTTGCTACAACATTATATAAAGTAGATTAATTTGTCTAAAATGTTGAATGTACATGTGCAAAAACAACGCACCGATTTCCTGGCCAGCCTGAAAACGGCTTTTTAGTCCGTGTAGAACTTATTTTCTGTTGAGCTCGTCGACAACGCCATAGTTATTCCAAAGGGGAAATCTTATAAAAGTTGTTTATCAATATTTTAACAGCTTTGATCAACATTCTTGTCTGTCCCAGCTGTGTAAAAACATGTAAATAATGCTGTGAGGTCAAGGGTCATTCAGGTCTGCTAGAACTACCAATTATGCAAAAACTATACTACATACCAAAAGTCAAATCGCGCTCTGTTGTGCTTTGTTTTAGTGCACTTGCCTCTTTTAATACACAATGTTTGAGTTATATTTATTGAACTATTTTAGTTTCTTCTGAGGTCACTCCTGCCTTATTTGCATCTTTGTAACTTAATTGAATGCAAATATGTTGACGTCATTTTGCCTTTATATTTTCAACTATTACCTGCTCATAACATTTTTCCACCCTGCGTCCTATTGACGCTGAGTGAAGAGTGAACCTTTATTGGTGCAATGTTATTGTCCTTGGCTGTGCTCATGTTTTGTTGCCTTGTCAATCGCGAGGGCCAACCAGTCTACCGGGGAACTGCGGGTGAATGTGGAATGAGTCGGCCCTGTTCATTGTGCACGGCTGAGAAAAGCGGACGGGATTTAGTGCCTCCTTGCGAGAAGCAGCCAGGTCCCCGGGGAGCTGGAGCAGGACTGGACGATTCCAACAGTGGGATGTGAGCTGCATTCTGATTGGACCGTCTTTTGGAAGAGGACTTGTTCAGTGTTTGGGTCTTGTTTAGTCGTGGGAGGAGGTGAGGGATCCTGTTAACAAGTGTCACTAAAATGCACATGAATAAGCAGGCCTGGCGTGATAATTACTGTATCGACTTATTGTTCAATAACTGAAGCTGTTAGAGGTATTTTTGTGATTCAATATGTATCCTCTTGTGAACCTTTTCTTTTCAATAACAAAGCATCTGATGAAAAGTGTACTTTGCTAATTATGCTTGAATATATGTACTGTATACCAAAAGGGACTTTGTTAGCTATAGAAACACAAGTATGAAGTAGAGGTAGGTAAGTTGAAGTGTTATTTTGAAGATATGCAATATTTGAATGAAAGAGCTGATTTGATTTGCGTGTGTTTTAAAACTTTCAAATGTTTCAAAGGTTTTAGGTGATTCATATTACAGATATTTCTCGTTTGTAAGATTATTAAAACTCAACTCATAAGTTTAAGACATTTTTAGTACATTTCTGTTGGATTGAAATCATATAGTCTATCGGATACTGGCAAAAAAAATACTGATCGCCAACACATCTTTATCTAATATTCTGACAAGACAAGAATTGCTTAGCTTAGACAAACTCCATGTAATACACGACATTCAGTGTAGATTAGAAGAACTTGTGTAATATTTTGTTCGTGTGGATGCCATTGTATTGTACCAGTCTATTTTAATTTGTGGATTAATACAGAGTTATGCATTGGGACTGTTTACAAGATCCGTTTGGAGCTTGTAGGATTTCCTGAGACTGAACCAGAGCTTTATGGTGATAATAAAGACATAATTGCTCAGAGACATTTGTAGTGGAGTTGTGCACAGGCAACAAAGTATTACAATTACACTCTAATTGCTGACTGCTGTTTTAGAAAAGATAACAGTGTTGTAGGATTCAAACTGGTCTGAATTGTTTGGCAGTAGTTAAAGGAAAGAAATGTGTCTAATAAATAATTTTACATAATTTGTTGAAAATGTGCAACAATGTGAATGTCAGTATAGTTTTTCAACCGAATGTTATGTCTCTAAATAATATCTGCATCAAAACGAACAGTTTTGCCTCACTGATTGTTTACAGATTGCTTTACTCTTTTGATCATCTTCAAATTATGTTCTTTTAAACCATTGAACATAATCAAAGACACTAATTATAGTTCTGAATATAAATCTGGATGTTGACAAAAACAAAAACCAAAAAGTTAAAAACAAAGGTCTTTGCCTTAGATTTAGCAATGCAAGATGGATTAGGTCAATTTTAGGTAAGTTTAGCCCAGATTGTATAATGAATAAATAATTAAATCAGTGGTCCATCTCTCATCCATAGCTACATTTGTAAAAGGTAAATAGTGTTTTTGTGTGTGAGTGCTCGGTCCCTCTTTGGCATAAGGCTTATAATCTGTATGTTTGTCCCATATTTCTTACAGTTTTTCCCTGTGATGTTTTGCATGGCATGCTGCATATTTCCTGAGTTATGTCTATTTCAATAAATGTCTTTGTTGTCTTTTCATTTCCTTAGCTATAATGTTTTTTTTTCTTGCAGTGGTTTGTTGGTTGTTGAACTGTTAACAAAAGCTAACTGTTCATTCATAACAGTTTGTTTTAAGCAGTAATAGTTTTAAAGTTGCTCAGATCACAGTGTGAAACCTGTGTCTTCTTGGTTCGTTGGACTAATTGGAAACAATTTACTATGACATCTTTGTTTTATTTAAATGGAGCCGGAAGTAAGATATTGACTGTTATTTCTCGTTGGCAAATGTAACAAACATAAACAGTAACCATTTATCTGCACAGCCTACAACAGTTAAAAGTTTTTATTTTGCTACTCAATAAAATGAATGGGACTGACTGTTTATATCAGTCTGTGTGCTATTCTATTGGATGGGTCTTTTTGTTTTCTACATTCTGTTTCCTATTGCTACCTACTGTACTGCTATGTGCTGTCATCTCTACACAGAAAATCATAACTCACATGCGCTGCTTTGAACAATCATGCAGTCATTACGGTTCCTTATCCTTCCTCCTGCTCTCACCCCTGCAGCGTGTTGTGAATCTGATGACCTTGAAACCACGCCTGGGTCTGTATTTACGCAAAGACTCAGAGATAGAGATCGTCTCTGTGTGTGGCGGTCCTGTAGTGACAAATGATCTGCCCGTACCACCAGCAGTGCTCCAATCTCCTCCCATTAAAACAATGAGTGCACTTTCTCTCCTCATTCATCTTCTCACGCCCGCCTCACTTCAGGGTTTGATCCATCCCACTGCTTTGTCACCCGCTGCCATGGCAACCTTCGCCCCCCCCCCCCCCTAGTTTTGGCAAAGAAAGGCATGCTGGGTAATCTGGCTTCACCTGGACTCTGTGTTTTTTTTTTCCAATGCCCTTGAATCATCTTTCTTCACGTGAGGTGGAAGTAACAAATTATAAATACTGAAGTAGATTATTTTACGTGATACGTTTGGATGATATTTTTTTACCTTCAGTGCCTTTTAAATAGTTTGCCAGGCTGTATTAAGTCATTTACTCAATAATATATGTTGTAAATAGTGCATGATTTCTCACAACGGCGGCGGACAATCACACTTTCAAAACATTTCTTAACAATAAAACCACCAATTTGTAATATATTAGACTTCTATCATCCTAAAATAATTTGCCTGTCAAAGGCTGTCATTCAACTTATTATAAGTAGGGCTGCAAATATATATTGCAAAAAGTATCAATACTGCAATACTGGCTAAAGCAATAAGCAACTAAATATACTGCAAAAACACAAAGTTCCTCCGTCTGACAGAAATGTACTGTTTTTAAAATGAAAACATTGAAAAAGATTCATGATTTTCCGTTGTCAGTCTAAATTAGCCTTTAGTTAGCATTTAGTTTCAGTTTTGTCTTTCTTAAGTTTTTATTTTGACAGAGTTTGAACATATTTGCTTTAATACAACTGAAATTATTGTGTCAAAAGTATACTCAAATATCGCAATAATAGTTATTTGGCAGTACTCAACAGCCATATCACTTATCGCAATAATGTCCCATATCGTGCAGCCATACATACATATAATGTATACATTTATTTACAAAATGTTTTCCCAACTACTAAAAAGTAATTCTTATGCCTGTTTAGTACTATTCTTTGATGGGATTAATTTTGCAGTTGCCAGTTTTATATCTCAATCACACACATTGAGACCGTGCTGTATCCTGCAGGCTTAAGGGATATTACATGACATATCTTTTCATTGTTTTCCCGCTGCTTCTTACAATAAAGTGTCCAGTCTGCCAACATTTAATGAATATATTAGAGCAGACAAAAGGGAGGTCTCTCTCTTCTCCTGCCGACAGTAGACACAGGAGTGCAGCCGGGCTGATTGGAGTTCCTGTAGCGAGGAGACGTCCAGGTTCAGAGAAGTCAGAAAAACAAGAATAATTATGTCATTTTTCTCAAGGTTTATGAACGCCTGCTTGTCATATTTTGAAGCTTTGGCAAAAATATGAATTAATGGCTTGTTTAATTCTGAGACTGTGGAAGTTGGGTACAAAAAGAAGAGACAATGACACCTCTTAGGCATGTGAGTCAGAGTGAAGTGATATTATTCACTTTATTCATTGAGCCTAGATTTGGTACAACGTTCCAGCATGATGAGATTTAAGAATAAATACAGATTATATTGATGAACTATGAAAACAATGGAAAGTATTACGATGGATATGTTTTTCTGTTATTTTATTGAACACATTAGATACACTTCTTTTTGAACATGCAAATTTCACTTTAAGTTCTGCAGTCGTTGTACGGCATTATTTATTATTTATTTTGACTTGTTTGGGTTAAATATCAATTTATTTGCCAGTCTTCTTGCTTGTTTATATTTATTTATGTTTTTAGCATAGAAACAACGTTAAAACTATATGGATATAATCATGAGTTACAAAAAAACGTGTGTGTGCAATTAAAAATAAGGTATAGGTTAAATTAAACGTTGTGATCCTATTGCTAAACTGACATTTTAACATGTTTAGTTATTGTTAATTATGTCATTGTGTTATTGTTAATTATGTCAAGTATTAGTATTAGAATCTGTTGTAAAATGGTAGAAAGTATCAATTCTATGACTCCTATAAAATAGACGGTTCCTCTGCCACTAAAAGGTCACAATGCATCAGCGCTCCTTTGCCATTTAAAATGTGCCTGGCCTTTTAAAAGATATCAAACCAACCAGGAAGAAAAATCTGGGAATTAAGCCATTATACACCCACTGTCTAACACTCCCTAGATTTATCAACTAAATTAGCTCAAGGCTCAGCGCCATCTTTTCTTCTGTCATCTCTCCCACTCCTGTTACTCACTGGCCAGGCACACTTCCTGTTCTCCAGTGGGAATCCCGAGTGACGACAAACGCTGATGCTGCAGTGAGGAGCTCGCTGTGATTTTAGAGACGCTGACGTGGTTTATGTTTGGAGCAGGCGCTGACGCATTTTCAGTCTCGCTCAAGAATAAGACTACTTTGGAAAATCTGTTTTTTGGGGCCACACCTTGTATTTAACATGAAGATATTAAAACAGTGAAATAATGTGATCTGATATTTTCCTGTGCATCTAGAATTATAGTCAAAATGGGTTTGTTTTTTGCATGTAAAAAATAATTGGTTAACATAACATTCATTATATCTGATTGTTATATACTGTAACATTCAGAAGAATTTTCATAAAGCTGGTCTCATACTGGTAATCTAATATTAGACACTGTAAATGAAAGTAAATAGAAATAGAAATGTTGTCAAATTTCATAAATTATTGTCAAATTATTTTTTTTATATCGGGATGTGTATCCACTTTGTTAACTGCACTGATAAATCCACCCTCGTTACCATGGTCTTATAATGGATTTGCCAGTTGATAGGGTTATTGCAGTCCCATTTACAAAACACAGTATGCTGAGACTGTCACATTTTTACTTGTTATGAGTCAAAATTTGTCAAGGATCATGTTGTGTTCAATTTGTCCAGTTTAACAAGTGATTACGCCATTTTTAGTACTTGCTTTTCAATATTCCCAATGACAATAAAAAATAACTACACTACATTATGGATTAAATAGTAACAAAACATTGCGTATCACTTATTTATCTGCAGGTCTATACCTCACTTAAGAGACCGTGCATTTCGAAACCTTTTGTTTTTGCATACATAGAAATAAAACATTGCAGTGAACAGTAGAAAACAAATATCTCTGACTCTGAAAACCCCATTGCAGCAGGTATGTCAAATCAGATTCCCATCTACTGCACATGAATAATGGAGTAGCACTATTTTGCCTCCTGCTGGTAACTCCGCACATCACAATCTCTGTGTATTTGAATAATATGCAGATGTTACAGCAGTGTCTTACAGGTAACGCGAGTTAATGTTAAATGGAGAAAGTTTGTTTTTCATTGCTTGTTTGTACACGACGAGGAGTGTAAACATCTGTAGAGGAGAAGGGAGGGGGCTGTTGTCTGTTGAAGTGTTGTTGACTAAAGTGAACCTGCTCATTAGAGACTCTGCCTCCACAGCTACAGTCAGTGAGCTGTGAAATCTGGACTCTTGTTGAAGTCACTGGGAACAAATGCAAAGAGAGAGCTTTATCCTGACTTGTGTTTTTAGGCAGTAATTATAAGAGCTAAGATTTGGATTCTGTCTTTCTGCCTGATTAACTGAGGCTAAAATCAGATTGAAATGTATAATAGCAATCAAAACCAAATCAAATCACAAAATTTGCAATTATTTAAGTAGAATATTGTCCTCAGCCTACAACTAATTATCCTGTATTTTATGAATAAAATGCACTGAATATTTCTTGTTAAAAATATTATGCTATTAATATCTCGAGAGTTTTTTGGAGTATCTTGATAACGATTTTCAGCAGATATTATGTAACTCCAACAGAACTGTGTAAAAACATATTTTAAATGTATTAGTTGGGGTTTGTTTATGAAACAAATGTGCAATGTCAGTAAAATTAATCTCACAATTGCAGAAATATCACTTTATGCCCTTATTTGAAAGTTTAAATATAATTTGTTACTTACTTACTTAATCCGCTCTTTTTAAAGCATTTTTTACTATAAATAACTTATTTAAATTTTGCATGTCTTCAAAACAACATTTATGAAAAGTTGTGATATTTTACCCACCTCTAAATGCTACTATTACAACACACAAGCAACTGTCCAACGTTAATAGTGAAGTTTGTTACAAAACTTGTATATATACTTACTTGTATAATGACATTTCATACACTTTCTAAAATCATTTAAATGTAAAAATGTGTGATACAACTAAAATAAACTCTCTCAAACTACAACCAAGAAGAATGATGCCCTTCTTCACAAAATTGTAAAGTGTATAGATACTAAAAGTAAGTTAAAACAGGCAGGTTGCTGTGTTATATTTGAGCAGTGTTGGATGAAGTACTTCATTTTGTTACTCAAGTGAAAGTACAGCAGCAAAAAAAGCAGTAAAAGTATCACATTTTAAAATCTACTCAAGTAAAAGTATCAAGGTAGTCCTTTAAAAATCTACTTTAACAGTAAAAAGTAAAAGTAATTATTTTTGGTTTGGAGAACTATTAAAGCATAAAATTGTAATCTTAATTGATTTATTCTGTTGAGGTTTGGTCGTTATAGGCCACATTCCTAGTTATTTTTCTCTATAGAGGCTATTTTGTTTGTTCAAAAGGTACATGCTCTGAAATGTAGTGAAGTTCAAGTAAAAACTATCTACAGTAAAATGTATTTAAGTAATTTTACTTAAGTACAGTACTTTTACCTTTGTACTTTGCTACTTTCCACAACAGTATTTGAGAACATACATCTTGCCTCTACTTGGACTTCCTTTTGTAGGTTGACAGTTGAACTCTGGGCTCTGGTGAGAGTTGGTGGGTGATGAGTGAAAGGACCAGATAGTCAGGTCTCATACCAACCCCTCCCCTCCCCTCCTCCCTCTTTCTCCCTCTCTCCCTCTCTCTCTCTCTTCTTGTCTCTGCTCTTTACTGTACGGGATCCCACATGAGAACAGGTGGCTTCCCTCCTGTTCCCGGGGGGATGTGGAAAAGAAAACTCACCATCAGCAGGACTAAAGCCTCGCGAAGGAACAGCCTGGCTCCGTAAGTCCACTTTGTCAGACCGATACTGGACTGTGTAAAGTTTGGACATGTGAAAACTAAGGGTTGAGCGTGGATAACTTTAATTTAATGTATCTGATTTTTATCGTTAAAAGTCTACAATTTTGTGACATGTTACTTCATTTATGTTATTGAGCAACATGTGTCAGAAAGGTTTAGGTTTTGATTTGTGATTTTGCCTTGTGTTGATTGATTGAAACCACTCTTACCTGTTCCTCTCCCTGTGGAAACAAATACTCAACAGTTTATCAGTTGCATCTAAGTTTTGTTCCTTTGAGACTGGCATGCTCAGAGTACTAATAATTTGTCTCAAAGTAATGTAATAGATTTTTAGAGTTGATAATATTGTAAGTTGATTAATAATGTTAAAATGGTGTCATTTTAACACTAGCCTTTTACTTCATTTGCACACAAAGCTGATTGTAGGAAAGTTGTGACTACATGCTACAGATATTTGTTGTTGTAAAGTTTCTGACGTTGTATTTTTACCTGTTATTTTGAATATTGATATTTGAATGTGATGCGTATAATAATTTAATTTTATGTTGTTGTTGTTGAACTATTAGTGACTCAATGCAAAAATGTCAAACTTGATTTCGATATGAAGGAAAAGGCGCTAAACTGTTTTTGACACATACTTCAGTAGAGTTTGGGATTGTGTCGTCATATGTTAAAGAATTTTTAGTTAGTCTAATTTTACACCAATGGAGATTTTAAGATGCTAAACTCTAAACTTGGAATTAATTTAAAAATATTTGAACACAAAAGAGTGACAAATGAAATGTATTTACCAGTAGAGCAGTTTATTGGGTTGTTCCACTGCGCTTTTGTTTACTTTTTATGTTGTTTTGGGTAAAGTCTGCACTGCTGCCAAAAAAATGCCAGATTTTTTTATTTTGGCATTCAATCCCAAGAACTGAATGTCATTTTTAACACAAAATATTTAGTAATTTCACAGTTTTATTTATTTATTTTTACCATATGGTCCATTCTAAAACGATTCAAAATCAAAACTTTGTCCTATTTCTTCAGTTTTGAAACCTTCTCAAATAGTATTTTGTTACTAATCAATTCTAGTTTAACTATCAATTAGACTTCAACCAATAAGAAAGAGCAAGACGTCAAGAAGATTTACAATTAGATACATTTGTCAATAATCTGTGTTAAATAAAACACCATAAATAAAGGTAGATCCTGTAATGAGACTCACAGATACAGGATGTGTTGTAATCCCAGTGTACGCAAACAATGCATGTACATTGTGGCTTATCACCTGCTGCAGAGGATTACCTGAAGATAACCCTGTAGTTTTAAGGCTTGTCATGAATTGGATTGCACTGATGCACTCAGAGTAATGCTGCAGCAAGTTGTAAACACAAGTAACGTCTATGGTATGTGTGGCGCGCAGGGTGGAAGTGTCAGTTTAACAGTTGCTCTCATTTGTTTGGGTTCAAAGAATTTCCAGGTACGATGACTTATTATTTTAAAGCTCATAATGTTTTACAGGCTGTCATAAAACAGAGCTCTTTGTAATTGTAACTTTCATCTGTTTTTCCAATACTCCTTCATATACCCTTGTAAACAGGACTGTTGTAATATCACCATTGATTTTGTTTGTCTTGTCGATCTCTTTTGCTCAAGGCATCAGTGTCCTTTTACATTGCATTTACAGCCTCTTCAATAGATCCCAGCCTTGAGGTCTAGCAGTGAGCCAGTCAATATTATACAGTTTATGTAACCAAACGTGGCCTGCAGTGAATAAACTTGCTCTTAGACAATGCAGTAAGCTCTGGAGTCAATTCAAATGTAAGGATCTATTTATGTTGCATAATAACTCACATGGTAAATAGCATATAGTGTATTTAAAAATGTAAAAGCAGATTTTCAGTTCTGGATGTAAAGTTTCTTAAAGGGTGAAGGTTACCTTTGCCCCTCAACAAAAATGTTTGCGTCACACTTTATTATTGTTTTACTCATGATATGGAAATAGAAAAAAAGACTCCAGAAATGGTTGTTGTTGGCAGGCACTAACCATCTCATTGAGCAGCCTTTGAAATGTGTGTTCTTTACAATGATTGAAATGGTCTACAAATCAAATCTGTGTAATAAAGTGTGCTGACATTTACGTTGCAATTGCAGGTTTTGATTTGAATCTGTTAACTGTCAAAAACCTGCTTTACAATACTTTATCACGTTGATTTGTCTGTGTGATAGACAGGTTATAACGCCTGTTCCCATTCCCAGAGGCATGTTACACAATAAAATGTATTTCCTCAATTGACTTTAGCACTTTTTCTGTTTATTTCCAGGGCAGAAAAAACAGAAGTACTCAGTGATGATCTACTACAGGTAAGATAATATTAATAATAATAATGAATGTGTCTGTGTTTTTAGTCGCAAATGTTGACATCCATTATCAAACTGAATTTAATCTTGACCGAAATACTTCAGATTTGTTCCCAAATAAAGGTTATAGATCTAATTTACTTATCTAATTTTCAAGTGAATTTAAATAACATGAAATGGGAATAGAGCAGGGGTACCTGATTTTCCATGCGCATAAAGAGGAAGTTGGTAGTATTTTGACCAATTCCTAGCTCTCATAAAACTTCACATGCATTCATTTTGAGGCAAGTCCACGTCTTTAGAAAAGCTTTTTTCAGACGGTGAAGTGAAACTGGAGTGGACCGCCCAAACACAACCAATCAGAGCGCGGCTTTCGGCTCTTACTTCCTGGTTGACAAGCAATAAAAAAAAATATTTTAAGCAGCAGACAAGTGCACAGTGGTCTCATTTTGTCTGAAAATGCTGTTTAACATAAACTCTTTGGAGGAAAATACAAAAAACAAAACAACAACAAAAACAACAACAACAATTGTGAACACAACCTTAGTCAAACCAGTTCAAAATAGTGTTTAAAAGAACACTATTTTAAACTAAAAAATCTTGTAAGCGGCACATTGATTCAACAGTTGCAGAGTCTGTCATTTAGTTTCGATCCCAGTAGCCCACAGCTGCTAAGTTTTTAATCTGCTCAACTGTTTCTCCCCGTGGGCTTCATTGCCTGCACAAGCTTGTCTCTTACTTCATTTGAAAATATGACATAATCCACTCCTGAGAAATAACAAGCACTTTGATATGGTTGCTTTCAAATTTTGAATTCAGAAATATTACAAAGACAGGGAAGGAGCCATTCTTGTACTGGTTTTATTTCATTTTAAGAAGAAAAGCTACAAACGTTGAACCTGATAATTTATTTTAACAGGTCCATTATCCCACTAAATTGATCCAGCCACACCACAAATGTGTTTAGCAATGAAAACTTGTAATTGAATCGAGCCTTTAATCCATTGTAGTATTTTTGTAATGTGTATTGAGTGTTGTGTTTATTGTCCCTATGGCTCAGGTGGAGAAGCGTCTGGAGCTGGTGAAGCAGGTCTCCCACAGCACTCACAAGAAGCTGACGGCGTGTCTGCAGGGACAGCAGGGCGTGGACGTGGACAAGAAGTCTGTCAGATCCCCATCGGTGAGAGGAAAAACTAGGGACAACAGAATAATCTCTTTCAATAGATAAGACAGAGAAGCTTGTATGTAAGTTAAATGTGGTTGTATAACTTAAATGTAGGGAGAGCATGTGAACCAGGATTGTCAGATTTTTAAAAAGCAATAAGCGACCAAGCCTTTGACAAAAAAAAATTAATTAAACAAGCTATTCTTCCAGCCCACACAAAAACGTAAAGGTTGATAAAAGTGAAAACACAAGCAGTTAAATTAAATTAAGTTAAATGCTATGTGTTGCTGCTTAACGAGTGCAAATGAGTTGTGCATATTTGTAATTGCATATTTAAACTTGATAACTGCTTTAGAAACTTAATTAACTGTATTTCAGTCATGGTCTGTTGTCGTGAAACAATAAAATCATCTCCTTTATGATGTGAAAGTGACTCTCAGGAGCAAGCCAAAAAAATAAAAACACACACAAGAGCCCAAAAATAAGGCCCATATATATAACTGTTATGATCTGCAGCAATAACCTGCTCATTGATTTGTCTAAACTTTGCTTGAAATGGAAATGGAATAATATTTAATTAGTTATGTTACCACACTTCCAAAACGTGCAAAAGAAACCTATAGTGTCAAATGCCCATAGTTTCCCTTCTTTTCAGCCCTGCTTTAATGAGTCATTGGGAGTCTGCCATGTTTTTAATTCTCATGTCTTGTATAAAGGCCTATTTTGTCCCTTCTTTGCCTCATTATATATATAGGCAAAACAACTATGACAAATAGACCAATGCCATTCAAAAACACAGCTGCTGAATCCTGCACTTTTTGCTGCTTTTTGAGACCTGGTATTGGAAAAAGAGTGCGTTAAAAAGTAAAGAAAACGATTTAAAACAATTATTTATGAATGACCTTTTATTACTTCCTTGCTATGTTGTGTCATGAACCAAAGAATTTAATTTAATGTCATATATTTATTTCCTCAGAAAAAGCTTCCTTTGACGACGCTAGCACAATGCATGGTGGAGGGCTCTGCGGTGCTGGGGGACGACTCGCTCCTGGGGTGAGTGCGTTCAAACACAAACACTAAAGTCGTTCATATACTGTAAATAATCACTGATGAGTCTCAAAGTGTGGCTCTGTTTTTCCTGAAAAGCTCTGACACGGAAAGGAATGTTTTTGTCAGGCATCGACCCGGAGAGCTCATTCACCCGTGTCTCATACTGTATCTGTGTGCAGCAGGACATAGTGGACCATGAGTTCATTATGGATATTGATTATTTTTTAATTACCAGTATAACAACAAAACATGCATTTATTTTCTTCTAACTGAATGACTTTACCTCACTAAGTGCTACATTGAAGTCAAATATTACATTTTGTTTGTTTTTCTTGCTGGAAGTGAGCCAACAAAGAGCCATCATGTCCTGGTGTGGTCCTGGTTTGAGCCCAGTTCCGTCCTGATGTAGACTTGGCTGTTCGAGTTTTGTTTTTGTCCAGGTCTTTTTTTGGCCTAGTTCCAGGTTTAATTCCAGTTTAGTTCTGATTATGATGCTGTGTGTATGCAAATCTGAACGCACCCTGAATCTTGAAATATTATGCAAAAGTATTAATTGAAGAAAAAAATAATAATCCAGTTTTATACACAGATATACCAACCACATTGCTGATGTGTTTATCTTTCCATACTGAAAGAACATGGTTTATGGAACAAAAAGACCATAACATTTTATGGAAGGGATCCCCAGGTTTAGTTCTACAATAAACCTTGTTTACTGTCACCTTTAGCTCTAGTAAAACACTTTTTCTATACTGTTTTAATACTGAAAGTTGTGTGTTTGTAGGAAGATGTTAAAGCTCTGTGGAGACACACAGGACAAGCTGGCTCAGGAGCTGATCACGTTCGAACTCACCATCGAGAGAGATGTCATAGAGCCGCTCTACGACCTGGCAGAGGTAAGTTTGTCCATGGATTGCACTTACAATTAGCACTGTTGCCATAACAATTCTATCTATTCAATAGTCAAAACTCATTAAATGCCACCTATTGATAGGAAGAAACCTGTGTATAAGTGTAATAAGTCAGTTTACACTTTGCTCCCATCCAAAGCCGAATATTGTGGTTCGCATTGATCAGTCCATTTAGTGTGTTGTGAAATGGGAATTGTCAAATACTAGTTTAAATATCTAGCAGTTTCATGTTGTTTCTTGCCCATTACACTATTGATGGCCAGAAAAAAAGTCTCTGGCCTATTTTTCAAATAGCTAATTTGGTTATTTGATCTTTATGAGAAAAATCCATCAGCCCTCAAAGCCCTGTTTGTGTGAGCTGTCTCACACTGATCCCTCTGCTCTGTCCTCTCAGGTGGAAATCCCAAATATCCAGAAACAAAGGAAACATTTAGCGAAGCTGGTCCTGGACATGGACTCTGCACGCACACGGTGAGTGTGTGATTGTGTGTATGTTTTGTGTCTTGAGAGAGCGAGAGAGAGTGATCAGGAGGTGCTGAAGACTAAGAAACTCCATCCCCTGTGGTTGTGTCTGTACTAACTTCTCACTCTAGTCTACATAAAAGTAATTATTGAGTAAAAATGTTATACAATAATGCTAATACACTTGACCGTGCGCTTTGTGCATTTATCGTTTATCAAGGATTGGCAGCTGTTGACAGTGAGTTTACTGCGAGGTCAGAAAATGTCAAAAAGGTCACTTTCAGGACATAATTTGCTTTAGTCCCTGGGGGCAAGAGATAATCCAGTTTAACACAGGATTAACCTTCCCTCACAACTGTTTGTTCTCACATTATAACACTATTGCCGGACAATTGAATTTGACAAATTATTTAATTGCCTACTAATTTGATTTTATTATTCCTTGTAAACATTGTTTTTCTTATCTTGATTTTGCAGGCACACATTTTACTACACATATTTTTGTACATTAAAAGACCTGCATAAGTGAATTTCTCCACTGGGAGATCATTTTTTTATCTTTTTTTTTGTAAGAATTTACTGAGGCAGGTGCTAAATTGCGAGTACTACTTAAAATTTGCACATGCTATTTTGTGGGTGTGTTGCACCTTTACCATCAGAAATTGTGCACTGTCAGTGGTGCAAATGTGTTATTTAAATGAGTTTACTGCGGGGAAGAGGAAGTGTAAATGTACATGTGCCTCTGCTGCTGCTCCTTTGGGAGAACAGACACATGTAAGTTATGATGATAAATGATGATGATAACATGATATACATTAGATTCATTACATACCACATAAATGTTTTATGAGATTTATATTTTAGGCTATATGGACAGTCTATGATTAGTGTCTGAACGTTTACGTAGAAAAAGCCATTCGATTTATCCAGAGGTCGGATGCACACTGCAGCACACACAGACAGAGGGATGTGATGGAAAACCTGCAGGCGTTTGCATTTAACCAGTACTGCCCAGAACATGAATTTGGATCTTGGATTGTGAGGATTTTATTACAGCCACCTTGAAAGCAAAGTTTACTGGATAACGGGACGGCACGGACTGAGAGACGCAAACCTCAAATGCACACGCTTTTTGCTCCAGTTTAGCGCACAACCCGTTTTGCACCTGTGCAGTCTTAGTAAATTTGAGCGTAAGTGTGCATTTTAGACAAACGTCACTTTCTGTTGTATTTCTCTTATATGCAGGATTGTGTTATTTCATCCTATTTTACTATCTACTATGCAAAGTTATTCACAATATAATAATAAACAACCCACCCATCCCCAAAGACGTTCAAATTTGTATGATAAAACTGTACCAAACCATTGTAGAAATGTGATGTTACGGACCCAGCCCCAGTCCCAACATGCAATCTCTCTCTCTCTTCTGCTGGCAAAGCCATGCTTAATTACAGCAACATTAAAACTTGCCATTTTGAGCTATTTGAAAGCAATGCATGTTCCACATTTTGGCACATAAATCAGGGCTTTAGACACTATTGAAATCTGTGAGAGCAGCTAAAACTCACTCTCTAGTTTTATTGAGCCATTCCAAGCTGTCATGAGTATGTTTTGAAAAGAACTATGCAATTTGAGTGACATTTCAGACTTTTGTTGAGTCATGTATGTAAGGCTAGACGTGTAACTCGCACAATGCCGTCAAATGACTCAAACACAATGTCATTTTTGTTAAAGTTGTTGTATCCAAAATCACAACAAAAAACAAATGTGATTCTCTCTCCTTTGCTGCATCAGGGAGTTTTTATGCGACCCAAATCTGTACTCATTTTTCCCACAATGCTTCAGTGCACCCAATAGCAGTACACATTATATCTCCCCCTCAGCTCAGACTGTCGGATAGATAAAACGGACCAACAATAGTTTTTGAGGAAAAGTTGAAAAGTGTCTTGTCATTTTGTCAAACTTTGGTAATCCCTTTCCAAAACTATTTTCTTTTATGGCATTCCTCATCTATGTGTCAGAAGTCATGAAGCTTATGAGGCTAAAGAAAAATGTCTCACTTCAACGTTCATTTATCAGCTTTAGGGCTTGTTTTGTTTTGTTCTGGTTATTTTCTCTAATCCTCTAAATCCCAAAATGTCTTATTTCCAGGTACTACCAGTCCACAAAATCTTCAGGACTGTCCAGCAACATGCAGCCGACAGGGGCTAAGGCGGACCACCTCAGGGAAGAGATGGAAGAGGCAGCCAACCGCATGGAGATTTGTAGAGTATGTTGTAATACATAACATAGAAAGTATTTTTGGTCGGATAAATTATTCTGTACTAAACTGGACTGATTCAGCCCGGATGAGTTCTGGTTTAGTTTTACTTTAGACCTGGTTTTGAAATGGCTTTAAGTGGGGATGCACCAATCTAGATTTTTCAGTTCTGATACAATATTGATACTTGGGCTTTGAGTATCTACCGATACCTAATATCAACCAATAAAAGGTTACTTAACTACTTCAACATGTTATCAAACCTTCCCTAAAATATGACAAGTTGTTAATGCCATAATGATATGCCAATAATACTGTTTGTAATGTACACCCATTACTGTAACTTAACAGCAAAAAATTGTAACTCAGAAATTAAATTCTGTAGGTTCTGTGCTTCTGTGCCAATGTTTACTTGGTTAGAGTTGGTAAAAAAAAAAACATCTGTTCTAAAAATGACCAAGTGGAGTATCGGATGAGTATTAGAAGATAAGGAATCGATACCAGACCCATTACATTTTACAGTATCGGTACCGATAATGATACTGGTACCTGTTTGTCTATAACATCTTCATGAAGACAAGCATGAAAAGTTGTGCTTTATTCCTACAGTAGTCCTAGATCAGATTTAGTTCTGGTTTAGACCTGGCTAGACCAGTTCCAGGTAGTTCCAGGTATGACAACAGAGCCTTTCATAAATTGAAATAGCCGTTGTATGCTCTGTAATGATTATTCATTGTGCTGTTTCCATATATTGTCTAATACGTACATAAAGTCTTTTTCCTCCTATGACTTAAAGCTGTTGTTGTTTTTCAGGATCAACTGTCAGCAGACATGTACAGTTTTGTGGCCAAAGAAATTGACTATGCAAGCTACTTCCAGACGGTAAGTGTAGTCTCTTGTTAAACATGTTTTTAGGTTTTCTTGGCCCGTCTTGGTCACTCTGATCTCTGTCTGATGTTTTCAGTTGATAGAGGCTCAGGCCGAGTACCACAGGAAGTCATTAGAGCTGCTTCAGAGTGTACTGCCTCAGATCAAAGCGCAACAGGGTAAGTCCAGTATATTTAGATCTACATATAGTTGATTTTTATCATTTACCCCCTTTTAAAAATATAAAACAATGACTTTATAGCCTATTACTACTATTATTGGAATTATTTGGTATAAAAAAAAATTATACAAGTTGAAACTTTTAACCAATGCTACAAAGACTATTGTTACTGTGACTCTTCTGCACTTCTATGCTACTCCTGATAATACAAATACTCTTCTGTGTTAAGCTTTACAATTTTGAATCAATAACTTTGCGTTAGGCGAGACGCACAAAACATCCATAGAGATACATTTGAAAAACACTATAAAAAGTAAACAAAAGAGCTGTAGAACAACACAATAAACTGTTGGGTCACTACCGGTGAATACATTTATCACATTATAGTGTCAGAATACTTGTGAATGAACACTCTTAAAATCTTTATTGGTAGGATGATTGAACATTTTCTGAGATGTGACGACACAATCCCAAACTCTACTTAGTCTAGTACCATACCAGAATATAGTTACGTCTGCCCAGATAGCTGTATTTCCGCAGTTTTTCTGTGCCTGGGGTGAAACATTTTTGATTTAGTCCTTGTGAATTATTCATACATTTTTATTTTGGTGTCTTTCTGCAGCTCATGACTCTATTCTTTGATACAGCGAGCATTAGTATTCAGTCCATATGCGATGGAGCAGCTTGCGTATTTTAAGTGACTCTTGTGTGCTTGTGTGTTTGACAGAGTCCTGGGTGGAGAAGCCCTGCTATGGCAAACCATTAGTGGAGCACTTAGCACTCAGTGGGAGAGATATTGCCTTTCCCATAGAGGCCTGTGTCACCATGCTGCTGGAGTGCGGCATGCAGGAGGAGGTCAGAGCACAGCACATCTGATAACTCACAACAGACACCACAGTTCGCTAAAACATGTACAAGAATTTGTGTAAATTGTGGTTCGAATCCTGTCTTAAAAATATGAGGGGTGGAAATCTGTTTATGGCTGGCTTGACAAGGAGAACAACAATCATGTTAGACATAATTCACTTTGGGGTAAATTATTGAAATAACTGTATCAAATGTATAGCACTTAACCTGAGGGTAAAAAGCTTTCACACATAGCAATATATATATATATATATATTTCAACTCATCCTTTGGCCTGGTTTCAAATAAACCTTTAGAAGGTGTATTTGCATATTATGTTACAGCAATTTAGCATAAATGCTTGTACTTGATTAGGACTAATAACATACTTCTACACTATACTGCACACAGTAATGGAACATGTGAATTACATTGTAAAAGCTAAACAAATTTAGCTATGTATTAAGAGATGCTTGAAAATAGTTTAAATCTCTCAACAGTCTCTATTCCCCTTTTCTCCTACAATTGACCCTGGCTTCATTTGAACTTCTTTCCTCTCTCAGGGTTTGTTCAGAGTAGCTCCTTCAGCCTCAAAACTAAAGAAGTTGAAAGCTTCGTTAGACTGTGGAGTGCTGGATGTCCAGGAGTACAGCTCAGACCCTCACGCCATCGCAGGTAAAGAACATCTCAAAGTTGCATCTGAACACTGCTGAAATAAAGGAATTTACTATTTAAATGTACATTGTTTCACTTTGACAAGTTTCAAAACAAATTGGCTTGAAGTAAGAAGTAATGTGTTGAATGAGTTACAAATACCCTGAAACAAGTTGAATAATCTCTGCCCAAGCATGTGTAAACTAGCCAAAATTATTCAAATCAATAGTAATAAATAGCTGTAAAACATCACATCATGCATAACTGAACCTTGGATGCCATTAGCTGTCGCATACTGAGAAGAGGATAACCAAATGACCAAAATACAATTTAATCTTCACTTGCATTTATCAGTGTAACATTGCCTCACAGGAGCCATATTACGTTATCATTTTCCCTTGGCAGAACATTGTCTAACAGTCACATAACACTGTCTAACTGGAGCCTTAATGGTGTTCCTACTTCCTAATAGTTTGACTTCACTATTAAAACTTCCTCCTCTGGAAGTATAATCAGACATTTGTACTCAATGCTCTTGTATGATTGTTTGCTGTTAAGTTCTTTCCGTAATTGTATTAATGGTAAATGAATGCTTAAGACATATGATTTGTCACGTCGCCAGCCTTTACTTAACGCTCTTTCTTGGACAACCTGAAACTCCAACAGAGAGTTCTTCTGGGTTCAATGCAAACTGGCATTTCTGATTTCTTGATTAGATAATAAGAACAGTTGTGAAATATTTAAGAGATATCCAACATATCTTTAGATCAATTATTATTCATTATTATTATTTATACGTTACAGTAATGTGCATAGTCATGTTTCTAAAATTATTTACCGCAACCGAGACAGAAACGACTTGAAGAAAAGTGTTTTTGTTTTCTTTGTTGCTGTCATGATTTGGTTTTAAATCAAAAACCACAATGGCCGAAAACCCTTCTGAGCTGTTATGGCTTTGATATTGATCTTTTTTTAAAGCCTAGATAGTGCTGCTTTTGTGGAGCTGTCTGTAATAAAAATGCTCCCAGATAAGAAAAATACCTTGGCAACAACCATTCAGACTAAATCATTTTTTTTTCTTTTCTTTATAATGCACAATTTTGGTTGGCAATATTCTTTACTATTAAAAATCTAATCAAGGCTAGACCCAATCAAATGTGTTCAGTGGTGCATGGGATAAGGCCAGGGAGATGAATCTATATCCCTCCCTAATGATCCCATATTAAAGTGGGGCAGACTGAACAGCCGATCTAATTTGCAGATCAACCCCCCCGAGAACTGGCAGACTGCAATCTCCACACATCTATCTGTATCTATCTCTCTGTATATCTGTCCATTTTTCTCTATCCCGCCCCTCTCTCTCTATCTTTCTCTACATGTTTCTTCCCCCCCCTCTCTCTCTTTCTGCCTCTCATCTCTGGCCCCCTCTTTCTCTCTCTTTAGTTATTTTTTATTAACATTTATTTAACCAGGGAAAAACCCACTGAGATCAAGACCTCTTTTTCAAGGGTGACCTGGGGCACCCTCTTTTTCCCTCTCTCTCTCTCTATTGCTCTGTGTCTCTCTCTTAATGTTTCTCTTCGTTCACTCTCGCGCTCTCCCTTCAGTCTCTCTCTCTCTCTCTCTCTCTCCATGTTTTGTTCCCTCTCTTATCTCTATTTCTATCTCCCTCCCTTTCTATTTCTCCATATTTCTCTCTCTTTCCTCTACACTCCTCTCGCTATACATTTCTTATCTCTAGCCATCTCTATTTATCTCTGTTTCTCTCTCAATGTTTCTCTGTCTTTCACTCTCGCACTCTCCCTTCAGTCTCTCTCTCACTCTCTCTCTCTCCATGTTTTGTTCCCTCTCTTATCTCTCTCTATTTCTCTCTGCCTCCCTCTCTATTTCTCCATATTTCTCTCTCTATCTCTACCCCCCTCTCTCTATACATCTCTTATCTCTAGCTATCGCTATTTATCTATGTCTCTCTCTCCACTTGTCTCTTTCTCCATATTTATTTATCTCTCGCTCCATGTTTTATTCTCTCTTCTTTGATCTTTCTTATCTCTCTCATCTCTCTTTACCCCCTATTTCTTTTACCTCTTTCTTTTTCTTTTTCGCTCCATGTTTTGCTCCCTCTCTCCTCCCTTTCTTTCTCTATTTCTCTCCTTCTTTCTCTCCATGCTTTGTTCCCTATCTCCCTGTCTTTCTTATCTCTATCTGTGTCTATTTCTCTCCCTCCCTCCCACCCTCTTTCTCAATTTCTCTGTCTCTCTCTCTTTCCCTCCCCATCTATTATAGTTTTCTCTCTCTCTCTCTCTCTCTCTCTGCCTGTCTCTCATTTTCATATTTCTTTATATTTTTCTCTCAGCCTCCCTCTCTCTCACACAACATCGCCATAGCAGCACAGAACAGAAGAATCTTACAGACAGTATCGCAGCTGTCTCACTATGAGCGATGTCCAAAGTCCCATGTTTGTCATCTATCGCACACGTCCCCGTGGGAAATGAACGCACTGGAGCAGAGACAGGAGAAGACGGGACTAGACTCGCAGCGGTCCGGTCATCCATCGTCCCATATTGGAAAATTACTCCCCCCCACACAAATTCACCCAATACGGTCGATAGTGGAAATAATTCTTAGTATATTGTGCCAAAGAAAGGGGTTGAAATATACAACAGAAACGGAAAGGAGCTGAAATGTTTTATTGTACGTCTTTTGTCTGGCTGTTATAAAGCTTTACAGGCCCACAGGATTAAATCAAACTTTAAAATCATTGTGCATTGATTAAATACATATAATCCAGGCTAAAACTGACTAGACTTGTTGAAATCACCATATTATTACAATACAGTGATTATGATTATTTTAAAAACACTAAAAACTTTTTTTTTAAATTAAAGAGATTTATGTTTTTAAATTGCACTGCTAGCTGTGATAAATCTGTTTGTAAAATCTTTGAGATATGCTGTGATGGTGACTATTACTGCAGTCAAACTTACTGCTCTGGCTAAAAATGTATTTGAGATTTGAATAGAAAATTGTTGACACTGAATAATTGTTGACACTGAACACCTTTTTAGTCTGGTGTCAAGGCAAATGGGAAATGAGTTTATTCAATTGTTACTAATTGCTCAGCATGCAAATTGCGGTGATCAAAAATGACACAATGTTCTCCAAATGACAGCTAACCTAAATGACTTTCAAATTCTCAATGTCATTTTTGTTATATGTTTATTCAGTTATGCAGATCTTGTACAAGAAAAGCAATGCTTTAAATGATCAAAATTGTACATGAATTTTCTTTTTTATTTCCAGGTGCTTTGAAATCTTACCTGCGAGAACTCCCTGAACCATTAATGACCTTTGACCTTTACAATGAATGGATACAGGCATCAAAGTTAGTGCTCTTTAAATGTTATAAATAACTTTTTCAACTAATTGTTGGCACTACATACAGTATGACATATTATTTTGGTTTTCAGCATCCAAGACCAAGACAAGAGACTCCAGGCCCTTCTTGGTGCTTGTGAAAAACTACCACCAGCGAACGGGAACAATTTTAAGTAAGTTTTGTTCTCTCTTGCCCTTATCCAAACCTTTTGTACATTCATTTTTCCATCACATTTTGAAGCCTTTTGATGTCACTTTATCTGACACCTCTCTCTTATCACAAAAGCAGTGCTTTTTGTTTTTTGACTGGCACCTGTCACAAAAAAGATAGTGAACTCTATATGACCGATATGTCTATGGAGCTGCTCCTGTTGCCGTTGGCACAGTTGAAGACTATTCAAGTGGAAGAAAAACTCCTAAGATGCACGTACAGTTGCCTCATTATGAGCAACAGTAGTCAAAAGTGTCAATCCCAGCTTGGATAAATGGAAAGGTGTACATTATATATAGTTTATCAGGACGTTGCCAATCAATTTGCAAACATTTACAGTAATAACAGATAGATCGCATGACGTTTGAAACTGTTTTTACAACTGTAACCATTTATAATTTCCATTAGCGCTGCAGCAAGGGGGAAAAACACAGCTTTTACTCAATCAAAGCAATACAACAAACAATAAATTATAATTGTGGGTTTCTTAGTGAAAGCATTAGTTAACAAAATATGGAGGCAAGGTGCGTGAACTGCGTTGTTCAAGCGTTGGACGCAGCAATAGTTAGCTCTGTGCTGGTAATCAAATTTTAATTAAATGATTTATAATTGTCAATGATCAGCATCTTTTTAATCAAGGGGTCTTTCACTGATCCTATGACAGTAACATCATATGGTTTGGAGCAGAGTTCCGTTTTTGGAGGAAGAAACAATGACAAAATGTTTGTCTTGTTTATGTACAGGAAATTTAGAGGGAAAGGCGTTTTATTTTATTTTAAAAAGACTAAATTAAATCAAACTAATAACTTTAGGCTAATTGTGCAACTGCCACCAGAAGTTACTGAAGTTAAAGTAAGAGTATCTTCTCCAACAAGTATTTTCTTCTCTAATCAAATTCCATTCCAGGGAATGTAAATTAGCTACTTTTCCCACTATTATTTTTATTCAATGGTCTCTCTCAAATACCTACAGTCTGGGACACTGCAGTACTTGTCACTGCACAAGTACAGGGAGTATTTTTAGACAGTTGTGCTCTGTGGAGACCTGTCAGACCTGTCCCAGTGATGTCGCCGCATGATGTTCATTCAACTGTGCTTCACCGGCGATGAGTCATCCCGCTCTCAGCTGTTTCACAGTCGCACAAACCCACTGGCCCATTTCAGACCATCCATATAATAACATACTGTAGTGTACATCTGAACAGGCATCATTATTATTATGGTGCGATGGTTGGAAAATGACCTGATTTAGTTCAAAAGAAAGGCTGGGAAAGTGCTCTGGACAACAGCAGACATATTGTTATGCAGTTTCTCACATTACACATCTCATATTACTGTTAAACAATAATATCTTTCTACTTTTCTATGTGTGGACTTATTTTGAGGCTTAATAGATACCATTGAATATTCTTTGTCTATAAAACAGGTATTTGATAAAGTTCCTCTCCAAACTCACTGAATACCAAGATGACAACAAGATGACACCTGGAAACATTGCCATCGTCCTGGGACCAAACCTGCTTTGGACACACAATGAAGGGTATGCCCTAAATATGGACATTTCAAACTCATAGTTATTAATTATATAAATTTAAATTTGGTGTATGTTTATATTCTCAAGATCAATAACATTTAGTCTAGTTTTAAAGATTTAGTCTTAAAGATTGTGACATGTTACACTGCAAATGTAGTGAGTCATTTTCATTAGTCTGTGTGAACCACTCTGGCAACAAGTGGTCAATAATTTGTGTTTATTTTAAAGTAAGTAATGAAGTAATCACTTTAGTAATCAATTTAGTAATTATTAGTTTTTTATTTACTGATGCACCATGTTTTTCTTTAATTTTACTTTGTACACCTACAGTCGCCCCGAATATTCACTAATGGGAACTGGCCATAACAGTATAATAAATGTATGACCTTTTGTATTTTTAATGTAACAAATATATCTGGCCAAAAAGCCATTAGGAAGCACTGGAAGTTTTTCTTCAGCTTATTCCCTTTTCAAATTTTTATTAGAAAAGTTTTGGTTCAACTTCAGATGAGATTTTTTTGCCTTTAGCCTAATGTGCTACATGTGTTAAAATAGCTCTCTATATTAGGCTTCACTGCCTCTAACGTTGGTTTATTATCAACACTGCTGCGGGAGAAATTTGAAATCACAGTTAATCCAAGATAATGGCAAAGCACTTTGTTTTGAATAGCTGCTTTATATTGCCATCATTTATTGTTTAGCTTAATATGTTAACATTCATGATATTATTTTACATATAAGGACAAGGGATAAACACCAAAATAAATTTTCTTTTAAATGTCTTGGTTGTGAATTATAATGTATAGCACAAATGTGAATTAACTGTAAATTTAGACTCAAAAGCGTAGAAAGCTTTGTATAATAGAAGAAATAATCTTATAATTTTGCATTTCGTCAAAACAACTGTGTTGACTGTAAATTTATTTTTTGACAATAGATATAGTTTTTGAGAATTTTGAAGTCAGCTAGCCCTCATCATACAAATCAAATCAAAAGTAAAGATGTGACTGGATGTTTTTGCTCAACACATAATTTTAAGATAGACAGCTAATTCCTTACACTTGTTGTTAAATGGCTCAGCATGCATAAATTGATTTGTTGTTTTCAGAAATATTACCGAGATGATGACAACCGTTTCTCTCCAAATCGTTGGCATCATTGAGCCCATTATTCAACATGCCGACTGGTTCTTCCCTGGAGGTACTCTTCAACTTAAAATGTCCTAAATTTATAATAATAATTTCTAACATAAATCCACACTAAATATCCACACTGCATTACCTTTTTGTAGAGATTGAGTTCAACGTCACAGGGAACTACGGCAGCCCAGTCCACACTAACCACAACGCCAACTACAGCTTGATGCCGTCTCCGGACATGGACCAGATCGAGCGAAAACAGAACGACCAGTGCAGACGACCCCTCAGCGTTGCCACGGACAACATGATGCTGGAGTTCTACAAGAAAGACGGGTAAGGGACTATTTCATCATATTATTCGGCACTGTGTAACTTTTCTGATGCAGGGTTCGCCTCCTTCTTGACTCCATCGAGATGTTTCTGTGGAATTTTCCACAGTGAGGTATTAAACGTCTCTATCTTCACAAAAGATAAGCCAGTCTGTGGAGAATGCATGTTTTTCATGGTATTTTTTGGGTTATAGAAACACTTGTTGATTAAGTTCAATGCCATACAGACAAGGCAAGTAAGTGGCAAATCCCCCTTCAGAAATGTTACAGTGCACCTTTAATAATATGATAGTTTACCATTTACTTTTACATTGATTGATTAGTTGTCCTATTTGCAATCTACATGCATAAATATATTTCCATTTATTTTAGAAACTTTGATATAAAATAAAATATCCTGTCAAGTATGAAATAGATTTTGCTCTTGTTCTCTCGGACGTTTGTCATCGTCAGGGTGGATAACCGACAGCCGAGTTGACGTGTTAGCTTTGCAATCTTCTGTCACATGTGTGTAATTTCAGTCCATCTAGTTTTTGACAGGGTCAGGTATGTCAAGTTGGACGTCTCTCTGTTACATGTGCCGTGGTGCAAGTTTCATGAGCGAGACTATTTCAGTGAAAAGGTTAAGCAGAAACTTTAGTGTTGCTTCAAATATCTGTCTGTCTGAGGTTTTGTGGATTGTTGGAGCAAAAAAAAACCTCCAGCTGTGAAGCAGGATTGGTTCAAAGCTCTTGTCCATGTCTTTTTCTTCCTTTCTTTTACTGTGAAGCCCTGATACAGCTTGGGGTTATCAGCGCTGTCGGGAGCAGGGCTATAGGCCGTACTAATTAAACCTGAAGTGGGTCTGATCAATAGCACAGGCTTTGAACACTCCTGGACTGAATCAGAGCTCAGGGATGGGAATCTCCTCATCAGCAACACCCACCAATTTGCTTTTGACTCTTTTTAGATACAAAAGGCTTTACATTGAATTTCTTGTGGGAAAAATTGATATTTCAAAATTATATATATCATTATTAACAGGATTGGTACATGACAACTGTATAGGCTTCTTCAAAACATTATTTAGGCAGAGGCAGACTATTTTTATCCACAAGGAACATTGCACTGTATCTTGAGATGTAAAACACAAACAAAAAAGTTTTTCAAATAAATAAATATGTCAAAATAAAACAATTAAAATTATGCCACAGAAAGATGCAGTGATTGCAAAATTTAATCAATCACAATTTGAGTGGTCACATTTAGCGAAATGCAAACACTGCAGTTATTTCAGTAATGTAATTTCCTCTGAAAAACTCTACTGTGCTTATGATGCATTTCATTCTTGTATTAGTTTATCAGGTCACATTTCAGTCTTCAATCTTTCAGTGCTCCTGAACATGTTAAAAATGTGTCCTGTGAACCAAGTCCTACTATTATGACATAAATTGCAAAACTAATTGCAAATGAATTTTTCAAAATTGCTGATCATTATATTTTACTTATTCTTTTTTATCCACTTTATTTAGTATTAGAATTCCTTATCTTTACTCGAGTAAATGGATACATGTAAGCATAGTTATTGCTTTCGCAAGCCACTAAAAAAACATTCTTTATATCTTGATCCTCTCAGTAAAACAAAGACAAAAAAGACAAATACTGTATTCAGCATACTGGAATCCTCTTTAACTGTAATAGAAATGAAGCATATGCTGTACATTCAGCTATTATGCAATCCCCAGTTGTAAACAGCAAAGAACATATTGTCCTGTTTTGTATGAAAAACAAAACAGTGAGTACTGTGTATCCAAAACTGTGAACAAGACCTCCAAAGTGACTGTGAAACCTTACACGTTTCTCAGTTTCCATTAGGGAATCTTTGACCTAATTATGCCTAAATGGAGCACTAATTTCCACTCTGCACGACATCGGCCGGAGCACCTTGGGGAGAACACATTTCACCCTTGGAAAATGCTTCACTCATTACACTTAGTATGAGTCGTGTCTGCCCCGCTGCCCCCTGCCAGGACTGTAACTCTTCTCCTCTTTTGGCTAGACATGTATTTTATTGTTGAATGTAGACATTTAGGCCTAAATGCTAATGGATCATCAGTACAGGGGTTAAGGAGTAGTGTGTGACAAATGTTGTGGCATACTCAAGACAGAAAAAGTTGGCCATTTACGGGTATCCAGTAATTTAACATTAACTCAACATATGTTTTAATTGCATGTTTCTAATATTGTGATTAATTTCTTTAAAGCTTATAAAACCTTTTCTATCACAATCTTCACTGTCTCCTTATTGTCTTAACCACGCAGCATGAGGAAGATCCAAAGGTACAGTACTCTATCCTTTCCTGCTGTTTCATTGGTTTGCTCACCCACGTTTTTGGAAAGTCGTGGTTCAAAAGGATTTAAAATGGTTGTCAGACAAAAATATAACAAAGCCACTTTATTCTTCGTGTTTATGTAGGTATTATCTTCGCTGGTCTCTTTGCAGTGGATAGACTAGTTCAGTACAATGGCCTCTTGTTGTTTCATCATCAGCGACTTGATAACGTCGACGTTGTTTGTTGTTACACTAAAGTTCATTCACTCATCCATCCTTTTGTTCTCCTCCATTCAAACCACTTTTGAGTTGGAGTTGCTCACTTGTAAACATTTCATCTTCAGTATGTTTCATCATCATTGAACATCTTTTTGACAAATTATATTCCTCTGTAACATTGCCAATTGCCAGATTATTGTGTAATTCTGTCTTTGGATCTCACTGAAACAATGTTGTTTTGTATCCTGCAATTAGAGACAACCTTGATTTAAAATGAGATTACTACAATATTTTTTCTCCACTCATTGCAGTACAAATGTAGAAATTAATAACTTAGTTTGTAAAAAGAAATATTGGTTTTATTGAGATTTCATAAGTCAGTAACACTTTGAGGGTCCAGACAAATAGACGTTAGTTCATAAGTGTCATAAGTGTCAAGCGTCAAAGCAATTAACAACTTGATTGTGTGAAGGATACATTAAAAGGACGTTTATTTCTAGTAAACGGAGTAAACCAATCACCCGACTCGCCCCTCCCTGGCCCCCTTTAAAAGCAGAGACCCACGCGCTGATCGGCTTTGCCTTTCTGTCCCACCGCAGCATGGGCATCAGGGTCATGGACACTTCCTGGGTGTCACGCAGGGGCTCACGTAAATGTTCATCCACGCCGCCCCATGTGCACCCGCCCACCCCGCCCATCGATGAGCGCTCAGTCACCCCTTCCCCAACCCCTCCGCCCAATAGCAGCGACCGAGCCAGGTAAGACCCAGTGTAAGGCCACAACCCAGTCCCTCTGGCCCCGTCACGCGCACTGCCCCCAAACGCTAATCCTCCACTTGACTGTCTTTACCCCGTCCTCTGCGCCCCAACACTCCAGACCCAGGCTTAGTGCTTGTCCGCCAACATTATCTTTTCCTTTTTTAATTTTTCAAGCTTGGATGTTAATCATTGCATGTGATACTTCGATACAACATGAAGCCATTTGTTCATGTTCGGTTTTGTAGGTGTGGTTTTGACACACTGTCAAACTTTTATTGTTAAACTCTATATATCATATGTTGTATTGTGGATTCTTTTTCTACTCTTCAAAAAGTTATATCTAAATTACTTGAATTAAGAATATTTGATTTGAGTGAAGTGAAATACATTTGGGTACGCTTTTGTTTTGTGAACTAATATGTGACCTATTTTTGTAGCAGAATACTCAAATCAAGATAAAATATTCCTCATTCAAGCAATTTTAACTTTGGATATTACTTTTTGCAGTCAATGCTCTCTTCGCTTTCAACGTCTATAAATCATTTTGTAATTTTAGTTCAGCTACTTTTATCTTATTATGCATGACAATATTGCATGTTTTCTGTTTCCATTAACATCTTTATTAACTTTTCATTGTCATAATGCACCAATGTTGCAGGGATTTTATGTAGTTTGTCTGTTTTATATATCTAAAAGCATCATCATACTAACTTTATTTTTATGCCTGCATGCTGCTTTATTTTTCCTCACCCAAAATATCAATGCACTTATTTCCCCTTTATCACTATTTGATTCAGAGCCACCACCTGAAAATCCCTCTTCCCGCACTTCTGTTATGAAATTAACTCCTCTGAATCTGAAAATGGCGCTGTCCTCTTTGAAAACCCCTTTTACTATTTCTATCATTGCAGCTCGGATGATGCGTCCTCGAATTGGTCGGACTCCTGTTACACGTACCCCTCCCCTGACGAGGAGAGGCCGCCGCCCCCTTACCCTTACTCCTCCTCCCTCTCCTCTTCCTCCTCTGGCTCTGCCTTTTCTGCCCCTCATCACCACTTCTACACCCGAGCACCCCCGAGTATGCGCTCCGCTGCCCCTAACCCAGAGCCTGTTTCCCCGCCTGGCCCGTCCCCTCCTCCGCGCTGGTCCGTGTTTAGCCCCCCTCCGCTCTCCTCCGCTTTCTGCTCTCTGGACGTCAACTCTAACCCAAAATCCAGTTCCCTGTCTGAACCCCAGCATGCGCCCCTCGCCTCTGAATCGAACGGTTCGAGCCTTTATATCAAACCTCCGCTCGTTCTCACACGCCACGATCTGTTCCCAAACTGCCCCCCCAGACCCTCCAGCACACCCCTATCTGCCCCCCCTCCGTGGTCGGCCTGTGCCTGTACCAAAGACAGAGGCGCCAGGCTGAATAGGTAACTATACATGCTGAAAACTAAGTAGTGAAGCTTACAAAAAAAAGCTTAACAACTGAACCAATTTAATAAAATAGTTTACAAAGTATCTTCCTAATTTTAGTTCATGTTTATTGTAGATATGTTAGTCCAATGTACGATTGCAATTCTTAAAGCCAACTTAAAATACCATGTTTTCCATAAAATCTTCAGGTTAGTACACCACCTAGGGTAGCTCATTCCTCACTACTTAAAGTTAGGGTTGAATTGATTAAAGGGGCAATATGTACCTTTTTAGGTTGAGGGTCTAAAGCCATTTTTTCTCCAAGAAAATGTTGTTGTTTTGCCTGAAATGTTCCACAAAATGTCAATCAAGATAAGCAAGTGACTCCACAAAACTAACAATTAACAATAAATAAATGTGTGTAATGGAGTAACTGAAGATAAATAAGTTTGACAAACAGCAGAAAACATACACATTGCCCTTTAAAACAAGACAAAATTATGTAGATTAGCAGAATTTGACTGCCATTGCCACCATCGAAAATAACGATATGAACATGTACATGATTGACTTGTTAAAATGATTTAGACCTGTCGTTTCCTCATTTTCTTCATACTTTTTTGGTTTTACAGTGTAGCAAACATTATGGTTCTACCAAGTCAACCCACAGCCCATAGCGAAAGTCCCCAGGGATTGAGTGAATTGAATCATGGTGTCTAAAAGGATTGGCTTCGCTCGTCCTGTCTCTCTGACTGTCTCTCTTATTTCCTGTGTTGAGATACCTGTCACTCAACCTTAATCAATACTCATTAGGAGCTGCCACCTTCTGTTATCCCCCCATCTTTAATTTAAGATCCGCGTATGCAATCTATACAACTTTCCATGTTGGTGGGAGATTCTAGACCCGTTACCAGGCAACAAAGGAAATCCAGAGCGTTCGGTGAATGCCATTATAAAGTGGGCGTTAATGAGTCATAGCCTGTCAGAGCCGATTGTGACGAGAACAAGCCTTTTCAGCACAGAGCAACATGGAAAGAAATCATCCATTATTTATGCTTTATATTTTTACATTGACGTCTTAAATATAGCATGCTCATTCATCCCTCCATGTCTCATAATAAAATAACAGGCAGATGGTGCAGACTAGTTATATTCTGACCTTCGCGTCCCATTGGCATTCGGGCTGCGCTGCACTATAAAAATATATACATCAGTTTCCTTTGATTTTTGAAAAGATTCTGCTCCTTTTGAAGGCAAAGATGTCTGAGCACCAACAAAGTCTGACTATAAACTGCGCCCTTTTTTATATCAAAATACATTGGATGGATCCAAGGAAGCAGAGTTGACATCATTATGAGACTTTTGTGCATGTTCCAATCTTAGTTTCAAGTTTGTTTGTCTCATTGGTTTGGTTTATGTCCTTTTCAGCACTCTGAAGAACAAGGAGCTGTCCCCAGTGATTGGGCAGAAAGGGCTCCAGGGAACAGTGACCTCTAGTGGCCCATCACAGCTCTCAGAACACAGCCCACATTCACTAAGAAGAGGTAATACAGATGCATGGCAGCATGCTTTATCATGATAGTTCTTTTGTAGCATTTGTCAACGACTGTAATATAATTTACAATTTCATTAACAATGAAATTATATCAATTCATAACTTTATCCTAATATGGTTTGTATTAATTGATTATCGAGATAATTGTCTACTGACTTAGTAAATTAATAATTGATATCAGAGCTGCACAGATTCTACAACATGCCATGTGCTGAGAAAATAGGTTTATAGCTCAGACAGAGCAAAAAGTACATCAAAATGACACAGGAAACATGTACACTTAGTGTTTTTGATGAAAAACTTAATTAATTTCCAAATATACTCAATCAAGATGTCCTCAGCGTCCTTAGCTTTATCTGCACTTGTCTTTTGTGATCATAACAATTAATTGATTAATAGAAAGAAAAGTCACTAGAAAACGCAAATAGCAAAATAAACTAAAAGTAGGCTTATATCATATCAGCTTGATGTTTTCTTTACACCAACTTAGGTAAATTCTTAATTTACTAGAAAAAGAAATATGTTGATCATAGGCTTGATGCAGAAATTAGTGTAAGCATAAGGATTGTACTTTTATGATTTTCTGTCAAGTTTAAAGTTTGAAAACAGTGACGAGATCAAATTAATATAATTTACTGCTTGATTTATGCCTGTCTATAGGCAAGGCAAGGCAAGGCAAGTTTATTTGTAGAGCACAATTCGTACACAGGGCAATTCAAAGTGCTTTACATAAACAGGAAAAGTTGCATTAAAATCACAAAACACAAAAAAGACACACAGAATCATTTTAAAATCATTTTAAAATAAAGTGCTTTTAAAAGAGAAGAGTGCAGATAGATCTTTCAGTCGTATGCACGTCTAAAGAGAACTGTTTTTAGCCTGGATTTAAACATTGTCAGAGTGGAGGCCTGTCTCACATCTTCAGGGAGACTGTTCCAGATTTTAGCTGCAAAAAACTGAAATGCTGATTCCCCATGTTTAGTCCTGACTCTAGGCACCAGCAGGAGGCCGGTCCCTGAGGTCCTCAGATTGCGAGATGGTTCATATGGCACTAACATGTCAGAGATGTACTTTGGTGCTTGGCCGTGGAGAGACTTGAACACAAGCAGAGCTGCTTTAAAATCTATTCTCTGACCCACAGGAAGCCAGTGCAGAGACCTGAGCACAGGACTAATGTGATCGTACTTCCTGGTTCTAGTCAGGACTCGAGCAGCAGCATTCTGGATGTACTGCAGCTGTTTGACAGCTCGTTTGGAGAGGCCAGTGAACAGGCCGTTGCAGTAGTCTAACCTACTGGAGACAAATGCATGGATAAGTCTCTCCAAGTCTGGTTTAGACACTATACCTTTAATTTTGGCAATGTTTTTTAGGTGGTAAAAGGCTGTTGATGTTATTGATTTGATGTGGCTGTTAAAATTCAGGTCTGAGTCCATTATTACCCCCAGATTTCTAACTTGATTTGTCGGTTTTAGAGCGAGAGACTGGAGGTGACTGCTGACACTTTCTTTCTGTTTCTGCGGCCCAAAGACGATGATTTCAGTCTTGTCTGAGTTTAGCTGAAGAAAATTGTTTCGCATCCACAAGCTGATCTGTTGGATGCAATGACAGAGTGAATCCACTGGTCCATATTCACCAGTCAGTGAGACATAGATCTGAGTGTCATCTGCGTAGTTGTGATAAGACACATTTGTGCTGAGTATTAACTGACCTAAGGGCAGCATATAGAGGTTGAACAGAAGGGGTCCCAGGATTGACCCTTGGGGCACCCCACAGGTCAAGCTCATGTGGTCTGAGACACAGTTACCAATCTCAACAAAGTACTCTCTGTCCTCAAGGTAGGACTTCAACCAATTTAGGGCGGTGCCAGCGATGCCCACCCAGTCCTCTAGTCTCTGTAGGAGGATCCTATGATCGACAGTGTCAAAAGCAGCGCTCAGATCTAACAGAATTAAGACTGAGGCTTTGCCCGCGTCAGTGTTCAGGCGGATGTCATTTGTCACCTTGATAAGAGCAGTCTCAGTGCTGTGATGAGGTCTAAAACCTGACTGGAAAACATCAAATGAGTTGTTTATTAAGAGGAAGTCAGTGAGTTGTTGGTAAACAACCTTTTCAAGGACTTTGCCTAAAAATGGCAGATTTGAGATGGGCCGATAATTTTTCAGTACTGAGGCATCAAGACTGCTCTTCTTTAGGAGAGGCTTAATGACCGCAGTTTTCAAGGCCCTTGGGAATGTTCCAGATTGAAGCGACATGTTAACTATGTGTGTGAGTGGTGTTAACAAAGTGCTCAGAACAGACTTTAGAAATCTGGTGGGTAATACATCGAGGCAGCATGTAGAAGAACTCAGACTGGTGATGATCTCTTGGACAGTTTTGTCAGTTACAGGTGCAAACTGAGTCAGCTCTAAATATGTAGGTGGTTTTAAAGTTATTATTTGCACTGTGGAATTTATGGCATTTTTAATGCCCTGAACCTTGTCATTAAAGAATACTGCAAACTCATTGCACTTAGCTGTGGAAATTAGTTCTAATGGCAGCAGAATTGGAGGGTTTGTTAGTCTGTTTACTGTTGCAAACAGAGCACGTGAGTCTATATTGCTACAGTTGTGAGCTTTTAAACTTACTAATATTGCTTCTTTTGTCTCCACAGCAAAGAAGCTAGCCCCTATCCCACCTAAGCCTCCTTATTCTCAGACAGGGGCCATCTCAGACCAGTCGACAGGACAACCTTCTCCAGTCAGCCTGTCTCCCACTCCCCCCAGCACGCCCTCTCCGTACGGCTTTAGCTACCCTCAAGGTTACGCAACCATCGGATCCCCCATACAGGTGCAGTCCGCCACCACGCCCTCGCTGTCCTCTCCTCCTTCTCTGGCCGGGACCCTCACCAAGGCCCGACCGACGCCCAAACCTCCACGAAATAGACCCAGCCTGCCTCCCCCTCAGCCCCCCAGCACGCCCGGGACCAGCCCACAACCTCTAGACCACTCCAGCGGGCTTTTAGACGGACTATCACAAGGAGAGAGCATGTCCACAGGTGAGAAAAGAATCATATAACATGATTAAGTATGATTTACGTCATCATCAATGTACATCTTAGTTAAATGACACAAAAAGGTTTTGGTAAACTCCAAAATTCTAACAATGGAAAACATATACATATTATTAATAGTAAAGGGCCTTTTTATTAACATTGAATGTACAAAAAAGTTAGTTTTTTTTAATCCACGTGTTATATTCATGGCACAGTATTTTAAACCTGTCAACTGCAGGCCTGTCACAAATCATAAAGTGTTATATATTTCTACAGAAAAATGTTACAATAACATTGAATCTACTTTATGCCACAAACAACGTAATCCTGTACAATACTGTTTAAAAACACTACCTGCAATAAATGAAAAGCAGAATTAAACATTTTCATGCTTAGTTAGATTTTATAGTCATAAAGGTTACTTATTCAACCCTCTGCAACTCAAATTTTATCAACAGAACAAACATTATTTTTCTTTTACTACTATTACTATTATTGAAAATGGTATTGATACAGTAATTATTGTGACAGGCCTAGTCATCTGACCGTTTCATGTATTTTTAAATAAGTAATATGTCTTCAAATAAACTGCACATTGAAATATGTTCAAACTAAATTATACCAGTCGATAGATAGTAACCACTTCACATCAGTTAAGCTTTTATTATGGATTTATAGGTATATTCACATTCACTCAAATACTTTTTTAACTGTCCCCTTTTGTCAACTGCTCTGACTTCCAGCGGTATGAGGCCAGAGGGTCAGATTAGGGTAAGCAGGAGTTACAAATTCACCTCTTCCCACCTTCCAACTTCTCCGCCATTTCGGCCCCACATCCAGTTCAATTGCACGATCGGAGTAGAGTCAAGCAGCTCGTAGTGTTTTGTGCCAGAGTCATTCAAGTATTTTCTCAATAACAACAGCTTGTTTTTTATTAATTAACAGCATAATTCTGACACAGAGCACTATGGTTGAGGGACTCTCCTTTCATTTTTACATGCAGTGGCTGTTCAGTACACCTGGTATATAACAATATGGATTTAAGCCTGTGCATGGTGCCTGAGACTAATGCATGGCTTAAAAGATAATTATTCACCATCCACTTCAAACCCAGGGCTTGTTTTTTGGTTTACACTTATTTTTTCCATCTTAAATATTTCCAGCAACGACCTCCCCTCCCTTCACTCTCACCCCACGGCCCACCTCAAACACACTTGTCCCGTTGTGCAGTGTCTAGTGGTCCATCACTCAAAACACCATGAGTATCATCATTGCCACTTCCCAAAAATCTAATGTGAACTTTAAATGAATAAGCACCATTAATGTATGTATTTTAGTTAGCAAATAGTAATAATGTCAACTGTAAATAACTTGTGTTTAGTCCCAAGTTTCATGTGTTTTAACTACAAGGCAAAATAGAATTCAGCATACAGTACTTTTGAGATTTATATTTAGTCCATATTGATACCAACCACCACTTTTCTTGTCTGAGTTTACTGTTTGCCTGCGGAAGTTGAGATAATGTATTGTTATGAGGATATTCTTAGCCAGCTACCAATGTTTGGTTCATGTTGTCAAGGCAAGACTGCTAAATCTACCCAACCGGAATACAATCAGAAACTAAATTTCAGGGAAGTTTCAGTTCACTTAAGTGGGGGCAAGAATAGTTACTTTGGACAAGATATAAATTGTGAACATTGTGTAAACACAGTGTGTGAACCATGTAGTTAGACTATCCAAAAATATAAAATCACATCTACAAACCTAATTATTTATCTCATTGTCCATTTTTTCTTCTCTAGATTCTTTCTGTAACCTAGAGATCCCCGTCATCAACATGGAGCTGGACAGTATTTTTGACATGCCCCACATCTCAAACTTCAGAAACTCATTGACCTTTTTCGACTCGAGCCACAAGGGAGCGGAGTCTGAAGAGGAGTCGGAGAGCACAGTACTATGACATCACCGGCTTTAGCTTTATTTAGCTTTAGCTCAAAACATCATTTACATCTCTGAACTATGGAATCAACAGTGGAGAAGGATGACACATAGTCAGGCTCTCAATGTGGTCCTGGACTTTTCATCAAAAGGATTTTTACATTTGCTGGTTATATCCGTGGCACATAGATTTTCAATTGTGTTTATTATTTTTGTTATGTTTTGCCTTATTTGAATTACTTGCAATACTGCCTTTGAATCACACATACGGGACTATAGCTGCTCAAAGGACCAAGTGCTCTTTGCCGAGAGGAAATAACATCTGTAAACATATGTCACATTGAAAATTTTTAGTTAATTTTATGTTGCCATCTCTAGTTTGTCCTTTATTTCTCAGGGTTGTCCATAGAAAGCTTGAGCATTGTGGTGACAACAACCCCTCGATGTGTGTCCCAATACAAGTGTGCCATTCAGTTTTGTGTTTTTGCATGTTGTTACAGAGTGGTGATAGATTTTTGGAAAGCCAGGAAAAGAAAACAATGCCTAAATCATCTCACAATTCAAATCATTCAAGCATTGCTGAGTTTTTGTTTTTAATGTAGACTATATATTGAACAATGTTGGCTTTTTGCCATTGTGGACAATACAGCTTTGGAAATGAGTTACATACAGTAGGTGCATCCAAAAAAATCAAGTAAAAGTGAAAAAAATAAATCAACATCCTGCAGTATATTCTGGCAACTGAGACGTTAAAGGGCCTTGGGAACAAGTTATTTGTTGTCAGCAGGAGAAAATGTTTTACAAATAAGGAGCAGCTACTCCTGAGAATGGTTAAATCCAGTCAGTCATTGTAGTTAGCCATGCTGTGCTCTTGTGTCTCCATCATGGTCACCCTTCCAAGAGCGGTTTTAAGACACTATATTTTGCTTATGGTGGTGACTCAGAAATAGGTACAGAAATGTTTATTTTAAAGAGAATATTTCTACTGATATATTTAAAGTACTTTTAGGATGGATTGTTTCACTTGGGACCAGACTACAGCCACTGATTAATTCAAATGACAAACGAGGTTAGTTTATATTGACAGCTTAGGCTTGTTGTTTGCCTTGAGATGGGCCCGTAAAACCCGTCACGATTTGTAAGACGTCTGCTTCACTTGGCCTCAAAGTCACTGTGCTGCTCCCATTGTGTTTCGTTTAAGTGCGTTATTATTCACAATAGCTTTGTAAATAGTGTCTGTACATATGTGTCGTGTATATAGTGAAAGGGAGAAATGTAATATTTACAGATATAATATACAGAAAAGATCATGCTGACAGTAACATTGTACTGTAAAATATAATATATGATACAATACAGTAGTTCTAGCACAGTGTTGCTGGAATCACTTAAATAACAAGTAGTTTTAACAACTTTATCTGTTACTGTTTGTATATTTTATGTCACTGACTTCATAGTTTTTTCAATTTAAAAACAATCTCACTGCTTTTAATGCGATCTGATTTCCTAGTACTGCCTTTGTGTCCTTGGGCAAAACAGCTCACCTGTATGTATCGCCTACTCCAGTCACGTGGTCTGTTCCAAAAGAAATAAATCACCAATCACTGTAACTTTGATTTGTTATGGTCCCTAGTGTCAGAGGGAACCAAGAGGAAGAACAATTACGCCATATCGTGTGACAAAGTAATGCGGATTAATACTAACACATAAATATGACCTCATAATAAGGAAACGTCTGCAACACAGGGAAATCAGATCAATCAACTTTATTTATTGCAGATTAGAATCAAAACAAAAACATTAAGTAAAGCTAAAGGCCTCATTTCATTTCACAGCTGATAAAAATCATACAGAAAACCTACTGCAAACTCAATATCAAATACAGCAACGCTCTAAAAGCCACGTTGTAATCCGCATGAGACACTGGTGTTTTAAAAAATGTGAAATAAAACAATCGTCACTGATCACAAATTTGTAAGTTGTTGTTGGCTGTGCTGAGGTGAATGGTCTGTCTGTCTTGTCTTTGTCCAAATTTGTGTTTTACAACGTGCTGCTCTTTGTTTTGTACTAAAGGGTATAAAACGTGTAAATAAGTCCATTCAAAACAACTTTATGAACAATAAGAGACAGACGGTAACAAACTCCAGTATTACAGCTTTTGGAAGCATGATGCCCTTTGAACACGGACAAACAAAGGCCTTTTTTTTACACAAATAGGTGGAATGTAATGGTCATAGACACCATTTATGATCATGTGTTGTATTGCAAAGTATCAAGAAATATTGGGTAAATGGAAATCTTGAGAAGGTGGGTTGGGGGTATGATTCATTATCGTCCTGTGTGAAAGTTAAACGCATGCTTTTTAACCATGAAATGAACTGTCTCATATTTGGTCCTAAATAAATGTGATCGAATTTATTTTTATAAGTGATGAAAGTTTGCAAGAGAAGAAATCATTCCTACCCTCATATGAGTGTCATAATTTATTGTGCATTTGTACCACTAACCACTTTCTATTTTAATGTTTTCATGAACAAGAAAAGCACATGAAACTTAAAATTGTTGTCAAACAAATAAAAACATTCAGTTTGGATTTTCTAACTGCAATATCACATTTTCTTTACCATTTGTCCACTGCATGTAGCCACAAAAGGTAATACTTCTCGCAGTTAATGGGGGCCAAAATAAAAGGGAACACAATGTTAGTCCTAATATATGGCTATTGTGTCAAACTCTTGATATTGAGGAGTAAAAAGAGGAAGCGGAAATGCCTTTTTTGGACATGTTTTGGTTTCTCCTGGTCACAGAGTGGACGCAGTGTGTACTGTAAAATACTACTCATTCGAATGTTGAAACTATTAAATATGTTTTTACATTAAACAGCATTTGTCCTGTTACTTTTTGGTGATTGCTATAAAGATATTCCCTCACACTATAGTTGGGTCATTTTTACCCCGTCTAGATTTTTTATTTTATTTTTTTATTTCATCACTATGAAACCTTCATGGGTGATCCTAAACATCACTCAATATCACCAACACCAACATTTCTAGATAAAATTAGTATTTTCTTCCTGATGTGAAAAAGCACATTGCACTTTGATCCAAGCACAGAGCATAAGGGTTTTAAACACATATAAAGCAGAAATGATTTTGATATAATATATTAAGTAACTGCTCAAAAAAACAGAAACTGTCTGAAGCAAATGACTACAAGAATAAAATACACATTTTTGCTAAGTCAGTAAAACAAAATGTCTTGCTGTAAATATAGTAAAATATAGTATAATAGTATTAGCATTAGTGGTAGTAGCACCCATAATTGTAATAGCAGCCTTACTAGTAGTAATAGTATAGTCTCTGTTAAGTGTTTATATACTAGTCTTTATGCAAAAAGTACTGTTGCTTTAATGCTACTAAAAGTAATGGCACTTTTCGTAACAATTTGTTCACAAAATTACAGATTTTGAATCATGTTTATTAGAGAAAGATGCTCAACTCAGGTGGTCTACTTTTCTTTATCTTGCAGCAGGTCTGACACACTGAGCTCCAGTGAAGGTCAAAGACTCTCTGCAGGGACATAAAACCCTTGATTAGATTTTTGATTTCCAAAGTAAATCAAATTTAAAGTGACCGATGTTGACAGCGACGAATGCTCTTGGAATGCAGATGATGTGCAAGTAGGGGGGAAAAAAGGAAACTAGGACCTTCAAACTAATTAGGATGTTTTTTGCGACTAGACTACAAATTATAATTTTAACCTTATTAGACAGTGGTCAAGCAGCTGTTTCTCTACACTTGCCCTGTAAGCAACTTGAAGAAACTGAATTAGAGCTAGCCAAATAAGCAAATATATGGGAGTAAGGAAATTGTGTAGATTGTGTCCATTGATATTTGTTATTGTTAACAAGTTTGTTCTTTTTATTCATTTTTTAAATTGTCCTTTATTTAACCAGGAAAGTATTCAATGGAGTCTTTGGGAGGAGCATATTGTACATGTTTTCACATTAGAATAAAACATTTATGAAAGCTCACTTTAAGAAATTGGTAACTTATTGCAACATATTTGAACTTTAATAGTTAATTAACAAGAGGATAGAATTTTATACTAAGGCCAAGTGACATGTTGAAATATATAGGGTAACAAGAGGTTAATGTTAAAGCGGTGCTATGTAACGCTACTGTGTCTCCACATATAAATACGTATCTTCCACAGTATGGCTGTCCATCTCGTTTTTGTGGAGACAAACACTTGGCCACTAGGCCAAGTTACAGGACAAATCTGTGGAGAGAATAAGAAAGCATAATTTTCAAGGAATTTTTGAGCAAGAGAAAAACTGTAATTTAATACATTTAAGATCCGGCCAAAGAAAGAGGAAGGAGACGAAGATCTTCCCGGAGACAAGCAAGAAGTGGACCACCCACCAGACAAACTTTTTGTATCATGACATAAACCAATAATTTTGGAAGTGCCTCTTACCAAAGTCCTTGCATATGTATAAAGGCGAGTTGTACAACTTCATATATTGCTGAGGTGATTGCAGATCTTCTCTAGACGTCAGAGAGATCAAAACATCTGGAGACATTCCAAGATTTTTAAATGCTGATCCACCCTCTGTCTGCAGACCAAATAAACAATAATAATCCAAATTTAACTGATAAAAAGAATCAGCAGTAACAGACAAACCCTTTTAGCTTGTTCAAACTGTTTTGCAATAGTTTTCAATGACAACAAAACTTGAAGAACTAGTGTCTCAGTGGGCTCCTTCTCAAGCTCTTTAGTCCCTTTGGCCGGGTCTACATCTGCATTCAGGAGCTTAAAAAAATAACAAAAATACCAGTAAAACCTTCATCCAAGGAGAAAGTACAAATCTATCTGTTTAGAAATGCAGCCAGTGAGCCAACCTTGTAGCTCCACTGCTGAAACTGCCTGCTGTGAGGATTGTGTGCCATGAATACAATCCTTGGTGCTTCAATCAATGCACTGCAAACAGACTTAATTTAATTTAACACATTTAATTTCATCCCAATTCTAAACACAAATTGTCCAAAATACTGCAACTTTACCAGTCGGATGTCTCTTGTAGCTCTATAAGATCTTCCAAAATAGTGACGAGAACCTCTCTGGATGACTGAAAGACGCTAAATCATCTGATGGCTAAATCACCAATAACCAGTCATTATTGATATGTCAGATACAGACGCCACCTACCTCAATGACATGAATCAGACATGATGGAAAAAGTAAGAGAAGCCCTGTCATGTTATCCCATGGAAACCGCTTACGCAGTTGAAGAATGAGTTTTTCATAATGAGCTGCAAGAAAATGTTACTGTGTGAAAATACAAAGACATAGAACTTTATAACCTGGTACTATTGTCTTTAAGTATTCACCTATTAGGCTTTTGTGTAAGCTCGACCTATAGTGTTACTTTGTGGATGACTTCCCACAACTTTAGCTTGACTCTACTCAGAGTCCCTCACAGTTGAGGTATGAAAGTTATGAACACAAACAAACATTCAGCATCCTAATAGTACTAGCAGCATATATGCCCATTCACAACACAAAAGCCTATTTAATTCAGATATATTTATCTTTGACTTAATGCTCTTAAGATTTAAGCTTGACGTATTGAAACAATTTTAAATTAGTTAAAGAGTTAAATTACACAGTATTTTTGTCATTTATATTTGAACAAACCAGCCAATTCTGTCCTGACTCCAAGACCATTGGGAAGTCGAGCAATCAGCAAAAGTCTCTGTAGCAGGATTTTCTGTGGAGAAAAATTGAGAAAAGAAGAATGATAAGAATGCATTAAACTTATAGACCCCAGACTCGATGCAAGCAAGCTACAACCCACAGCTGCCCTGGGACAGACTGACGTAAGTGAGACTGCCAATCTGCGCCATCAGCCCCTCCAACCACCTCCAATCAATAACACACTCACCACTTTCATACCAGGCAATGTGGTTGAAGTGTCTTGCCTAACGACAATACACCATTTTCTCCCCTGCCTCCCTACTGTGGCACCTAGTGTTCCAGCGGTCTCCCATCCAAGTATTAACTAGGCTCTGACCTGCTGAGCTTCCAAGATCTCACGGAATTGTCCTGGGCATTGGCAAGCAAGTATGGGTGTGGGGTACAGTTATAAGTCAAAATGCAGAAAATTATACATTTTTGCAATTCTGAATGTTGAAATGCAGTGTGAGAGTGCACCCATGTCTAATTTAATAGATACCTTTACATATTCTTTCTCTGCGTCCTTATTCTTTGCCATTATTTGATGAAATAAATTAATTCTATGTTCTATTTCTTTTTCTACGTTAACATTATATTTCTCAAAATTCTCCATCTGACTTGTCCTTCTTCTGTAGTTTCCCCTATGAAATGATCCCCCATCTCTGCCTCAGTGTTTGTAAACCCCACAACCTAGAAACCTATTGGTCAAGAAATGCTCTAAAAGTCTTTTGAAACTCGTCTTACATCGGGTTTATGGAAGTAGTTAACTTTTAGCTGTTAACTAGTGGTTAGCATTAAGTGAGGAAGAGCCTATTATACAAATGTAATAACAATGCTTATTTCACTTTTGATCGAAACATGCAATAAGTTGATTTCACTTTTTACTGACACATATGCAATAAATGTAATTGTTAAATTGTGTTTAATATGGTCTACTTATTAATTTAACATATTAATATAAAGTTAAATAGCTATTTATAAATTCTTAAAATGTAGAACACTAAGATTAACGCTATCTGTGGAAGAGTTTGTTTAACGTTACACGTTAGCTAGTCGTGGATAGCCAAAAATGACAAACCTCTCGTAGCCTTTCTAAAGTCACATCGAGCATTGACCGTGTTTGACTTTCTTCTGGCTCATCGTCTGAGTCTGTGTGCTCTGGATCTGGGTCAGAGGCGGGTTTGGTCTTTTTTGCGGACATGATGATGCTAAAGATGCTCGACTTTTTGTTGTTTGGGTCTGGGCTGGTTACCACAGCAACGTGCTCAACCGCTCCAATGACGCCATGAATGAACATTAACCGTTAACGCGTTAGCAGGGAAAGGTGATTTTAACAGCTAAGAATAAAACAATACAATAATAGCTCCTCCAATAACCATTACTTTGTACTTTGTACTTTATTGTCTTGAATGTATTTGTATTAACCTGTGTCGACAAATTGACAGTTATTGATTCCAAATTTGAATTAACGCTAGCTAGTGAAACACAACTTTTAGCCAGGGGCACGTTACGATTTGAGTTAGTTTGCGTTACTCAATCATTATAATTTAACATTACCCGATGCTGAGAAGAATGAAAGATGAAGTTTATACAATTAGCTATGTAATTTCGTCAAGGTAGCAGTAGATGGCACTATTATGCCTTGCTAAAATCCTCATTTGCTTTGAGGCTGTGCACTTTTTCCAACCTAAATATGATATGTAAATGCGTATGACCATTTACAATCTTACAAATGTGGTGTTTCTTTTATTTCTTTAGTAAATACTGCTTTTTATTATATTGCATGTTTTACGTACAGCACGTTTTTTTTTCTAGGACGCACGTTACGCCGTTCTGGTCAGAGGCGTAAACGTATCCTCAGCCTGTGCGTGCGCTCAAAGCCTGACGCGGAGATCATCATCCTCACAAGAGACACTCGGCCTCTGTAAAGCGACCAAGATGGACTGATATTCCTAAACGAGCCGATGCTCAGGTAAAGAAATCTTCGCCATACGCGTGTTTACAGAGATAGATCAACAATGGCATCTTTTTTAGCGATTTCACCGACCACAGGTGGATCGATGTGGCTTCGCGCAGCTTGGTTTGACAGCTGACCTCAATATCGTGTCATCCTTTGCCTGTATTTTATGTATGATATCAAATAATCAAGCCTGTCGTGATTCCTTTTGTGAATATCTACAACAAATATAAAGTGTTGTTTCGCTGTGGGCAATGTTATTCAGCACTATGTCGGTAAACACCATTCGTTGAACGATGAGTATCATTTTTAGACGAAATTTCTATTTATAGGCCATCACAATCAGCGTAAAAAAAGCTGGTTTTGTAAGGGGATGGCTCTATGAAAAAGGAAATATTACTAATTGAAAGAGTATTCTGTCTCTAGTTAGAATAATTCAATTGGAGAAATTAATTTGTGTAGTTCAGGATATATAGGCTATTTACCTGTCAAATTATTATTTTGTTATTATTGGTAATGGCTAGTGGCTGCACCACACAGAATATTATTATGTCCTTAACATATTCGCTTAAATGGTGTTTGTTTTCTGCTTACTCTTTAGTGTTCATGTAGTATCTAATCTTACTCCATTCACAGAGAACAGCGTTAAGAGGAAAGTAGCGATTAAGAGCTCAGAAAGCCGTCTAATGTATTCAGTGTGAATGTTCAAAAGGATTAACAGGTAGACCTGCTGGGTAGACTTATCACTATCCTTTTTATAACTTGGCTTACATTCCTATACCTGTGCTTTAATGTGGCTGCTGTAGTGGCTAAGGTTAAGAGTGAAAGCTGCTGTTGGCATGAGACTCTAAAAGTAGTTGGATCAAATACCTCCTCCTGTGCCAGTGCCAGTCTGTAACCTATTAACTCAGGACAGTGTTGTAATCAATGTATGTTAATAGTTATAAATGTCATATTGTGTTGTGTGTGTCATTGTCACATAACTTGACATTATCTGTGAATGTTATGAATGAGTCTAAATTGATATTTGTCTCATTGTAGACTCACCCCAAACTCTGTGCTGTAAATTTCTCTCTCTTACAGTTCTGGTGCAATATTCAGTTCCCCTGTAAACTTGTACATGTTTTTAGGATACTGCATTTTATAAGATAGGTCATAATGCATTTTCTTTTCACTTGCGGTTTAGTAGTATTTTATTATTCATTGGTACCGATATTTCATTTTAGTTTCGTAACTTTATTGGGACAACTATTTCTCGTGCTGGTCGGCTGCATGTTTGTGACAAAGGGGACGTGTAAAAGTCATTCTGACTCTGATAGCAAAGTCCTGTTTAAGGGACATTTTTAGGAAGCAGAAGGATATTGATATTGTTTACTGTAGATTAAATTATCACTTTGGTTGCAAAATAGGGCATTTTATAATTAGGCTAAAACGTCTTTGTATTAGGTTGTTTCCACTGTTTACAGTTTGCTTTGGTGGCATGATGTTATGGGCCTGCTTTGAATTAGAGGTGTAAAGTATAATAGATAATGGATAATATTGCATTTGTTGTTTTGGAGATTAGAATTTAGAATATCTAGTGTAATCTTCCAAACAAGAGTGTAACATTTTAATTAAAACTATTCAAAATGACAGAAAGGTCTAGTGTAATCTTCCAAACAAGAGTGTAAAGTGATACTTCTGCCATTTTTTTGTGAATTTTAAGTGAATGTTAGCACATTCCTGTCTGATGTATTGTTATAATGTCTGAATACTGTTATTGATACAATGCACAAAAAAAAAAGGGGGAGAAAAAAAATTGATATTCAGTTTTGTCAATATTATCACCCTGCCCTACTTACTGAATGTTACTTATTTTACAAATAAATCAATGCATTCATAGAAACACACTCGATTATTGTCCCTATTTTATGGCATTAAATACTTTAACAAAACATTAAGCAAGATTTGAATCTAGAACATGGCAAGTTTGAACAAGATTAAATTATTAAGTTAGGACAGGTTGAATGCTGACCCTGAGGCGGTTAAAATGCTGCTACTGACAGGCACCAATATGAATGAAGCCATGCACCTTGTTTTGGTAAGTTTTGTAATTTGTGGAAAAATTCTGCTTCTTATATGACACAGAGTATATTAATAATGTATATGTCTGTTATATTAATCGTCTTTGCCCAAGTTGATAGATGCGTGAAATGGGATTCCGTCTAGTTTATTAGAAAACGTTCTGATCCGTTGTACAATTTATAAGCCCTTAAGAATATTTCTCTTCTTGTTTTCCTGTTTTCCATAGATATGTTTGCAATGGAGTTGGACGTGATACCAAAGTTTTCCTCCAAAGACGAGGAGATTGACTTCTGGAAGGCGTTGTCTCTCAAATACAAGAAAAGGTATGTAATAAACTCCTGCTTTATCCTGGTTTAGTGTCTGATCAAAGTGAGCCGGTTTGAATTGGCTTTCTTCTTTACATTGTATCATCCAATACGGCATTGGCCGTCATATGATCCTACAGCAGTCAACAGCATGTCTTTGTTTGGAAAAAGCTACTTGTCACAGTTTACACCTTATTTATATGTGTTTTTTCAACAGTGCTTTTAAAGAATGCGGCTTTCACAACTGGAGATATCCAGTTACTCATTCAAAGTACAGGGCAGGACAGTTAATAAGCCACTTTGGAAAACTCCTTCTATTTTCCACATAGCCATATCCGATTTCACTTTTACTGTAAAATAGCTTTATAGCTTTACTGCCTGGATTTCTATATTTTAGTTTGTTGATCAGATAAATTCTTGTTAGAGAGATGTGAAAGATGTTTTATACATTTTGGTCAACGCCCCTTTATGTAACAGTGTCAGACAAAGATCTACCTTCAGGCAGCCGGTAGTGTAGGGCTTAATATCTTGAATCCATGTATTGTATTCTGCCCTGTCATACGCCACTGTAAAAATAGAAAACAATTTGATCCGGTGTTGTTATCTTAAAAGACATGTCAGATCTGCTGTCTCTTTGATAAATATGATTATACAGAATTGTTGCTGTGGTTTAGCACAAATTAAACTGTAAAATCTGTCTGTAATTGACGTCTTTCTAATGACTTTTAAATATGTGGTTGAAGGGCAAGCATGTTGCTACTAGAAACTTCACTTTTCTTTACTTTAAAGTACATTTGAGGATAGTACCATGATTAAAATTATGATTAAGGAAAACTGTAAAGAAGAAACGTCAAAGAAAAAGCCTTTTCAAGCTTATAGCTATTTCCTCTGTTAACTGAGGGTTAGCATTAGTTAATGGAGTTCCTGGCTTTGGTCCAATTCCTCAGCACTTTAGGTTCACATGTTGAAGGTTATTGAACCACTATTTATAGAGCTGTGACTGTCTGTGCTCTTCTCGACCGTACTCACTCTTACGTAACAAGCTCTGCCACAGGCCTCAGGTCAGCGATCACATGGCCCACCATATGAAAGGATGGGAAGAAAACATTCAGCCCCTCTGGCACTGACCCATACATTAACTTTCATCTCTAATAATGAACATATTTGTTTAATACCAAAGAAAAAATACTAGAGAGAAACTTTGATCCTCATGATGACCTTCTGAACACAAGCCTCCTCATAAAGGAAAACATATGTTTAACATGTCACAAGGAGCAAGATGCAAATACCTAGAATCCCATAAAAAACACTTCTAGTAATGTTTCAATAAAATAAAAAAAATAAAAACTGAGGTGTTGTGCATATTTTTAGGGTGCGTTCACACTTCACCATATCAAAATTGGGACCAAATCAGGACTAAAATTTAAATTAAACCTAGACTTGGTCAGAACTAAAGAAAAACTAGAAACCAAGTCTAACAGCTGGACTAAAATGGGTTCAATTTAGGGCCAAATTACAAGAAATGTGAACTCACCCTTTATCACAAAAACAGTCTCCTCGATATTGCCTTTTTGACCCTCCAGATTTATAAACTTTTTGATTTGCGTATCTTTGTCAATATTTGACAAGTCATTTCTTGGTGCTATGCTATTAATGACTTCAAATGAGAAATGATTAAAAACTGGGCCAAAGCCAGATCCCAGATGAAATGTTTTTTTCCGGTTGAGTTGGTAATGCTCTCATCATCACCATTTCTCTGGGAGGCTCATGGACGACCTCTTTCTGTCTGCACTTGTCTCTCTAACTCCTGGCTCTGTGTCTGCTCTACAGCTGCCACAATGCACAAGAGGAGCTGCTGGAGTTTCAGGAGGGGAGCCGTGAGCTGGAGGCCGAGTTGGAGGCACAGCTGGGACAGGCCGAGCACCGCATCAAGGACCTGCAGTTGGAGAACAACCGGCTGAAGAATGAGGTGGACAGTCTCAAGGTAACAGTCTTTGCATACATAAATATAATAAATAAATAATACATGTGGCTATAAAAAATACAACTTAAGTTCAGACAGAGCTTTCAGGGTCATTACATTGTTGTTAAAGATGAGAAGGTTTATTTATGGGTGCTATCTATTTTGTCTCCAGAAAGAATTCCAGAAACCAGGTTAAATGGGGATGTATCAAATACAAAATCTGTAGCTGGGAGGAGGGTAACTGTGGGCAAGAAGGGGAATGATTTGATCCTAAAAGGGGGAAAAAACTAAACAAAGATTAAGGCCATTGTGATTGTTCCGATACAATAGCCCCTTTTCTTTTTCAGACACACCAAATGCGGCATGCATGTAGTAAATAAAGAGATTCTGACAAGATACCACTGTTATCATCAATAAAATCAATACAATCAGCAAATAATACATGAAAACTGAACAGATTATGTTAAAAGCTATATTTTTGACATTTATATCCTGAATAGTGATACATTAGAATGAGCATATACGTAAGTTAGTTGGAAAAACAAGATCACTCCAAAATGTCATAAAGGGATATACAATGCCATAAATCCCATACACCAGTAATGCTTGGGTGTAACAAAAAATGTCTTCTCTGCATATGGACGTTTGTAAATGAGGAGCTCAGCATTAGTCACTGTTTACGCAAGTGTGACAAAAGCATGAACTCACCAGATGTACTTTAGATATATGGTGCGTTTTTCTACATGTCCTTGAATCTCTTATTCATTTTTTTTGTCATCTTCTATCATCACTTCCTCTGAGTCTGCGTGTGGTCTCTTGGGAATGGGGCGAATCACATTGTTACAGCTGTAGCTCCCTGATGGCTCTTCCACATGAAGTCACACTGCACACATCACTCTCAGGTTGTGCTTAACAAAACGAAAGGTGATGAATTGGTTTATGTGAACAATACCGTCTTGTTTCTGCTAAGACATTTATCACATACACACTTTGCTTTACTGGGTTCCATAGTTGAGTCTTACTGGGAATCTGGGTGTAATCTAAATGGTAATCGCTTCTCATAAACTTTTCCCATCTCAGCAGTAATTTCCCACACCTGCCCTGACCAAGATGTCTGTGTACCACTGCTGATCATTACGACCCTCATAAATAATGCATTAGCCTCTGTCCCCTGTATTTTCACTGCATAATTTCCACTAGGAAGGATCCCAGGCGCCAGAAACAATTTATCTCAATTTCTAATTTAAGACAGCAGTTTCGTTGAACATGCAAGGTGAGGGTATTTTAGTCAAGGGGGGGGGGGGGGGTCTTTGCGTGTCTGGTGATTTTTAGGCAGCGTGGTGCAGCGGATATAGGTCAGCCGATACTGAGCTGATTGAGCCAGACAAAATAGGTCACACAAGGCATGCAATATTGGAAGTAGTAGTAGAAAGTTGATACAGGTTGTTTGGCGAAAACCAGAAATTTAGGAATGTGCAAAATATGCACAAAAATCTACCTCTCATTAGTCCAATCTCCATAGATTTTCTTTTCTTTTCTTATAATTCAATAACTGTTAGAATAATATCTTTTGGGGCTCAATATAAAAAAAAAAAAAAAATTTATCGCAGGTTATGTTTTTTACGATAGTGAACATTTTGATTATTTTGCTTTAAGGGCGGTTTCAATAGGATGTTTATCATGATAACTTTAAGACTTTAAGAAAACAAAAAGCAACCTTGCATAGACTTCAGTTAATTAATTTACACTGTTTTTAACTTTTCACATCTGCCTAATGTTTTTGCAAAATCCTATTTATAAACTCTTCTTAGAAAGAAAACAAAATGTGTCTTCTTTCTTACCATCAGGATAAGCTGGAGCAGCAGTACTCGCAGAGCTATAAACAAATCTCTGTGCTGGAGGACGACCTCGGCCAAACACGCAGCATCAAAGAGCAGCTTCACAAATATGTCCGAGAGCTCGAGCAGTCCAATGACGACCTGGAGAGGGCCAAACGGTAGGGGGAAAACAATTTAGAATGTTATGATGTCGCAATCATAGCTAGAAAGCTGGAGTCTATATTTCCCTTATGGCAATTCACTGTTTTTAAAACTAGAGAATCTTCAAATGTTGAACCTGTGGCTAAACCTCAACCTTAATTCACCCTTGCAACAATCGCAACACAAATTACAGAGTATGGCCAATAAAACGTAAAAATAAAAAGTGAAAACAGAACTTTGCCCGTTTCTTGTTTTACATGGATGGGGCCACTAATTACAGACATTATCCAGGTCGACTTGTTGCATTTTGGAAAATTAAGAAGAGAAATTTTGCCATAAAAAAATAAAGCACATTAACTCAGGGGACAAATATTTAAAGCAGTGACCCTGTCAGAAGCTATATGAATTAGAGACTAAACTTATTCACTCTTAGAAAAACATCAACATCAAACTACAGAATCTGTGAACACAACCTCTTGATATATTTTCAGTGATTTACCTTAGCTGCAGTTTCTAGTTCCAATTCACAAATCACATGAGTGTTATTGATCAGTGCTTTGAATTTAATTAAGATCAGTATTGGAGGCACGTTTGACTGTGGTACTGAGCAGGTATGATTATCACATGCAGAGTGACGTGCCAGAGGAAATGTAGGTTGTCCCCTTAATATATCTGTGTTAGATTTGACCTTCATTGTGTGTCTTTTTATGTCTCAGGGCTACGATCGTTTCTCTGGAGAACTTTGAACAACGTCTGAACCAGGCCATAGAAAGAAATGCCTTCCTGGAAAGTGAACTAGATGAGAAGGAGTCTCTACTTGTCTCTGTGCAAAGACTAAAGGACGAAGCAAGAGGTGATTATTAACTATTTGATTACAACTTTGCATAATTGTCTGCAAATTGTTTGCCTGTCTGGAAAAAAATCTCTAACATGAATGTGTGTTTGTAAATGGCAGACTTGCGACAGGAGCTGGCAGTGCGGGAGCGACAGGCAGATACCACCAGGATGTCTGCTCCGAGTTCTCCCACTCAGGACAATGTGAAGATGGACAGTGCAGTGCAAGCGTCTCTGTCCCTGCCTGCCACACCCCTGAGCAAAGGACTGGACAATGTCTTTGCCACTACCGGTAAATACAAGACAACATAAGATTTTAAGTGATTCCTTTGGACAGTATAGGCTCAAGGGGGAGAATATATGTCTTATAAATCCTAACTCCTTTGGGCAAGGCACCCACTTTGTTTGAATGTGTATGAATCGGTGTGTGAGAAAGGCAGCATCTTTAAGCTGTAGATATCAATCTATGTACTGTTTTGTTCTTATAGTACTTTTCTTTTGAAATTGAATTAATATAACTGATTTATATTGCTTGCTGTACAACATTAATACGTTTTCTTACTCAAGACCTTTCACTACATGTTATTAAACTGTTTTAATCACTGTATGTATGCAACACATATCTATCTGGGAAAATCTGAACGCTAATTAAAAAAATTAAAACTGGTGAAGCTTATAACAACCAACATTAATCTAGATTAGCCATTATCAAATAATCCAAAAATGTTAAGGGATTGAGCCATTGCTATTAATCTTTTCCACTGGATTGTATCTGAAAAGACCAATTCAAGCAACATGAATTGATTAATCATAAATTACTGTTGCATTTGATTTTCACTCTGTGTCTCCAGTGTTTATAATAAAAGCAACCAGCAGCACATTAGGCTGTACTTCTCACCCTGTCCCTTTGAATGAATCCACTGTTTAATATCTGTTTTATTCCCTCTCTTCTCCCCATGCAGCACTATCAAACGGCTACGGCAGCAACTCCCCACTGACGCCCTCCGCCCGAATATCTGCACTTAACATCGTCAGTGATCTCCTACGCAAAGTCGGGGTGAGTCACATTCACACTTATGATACTACGGACGTGGCTCTTTGTAGTACTGAACACTGTATGTAGTGGGGTGTCATGTTGTTATATTTCCTTCAGGCGTTGGAGTCCAAACTTGCTGCTTGTAGGAACTTTGCCAAGGACCAGAAGGCAAGAAAGGTGTACACTCTCGACAACAGCAATGCTCTCAACGCCAACAACAACTTCTCACAATCACTTCATACGTCATATTTTGACAAAGCGTGAGTTCAAAATTCTACTATTTTGAAGTGTTTTCACATAAAGTGTTGACCAAAAGAGAAAAGATGAGTTATAATACGTCTCCATATAAGATCATCAACGTCTGACAAGGCATTTGTTCTATCTTGCAATGGTAAAAATTGAGTACCCAGACATGAACTGAGGTTGCGTACACACTTGTGCAATCTACTATTTAAAGGGCTCTTTTAAATAGTTATTGAAGTTCAAAATGGTTGCCCCTTTGAACAATCTTGGATTTAAGATGTGATCTAGACTCACAGCAAAATTCTGTTACATTGATTCTGCCCATTATTGGTGATGGATAACAGCACAGCAACGCCACAGCCTCACTAAAAGTGTTTAGACTGTACTGTGTTTGTACCATAGACTCTAAAGCATGCTATTGCAAATCATTAGTGTTTAAACTGTGTTTGATTGCCCGCCCTGAGCTGTTGTTACATTTTCCCAGCAGGACAGAGATGGTCACGTTCCCGGCTTTGATTTTGCTCGCTCACAACCACAGGTCCTCAATGTTCTCTCTGTATTATGGTGCTGCATGTAGTTGCTTATTTTAACAAATTGCCTCTAGTTCTAGATGTAGAAATAATATCCAGTCCACTAACATGAATGGTGGTGGTTGTAGATAGTGTGTCATGGTGTTGGTATCTTTCCCTTTTTAGTTAATACTTTAACCTTCCCTACAGTAGCTCTCCTTGCCTTTTAGTGTGAATGGTTAGAAAACAAGGTCATGGGAAAGCATTGCAGCAGACAGGGGAGTTTGTTCTGCCACATATAGTTGCTGTTCTGTTACATTTTATGCTGTGTCACTCAACATTAACAACACACGGGTGCACTATATCTATAGCAGTAGTATTAAAATGTGATTTCTGAGAAGAGATTACACACCAGTCTGGAACAGGCAGACACAGTTTTTACCAAATCTAATCCAGTTTTATTAGAGACATGAAACATATAGATTTTTGTAGCTGTAAACTATATTTGTTTTGTCCACTGTTATTATTTGCAGATGAATTATTGATTGAGCTGTTGTCTTGCCTTTGAGAGTTTGCCTGACTCTGGCCTACATTTTAACAGTTTTTTTTTTTCTCACAAGCATGACTCAGACCTAACTCCTTAAGGTTGATCACAGCTACATTTTTACCTAGAAAAAGCAGTTCAGCCGGTTGGCCCAACAAATTCCCAGACTCCATATGACGCTAACGCTAACAGTATTTATTTTTACCGGCAAAAGAATTTCATTCATTCAAGTGCTTTAGCCTGTCTATGTACATGAAGTTTCTTTTGTTTATAATAAAAACGAGTTCAATTAAAAACATTGAGGACAGATTGCCCACCAGGGTCAGCTATTTTTGCAGCGTTGACAGCAGTTGTTGCAAATGACCTCATCTGGGCCTCATTTATCATTATCATGCTGTTTTCTGTCCGGTTTGGGATTAAGGTTATGCTGAACAACTGTCTTTGCTGACCTCCACTTGTCCTTATGTGCCATAATCCCAGTGTCCTCACAATTAGGTTAACCCGCACAGGCCTCGTTGATTTATAGAGGTATAAATGCTTTAGAGCCCCCTTTATTAAAACAGGATTTGCTGTCTACTCATGATAACATATAATACAATGTCCATGGGGAGATTTCAAAAAGATGGAAATGTCCATATTTAGTTCAACAGAAACATTATGCAAGATTAAAAATTAAACGACTGCTCTCTCGCATTGCAGTCTAAATGCAATTATATAAAGGGATTGCTGAATATATAAAAATTTGGTATTTTTATTGAAATTGATTCAAATTCTATCTCTATTATTGGCATTTAAAACTCCAGGGGGAGTCGGTATTGTGGATATTTTCCTGAACTTGTCTTTAGAAATGTGGCCATGCATGTGTTATTTGAAGGCTTTGTGGCATAAAATTAGTTTGGTGGAAAACTGTTGGTAGAAAGTAGGTTAGTACTTTTCCTTGTGATACTTCTGAAATTTTGGGTGATAGGAACTTTTTTTTATGTCTTAACTATCTTAATTAACCTCACACTCTCTCACACAGGGCTGTGAATGGAGTAGATTCTGAAAACAACCCAGCCATCACCGCTCCACCTGCAGCTGCTGCTCCAGGCCTCGTGCCACTCGCCGTCTGACAAAAAACAGCACCTTTCTTCCAGTTCAATAATAAAGAACACTCAAGTTTTGATGTGGAGCACTTACTCCCAGAAAACACAAAACTTTACAAATCAAATGTGCGGTCGTTGGGATCACTTGTTATTGTCTCGACACATGTGCTTTGTACTTTCTGTAACTGTGGTTCCCTGTCTAAATATTTTATATATGGTAAAGTATTTGCCTATGATATTCACATAATATTGGATTATGGCCAGGTTTAACAGGCTGCACCGGGGGGTTGATTAAGGGCAGTAAGATTTATTGGTTGTCCTTGCTGTTCAAATTGTGCCACTAATTAGAGATACATTTCCTAAATGACATGTACGAAAGAATCTTAAAAAATATGACTAACTGAAAATATAAAACATTGAATTTAATTGGGAAAATGTTTAAATTCTGAAGTAAGCCTCCTTGATGCAATCACCCTGGTCATATTGATCATTATTTACTGGTACAAACTTGTGTGCGGTTCCTAGTCTATATCAAGACAGTCGTTTGAATCACAAAACTCATTTGTTACACTTCATATTATTTTTTATTCATGTGCAATATTTGATTTTTTAATGGTACAGTGTTTAATTTATAACAGACTGGAGATATTACTGGCATGTTTTAATTAAAAAAAAGTAAGTTTTAATTTGTACTGACTGACTGTACTTACTAATACTGTGCACCTTGCCTACCTTTCACGAGCCTAAATTTTGAAGTGTACACTGCCCTCTGCTGGTCAGAAATGGCACAAGTAGACGATTGCCCCTGATGTATTTACAACCCAAGGGGGGGGAAAAAAAACGAAAAGGGAGAAAGTATCGAAAGTTTCTCCACCACTGTCACTTGTGAAACACAAAATGTAATTTGCAAATTATTTAAACTTGAGCCTATACTGACTGTACAGTCAGTATAGGCTCAATGACTGTAAGTACATTGACTGTAATGACTGTAAGTACATTATCTATTAATTGAAAACACTGGCTATATTATTATAATATGGACCATGTCTGAAACTGAGTGAGAGGCATTTGAAAAGATGAGATCAAGAATTAACAGCTGTTGTTAATTTACATTGTTAAAATTGTACTGTTCTGACACTCTTAAGAAACGTAAAGTAACACGTGCTTGGTTGAAGAGTCTTTGAAGACTCCGATTAAGTCCAGGAGTCAGTTTTTGGTCCTGTTAAGACCCTCCTTTCTTCCTCTCCACTTCAGCCAGCTGCCTCTTTCTCTGCTCCATCACCTCTAACCACTTGGCATTGTACTTGGCCTGTTCCTGGGCCCTCAGATCGTCCAAGTCCTGGAAGAACCAGTGCCTGCAGAAAGTCATAAAGGATTATTATTATTATTACAGAACTTTACCTCCTTCATTATATTAAAGGCATCCAACTTCTCTGGTGGAGGGCATAGCTCATCTCCATAGAAATGTTACTACTTTGCCAGGAACGTTCCAGATTAAGGCATTAAACTATCTGTGGAGAGGTGACGCTCACAGTTTAAATTAAAGTTTTTCAATGCCTTTTGGCAAATAAAAATACTTGGATAATAAAAGCCATCCATAAATGTTTCATGTTACACTGTGGAACATTCTAGGTGATGTAATAAACTTGAACACAAGCACCAGAAATGTTGCATAGTGCAGCTTTAGCGTGCATTCATGGTCATGGATACAATTTGTCATAAATAAAGTGCATTCTTTTGATGATTATTGAATTGCCTGTTTAGAATATGCACTAAAGGTGACATAACTAAAATTGGTGAAATTCCAAAACTCTAAAATTCCTGCATGGCACGACAAACCGTTAGTGAACCCACACAGCATGGAAGTATTTTAAAATGCACATAGCCTCACCTGTTCATGAAAGCTGTGGCCAGTCCCAACAATAAAGTCCCAAACAGGAAAGGTTTGGCAAAACGTTTTCGAGCAGACAGCTGGGACTGCTTCATTTTCCTAATGCCCCCGTAGACCCCAAGTTCTCAAAACATCAAGATTTGCACAGAAAATGTCAAGTTACCGTTGGATAACTCTTGTACACTTCTGTCAGCATGATCAGTGGTGACCTCCCTGTTGATAAGACGTCCAGTCACGTCCAGTCACTTCCGGTTTACAAATACACAATTTACAATCAAATTAATTAGATACTTTTATAATTATGTGTTAAAGTAAAATAGGCGTGAATTTATAATACTTAACAACAATACATAAATCATGAACATGATGTAATATTTAGGTGGAACTATTATTAAGCTAGTTGAGGTTTCCGGAGGGAACAATTTAGCGACGGAAGTAAATCTCGAATGATGGGACTGGATTGGACAGTCATGTTTTGTTTACATTACTGTCTGTGAAAATGCCTAACTAAATGCAAATTTATAACTCTAAAATGTCGCGAAAAGGTTCCGCTGAAGGCTCTGACCGCTTTGAGTATTTGCAGACCTTGGTCACTGAATTTCAAGACACGGACAGTGAAGGTGAAAGAAAAAGTAGAAACTAACGCTAGATGAATTTGAGTGCAATACTAGTTTTTCGTACTAGATTATTTGTTGCCTGTCAAGGTGAAATTGACACTTAGCTAGACTTTCGGAGAGCAGTCTGCATTCTTATAACAGTGTTAATATGCTGTTAAGTTCTTTTGTGTTATTTTGTAAACTTTGGCTCATGTATTCTTTTATCAGAAGATATTTCAGGCTCTTCAAAACATCTATGTTTTTCAGAGGCTAAGGAGCAAGTGCTGGCAAATCTGGCAAATTTCTCATATGATCCAAAGAATTATGACCATCTCAGGGATCTACAAGTGACTGACCTCTTCTTGGACATGCTGACAGAAGAGAATGATAACTTTATAGAGTTTGGCATGGGTGAGTCCAAACGAAACCCCCCTATGAAAAATCTATTCAACAAATAATTTTTGTATAATTTCTTTTTAGGAGGATTGTGTAACCTGAGCATGGTGCCGGAATTCCGAGACTTTATTCTCCAAAATGATGGAATAAACTTGATCACAAATTGCTTATCAAGTCAAAATGAAGAGACTGTTTTATCGGCCATCACGCTCCTTATGAACCTTATCACCGCTGACTCTCGCTCTGAAATCACACAGCCAGGAATACTGCACTGTATGCTGCGGTTCTCTCTGTCCGAAAGCCCTCGTCTCCGGAACTTGGCTTCAGTTTTTCTCGAGGACTGTTGCAGCAAAGAGCAGGTGGCACAGGCAGAGCTGCAGATGCAAGGACAGCAGCAGACTGCACTCGGGATACCACTGCCCAAAGAGTAAATATATAATACTACAACATTTCATACGCTTTGATGCTGTATAATATCCATGACATCTATAAGGACATGCTAAATGTTAGTTATTTTTCAGATTACAGAATATGAATGACAAGTACCAAAACAGTCATTTAGCCTTTACTCGGAGTGGGAAATGAGCCAAAAGTAATTTAACTATTTTCTACAGTCAAGATCATATTGTATCCAAATCAAACCAAAAGTTACTAAGCGTTTTTCATATATTTAATTTTAGCCCCAAGTGCTTTACATACTACAACCACAATTCTGATTTATTCCTGATTCATGTAGTTAGTGTCCTAAATAACCTTTCTTCTGAGAGTTATATACAATATAAAACAATATGATCAAAAAGCATATCGTCACAGGGTTGAGATCATAATTTGTTTTTATCGCCCGTCTTCACTGTCTTACTGTTGTGATGTTATCTGAAACCCACCAACGGCCAATTATACAGTCATTCATTTAACTATTATATGTTTTGTGTTTGATATGTGCGTTATAAGAGTGAATTCTGCTTCTTATCCAAATGTTTTTGTTAGAATAAAATAAAAGCAGGTCATTGACACTTATATAGTTCCAATTAAGTTTGATGGCCTAGTTAAATGTTATATTTTTTTAAGATTCCATTTTATTGATACTGATTTAAAAGTTGAGCTTGAATTAGGACATCCACATATATTTTTGGCCCTCGTTCTCATTCTTCATTCAAGTGCGGGTATTTTTAGAATTTTTAACCACAGTTTAACAGTAAAGCTGATATGCAGTTGGTAAACTAAAATAGTTTCAATATTATTGTAGTATGTGTTTAAAATATAGCAAGTAGTACAAAAACATTACTTGACACTAAAAATATAGTATTTAAAAGATGGATTACTAAATTTACCAGGGACTCTTTGTTTTCAAACCATTTGTACAGTACATTCTTCTGGCTCGGATTTACAACATACCAGGCAAATGCCACTGCACAGGTTAATTTTAATTGGCTGGCACTTATATCTGGCACTTACTATGAGCACACCACATCCCAAAGGATTTTGTTCAAGCCCAAAAATATGCAAAATAAAAAATCTTAAATAAACCTTTGGGTTCTCCATCCATGTTGAGAGAACCATTTGTTTTTGCCCAGGCTTTAAAGAGCTATTTCTGGTTTGAGTCCTTCAGGTCTAGACAGAAAATGACATCCAATCCTTAAACCCAGCGTCAGGTGGACGGCACATGGACCAGGACGGCTCGAGAGGAAATTCTTTACAGTTTTGGGTTAAAGTCGACACTCTGTAACACTTGTCCATTTCAAAGTGCACAATGTTCTCATGTTCATTCTGTGTTTGTTTAAGTGTGCGTGAGTCTGAATCACATTCCAGTGGCTCAAAGGTAAGCACCTGCCATCGAGATCAATAAAAAAAGCCCTGTGTTTCCCGTAAAAAGAGAAACGCCCATGCCTGGTTTTAATAAAGCAATAAAAACTTTATTTCATGTCGTAAAAAATATTGTATGGCTTTCTGGATTTTAAAAACAGTGGTTTGATTCACTTGTTCCACATGACTTGTACAATACCTCTAGGATTTGAATAAAATTACTCTAACACCACCATTTTTCTCTTTGTATACAGTGGTTAATGGTCTATTAATCTGAATATAGTGAATAAGTGAGAATATTTTGTTTAAAAGAATCATTGTAGTGCATGTCACTTCAGCCTGAGTTGTTCCTCTGCCACTTCACGTAGTTTATTTTTTTGGATCTGAAGAGAAAATAAAAGGAAAAGTATGTCAATGTTTTAAATCATACTTTAAAATCTTAAGCAAATGTTTTGGTCCCATCAAGCTTGGCTCCCATCATCAAATATGCAGACCAGCCAACAACAATTGTACTCATCACTGACAGTAACAAAAACGAAACAAAAATGAGCAGGTCTCCAAAGTAACATATAACGTAGCCTATTTAACATACCTCACTTCTGCACAGCCCTAATTGAAAGTTTTCTCATCCCTTCAGCAACAGTCTGGACACTCGTCAATACAAAAAACTCCAATGCATATTATTAAAACTCCCCAGTTCCACTCATCCCATCCTGTACCAGATGCATCACACTGAGCAAGAAAGATCCCCTCGGACCACACACCCTGCTCATCACCTGTTCACACTCAAGTTGTGTTGCATTGTATGGTCTTTTGTGTTTGAAACTGACACAGATTATGAAATGTCCCTCTCCCTTGTGTGGTCATTAATAAATTTCTCTAAAACCTATGTAACTACAAAAGCTTGAGCCATAGACTAACAGTCCCTCTTCGTCTGAGGGGTGGTCTCTGATGGGACGAGGTGTGCCGACTCTCGATTAATCTAGCAGGACATGGTTTGCGTGCAGACTAACTAATAGCTCTTTTTCCTTCTGTCTGGGCGTTCAGGCCAGAACCATTCAAACACAACCACATGTCTTCAATAACCTATATTCACCAGCATCTCATGAAAGAAACATAAAAGAAGAAATGTAATCTGTCGGTATTTGGGAACGCCTTAATAAGGAAGCCACTAATAATAACTTTGATATAACATGTCCATTTTGTAATATACATTTGGTTAGAATATAATAAACACACTCTATTTTCCATTTTGCAGTGATGAGGTGTAAAAATGAAGATGAATTACCTTTCCAGTAACTGTGAGTGGGTAGCTTGAGACAAAAAGAATATAGCGAGGGACCTTATAGTGAGAAATCTGTCAAAGACACATTTTAACAGTTTAAAGTTTGATGTAAACACAACATAAAATCTCAGTTAACGTTCTAAAACATAATCTATAATAATCTCACATTATTTTTACAGAAAGATTTGATTTCCTCTGGTGTGCATTCCTGTCCATCAACAAGCTTGATACAAGCACAGACCTCCTCGCCCATTCGCTCGTCCTTCACCCCTACCACCTGCAGACAGTTACATACTGTTATATACAGAACATGGAGCTTGGCAGATACAGTATACTTGGTTTGTATTAATTGTCTGTTTTTACCTGAGCCTCTTTGATCTTTGGGTGTGTGTGTAGAAACTGCTCAATTTCAGCAGGATAAATGTTCTCGCCGCCTCTGATGATCATATCTTTTATTCTGCCTTCAATGCGCAGATAGCTGTATCCGTCCATGCTGCCAATATCACTGAGAAGCAAAATCCATAAATTAATTAAGCAATAGAATACAAATTTATAAGTCCATGTATTATCACAGTGCTTCTCAACCTGGGTGTCAGGACCTCCACGGGGGTCGTGAAATGATTTCTGGGGGTCCCTAGGTTTGACACCCTCCAAAGGCAGTGAAAACTGTAGATTCCTATTTGTTGGCCTGCCAAAGTAATTTATCTAGGTCTATATCTTTCAACTATTAGACATAAGACTACTTTATCACTTTACGGGTCACCCTATTTTTTGTGTCGGGGGCCGCGAACCCCAGCAGTTGTTATTTTGGGGGTTGCGACTAAAAAGGTTGAGAACCACTGTGTTAATGTAAAATGTAATGTAATGTAATGTAAAATGAAAATGATACATATGAAAAAACAAAGTACTCTCTTCTAGTCACTCACCCAGTTTTGTACCAGCCATCTTTGGAGATGCACTCAGCTGTTTTGGCCTCTTCGTCCCAGTACTCCAGCATCACACAGAAGCCCCTGATCATAACCTCTCCCAGCTCCCCCAGAGGAACCATCTGCCCCGTCGTGGGGTTCACTATCTTAGCCTGTGGACAGAAGTCGAGATATTTATCAACCTTTTGAATATTGTGACATTGAAATTACTGAATATGTTTGGTCGTTACCTCAACATGGTCAAGGATGTACCCCACGGTTTCACACTTTCTCTCCAAGCTGTCAAGAGGAGTTCCACAAAATGTCACTGGACTGTTTTCTGTGGTGCCATAGCCAATCTGAAACATGAGATACGGTCAAATAAGTTTATCCGTTAGATATCACACATGCCTCTAATTGCGCTCTAATTTGACAAAGGTAGATGAGAAAGTAGAGGTGTGATCCATTTAACAGCAGGTTGTTGGCAGTGTGTCTCGGGCTGCCAGCAGGAATGTATTTATTGCAATGTGATTTGTTGTTGCAGATGAGATTGTTGGCACAGAGTGGCTGCCACATCAATGCCAGGGAAGCTCTGGTAACAGTTAGCTTACCACCACCAATGTTTGACTTTGGAATAGTCATAGTTACGAAACTAAAATTTCAAACCTGACTTTTATACTAAGGAATATACCCTTTTCTCAATACCACCACAAATATCCACTGCAAACAACAACTACTACTGCTACTACTACTACTGTAATAACCTGCTAATTCTAGCCCTGACTCATTTAGCCCTAAAGAAATATGTATCCAACTAACACAGGATATAGAACTTATGGAGCATGCAAATATTCATGTGGAAACAGAAAGCTATGATATTCTCAATAAAATGTTAGTTTTGTTAAGTAAACTCTAGATTCCTTTATCATGGCTGAGTCCATCTGTCATTTACCTGAAACAACCTGAAGCAAACTCTAAACCTGTGTTTTGAAAAAGCACAGACCTGTGGATTGAAATAAATTTGCCTTTGGGCTAATTATGGCTTCAAATCTGTTTTTACACTTTCCTCTGCTGCCAGGAGCATGCTTTGAAAAATAACTTACAGACTAATGAACCTCGCCATTGAAACAAGATAGTCTTTTGGTCATAAAAATGTGATGGTGGTTATTACATAACCACACTACAGAGAAAGGAAATATGCAGGCAGGAACGTAAAGTGGCATGTTGAAGTTGCATTCCTGGGATGATGGAAGTATCCTTTGCCATTGTTATGATTTTAAACACCTCTGGCCAAGCATCTGGAGCCAATTACAGGTTATAAAACGACCGCACACGAGTGGCTTTTTTCCCTCAAACCGCAGACTGAAAATACAATACAGGAGTCCGGGCTCCAACTTGACCTCATGCCACGTTAGTTCATGTACACCTGTAGATAACCCAAAAGTACGACAGTGATGCCTAAATTATCTGGAGCCAAACTGCTAAAATAAGAAAACTAGCAACATAAGAACACAAAAATTATAAAAATCCAAAAATAAAATTCAGAAAATTTTATGTGACCATTTTGATGAATAGAAATAAACTTTTCAAAATATCTAAAAATAAATCCAATACAATACCAAAAAGTAACAATATTAACTTTAGTAGCAATAACGTGTACTAACAAGGAGTTCAAGGAAAGATATACTAAAATATTGGGTTGTGTTACATGTTTCTATGTAAAAAAGACCAAAATAGGCATAAAAAAAAAAAAAAAAAAAAAAAAGGTTAGTAAAGCAGGATAATGTAAATAAATATGCATAAATCCTGCAGAAGCTCATCTGGGGTTAAACTTTCAGACACTTTTGCTCTCCTCTCAGTCCAACACGCAACAAGCCCTTGAGTTTTTCTTTTTTTCCCTCAAAGTAAATGTTATAAATAGTGCAGTGTGCGGTGACTGGCCATCCTCCTCCACTCAAACTGAATTTCTCAGCTCGGCCCACTTTTGCTCACTCACCTTTCAGGCACCATAACAAACTTGACCACGCGTTTTCTTTTCTACTTTCTGTAAGAGTGGCGTACACCTCAGAGCAGTGCACTAGTACGCTCCTTTACATCATCTACAGCATGCGTTGTGTGAGCTGGCTTCTACTGGGAACCTCGCTCCTGGTTTTGGGTCCAGCAGTCACAGGTGCCCCAGGGCAATGTCCGAACTCCTGCCACTGCCATGGCGACCTCCTGCACGTTATCTGCTACGATGTGGGACTGAAGAAGATACCAAGAGTTTCCGAAGCCACGCGCCTGCTCAATCTTCAGAGGAACAACCTGGGCAACATTCCCACTGGGGCTTTCAGTGAGAGTAAAGGACTAGTTTCACTTCATATGCAACATTGCCAGCTCAGAGAAATCGGCTCCCAGGCTTTCAAAGGCCTCACTAAGCTTGTTTATCTCTATCTGTCCAACAATGATATCACCACCATCAAACCAGGTGCATTCGAAGACCTCACAGAACTGACTTATCTGTATCTAGATGGAAACCATATCAGCGAATTGGCAAAGGGGCTCCTCTCTCCTATGATTAACCTCTTTATATTACAGCTGAACAACAACAGACTAAGAGAGCTACGTCCTGGTACATTCACGGGAGCCAAAGGCTTACGTTGGCTGCACATGGCAAACAATACTCTGACCACGCTGCAGCCTGGATCCCTGGATGAAGTGGAGAACCTGGCTGTCCTGCACCTGGACGGAAACAGGATGGCGACCTATCCCAGCGCGGCCATGAGTAAACTGAGAGTGGTGGAGGAGCTGACCTTGGGCAGGAACCCAATGAGGACCATCCCGGACCTGGCCTTTCAGAGCTTCGGACGATACATGGAGAGACTGCACCTGGACAATATGGGGCTGGAGAGGGTGAGTCTGCTGCATGGCATTTCAGCAAGTTAAGACAGGGTAAACCTAAGATGTTTGTATTGTCCTGAACCCAGAATAATGTTGAGGATTTCATAAGTGCATCTGACATAGCACCAAGGTCAAATCAATAAGCAATGACTGCATGCTAAATGATATGCAGAGTAAACAAAATGTCAAAAAACTTTGTTACTAACCTATTTTACATAATAATCAATACAATGCATATTTGTCTTGTCTTACGTACTTCCTCTAGAAAATATTGAAATGTGTTGCTTCATACTGCAAACAGTTGTAAGAAGAAAGCGAAAGTTAGTTGTTTAGTTTAGTTGGCAATATTTAAAAAATGATAAATTTAAATGATAAATGATTTGACACTCCTAATTAATCTACCTAAATAATTGCATTTAAGTAGTATGCATGTGAATATTTGTAACATAATGTAACTATGGGGGGAATTCTCCACCTGTTCCATTAAATCCTGAAAGTTTTGTGATTGCAATTAACCTATAACTATGTAATGATTCAGTCAATTCAAATAATATTACTATAATCAAGTTAATAAAAGTCAAATCAATGTGTGCTTCTCTTTATATTAGCTCTTCAATGCTTAAGCCTTAAGGCATTGCAGATGTAGAAAATTGTAAACCAACAAACCAGCTTGGAGGAGTGTGGATACAGGTATTTTTAGCCTGTTTTTGTTTGCTGGACTCCGGCCAAGCGTGTCCAAGAGTCTAATTATTACACAGCAGTTATTTTGAGTTCATGTGTTTTCTGCTCATGCTTTGACCAGGTCTAGCAAACAGGTCAGGAGGGGTTAGGACCAACACAGGTAAATAGAGGTGTTCCTTAGGGCTATGAACTGCTGTATTTTTAGCCTGCATTGCCAAACTTGAATGGACAATTGCGTCCTTTGCAAGCCTTTCCTGGCAGAGAAGAGACTCGCAGAGAGAGACACGACAGAAAGAGTTCAAAAAACATCTAGCCATATTGGAAGTCATCCATCTTTCATTGCTTTAAAATATGCCGTGTGCAGGTCCACAGTGGAAATTTCCAAAAACGCACACACCCCTCATCTCTCATCCAAAATTATTTCAAAGGTTTGTCTCTCAAAGTTGACACGACACACTTGAGCCCAGCTAGCACCTCTCTGAAGTTTTTAGCACCCTTGAAGTGGAAAGGGAGCCCAGAGAAAATCCGTGTTTGCATAGAGGAAGGATGAGAGAGGGCTTTCATTACGAGGCAGGTCTAGAGAGATTCCCTTGCATCTCACAGACAGGACACAGGGTCAGACCAAGGGTGTGGTGCTAAATCTGCCAAATGCACCTCCAATCAACCAAAATATTAAGTCCAGGGCACGGACAGGTGAAGCTAACAGCACAATTTATCTCTTTACATTATAGAATTTGTTAGTAAATGAGATATATTACACAGCACTATACCCCAGACAAAACCAGGACAAAAATAAGACCCAACCAAATCTATATCTGGCCTAAATCGGGATCAAAACAAATATAATAAATATAGACTTAAGCATAACTATCAAAAGCCAGAAAGAAAGACAAGACGATAGGATTCAGAGGATTACCACAAATTTTGTACAACAGAGGACTAATCCAAAAAATGATCTACTCAAGTCCAAGTTGCTGAAGAACTGAAAGGTGGACAATGCCTCATACAGTGAAGCATTCCAGGCAAAGCAATAACATCTCCATTGAGACAAGCAGGTGGCAGACCCTCCAACAGAGAATTTATGAAGTGAACCTTTATTACTGGTTCAGATTGCAAGACTAAGTCAGAATACACTATACTTTTGTTGTACATGGGATTGTCTACAGTTTTGAGGATATGGCCATGATGTTACGCTTCATTTCTTCTTCCAGTTCTCAGATGGAGCATTCACAGGTGTCACTGCCATCAAGTCCCTTCACTTGGACAACAACAGACTCAAGACCCTCCCAAAAAGTCTGGAGTACGGGACCCTGACCAACCTCACCCTCTCCAACAACCCATGGATTTGCACCTGCTCACTCGCTTCACTCAGGAGGTAAGACTGGCAAAAAAAGGTCAATTTTCAATCAAGATTCAGGTAACAATATAATAATAAGGACTCAAAAAGTGAATCATGACCATTTACAAAGTAGGAATTCATTTTTAAAAATTTGATTCGACCTAAACTTAAATCTACAGTGTTTTTATATATTTAATTAGACAGTTTGAGTTCATTAAGTTTGATCATAATTGTGAGCTGTTAAATGATGACGCAATGTTTCTTCTCACACTAATCGTAACATTAACTTTTAAATTGTGACATCCTCAGTGTTTTATTTGCTTTAAAGGTGGATGGACTATAGCCGTATCCGACCCGATGCCCTGTGTGCCTCGCCAGCTGCACAAAAGGGCAGGCAGATCCGGGACAGCTCTGCTTTCAGCGGCTGCAAAGTCAAGCAGAAGAGAGCGAAGAAGGGCACACGCCAATAAACACAACATCAAAAACAAGGTACAACAACAGTAAAACCGTGCAATTGTCTAAAGCCTGACCCGCTCCAAAGTGAGCCAGTCAAAACGTTATGTGGGGTGCAACACAATGGCCCAAGGGTTTGGTAGCAGAACACACACCAGGGTCTTTACTCATCAATTTCTGGTTCTGACAACCTATCTTCAGTTTCCATTTTCATATTATGTAATGGAAAAACGTCAAACAACTACAAGAGGAAAGTATATTGCAAATATTTAATGAATGTAAAGCAATAAAAAAGTAGCAATATTAGAGTGTAAAAAGACAAACAAGTATCATTAGATTAGTGATAATTGGCTGCACAACACTACATTGAACTTTAAAGGTTTCTGGTTAACAAAAGGAACCACAATCACAACTGAACCTGTGTTCACAGTGCCTTCACCTGCATAACACATAAACAGGTTTTTCTTATTCTCAGTATATGGACAGGCCATGCCTCAGGAGAAAACTCAGAACCTCCAGAATAAACTCACTGAACTGCTTCACTAGCACCTTTTTTGTCCACATAAATTAAGCTCTGTAATATACTTCAAAACATTTCCTGAACCACATCCCTAAGATGTGGACTGCCACGGTCAAACCTGTCCCAAGCATTTCATTCAAGTGTACAGATCCTGTTTTTCACAGTGTTTACTTTGGTGGCTCATTTTGTGTCTTTTCACAGGAAGCGGCCTGTTGACGTGACCAGCAGAACATGGAAAAGCCTTACTCATCTTTTAAGACAATAAGTATTTGTAAAATAATTGCAAAACTACACATTGCACAAATTAAACATCAGGAGGATATTCATATCATTGTATTTTTTTGGTAACTGAAACTGGTTAGCCCGGTATGTACTCAAATTGAATTGAATGCATAATGTACTGATCAATATCCATGTTTTCCCCACTTAAATTAAACATAAATTAACTTATGTCTGAAAAATAAATGAATAAAGCATATTGTTTTCTTCTATTATATACTAAATGTTGCAATTCTTCCTTAGTAAAAGAAAAATTTAACCCAGGTGTCAAAAAAATGTAAATACGATTAAATGTAATCAAATTCAGTATTTTGTATTACAATTCTGTAAATGTCTAAATGTCATATCTTATGCATATCTTGTTTACTCATATTCCATCACTATCTGGACAATGAAATGATATAAATTTCACGACCAATAAACCTCTACAAAAGACACTTCATTTTGACATAATCTTTTCATCTACAAAATTAGTATTTTTTCTATTTGATAGATTTAATACACCATGACAATTACCTAAGCATGTGTCGCCCTCTTGTGGCTAAAAGCTTAATGTTGCATGTTTGCGTTTTGATCATGTTCAGTGTACTGTATTGAATAAGTTACTCACCGTTATTCCCTTTACCCCCATCACAGATATCACTTTTTTAACTAGCTCTGGAGGACATGGAGAACCAGCCATGATTCCTGCATAAAGACGTGCAAAAACACGTTACATCACAGGAATAATAATTAATAATAATAGATTTTATGATATTTCTAAACTATGGTCTCACCACATTCCACTGACGACAGGTCGTATTTATGGATGTCCGGCTGGTTGACCATATCCACATACATGGTGGGGGTCCCATAGATAACGGTACACCTGATGGAGGAGATAAACAATGTTCACCCGAAGAAAACATCTGCAACCAATAAAAACATTCAAATAAAAAAGAAGAATCTAGAAACTAAACTAAAACAGCTCATTGGTGTTTTTCAGTTTCTGGAATCTGATGATGTCATATGGAGGAAGTCAACCTTTCTATTTTTCTCTGAATTATCCATATGGACAATGCACTTATGTTGAACCAGATGATTTCTACTAAACTGACTAAACTCTTTCAACAAAAATCTGCATTTTAACAGTATTCATTTGAGCTGACTCCCATCTGTTTATTTTTTGTATTGGCCGGTTGAAAGTTGTCATATCATCTGAAACCCGGAGGTACTATTTTGTATTTTCCTAAACAAAAGGAAACAACCATGAAGTTGTAAGAGGAAAGAGGAGATAAAAGTAACATTGCAAACAATTCCTGGGATTGCAGCGTTCCAGGCGTTGCCTAGATGGTATTGCAGAAATAGATCATTGATATTGTGGAGTTAGTATTTTGCTCTACCAGTGTGTGTAAAGTTATTTATCTTGTTTTTTACTGCATGTTTATATTCTGCTATTCTTCAACTGTGCATTGCAACATGGGAGGTTTTCTCATATAACCTTAAGTAGAAGCAGCAGCAGTAATAGTAGAGGTAGTGGTGGTAGAGGAATGATAATTTGTGAACACCAATAAATGCCTTGCCTACATTTTTTGTCAACGTTTCTTTTTTATATTTTATGTCTACGCATTAGGGTTTTCCCCCTTGGAAACATTGTACTTCATAAGAAAGTCTTTGGCCTTTACAGTTTTCTCTTCAACAAATGCTCTTTGTGTTGATGCACTGCATGAGAAACAGCTGATACTGTCCTTTTACAGCAAAGAAAACAAATCTGAAACAGGATCTTACTCAGGAAGTGGGCGAGTGTTATGGGAAACCCTTAGAGCTAAACACGGCAGTTAGAGTGACTGCATTTAGAATAACAGAATAAAATTGCTGCTTTAAGCTTAGCCTGGTTTGACCCTTTGTAAAACAAAATGTACAACTGTGAAATGCTGCAGAGACATGAGACATGACCTGTCTCTGCAAATTTGTCTCTGTTGCTGTCCCGATTCAAAAGAATAAATAAACAAAACTTTCATCTAGCTTTTCTGAATTTACTTTCACTGTGTGATATCAATTTGGAATTTGTCGATTAATTAACCAGAACTGAAATAGAAGCATTTAGCAAATAATGTCCCATCTGACGATATTAAGCAGAGGGTTTGCAACACTGTTGTCTATGTTTTTTTTTACTGTGCTTGAAAATATCAATGGTGGAGATAAAATTATCACATGTTTTTGTCTAAGGCCCCTCCCACAGTTGTCCATATCGTATTTAAAGGCACTCCTTTCATTTGATAGTGAAAACATATCATCTTTATGGACTTATGTAGGTCATAGTTCAACACTGATCCAGTTTTACTTTGTTGTAGCTATCACGTGACAGTTTCTCGATGCTTTCATTTGAATGCTCCATAAAGTACAGTATCATCAAAAATAATTGAAATAAGTAAATCAAAAGTTGTCAATATGTGGAAGTGTTAACATGGTAATGTTATGACATAAAATAAATCTATTTTTATCACATCTAAACTGATGATAATGTTGCATGTAATATGTATAGGGTTACCTTTCACTCTCCAGCGCTGCTAGATTGGCCTTCGAATTATATCCAGGTGATGGAAACACAAGAGTTGTCCCGTGTACAGCCAAACACATTCCACCTCCCACTGAGCCAAAACAGTGGTACAGAGGCACAGGGAGGCAGATCCGTGTGTGAGGCTACAAGAGGAGCGCGTCAATAACAAAATTAAAATAAATAACGATTAACCTAACCTAACTGAAAAATGTAAGTGAGCTTTTGACAAATATGTATTTCTTCTGCCTTTTTATTGCCCAAGCTGCAACTTTTTTGACAACACATGATTCAATTAACATCTTGTTTGATCCCGTAAAAATTTTTTAAATCTGGAAAGTCTTACATTTCTAATCCTCTCCATCCTCAACAATTTCCTGTTTGTTGCTGAAGTTTTAAACATTATTGACATAACCTCAGTATCTAGTGGTGGAAGAAGTGCTCAATTTTGTTACTCAAGTAAAAGTACAGATATGTGTGCAAAAAATTACTCAAGTAAAAGTATTACATTAAAAAATTTACTTAAGTAAACGTGTTGAAGTACCTGTTTGAAAATGTACTTTAAGAGTAAAAAGTAAAAGTATTTTATGCAGATTATGAGACCAGTTTTTTGTGTTAAATGTTGCAATTTTGGTTAAGAATTGTTCTTAATTTTGGTCAAATTAATTTCTTTAATTTGATGTGTATATTTTTGTTTGCTTGTTGTTGATCTTGAACTCAAAACCTTCAGGCAGAATGTTACCATCAACATGCTAAAAATAACTCCTCAAACAAAATGAAAAGTGCTTTCTACTTATCAGTCCAGTTAAAAAAACATGGTGGAGCAAAAAGCACAGATACTTGGTCTCAAATGTAGTAAAGTAAAAGTAAAAAGTATCCACTGTAAAAAAATTTAAGTAAAGTACAGATAGCCAAAATGTTTATTTAAATACTGTACTTTTACTTTTGTACTTTGTTACTTTCCACCAATGTCAGTATCATAATAGATCTAAACTTGACTCACCCTCCAGTGATATCCAAACCGTCGACCGACATAGTAGGCATCATTTATTATGTTGTGATGAGACAAAGTTGCACCCTTGGGAGCTCCAGTTGTGCCCTGGTAACAGATATGCACAAGCTGATGAAAACAACATACTATTACTATTACTTTTTTCCTGCAGGATTTATTTGACAAGAAGGTAAGCAGTGTAAAATAGGGATGGAGAGTGGGGAGGGACATTCAGCAAATTACTCGAGCCAGCCAGGAATAGAGCTCATGACTCTTCATCTTTTTTTTGAGTCACAGCACACATTCAACAAAAACATTACGACCTTTTAGTAAAATAATAATGTGGCAAATAATGTCCATGCCACTATCTGGTTCTTTAAAGTTGGCAATGGTGATTGTTTTTGATGAAGAAGTATCTTCAAGACACTTAAAAATGGTAAATTGTTCAGTTCAATCTATTTATGAATGCATTGAGGCACACTAGTGCTCCTTGGCACACTAGTTGAAAATCAAGGGAATTAACATACATATTTGTTTTGGTTACGTTTGGGTACTGTCTAATTTTGCAAACAACAAATGTTGGAATATTAGGTAAAGATCTTGATTATTATTATTATTAACTTATAATAACTTTTTGCAAGTGAAATGAACTTGTGGTCTAACCGATGTGAACTGGATATTGATTGGGTCGTCGAAGGAGAGTTTCTTCTGTAGTTCTTGGAGCTCTTGTTTATGCCGGCTGTCTCCCGCCTGCATGACGTCGTCAAAATGAAACATTCCCGGCTGTCGGCTGTCCAGAACGATGACTGAGTGTAGATCAGGCAACCTGCACGGCAAATACACAGGCATTTTACTTGTATTGATGTAAAGAGAGTTGACTAGGGTCCATCCTGTTTAATAGCATATTGTTAGCCGGAATAATTGCCGGAGTCATTTTCAGAGTTTTGGGGAAAATAGAAAAAACACATTATATTAATTATAGAGATGACTTACAGTTTTTTTTTGCTGTAAAAAATCTCTGATTCAGTGACACTGGCAAAAAATAATAATTTTGGCCAAAAAATGACTTAAGCCATTATGTAATGATGCCTTCAATATATAGAACATGTCTTTATATCATGAGGCATTATCTTCTAAAAGTTATGTTTATTGTTATTTATTGTGGCTTAAAGCTAAAACATCATGTTGTATCATTTGTTATGCAGATTTATTTTGTTATGCATAATATAATGTTTTCTTTTATTCTCATTCTCTCACAATAGGGAATTTAAATAAAGTTGGAAAGCCCCCTGGGGTTTGGACCAAGGGACGTCAAACACAGAAAACACCTATTTCTTGTAAATGGTTAAGAAAACTATTTCAGTATTTTGTACAGCTTATTAGTACCGTTTACTCTTGAGGGCTCCGGGGGCACAGGCTTCTAACTCTGGGCAGATCTCTCGGAGCATCCCACAGTATTTTTGAGTGACAAACTGAGTGGGACACACTATGGCATTACAGCTGACCTGGACAGAGAGGACCAATTTATTTATTATAAATCACAAATAAGTCTTTGGAACTTAATGTCACTTCACTAACCTTTTTTAAGGCGAACTCCACTTCTCTGACCTGATACGCTGGGTTCACAGACACCTGCAGCAAGGAAACAATTTATAGTTCAAATAAAAAAAAGTTAATTTAATTAATCTAACAATATACACAATACAATACACTCATGAAGTAAAGTATGCATTTTAAGCTGTAAACATTTAAAATATAATAGATAAAGCAAATAAAATAAATCAACTTTGATTTAAACTAAGAGTAATAACATATTCCTAGTGGGTATCTATAAGATAAGAATAAGTAATTACAGGTAAGATAGAACTTTATTGATCTCACCGTGGAGATATCCACGTGTCAGTGTCAGGTACAAACATCTCTACTATTTCTACCTGAACTTGGCACGTGAATATCTCCACTTTTTATGTGTGATTGTAAAAAGTCATTAACAATATTACGCACCAGTATGATACCAGCTTTAGCCGTGGCAAACTGAAACAGCACCCATTCATACACATTGGGTCCCCACATGCCGAGCCGGTCTCCCTTCTTTAGCCCGATGGCGAGGAGGCCCGCTGCCGCCTTGTCCACCTGCATTAACACAATAAAAATGTACAAGTTTCAAGTTACAATTTAGCATACAATGGTTATACAGTAGTGTTATAAGGATATTTATAAAGTAGGAGTGGTGGTTTAATTTAGTGACAGTGATAAATTGGAACAATGTCATCAGAGGTGTATTGTAAAAGAAAAGTACATCAGAAAAGGGCAAACATATAATTCACCATCATAAATCAAGTAAAGGCAAAGGAGGACACGTGTTTGACTCAGTGTTAAAGATGCACTATTAGGCCAATAACACAATAATTAACATATCGCCATATCATTCAATAAAAGACAGATGGAGAAATATTTTTGCAAACTTAGTATTAATCGTTAGTACCTTTTCTTTGGACTGACGGAGAAAGTTTTGTAATTTTTTGTAATATGATTATTATGATATGATAATAAGATTTGAGCTGTGAAAGATCAAATAAGTTACATCTTTAACTCATTGTAGACACTAACTAACTACTAATAATGAATTACGAATTGAATTGATTACGGTTGTTTATTTCAGAATCAGAATCAGAATCAGAAATTGTTTATTGCCATTGTCAGTGAAATTCACAAACGTAGGAACTTGCTTCGGCGTAGGTGCAACATAAAGCAAAGGATAAAATATAAAAAATATATAAAAAGGCATGCATAAAATTAAGAATAAAATAGACTAAGATAGATTATATACAGAATGTACAGTTGGCAGATAGTGCAATGTGCAAATGAGTAGTGCAAATAGATTGTTCTTAAATAGTATTATTGTTGAAGTGACAGGTGTTACAAAGTGTTCATGAGTCCAACGGCAGAGGGAAAGAAACTGTTCTTGTGGCGGGAGGTTCTGGTCCGGATGGACCGTAGCCTCCTGCCCGAGGGGAGTGGCTCAAATAGTCCGTGTCCAGGGTGAGAAGGGTCAGCTGTGATCCGACCTGCTCGTCCCCGAGTCCTGGAGACGTACAGGTCCTGGACAGATGGAAGGCTGCAGCCGATCACCTTCTCAGCAGAGCGCACAATGCGCTGTAGTCTCTGTTTGTCCCTGGCTGTGGCTCCAGCGTACACACGGTGATGGAGGAGGTGAGGATGGACTCGATGATGGCCGTGTAGAACTGCACCATCATCTGCGCCGGCAGCTTGGCTTTCCTCAGCTGCCGCAGGAAGTACATCCTCTGCTGGGCCTTCTTGATGATGGAGCTGATGGTCGGCTCCCACTTGAGGTCCTGAGTGATGATGGTGCCAAGGAAGCGGAAAGAGTCCACGGTGGTGATGAGAGATTCTGTCAGAGCGAAGGGGGCAGGGGGGTGAGACTTTCCTGAAGTCCACGATCATCTCCACTGTCTTCTGGGCGTTGAGCTCCAGGTTGTTGGTGCTGCACCAGGACACCAGCCGGTCCACCTCCCTCCTGTAGACAGACTCATCGCCGTCCGAGATGAGTCCGATGAGGGTGGTGTCGTCTGCAAACTTGATCAGTTTTACAGAGTCGTGGCTGGAGGTTGCAGCAGTTGGTGTACAGGGAGAAGAGCAGAGGAGAAAGTACACAGCCCTGTGGAGTTCCTGTGTTGATAGTCCGAGTCTCTGAGACATTCTTCCCCAGCCGCACGCACTGCCTCCGGTCCGTCAGGAAGTCAGTGATCCACCTGCAGATGGAGTCAGGCACGTGGAGCTGAGAGAGCTTGTCCTGGAGCAGAGCAGGGATGATGGTGTTGAATGCAGAGCTGAAGTCCACAAACAGGACCCTGGCGTAGGTTCCCGGGAGTCCAGATGCTTCAGGATGAAGTGGAGGGCCAGGTTGATGGCGTCGTCTACAGATCTGTTGGCTCTGTAGGCGAACTGCAGTGGGTCCAGGGCGGAGGAGGTGAAGGACTTGAGATGGGGCAGGACCAGGCGCTCAAAGGACTTCATGGCGACAGGCGTCAGCGCCACAGGCCTGAAGTCATTAAGTCCAGTGATCCGGGGCTTCTTGGGAACAGGGACGATGATGGACGACTTGAAGCAGGCTGGGACATGGCATGACTCCAGGGAGGTGTTAAAAATGTCTGTGAAGACAGGAGTCAGCTCGTCCGCACAGTGTCTCAGGGTGGCGGGGGAGACACCGTCTGGTCCAGCAGCTTTCCGGGGGTTGGACTTCCGAAACTGTTTCCTTACATTGTCCCTGTGTAGTGAAAGGCCAGTGGGGGAGGTGGGGGGACCCGGGGTGTGATTGGCAGAAATGTCTATTGTAGTGAGATAGGTGGGGGAGGGGGTTGAGATTTCGAATCGTGAATAGAAGGAGGCGAGCTGTTCAGCGAGTTTCTGGTCGTCAGCAGCATGGGGGGCTTTGGGCTTGTAGTTGGTGATCTGCCTAAGTCCCCTCCAAACCGCCGAGGCGTTGTTAGCAGAGAAAGACTGCTTTAGGCGCGTGTTGTACAGAGATCTAGCTCTTGACACCTCCCTGCTAAATCTGTACTTAGCACCTTTGTAGCTCTCTCTGTCATTTGTAGTGTATATTGAGGAGATGCTATAGTGTAAAAAGTATGTTTGATTGAAATATAGTTTTCTTTTAAACTTGCCCAAGAACCACAGATACAAAATACCTTGTAGCTAAATGTATCACGGAGCATTTTCTCTTTTGTGATTAATGTTTACCTTAAATAAAAACATAAATAAATCAATTTAAGAATGCAGCGTTTATGTCGCAGTGACATAGAGCAGTGGTTCGCAACCTTTTTTGTCTCGCATACTCCCTAAGCTTTCTTTTACACTCAAAGTACCCCTTAACTTGAGTTTCGGGCAAATAAATTGGTTTACTAGTAGAATATAGTCAATTATTACTATACGATTTTTTATTTTAATTATAAGTATGATCCACGATACTCCAAAATAAGCTAAATTTACAACTAATGACACTTTTTATTCAGATAAAAGTACATTTAATCTTCTTTTAAACCCTGAAACCGTTCCAAGTACCCCCTGGTAATTCCTCACGTACCCCTTGGGGTCCCCGTACCCCTGGTTGGGACATAGAGTACTTTCATTATTATCCTTTATTTTGATATTTTCTGTAGAAAATTTGTTATAATAATATTATATATTATGAGGTTCATTATGAGGCCATAAGGACCAAAATAATCATAATATATTTTTTCATAATCAAGCAGCCTGCACTGGTTGAGATCTAGGAGCTTTTATTGCAGCTGTGGAGAGGTTTACAGCCTCTGATCTGAGCATGTCTAAACTGTGGTCTGATGTACTCAGCTGCAGCACCATTTTTAGTGATAAATCACAAAGGTTTTGGTTAAATTAATAACTTATTTGTTTTAAATTTGTTTTAGAAATACATTCAGTGTTAATAAGCTTTATCAATGTGAGATCTATTGATATGAAAAGGAAAGATTAGTTTGCACGTAACAGGATATTGTTAAATTGTTTTTTAAAATTAACTTTAAACGTGTTAAGCTAGAAATGTATCAATATTTATGTTCTAAGTATGAAGATCTTCTTTGTAGTCTGTCTTGTGTTAATCAACATTTGTAAGACCACACCTACATGTCTCCATGTTTCAAAAGGTTTCTTGTTGAAGTCTCTCTTCAAGTGTAAAAGTTGATTAGCACATGAAAGTGAACAAAAGTCGCTCTGTTTTAAAAAACATTCAGAGAAGTTTATGAGAGACTGAGAGTCTGTGGCCAGTTCTTGTAACAAAGAATAAACCTTGTTTCATCTCAAAATTCACCAATGGTTTGAAATGTATCATTAGATTTTTCCACAACAGGATCACACTGTGCTTTTCAGATGGAGGGTCGGCTACCTACTTGTCTCCATAGAAATGATATTCTTTGCCAAGGATGTTCCGCCATTTGGCAGTAATCAATCTGTCTGGAGACAATGCCTGTGACATCACCAGGCCAAGTTACAAGTCAGATCCATGGAGAGAAAACCCCTCTCACAATACATATGCAATTTTTCACTGTATTTTAATAAACACACTTGTACTTGAATGAGGGCTATAGAAATGTCAAATGCTGCACTGTGTAACATCAAAGCAATAACATCTCTATGGAGACAAGATAGCGTACTCACCACCAAAAAACGTATGCAGATCACCTTTAAAGAAAAAAATCTAATACAATTGTAGCTATTATTATTTTTATTTTTTTCCTGTTCCTTTTTTGTGTAAAATTATAGACATTCCCCTTAGATTATCATCCCTTGATTACTTACATCTTCTTGAAACTGTGCAAATGTTTTTCTGACCCCATCCTTCAAAAAGGCCACAGCCTCTCGGTCTGGCACCCGTTCCACTGTGCTGAGCAGGATTTCTGGGATAGTTGCATGTAAGAGAGAAACACTAGACGTTCCGTGGGCATAGCTTGTTGTTAGGGTTGGGATGAGGGGTGGGCTGTCAACGTGAATGCATCTGTCAGAGAGAGAAACCAGTTAAAGTTTTCATAAAGTGTGAATGTATAATAAAGTTGATTAATCCTCAATCTTAGAGTTCCTTGAAAAGCGGTTTGTTAATTAAGATATAAAGCTATTTAAAAGTAAATTGGCAAAAGGTACAAGATAAAAACTATGTAACTTTTTTGGTTGAGGGTCCAAGATGTTACTACTTTGCATGGCATGTCCAATAATATGGCTTTAAATGTATCAATCACAGTGGAAACAAGCAGGTGACGCCACCAGGACTAGTTACAGGTCAGATCGGCGGAGACACAAATGTTTTTCAATGTATTATTATTTCAATCAAAAAAACACCTGCAATTGAATAAATAGAAGCTATAAAGTTTAATACCATACTGTGTAACATTCCAGGCAAAGCTATAATATCTCCACGAGACAAGCGTGAGACAGATTCCCCACCAGAAATTACATTACCCACATTTTATAGTGTAAGACAATGTTTTGATATATGATACTTGGATTAGATTGAGGGAAAATCAGTGTGCATATTTTATTTTTTGGGAAATAAAGCATCTATAACAATAAGTAACTTTAAAGGAGACGTATAAGAAATGATAATGTATAACCAGACCAGCCGGTACACCTTTCACTCAGAGCAATTCAATGGACTATGCGCACACACACGCCCACACGTGTGTGGGTGTGTGTGTGTGTGTGTGTGTTAGTATATACATACATACACACGAGTGTGTGTGTGTGTGTGTGTGTGTGTGTGTGTGTAGGTGTGTGTGTGTGTGTGTGTGTGTGTTAGTATATACGTACATACATGCATACAAATATACATTATCCATTTGGCAGAAATGATTGAGTGAAGAGAGCTACATATACATATACATACACATACATAGCACAAGAAGAGGAAAAATGCAGCTGCCTGAAGAGGCCACTTCAAGAAAACCAACAATCCCTTTGTCCCCTCCCCTTTCATTCTTTCAGTTCCTGAAGACTGCAAAAATGCAATTTAAAAGACTTCTGAAATAGAAACACTTGGTGATGCAATGTGCAAACTTGTGACCTTTGTGCAAGTTTAGGCTGACATGTGCACCGTGTTAATTATGCAACAAATCTTAAAATTTGGGTCACTTTATTGTTGCGTAACTACAACTAGTGTAAAAAAAAACGTAACGTCATACACACGTTACTGGAGAGATTTCATAAACGATAATCTATCCGGTGCATTACTAAAACCGTAAACTTTCGCTTTCGTAAATAATGAACGCCATTAGTTTCTGCTCGACTCACCGGCTTGTCGTAGGGAGCGCGGCAGGATGGCGAGTCCACTGCCTCCAACAAACATTTAGATTCTTGGAAAGAGGTGAAAGATTGCGAAGAGACTGGGAACATAATACAACTTTTGGCATCATGGTGAACGGACAGCTGTTATGAACAATAGCACCGCGCCCAGTCGGAGAGTCCTCAACCTCTGCGCGCGCCTCTGCAGCCTGCAACAGGACACTGGATGACGCCGCGGGGAGGGCGCGACTTAACTCATGTCGAGGTGTCCTAACAGCTTCTGTGCGCCCGGACCTTGATCCACAACAAGCACTTTGTTGGCACAGATTTCATTGCAATGCAATCTATCCTTGAACCCGAGGGGAACGTCACGAGTGAAGACGGATTTACATCACATACGCCTAGATACAATAATGCACAGCCAAGCACTCTGAATATGCTCGTCCTTGTGGTACACAAAGTACTATTTGGAAAGTTCATTATGTCTTCTTGTAAATGTTATTTTTTTGAGTTTCTTCTAATAAGACAGTTGTAAATAGCTATAAGCTCATTTACCTCTAACTGTCTTATTAGAAGAAACTCAAAACATGTAACAAAGTACTGTCATTTAAAATATTACTCAAAAGTTTCTAGAGTTACTTGAGTAAAACTAATGTTTGGGTTATCCTAATCTGTTGTGTCTGTCAACATAGATTTTATCTACTAAAATGTACTAAGAGATTACGAATAAGTTAAATTGAAACAAGACGCCAATCTGTGTTAATCAGTGTGGCTTTAATAATAACAATTCACAATTAAACATGATGGTTGAACACGTGACAATTAAATCATCAAAAATGATCAAATTTAAAATGAAAAGAGAGAGTCAGCAGCACTGCAGCAACTGCACAATTTAGTTTAGTAAAACTCGGAAGACGCTACTTTGATAAGAAGCGGAACGTATTCACTCTTAAAGCTTTTGTCCGGTTGATAGAATTCAGCCCTCTTTCTTATCCCTGGATGACTGTGGACTACATAGACTGTCATATATGCAGATTAAAAAGAAAATGTTGCCCAGTGAATACAATTGTTGGGCTTAAACTCTATACATGCATACTAATTCAAAAAGAATACCAAATAATTTCAATTCTCCACCCCGGTTCCTGGCATGTCTTTATGTCTTGAAGAGTTCTTCCTTTAAACTATAGTATCGTCCTCTTTTGTCCATCAGGTCTTGGTGGGTTCCCTCTTCAATGATTTCTCCATTTTCTAAAAAGATGATGTGGTCTGCTTTCTCCACAGTCTTCAGCTGATGGGCCACCACCAGCACGGTCCGGTCTCCAGAAAGGATCTCCCCCAGGACCTTATATATTGAAAAATGATCGTTATCGCACTTACTTTTGTTACTTACATATTTTCGTTACTATCGCAATATGTATATCACAAAGATGCATGATAATTTCTTTTCGTATTTACTTTTGACCAATCAGACGCACCCTTAAAGGTTCACCCCCAAAAGCACTCGACAGACACGGCAAGTGAATGTTTAAGTGTTTCTTCCGCATATACAATTCTATAAAATGTCTGAAATGTTTAAAATGCCTTTTTAGAGTTTTGTAGAGTAATGGATAAACCAACTCCAGTTTCACACTCAAAAGGTCTCCAATGTGTGTACCTAAACTACTGCATTTTGAAGTAAGAGTTAAGGACTTAATTGTTATCCTTTATACCTGGGAAAATCCCTCAAATGACAAATTATGTTAAATTAAATATTTGAGCAGAAGTAAATCCCAAATCCCTGTGTTCTTAATAGGATTAAATGGTAAATCAACTCATGATTGCTTTCTTCAAATAAACTTCACCTTTCAGAATGAGCACACAGACACTTTTTAGGTTACTAAATGACCAAGACCTGGGCAGGTGAAAAAAAACGATTTGGATTTAACTCACAGTGTGTTGTGCAAGTACGTCCAGTTTACTTGTGGCCTCATCCAGAATAATGACCTGTGGATCTCGGACCAGAGCTCTGAGGATGGCAATGCTCTGTTTCAGCCCCTCTGACAGTTTCCCTCCGGCCTCTCCCGCATCTGAGACAAACATAGGATTTGTTCAATAATGTATATATAATGTATATTGACCCCTAAAAGATATTCTTCATTCTGTAATGTAAGTCAATATATTATTTATTGTAACTGTTTCAAAGACTCTTCTAGAAAGAATCAATCTAATCCAATTTACATTTAGATTAATGCCCCAAAGTGAAGTACAGTACCAACATTTTTCTTTGGAGCACCTGAATTCAGGTCCAGAGTGACGCTCCTATTGGGCAGTGCACTCTGACCAGTGGCTCTGTCTGAGGCAGCACTGGATATGCACGGAACTAAACTACTAACTCAAAACAGATCACACCAGCAACAAAATGGGGCTCAGTGTGTCTGTGTGAAGAAGAGAGAGAATTGTTGCCACAGACAGAGCACGTACTGCTGCTGTCACAAACAACATACTGGAGTATATTCTAACTACAAACAATTGTTTGAATATTTATTTGTGAAGAAGTGTTGAAAATGTGTCCATTTTGATGCTTTTCTTTCTTTCACTTTAGTGCTTATCATGTGAAAGGTTACCAGACATAAACATTGACGGTCTGTTCTCTTATTGGCTTAACTACTGTGATGTAAGTGATATATCCATGTTTACTAGACCCACATTGACATATCAATGAGCTGTGAAAAGAACTGTTAAGTGTCACTGTCTACACATACTATTGATAGCACACACATATCAATTAGCCACACCTATGGGTTGTTCATTGTCACTGAAGTGTTATGCAAACAAACTTTCGGTCTTTGACAGAGGCAGAATAACAGCAAATGTGGCCTAAATATACTCAGTTTAAAACCATTGGTGGACACTAGTCAGGCTCTACTGTTTTTTATTGTCAGCTGCCTATTAATAATTTATTATTACATCATTAACTATATCTGCAGTTATATCGGCTACTGGCTCCTCCATCCTCCTTTATATCAGTATCGACCCCAACAAATCTCCATCATTCGGGCTCTAATTCCTAGTTTGGCAATAACTTGTTTTCTGATTCTGAGCAGGTGTAAAACATAATACACTCCACAGAGTAGTGTGTATTTCTTTTAATATGCACGCACTATTCTTTGCTATCTGTACTTTATTTTGGATTAAACACAGCCCAAGTGAATTTCCATTGTTAGAACAGCAAAATATATTAGAATGTATTTTTTTTTACCTGTGTCATATCCATTGTCAAGCTCTGAGAAGAAAGACTCAGCATTGATCCTTCTTGCAGTTTCTTGGACTTTGTCAATGTTGGTCTCCTTAAGTCCATACTCAATGTTATACTTCAGGGAGCCACAAAACAGCACAGGATTCTGGGATACGACGGCCATCTTAATATAACTACAGTTAGTTTAGATGTCATGTTTACAAAAGAACAAGAAAATATACACAAATATGAATGCCTTATTTGGTCATTGCAGCTTAATCATTTACCGTTTAGCTTGGCTGGACAAATATTTCCCATTTGTTATTATTATTATTTTTGTAGTAAATACAATGTATATATCTGGACCATCATCTGTGCTGTACCTTATTGTGGAGATATTTCAGCTCATATTTGTGCAGTGGTTCTCCATCGAGCAGGATCTGTCCTTCTTGAGGTTCATAGAGTCTCTTCAAAAGACTGACACATGTTGTTTTTCCGCTCCCAGATGGACCCACAAGAGCTGTCATCTGTCCTGCACGCAGCTCCATAGAAAGAGACTACAGCAACAAACAGATAAAATATGTGACAGTTAAGGGAAGAAAAAGATATTAACAGCTTCTAAAAATATATATATTTACATTTCGTTTATATTTTAGTACATTATTCTAAAATATTACATCACTCTTTTTGGATAAGGTTTAAATTGCAAACCCTCCACATAAACACAAAATACTACATTAAAAAAAAAGGAAATTAATCTTCTCAAGCTATCTGAGTTACCTTGAGTGCAGTCGGGGCTGTTTTTTCCGACGACGTTGAGGGGTACGTGAAGGAAACATTTTCAAACACGATTCTTCCCTCCAGTTTTTCAGGGGCCAAGTCTCCCGCTGTTTGACACTTTGGTTTTCGGTCGAGGTAACTGAAGACTTTAGATATGACTCCAACAGTGCTCTTTGTTTCTCCATAACCGTACATGATCTCCTGTGGCAAAGTACAAAAGTACAAGTTATGACTAAATAAGTCACAACGAGTGGTACATATCCTCTAGTCATGTTTGGACATATTTTGTATTTATTATTTTTGGCATTTGTTCAATTGTAAGTAAGTAATAGACAGTTTTTTTAATCAGTGTTGTGATTCTCTATCTAGAGCTTGAATGCCCGCAGTGTTCCACAGTATGGCATTAAACATACCTATCTTGCATTTATTCAAGTATATGTGTTTCTGTATTGGTTAAGATTACCTTCAATAACAAGTTTATTTTTCTTTGCAAGCTCATTTCTCAATTTCTCCCTAGATATGACATGGAGGAGAAACTGATGGTCTCCATGGAGATAGAGAAGTTGATGCCATACTGTGGCATCTCCATGGAGACAAGCAAGTGGTGAACCCTCCACCATAAAAAGTTACATGGTGCACCTTTGATGATTTGTCCCATTTTATATTTGGAGGATAGAACTTGAAAAGTCTAAGATTTAAGTTATAACAAAATACTTGTTTTGTAAGTTTAAGAACATCTTAAATTTGGAAACAGAATAAATAAACTTACCCTCAAATTATATGACATTGGCTTTTGGTACAACAGAAAAGTAACCAAACTACCAATGCTGAGCTGACCGGACACTATAAGCCTTCTTGCCAGCACCAAAAAAAGTATCTTTATCCCAAGAGTGACCATCTACAAAAGGGAAACAATAATAAAAATAAATAAACATAAATAAATAAATACATAAATAATAAAACAATACTCTATTACACTAGAGCAAATCTTACCCTTCTTATTGAAGTAAAAGTCGAACTGTAAATACCATACAGTCTTTTCACTCCACGAAGCTGCTCTAGAGCTACGTTATACCTCTTTATTTCAACATTTTCAGCGTTAAAACGCCGGACAGTCTCAATGCCACTCACTGACTGCAAAACTAAGTCACTAATCTGAGCGTGGTGGGACTGGATCTGCTCCTTCAGTTCCTGATGAGAGATAAAGACATTAACTTAATGTAGCAAGCGCAGTAAAAGCATAAATGTAATATGAACACAATGCAGTGAGGCTACTCTGATTTTGACAAATGATTAAACAATAGACAAAAGACGATATAATATTGTCACTGGAATAATCAAAATATAATGTTAACTGTTGGATCCAGAGAGTGTCTAATTACAACCAATTACAAAGCACTCGTCCTCACCGTGGATATTGTTGTATATTTGTTTTGAACCAGGCCTAACAGGGGCATCTCTAAAACAGTGAGGATAGTGAGTTCCCAGGACAGTTTGACCATCACCACCAGCATGAGGCAGGTTTTAACCGTGCTCCGGACCAAAACATTTGCATTTAGGGCCACGGTGCGTCCCATCCGGTCCACATCCGAGTGCAGTCGAGAGGATAGTTGGCCTACAGGACAAAAACATGATAAAAATCTTCACAATACAATTAAATAGTACGACTAGGCTATTGCCAGGCATTACCATTATTTACAAATGAAGGCATCACCACCCATTAATTGATTCTTTACAAAGTAACAGCAATGCAAAAATAACAAAATATTTTTTACTTATTTTCGTAGTAGATAGTGATTTAGCTATTAATTATTTTTTCTGCCATATGTCCTTTCATGTCAAGACCCAACTCCATTTATTGATATTCCATTATTTGAGGGATGTCAAAGAATGTCAAGATTACAAAGTTAATCAATAATCATGATTATTTAGGTCACAATATAGAACTAAAAAATAATAATCATCACAATTTCCAAACAAAATAAAGGCTTTCTAATTCAGTCTGTGGTCCAAAGTTTAAATGTAAAGTACTTTTATCTGGTTGTTTTTGTTATAATTTAACTTTATTTTGTCATTCAAAAACTTTTTCATTGTTATTTGGTGATGTTGTTTCTCAGAATAAATAATAACACTAAAAAGTTATATTGTGATATCTCTAGTATTGAGTAATAAGAATGGTTAAGGCTTGACTCCTAATTGTAAAGGCTAAATGTATACATTGTTAGTTCCCTATACATTTTTTGGTAAATATAAGGTCCTCATTAATGACACATAATGTAGTATTTTCTGAGCACAAATATATTACCAGGGTTGTTCTCTTCAAAGAATTGAATTTCTTGCTTTAAAAGTGTGCTGAAGAGGAGGTGCTTCAGTCTCCTGTTCAGTCTCGCCAAGCTGAACATAAATAACCCTCCTCTGACCCCGGAAAACACGACACTGGGCAAAAATGTCAGAAATAAGATTTACAACAAATATTAATTAAAGAAAAATATAACAGAATTATTTTGAGAATTTACCTGCCTAGAGAGACACATGCCAACTTTGCAATGGCACAGTACAAATCACTTTCAACCATTGAGGCTTTGAGCATGTCAATTACCTCCCCCTGGTACAAAGGAATGAATGTATCACCTGTAGAGACATGGAAAAATGAAAAATACAGACCACATAAACATTTAAATAAGCAGCCCCTTAACATCCACTCCCACTTGATTTCTACATTATCCTTGCTCAACTTTTGATACTGTTATGCGTATTGTCTGAATGCGCAAAGTCTGTTTCATTTATTGTTTTGTTTGTAAAGATGAGAAGAAACTAGAATGTTTAATGAAGTGGATGATTGAAAAAAATAAGTTTGTAAAAATATGCAGTCAAAAATCAAGATACAGAACTATTTTAAATAGTTAAATCTAACAGTTTAAACTAGAAACAACTTGCAACAGTGGATCTTAAAGTGTGTTCACACAGCACATTCACCACATCAAACCAAACCAATCTAAACCCACGACTAAGCTGTACTAGATCAGAACAAAACAAGGACAAGAACAGGACCAAATCAAGTCCATATCAGGGCTAAAACTGGCTCAACTTCGGATCAAATAAATGCAAGGGTGAACGCACCCTAAAATCATGAAAATGATTGCATGCAACTTGTGTATGACTACGGATGATAGATTAAGGCAAATTGAATGTATACTCACAAACGACGCCCACAATTAGAGCACTGAAAGCTACGATGAGATAAAACACGTCTGGTTTAAAGAACTGCAGCAGCCTCCTGAACAGCTGCCCGGCTCCTTCAATTTGGGGCCTTTTTTTGGCAGATTTCCCATCATAGAGCCCCTTTTCCCAGATAGCACAGGCCAGCAGCGAGGCCAGTGTACTTAGGATAACTTTGGTCAGGTCTGCCGGTGGTCCCAGGTAAGGACGGTCAGTTTTGGACACCATGAACATCTGTCCAGTCTCAATGACAGGGCAGAGGAGGCAGAGGAGGAACACCAACCTGCGCAGAACTGGCTCTGGCGTCCCATTCGTCAATAAAGAGCATAAACAATGCAAACTTATGCACTTGACTACTGCAAGGCCCCAGAATCCCACCAGTCCTCCACAAACTGGGTACTTAAGCAGGAGCAGAGCAGTCCAATAAGCCCACCCCAAAGCCAGGTCGAAAAGGAGGACAAAGAGTCCGCATGTGGTGAGCCCCTTCATTTTTGAACTTGAAAATCCCACTGTAAAGACCAAAACAAAAATCAAAGTGACAAGGATTATTTAAGTGCAAAATCAACGTTTGTACTTACGTGTGTTTTTTGTCAGTGTTGCATCAGTAGTTTATGTACCCTGTTTGTTACATGCTAAAGCCAGGATTTCTAACGTTTGTTACTTCTCACCGTAACAAACAAACAAAACTAGCTAAATAAACGAAAGCCTGCAATTAGTTAAGATCCAAGCTAAATCCTTTTGATTCCGTCTGATACAGACTTTCAGTTTGCGCTGTCGCCCCACGCCAGACCGCATTTACTTTCAGTTTCACTTTGTCGATAAAGAACAATGTAATAACCGTATTGTCCACTTGATGGCGACAAATCACATGTTTGGAGGCCAACTTTCACAGGCAACGCACTAATACGGGTATTGCATCAAGAATCTGAATGTTTTTGCACAACAATGCTTATTACTTAGACAAAAATAACAACAGTTACAGTTAACATTTTGTATTTATTGTCCCTGATTATGACAAATAAATATTTTTATAATTTGGCCCAAAGCTTAACAAAAATCACTTAAATCTTAATCTTGTTCAGTGCTTTACAGTTGTGTGTCAATTCAGGCAATCAGTCATTCTCATTTATACTATGGCTTGTGGAAAACAGTTTAAAAGTAATTTAAAGAAAGAAATTTCTCATCTGAATATGTTAAGACACGATGGAGGACACATGAAACGGCCAGCTTATAGCTTCGGTCTGTCTGGAAGGGCTTGATTATACAGACACACACATGTAATGTACAAAACATCAATAATTTTTAAAGGCACTATTCATTTGAGGGAAAAAATGCACAAAAAGCATTTTAACTGCACATGTTTCTGACAGTCCATGAATAAATTTTCCATCTCTGAACTTACACCATTTTAGAAATAGTTTAACAAAATCTGAAGAGTAATACGTCTTCAATCACAGACTACTTCAAAGTTAATGGCAATTCTGAGATACAGACAGAGTAGCTATAATAGTATTCTTACAAATATAATAAAGTGTGTTACTTAGTTTTGTACAAGAGTTCAGTGACAGCAGCAGCAAGATAAAGTACAATCAGTGTGGTTCTAAGTGCACCTCTGGTTTTGGTATCGGCCAAACAGTAAAGATGGTGATCCGTTTTGAAATGGCATACCTGATTAGAAGTTCAAAAGGTCAAGTCTAAAAGGTCAGTGAAAAATGTTGTGCTCCATATACAAAAGTAAACTTTGTCTTGTACTAAATTTGGATTTTGAACATGAGACCACCTCAGACGGGACAGGGTGACCCACAGTGGAGTTTGTGACGCACATTTCATGCTTGTTGTTGACATAAAGTTGTTTTCTCATCTACGTCCATCCAAAGAACCTGTCATCTTTTTGTTTATTTATTGTAATTTTTAACCATATGCAGAATCCTTATTTTGGTTTTAGCTTTTGACCCCTAGAGTGAATTTAGGGTTAATGGACCCCAATAATAAAACTTTTTAAATAGTTTCGTGCAATAAAAAGCTAAACCTTTCAGGCAAATGACTGACAGAGACGAGCCCTGAAAGATACAGACAGTAATCAACTGGGAGAACACAGTTACACCATATGTAAGATTTAGATTTAAATTTTCATGAACACGACCTGTCTTCGTTCCTAGATTTGAGGTAAACATATTCAAATCAACATAATGGTGTAATGGTTATTTATTCTTAATTAATTCTCTGCATTCTCAGCTGCTGTTGCACAGCGCTCTGGGATCAACCCATCTCCAATTCTTGAGTTTGGCTTGGTCAGGACCACCTTAGAACAAGGAATTTAGTTATTGTGCTTGTTTTGGGTTGGCCACCGTGGATTATATTGCACTTAATAAGGATCAGGCTTTGGCATATGGAGGTCAAAGGTGACTGGTCCTTTACATGGATAGCATGTACTTCAGTCTCACAGGGTGGGAGATTTGGCATAAGAAACATTCACAATCTACTGAGAGAGTTTAGATCACAATTAATTAATCGATATTCAATATATATCGTTTTTAACTCATAACTAAATCAATCTTATTCTGAGAATTCACACTTCACTGTGATTGGTTAAGCTTGCTTGTCACTCACTCAGAACATGATGCAGGCTGACCAATAGGATGAATAGCTATAGTCAACTGCATTAAACAGAAAAACCCTGAATTAAGAGATCACAATTAGATTTTGTATTGCCATATCGCCCACCCCTAGACTCTTACAGTAAGAACAAGTTCAAACGCTGGTGATGCACTCTGTCTTGTTAGCTGTAACCTTGAGTTGGTCTTCCTCTTTGGGCTCATCTCTGTATGGACACACCACTATTTCATCAGTATTAGTGGCTGAATCGGGCTGAGGAGGTGGTTTTTCCTGCCTTTTGTCCAAGTAGTAAAATGATGCCATGAGAAAAACGGCAGAAGAGGCAACAACGGCACTGCAGGCGTAGAAGACGGGGGCGTACTGGCCTGTACTGTCCACCAAGATCCCTGCAACAACAAACAGCAGCACTTCAATCAATATTTCTCACAGCTCTCAGTGAACAAGGAAATCACTTGCATACACCACAAGGGAGTGGTGTTGGGTATTAGTGTCAACAAAAGAAGCATAAAAACGAAGTAATCCAAGACTATAAAATTCAAATACAATTCCTAGATCTTTTGTTTTTGTTCAGATTTACTTTTAATAAGCCAATTGTACCTTTGTTTGGCCTGGTTCGTTGTATAGCATTGTCCACGGAAGGACTACATAAAAGTGAACATGTACTCAACCTAAAACAAATAAGTGTACAACTGTGAACTGTGAATATAAAGTATCTTTATATATTAGAGAGCCAACTGTAAACTGTGAATATAAAGTATCTTTATATATTAAGAGCCAACTCTTGCCCAGTCCTAAATTAAATATTAGATGGAAACATGTGACAGAATTACTATTATGAGGCCATAAAAGTTAACTGAAGTCACTAAAGAAGAGGAAATATGATGTGTAGGGTTTTAAATGTATACAGTTATGAACAGATGGTGCCCATAGGAGGACACCACAGCACTATCTATTTTAAATTAACTTTTAAACTGTTTTTTTTTTCTTATTCATTGACTGGATGCACATGACAGATTTTTGATAAATACAAAAATATATTTTTTTTAGATCTTTGCTCTGTTTATCTTAATTATTGGTCATTCATAAACCTGCCTGAATTTAGTTTAGTTTTTAACAAACAAACTGAAACTAATTGTTCAATTGCTGTTCAATATATCACAGCCATTCATAGATGGTGATAATAGATAACCAAATAAGCAGTCAAATACTTTACATCTTAGTGTTCATACTGTTATTGTAGCAATTTGGTGAACAAAATGTCTCTTTGCTACATCTCAGAGGGGACGGATTCTGATGTGATTTGTCTCTCCACCTCAATTTGACACTGTTTATCCTGTTCTGGTTGTCAGTCTGCATGCCAAACAAATCTTAAAGTATGCTTCTTTACCTGCCAGTGGAGGTCCGATGAGAAGTGTGACGCTCTCCATGATGGCCAGGAGTCCCAGAGCAGAGGGGAACCTGCTCATTTCGACTATATCCATCAGCACAGTGAACATCAAGGACCCCACCAGGCTCATGGACAGCCCATAGATGACCACATAGGACAACAACACAGGAAAAGTCGGGCCAATGCAGCAAATACTATTACTCAACCCATTCACAAGCAGTGCCGAGGCGAATACGTAAATATGCCGACCTTTGAACCACGACATGCTGAAGATTATGCCAACTGGAGGTCGTATTACAATGTTAACTACTCCGAGGATGGACAGAAGCATTGCAGCTTTGCTTGGCTCCATGTCGTGGGCAGTGGCATAGGGAACAAGATAGATCAAGGGTACAACAAACCCCAGCATCATCCATGTAATACCTATCGAGTACACAAAGTATCTTGGGTTGTTGAAAAACTGGTCAAAAGCCATGTGTTTTTTAATTGCTGACAACGCATAGTTCGACACAGTCTTTAAAAACCCTTTGGTCTTCTTGTCTTTCTCCTCTTGGGACAAAGATGGCCGATGGTTTATCAGGGGTGGACCTTTAGGCCTCTGGGGCTGGAGAGGTCTCATCACTGCCCCACAAACGCAGCAGTTAAGCAGAACAGCGCCTAAAACCAGGAAGCTGCCCCTCCAGCCATACTCAAGATGGAGGTAGTTGCCCAGAACGGGGAGGACACAGAGGCCCAGAGCAGTGCCCGTGGAGGACATGGCGTTGGCAAAAGCGCGACGGCGGACGAAGTAATGGCCCAAAATGGTGACGGCAGGCTGGAAGCTGAAGCAAAACCCCAAACCTGGAAAAGGTCAAAGTAAGACATCAGTGTAGCTAATTTGAATAATAAAAAACTACAATATTGTCTAATTTTGGGATTTCAAGATTATCATGCTTAAAGGTAATTGTTCAGTTCACATAATAATCTGCCTGAATACACATAATATACACAATATTATGTGTATTCAGACAGCATATATAACTTAAAGAACTAAAAAAGTTTGATTTCATGAAGCTGATCACATTGTAGAGGAACGATGATCAAAAAAATAGGATTTCACTGTTTGCTCATCATGTCAATAAGTGTGAGTAATAGTAAAATCATGTTTTTTTCCTAATACTAGAATTTTACATTGTGACCTGCCTATGTTAGACATGTCACAGTTTCATGTTAGAATTATTGTCAGAGGACACATGGTTGTATGATTATTCACAACTATTGACATCATAACCAAAATTAAACATTTTGAATAAGAAACTAGACACACCAAAAACACCTCTATCCTATCCTATTGTTGCAATTAAAGTAAAGATATTATTCTCAGACCTGAACTAAAACTCAGAGATCTGAGTTCCGATTTTTTAGTCATTAGACAGAAACTACTACTACAGCAATAAATCGACATGAGTGATTAAAACATTTTTTCTTACTCTAGTTTAGTTTGTAGCTGAACATAGTACAGATAGCAGGACCTAGATTTTTTTGTTTTTATTGATGGCCCTTTCCAATGCTCTGCGCTATACTTATCCACTGCGGTTGGTATCCTGGGCTGAAGTTACTTTTTCTGACCTGTAATAACCCCAGCGGTGATGTACAACTCAACGATGGACTGAGTAAACGAACTGGCAGCCATTCCCAATCCGCTCAGGACTCCACCCAACATCACGGTCGCCCGGCAACCCAGTCTCTCCACCAGCACACTGCAGAACGGGCCTGTGGGTGAGAGGGTAATGCTCTTAGTTTAATGCACACTAGAGCAGAAAAAATGAACCTTAATCCTGGATGTTTTACATGACTTCACGTACTGCAATGACCTTTTAGCCATTAAGAGGCTGGCAGACATTTTCTCACCAACTCCTGAAGTATCGAAGATATGGAGTAATAGTAATACTAGAATTAGTAATAGTTCTTGTGCAAGGAAAAGTAACAGCAGTAGTTATACCTCATATACTTATACTTCATTTTTGTAAAGCCGAAAATCACAACAGTTGCCCTCAGGTCAGCAGAAAATTGTTGATTTTACAACAAACAAACCAACAAATTTACAACAGATTTTCGATAAATGGATAACTGTTCTAGAGCATCCCCTATCCTTGATTTTCCTTCTCAACAAGGAAAACTACAAAAAACCCAGTAGGAAGTAGAGACCTCCAGGTCCAGGACTGACACTTGCAGATGTCAGTCCTGTCAGTCTAGGATTGACCTCCACTTGCATCTCCAGCGAGATGACGAGCTTTGTCTTGTCATATAAAGGTTTTTTTTGTAATTCAGAAAGACTTTTTGTAAAGCTGGTAACAAACTTGAGGAATAGTAATGCATTAGATAGTCCTTGTATATATATTGTATTTCATTTTATTCTACACGTTTTATTTTCCATGCCCTTATTTTATCTTATTTTAGCATAGTCTATACTTTTTACCTTACTATTATTATATAGATTACTATGTTGCACCGTACCACCAAAGCAAGTTCCTAGTTTGTGAATTTTGTTCGACAATGGCAAAAAACAAACAAACTTCTGATTCTGAATGCAATTATTCGGTCATACCCTCAAAATAATTTTTAAATCATGGTATTTCTTCTCACAATAGTCATACCACAAATTTTATTTTGCTTTTGCATGAGTGACATTATTTTGAAGTAAAAGACATTTTGTATTGTATTCTATTTCCTGCATCTGTGACATCTGTGAATATGGCACACTTTTTTATAGGTTACAAGTTCTGTTGCCATTTTCCACAAACAGCAGAGTAAGCCTGAACACATTACTTTTCTTGCATCAGTAACATTTTTGAGAGGTTAGGTGCTTACTCAAGGTGTGTTTTAATTAAAGAGCAGTGAAGTTGTTGTTACATTCCTGTCTCGCAACTCTCTGGGAATAGGAGAAACCAGCTCAATGTTCTGTTATAGAAACTGCCTGAGGACCTTCACATTTGCACATGTTAAATCATGGGTTAAATCTTTAATTTAACTAATTGAGCCATAAAATAAAATTTAAACACACATAATAATAATAAACTACAAAGAAACTTGAAAGTAATGAATTTGGTAACATAGATGATAAATATTTGTACATAGAAATGAAGAAATGTGTCACCTTTGTTAGCAATGTAGGCACATTTAAGGAATACTTTTGTTTTACATTATCCTTTGTAAATTGCCCCATTACCTCCTTTAATATAGCATCTGTCAACCTAATTACAGAATATAATTTGCTGTGCTAAGGGTAATATATTTGCAGTGCAACAGGTGGCCACACATTCACCTTGGTCCAATGTTGACTTTGCAAAGCCCTTTTTTTGCATGACTCACTTGGTTCTTCCTGGTTTGATGTGACTTATATAACATCTGTCTCACAGGAAGGAGATACCATTACTGTGGTGATAGACCCATGCGCACCATAGAGACACTAATGCCTTTTCAGTTACCAAGACAAATGAAGGCTTGATGAGGAAGAGTGCACATTGTGAGATCAACAAGAAGAATGAGGTACAGCTTCCCTGACCACATTGTAGCCAAACTATCCACAGTGTGACAGAAATTTGAATGAAGGGGGACCAAACAACGTAAACAGGTATATATTTGGGATAAAAACAAAACTTTGCCTGTCCAAGGCAGGACCAACCAGTTTTCAATCCCAAAACAATGCAAGACTACACCCGGCATTCTAAAAATATATGTATTTTTCTCAACTTTGATCATTTCCAACATTTCTTAAGGTTGGTGATAATGTTGACACCAACATGTACAGTAAATACAAATTTGTATTTATGCTTCATCTTCTTGTTATTGCATACATTTTCTGTAAGTTGGCAACACTATCTTGTACACCTTGTGTACCTTGTGTGCAACTAATACACTTCACTTCACTTAACCTGCCATTTATTCTGTCATATGCTGCACTGTGCACATCTAAAGCCACGATCACTTATTGTACATAATAGTGTTGTAGAAGAATAAAGATTATCTTATCTCATCTTGTCTTATCTTTTTACCCATGCTTTGGACTGACACGAATTAAGATAAATATTTATATATTTACAAGGAAGGCTTTTTCTTTTGTCAGCCTTCAATATCGTGTCTGCCTGGAAATATTTGTAAATTTAACACATTATACATTATATTTTGAATTCTTGCATGCATTGCACATTAACAATCTTTTGTGTTTTAAGTTTTGTGTAAATTGTGATTGAGTTACATTGTACCTCCTGCATGCAGCACTGACGTCATGATGGAAGGCACCCAGGACGTTTCACTGTTGGTTGCGTGGAACTCAGTCTGCAGGTCAGTGTAAAAGATCCCCACGCAGGACGGGAAGGCGAGGGTTAAGGCGAGCACCATGATGGTAGCAGCCAGGACCACCCACCCCCACCCACCGTCAGGAGCCACATCTCCGGTTACAGCGGCAGCACCGTGGGTCTGTTGATGCTCACTTCCTGGTTCCTCAGCCCCACAGCTATTAGCCTCTTGGTGCATGTCTGTCTCCATACCGCTGGGACAGTCTTCAGTCTGTAGGTGGCGCTCTCTGACCCCACCCACTCCATTTCTTTGGGTCATTTTTAGCTCAGCAGTCCTGGTAAGACCCCAGTGTTAGCTATGGAGGTTGTGTAATAAATAAACTGGGCTTTCCATGACACTGCAGCGGCTTGAGCACCTTTGAGAGGACCTAAAATAAATAAATTAAAAAGAGTTATAAATTATAAATTGGACACTCATAAAAACTGGCATGGCGCAACTGGCATCAATGTCCCAGAGATGCTTGTTCAAACATTTGCACCCACATTTTGTACACAGTAAACCTGGCATCTTTTTAGTACTTTCCTTGTCCATTCATAACACATGCCATGTTTTTATGTTGACATATTTGTTCTGCTTATATGTTCAAGCACTTCGGGTACACTTATTTGGCAAATACCATAAAAGCGCTTTGGTTTTGTAATGGTTTTGCTTTGAATGACTTAATCCAACTTGAATCCAACTTATCTTATTCTATTACAGACATTTTTTATTGGTCAAAAAGACCTTCATATCTGACCAAACAGATACTTTTCATGCCATACTGTGGAACACTCCAGGCAATGCAATAACATCGCCATGGAGACAAGCAGGTAACGAACATTCGATCAAACAAGCATGATATTAGAAATAACCGTCTCCCTTTAACTACACTTGTATGACCTCTTGTATTGTTTTGCCATAAGGACATAAGAAACTTCCTGCCCACTTTTATTTAATAAGCGGATAAAGGGGCCAGTTCAAACTCACCATGTTGTTATCAGCACTGAGTTTATTTAGTGGGTGAGTATGGGAGGCTGGGTAAGGGTTAGCCAGGAACATTCAGCCAGGAAATGAATCGGCATAAATTACAAAGCAGGTTCTTGTGTAACTATCTCTCTATGTCTAACTGGCTATTACGTTTAGAGAGGATGGGAAAATGGGGGAAAAGGGAAAGTTGTTTTTTTTCATATTTTACCCTGCAGTAAGTCCTCTAGAGACAGCAGTGCATGTTGTCACTTGACTCGGTCTGTGCATATTGTGACCACTACCACACTTCTGTGAACATCCTGAATGAATGCAGCCCACTGTGAAATGTACCAAGTGGATTTTCACAATGTTCTCCTAAAGGCACCAGGAACAACTTCAGCTCACAGCAAGAGATTTGGAGATTATGTTGTTGGGATCATAAACTCTGTGCTCCTCTCATTTTTTGCCAATAAGAAAGTCATATGTCAAGAGAATTTTTGGAAATGTTACACAATCTGTGTAGCCTAACGTGTCATTAATTATAATGCGAAGGAAGATACAGTTGTAAAAAATCAATAATCGCTGATAAATAGAAAAATTTGTTATGAAACGTTAGAAAATATGTTTCAGTCTCATAAATAGCCCCCAAAGAGCGCATTGGGCACAGTATGGACCAAGAGCCGCGCGTAAAGGCTATTTGTCTCATATTCACATTCCCACACGTGGCAACCAGATGATATTTCAAGTTATTCCCGTTGTAAACCGGGTCTTGTACCCTGCGTGGGTGTAAAAATGCTGTTTGAATATGACAAAGAGCTTAGTTACAGAAAATTTCCGCCTTTTTAAACGGAGCAGAGCCATTTATTCCTCTTCTATTCAATGCAACTGAAGCTACTTACCTGTTTTCGTACATCGTCCTCCATCATTGAAAGAGAAAGCAAATTGATGCAACTGTGTTTGTTTGGTCTCACCTCTCATTGGGTCTGGCACGGTGCGTCCTCCCCGCGCGGTCAAGACAGAGGCGCGGTCCGTGGTCCATCGATGACCGCCGCGAGAGCCGCTGCTGCCGCCGCCGCTGTTGCTGCTGCTGCTCGGGCTGGAGCTGTGGTGTCAAGGCGGCGGTAGGAGGAGACAGCCGAGGCCCCGGGCGGAGGGGGTGTACGGGCTGTTCACAACAAGCCCCGGCCCCCTGCCCTGCCCCATTACAGCTGATGACAAACGCAGTCAAGAGGTGCTTCAGGCGCCTGTTATTATCTTGGTTAAGGATTAAAAAATATTATACAGTGGCTTACATGCGCACCACAAATCTGATCATTATTTTATTTCTGGAGTTATGACATTATTGAAATACCACATTTTACATGATTTCTCTCGTGTTTGTCTCTCCTGTAGGTCTTAGGAACAATTATACAAAAAGGGAAAGTGATAAAGAAATATTACAGGTTGAAAATGTTGTAAAATGTATGGTACTTTGTTTTCTGAATACAAGTTAAACGCCCCACGCCAGGTGTCCAGGTGCTGAGTATTGTATTTATCTTGTGCTTGTAAACACACAAAGTCAGATCTAATTCTAATGAGTTATCTGATTGTTCTTGCTATCTGATTTGGCACTTGGAATTTTGGCCATGTATGTGTTCCCATTGTTTGTGCTCTCTTGACGATATGTGCTGATTTAGGGCTTAGGCTAAGAAAGTTTGGTCTGAGGGCTGCATTTAGCCCCCGGCTTGGACATGCCTGGAAAAATGTCCTGCACCTGTGTAATTACTTAGAAAAAGAAACTAGAAAAATAATTGTTATTAATTAAACTATACTTAAATAGATAATAGATGTGACTGTTCTACTTCTGCGCTATAATATAAGGAAAAAAAAGACACCCAACAACATTTTAAACACAGACACACTTTATGATTAAAAACCAGACTTGAGTTCTGTTAAAATCGTTACATGTAAAGAAACAATGTTGGTAGACAAATTCAAACAATATAAAATAAATAAAAGTGAACAAACAATTAGACGAAATGTTTTGTTATTTTTTTCTGGTCAGCTTCCAAACATTTCTCCATAATCTCCATTAACAATATTCACATTTGACATCAATACTGTTGATAAATGAAGACAAAGCAATTGTTAATAATGACAATATTTTTTTCAATACATCTAAATGAGTGTATTAGAAGTGTGCATGTCCACAAACGCATGCAGGTGTGTTCTAGATTAACTGGCAAAATTATCCATGGACTCAAAATGTTTTAATGGGTAACTCTTAAAAATAAACTTTAGGGGCTCTGAAATGGTATACTCAGCCATTTTCAAGCTACAAAACAACACAGACCTTGTGACTGAAGAATAGTTGTAGACCATCACATTTAAATCTACACCTACCACAGAGCCATGCCTCCCATTTCCCACCATGCATCACATTAACTTGGCTTTTTACTCACACCGAAGTCGGACAGATTCCAGTACAAAACGCCATAATCAGTTGGACAATGCATGCTCTCATGTTTTTCACGTGCCAAAACGAGATATTTTTTGCAGGTTGGTTAATAACATTGCACATTTTTGTCGACTAAAAAGTTCACACACAGGGTTGGGTTTTTTCATCACTACAAAGTTTAGGCGATCAAAAATGGGATTCACAATAAGTGCTTTGAAAGTCAACATTAAATAGTAATGATAAACATGCAACTGAAGAAGACATACCAAAGCATGGCAGAAAATAGTTGAATTATTACTAAGATCGTTGTAATCTCCAAGTGTTTAAGTGTTCAAAAAAGAAAAAAAAAAGAAAAAACGCATTGGCACATGGAAGGTTTTTTTTTTAGCGAATGATTAAAAAAAAAGATCTGCAAATGATTTGGCCTGATGTAGGTAGACATGATATTGTTGATAATATACACCTTTTGATGGCACCAAATGATATGGGGGGCTAACTGTGCACAACACCGCTCAAAAGGCACAACACTGGACAGAGATACAAGGAAAAAGGTGCATTGAAGGCCCACAGACAAGGGGGAAACGGCTCCTCTTTTGAAACCAATGATTAGTAAAATAAACATTATTCGGGTACAGGAAAAGGCAAAAAAGTCCAAAAGTTCAACATATGACCAGAACTGGGAGCATGACAACAGCAAAGCTAAGGATTAGTAATATTTTTGTTCATGCTTAAATAGAAAGTTATTACATTTAGAACAACATTATAAGCAATGTTACACAATAAAATATGGTAAAAATGTCTATTGCTGTTTGGTTTCATTTTTGCATGTTAAGATTTATATGATGAAACAAATGTGTATTAATGTTGCTATAAATGTAATGTTATGTGCAATAAATAGCAGAGAAATGTCTTTCACAACAGGTAATGTCTGAAGGCAGTAAAAACCTAAACGAAACAAGAGTTAACGCTAGCTTTAGCCTTGCAAAACGTAACTTAAGTAACTTATTTTTGATATACATGTTTGAGCTTATGCGTGACGAGCACAGTTTAGTTCATACTTATGTTGCTACAAGTGCTGCAAAATGGTAGGAACACAATGTAAAAAGGAGGATGTTATTTGCAGATTCAGCACAAGGCCAGGGAGAACAAGTGCTTTTCAGGTTTTGAGGCTGCAAACGAACCGCACAGTCAGACAACATCCCTGGGCCAACAGTGAACCATTACATTTTAATTTACAATTTTAAGTTATGAAAAATGACTAGGTGTAGGATATTAAATGATTTTTGGGGTGTCACTACAGAAACGTGCAGCTCATGTTGATATTTTGAAAAGCAGAAAGCAGAGAGGCACTGCATACATAACCTCATACCTGTGTCACCACATTAGAAACGATTAGGAAACTGATATCGATAGTTCTTTCTTAAATAAACTTTCTCTCCATTATATGATAGAATATGACTATGATACAGAAATCAACAAACACCATTTGCATTCATTTTTTCATATTATTCCATTGTGTGTAGACTATATAGATTTATATAGATTCCTTGCATGCCTTGACAAATTGTACACAGGTTTTTGTCTTTTTGTGTAATTTGTTCTCAATGGTGTTAAACATTACACTTGTGGGAATTGAAAACAAAATCACTTCTTGCTCATCTTGATAAAAAAGAGCCACAACCAAATAAACTGTCATTATTTTTCTGGATTTTTAAAGGAGGTGAACTAAGCCAGGGTCTTGTGAGAACAGACAGTGCTAAAATTGTGGCATTTTAACATCTACTGCTCATCCCATGATTCCATTCCAAACACAAAACGGCTCAGTCAGAGGAGTTGTCGTCGTTCCTTTATGTCCATTTAAATCCTGAGGAGAAGTCTGCTAAGTTACCATTGCCAAACATATGAGAGAGGCATTCGTTCAGTTCAAAGTGCAGTGATAATAATAATGATACGAATAATGATAATAGTAGCTCTGTGTGTGTGCTTCCACCAACACAAACAAAGGGGCTACATCTAGCACCGTAGCCTGGTTTTGCCAAAGACACTGACCGTAAAAGCTGCAACAAGAAAAACTGCTCCACCTCCTTGAAAGTCCCTTCAGAGTGGTCCTCACAGCTAACCATATACAGGTAATGGTTTGTGTTGCATCCCGCTGTGGAAAGGCACACCAGAGAAGGGCAGGGGCAGTGTGGACAACAGATGTGGTGGTCAAAGGGGTTAAGTAAACTCATTGAGTAGATGTCCATGATGTTGTTGTGTTGATAAAGTGTTATTTAGCTCAGGGATTGGTCTCTTTACATCCGCGAGCCACGTTCTTGAAGGATCTGGGTGAAAAACAAAACAAGTGAATCATTTTGTCTTTGTAAAACATGCTGGTCAAGTTTGAAACAGTTGTATTACAAAAAGGCTCCCTGTATTGATTTGCCATATTGCCAAGAAGTCTGTCATAATATACCGCCATATCGATGTTTTGAGTACAGCATTAGTGCACTGCTACATTTAATTTAAGAGAGAGTACCTAATAGTAACTAGACACCGGAACCTGTCCTCTACAAAAAACAAACAGTGACTATCTAAGTCAGCATAGTGCACCATGGTGCTGTTGGCATTAGTATTGCGCTTCTACTTAGGATATATTTCACATTTGGTTTAATCTTGATTCGTGTTGGAGCATTTCTATCCCCTGTTTGTTTTATGCACAGGGGTGAACTGAGAATAAAAACATTTTGAAAACATTGAATGTGTGTTAAATGTTTAAACATTTTTTCTTACTGCAAGATGGAAATGGGACAGGATTCTTACCTTGGCCTTCTCAGTGGGCTCAATGACAATGCCGTTGGTGGAGTTGTTGAGTTCCCTGGAAACTACACATAAAAACTCCGCCTGGTCCTCGTTGCCATAGTTATATGAGGAGCCAATGCTTATAAGCTGAAGAACCAGACAGACAGCAGAGAGTACAGGATTAAATACAACATTATCAAGAAACGTTTAACCAAGAAAAGGTTATAGGCAAAAATAGGAAAGAAATACTAAAAGATTGGGAAGAGAAAAAAAATGAATACTCTTCAATTTAAATTAACATAGATGACATAAAATATGTTTTCATAACCAGTGAAATAAACAGGATGACATCATTAAAATGCTTGGCACTGTGCACCTGCTCAAACTTCCAGCCGTCCGACATGGTGGAGACCATCTGTGTGAGTTCCTCCTCTTGGCACTGCAGCACTCGATAAACATGCTTCACAGGGCCCTGGGGGACACAGGCAAAGCACACAGTGTTATGTTACGGAAGGACAGAGGCATTCATCATGCACATTAGAATAACAAAGTATGTGTTTTTTAGAGGAAATCCACGTTTATTTAATGTGCAGTTAGTAGATCTTTGGTCACCTGAGACGTCCGGTTCTCGTTGTCACGTATTCTCTCCTTGACCATCCTCACCAGAGAAGCTATGTTATAAAACTCTGCTTCCTCTAGAACACCTAGAACAATATAAAGGGAATCACACATTATTCTGTGTGATTTAATATAGCTGAAACTGTTCACAGACATTTTAATTTGGTAAATTTGCATTACCTTCTTCTGCCAAGTTTTTGTCCATGATCAACTTTCCATGTCGAAGATAATTAAGTATGGGTCCAAAATATGTTGGATCTCTGTCTATCAGGTAGGCACCGGTCTCATCCTGCAGAATAAAAAAGGTAAATTCAAGTACATCATGTAATGTGTATATTTGTAACAACAGTAGTAATATTGAAAGCACTAATAACATTTAATATTAATTTAACTGCAAAATAATAGGTGTCAAAGATTAGAAACCAAAGGCCTTGGTCTATTCTGATTAAATAAAACAAATGGCCAATACTTACTTTGTCAGAATCCAGATCAGGATCATCTTGACACAGTCGATAAAGAAAAGACTTTGGGTCTCGGCACAGCGTTTGTTTGGTTGTGCTAAAATATGTACCACCAACATTGAGGCGAACCCAGCGGGATCCGGGCTTTTCCGCGGGATCAGACGGTGAGCTGGGGTTGCTTTTTACCGGGAAGCCGAACACGGAGCGACCGCTGGAACTGCTGGACAGCCCGGGACTGAGCTGGCTCGTCCGTTGAGGAACCATGAGTGTGGGCGACGCCAGGCGCACAGAGCCGCGCACGTCCCGGTGCTCGTTCTGCTCTATGGTGCCCGTGGCACTCGGCTCTACTACGTGCAGTTCAGCCATGTTCACTCCGAGTAAAATGCGATTAGCTAACGATAGGCTGCAGGGAAACAATTTCGATCAGATTTGTAAACAGAACGAGGCTATTTTTCGCGGACGGGAGGCTGGCATCAGGGCGTTGCTACTCACAGTCGACTGCCTTCGCCTTTTACCCAAAATACTTAGACAGAAATATAGCTAATGAGTCTCTATGAGGTAGGCAGCATCGTGTTTGTCCGTTTATTTTAAAGATAAATTGCCCATTCTTGTCTATCCAAACGTTAATCAGAGAAGGGCAATTCTTCCGGGTTGTAACGTGATTAATGTTTACTTCCGCTATGTCATGGTCCTTCAAAATAAAAGCACACAATCAACTCTGAAAATAAAAAACAGTCACTAGTCACTAATTCACACATAATATATAGCGGTTGATTACCCATACATTGCATACAATATAAAACAAATTATTGATGTACACTTTAGTGCCAATTTAAAGACTATAATAATTTCACGCCTGGTTTTGTCTCGTCAGAGGAGGCACCAGAGACAACTCCAGCTCAGCAGAAGAAGAGTTCAGCCTGGCGCGTTTGTCAGGTTTTGTTTTTGAGTTTGTGCTGTGTGTATGGATCGGTGAGACGTTGCAAGCAGCTGTATCTGGAAGTGAAAACATTTGACAGGTAGGCAAAGGTTTTCTGAGTTTAAGATGGTCGTGGTGTAATCTAAGCACCCTTTCCCTGATAGCTTCATCACGTCTCCATTCATTTTACATTGAGCTGGCTATCATCATGCTAGTTAGCTCGCAACCGTCAGCTCAGCTGTAGCTGACCTGGAGAGGATGAGGGGGATGCTGTGAAGAAGAAGCCTTTAATGTAAAGTTTAAACATATGTATTTCTGCATAGTGCACCTATTTGAAGACGTTTGTGCTGCTTTGATTTTACATAGCCTATTGGTATGTAATGAGTGGTATGCAGAGGCAGCGTTTTTGTTTCTTGCTGTGTTGTATGTACTGCAGATGAAGTGTTCTTATTTCTTGCTGCCTTTTTACACATTCTTTGCCACCATAGCCATGAGTGAGTTCAGGATTCACCATGACGTGAACGAGCTGCTCAGCCTGCTCCATGTGCGTGGTGGTGATGGAGCAGAGGGCTACATTGATTTACTGCAGAAGCACAGGACTCCTTATGTCACCACTACAGTCTCTGCCCACAGTGCCAAGGTAAGTTTAGTTCTATCACTATCTGCATAGAAGGACAAGCAATGGATACTATAAATAACTATACTGTTTTGTGCAGGTTAAGCTGGCAGAGTTTTCTAAAACACCTGAAGACTTTCTCAGAAAATACGAAGAGCTCAAATCAAAAAATGTTCGCAACCTTGACCCTCTGGTCTATCTCCTCTCTAAGCTGTCAGAGGACAAAGAGGTGATCACTTTAGTTGTTGTCTTTTTTTTGCACATACTGTTTAGTCTTTTTGCTAATGATTGGATGATTTTTGCTAATATTGTGTTGTTATTGCATTGTATTACTTATTATTTTCACAGACACTTCAGTCCCTGCAGCAGAATGCCAAAGACAGAGCAGAGTCCTCTGCAAACACAACTTCAACCACAACCACCAGTTTCTCGTTGCCTCAGACCAGCACAAAGATGTCCATGCAGGAGCTGGATGAGCTGCGAAAGAAACTTGGTAATGTGACGGCCAGCGCTAATGCTCCAATGGTAAGCAATGCACCTGTTTTGTGTCATGCAGTTAAATTAAAAGTTTCTATTATAATAGTTACAATTCTCTCTGGGGTTATTCAGCCTGCCGAAGTAACACGGAAAATGCTCAGAGACCGACACAACAAAAAAAATCCCACCCAGCCCAACCCTGTTTTTCCTAACTGGGTTTATGATCGCCCTGCTCTGATTGGAGACTTCATTACAGGCACCTCCTCCACAGGAGAGCCACCTGTGGCAGTAGGTAGGTTTTTTCTCATATTTCTGTAGAATAAAAGGATATTTGTATATTTCTCTATTTACAGGAATTTAAATATTGTCTGTCGACATTTAAGTGCTGTGTTCAAAGCAGACATTGCAGAACCAGCAGTAATTTGTTTACAGGCTTATTACTTTATTTCAGGAACATTGCCTCTGGCGGCTCAAGAACAAGCCCTAGTTGAAGATTTGCTCTTTGTGCTGAGTGGAGTTGACGGCAGAGACATCACCGCTCAGCCTGTACTGGGACGACAAAACCGCTCATTTATTGTAGATCCAACTCTGGACATGTCAGTCAAAGAGCTGGTCAGCAGAATATTACCTGTAGCATCTTATTATTCAACGGTAACAAGGTAAGATATTGGTGAACAATACTATGTTTGTATGCATTGATATTTTTGTAACTGTATTTTTCTCACAGATTCATTGAGGAAAAGTCATCCTTTGAGTATGGACAGGTGAATCATGCTCTGACCGCGGCAATGAGGACCCTGATGAAGGAGTACCTGATCCTGGTCACACAGTTGGAGCACCTCTTGCGCCAAGGCCTGCTCTCTCTACAGAAACTCTGGTTCTACATCCAGCCCACAATGAGGACCATGGAGATACTGGCCTCTATAGGTAAGAAAGCACATGTGTATAAATATAATATAATATTACAATTTAAATATTGATCACCAACCACTAGGAGGCGAATTGTCACAGGTGAAGAATTAACTCCCAAGTGACAGCTACCTACTTTATCAGGATCAGAATCAGTTACGACTTTGACTTAAAAATATATTAGTATTTGGGCTATTCATACTTTATTCCAAATTCTAAACATGCATAAGCAACAGATAGTAAAAGTACCTCTATTTTAAGTAGAACATATTAATAGATGTGTTATGTTTTGCTAACAAATGCATTTCTGAATGTTTTTGAACAATATATTTTTTCCCCTAGCTTCCTCTGTGGACAAAGGAGAGTGCATGGGTGGATCAACACTGACCCTGCTTCATGACAGGACCTTTAACTACACTGGGGACAGCCAGGCTCAAGAACTGTGTCTGTACCTAACCAAAGCAGCCAGTGTCCCGTATTTTGAGATTCTAGAGAAGTGGATTTATAGGGGAATTATCAAGGATCCATACAGGTAGATGTATTCTCAAATAATTTATAGTTATGGAAATTATTAATGTAAGGTCATATACAATAGTTGTGTTGTTTATGCATATAGTGAGTTTATGGTTGAAGAGCATGAACTGCAGAAAGAGAAAATCCAAGAAGACTATAATGACAAATACTGGGATCAAAGATACACCATTGTACAGCATCGAATACCTTCATATTTACAGAAAATGGCAGACAAAATATTAAGTACAGGTAATTAAAAAAAAAAGTTATTACTTATAGTTAACATTACTCATTGCCCTCCCCTCTTTTTTATTTTTATTTTATTATTATAGGAAAGTACCTCAATGTGGTGCGGGAGTGTGGGCGTGATGTTACCTGTCCAGATGCTAAGGAAGTGTTGTATACCCTAAAGGAGAGGGCCTATGTTGAGCAGATAGAGAAGGCATTTAATTATGCCAGCAAGGTTCTCCTGGACTTCTTGATGGAAGAAAAGGAGTTGGTATCACGCCTTAGGTAAATGTATTTCAATTGCTTTTTCCAAAAAAAGAAAATATTTTTTAAATGATGGTTACCATATTGTTTTGCAGATCAATTAAGCACTACTTCTTAATGGATAAAGGCGATTTCTTTGTGCACTTCATGGACCTGACAGAGGAGGAACTGAAGAAACCTGTGGACGACATTGTTCCTCCAAGACTCGAGGCTCTTTTAGAGCTGGCTTTGAGGATGAGCACTGCAAACACAGACCCATTCAAAGATGATCTTAAGGTTAGTTGAACAAGTTGTTATACATACATATGTACATACATACGTACACATATTAATGGAATGGAATCTGATCGAATCAAATCATTGTTGAGATGCCAGGTGAACATTGAATAAACACACACACAGAACTATACAGTTCTGCGTGTTAAACATATAATCATTATGACTTCTAATATTAGGCGAGCTTGAATAAAACATACATTTGTACATTATTGATCTAAGGGTCATTTGTTCAGTTACCTACCTCTCTCCCCAGATCGACTTGATGCCAAATGACGTCATCACACAGCTCCTTAGAGTGCTGGCCATCGAGACAAAGCAGGAGAAGGCCATTATCAACGCAGAGTCAACGGATACAACGCTAAGTGGGCTTGAGGCTTTCTCATTTGATTATATTGTGAAATGGCCCCTCTCACTCATCATTAACAGGTTGGATTTCATCAGCACTTAAGATATCAAATACAGAGAGATTCAATTTATATAACAAACGTGTGTTGAAGCTTAATTATAATTTTGCTGAGCTTTGTCAGAGCCAATGACTTTAGCTGAGTCAGTGGTTCTGATGTCTGTTGTTCTGTCACTGGGAGGTCACAGTATGTTAGGCTGGGGAAGCATTTCCAGAACTTTGATGAGCAATACTGGGTCACCACAGGGGACCATGGGACCATGCTGTCGCCCTTTCTCTTCACACTTTGCGCTGCTGACTTTGCTTGTAAATCTTGCCAGTCATGCCATTTTCAGATGACACAACTGTTGTGGCATGTGTAAAGGAAGGTGATGAGGGTGAGGACGGGGAACTAATTGCAGCATTCACGGATTGGAGCAGGAGCAATGGTCTGTTCCCAATACATGAAAGACCAAAGAAATAATCATTGACTTTGGCAGGAAACCTTCTCATCAACTAGTAACTATGGATGGATAGAACATTGAGGTGGTCCAGATCTACAAGTATCCGAGATTCCACCTTGATCCCAAACTGGACTGGTCAGCACTATGTCAAGATTATTTGGTTAATCAATAATTGTGATTATTCAGGTCACATTATAATCATGAGAATTAGAAACTAATTATTCATTTTTTGACAAATTTAGAAGCAAAATTAATGGTGGACTTTGTGGGCGCTATGGTGGGGAGAAGGATGAGGACTAATGCAGGTCATCCAGCTGTGTCTGAACTAAATTGAACCTGAGAATTTTCATATTTTATAAAGACTCAGACTAATTCAGATTCTATAACCCCTAAAGGCATGTATTTCTGATGTAAATGTGTTTTGATATTGTCTTATAGGAAAGCCTTGACCAGATACCAGATGCTGTTTCGACACATGTTTTACTGTAAACATGTGGAGAGGTTGCTCTGTAATGTTTGGATCTGCAACAAAGACTTCAAGCAGTACTCCCTTCACTGCGGTAAATGGTAAGGTATATGACATAATTAACCATAGTATTTTTATGTACATATATGTAATTGGTGTTTCCCTACTGGACTTATTTCCTCTTTCATGGTCTTAAAACCTTATTGCTTTATATATAATCATAAACAAAGTAAATAGATAAATAGACTGATTAAAAAAGAACTGCTTTGTCAATATGTTGTATTGTTGTTGTTTTGGTTTTGTTTTTTGTTTTTTTACCACCGAACGTGTAACAAATAGGAAGACATAAATGTTAACTATTGATTTGATAAGGATAGTACCACCACAGTCTTGGCAGTAATCAATGGGAAAGGCTGAATCAATAATATATATTTTATGCACAGGTTCGCTGCCTCCTTTGCTCTCCGACAGCGCATGCTAAACTTTGTGCAGAACATTCAGTACTACATGATGTTTGAGGTGATGGAGCCGACATGGCACGTGATGGAGAAAAACCTCAAAACGGTGATTTATTCCCTCAACTTTGTTTGTTTGTTCTTTTCTAACATTTTATTGACTTCACTGTGATTTATTTAATGGGACAAAACAACTGACAAACATCACAATGAAGTCTGGATTGTTTGGGATCAATTAAGTACACATTTCTATAAATGTACAGCAAACACCCCACTTTCTTTACATAGATGACTGTTTAGATTCAGAAGTGTAGTAAGTGACGAAAATAGTAACCCAAAAAAGCTGATTATTCATTTGTCTTTTTTTTTTTTTTTTTTTTACTACCAAAACATTAAAATAGTTAAAAAGTGAATGCCCAATTTGCTATACAGTGATCCCTCGTTTATCGCGGGAGTTGCGTTCCAAAAATAACACGCGAAAAGTGAAATCCGTGAAGTAGTCGCAGCTTTATTTTTTATTATTTTACAATGCAATACTGAACTATGGAATGAAACCAAAAACCAAAACCTGTTTTAAAGCCCAAAATTTGTTTAAAACAATAATTTTAATATAGTAATACAAGGTTGGAAACATTGTCACTGGCGTATTTCACGCGTATGTCCCAGCTGTGCCTCTTGGTCCTGACTCCGCTCCGCTGTAGCGTCTGTCTCTACTGAAGGCGCAGGTTAGGGGTAGTTGTTGGCGCTCTTTCTTTTTCTGAGCAAGAAGATTTTTATAAACGGATATGCCACCTTCGATTATATTTGAGAACTGCAATGAACGACTCGTCAAAGGGTCCCGTTCTTGTGCGTGCGCTGTAGTTCGGTGGACGCACTGTAAAAATATCCGCACTGTAAAAAAAATCCATGAAGCAGCGAAGCCGTGAAAGATGAAGCGCGATACAGCGAGGGATCACTGTATATGTTTTAGCTATTGTTATAAACTGTATGCATTGAATTTTTTATTTGTCTCTTCAAGGCATCAAACATAGATGACGTTCTTCACCATCACACCAGCTTCCTGGACAACTGTCTGAAGGATTGCATGTTGACCAACCCAGAGCTGCTTCGAATCTTTTCCAAACTTATGTCCGTCTGTGTCATGTTCACAAACTGTATGCAGGTTCGTAACATACACTGAAAAGATGATATTATGTTTGTTCAATGTCTCACTATCTCATGTCTTGTGATCTGCTGCAGAGATTTACTCATAGCAAAAGACTGGAACGCATTTCTTTGGAACAAGGGTCTTTGGACGCTGCAGCCTCAAAGGGAGATATCACAGATGATGAGAAGAAAAGGCTCACAACCAAGGTTAACAATGCATAATTAAATAAATCATTCAATTAGAAGAATATGCTCGTTCTACTGGTTTAATTTATGAAGATGGTTGCATTGAAAGGTATAAATCTTAGCAAACTAAAACGGAACATGAGTACACATTATGAAGCATGTGACAACTCCCAATAAAAGGCTGAATGGGAGGACATGTGTTGTTCATTATTTTAAAGTAAATTATTTTCAATTTGTTGCAGTTTTTAGCGGAACACGGAGACACCTTCCAATCTGATGCAAGTTTTGAGGCAACGATAAACAAGTCTGACAATAACTTCAGTATGCTCCTGCTCGATCTTTTGGACAAACTTAGCATCTACAGCACCAATGACTGCGAACACAGCATGATCAGCATCATTTACAGGTTTGTAATTTATTTTTATATCATTACATGGATAATCTAAAATGTATTGTTTTACTAATACAAATTTAATCCCACAGACTGGATTTCAATGGCTTCTACACCGAGCGCTTGGAAAGAATGGCTGTGGAACGCAGTCAAAAGGCAGTAGCATAACGTGGTGAAGATCCTGTTGTGTATTTCATCAATAACCACAATAGCTGATGGTAATACATTGTGTAAAATATGTAGAGTAAAGTGTATGTTTTAAAGATGTTGTGAACACATTTTAAATGAATTACTTTGTTGACTCTGTGTTCTCATGCTCTTTATGGGTAAATTATTGTACAAAATATAATGTAAGTTTGTATGGCACTTCATTAAAAGACTAAACTTGAATTTGTTCTGGAACCTTATTTTTAGATCTAGGGTATTGTTTGTATTATTTGGTAGGGAACACTTGCATAAATAATAAGAGGTGGGAGCTAATACCGCAAATATGCAGTCATTGAAAATAGTTAAATGGGCAGCTTATTTAAGCTCTTCTCTGTTAATGGTTTATTAATATTTATAAGGTAAGCGATTAATAAATGACTTAAATACATTTTTTAAATTATTATTAAAAAATTAAATTATAAATGAAACAAATTGTAGTTGTACTAACACTTTTCTAATGCCCTATACATCACTATACTTGTGCTCAGGTTGACAAGCTTTTACAAAAATATGATTTGTTGGAGCATGATAGTCTGCTTGATTAACAATTCTAACAGCCTTCTTTTGGAGTAGAAACAACATTGATGTTAGCTTTATAAGTGTTCCCCCAAATTTTCACTTCAATTTAGGTGTGGAAGAAATAAACCATTGTAGGGATGAGTGGATTTTTACTCCAAAAATGTTTAATTTGACATATACTAGCAATCATTTGGCTAACTTTGTCTGGAGTACACCAATGTGCACTTTCCAATTTAAATTGTCATCAATATGAATAACCAAGACCCAAGAATAACTGGTGCTTATTAATGCCTTATGAATAGTTTACTGAGGAGCCGTATTCAAATAATATTACTCGAGTATTCAAACATTTTACTCAAAAAAGAGTAACGGTACTTCAAAAATAATAGTACTGAAGTAAAAGTACACATTAGTGGTCCAAAAATGTACTCAAGTAAGAGTTAAAAAAAAGTATTTTGGGAAACTACTACTCCAGTAGAGTACTGTCTGGACGTAACATCTGATTTATAATAATATATAGTTTAGTCTTTTCAAAGGCTAGACCACAAATGTGTGAAAGACTAAATCATATCTGAAAGTAGCGATGCAAGAAACACAAATGTTCAAATCATTTATAATGTCAACATTAAGATTTTGTCACTTGTACTCAGAGTGGGAAGACAAACCACAACTTTTACTCAATTAGTACGGTTACTTCTGACAAAATATTACCCAAGTAAGAGTAAAATATGTCAGAACAGAAAACTACTCTGAAAAGTAGGCAACAATTTCTTCAGAATGTTATTTTTTTCCCACTAGAACTTAATGACTAAAACACAATCCTCCTTGCTGTCTAATGCGCAAAACAGAAGCAAAAAATTATGAGAAGTACAATTTGGATCTTTGGTTGTCAAAGATTGCACACATAGATTACATGTTTATTTAATGGTTGTCCATTAATTGCTCACTCATTTCTGTGGTATTTCTGTGAGGCGACGATAAGACGTCACGGAAGGGGCGCGGCTTTAAGGGAAACGCTCGCGCTGACTCAAGGCGCAGTCAGAGCCGCTTCAGTGGCCGGACGAGGCGCATCAGAATGGGATCTAACTTCATCTCATTGTCGCTAATCTTTGGTAAGTTACATTCACATTTTCAACTCTTTCAGCGAGTCTTCACGTCAATTTTATTGCACTGACTCATTTTCGTAAAACTTTGAACATCTTGCAGAAAAATGGTGCATACTGTCTTTGTCATTGCTTTATAGTGCTCAATAGTTAATTTGTTTTATTCATTACGGCAAGGGGTGGGCGATATTGACACTGAGTATGCCAGTAATCCCGATAACGACAGTGAGAGGATATTGTTGTTAAAAAGCCTATAAACCTTTTGGTTGAGGTTTAATTGTCAGACAAATAAGAAATGTCTGTAAAATTAACCACAAAAGTGCAGAAATGTAACCTTATACACTTATTTGATTTTTTAAAAATGTGATCAGCTTTTTGTAACATTTTTAACTATAAATGATAGATTTCAATTTAGCATATCTTCAAAACAACATTCACGATACTGTCTACATTTCAATATATTACCCACCTATAATTACAACCAATTCTTATTCCTTATACATAGAGGCTGTGTGACTGAAGTGGCCTAACAATTTTAGCAGATGGTATTGATCTAGGTGTTAAAATTATGATTAAAAATGTTAGGCCTACTCCAACATAAACGTGTTCACTACTTAAAAGTATTTGCAAAATGATCTGTTGCTTATTTCTTCCATCAGCAGCTTCAGTAGCCTATAACACTGCTACAACAGCTTATTCTCTGTCCTACAACAGATTATTAGGCTATTACTACTTAGACTGCTTGTGTGGACGAATTATCACAGGCATATTTTGCACAGTAATTAGACTTCTTCAAAGAACATTTTATTCAAACAATGTAAACTTCCTGGGTATCTTTGATCTAGTTACTCTTTTCTTAAATCTGTTGCTGCACTGGTGTGGATGCCAGACTAATGGTGTAATGCTGTTCGAATTGAGCAGATGTTTTCAACAAAAAGAATACATGAATTCTTTGTGCTTTTTGCCTAAAAGAAACTCTTTTGTTTTCACTGTACAGTTGCCAACAGTAATGCAGGATTGCTTCTTGATCTGTTGTCTGGTTTGACTATTTGGAAATATTCAGCAGGGCTTAATTTGAGGGGACAGAAGTGAATATTGTTCCCTTCCAAATTGGTACCATAACATTTTTGACTGGATCGGTTTGGAATCAGTTTTATCTACATTTTTGTTTTAGGTTAGTCCTTTTTGAACAGCAGACGTCACAACGTACTTGTTCCCTTTTGTTTCTGCTTGAAGGAAGACACCATAGACATCTTAAACCCCCTTTTTGTTCTTTTGCCTTTGGCTTGTCAAATTAACCAGTCATTTTGGAGATGAAATCCTCGAGTCCATCCTCGACTATGTCACTTTTCTCTACATGTTTTTAATCTCCAAGGTTTTATCGTATTCTGTTTGCTTGTTTTTTGTAGTTTGTCTTGTGCAGAGCTTGTGTTCGTTGTCTCACGTGAAGCATTATGAGATTGTTAAACCTCAGAAACTTCAGCTCAGAACAAAGAGAAGTCTATCTGACAAACAGGTAATTACTATTTATTTTATTTTATTTTCCTACAACTTACAAGAGCTTAATATTTATTCTTTTCTCTCAGGTTTATCCAGATGTGGTGCAATATCAACTTGCAATTGAAGGACAAAATCACACAATACACTTGGAGAAAAACAGGTAAATGTGAATAAGCAGTTGTTGGTTATTTGATTTGGTATATTATAGTTTGTAAGGGTAACCACAATCATTTCAAAATATCAATCTGAATAGTTGCATTATGTATGACACTGTAGTTTAGATCTCAACAAACAGCAGTTTTAAGTTAATGCTTCTGGATGTGTTTGAAATATGGTCTGTCAACTGAATCTTGGGTTTTAAAATTGAATCTCAAATCTTTATTCGAATAAGAAAACTGCAATAGATAGATTTTTAAGTCCTAATATATGTCATTTTTGTAGAGGTCTTATTGGGAGAGACTTTACTGAAACACGTTATACAAAAGATGGAAAACGGGTGACGACTTCCCCACATGAGGTAAGATTCCTAGACGGTTCTGTACTGTGTCATAGCAATAAATGTTTATAGTTTCAGCTTTTAGTAAGATCATCCCCCAAAGCTGTTTTATATGTCCAGAAATGGGTCAGTTGGGGTTAGTTTTTCTGTGTGGATTTTTTAACTTTCCCTCCAGTTAGTTGAGGTGCTTTGCCCAAGGACACATTGCAGTGTTTTAGCGCAGATTTTTACTGAGACTATAGTTGCACAATTGATCCATATTTGAACAATTTTGTTTAATGCAATAGAATATAGATGTCACTTATTGCCTCTACTGACCAGAAAAGCCCTGATTACAGATTAAAAACATACATCTACAAGCAAAAGTTTTTTTTAGTTTTTTTTTTTTTTTTACCAATTTTGTGTTCAGCTTGTCTTTAGTCAACGGGACCAAAACTTAGACTCTGGGGGGCCACCATGTCTCCTCTATTAATGGAAAAGACTGCACTGACAGTGTGCCTTGATGGCAACTTCAGATTCATTCCATACAGATGATGTCATTCATCCACATATGATTTTTTGTTTTTTTTACTTGTTACTTGAACTTGCAATATCACACCAAAAATTTGGACATTGACAATAATTTTACCTGCCCTTAAACCATTTACATTACTTTATCCATGGGTTTCAGAAATATGAAAAAATGTGTCTGTTGCCGCAGCGATTAAAAAAAAAAGGGAAAAAAAGTTGTATCATTTTGAAATGATGTGGAAAAATCCACAAATGTTGCATTTACCAAGAGGCTGAAACCCATGAATAGACCCATGGAATGGTGTCATATCATGGAATACAGAGACGTTACTTTACCTAAAATATGCACCCATCATTTGCATACTAATTTGGCATAGGTTTTAAGTCAGATGCCCGCCCTGACTTAGTGACAATATATTCTTTGTCTTAGTAGCTTTTGACTTCTCATGGTTGGATTAATCTTGGTCTGAGAAAAATCCAGAGCAAATCATTTAACATTATATTAAAACTACAGATTCTTATCAATTTGGCTTTAAATCAAAGTACGTGTTTTACTCAATTCCTTCAAGAGTCAAATCAACGCTCTCTTTGTAGATAATTCTCCCTTAGTCCACAAACATAAAAGATGAGTGTGACTGTTACTCACACCGCATTAAAGTCAATAAATCAAAACCATCATGCTTTTGTTATCAGTGAAAGCAGCAGTATTCATTGTGTCTGCAACATGTGTAGTCTTAAATGGAGCAGAAATGCCATTCCTAACCTGTGAGTCACAAATACATTACGATTTGACACAAAGGGGGTCTTTGTGGGCCTAGGCTGTAAGCACAATGTGTTGCCGATTTAAGGAATGTTTTTCTCTAAACTAATCTATACTTTTGTGTAGGAGCACTGTTATTATCACGGCCGGATTGAGGGGATGCTTGACTCCTCGGTGAGCGTGGGGATTTGCTCAGGAATAAGGTGAGATTTTCTGCACTACTTCAGTCCACTCACTTCCTCTTTTTGCATTTTGGTTTTGGTGAAAGTCATACTTGGGAAATATTTTGCTGCAAAATGTGCAAAGAGCCGGTACTACGCAATTTTTTATATTTTTCACTAAATAAAAACTGCATGCTGTGTTTTAAGTCCCTTTTGTTTGTTTGTTTGTTTGTTTGTTTGTTGTAAGATTTATTAGTAGAAGTTACCATGGTAGACTTTTGTTTGTGTGTTCCTTAGGGCTGTTCAATTTTGGAAGCATTCACACTAGTCCTGTTTTGGTAATTGGGTGAGCCCGGATACTCCTGGTTTGGTCCGGGTTTAGTCCAGGTCCAGTTCTGGGTGTAGTCATCGTATAGTCACAATTTTGATGAGCAAGGTGTTTTTTTTTTGTTTGTTTTTTTGCATATTAAGCAAAAAACTTAAAATGCCCTGAGGTGTGAATGTAACAGTTTTTTTTTTCTTCTTTAAAATTCTCTTGAAGGAGTCACTGCAGAGTCAGTTAAAAGGTGTTGGCATAATGTTGAATATATACTCTTTATTAAAACTGTACTTATATCTTCACTTAAAATGTACAATAAAATATTCAAGAAGTTTTATGCTGTCCTGCAGTGACACACACTACATTTTCACAAAAAACAGAAGGAGCTAATCAAACATTTATTCATCATGACAAGCTCTGGAGTTAAGAGTTTAAGATGCAGGTCAAAAGAAATCATTATTATATTTTTATTTTTATAAAATTGTTCTTTTCTGAAAAATGTTGAATGTGCACCAGTTTTTGCCAACTTCAAACAGCTATATCATCAGTAATGGCACCAGAGTTAATGAGCAAACCACAGCATGCTAGATGTTTCATATTTCTGTTTATTCCTCATCTGTGTGTTTACCGTATAGATCACTTTTTTTTCAGTGGCTTTGTGAGAGCTCAGCAGCAGTTGTATCTGATTGAACCTCTGGAGGAGTCGGATGAGAGCGAACATGCCGTTTACCGACACAAAGACTCACTTGGATCAACAAACAGCAGCACAGATCTGTACGATCTGGACCAGGACCCCGAACCCAAACTGGCTGGACTCTTCAGGTCTAAATCCTGGGTAGGTTTAATACGGACTATAAAAGCAGAATCAGAATATCGTTCAGGATATAGTTAATGTTTTTGGTACAGTTGTTATAACAAGGTTAAAAGCTCAGTACATTTTTAACAACGTGTAACCTGCTGACCTACTTTTCAAAACTGTACTTCCTCTTACATAGTTTTTATTATTTCTTGCATAATCCAAAAAATAAATAAGCCATTTGCTTTTAATTTAGTCTGTTTTCATCTTTGTTTAGAAATCCAAGCCGAATGCAGAACCGGAGCGCTTTGTTGAATTGTTTGTGGTTGTTGACAAAGCTGAGGTAAACTTTGCAACTATCCGTCTTTCACATTTGCTAATGTCCCCATTTTCCCATGAACATTTAGTGTTTTTCTTTCATGCTTTAGTACCTACGATATGGCAGCCAAACAAAGTCTCGCATTCTCAATGTTGTGAATCACGTTGACAAGGTACAAAGCTGATTTATGATTTGCAAATATTAGATTTATGCCTTCAATATGTTTAAATGACAATAGCACTCTGTCTTTCTTTGTAGGTTTATCGATCTATAAACACACGCATCATACTCGTGGGGCTGGAGATTTGGACAAATGAAAACTTGATGGATGTCGACATGAGTTCTGAAATTACTCTCGACCATTTCCTTTTATGGCGACAAACAGATCTGCTTAAGAGGGTGAAGCATGACAATGCACAGTTTGTAACGTGAGAATAATTTATCAACATTTCCTTTATATTTGGGCTGTGTTCACATAATGTCATGTAACTGGAGAGGCCTGATTTTAAAATAGAGAGAGAGGTCAGAATTGTATGGTAAAATGTATGTTTTAAGGTTTATGGTTGATATCTTTCTAATCACTGATCCTAACTACATGAAACATAAACTGGGCAAAATCAAATAGGTATGATTGTAATCAGTTGAAAGACCTTTAAACTATACGATTAATATGGCACGCTTGTGTGCCCGATTCTTGGGAGAATATTATAAAGTTCAGTTTTGTCCTCTGTTTGGATATCTTTTTTCAAAAATCATATCACAATTGAGCTGCCCATAAAGAATTATAGACCCGTGCCCTTAATTAAATTTTCAAATTCAAGGAAAGTAATACTGACTACTAAGTCCTGGAAATTGTACTGGAAATTTAATAAATGCACTTTACAGAGGGATAGACTTTGAAGGCGATACTGTCGGACTGGCCAACAAGTTTGCCATGTGTACAGAAAACTCAGGCGGTGTCAACCAGGTAACATATTTAATTACACAATTTCATTCTAAAATAAATGCATTTATTTCTCTCTAATTGATTTTACTCAATTATGCTATATCTCCGTTGGCTCTCCTCAGGACCACCATAGAGACCTCATTGGCCTGGCCTCCACCATTGCTCATGAGATGGGACATAATTTTGGCCTGTCCCACGATGGTCCAGGCTGCGTGTGTGGTCCCTCTCTGAGCACCAACTGTGTGATGACAGACAAGCTCAGGTATTCACTTCAAAATACCACCTTAAGAGTCATCAGATGCTGGGATACCTTCTGTATAGCTCACTTTCTTGTCTTTTTCCCCCAAAAGTCCTCACTCCTTTTGTGTTGTCTCAAAAGGAGACAATGCAATATATATTTGTTTGTTTTGTGCCAGAGGTCTTTCATCATTGCAGCTCTCTCCATTTATCCGAACTTGGGACTGAGAGAAAGTAGTTCAAATAGAAGTCTCATAACGTGAATACAGTGCTTGATTTGTAAATCTCAGAGATGCTTTACATTGCACTATTCATTCACTTTACACCAGGTTGTGGTAAGTTATTTCTGTAGCCACATCTGCCTTGGGTTAGACTGAAGAAATCAAGGCCTACGCTAACATCCTAGCAATCTAACCTGACAGTTAAAGTCTGTGTGAAGATTTATAAATGTAGAGAAAAGCTTTAGTTAGGGCAATTGGCGTGAAACGTTGTCAATTAAAGTCTAAATCGGGAGCAAATGTTCAAAAGTTGTTCACAGGAAGTAATTCAGTTTCAAACATCACTGTTAATCTTGTTTTAGTTGATGTCATCTTTGTAAGAATCTGTTCTCAATCTCTCTTCAGGACAGGAAGTCAGTCGTTCCCAGAGTTGTTCAGCAGCTGCAGTGAGGGGCAGCTGGCTGAGTTTTTGGCCCGAGCGCGTCCCAACTGCTTACACAAACCATCCCTCTCTCGAAGCATAGTGACCGGCCCACGCTGCGGTAACGCCCTGGTGGACCATGGGGAGGAGTGCGACTGCGGGACGGTGGAGGTAACAGCTGGTCTGGAGCTCAGGGACAGGAAAGATATAAGGTTTCCTGTGGATAGATACTGGAGAGGTTTCCTTTGTAAGGGATTTTACAGCAAACGATCTGTCTTTGTGTCTGTAAAAAGCCAAAAACATACTGTTAAATCCAAAATCCAGAAGTGGGATAAGAACTTAATCCTTAAACGTTTTGTAATAAGTTAAACTCTTTGCTTCTTTACCCCCATCTGCACAACACAATATGTAACTTATGAATCGAGTTAAGGGAAAAGATTTAAAAATGTGTGTTTCTTGTGTCTTGTTCTGTTATAATTGTTTTGCTACAGTTTACAGTAGTTATTTTTCTCTGGCTGTAACAGTTTATATTATGTATGTAGTTATTATGCTCATGGATAACATGTAACAACGTGTACAACCTATTCAAAAGAAAGTGCAGGGAGAGGCAAAAAAAAACACAAAACAAAAAAAAAAAAACAATACCATTCTTTAAGTTGAACAGTTTGTGTTTAATTAAAGTGTATTTATTTGTTTCAAGAACAAAGCATAGTCATACAAAAAAACAACAACTTTAACTTATAACATCACTATAACTACTTAAGTAATAAGGTATGATTTTGAAGTTGCAATGCTCTTATTACCGTTTTTGGCTGCTCCTTCTGCCTCAGATTTTTAGTCAGAGATTTCACAACTCTCCTCTGCTCACATTCCTTATCATGGCCGTAACATCTTGGCAACGATATGTACTGCTCCTGCACTCCAAGATCAAGGTGAAACTAAACACAGCATGTTTTTGTTATTGCAGGAATGTAAGAATCCGTGTTGTGACCCATCGACGTGCCGTCTGACGTTTGGGTCCCAGTGCGCTCATGGACAGTGCTGTGAGAACTGCCAGGTACAATCCATTACACCTAAGACTTTACTGCAGTCCATCAAAAGGAAGTTCACTTTTTCTAACTAAAAATAATGCAATTTTATAAAGAACTGAAAGGGGAAGTCTGAGAACAAAAGGAAAGGAGAAAGGCGTAGGTCATCTGTGCAATATCCAAGGTGCAATTTTATATAAGAGTAAATGTAAGAAGAGGATTGTTTACTTCTACCAAGATGCTGGTTGACATATCCTTTAAAGCAAACATGTTTTGTAATTGTAACCAGAACGAGAGTCTACTTTTGGCTGTGCAATTAATCTTTTTCTTTCTTTCTTTTTTTTTATTTTTATCAAGAGGTCTACAGCCAACTCTCTGTCAGTAAAAGCATGTGATTTGGATCAGTGTTCCAAAATCTGATGATTGTTTATGCTAAACTGAAATTATTCAAAGTCTGTATTGTGTATGTTTTAAAAAAATGTCATTAGATTTTGTCATATTACCCAGCCCTGACTCAAACTCTAAGGTAATTTAGGTCAGGGATACATTCATTTAACCACAAAATACCAAATCATTTTGGATTAATAGGCCTATATAATGATTGATGATCTCTTTTTGTTATTTTTTTACCCATCACTGACCATGATAGAATATTTAAACACATTTCTTAATACAGTTAAATTTTGTTTCTGTTCCTTGTTCTCTCTTTTTGTACTCTTCTGTTTATTTTCTCTGGAAACCCACCCATGTTATTAAATGTTAACCTACTCCCCATAAGATCAGCCACTTAAAAGCCAGTTGGCCTCATTGTCAGTGAACTGCATAGAGAAAGGTCATAAATACTCTGGACACACCCTAGATTTAAAAATATTACTTGGTGAAGGTTGTGAAAGCCATTATAGAGCAGTAAAAGTGGTGTAGCTGCCAGTGAACCATGTTAAATAATAACAGGAAACGCAGGGTGATATCCTCATGTCGCCACGTCCTTCCTCAGAATGATAGACTCAAGGACTGGAAAAGGTGTCCTAAAAGCATTATAAAATATACATGAAGTGATGCCTTAGGCAAATGCCTTAGGATGGTATACAAAAGTATTTATGACAAATTCATGAGTTATAATAGTTCAGTATTTTATTTTTATAAGCACGACATCTGTAACCGTAACTTTTGACCTCTCTATGCATCGCTTGTCCCAGCCTTAATTAAAACCTTTACATCTCATGTTATATACCATGGATTGTGTTAACATAATGTCATATAATTCAGAACCTTGATTTCAAAATTGAGAAGATTTCTATAGTAGAAGTCACTCACACTGTCAAAAATGCTAATGTTTTAAGGTTTATCAGTGATATCTGTGTAATTTGTGAGTATATCCATATTAAACATAAAATGTCACAAATAAGCACTTAATTATGTTTTCAGTAACAGAACCTAAATACAACTTTTGCCCTCTTCACCCATCTCCGGTCCTAGTCATTATTAAAAATGTACCTCTCGCGTATGCCATGTTGTAGACCGCAAACATGAAATCTGACTGGTGTATTTATGATAGTTTAACTTTACGTTACAGTTCAGACCAGCGGGAAGTGTGTGCAGGAGGGCGGCAGGTGAGTGTGACCTGCCTGAGTACTGCACAGGGGTGTCAGAGGCGTGTCCTGACGACAGTTTTGTGATGAACGGAAAACCCTGCTCCAATCAGGCCTCCGGCTACTGCTATGACGGCCAGTGCCCCACACACCAGCAGCACTGTTGGAGGCTGTTTGGAAAAGGTACTAAGATCACACTACTTTGAATCAATCCGTCAGTTAACCTTTATTTAGCCCTTTAGATCACCCAAGGTACTTTTCAGTCAAATCAATACAAAATTTAAAACCATTATACAATACAATTAACAGTGCAAACAATAAAATAACTGTAGAAAATAAGTGTCACTACATTTCAGAGTGTTAAAAGCCAGTCTAAATAACCCATTTATCTCAAATTCTTGACAAAAGTAAATAAATAAGCAATAATTCACTGGCTTATAAACAACAACTGTTGCAGCCCGTTTCCCATCATTGTTTATTGTTATAGTTAATTACTCATCTGCTGTTGATATTTTTTCAAATAAATATGAATTTGGTCAAAGATATGTTATAATTACTTTTTTTCATTTAGCCATTAAATCTAATGTAAATTTATCTATTAGACTATATAACATTATTTAAATGTATAAATGTTATATATTTTTATATTATTATCATTGAATAATTTCAAGGACACCCTCTCAAAGTATATATACCACTTACTGAGAAAACACTGGTTTAAATGTGTCGGCGACAAGAAGAAGAACATTTTGTGCCAGTCCCAAGCCTGGATACATTTGTTGGGGAGTTTTGCCAGCCAACTCAGTAAGTTGCTGCACATAAGAAGACAGATGATTCTTTGTTATATCTGAAGGGGGTTTAATTTTTTTCAGTTTATGTCTTTATGTCTGTTATTACTGTCCCCTTTGTAGAGTATCGGCTAACAAACGCTGTCCAGTTTTCTTGCATAAGCCGTGTTTCTAAGAACTAAATGAATTGACGTTTTCACTTAAGGTGGAAGTGTCTTTTTAAAAAAAGTATGTGTTTAGTCTTGTATTTGTTTTCACACACAATCAATAATAATCATTTCTTTTTAGGTGCTAAAGTTGCATATGACGCTTGTTTTGACCTGAACAGACAGGGTCAAGAGGGAGCAAACTGTGGGACAAACACAGATGGATCGTACACCCCTTGTACTTCAAAGTAAGCATACAGTTTGATGTATATTTTTAATTGTTGTGTTTCTTGTATAAAACTAACCATACCTAACGCTTTTGCAGTAATCTGAAATGTGGATCTATATTTTGTGAAGACGGAGGTGACTCCATCACAGGGAAAAGGGCAGTATTTACTGTACGTTTTTTTATTAAATGCAACATTGCTGTGGATGATGACAAGTCCAGGAATATTGACATGGTCCCAAATGGAACCAAGTGTGGAACAAATGAGGTAAAACCCCTCATCTGGCTGTAAAGAAATAAGTTATCAGAATCAACCAAAACCAAATCATATTGTTGCTGTACAGGTTTGTTTAGACAACAGATGCCAGGACATTTCAGTTTATGGCACCTCTGAAGATTGCTCCAAGAAATGTAACAACCATGGGGTGAGTAAACGGATTTAATATTACACTGCACTACACTGCAAAATTTTTGTACATTTTTTTTATTGTTTTACATGAGGCTACATGAGCTTATCTGTTATTGTAGGTGTGTAATCATAAAAGCGAGTGCCACTGTGACCCAGGCTGGGTCCCACCGTACTGCAACATCCAATATGCAGACTTACCTCAAGGTATTACTGTCTTCAATGGCTTCCAATGGCTTATGAGGGAATGAGTGATGTTAATGAAGAGAAATGTTAAAATCAGACCAGTGCATGGTCATTTTCCAGTAAGATGCATCAGTCATTTATCCTAATAGCTGCTTTCCCAGTAATGGACATTATGTTGAGTAACAAAATTAACATGAATCATCAGTGACGTGCCTGTTTTATTGTGACTGATGGGCCACTTGATCAGAATCAGAATCAGAATCAGAAATTGTTTATTGCCATTGTCAGTGAAATTCACAAACGTAGGAACTTGCTTCGGCGTAGGTGCAACATAAAGCAAAGGATAAAATATAAAAAATATATAAAAAGGCATGCATAAAACTAAGAATAAAATAGACTAAGATAGACTATATACAGATAATGATTTAAAATAACTCATGTTAAAACAACATTACTTTATAATACCCTTTATAATAGAATCCATATGTTTTATTTGTACACACACACACACACACACACACACACACACACACACACACACACACACACACACACACACACACACACACACACACACACACACACACACACACACACACACACACACACACACACACACACACACACACACACACACACACACACACACATATATATATATACCATGATGCAAAAGTATGTAATTTGTGGTAAAAAATGTGGACTGGATGTGGCCTGAATACACAAAGTCCTGTTTGATATATGTTTGAATGGTGTAATTTCCTCTGTCTGTGCCTTTAGGTCAGGCTGCTGTGATCGCTGGAGTGTGCACTGCGGTCGTCATCATCCTGCTCATCACGGCTCTGGTCACAGGCCTCATCTGCTGCAAAAGAGACAGCTCCAAAAACTACATCTCCAAGAGCAAGAGGTAAAGCTAAAGCTAGAACTAAAGATACTGTATACAAATGTTTTGTCTTTGAATGAACATTGATGGATTATTTGACAGGAAAGTGCACTCTGCACTGGAGAAGCAGAACCCTATGTTTGACAAACCCAGTGTCAAAACTCGACCTGAGATCAGCCAGCCAACTCTGATGGAGTCCACCGCAGCTCAAGTTTGTGCTCCTCTGTTTGTGTCCGTGCCTCCGAGCCGACCGGCCCCACTGGTCAGTGCCACTACTCTCATGTCAGCTGTCAAGTCTACTGTTGTGTCTACTTACCATGTTAACATTTTACTGTGTTATGTTTTCAGCCTCCAAAGAAATCACCTCCAGAGCCACCTACCTCTCTCAATGAGACGGTGAGTTGTGTACTGAACATATGATTTTTCATAGAGATCAGATTAACAAAGCTAGCTCTCTTTGTCCCACAGAGCAAACCTCTACCTCCAGTGAAGCCTCTGCCTCCTTTGAGTAAAACAGAGGTGAGTCCTTTGTATAAATATTTTATAACATTTTTGTTTTTGTTAGGGTTAATGTTTTTAGTATCTGAATATATTTTCTTTAAAAAAAAAAAAAAAGAAGAAAAAAAAGAAGAATTCCAGATGTCCATTACAATGTAAATGATTTCCTTCAAGTGATAAATTTCCCCCTTTTCAGTTCAAAGTGAAGCCTAGTCCTCCTCAAGTTCCTCCGGGAAAACCTCGACCTCCAGTTGCCCAGAAGAAGCCTAAAGAAAACTGTGATGGTTTTGTATCAGCACAAGACCAACAGTGATTCTCACTTTCTGTGGGAAAAAAGACATTTATATAAAGCTGCAGCTGCTGGTGCAGGTTGTGATTCTGCTCAAATTTGTTAGGATCAAATTTTGTTTGCACTTTGTATGACATAGAGCATAATAATGCTTGTTTTTAATTTTTTTTTTAGTCTTTAAAATATTTATTAAGTAGTTTTGCTGTGTTAAAAGCCAGTTTGTGCCTTCTTATGGGTATTTTATATTACTTGGCAGTCTACTTGAAGAGTGAGTGAGATGGTACATAATTGTATGGTGAACTTCTATATAAACTGTGTATGTCCTGTTTGTTTTCAAGCCCTGACATGTGAGCCCTTAGGGGAGCTGTATTTTTACTGCAATTAATTTTATATAAAATCAGTCACAGGGTCCAGACCTGGAAGGAGGTTTGTTACAGGGATTTTTAAAACCTAACCAACCAGCGAGTTTTAGTGATGGGTGCTATCTGCCATTTGTTTGGGACGGTCCTGGCTTCAGATAGTCATGTGTTACATATGACTGAATACATTCTCTGTTTAAAGGTTATTTTAAACCTAATGAAGCCCGATGAGAGGGCCTTTTGTCTCAACAAATAAAGTGCACTTTATATCTGACCCATGCGGAGCTGATCATGTTGAAGCTTACACAATTTCAGAGAGAAGACATGTATCTGACGGATATTGTGTAATGAACATTTGTGAATATTTATGGGATTTTGAGGCAGTTTCATTCAACAGTTTCACTCAACAGTTCATCAATATTTACAGATCTCCAAAGAGAGTCTGAGGAAGTGAGTCAGATCTCTGCTTCTCATCTGGGTCTTCTACAACAAGTACAATCATGTCATCTCTGTGTGGGAAAGATTTAAATGTTCTTAGAATGTTCTCAAATTTAATATGCAAAATATTGCAAGCCATAATGAGTACCATCAATTTAGACTATGTGGCTTTGTAATCATAGCACTCATATGTTAAAATCAAGAAGAGGAGAAAATAAACTCCAAAAAAAACTGAAATCTGCACAGCCTAAAAACAAACCAATTAAAAAACACACACAACTCCTCCATTGTCTACTAACAACACTCACAATAGATATTTAAAAGAAGTAAAAATGTATTAAAGAAAAAAACAAAAACAAATCATTGTCTAGATCAACATTAAAATGTATTTACCCAGATTTAACTATGAATAAACAGGACTAACAGGGACTAAATATAAACAAAACAAGGACTAAGTTGAACCTTGGCTAAAACCAGAACAAAACCTAGGCGAAACCATAACGGTTCTAATTAGATTTAAACCAGGATTAGTTCAGGATTTAACAAAGCACATCATAATACATAATCTGCAAAAGCTGAGTGCCTCATTGTCCCTTTATCACTGTTTGAAAAGCACTGCTGCAGACTGCTAACAGACTGCCAAAATAACTGCATAAAGTCCTATGCAAACTGACATTAATGCATTATTTTCTACAAATGACTGTTAAGAAAGACATCAGTTCACAAGTAAGTCATCTGGGAGAAAACAAGATTCTGATAGACTTTATTCTGATAGGAGAAGTGGGAGTTGTGCATTTGAGGAATGAAGGAGTGGGCTTTTGTCTCACAGTGGGGCTGATTCATTGGATTCATTGTGATTCACAAGCCAAATGCTTTTCCAAACAAGCAGTTTACAATTAGTTTTATGGCAGTTGCTGTCTATACTTGTTTTGTTTTTGTTCTTTATATGAGGTGATGACATCTCTTTCCAAAAGAAAGTCAGGGGGTACCAAACCACAAGACTTTCGGATGTCCAGTGTAAACCAGTAGGATATATGCTATAATTCAATCCATAGGGCATTCGCTATTTATACATTACAGCTTGAGGCAGATGACCCAGTTTTGAAGTCGAAGTATACAACTTGGGGTCAAAAAATTCCAGACTGGATTTTTAAGAGACTGGACTCTTTGTAATGTTAAAGAAACCATGGTGTGACCCACAGTTGCTTCATGCAGCTCATTCACATGAGTCAAACTGGTTCACTGCAGATGTTAAAAGACAAAAAGCCAGATGAAAAGTGTGTGCTAAAAACGAACTTGGAAAGAAAGCACAGTGGATGACCTAAACTCTGAGCAATGACCACAACAGACTCACAAATGTAATTGTTTCCAGATTTGAATTGGTCAGGCAGACTGCAAATCCATCCAACTCTAAATCAGGAGCGTGATATAATTGGACAACCTATTTTGACAATGTTGTAATTATCTGAATTTCGATGTTATATACATTTTATTTATTTGCTGTTATGGAGTTGAAAGGGGATAAATCATTATTGTTAGCTGGTTATTTTGCATTAGATGACAACACATCTCATAAAAGCTGAGTTTGGGAAAACGAAGAACAGTGTCCCATGGTTCCCTGGGATACCTCCAGTGTAATATTGACTATACATACCTTCTTTTGCAACCAGGAATCACAGTGAAAGACTAAAAGGTAATATAAATGGCTTCTGGTTATATACTAATACAAATTACTAAAACAATATATTAACATATTAACAGGAATCTGTATTTAAAAATTACATACACTAGTTTCTTTCTTAAACTTTAAAACACTCTAAGATTCATAAGAGTATATGGAAATATTAAAGAAAGTATTTTTGTGTTAAAATCCATCCCACTATATGAACATTTTGTTTTTATTCTCTTTGCAGCTTCTTTTACATCAAAATCAAGTTTCGGTACTATTGTTGGCAATAGTTATTATTCATCTTTGCGGAAATCCACATTATAGCTCTGTTTGTTTTGTCATTTTATTTTTCCTGTTATATATATATATATATATATATATATACACACACATATATGGACTCAGACTTGAACTTTGACAACCACATCAAATCAATAACTCTAGCCTTTTATCATCTAAAAAACATGGCCAAAATCAAAGGTATAGTGTCCAAACCAGATTTGGAGAGACTTATCCATGCATTTGTCTCCAGTAGGTTAGACCAGTGTTTCCCAACCAGGGGTACGGGGACCTCAAGGGGTACTTGAGGAATTACCATGGGGTACTTGGAATGGTTTTAAGTTTTAAATGAAGATGAAATGTACATTTATCTGTAAAAATTTGTGATTAGTTGTAAATTTAGCATCTCTTTGGTGTATCTTGGACCATAAATATAATTAAAACAATACACATGATAGTAATAACTGACTATATTCAACTAGTAAACCTATTTTTTTGCCTGAAACTCAAATTAATGGATTCTTGGAGTGTGAAACAAAACTTTGGGGGTATTCAAGACAAAAAAGGTTGGGAACCACTGGGTTAGACTACTGTAAAGGCCTGCTCACTGGCCTCTTCAAACGAGCCGTAAAACAGCTGCAGTACATCCAGAACACTGCTGCTCGGGTCCTGACTAGAACCAGGAAGTACGACTGCATTAGTCTGTGTTCAGGTCTCTGCACTGGCTTCCTGTGGCTCAGAGAATAGACTTTAAAGCAGCTTTGCTTGTGTTCAAGTCTCTCCACGGCCAAGCACCAAAGTACATCTCTGATATGTTAGTACCATATGAACCATCTCGCACTCTGAGGACCTCAGGGACCGGCCTCCAGCAAGTGCCCAGAGTCAGGACTAAACATGGGGAATCAGCGTTTCAGTTTTATCCTGCATAAAATCTGGAACAGTCTCCCTGAGGTCATGAGACAGGCCTCCAATCTGACAATATTTAAATCCAGGCTAAAAACAGTGTTGTTGAGCTGTGCATACGACTGGAAAATGTTTCTGCACTCTTCTCTTTTAAAGAGTTTTAAAATGATTCTGTATATCTTTATGTGTTTCGTGATTTTAATGAAATTTTCCTATTATGTAAAGCACTTTGAATAGCCTTGTGTATGGATTGTCTTCTACAAATAAACTTGCCTTGTCTATACATATACATACACTATATATAAATATATATATGCGTACATATACATTATATATGTATATATATATGCGTGTATATATGTATACACACACACAGATACATATATATATTTTATATCAAAACAGAAAAGAAACACAAAAAAACTGATCACGACCAGAAAGAGGACAAGAGAGTCCAATGTTCAGATTAATCCTATCCTGTACATATACATTATATATGTATATATGTGTGTATATATGTATACACACACACATACATATATAATTTATATAAAAACAGAAAAGAAACACACAAAAAAAAAAAAAACAGAAAAGAAACACAAAAAAACTGATCACGACCAGAAAGAGGACAATGTTCAGATTTGTCCTGTTCAGATTACAAATAAAACATTTGTAAACCCTTGTTTTTTGTTTCTGGAATGGAGGCTGAAAAACACTCACAATCAGGGCCGCCGCTTCCATAAAGCACGTAACGCACAGCGCGTAGGGCACCAAGTGCTCTGTGGGGCACCACATCGGCTGTGCCGTGGCCGCCTGGCCGTGGCGAAAACGAGCGGTGCCCACGCGGCGCATGCGCCGCCGCGTTCCGTATGGAGCTAATTTAATGACACATGTATTTGCAAAGAAAATAATAGTTTTGAACACATTATGTAAAGTTTCGAGGAGCCAAAAACAAATCCGAGAAGAAAAATCAGGTTTGTAAATAAAAAATGTGTGATGATGTGTGTATATATATATTTTTGCAAAAAAAAAAAAGTTTGCAGAAAAGAATAATTTTTCAAAAAAATATTTTTTATTTTTCATACAAGAAAAAAATATATTTGTGAGAAAAATTCAATGACACAACTCTAATTTTCCTGTGTAATACCCATTTTTCACCTGCGCTGCGCTCTTGTGTCTTTGCGGAGCAATGTTTTCTTTCCTCGTCTCTTTTTTTTTTGCGCGTGTACTTCTGGCACTGTCTTTGCGTTGGGGGAGGAGTCAGGTGATTGACAGGTGAAAGGCGGGAGCAGACCTCCCCCTCCTGCTACGTCATCGTCTTGCGTCTCACAGTCAGATAGAGAGGGGAACCCAGTAAACAAACAGTTTGGTAAAGTTAGCATCGTATTCACAGATTCGGACCTCCGAGGTCAATAACGCGAAACTCTGTGGTGATCATAATCATGTCAAAATACTCACATTTACGCAACTAAATGACTACAACATCTATTTTTAAAATCAAATGCGTATTTTGGGTGCAGCAAAATACATTGAGTCAAACACGGAGCCGGAGCTGAGACGAGTGCTTAGGGACCGTCAACAAATAGCACTACCCAAAATGTAACTACTCAACTACGAAAAAACATCTGTTGAATTCTGAATATTAATCTTCAATAACTTTATTGTTTTATTTAGAGTCACCGCACTTTGACAGCACTCAGTAATAGCAATATCTCTCTACTGTTATTTATGAAGCTTTATTTGTGTTTTTATGAGTTATGAATATTCATCTTCAATAACTTTTTTATGTGGATTCACCAAATTCACAACACCTATCAATATTGATAAGTGCAGTTAATTGATTAACTGTATGTTAAATAATATAAAAGCTATTAAAGATTATTGTTCATAATTCATCATAAAAACTGCAAAAAAACTGTAAATGGAAAAAAAATCAAGGTTTTAGTAGATAAATATTGCTATTATTGATTAGTTCTGTGAATTTGGTGACTGTATGTTAGATAATATAAAAGCTATTAAAGATTAATATTCATAATTCATCATAAAACAGTAATAGTGCATTTGATGAATAAATAACAGTTATAGTAGGGAGATATTGCCATTATTGATAAGTGCTGTCAATTCAGTGACTTTAAATAAAACAATAAAGTTATTGAAGATTAATATTCATAATCCATCATAAAAATTGGTATACAGTTACTGCTGAGAAAAATCCAGATTATAGTAAATAGACATTGCTATTATTGAACAGTGCTGTGAATTTGGTGACTGTACATAGAACAATAAAAAAGTTATTGAAGATCGATATTCAGAATTCAACAGATGTTTTTTCGTAGTTGAGTAGTTACATTTTGGGTAGTGCTATTTGTTGACGGTCCCTAAGCACTCGTCTCAGCTCCGGCTCCGTGTTTGACTCAATGTATTTTGCTGCACCCAAAATACGCATTTGATTTTAAAAATAGATGTTGTAGTCATTTAGTTGCGTAAATGTAAGTATTTTGACATGATTATGATCACCACAGAGTTTCGCGTTATTGACCTCGGAGGTCCGAATCTGTGAATACGATGCTAACTTTACCAAACTGTTTGTTTACTGGGTTCCCCTCTCTATCTGACTGTGAGACGCAAGACGATGACGTAGCAGGAGGGGGAGGTCTGCTCCCGCCTTTCACCTGTCAATCACCTGACTCCTCCCCCAACGCAAAGACAGTGCCAGAAGTACACGCGCAAAAAAAAAAAGAGACGAGGAAAGAAAACATTGCTCCGCAAAGACACAAGAGCGCAGCGCAGGTAAAAAATGGGTATTACACAGAAGTTGTGTCATTGAATTTTTCTCACAAATATATTTTTTTCTTGTATGAAAAATAAAAATTATTTCTTTGAAAAATTATTCTTTTCTACAAACATTTTTTTTATTTGCAAAAATATATATAGACACATCATTACACATTTTTTATTTACAAACCTGATTTTTCTTCTCGCATTTGTTTTTGGCTCCTCGAAACTTTACATAATGTGTTCAAAACTATTATTTTCTTTACAAATACATGTGTCATTAAATTAGCTCCATAGTTCCGGCGCTCGCCAAAGTGAAGCGCACGCACGTAATTTAATAAAACCGCGACGCCAAGGGCTCTCTCTCTTTCCTCCTCGGCTCCTCCCTCAGAGAACAGGGATGGCCAAGACCCCAGGCAAAGTGTGAGAGAATGATGAAGACGAGAGAGAGTCAGCGGAGGAGCCTATTACCTGCCCCTCTGCAGCTGACGTCTGACTCTGAGGCGTTTAGGGGACATTTGGTGCGTGGGCTTTTATTGCACTTAATCCGTGAATAAATGTGATGCCAATGATACATTCACAATGACAACAGTTCCTGTGCATTTCTTAAAGCTGAATAAACTATTTTTATTCATTTTTTGCAAAAAAAATAAAAATAAATTGTAGTAGTAGTAATCATTTACAGTTACGAATACTTCGTTTCTTTTACCCTTTGAACTCACCACCAATTGGCACAGAAGCTCTCATATGACGACTTGATAAACAACTTTGCAGCTAGAAAATGTAGACGTACACATTTGTAGGAGCCTGTTAATGTTTACATAGACTTCACTTGTTGGATGATTCTATCTATATTCGTATTTGCACTTTTAATGGGTGGTATTTGTTTTACACTTGAATATTTAAGTTTTATTTAGTTATTTAAGATATTTTTTGTTGGCAACTTACATTTCCATCTTGTGTTTATGGTACTATATATTGTGTATTTAATTTAAGATAATAAAATGAACATGGTAAGAAATGAAAGTAATTGTGGGTTTGGTCATTTAATGCGGGGCGGGGGGCACCATCAAGACATTTTGCATAGGGCACCAAAAAAGCTAGCAGCGGCCCTGCTCACAATCATGCCAAATTCATTTATTTTAATACCAAGCAAACATTGGATCTTTATACATTTAACATTTTCTACAAATAAAATCAAACTGATGGAAACTGTCGAATGGAAAGAGAATTAAATACAAAATAGATATTTTTCCATTGCACTTAAACTTCATAAATACAACCCACAAGGTCAATTTCAGTGGCTCATAGTAACCCTTTTCCAGGCATCTTCTCATTTTGTTGTCCTGCACTATAGCCATCACTGCAGCTATTCATAGCCTTAGAAAGTGACAATTCATTCTAGTGACCCATGTACTAGCTATACACAGCCATACAAACAAACCATTATTCAAACAAAATGTGCACATAAGACAATAAAACCCTGTGAGAAGTTATAAAGATGGAGAATAGACAGTATATAACATAATGGCCAGCCACTTTGTCACAGAAATAATGACACTTTTGCCTATGAGTAACACTAGGTTTAAAAATCAACATTTACATATATTCCTAACACCCACAAAGTAAAAAAAAATATCAATGGGAACCGAAAAACAGTTTTTGTCTTGTAAATCTAGGCTTGTTTGACAGCTAGGTTTTATCTGAGCATCTCTTTACTGAGAGATGTTATCAAAGTGCTGTTTGCTTGATTGCAATTTCCTCCATATCTCCACCCAACTTGCTCGGTTTACGCTGAACAGTTATGCCCAAAATTATTTATACCAAAAACCCAGGACACACAGCTTATGTGACATGGAAATGATTGGCAAAGGACAGGATAGAAATCTAGGAAGTGGTCAAAATACATTGAATCTTCCTCTTGTGACTGTATAGCGAAAACTAAAGAAAGAATTTATGACAAGAAAACGTTTTGATATCAAGGAACCATTACTCTCACAAAAAGTCTCAAAGTCTAAACAAAAAGAGAAAACTACTGAGTGAAAAATGTAAAATAGGGCGACACTTTTAAAATACCATTTTAGTACAATGTCATGCAGCCATTTGATCTGTCGTTTTCAACCAATACGGAACCACTGAATTGAATGAAAGTATAAATTATTTTGGGCTTAACTGATTGTCCTGCACTGACCCTGTTCTTTATTTCGGTTGTGTCCACTTCCACAAGTGCTACAGGTGGCTCAATGTTCAACAGCAGTAAATAGTTAATCTACTTAATCCATACCATGAGTAAGGATTAAAACTGTGCTGAAAAGGAAAAACAGTGCGATTTTGTATGTACACATGTAGTGGAAACTGCTTAAGTTACAAAGATTCAGTGTTTTCTCCTTTAAAACAGTCCCAACAATACGCCATTACAAGGTCTGTATCAGATCTGTTTTTCAGGTTCGAGACAAGAGCCAAGTTAATCCAAAATCCAACTGTACAAAGACGCACTATCCGCTGAGTTAACAGCTTTAGTCCTTAGTGTTACTTGGAGCACAGGCCAAGACCCACGCACCCAAGGGCCTTACGCATTTCGCTTTTTTAATTTGGTCGTTAATGTTTCATATTTTGTCCAGCTCCAGTCTTGGTCCTTGAAAAGTAGAAGAGGAAAAAATATTGTTACAAATATAGAAAGCTGTAAGCCTGAATTTTTCAAATAAGTAAATTAATCAATTAAAGCCTTTTCAATTTTACCAAATCAACAGCAAGTTTTTACATTTGAAATAGAACAAGTAAATGTCATAATTTCAAGCATGACTTGGTTTCACATTCTTGAACCCATGACAGAGTCAATGCAAGCACTCACCACTATACTCTTGGCCTGGTCGTCAGCAGCTTCCTGCATGAGGCTGGTCAGCTGACTAAGGTACTTCTGGTTCTCCTGGAGCAGGCGTGGGGCCGCATCACTGAGGAAATACATAATATACCGTAAACTACACATGCTTCTTCGAGACTGTGAATCCCTCCATCCATGATCCCATTAGCCTTTTACATTCATTAACATGGAGGATGAACGTTGCTTTTATTCCGTAATGTACATAATGGAGTGCAGTGTCCTGGCCCACAGTGGTTTGTAAACAATATGATTTTCTTTCTAAATGACTCCAGATCAAAAGAAAACACACAAATCCACCTACTAGTATTAAAATATTAAAAATTAGACTGGTCTATTACAGTCATTTGTATTATTCTATCACTAAACATATATTGTCCCACCCCTCAGTGGATCGAGACTGTTTGCACCTGTCGTTGGGGCCGGGCAGGGAGGTGAGCGGGTGTGGGGTGCTGACCGGTTGGGCTGATTGTGACTGTGACCACTGAGAAACCTGTAGCAGGTTTGATGACTCTGGACTCATGGCTATTGAGTTTCTTGATGAGTTCTGGGCCTGAGGCAGAAAGACAACACCAGCACACATCAATTTACAAGTCTAAAAGTCATGGCTCATTAAAATGTCAACTAGCAGTTCAGTAACATAGAAATGTACAGCATTTCTGAAAGTCTTTTTAAGCAATCACTTACACATGCAATCTTTAACAAATGCCAAAACTCTCTCTGTCTTTTGATTTGCATCTGCATCACTGTGTTGTCGGCATCTTTGATGTTTTCAAGCGTTTTCTCGATCCGTGGAAATAAGTCAATAATCTTTTGTTTGCTGATGAGGATTTTACTGTAACAGGGCAGAAGAAAAACTGTTAAACCGCAAGTTTGGTCCACATTAAGTTTGGCCCTTGGCCCCACAGCAGCATGCAGTACCTGAGGTGAGTGTACAAGTCTTTGAGGACCTTGTCCTGGTTTTGAACCGTTTGAATAATGGCCTTCACCATCTCTGAGCTATCAGAGCTCACATCGGTCTCAGGGACTGGGGGCACAAATAAGAATTACAACAATTACCAATTTGAAAAATAATGACAATACAAATATAATATAAAAGGAAAATATGTAACAAGGCATACTTTTGCATTTCATCTTCAGTTGTTTGTAAAGGTCAATTGCTTTTTCTTCCCTGAAACAGAATACATTTCATTACATACACAAAGTGACCAAATGCTCTTGGAAATTTGTGTTTGTTGGCGCAAAGCTGAATAGATTGACATAGTAAGATAGTCTCCAGACAGTCATTCACAAATACAGAAACCACTCACAGCTGCTCTATCTTGTCTCCTTGACGACGTGCATAGGGGCTTCTCTGTAGTTCCACTATTTCAGAGTGAAGAGCCATGATCTCATCATCTAAATGACCCACTTCTGCCACCTGCAGGACAAAACACAATCAGACAACAGTCATTTACTAACATGCAGCAATAAAATGGTCATATTTCACTAAATGCTCATATTTCACCTGTGCAAAAGCAGCTGCTCTTTCTTCATTCTCCTGCCAGGCCTTGAGCATCTTTTCAGAGGCTGCGGGAGAAGAAAGTTTAGCTTCATAGGACATCTTCAGTGGATCCTAATGTTGATTGATCAAGAACCTGAGAACGCTTACATATGCCATAGTGCATCTGATCACTGTACTTCTCCAGATCGTACTGAATACTGCTTTTAAAAAAGTCGAGTTTGGCTTTCAGTTGCTGAGAAAAGCCAAACATGCTGTTTTTACACCTCGTCAGGTTGGTGTTGTATCTCAAAAGACTTAACCTAAGGGATTCAGACAAGCATTAGATGAACAGAAAAACTTAGTTCTCCTTTTTAAAATATATCTGCATTTGTCCAAAGAGATTGACTTACATAGCAGCTCTCTGTCCCTGGAAAAGTCTGCTGTAGTCATCCTTTAGACCACAGATATAACTGACTGCCTGCCCCCAGATCTTCTTTAGCACCACTAATGACACTTGGGTTTTGGGTTCTTGAACTGCAGACATAAAATAAAATAGCACTTATCACATTTATATTTATGCGTATGTGGAAGAAGACATTCCTCATAACAAAACTCACCGATAGTGTTGACCTTTTCAGGCAGCTGTCTGGCACTGAGGGGGCCAGTGTACTTGGTCATGCTTTTGTCAAACAAGTAGACTATGTAGCTATCCCAGCCTCTCTACACAGATGATGAGAAACAAAGACGAATCTCACAATGTCATAACAAACATTACTGTATATTTTCAATGTCCATCATAGCGTTGGGCAATACATTCTTAATATTGTGACTAGGAATGTCGAGATTAATTGGTTAATAGATAATTCTGATTATTCGGGTCAAAAGAAGCAAACCAAATGTACAGATCTGGTTGTTTATATCACAACTTTACTTTTTGATTTCACAGAGCTGGTCACATACTTGACGAATGGTAATGTATCACATAATGTAAATGAAAGAAAAATAAAGATGTCACTGTTGTTCAGCCATAGTGAGTTTTTTTCTTGTAATAATCGTAACACTAAAATTTGATAATGTGGCATCTTTAATATTGAAACGGAGCATGACTGGATTATTGCAAGATTACACTGACGTATTTATAACATAATATTGAAATATTTAGAAGATACTGCCACCTCATAGTCTACACGTCTCTTACCACTCCATCTAAGACACACTGGGCGGCCGGTTTGCGTGGATCCAGAGACACTCCGGTCTCCTGAAGCAACTCCTGGTTCACAACCTCGATCTTTGTCTCACCCTCGATGCGTTTCTGGAGACTGTACAGGGTTTCGTCTGGACTCAGCTGAAACGAATGAACCTGTGCTGTCACCATGTTGAGAATGTGGACCACCTGCAATGAATAGAAATATACTATTAAAAATGTACTGTAAAAAATAGATGCACCAATGAAGAATAAAATCCTGACCACTGACAAGTTTTGTCTTTTTAAAAGTAAAACATCCGTTCTGGCTAAAAGTTGCCCCAACAGAAGAACTTAACACAATACACCAGCATCTAGTTTATCTGTTGTGAATAACACAGTGATCCAACGACCATGTGGAAATACAAATCCTGTGGTCGTGGAAAAGATGTCAGTGTCTTTGAGAAGGGTCAAATCCTTGGAATTAAAGAGAGAGAACATTTAAGGAGATGCAGAAAGTACTAAAATTGGCTTAAGAACTGTCCAACACATTATTAAAAACTAGAAGGATAATGGGGAACCATCGAATTCAAGGAAGAACTGTGGTCAGAAAAAAAATAGTGATAGTGATCCGTGATCACTTAATTTTGACAAAATAAAATGGGAGATAAATGTACAACTCGGTTAGAAAACCACTAAAAAAGGCTTCAATTTTCTTGGGAGCATAAAGACCACTAAAAAAGGCTTCAATTTTCTTGGGAGCATAAAGATGTGACTCTGGAGCAATGGAAGAAGGTGACGTAGTCTGATGAGTTCAGGTTTTCCCTGTTCCAGATCTGAAACCCATTGAGAATCTTTGGGATGTGCTGAAGAAGGCTTTGGCAGCGGTCACACTCTCCCACCATCAATACAAGATCTTTGTGAAAACACTGGGTGGAAAGTTATCTTATTACATTGCAGAAGCTTATTGAAACACACAGAGAATGTGTGCTGTGATCAAAACTAAAGGCAGTCCAAAGAAATATAAGAACGTGGCTTTATTTTTGGAAGTCATAGTGTAGAAAAGGGGATTTCTTTTCTGTCTTTCTTTTTTTTTTTTTAAGTGGATTTTTTTTTTTAAATCCTTAAAAAAAAAAAAAAAAAAAACATGGATGAGACTGGGGAATGACATGCAGTAAATGGTTGGAGCCAGATCTGAATTCACAACCCACATGGCAGGCATATGTGCAATCCACTTGACCACGAGCGACACGAAAAGGGCATATTCATCTATAGAGAAGAAGATGGTCTAGGCATGCAAGATTACTTAGAAATGTGAAGGAAACACAGCTGTAAGCGTTATATTGATAAGGGGACTAAAATGTCTGCTGATGTGGGACATCCAAGTGTCATCACATGACAAGAGGAGGATCATTATGGGATGGGTGGATGAGTAGTGATGACGTTATGTATAATTGCAGTGAAAGAGTCTTTGTTTACCTTCATACTGAGTATCTGCTCCAGGACTTCAAAGCACATTGGCTTTTTATTTTCAGTGTTGACTTTTCCTCCTCTCTGAACAGGATCCCATTTTAACATGAGCTGAAGCAACTCCTCCATTGGCTCCAATAATGGTCTGTATTTAAGAGAAACCATATTTATACAGACATATCTGGAAACATATTCTCAACCTGATATATGACAGATTAACTGTATTACAAAAAGAGGTCATATATATTTGTGAGATATTTCTCACCTGCTAAGATTATTGGGGTATGGCATGTGCTTGGAAAACTTTACTTCTCCAGTTGGTTCCTCCACTGCCATGATATCTTTAGGACCTTTAATTCGCACTTTGCTAACCCTGTGTAGACGGAAAGTATAATAGTCATAAAAATAGTAATTAAAAAATTGCTTGTATAGATAAATAATGACAGCTACTTACCACTGAACAGGTTGAAGATTGTGAAAAAATGGACGAAATCCACAGCTACATTCAAAAACCATTGTACCAAAACTCCAATAGTCCACAGTAACAGTGTATGGCTTATTCTCAAAAAGTTCTGGTGCCTAGAAAAATATAGTCTCCTTTAATATTCAAGTGTATAAAACGTAAAACGATGCAGAATGCACACTAGAGACAGGACAAGATTGCATGCCACAAGGTCTCACAAGAGAATTTGCCAAGTTTGTGAGAACCTTCAAAAAAGCAGTTCAACAATGACAGCAAAATTGTAAAACTGAACTGCATAATTTATCTATTATAAACTATTTTGAAATCTTGTCTAGTCAGGTTCTTGTGGACGCAATCTTATGTCTCATCTTGTGGGAAATGTGTCTCATTCCATTCCAAATGTACGGAGGTCCATTTACCAGATACTGTAGCGTGCCGACAAAAGACGTACAAAGACTGCCTTGGTCCAAGTCTTTTGCATAGCCCAGGTCAATGATTTTATGAACCAGCTACCAAAACACGAATGTTAATGCAATAGCAAAACAACATTTTTACTATTATTACAAGTTCATTATAATTATTACAGCAAACATAGTTAATTATTTCTATAATTTACCTTCCCATTAATGTCTTGTAGTACAATGTTTTCAGGTTTAAGGTCTCTGTGTATAATCTTGTTTTCGTGGAGATACTGGATACCAGACCCTAAAGTAGATATGATCATGAATGATTTGGACCTCAGTCATAATGGTTACTAACTGTATTGACTCAAACATACCAACATCGCTGAGTAATGAAAGCACTTCACTTTCTTTTAAACCGCAGCAGTTTTCAGGTTTGCTCAGCACCTGCCATAAGAACAAGACAGAATAAGACATCACACCCACAATACAAAACCGCATGTATGAGACAATATCTGTAATTTTTCACATAATTATTATACAATACTTTTCTGACAATTTCTAGTTCCCATAAAGATACACTGTGTAACTTTTTGATAGACAATACCCGCTTGTCTTTACTGGGTTGCTATTATTCCACAGTATGGCATTAAATTTGTCTATCTCCATGGAGACAGCAAGTGGTACCACCAGTTAGAGGTCACATCTGTGCAGAGGTGACCCCACTCACAGTAAGAATGTATGTTCCAAACATCTGTAATTGAATAAATGCAAGATAGAGACGTTTAATGCCATACTGAGAAATATTCCAGACAAAGCAACATGTCGCCTCACCAGAAATGTGACTTAGTGCACCTTTTGAAATTGGTCTGTACACTGCAGCTCTAGCTTGACATTAACAAACATTTTAGATTTAGATACATTTATTTATAAATGGCAACGCCTATTAATGAACATAAAAGTGAAAATGCCAGACTTATCACAGTGCAAACTACCACTGTCGTACCTGGTAGATACAACATATAACAGACTCCCGTACAAGCATTCAAATAGTATAGAAAATTTATAAAAGTATAAAAATGACAACATTCATTTAATCGATGTAATCCCTCATTCATCCAGAAGTGTTCCATTGTAGAAAAGTTTCCAGAAAAGGTGTCATCTGTCATCTGTCAAATTGATTTTCAAAACAGTGTCCGGATGACAACCCCTGAAACCTTTTCTACAACATTCAGTTAAACAACACTTCATGATCAGAGCTCACAGACCTGGTTCCTCTCGAATCAATGTTTGAGGACATTTTTAAATGTTTAATGTCAGACTGTCTCCAAATGTTTGTGCCTTTTACTGACAGCACCTGTTGACTGAAGGCGGTTCGGTTCTGGTTTATTCTATTATTTGTTCCGGATCTGAATTGAATAAACTCATTCAACGATGATGAGGAATGCCCATGCAAACTTTTAATGAAAATAAACAAGCCAATAATTAATACATTTTTAAATAATAAAAAAAAAACACTTGCGACAACACAGCATATTTGCCTTCAGAAACCAAAGCGTGTTCACCTTTCTTAGGTCTCCTCTCGAGCAGTACTCCATGGCCAGCAGTGGAAGATCATTTAAGGCGATATGTGTAATTTCTTCTGGGACGTCCCGCGCTGTTACCACGTTTATATGATTTAACCTGTGTGAAAACAGAAGAAAATACCATCAAATGTATCTATGAGCCAATAAGACATGTCAAAATTTAATTCTGATTCATAAGTTTATTATTTGGTTATATGCTCTATATTATATTGTTGTTCACAAACTAAACTATAATAAACACAGTTAAAAAGGGAAAAAACAGGGCAAGTAGAACTAAAACACAAAAAGGTGGATGTGAAATTTGTATGGATGCATGTTTGTTATGTATTATGCATGTAAAAAAACAAACAAAAAACATAACTTTGCACATTTTAAACTTTTAGTGGGTCATATAATATTCATAATATTCACAATATATTCAAAGACATTATGGGAAAATGACATTGAATAGAACTTGAATACTTACTTTTTCATGATCTGTATTTCTCGTCCCCATCGCTCACCGTTCCTTGGTGTTAACTCCAAACGACACATTTTGACAGCTAGTTTTTCATTTGTTACCTGCCAACCAGGAAGAGAGTAACTTTGTATTAATGAAACACACCCAAATGAATACCAGAATTTAAACCTAGAAGCAATTTCCTTTATGCACCAGTGTATGTTAAACAATGGCTATGTAATAAGAGGAACAGCACACTGGCTTGGCTACAATGTTTACCAATGACAACAAGAATAAAGCTAAACTGTGGGCACTTACTACATGTTGGTAGAGGTATACATGGGCAAACCCTCCCATGCCAAGCCTTTCTTTCAGCTCCCAGTCTCCGCAGTACTGATTTTGCCTAAAGGGAGGTTTCTCCATTGTTCAGACAAAATCTACAACAAAATGCAAACATATATATATGTGTGTAAAGTAAGCCACGACGAAATGTTTTGTGTGAGACACACGAGCTTTCACTTTCGCATTAGAGATCACACGACCAGTAGCATAAAGCCTAGCCATTCAGACTCTCATGAAATCTTGACCTCTATGGCAAACTAAAGGCTAAACAAGCAATTTAGAAAGAATGGTCAGAAATAAGCCCGTATTGCACTATTTAAACAAAGGAAACACTCGATTAAACAAAAAGAATACACCTTTGCGTTTATACGTCTCTCGTCTTATGTGTGACCCAGGAAATAGACAGCTCCCGCCACTAGCTTTGTTGTAGCAAATCCACTATAATAGTGTTCTGGGGGTAAATTAAACTCTATTAGCTCCGGATTGAAGAGGTTTTTTTTTGACTCACGCCTTGTCTCTACGCAGATGTCATGAGCCGTGGTCCGTGGTGGTTTTTTCGGTGGTGTGGTGTGATGGTTTGTGTTGTTTTCAGGTCAGTGCAGCGCCGTCAGATGTATACTTCCGGTGTGACATCACCACCAAACCAGAGGAAGTTTGTTTTTTTGTTTTATTTATATTTATTTGTCGGGACTAGATTTGTAAAATGTGGTGCTTTTGCATTGCTTTGTACACAAAAGCACACACATACAAAAAATAAAAATAAAGCCATGATCAGGGCTAACGATTATTTTAGCAATCGACTAGTCAGTGTTAAATTTTTCGATTAGTCGACTAGTCAAACTATTATTTCTATTGGCAATGTTCAAAATAAATGTTAAAATGCAGTTTTAACCAAATAAAGGTTGAAATGTGCTGACTGAGGACAATACAGTGTAAAACAAGTCTTGCCCAATCTGCTTTTCATACTAGGGGACTAAACTTCTTGACCTTCTTCAGAGAAGTAAAGGATTGTTTTATTGAGAACCAGAGATGCTAACTTGCACACTATTAGTTATATTGATACAAACATGTGGTTTTATTATAGTTATGGATATTATAGCCTTGCTTTAGCTCATTTTTATAAACCTATTTAGAATTGTACTCACTGTTCTATATGTAAATTCTGTTTCTTCAACTTGTCTTATAACTAATACAGTGAATCTAACATTAAGCAGCAGCTGGTATCTGAACTGAACCTCAGTGAGTGATGAAGATGTATGGGTGAATGATTGAGTGTTAGAGACTGTTTTAGGACTGTTGCGCTGTAAATAACGCACTTTGTCCCATTCCCCTCTCCCATTTTTAAGGACTGCAGATGGAAATGAATCTGGTGCGAACATCTTTGCCCTCCGACACACACGCACACGCACGCACGCACGCACGCACACACACACACACACACACACACACACACACACACACACACACACACACACACACACACACACACACACACACACACACACACACACACACACACACACACACACACACATATTAAAAATAATATATATATATATATATATATATTGTGTGTCAGAGGGCAAACATATATATATATATATATATATATATATATATATATATATATATATATATGTGTATATATATATATATATATATATATATATATATATATATATATATATATATATATATATATATATATATTCGTATAGGCCAGTATTGTACCTTGTTTGATACTCAAAGCAATGTAGTAAAATTCAATATTTTGGTCTAGCACCATGAATCACAAATGTTTATTTGTATTTCATAGTAAATAGTTGGTTTGGATCTAATGAATAGTGACTTTTGGGTTTCAAATTCCATCTAAGCTTAACTGGGCTGATTATATTAACTACAGAAAATTAAACAGAATCATTTTGACACATAGAGTAACCTTTCAAACCATGTTTATTTTCATCGTCTCTGTCTCCCAAAGGAGGTTCACATACAACATTTCCTTGGTGTGTTTTAAACAAGGCAGTGACACATGTAGCTCGCTGTATGTAGCATCAAATGAACATTATCATTTAAAACACAGAGATGGAGCCAGACCTCTACATGTAAAAGAATTCCCCAAAACACAGCATATGACAGCTCCAAATACAGTCATATTCTCCATTCACATTAACAAAAAGAAGACCGTGAGCTCATGTTGACCTAATTGTAACCCTTCATTTGAAAACTCTTTAATATAAATAAAAGCAGGCCTTAATATCTCATGCTTTATTTACATGTCACATTCAAAGATGGAGGCTGGCACAGGCAGACCAAAACGTCAACAAAAACAATATGTATGCAGCCATTTCAATGTTGACCAGTGCAATGGTGAGATGTCAACAGAAAGGCGTGGGGAAAAAAGTGAAGAAGTAATCTACAACAAACTAATTCTAGATTTGTGATGTGAAGCTGAAACCTGATACTTATGTTGAGGCCTACTTTATGTGTACAGACCTATACAATTGGAATTTATTGGAAAAGGCATATTTCACTGTGTGCATGAGAGCTGTTAATTGAACTACTGTAACTGAATAACTTTTTAATAATCCTTGCTTTATAGACTACTACAGGCTAACAATACTGCGAGAAGTTGTTATTTGCAGTGACAATGAACTAGAAATGGCACTTGACTTGGCATAATGCTCTTAACAGTTCACTTCATATCCATAACAAAAGAAGAAAAAAGGCATAAATGGAAAGCCATGTGCCTTCTTAAATGGTTAGGACTCCATGTAGACAACTTTTTTGATGACAGCCTAAACACTGATAAAATAGCATAAAGTGCACAATAACTTATAAAATAAAAATAATTTGGCATGTAGAAAAATACAAAATGGTCACTGAAAATCAAAGTATAATGGGGCGAGTTCCCATTTAGGATTAGTAGAAAAACAGATGAACGTGTTACCAAAATGGATTGACATGAGGGTGGTTCTGACTGTGCCACAATGGACAGACACTCACAACGCTTCATGTACATTGGTTTGATCTCATAGCCCTGCGGATCATGGACTGGGTGGGAAATGCCATGCATATTCACTGCAAGTGCAGCAGGAGTGATTATGGCTGAGTTACAATACAAATGAGCGTACACAGCGCTCCCTGCTGGTAAAAACTGGCACTGAAGCTGCTCCATGTGTAATTTTAAAGCCTGAGTTAAAAATGGCTATACTTCAATAAAGAAACGTGTATGAGGTGTAAATGGCTACCAAAATGATCCATATCCATTATGCTTTCTGTTCCTCTGTCCAGCTTTATGCAAAATCGAATATAAGGATTTATTAATGACTTATTAAGTCATTTTTTCTACCAAGCACCGTCTTTGGAGAATTGCCCATAATATTCGTATTCCTACAGAAGACATTTAGCTGTTCCTAATACAAGGCTTATTCAGTTCACAAACACCATCTGAAGTTACTAATCTCTGATACATTGGCATTGTTATAATACTAATATTGTGCTGTTGCTGTGTTACACCCTCGCCCCCAGAAAAGGAAAAAAAAAGAAGGGAAAAATAGGATTCTTGTTTAGTGCTGAGTCTTTGTGTACAATGTTTTGTACCTAAATAATTTCCACAATATTGTGTTGACTATATTGTAAATATATACTGTAATATCCTACATTGTACTGTACGCATACAGCAGAGGGTGCAATATATACAAACATATCCCAGATGTTCACAAATAATATTACGCATTTCCTGTTACATTGTCAATAGCATCTCAACGTACACATGACATACATTACACAAGAGGAGTAGGTTAAACAGTAACATATGACAATTAAAAAATATCAGAAACATTCAGGGTCTGCGCGGTGAGTGTTACAGAGTTGGTTACACACAGGGGGTATGGCACCAACATAAAGAAAAAGACTCAATGATTTCAGAATAAAACATTTTTGCTGCGTTCAGTGTTCGCCCTCAATGACGTAAAAGCCCTAAAAGTCACAGAGCTGGATGCAGGCATGCGAATCACTGAAGAAAACAACATTCGGCCAAGAAGAAGAAAGAACAGAAGCACACCACAGGACACAAGCAAAAGCAACTGGTAGAAGATTGTCTTTTCAAGTAGAGCAAAACTGAAGCCGAGTCTGGCCCGAGATGTTTTAAGCACTGAGTAAAACAAGTCTAACAGCCATCAGGGCATGACCATAATAAGTCTTCAGTAACATCCATCGTCTTCAGTGATCGAGTGAAATGCTGAAATGTCCCACTCTTCTGTGGAATGTGAACACACCATGAGGACGTGGAGCTGGAATGTTGAAGCTCCAGTTAAACTCATGAGTCTAGACTCTAAAACAGCACTTCAATTCAGAGCAGTGGTGGAGATTCAAACAATCAGTTGTCTAAAATATAATGCTCTTCTTCATGTGTAAACATATTTGATCCCAGAACTTACTGAAAGATCAAGAAAATGGTGAGAAAACTTGGCAACAGCGATGAGAGAGATGTCAGATGTAGTTCCCTGTTGCTGCCTGGTCCAGTCTGTAAGCACCGTGATCCAGCACAAAGACGTCTGAAATCCCTCTCCTGATCCTCTGTCTCCGCCTCTGTGGGCAGCCATTATCAGTCTCCTCTTCAGAGGAGTGTGGGGTGCCGGGTAGGGCATCAGTGTTAGGGCCCACCCGGCCCCCCTTCAAGCAGAGCTCGGAGCCTTAAAGGTTAAATAAAGCCTGTGCAGGAGCCGGCTTGCCACAGCAGCGCCTGCTGTGTGGGCCAGGCCCCTCACTTCTTCACAGCCTGTCTGTAGCTGTGTCTCTGGGCCTCCTGACGCGGCTTGGTGCTGCAGCAGGAGGCCTTGCTGCTGTTGGGACCGTCCTTGGTGCTGCTGGCTTGAGAAGCCAGGCTGCTGTCCCCTAGTGTGGGACTGGACTGCACCCTCTGGAGGCCATTCTCCTCCAGGATCAGGGACTCGAACACAGACAGGTCCTCTTCTCCAGCACGAAGTTTGGCTCTCAACAGCATGATATAGGTTCCATATCGAGTTTTCTATAGTACAGATAAAATATAATAACAATGGTCACATAAAGATGTGTACAATTAAGAGCACGTTACTGAACTTTAGCTTACCTCAAACTCCAGATATTCATCTCTTTGGCGGTACTCATCAAGCTCCCTACCTTTGACCTTTCGATCTGGAGGGGGGCATGAGCGTACCTCGGTCAGTTCAGTGGAGACAGCCCGAAATCTGGCCTCGTGGCAGCGGATCTGCTCCTCCTTGATCAGACCACAACAGTGGTCAGTATGTTTGTCATTATTACTTTTGTTACGATAATTTGTTTAATTATTAGTAAAACTTACTACTGTAGTGATATATATGTGTTCCATGTGTCTTGTGTGTTAAGAAAAAGTATTCCAATGAAAATACTGTATTTATTATTTAAAATAATGGGTGTTTTGAACTCTGTGGCATTTCAAACTTTCAAACAATTACATGAGTAATAAAATATGCAAAGCCCATAGCACAACTGCCAATAGTTATGTATGGCAGTGGTGCTGGGTGCAGTGCTTTGTTATGAATATTTAATTGTAAGAACTCTTTGATGAAGCATGTGCTAGCCTTGAGTAGAAGTAGTTGTAGATCAATAGTTTACGGTATGTGTGTTTACTTTATAGACATTTCACTTCAGTGTTTACTGCTGTGTGTGCAAACTTCTGAAACAGAACCCTATACCTCGGACTGTCTGGACATAGTCCCGGGCAGCAGGGGGCGGCTGAACTTCTTCTGGGAGCCGATGGCGGCAGGGAACGGAGGAGACGAGAACATGGCTGCCACTGTGTTGATCCGAGTGATCCAGGACTGCATCTGCTCTGCGTTTCTACACACGCCCACACAAAACCAACACAAAACAAGTTAGCAAACAAACCCTCTTATCAGTTAGCTCCATGTAGCCTGTGCACACATCAGCCCTTTACATCAAAGGGATAATTATCAAAGAGCGCAGCCACACAGTTGACAAAGGAATTATTTTGGAACCAATTAATGCAGAGGAGAAAAGGCTGGTTTTACACAACAGAGTCATAGGGGTAAATCAGTATATCAGTGTGAACCAAACGCCCTCCTTTGAGAGAGAGAGAAAGAGAGAGAGAGGGAGAGAGAGAGAGAGAGAGAGAGAGTAGAGGGGTACAGTATGTGGGACAAATGCAAGCTGCAACTAGAGCAGGAAGAGTGTCCTCCTGAGGCCTGAACATGTGGCCACTTTCTGTCTTTCACTGCTGCTGCACACATAGAGTCATATAGACATATAATAACATAAAAGCATGTTCACATATTTACATCGTGTTTATTTATCTACGGCCGGCCTGAGCCCTGTGTGTGACAGGATCTGCACAGATTGTGTTACATGATCGTGCTCTCATGCACAGACGGGGCCTGAGGACTAACTCTGCTTGAGCAGTCACCTTGCAGTGTCACTCTGGGACAAGGGTTCTCTGCTTTATGTGATAAAGGATTTTTTTTCCCTGATCTACTTTTCACAGTCTACTGCAGATGCAGTGCAGCCACAGACACAGATGTCAGGCTCCTTTTTATTTTTTAGCCTGCCTAACCATAATTGTGGATATATAATTTAAGTGTGGTTTCACTTACGGTGCTTGGAAGAGATAGACCCTCCAGTCTGCGGTGCGGAGGTAGAAGACATTGGGTCTTTTGCTGTAGTCTGAAGCCTTCATGGCCAAAGAGTGATGGATGGACACTGCATTTTTAAGGTCCTCATCAGAGAGCTGCTTATCAGGTCTGTATTCCCCCTGAAACACACATTAACATGATTAACAATTATGACTGATCAGAATTGGCTTTTGTTTTATAATAGCCCTAAATTTGGCTGGTCAAATTAAGTGTTATTTCCTTGGGTAACAATAATTAAAATGCCATTAAAAGGGATAGGGATCGCCCTGCTTAAAAAATGACTGTTCTCTAATATTACCAAATTATCAAAATGTGTCACAGAAAACTGACACAAATGGATGCATGTCAGTCCTGGACCTTCCGTCTGAGGGAGTGGAATCTCTCTTTCACTGTGGTTCTCCTTGAAATTTCAACTTTTTCCCACTTGTTTTTTTAATATTTTTTTCTTGCTGAGAAAGAGGGTCAATGACAGGGGATGCTGTGGGACAGTTATCCATTTTTTGAAAGGAAAAATATTGTGCATTTTTTTTGTATTGTTATTAGCCTTTCAACATGCTCTTGAGTACCTTAAATTTGCCATCTCATGTTTTTTGTCTCTTGTCTAGATTTGTCTGTTTTCTGCAATGATACTTACTCATTGTTTCCAGTCTGCAAATGGCGCCTAGCTCTATACACAATTTAGTAATGTTATCACTTTAAGAGATACAATGCTGAGCCAAACAGTAGCAGTGATTGTGTTTAGATGGCAGAAATGCTCAGAGTCTCAGATAGAGTCTGGCTATCATTTAAGACTTAAAACAGCTTAAGATTCTGGATAAGTCACGCATATGATCTGAAAAATCGTCACGGATCAAGGGAGTTCAGCAGGGAGTATTTTTGATGGTGGGAGGGGAGAGGATATTCAACCAAGCATTCCAATGCGTGAATGCGGCTAATTACTCCAGGTATGTTTTTGATGACGGAAAAGTTATCAAAAATATAAACCAGCAAGTTATTGTTCAGTGTACGTAGAAAACATAGGGTATATATTCTAGAAAAGTGAAAGAAAAATAACAATAATAACCAAATTTGCTGTGATAAATAAATCATATACAAAATTATATATAATTGGCTCAACAACAAGGCTTGTGACTGGGGCCCCGCATTTGGTGCTACGCCCCTGGCCTTGCCAGACAACTGCTGTTGTGATTTTAGGCTCTACAAAAATGGACTGAATTGAAAAGTATAATTGATAATGGTTGTGGTTTACAGTATATCACAGCATCAGTACCTTAGTTAAATATGCTGTAGTTGTCTGCACTTACTTTCTGCAGGTAGAGAATTAGCCCTTTTAGGATGGCATAGAAAGTCTTCCACCCTCTCTTTCCTCTTGGAGCTGTCAACAAAAACAAACTGGTCATTGGTTGCGTCATTGCATGTATTACAGTTGTCTTCAGATGACTATAGCATGAACAATATCACCTGAAAACTAAATGCATTTACACAATTCTTAAGGTCTAGTGTTTATTTGCAATGGAAGGTTTCAGGTATCACATCATGAAAGTCTTATATCATTTATGCTTTGGCTGTTTATATAACAAAAAAATACTTTTATCATTCAGAAAGTTTTATTTCATAAGGCATACCAGAGGTTGGATGTTGCTTGGTCACTGTGTCAATAATATGAACGATCATAAAATAGATATATTGTGACACCCCTACCATGGGGGAAAACTGGCTCTTGGCCTCCATCTGTGCGTTCTTTACGTTCTCGAATTGGAAAACAACAAATAAGTTCGTACTTCTTTTTCCATCGGAATCAGCGTGCACTTTGCGGACCAGGAAGCCGTTCTTGTACAGCAGCATTTTGGAGGGGTGTGTCCCATCGTCCAGGGACTTCCCACTGCTGTCCACCCGCCGTATGGGCTTGGAGGCGTCCGACTCACACAGACTGTCCCCGAGCTCCGAAAACGACTTCCGCAGCTCCTCCTCGTCGCTATGGAGACAAAGGCACAGATTTGGTGGGAGATTAGCACTTATGTGTCACGTCTCGTTAGCAACGCATCAAACACATCATCATCATCAGTGTTCATCCTGTCCATTTGCTCGCGCTCGGTTACACTCGGTTACACAAGAGGTCCACAAGAGGACTTCACACCAGCACCGAAAACTTCATACAGTACACATGAGTAATAGCAGCGGGTCGGAGCAACTTTGGGAGAGCAAAATATTTGCTCTTACTCCATCATCCAGTTTTGTATTGTGTTTATTCTGTTGTTTTAAATGGTTTTAAAACGGTTGCCCTGTACAGCTTGGGTGTTTTGAAAGACGCTTACAGCTAAAAAGTATTTTTATTATTATATTATTTACAAAGCAGTTCTCTATTTCACTTACATTTAAACACATGTCTTAACACATTTGTGTTGGATTGACAAATACCGTCCTAGTATCGTAATCAGGACACTCAAAAAAAGCACGGCTACTACGGAGGATAGAACCTGCAATCATCTTGCTGGAAGGCAGAAGTGTTAACCGCTCTGCCACACAACTGACCCTTAACCGTAATGTTTGGCCCTAGATCAATCAACTCATAGCTATTGAACTGAAGTGAACGAGCTGAACTTTTCACATATTACATCACCAGTCGACACCAATCACTGCAAACTTCATAGAAGATACAAAGCAGTTTTATCTGGGGAAGCACTAGACTGAACCATTCAAACCATTCAAAGTTGCATCCGTACTTCCTGTAAGTTTTTGTTCCTGTCCAGAACTTGATCAAAAAGTACCTCAGCAGCTGAATGACACTCTTAACCTGATTTGAGGTGAGTAGAACAGGGCCATCTTTACCCAGGGGGCTCTAGCACTTCCTCCTCACACCCTGAACAAGTCAGACTCAAGCACTCCTTAAAAGTGTTTGCTAAGCTTAATTTCTCATCGCAGATCGTCTCCTGCAGGGCGCGCACCGCTCATTAGAAACCATCAAGGAGCAATGTTTTTAAATGAGAATTTTGATGAGCTGCTCTCCATTTTTGAGCCCAGGTGAACTGTCTGCATCAGCCTGTCGAAAATGTTGATTCAATAAGAAAAATGCAATCTAGTTCAATTCAGCTTCTTTCCCAATTTTTAGTTTACTATTAATTTTCATCTTGATTTCTTTTAGGTAGACAATTTAAATTCCGATATATTTACATGTTTCGACTACGACCTGGGAGCCATCTACAGAAATGTCACCCCTCTTGGTGACGTGTCACATATCATTGAGCATGAGTCTTGTAGACCTGGTATGTTCTGGTTAGGGTCTGACTCTGTCCTCTTCTGATATTGTTTCATGGGATTATTTTTTGGTTTTATCCAGTGATTGCCCTAGGTTATTGGGGTATAATGAAGAATACATCAAATAAAGCATTACAAACATACGTGATATATAGCCAATATAAATATCAGTTTTTTTTTCAATTTACTTGACTATTTCAAAAACCTGTTTGCCAGAGAAGTATTTCCAGGGCAGCACACACGATACTTAAAAATATAAATAGTGCTCTGCCTGTAGCTCTATAAGGACAATAAGGCTTGTAATTTTCTATTGAAAATAAACTTAATCAGAATTTAGTCACAGCAACTTTTGTAATAACACTAGACATCAAATCATGGATCCTTTGAATCAATAGAATCAATACATACGGTATTATATCGTAGCAAAACCAGTTATGGTTAGATAATTCAATAAAGGTGGTATATAAGTGGTTCAGCTGTTCAATTCATTTAGGTTGAAAGTTGTACAGAGGCAGGAGACTCTGCATGTCTAGTGAAGGAAAACTTTATTTATCATCAGTATGGGACTTGGAGACATGAACACTCAACACACTGTGGTAGTATTGTCCGTTCAAATCTGACCACGTTTCCATAATCGAGATGACGCAGGTCATAGAGAGAAAAGTCAACAAGGACTCAGCTGCAGGTGTCACTGGGATGTCATGCTTGGAAAATTCCCTATTTTGAACCTGAAGGACAGCAATTGTGCACATTAGTGCATGGACAATGGTATAATAAGATGCAATATTAAATGTTTTCAGTCGCATAAACATTGGCTGCAATTGTTCTATGTTCAATGAAGCATGTGACATCTCAGGTGAGTGCTTTGTGTCAGAGATTTAACCCACTACCTTTAGTAGGGTTTTTCAAACTGCATTACTATTTTTTAGATTAGTAGGCTCATTATTATAAGACCAATACTACCAAATAAAATAATATGGCAATTCCACTTGTTACATCACCGGCGATTGCAAAAGTTCAGCCCGAAAATAGCAGAAATGGCTGTATGCCTGAGCCCCCTCCCCAGAGACCACACTATGAGTAACCAACAGTAACATAACAGCAGTTAACCCCATGCAGGAGCCGAGAGAGCGAGAGAGAGAGAGAGAGAGAGAGAGAGAGGCTGCACCAATGAGCACGCAGCCTGTTGCCTGGTAACTGGGTCTCATTCTACACAGAAACAAGTGGAGGAGAAGAAGAGGGGGGATGGAGGGAGACGAAAGAACAAAAAACGAGATAGCACAAACAACAAAAAACGAGAAAGGAAGTAAGCAAGAGAAGGGTCATAGAAGGAATGTAAGCAAGGAGGGGAAGTATCTGTGTCAGTCAGGATTTTATTGGTGCGCCAAATGTTTATAATAAGGTACTTCATTCATACACCTTTAATGTGGTTAGCCAAGGTATCATTATCTGATTTCTGGAGTTATCAGATTATTAAAATGTTGACTATGTTCACATGCACATCAAACTCTGATTATGATCTGATTTATGATCTGGACCTTTAAGATTATTTAAATGACATGCAAACCACAAAATTTGTTGTGAGTAGTCAGAGGTACCATGATCAGGGAGAAATCAGATGTTTTTGTTGCTTCAATATTATTTTAATAATCTTATAACCCCCAAAAATCTGATCATAATTATATTTTGAGAATGCCTGTAACTGTAGTCACTTATATCTGATGTAAGTAATCTGATTTCTTTCTGATTTCACCTTAGCAGGTTTTTACATGTATGCAAAATAAAGAGCAATAACAATGTGAGCACAAAAATTAAAAGACAAAACGTTAAATGGACGGAAAGAGGTTTTAAAATTCATTGTACTTTGTGTCAAAAGGTGATTTTGTGCATGTAAACACACACCAAAAATCATATAGATATTTGGTTATCTAATTATTCTTTTCTTTCTGGCCATGTAAATATATCCACTGTTTGATGGCTCACATTTGCAAAAAATGTCAAACCCATGTTATTGATGATGAATGCTCGACGCAATAACTGGCACACTGTCTACTTCCCGCTGTGCTCCCCACTGTACGATATTATGAGGGGATTAGCAGATGGGGCTAGCTGTTTTTCTATGTATCATCACCACCATCATCATCATAATCATTGACATTTACATTTGTTTGTGTTTTGTTGCCAGTTTAACAAAATTGTGTCCAACTTGTTGCATCCCCTTTACCCTCTGCTCCTGCCCACGCCTCCAAACCAGGATGTGCAAATATACAGTGTATCCTATTGGAAAGGAGGACATGTGGGTGCCTCCAACTGCACTGCTGCGAATGTCCATATGCGTGTATTTCTCTGTGGGGGTGTGAAATAAGTAGCACCCATTGCTATGTTTTGTTTTTGTGTTTTTTGTTTTTCATCTGGATTTTGAAAAAAATTATTGGAGAGAGCAAAAACTCACCGCACACCCACTCAAAGCACACCTGTTATAAGTCATGCCCGTTCTCATACATGCAGTGGTTTGTGGCTTCAAATCGCACATCTTGTATGAAAGAGTAAATAAACTATATATAGCCTGTACGCAAAGCAAACAACAGTGTATTTACAAGATAGGAACTAAGCCATCACAGGAGATGTTGGCTTTGTGTTGCAATGAATGGGTGACAGAAATCATCATTCTTCAGCCAGCGACGGTGTGAAAGCGATGGCAGAGTGTCACTGTACTTTAGCAAAAAAAAAAAAAAAAAATTTGTCAAAGCAACAGGAAATCACTGTGTATGTATTCATAATTGTTTCAGTGCACAACAGTTTATTCGTGCCCAGCCGATAGGATGTTGAAATAGCTGTCTATATGTCTAGCATCACTGTGGATCTCCGCCTCTGTCCACTTTTATTCCTGCTCTGGGCAGGAGGTATTTTAGGAAAGGCAGTGGGCGACTTTGAATAGGATATGCAGGTAAATGGACCAAGCTTTCCCTTGTTCATTGTATATAATGTATTTTTGCTTGCAACTTTTGTTCCATTACCTTTACTGTGCAAGTGTAGCACACTCTGAAACACAGGCGGGACAAAGATATAATAGAACAAAAAAGACAAATGTGAAAGTAGTCCATTGATAATGAAGTGAAAATTTAAATCAATCTAGAAAATATAACCACACTTGAGTACAAAAAAATTATGTATTTGCCTATATACCCTTTTAATTTAACCAATAGTAAATGAAAATAAAACACTATAGGGATATTTAATTAGTCTATAAAGTCTCGGTTAACGGAGTTCGCAAAGTTTAATTGCTTGCCCTTTTGGATCTATAAAGTTGTTAAGTAATATATCTCTAAAGTTTATTTAGTGTAACACACGAGATGGAGAGGAGAGTGATGCGGTCGCCATGGAGTCGTATCCATGGTGCCGTTGCTATAGAAACAGAGGCTTGGAAAACGAGTGACTTAATTGGCATCTCGGAGGCACACTCTGGATGTGCTGCGCGAGAATAGCAACCCTTGACACACTAATGTTTCCTTCACATGCCAGACAACACTCACGTCATTAATGAGGAAGCTAACAACTTAATCAATATCCCCTTGTTTTTTCTCCTCTACCCTTCAGGACAATGGCAAGTGTGTCCTTGTGCGTGTATGTGTGTGTGTGCGTGTGTGTGTGTGTGTGTGTGTGCGTGTGTGTGTGTGTGTGTGTGCGTGTGTGTGTGTGCGTCTGTGTGTGTGTGTGGTTATTTATGGTCAAGTGAAAGCAACAATTAGAGCACGGCTAGGCACCAAAATGGAACAAGTGGACAAAGAGGAGAGACAGGTGAAAGCAGAGAGTCAATGTTAAAGAACTTACAGTGTCCACTGGAGCTTCTGGTTCTTGATTGAGTTGTACAGTGCCTGAAAAGGACCAAAAGAGACGATTGTGAGGTTCAGAAATATGTAAAACAATTTGGACGGGTCATGTAAGGTAATTGACTTTGAGTGTGATCACGTATGTCACAGATGACAGTTTTCTGTAACATTAATTGTTATACTTTTAAAAATGTTAGCATTCAAGTATAGGACTGGGCGATATTGACAAATAGAATTTTTTTTTGGAAGTATCCTGATAATGATACACAGACGATACTAAGTGTGATGTCTATTGCTGTATTGAAATGTATAACTTGAGTTTAAATTATCAGACAAAATGTCGGTATAATTAATCACAAAAGTGCAGAAATATTACTTTATATCTCATTTGAATTAAAATTTTGCATTTCATCAAAACAACATTCACAGTATTTCAATGTATTGCCCACCTCTAATCAGGAAGATTTTTTTTCTTCTTTAAATAAAAAAAAAAATGCATGCAAGTAGCAACAATTTCAAGATTAAAATCCTTATAAGGACTTTTAGAAGCCACTGATAATCAAGTGATTATCATTATTATATTTCAAAAAATATATATTTGTTAAATTTGACATTTGTCATCAATGTTATTGACACTAATGGATTGTCTATTAGTGCATATTAGTGCAAAGAGGATTCTACCAACAATTTAAGAAACAATGTTGCTTGGTAACATATAATAGCTCTTACTTTAGTCTTGTAAACTGTACTTGAAGTCATTGTATGTACTGCGAACTGCCTCAAGCTGAACCCTTTTCTCTACAACACACCCCTCTATCAATCACTCTCACTCCAGCCTCAGTCCTTTGGTTAGAGACCTGTTATCCAGCGAGCCGCCAAACGTCAATGGACAGATGTGCCGATCAATAAATAATTTAAACCACAACATTGACTTACGGATCCGTATAGAGCACAATTGAGTTTCAGCAAGAGACGTTTTTATTGAAAAAAATAGATTATGTCTTCTTTAAAAAGGAGGGGGAAAAAAAGGAAAGAAATAGCCTAATTAGGTATTGTTTATTGTTAACTGCAATCTGGAGCACATTGTGAATAATTAGATTGTGGCAATGTTTTACACTCTTTAGAATGTATTATAATCACACATCGGATTTGTAAAAGTATTTTTTTCTGAAGTGGGACGAAGACTAAAGGAATATGAAAAAATGAACGAAAAAAGAAAACAAAAAAAGAAAGAAGAACAATGTATTGTATTGCTTCGACCTTAGACTTTGCAATCCTGGCGACTCAATACTAACATATTTTTGTTCTGCTAACATTTCAAACTCAATTTTGATACTCAGGAAAAAGCTTGATATGGCTGAAAATAGAAAAGCACTCTTTGCTGTAAAGTAATTTTAAACATAAAAAAAATAGTACTTTCTATAAAATAACCATGTGCCTAGTTCTGCAAGACCCTTTCTATTCAGAATAGGTCCAAGTAATTCTTTCAGTTTTGATGCATGCTCAAATTTGCATCTAGTTTCAGTATCAGTAGATCAATATTTAGTATCAATTAGCATCATGATTGAATCATTCAGTACTCGTATATCTAATAATTGCATAATAGTTGAAAGTAAAGATGGTCCTTTAGAGTGAAGTTACTTGGCTCATATCTAACTTAAAATAGCACAGAACCCAGCAGTCCTGATCATAACAATAATCTGGCTCCACACTGTAAGTTTGACACACCTGCCTAAAACTTTTGCACAGCGTGGCACTATTGCAAGATTTTTTATTTTATTTTTTAAAGAAAATTTCATTGAAAAGCTCAGGGAACAGTGCACATTTGGCGTTGTAATCCTGTGACAACCGAGACCTTTAGACACTTGTGGGCTGTGACTGACATTATGGGCTGAATGAGATGGTGTGGTGGCAGTTTCACAGCCGATCTGCAGTGACGAGGACATGAGGACAGTGAGAGGAGACAGAGGGAAGGAGAGAGGGGGAGAAAAGAGGAGAGGAAAGAGGAGAGAAGAGGGAAAAGAAAGTTTAAAAGGAAGGAAGAGAGAATACAGGATAAAGAAGGGGGAAGAGAAGAAAGCTTGCAGAAAAGAGGAGAGTTGAAGAAGGGGAGAGGGGAGAGAGGAGAGAAGTGAATGGCAAGGGGCAAGAAAAGAACGAGTGAATAGAAAGGAGGGAAGGAAAAAACGGAGAGGGGCAGAGAGAAAAGGAGAGGCGAGAGGGGAAAAGAAGGACAGAGGAAAGAGATGAGAGAAAAGGCGGCAGAAAAGAGGGGAGGTAAAAGGAAGGAAGGAAAGGGCGAGGAAATAGGGCAGAAAAGAGGGAAATGGAGGGAAATGAGAAGGAAAGAAGGAAAAAGGTGAGAGAGAATGGGGCATGGAAGAGGAAAGGGTAGAAAAGGGAGAGGAAAGAAAAAAGGGAGACAAGGGAGGGTCAAAGAAGAGGAGAAGGAAGAGGAGAAGGGAAGAGGAAAGGAGAGGAGAGAGAAGGGAAGACGAGAGCAGAGAGAAGGAAGAGAGAGGAGAGCAGAGAGAGGGAAGAAGAGCAGGAGAGGGAGAGGAGAGAATTGAGGGGAGAGTGGGGATAGTATGGAATCCTCAGAGTTGTGCAGTGTTGGGGAGACGTAGACTGATGGACAGCTGTGACAGTAGAGGTGATGGAGTGGACACTCAAGGGCTGTTCGTCATTCACTCCATCACTGCTGTTTTCCTCATGGACGGATACAGTATGGCCTTACAATGGCTGAAAATGGGAAATAATCACGTCTGAAACCAGCCAATTTTCTGTATTATTGTTACTATTGTTACTATAAAAACATCAAGAGGTTAGAGATGTTAGTGTAAAACTATACAATCCAACAGTATTAAATATATAACATAACTGTAATGTAGAGTTATAAAAACAAAGACCAAAACTGAAAAAATGCATCATATCCTCAGCGACCTCAGCCTCTGCACCTTCTCCTTCACCTTCAGGCTCATGCAGGTGAAAGCATTTCAGATTATTTGGTTAACAGCGTACGTGATTATTCAGGTCACAAAACAATCGTAAAAATGTATAATTGTGAATATTTTAGAAGCTAAATTAAGTAATGTTCTAATTAAATAATTAGCATAGTGCTTTTTATGTGGCTAATGTGACATTACTTTTTTTTCATAAAGCTGATTACACACTATTGGAACCCTAATGTATTAGAATGAAAGAAAATTTAGAATTTCAATTTAATTTTGTTATCAAGAATAATCACTAAATCGTGATGTTTCTAACAATAATCTTAACACTAAATATTCAATATCGTGACATCCCTAACCACTTTATAGTTTGGATCTACTGCTTGGATTTAATCTGATTTAACTGTAAATTATACCCAAAGCAACTGCGTTGATTCTGGTAATCTGAACATTCTCATTAGGTACCATTTTCTAAAGTGAAAAAAAAAATATCTAAAAGTTCGAGAAAAATGTTAATATGCAACATAAACCATGTACAGTGTGTTAAAATTGTTGTCATCAGATCTAAAAACAAAACATTAAAGTTGTACACTTACACATTTCAACTTAAATCAAAGAATTTGGGATGAATAAAAGTAATCGTAATTGTGATCCTGATTAATAGTAGGCATACAGCACTATCAGTTGACAATAGCTGCGAACATTACTTGAAGTCTGAGGCGCATGCGATGCAGCAGCGATAAAGTAATTCAATTGGCTTCTCTTAACTCAATTAAACATATTTAATCTCCTCCATCTTGTAATTACCATTATGCAATCTCTGATAAATCTCCACATTTTCTCCATAATAAAATTTACATGATTTTGTTAGAGTGCCTGTTCAAAATTAGGTCACCCCCGTTGTCCCCACACAGGTCATGCACTAAGGTAAACCTATAGCAGAAATGTAAATATGTTGTACTTCCAGAAAAGAGCAAGTCAGCCCGATCTGAAGAGAGAAGGAAACTGCAACCGTAGCACAAAACTAATAGACATCAAATATTCACAAAGAAAATTAGGCAAAAGATCCGACAAAACAACATCAAACCAGCTCCACAAACAGAGAAAACTTTTTAGTTAAAGTCAAGATTTGTCAAATAACATAATCATTAAGTATTTAGTTTGATGTCTGAATCAGTTTACAATCTGAAATCCTCCTTAAGCCAGAGTCTGAGAAGCTGTTTGTCGCCTCGTCTTCTGCCACATCAACGTCATTTGCTCAGCCTTGGATTGAAGGGCATCCTTACACAATATGTTATGTGGTCATTGTGGAGGCACTGTGGGGCCACTCCCAGCTAAATGTAAGTAAAAGGAACGCCTGTAGTCGGACAAACTTCTAACAACTCTGAACTTTAACAGGGTTTGCTCATTAGTATTCATTGGCTTCCAACATTTGTGAAGTGGAAGGCAATGAAATTAACTGAACAAAATGGGGTCAAGTGTAAAGGATTAAAGCCACAATTATGGCTGCAATCTTCCAATTAACATTTATTAGTTCTGTTTGACTTTATTTCATGGTGTAGTCCTTGGTGTTGCAAGGGTTTTGTTAATCCTGGTTTTATAAAAGTTTTGGGCAAACAATGTGCATTATTTGTAATACTTGTTTTAATGTCTAATATACACAAACCAGACCAAACACAAACAGGCTTGAGACTGGCTTGTGGTCAAGTTCAACTGTTAATTCTGGTTTAGAGAGGCCATACATAAAATACCTCTGACTAGGCTAAAAATAACCAATGGATACAAAGTTAAATCTAAAAGTAAATCGTAAAGAACTAAATGGAAGGTCCTATGAGATTAATAACTTGATAACAAGCAGACATCATACCTTTCTTCTTTTCCTGGCCTGTGGGTGGTTCTGTCCGTCCTGAGCTTTGCCCAGGAGATCCGGGAACACGAGCGGTTTCAGAGAGCGCGAACGCGGGGTCCTGGGGTATCGGAAAGGGTCCATCATCCGAAAGTCCCTTCCGTAGCGCACGGTGCAGAGGGAGCGGGAGCGTAGGCGCCCTGCTGAGTGCAGGCTGTTAACACCGATCATGGTCACACACACACGCAGAATAGGCTACAGTTGTCCCTTAACGAGCCCCGGAAGAGAAATCCAAAAGTGAAATGATCTGAAGTTGATGTAACGAGCAGCAGCTGGAAGTAGGCTCAGCTGTTACGAGCGCAAAGGCGGCGCATCATTTGTCAGTCTTGAGTGACGCGATCAGTCAGCATCAAACCGTCCTACTGAGTCTTAATCAAGGCCGGCTGCATTGGGGGCCCACCTAAATATGAATTATTGATGGGGGAGACATGTATTAAAGATGAAAAACCTCGCAGACGCTCGCTGTCACAAAATTATGAGGCAAGAAAGATTCCAGCAGCAAAATTATCCAAAGAGGGGTCAACAACAGTCCGTCATTGCATGGCTACGCGTTCGCGCCAAGTTATGCAAAAGCGGACACCTGTCTACCTTTTAGTGACAAGACAAACAAGCTCACACTGGGGGACGAGAGCTGTCACAGATGGCACGGGAGAGAAACGGTGCCAAAAAAGTGTGGAGTAGATACTGCGAAGAATGGGCACCAAAAGCAGGCGGGCGTAAAGAATAACTTGGAATAACGACACCGGAGTGAGAGGGGAGGGTGAACCGCCCCCAGACTGGACAAGAGGGATTCCAAACAGCACCCCGGATTTCGTCACAAGCTCACGGACACAAACAAATCAAGGTTAATCTATAGAAAGTCGTCAGGTGTTGCCATTTCAGTGCGTAAAAAAGATCAGAGGATCCTGTTGCTCCGATCATTTAAAACATAGAGCGTGCATTTAGCCTTTTTCTGTGTTCAATTCTCCCCTTTGCACAGGCTGCCTTGCTATCCTGTCTCCATAAAAATGTAGTCCACTTCTTTTTTCAGCCTGTCTTTTTTAGCAACGCGCGCAGTCCCATCGCACATTTGGCGGGTGTGGGTGTAGGACAGGGAAAAACACAGCTCTCCTCCGGTTTGTCTCGTTCATTCCCATCAATTGTCTTTACAGGTCGTGGCAAATTTTTCAACGCATCCTAGCGGCATCCTCCTCCTCCTATACCTCCGCTCTGACTCTAGCTCTTGCGGTTTCTGGTTGTCTGGATCGCGGGCAGTGAAAGGGAAGGGAAAAAAAGCTGCCGTCCTCTCTCTTCTCCGTCTCTCTCTCTTTTTCTTTCTGGGAGCGCTTCGTCAATGCGCACACACGCCTCCCTCCCCCTGTAAAGTCAGTGCCAACGAATCACACGGTCTCAGCGCACATTCAGTATCAAGGTTTTGGAAAATTAATTCATGTGTGCGCATTGTACATGTTTTTGTACCGCTAATTAGTATTCATTGCATGGATACTCCTGGGAGACGCTTGTGTGGTGGCTGAGAATTAAATGGAACAAAATGGGGTCAAATGTGAAGGTTTAATGCCACACTTGATTGACTAATGGTTTTCTATTTATAGACAAAAACTAGCCTTAATGTTTTTAATTTTTAGTCCCTTTATTAACCCCGGGTTGCAATAATCTTTATGTGAGATTATTAGGTCTATTCAAAAGAGCTACAAGAACTGGAGAAAAGCTGGAAGACATAATGCCAGCTATATTGCACAATTTAGTGACATTGCAGGAAGAACATATAGTATTTATTTTTTTTTTAGACGATGGCAGAGAGTATTGATTAGCCTTGGACTTAGGACATGAACAAGGGAAAGTGAAAAACAGAAGAGCAGGAAAGAGAAACATATGTACTACTGCAAGAAAACAGCTAAAACAAAGATAAAATAATGTTTTGACTTCATATGGATCAAAAAGAATACACAATGTAATAAAACAATGAATGAAAAATATTATGTAGCATTTTTGTGTTGGATGATTTATGGATATAGATTGTATTTACATGGCCAGTGAAAATGAGATAACTAGATAACCCAATAATTAGATCTGATTTCTGGTGTGTGTTTACATGCCCAAGAGAAATCTGATCATCAGCAACTCGAGGTGACATGTGCCTGTTAATCAGTAAGTTTTAGAGTGACTGTATTTGGAAGACAAAGTACAGTGAATTTTAAAATAACGCTTCAATCGTAAACATTTCATCGTTCATTTTTGTGCTTGCCGCATTAGTTTTGCATACTTTTCCTCATCACAAAATGTCAGATATATATCTGACAACCCAAACCCATGAAATCATATAATCATATTTTTGGTGTGCATGTAACCACTGTTGATCCAATATTTTGCTTCTTCTATATATTGCAAGCTGAACCAAATGTAAAGGTAGATTTTCATAAAACTTTAATGAAAGGATTTGGAAAAGACCTGGTTGGTGCTTTTGATTGATTGTTGCGTTGAAATAAAGGGATTGATCATGAAAACAGTTCATCTTTATTCTTTATAGTGCAACAGACAAATACAGGACACTTAGTAGAGTCAAGGAAAGAGTAAGAGAGTATTTGGCAGAGCCCCAGACAAATGGAGGAGAACTTTGCTCATGAGAAATTTGTCAAAGTGAATTATTGACTGTGAGAAAGTAACAGGAGCACCACGGCGACGGCAGTTAATGACTGTCACTCAGATCACAGCTATTGATCATGATCTCTGCACTAGACACGTCCAACCTCAGCTCCAAATCTACTGTTGATAATACAAGCTTTATGTTTTCAACATCTCACACTGGTGCTGTCAGGACACTCATTTTGGAATTATATACGTGGTTTGCATGGATTTTGATTTAATATCTCATTATTATATTATATTGTATATTGTTATTTTTAGTTGAAAAGTCTTTTTTTTTTTAAATTGTTTTTAGCGTATGGACAATATTTTCTATTTAGCCAAGCTTGGGAGCAGCGCAAATAACATTAAAATTAGATATATTCATTTTTGCACCAGAGTCTGTATTACATATTTGACAGTTTGTCTTGTTCATTCATTCGATGTTTAAGAAGAAATTTGTTTATAACAAGTATATCTTCACTGCTGTGGTTAAATGCACACTCAAAATCATATTATTAACAGATTCTTTGAGTTATAAGGTTATTAAAATGGCATTTAAAAAGCAAAATCATCTGCTTTCTTTCTGATCATGGTCCCTCTGATTACAATCATCAAATTTTGTGGTTTGCATTAGCGCTGCAAGATTAATCGCAATCAAATCAAAATCACAATTCGAATTCCATGCAATCTCATCTCATAGGCTGCAATTTTTAAAGTATATCTACCATATATTCCTCCATAAACAACAAAATATCCTGTCTTTTTGTATACAAATTGCTAACCCTATAGTTTAGAGCTGTATAAACATGTTCTGAAACCCATGTAATTCTAATCAGTTCGTATTTCAGTCTTTTTGTCAATTCTTCTGGAGGTGTTTAAACTGTGAACTTTGAAAAGAATCCGTTAATTAAAAAACAAATCGCAAATCTAATCACAATCACGATTAGATATTTTCCCAAATCAATAATCTCTAGTTAACCTGGCATTTAATCTATCTTAAAGGTCAAGAAATGAGATAATGATCTGATTTTAACGTGCATGTAGATAGCCACTGTGATAACTCAGTTGAATCGTACCATCTATATTGAATGACAGTATTTTGGGTCTATCCACAGAGACTCCTGCCCTGTTCCCTGCATCTGTCTGTGATGGCTCTGATCTGACGGCTCTCTCTGGTGTCTCCGTCAGCGCGAACACTAAAAGACCATCAGCGCGGCGCCGACCTCTGACCCCAGCACCTGCATCATGACGACAGAGGTGACGACAAAGGCAGTCACAAGAAGATCAGGGAGTCATCGCTTTGTGTCCAAATCAAATAGATGTTCTCAATCTGGACAGGGGTGGAAGAAGTACTCCATTTTGTAAGTAAAAGTATAGATACATGTGCAAAAAATGACTTAAATAAGTAAAAGTTCCACATATAAAATCTACTTAAGTGCAAGGTTTGAAGAGTCTGTTTAAAAATGTACTTTAAGAGTAAAAATGGAAGTATTTCACACAGATTTTGAAAACTGTTAAAGCATTAAATGTCTTATGCATGCCTTATTCTATTTTAATTTATTCTATGATAGTTATACTCTGCTATTATTATTCATTGTTTCATGTTGCACCATATCGCTGAAGCAAGTGGGAATTTTGCTCCCTGACAATGGCAATAAACCTTTTTTCATTCTGATTGTTTGCTGGAGCTTGAACTCATAACCTTTAGTCAGGCTGTCACCATGAATGTGCTAAAAATAAGCCCTAAAACCAACCACAAAAGTACTTTCTTCTTTTCTTTTCAGTCTAGTTCCAAAATGTAGTGAAGTAAGTTTGTGAAGAAAGTACAGACACCTGCTCTCTGATGTAGTGAATTAAAAGTAAAAAGTATAGAATGTAAAAAATACTTGCGTAATGTACAGATAGCTAAAGCTACTTAAGTACAGTACTTTCACTATTGTGCTTTGTTACTTTCCACCACTGAATCTGGGCAGCACTTAATCAACACCATTGTATTTTTCTTATTTTGTGTATAAAATGAGGGTAAATTGCAGACAAAATTATTTATTCTCCTTCATTACCAAAAAACAAATAAGTCATTTATCTCCCCCGTCTGTATTGATTGTGGCACATGGTCGATCACATCACAGCTCCTAATTACTGCTCAAGGACTGCGTCTGATTGAGCTGTATGCATTTTCATTTCTCTGCTCCAGTGCGGGCTTCTGCTGCTGCTATAACCTACTTCAGCTCGTCATTACGGCACTTCAAGCTCTCAGCCAAAGCACTGCTGTAGAGGAGCATAAGTTTCTCGGGGATTTGCAAAAAATGGATAAAGTTTCCTCTAAATCTTGGGCAAGCGGCCAGAGGGTCTTCAGGGAGCTGTGCTTGCAAAAACAGCTGTTATATTTTCAACGTTGGCATCTGAAGCATCAACTTGTGACTATTTATTTCTCAAAATAATGAAATGACATGTAGACCACAGGGAATTGTTGTTATTATTGGAGAATATGAGCTAAAATGGTTGACAGAATTCAGTAAATAATGGAAAAACCCTGAAAGAACAATGTGTTTTGTACAGGATAATTGCTAAATGCAACAATTGAGCCATTTGCAGAGTATATTCTGTTAAAGTAAACTCATCATTTGACCTATTTTGTGGGAAAAAATTCCTGCAGAGCCTCATACTTGCTCACATACACAATAGGATTATAAGATTTTGTAATGTTACCTTTAATCACTTAATGATTAATAATATGACATTGTGCACGCCAAACAAATGCTTTATGGAAACGGTGACATTTCATACTTTAAGAAGGACAGAATTGTTGTTCAAAAATATCAAATCTAGTATGCAAATGAATGCACAATGGAATACAGATGATCATTATAAAATAGCATCAAGAAAAAACAACAACAATTGCTCTCTATATGCTTGTGTTAATAATAAGAGAACCAAATGCATTCCCACTTTGATAGGGATGTCAAGATTAATCAACAGGTCTCAATATAACCATTAAAACAACACCCCCAAAAAAGTGAATGCTTCAGAAAGAAAGTTTAATGTCAAACTAAAGAAACAGTTAATAATAATAATTATTTTATAATAAGATTAATATTACTATAATACAATGAGAATGACACACAATTAAGGATTTCACTCAGGGTGTCAAAAATTGTGAATAATCCTTAAATCATGATGTTTCTTCTCACAATAATCACTAAAAACGAATATTATGACATCCCTGTTTTGGGCATAATTTCTTCATAAGTCAGAGCTAAATGAAATAGTAAATTGAAAATCAGATGCTTGAAAGTATAATGACTTCCAGTAACGGGTGCAGGTTGAATTGTATGATATAATTGGGCCTAACAGAAGAGCAAGCTGCAGTTGGATGTAACTGTCATGTCGTATCAGTGATCTGCTCTGACTGATCGTCTGCTCCGATAATCGAGAAAGGAAATGTCCACAGGAATACATTAAGATGCTTTATGGTCTCATTTGGACTGTCAAAATGAAAACAGACTCCAGATTTGGACAAACTTTGCTGATCTGTTGTGATCTAAAAATTTACACCATATTGTTTGGAATTATATTATTATTATAAATAACATTTTCTCAAGTTCTAAATGGATGGTAAGCCATCTTCTTGTGTCTATAGAGATGTCTGCCAGGAATGTTGCACAATATGGTCTTTACATCTCCATGGAGACAAACAGACCTGTGGAAAGGCGACCCCCTCATGTTTTTCAATGTATTTTTGAGCAATAAAAAGACACGCAATTAAATAGATGCTAAATTTAATACCGTGCTGTGGAAGATTCCAGACAAAGCAACGACATCTCCATGGAGACAAGTTGATGGCACGTACACTACCAGAAAAGTTACACAGAACATCTTTATTGGAACAAAACACGTACAAAAAATATGTTTTTTTGCAAATTTGAGCATACATGAAATTAACTAAAACTAGCACATCTAATACTACTACTACTACTACTACTATTACTACTACTATTACTACTACTACTACTACTACTACTACAACAACAACTACTACTACTATTACTACTATTACTACTACTACTACTACGACAACAACTACTACTACTATTACTACTCTAATACTAATACTGCTAATAACTAACTTTATAATTGTGAAGTTAGAACGATTATACGAGATTGCAGGTATTAGCGGGTGTGGGAGACTGGAGTCAAAGCTTCTGAGAGTTCAGTAGATTGCCTCTTTTTTTCTCTATTGTGGTGGTAATAGGAAACATATCACAAGGTTTAATCAACACAGGCTGAACTGGCGAGAGAGAAAGAGAGAGACGCCTGTGTGAAATAATAAGCGGCAATGAGGGCAAGTTGTTGAGATTAAAGAAGCAAAAATAATACGAAGGGATAAGAAAATGAAAGAATAAGGGAAAGTAATTGGGGAGAGAGGAGGAAGCAGAGAGAGAGGGAGAAAGGGAAAGAGGTTGAAAGAGGAAGGAAAGGGGAGGGAAAGAGAGAGAAGGAGATAGAGATAGATAAAAGAGAGAGCGAAAAGAAACAGAGCGATGGGAAGAGGGAGGAAGAGGAGGAAAGACAGAGAAGGGGTGAGAGAATAAAGCAGAAAGATAGAAAGGAATGGAAGTAGAGGAGGGGAAATAACAGAAGCAAGACAGGGAAGAGAAAAGGGAGGGAGAAAGGTAAGAGAGGAAGAAAGAGAGAGGTAGGGATTGGATAAATGTGTGTGTATGTGATGGAGTAATAAAGAGCGTCGTGGGGATGCTCTCATTATTTTCCAGTCGACTAAGCACCAGCTCCTGGACTCAGAGGTTCAAATGCGTCTGCAGCCATTTTGACACGTTTCAACAAATGTCATTTCATACTCTGTGAACACATGACCAGGACCAACGGCTTCAAACAGGACAAGCAAAAACATGGTATGCATAGAAAATCCTCCAAAATATACATATGCATTCGAAAATACAAATTGCACCTGTCTTTATGGTCGATTACCACTTGGATCTGATCAATAAATCTTTCTTTTCAAAGTACCTGCTGTTCACTCAAGCAACATTACATCCGCCTATTGCTCTTCTGCCATTACAAGCGACGTCACAACTGAGAGGATTCAGACAAATGACCAGCAATATGAAAGAGACCTCCAAATGTAATGTTTCATGCAGGAATCACAATCATACATAGCAGTTTTTGAAATATTTTCTTATGTTTCTTGTCCCAAAGCTTAACAAAAATGCATTTAATCACTTTTAATAAGCTTTGGTTTTGCAGTTGTTTGTGATCTGTGTTTTGTTAACAACAGCAGTTTCAGTATTTTGATAGACAATCCACTCTCAGACTTAAACACCAGTCTTAACAGCCTGCTTTGCTTATATATTGCCAAGAGTGCAAACATTAAAATACTCAAAAATCATGTTGTTTTTTCATGTTTTCAATAGCATTAAATTCAATGTTCACAGATGTCATTGTTTATGATGAAATGATGAAATCTCTCCATTATAGTGTGTACCCAATGACTGATGTAAACGTACTCATTTCAGCAAGTATATATATGTATCACAATAATTTTAGAATGGTCTTGTTCTGTAACAGACCCAGTATAAGACCACAACGTAATAAAAGAACGTCTAATATTGAGTGTTGAGATGACATTATATTGGCTAAAAATATACATGTTTTTCTTACCCTTATGGTTTTGAGTTTGAAATAACATGAACACTGAAATCTGCATAGGTCCGAAACTATGGTGCAATAACCATGCTATAAACAGAAAATGAGACAGTTGTTGATGTTGCTTTGACTACGACAAAAACAAGAAAGAAGGATTTGCCTGAGTCATCTCTAATGCACTTACGCCGCACACATGAGCTGATAACAGACACAGAGGGGAAATGTGAAAATGACCGGAGAAGGCCAGGGATAGAAGGTTATTTGGAGGCCGGAAATTATGCTGCAGAGGCACAAAACAGGTGAAAATAAAGCTTTAGGATGAATATAAATAGTAATCAAAAGTGTGTGAAGGAGAGACGTGTGAAGAAAGATAACTCTATATGTGAGAGATTAAAGTGCACAGGAGCCAAACAGCGAGGCGATAGGAAGAGAGGAATGTTTAGGAGCAAGAGGAAAAGAGAGAAATACAGAGGGGAGTTTAGCTGGAGGGTGAAACAGTCACAATGAAAGTGCAGGATAAAAGAGTTTAGAAAAGGTGGAATGCATGATTAAAAAGAGCGTCTCTGAGTCTTTACATGCATTAATATATAACAGCAGTGAATTTTCGAGAGGGGTTTACTTCTCTGGATAATATAGATAAATGTCTGACACCGCAATTTATTACATATGAAGAAGCAATTATACAATTATACTACATACTGTACAACATGGGTAGTTTTTGTCAGCAAGTTCTTGAATCTCACTTATATCTTTAAAACTACTCAACGCCCATCCAGACGCGCATAAATAAAAGAATATATTTTAGTTTATTTATTTTGTATCAGTTCGTGTTTTGGGGCAATGGCAATGTACTATTCAGGATTTCCTGATGTCACTTTGCTTTGTTGATGGGTCATGTATCTCTCAGAGTTTAATGGCAACTAAGTACAGGATGTGGGCAGGAATAGGGGGTAGGTGAAAGTAACTTTTTTTTTGCATAATATGTCCCCTTTAAAGGTGCAGTATGTAATATTGTAAATATTTTAATGGAAATATTTATTGCTTTGCCTGGAATTTTTGGGCTTAAACCTATCTATCTTGATGGGGACAAGCATTTGACACCACAGCCAAGTTACAGGTCAGATCTGTGCTGTAGCGAGTCCACTCACAGTAAGAACGCATGTTATTCAAGGTATTTTTAGGCAATAAAAACACCTGTTTATGTTTGAAAATTCAAGATGTATCCGTTTAACGTCATATGGAACATTCCAAGCAAAGCAATAACATTTTATTGGAGACAAGCAGGCCCAACACAAAAGTTACATCATGCAACTTTAACAAAATAAATCAAAATCATGTATTAATAATTGTCTTCAGTGCATTAGAGCATCTCTTTTATGCATAAAACATAATAGCATCTGCTACGGGACACTCTCACAGCAACTTCTACCATAGAAAGTTTCTCCTCCTCCATCTTAGTCTCAGAATAAGGCACTGTTGTTATGTTTTGACATCACATGGACACAACCTATCCATCCCTATTATTTCTGGGAGGCCTTGTCCACGACAACAACACCATAACGACTTGTTAACTCAATGGCTGGTGACGAATCCATTTAGCAACAAAACTAATCGACTGGCATCGTCATTAGGAGAAAAGTCAGAGCGCTCTAATCGGGTTATGTCGTGTCATCATGTGTCCCCAGGCCTGCGTTTAAAGCCAATCTTATGGTCAAGCCGCCATAGTCCACCACACTGAAGCTAACAGGCTAATCTAATGCTGTTATAATCACATGTCTGGGGGCTAGCTTTAGATCATAACAGTCACTATTACAGGCAACTCTAAGTAAGGTAGTAAGGGAAGGTTATACTAACTATAAATTAATCCTTCAATATTTTTGGTGATTTGGTCATTTTCAAAACTATTTATTTTTGCGATCTATCAATGTGCTAAACATGCCTCTAAATGCCTTAATGGATGTTTTAAAAACAGACCTTTTTTGAATATTACGCAAGATTACATTAAGATTCTTTTCCTTAAATGTTTAATCACTTTTTCCGCTACTGTGGTTTTGTGGTTTGGTCAATTATGAAGGTCGGAGGATGGATTCCAGCTCAGACTAGTGCATACTATTACTGTTGTGTCCCTAAACAAGACACTAGTATATGAATGTGGTGTGTGGGTTAGTTATTGGTGGTAATCAGAAAAGTTGATGGTTTAGATTGGCAGCCTTTCATTGTCTACCTCAGGGCAGCTGTGGCTACACTGCAAAAAGGGATTATCTAACTTAGTTAAATATACTTGAATTAAGCAAATTAATCTTAAAAGTCCAATTTTAAGATTTTTTCACTTGACAGAACTACATCAAATTGACATTATTTGACTGGTTTTAAGTAAACTTGATAAGTAAAATAATCTTATTCCACTGGCAGATAATTTCACTTAAATTAGGGTAAAAAGGTCTTATTTTGAGTTTATTTTTCTTATTTTTTGATGGGCCTTTTTTGCAGTGTACAAAAACAGCTTACCACCACCAGGTCTGAAGTCTGAATGAATAAAGCGTCTTTGAGTGTCCAAAAAAGAAATGAAATGCATTTTTTTTTTTAAATATTTGTTTCCATAACAGACGATTATATTCTTATTTTGCTTATCTTCAAATCATCAGTTTGATATATTGCCCACTTCAACTAAAGACAACAAGGAAGTGATAAAGAGCACGTAGGCTTCTGATTGGACGCCTCTGGAGATGAGGGAAATGCCAGCTGGCGGATTTGAATGACACTACTGGCACACATAGATGCCATTTGGGAAGCGTGTCTGTGTGCGAAGCTATTTTTGACGTGTTGCTTACTTTCAGTTGATCCCTGGGAAAGTCTTGGCCGTCGTTCAGCCCCTCCAGGTTGGAAATGAACTGCGTGCATGACATCCTCTTGCCAATGTTCTGTAAAATTTAATAAAACGATTGTATGTTTGCACTCACTATCTCTTGTTTTCATACTATTGACATTTGTATTCAAGTCTAAATATAGTGCTTATTAAACATGTTCTAACCAGTCATATGGCGAAACACAAGGGATGGGAAATGTGTAATAAACATTTCATAATGAAATTTTCACTCTATATGATTATATTGATATTTTTACTTTATATTTTCTTATTTTCTTTTTTTGTCTATCACACACAACCCTTGAGAAGTACTGATGATATATGTTAATTATGACCATTATTATAAATCAATACCATTGTGTTTGAGTATCTTTTTGACGCATTCTCAATTTAAGTGCATTATTACATGTATTACAACTTTGAATGAAACATTAAACAAGACTCCCTTCGGGACATCATTTTGATAGATATTGAGTCGGGCTGTAACTTATGATATTTTTGGAGATTGATTAAAATGTTGATTAATCTCTTAATCAATTGAATAGTTTGCAAAAGGCCCATGAACAAGATTTTTACTAATGCCGTTTGAGGGCGTCTTCATAGAGTATATTTGCAACAAATAACTAAATGTGGCTCTGTCTGAGTCATAAATCATCTTCTCTCAGCTCATGGCATATTTTGGAATCTGTGTAGAGTCCAGAAATTACTTGACAATAATTGATTAGTTGTGATTAATCAATTAACTAGTGTCAACTCTAATATTGAGCTGTACATTTTGCAGGTATGGGCCTGTTCTATCGAATAAAATAGCACTTCTGCATCTCATGTTCAAGTAGAATGTTGGACTTCATTTTGACATTACACTCCGGATACAAACTGCAACATTTTGTCACATTACAGAGTTATTTGGTCTTCCTGTGATCTTAATGATCTAACAGATGACTGGTCAAAACCAGTGAGGTCTCACTTGTTGAGACGCTCTATAAAAGAAGAAGACTGAGTATCTTGTCGCCTCTGAAGACACTTTAATGAATCATTCATCCGCAGAGATGTACTATCACTGAGAACAGCCGACACTGGCCCAGATTTACAGAGAAAAGGAGATACAGAGGCTCACATTTAAAAGCTCTGAAACCTGTGGATCAGATAAGCCTGGCAGAGATTAACATTCTAACTTTAAACTATAAAGTTATGTTAAAATTCTGAATAATAGGAAAATTTAAAAACAGCCTAATTTTGCAAGTGAAGATAAAGAGGCTCAGATTTAAAATTTGACCCGTGGATCAGATTGTACAGAGATTAATACTCTTATTATATATACATTCATTTATTCCCGATTGTGTATTTAAGCATTTCAAATGATGGGAAACCAAAAAACAATCAAATATGCTGCACAAAAGCTTTTTATTGTCCTGCGGGATGGACTAGACGTTATTTGGCCTATATTGACAATGAATATATTTCCGCATTGTCTTCCCCATTTCCCACTACTTTCTGTCCAATTTAATAAAGCCAATTTTTATTTTGCATCAATTACTTTACACTACACCATGCAATAATTCAATGGTGTGTAATTGATGTTATATTTATGAATACATTTATTTTTGCTAGAGCTGTATTAGTCTTGAAACTACTCACTTGACCGTGCAGATCAGTGTTAAGCAGCATTAGGGCACAGGTGAGCGTGTGGACTGCATCTGTTAGTAAAACAAAAATATGTAAATGTAAAAAAATAAGTTTCAAAAGTGAAGAAATAAATACTGAGCTTGAGCACTGAAACACTATGAGAAGAAGCAGAAAGCAGAGCGCTATAAGAGTACACAGGTGAATTTCCATGGCGTACCTTCTGATGGAATAGCTTTGGGGTTGCAGTCAAAATATCGTCTGGAGAAGTGGGACAAGACCCTCTCTCTCTCCTGAGTTTCTCCCACCAGAGCGAACTGCCTCAGGAATGCCCTGAGAGACACAAGGTAGAACTTGTTGATGCTAAACAACCTGTGTATGGTGGTAACGTTAAATACATCCACAATATTGCCATCTAGTGGACAATGTCTATACTTTCTGCATTCTGTCTGATTCTATTGTCTTTTTTTATGGACCGTGAAAGGGACGGGAAAAGATCTCGGAAGATAAAATTGTGTCAAATTATCTTGCTTTTCATGGTTTCATGTTTGTAACCTATTGTTCCAAAAAGTGTTATAATAATGCTACATTAACAACAAAAATAACAAATAAAATAAATCAAAATTTTCATGCCAAAACTGTGAGCAGAACCGCACCATTTGTCTATTTTAAATGACGTAAATTACGTCAAAACCCAAATTCATGTCACTCGTCCTCTCGTCCCGCCCATATAATCCAACTATTTGTGGTCCCCCTTCACAGGCTGTCAGTTGGCAATGAGCTGAGAGGAAAGGTATAATGTTTGGCATCATCTTACCGTAAAGCCTGGTCGAGTGTGAGGCCTGCGAAGTTGAAGAAACTCAGATACTCTTCTGCGACAAGCCGACTGAAGTCATTACTGCAAACAGACATAAATACAAACAGTTATTATGATTTGGGCAGATGTTTTGGTGATTTAATCTGTTGTCACACGTCATGTTTCACTATTCTCAACCTTAAAAGTTGCACTTTCTTATTGTCAATACTCCGGTTAGATATTTGTTAAGGATTTTAGCAATAAAGAGTTGTAGGGCTGGCAAAAAAAGGCTCAAATGTGCTCCTTCTTTATAGAATATACTAAAAAGACAACCCAGACATGTCAACTGCCTAGTGCTGTTATAGAGTTAGTGATTAATAACAGTTCTTTGCATATTTGGACCACTTCCTTTGTTACCTTTTTAGGGAAGTCTCAACTCAAGAATATCAATAACAATTTTGAAAAAGGTGGATTGGTGCATCTCTAAATATTTTGTATAATGTCATCATTCAATTTCCTCTACTCACTTCTTGCTGAGATGTCTGGCCACGTCAGACTTCCTGAACCCGTCCAGGTTGAAGAGTCTTTTGGCGAGTCTCTGTGCGGCGGCGAGATCGGCTTTGTGGCTTCCGTTGGTCAGAGTGTCACTGCTACTCAGGCCCAGGCGCTCACTCAGGTCCAGCTCTGAGTCTGTGGCCAAACGGGCCTTTTCCCTGCTCCCGGACACACCACATCAATATTTCAGGATCAAATGTTAAAAAGAGGAGCTGGGAGGAATGATATTATAACACTAATACTTCACAGTGTTAATAATGTAGAAGAACGGTGAGATTACCAATGAACAAAGTGTTTCAGGACAGAAATAGCTAAAGCAATTTCAGTCAAATACTGATGTCTAATGTTTTATGTTAAAAATTAAAAGAATATTATTTGAAAGCACATAAAAATATGCAATGAAATAAAAATCTAATGCCAACTTGGCTTTACAACAAGTACTTAGAAGCATTAGTTCATTTTACAGTGTGAAACTCCATCTGTGGTTTTAATTTTGCACCTTTCCAACTTCAGCTCAGACATAATACATATTTCAATGAGGAATAACCATCCAATGACCATCCAACTATCCACTATCCATCTGCCCAGTATTCAATCTCATAAACAACAAAGCACTGTGTATTCTTGAAGTTTTATGGAACCTACCTAAAGCTGTGTTACTCGATTTTGTTTTTGTAAATTAGTACGTTTTGTCTCCTCTCCAAAGATTCAATTATAAAAGCAGCATTTAGTGACATAATCTGACCACTCCGTCCTGTCTGCATTTAATTGTAAAACGTTTTACCTGTCACAAACCCGCAATAAAGAGCCTCATACATCAATAAGATATATTTTGGGATAAAAGTAGCTGTGTAATGGCAGTCCACCCCTGCTTTGCGAAATCAGCTACAGTATCCCTGATTTAACTACTAACTTTGAGCTATAATCCTTCTTTTTGGTCAGTTGATAGATACTGACAACTGCCTAGCATTCACAATTTTTCACGTGTGAGATTATCTTAAATCTATACTCTTGCATTTTTGTCCTGATTCCAACTGCCTAAAACATCCCATCCACTAACAGTGCGACGATGAAGACATAATCTATTCAAATCTAGGTCTATTTAACTTGTTCATGTGTTGTTTGGTCAAAGCTGTGCCATTATAAAGCATCTACTAGCCATTCCAGTCACACCAGCCAGTGCAAAGACAATGACAGTCCAGCAGCTGAATAGAGAAAGCGCCAAACGTCCACACTTCCTGAGAGAGAGAGAGAGAGAGAGAGAGAGAGAGAGAGAGAGAGAGAGAGAGAGAGAGAGAGAGAGAGAGAGAGAGAGAGAGAGAGTTTCACAGCATGACAAACAAATCAAGAAAACCAACAGTCTCCAAGGCTTGCCTTCAATAACACTGCTATTATCAAGTGAATGGCACCAAGCAACAGTCACCAATAACACAAGCTGTCTGGTTAAAAAAGTAACCGAGAATCATCAATGGGTAACTTTGGAGTAAACACAAACCAGTCTCCACGTCAACAGTAACAAACCAATAGCATTCACTTATAATGATATAGGGCTATTATTACATTTAGATTAGAGGTGGGAGATATATATATATATATAAAAAAATTCTAATATTGCAATTTGGAGAAATGCAAAATTCTAATATTGAAAGTATCATATTAAAAAGGACCTCAAAGTAAGATTCAGGAATAGTTAAAAAAAAAAAAAAAGTATGATGATATTTCTGCCCTTTTGTGGTTAATTTTATGGTCCCCTCACATTTTATGCAGACTTGAACCTCCACTAAGACATTTACAGGCATATTTTAAAAAATATATATTTAGTTATTGAGACCAATATATATCTATATACAAATTTTCTGTCAGTATTGCCCATCAATTTAAATTTAGTTGTGGGGAAGTTGCAAAGGCAAAAAAGCATTTTTATCCAGATTCCGGTCATTAACTTCCCCAAAAGGGTTTTTGTTATAGAAAAAAAAAAACAGAAATACCAAAGAATTTGCAAAAAGAATCAATTTAAATCTGTGTATTACTAACCAGGCAAAGCTCCTTTGTCCCATATTGTACGGGTCTATTTTGGTCCATTTTGTTGCCCATGCATAGATAGTTAAAATGCATTTCCTAATTTGCAAGAAAAAGAAATAACTGCTCATTGATTTGGACTAGGGACACTATTTCTATGTCGCCAGAATGTCTTGTAATACAAAGATGAGTTTGTTTTGATTTTTCTAAATGATATTTCAACATTTACATCAAAATTAGTTGCTCAATAAATCACCTGCTATAATTTGATTAAAACATTTTTTTGTTTACATTGACATGTAAACAAGTAACAAATGGGTCCTTGTCCAGCAACTTGAATTTACATATCCAAAACATTATAATCTACACATCACAAACAACATTCATTTCTAATCTGACTATAGACAAAATGATCCCCCATGCTGACAAATCTATTGCACCTATAGTTTTCGTGGGCGGGGTTTTCTTACCTGTGAAATGAGCGTCTTGCCTGTAAGTGTCGCTCCTCCGCACGAGCCATCTCACTTTGGCAGCTCACAACAAACATGTTTCTCATCTCTCTCCTGCTTCCAGATGTCTGCACTAAAATTGGTCTTGCCCCTCCACTACTACCTCTCCTCCTTGGCCCATATCCGGACCTCATCCCTAGCCCGCAATCGTCAATTTCTACCTCTATACTATTCCCTTACTGTAGCATTCCTATCTGAAAATGTTTCCTTTCTCTGCCCGTGTTTGCTGTCATCCGATCTTCACAGCATGCCTTCTTCTTCCCCCAAAGTAAAATAGGAGATTTTCTACCCAGAATGCCGTTTTCTACTCCTCCTTCTCTCCCTTTTCCACTGAGTAAACTCTTGCTGTCCCCTACTGACCTTGTCTCCAAAGCTTGGCAAGAAACTTGGCTTGTCCACTACCCCAAACTAACCACTGTAGGGTATAGTCCGGCCTCCTTCTTCATTCATTCCTGTTCCTTTTGCATCTCCAATTACACACAGCCAGTAGTCTAAATATCCACCCCATTTGGGAGTTTTACCGGTTCTAGTCTGTCTTGTTTTGATGTCCGCAGAGAAATTAAACAATAAAGATATCAGGTTTAAACTCACAGCAAAGGGTGTGTATTTTTTTCAGCATCTTCCAATCAAATTTCATTCATTGCCAGTTCACTCAATGTATTGTGCCACAGAGATTTAGCCAGAGGCGTAAATTAGCCTTCTGTTATCATTGTTACCTTGATAATCAAAGGTCCTGAGAGAAAACCCAGTGTCATTTTTAGCCTAAATGCTAAACCCCTCCTCTCCCAGCTTTGCACAATGAACTACTGTCCAACGGGCCAGACTTTATGAAACGGGGAGAGGCAGAGGGAGGGGCACACCAGTGAAATTCCAACTTTCATCAAACTAGGCTTCAAAAATATGCTTTCATTTCTTGGAGGTTTTGCTACAGGGTTGCCAGGTCGAATAAAATGTGAGATAAGAAAACACAAATACATCTGGCCTTGACGGATAAGTCCACCCTGATTAGCTTCTCATAAAGCGAGTCTTATCAAATGGTGCACAATGTAGTGAAGGTGGACTGTGGGCTGCTAAATTAAATAGTTCAAGGGGGAATTCCATCCACGCTCCCTTTTATTTCCTGAGGATTTATCTTGAGCAGCATAGAAAGGCTTAAACAGACTCAAGACTAACTAAAAACACACACATATTATCTAATACTGCCTTAGGGGCTGGAGCTGGGTTACTTTAACTCCATAAATAAAATAAATAAATACATATTGTAGGGTAAAGTTTTGGCCCTAAAGCAATTGAGATTAAAAAATCCCCTCCACTTTTTCAAACAAAAACAAACAAAAAATCCTGTAATTTAAAATCTTAAATTAAAGATAAGAAAAACATTAGAAAGAGTAAAGTAGTTCAAGGCTGCTGTGTTCTTCTGCCCTCTAGTGGCCACGGTCACAAATTGACGGAGTGCAGTGCAGCCTGTTCCTCTGCAGTGCTGTTTAACTCCAGTGACATTCAGAAACAAAAGAAGCTGCACTCTCATTAGGGATCTTAAAGCCCCAGGGAAAGATCATTTCAAAATTCTGTCGACCTTAATGTTATGCAAATGGTAAAGCTCCATGTTTTCAACAAGATTATATTTAATTAATAAATAATTATACCTATAGGCAGTATTTTTACTATGTTTGAGAATGAAGAAGTAAATTAATGAATTAAAAAACAACCTGAGTAAGAGGAAGGTCTATTCAAAGAGTTAATAAGTTTGAGATACTTAATGTTAACCTTATTGTTATGCTAGTGGTACAGCGCAAATGACTTAATGTCTATTTAAAAAGTACATTCAAGAACACTGCTATTACTATAAACAACAGTTACAATAAACACACATTTTAAAAATATGTTTGAGTGTAAGGAACTACATGAATGGACTTCTCGAGTAAAAGAAGTTGATTCAGAGTGCACAGTGACAGTCAAGGTGATCCCTCTTCACTGCAGCTCTGTCAAACAGCCCAGAGGGAGCCACCTGTGCTAACATGATCTTCACAAGCATATGAAGCATGTTAATAAGCCCACAGAAACACACTTGTATGCATGCATTGCACGCCGTCGCTCCACATAAACCACATGTGTGAGTCCTGGCGCATGAACAGCAGGGACAGCCTTGTGAGCGACCTTCACTGTCTAAGCTCAAGTCTGTAATAGCACTGCAGCGTTTCTATGCAAGGATAATGACACAGACAGAGGCGGCCTTATCCTGCACTGACAGCAGCCCATTAGGGAGGCAGTGACCAGAAAGGCAACCAAACATTAAAATGGCATCAATATCCACAGCTCACTGCCTCTAGAAACGTCAATGTGTTTCTTGGTAGACTTAAACTCAAGTACAAGTGACAAAAACTCCTTTAAGACTTCAAGATAAAAATATCTTTGCTTCACAAGTCTCGAGATTATCAATACATTACAGAGAATAAGTTATTTCGAAATAGATTTTGTACTGTTATTGAACAATTTCTCTTACTACAAACATAAACAAGTAACTAAATAGAACATAACTAACTTCTACACAACATTCTACTGTAGCCTTAGTTTTATATTAATTTGTACCACAAGATGGAGTTGTGGGCCATTGAAGAGTTTACATTTAGACCACAATCACAATGTTATATAAAGTATTGTTGGAAATCCAGCTAATATGGGCCAGTCCTAAAATTATTTAAATGGTAGATGGAAGGGCATCTGATGAAACATACATATAAAGGACAAATATTATGATTTTTCTGTTGACTATTAAACATGTTCTTGATCTTTGCGCGGCATCTCATCTTTTAGTAAAAAAAAGTCTACAGAATGCACACATGACTTCATGTCAGTGCGGTGCTTATCACATCAGGAATTGAGCTAGAGTTTCATCTACTGGCAACAGAGGGAATTACATAAGTGAGAGGAGAGGATTATCAAACAGGATTCATCAAGCAAGCGTGAATGAAATGAAATACAAATCTAGGTATGTTTGATGAGGAAACAATTTTGCATAATGTGTCCTTTATGCATACTAAAAAGCAACTGATGCAAGTATTTTGTTGCGGGAAAAACAAATTATAATAAAAATGTAAGTTTTAATGTAATGGTGTTTGTGTTTGTGTAGTCTCTCTCACCTGATCATTGGGAAAGACGCGTTGCTGTACCACGGGCTTCCTTTGTGCTCCGCCTCTCGTCTGCGGGGTGGGGTGCTCTCAGACCCGCTGCTCAGCCTCTCACTGGACGGTGCCCTGGTTGCATCCGAATCGCCGCCTCCTCCCATGGTGAAGATAGAGTCGGACAAACTGGGCCTCTCGTCGTGTGCCAACGGGGCAAAACTGAGCTGCACAATCTGCCTGGCGCTCAGGCACACCGGGCCGTGGATGGCAGGGGTCAGAGTTGGCAGGTCAAAAGACAAAACAGTCTGAGTGGTTGAGGTCAAGATCTCTTCACTGTCCAGGCTGTTGTAGGACGTCCCCTTGGCTCGGTGCGACTCCATGATGCTCTCAAAGTGGCGACTGAAAGTGTCTTCTGCTGAGAGCCGCGGACCAGAGACCAGGATTGGGGATTTCAGGGCTGGGTGGTGGTTGTCAAAAAAAGTTTCCTCTGGCCTGCGCAAAGGGAGGAGAGACTTTGACGCATACCAAAAGCATTGCTGTGTGCGCCTCAAACCTCCCACAGCATTTGTAATAAAGAGTGGGAATGGGAGAGGCCTCTTTGGTCATTTTAAAAGTGGACATTTAAAAGTTACAATATTCACACTTCAGTCAGTTCATAAATCCACCTAATTAAAGAAAGCACCATAGGTTCACTGAAGCAATGAGCTATAGTCAAGACACAAGTAAAGACCTATAGAAAAGACACAGGTTTTAACAAATGTTTGATATAAAGCTCAACATTTTTATTAATAAGAAGCAATAATTATTTGATTGTAAGTTTCGGTCAAATAAAGTATATTTTTTGTCGTGTATTACAAGTAGTGCTGTCAATTTTTATATAAAAAAAAATAATAATCAGATCAATCACACAATTGGAAATATGGTGAAACACAATTTATTGCATTGTGCATGGATTTTTAATATTGTGTAAATATTTAAACGTAACATAAAATGTTATTTCACAAATCTAAACAAATTATTTAAAGGTCCAATTGGCTATAACTAAGTCTAGACATTGTATTTCATAATGAATTAATGTTTCAGGTAAATGAACGTGATCAAACAACAGGTTTAGTGAGATCATGGCCTTCATTGTCTTTTACGGGAGTAGCTGGCAAAACATGCGATTAAGTTACGTTAATTCATGAATAATGCAAAAATGTTTGGATCAGCTTTGTCTAACTCCAGAAAAATTGTTTGCTCAAGTTTTAGCTGTTGTGTCATATTAAAGAATGTGGGCAAACCTGTACACTGGCAGAAGCTAACACTAACTAAACTTGTGTGTAAACAATGATTAGGTTTCTGTGGTGACTTCTGCTTTTGTGCGATGTGACTTAACTTGTTTATGTGTTGCGTCAGGTACCATCTTTTGCATTGCTCACCTGTTGGGTTCAAAGACCTCAGGATCGTCTCGAGACCCGTGCAGTCTCCTGCGCTCATCCCCTTGCATCCTGACACTGGCCCAGCTCACCATCTCCTCCTCCTCCTCATCCTCCTCCTCCTCATCCTCCTCACTGTCATCTTCATCCTCCTCTTCTTCCTCCTCTTGTTCTTTGTCTTCTCCACATTCTCCATCTGTCCTGGGATTATCGCCCCCTAGAGGACTGCTGCCAATACCTAGATTTGAAAGTGAAAATTTTCAAAAATTAGCAAAATGTTTGTGAAGCAGCTTACCACGGGGTGCATGACCTGACAAATGGACTAGTGTTAAAAGATGTTCTAAAGTACAATAAAATAGTGATCATCATTTTATTATATATCTCTTTAGCCTCATAGTATAATTGTCTAATTTTTCAGGACTACACGGTTGAATATTGTTTTGTTTCTATTGTCATGCTGAGTTACATTAGAATTGTGTGATATTTTTTACTAGTCCTGACAGGGACTGTTTGCCTCCAAGTTTAACCATAGCAGGTTGAAAAAAGGTAAGCCACCGCTCCCATTTGCTTATGTAATTTGATTTTTGAGGGCCCTACACTGAGTCACAAATCGCTGACTCCCCCGTTTTTGTATTTCGGCCCTGTTAATCAAATTTGATATACTTAATTCAGCGTTCATTCAAAAGTATTCTGATAGAGAGATAAATGTATTAACAAGTAGTGATCCGACAGCTTGTCAGGATGTTCTACAGCTCTTTTTACACTTTAGTTTACACTTTAAAATGTTTTTTTTTTTTTTTTTAATCAAATGTCCCTCTATGTACAGCCAGCCAGAAAATGTTATTTCATGTTTGATCTTTTCTGTATTACCTATGTCTAACATTGATTTATTATGAAATAAATATTTACAGTTTCATTCTCATAGGAGCATCCAGGAGAGAGAAGAGGGCTGGAAGTGAAAACAGCAGGTTGCTAAAGCTACGCAAGTATGGAGCTCCAGGGAGCTCCTGTTGAAACTGCTCAAAGAGAGGGAAAGGCTTTGCATTTATATAGAAAGTCCTCCAAACGTCTTAGGTCCAAAGGCCACTCATCTCAACGACCGGGTGACTCAAATAAAGCTTGGAACAGCTACTACCATGGTGTTGTCACCATCACTATGGAGAAGTCTCCTCCACTAGAGGAGGTTTTGAATGGTCCTGCTGAAACTGCAGAAGAGACATCAGTAACAGAGGTAAATGATGTCCAGGCCACCTGGAAGATATCATGGGAAGGAAGACTAGCTGACTACTGAAAGATGAAGGGCATGCAAGATGAAGATTCAGGTGTTCTCCTCTTGAGCATTTACTCCCAATCTCCGGGTTGGTGGACGAGTGTTCTAAGCACTCAATCAAGCACTCAATTGAACAATCATGTTCAACATATGTCACTTAAAAATAAATTGTAAAACCTAGAAAATACCGTATCATTGATACAGGAATACTGGTATCTTACGCCATAATTCCATTTTAGAATCTTCAAATTACCAATGTTTTAGTGCAGATTATATGTCCCTTTACCTGAGTTCCCCTGCACACTGCGGTTACTCCCAAATGCAGAGTCAGCGTCTTCCAGCTCGCCCATCAACACCTCATCTATGTCCGTCTCTCTGTAACATCTCAGGGGGACAGCATCCAGATCTGTTTCAGAGTACTTCAGGGTCCGACGGATGATGCCGGTTTTGGGGGATGTTCCAACCACAGCTGAGGGAGGAGTCAACAGCTCTACCTCCACGTGCTGCACATCATGATTGGCTGAGAGCAGAGGCAGAGAGGAGGGAGGGGTGGGAGTGGGTGATTCACTGGAGTTACCACTAGGAGGGGCTGTGGAGGTTTCAACACCATCTGAATAAAAATGAAGACAAGACATTTTGTAATAGTTTAGTTGTAACAAAATAAAACAAATGATTCTTCTCTTGAAGGCAGATATATGATTTTTAATATGGAGCTACAAATATGGAACTGTACTGCCATGATATTCTACAACCAATTATATATGCTTACTAAATGCTGTCAGAGGGAGACAGCATTACTGCAGAGGGAGGAATTAGTTTGTCAATATCCACATGCATTATTTTAGGCGCGTGCACTGGTTTACAACAGATTTTTTCAGATGGCGAAGTCAAACTGAGTTGCACAGCCAGTCAAAGCAAAGCTTACTTTCGGTTTGACAAGAGATAAGATTCTTTACCATTACATGTCGACAGTGAAGTTGCCAGGTGTTTGTAACAAAATGTATAAATTAGCATTTTTAAAAGTTAGGCACTCTAGCTTTAATCAAATTATAGAAGAAACAAACTGGTTGAAGTGTTGGAGAAGTAGATGGAGTTGGTGGTGTAAGAGTATTGGCTGTGGCAACCCCCCATGAGAGCCTTGCTGGAATAGTATGGCACAGGTTTAGTTTTGAAAACATAACAGAGCTGATCTGCATAAATGACAGAAAACCGTGTTAAATATTCTCACTCTTCTCCCTCCTGCCAGCAGCCTCCTCTGCGGGGGTCCCGAACAGAAACTCCCACTTGGCCCGGGCGATCTTCTGACAGTGGAGAGAGGGCACAGGAGCCGCACTGCCACTATCGGTCTGAAGGATGTAATTAGACACAAATATTCAACCTGCATTTAGGTATACCTCAACAAAATCTGGTCACTTATCTTGATTCTGTACGAAACCCTTGAAACTTTAGCAGAATTATAATGAACAAAGGGTTAGGTTACTATTTGAAATTGCAACTCGTTGTCTAGTCAAACACTTACGGAGATATAAGATTAGTTTGCATTCACAAGGCTACTGTATACATAAAATTTGAATTTTATTGAACAGGAGCTGTGTAAAATAAAACTAGCCTGACAAAAAAGGATATATGCAAATTCTATAATATAGTTTGAAAATGATGATAGAATGAAAGGGGTATTTCATTGCATAAAGAATGTACGGAAAAATACTAAAGACTAGCTATTGCATGGACAGGGATTTAATATATTGTTTTAGATTAGCATGGCAGTCATTTAGTTAATGTTCTTTTAAACCTGTGCGTACCTGTATTCCTGAGGTCGCCGCCCCTGTCTCACTGGACTCGGGCGACACACAATCCCGCTCGCCGAGGCTGCCGGTCACACCGCTGGAGCTGCGGGAAGAAGATGCTCCTATTCCTCCTCCATTTTCCTCTGGACTTTCTTTTTCTCCGCTCTGCCCCTGTCCAGCGACATCTTCATCACACCCCTCATCCTCATCGGCCGAGTCCAAAGCCACAGGTCCCAAAAGCAAAATCTCCCTTCGTCTTTGCTCGGCTCGTTTTTGTCTAGTTTTTGGGCTTAGCAGTTTTCCTTTCTTGCCTGGTTGAGGTGGTGGAGTTGTCGAGGTATCACTATTCAATACAAACCTAGATTCGGGGCTCGGCCTTGGGCTTGTCACCTCATCATTACCCCATTGCTGTCTGGACGTCCAACTAACAGGCGCTTCCCCTACATTTTCATTAATGTACAATCTCCGTGCTATTTCTGTACAGTCTCCCTTTTCATAATCGTCTCTCAAGTCCAAACGAGGAGTCCAGACATCACCAATATACTGTGGAGGCTGGTGGCGGTGTAATGTTGGTGTGTCAGGGGCACGGAGTTCCCCCTGGCTCAGCCTTGGGTCCCTTACAGGTGAGCTAGTTTCGGCGGGAGGGTTAACAGGGCGCACCAAACGCGAAGGAATGGCAGGCGAAGAGTGGATTGAGCTTGGATGCTGGTATTTTTGGTGGCAGTCGATGGGCTGTGTGTCATTGTTTGCTTCTTGTGAGTTTTCAGGCTGGTTTGAGTTGGTTGGAGTAAGCTGCTCTGTTAAAGGGATATTCATTTTACACTGCTGTGCACTGGACGCGGGATTGTGCAACGGCGAACAATTTCCTGCCACCAAACTAGCAGAAACTTTGATTACATTTTCTACAAGCTTTCGTGCAACCTCCGGACTATTAGCTGGCGATTTGCTTTCACTTAACTGGTTCATTCCTTCTACTTTGTCAGTGCCACGTGCTGGAGAGTCCTCATATTGTCTTTGAATAGAGGGGCTGCCTTGCAAGAGGTGACGAGGGCTCTGCGTTTCGACATGTGAGTGCATTTGTTGTTTTTTGCAAAGAGGTGAGCCCGCCCAGGATTGACAACGCGGTTTTCGGTTTTGTAAATAGTCACTGTTTTCAAGTGCGTGAGCTAGTTTGATTCTCAGTAACGGAGAACCAAACTCCTCAACTGCTCTTTGTGTAGCTGCCCTCCCAATAGGGTCGAAAACAGGTGCTTGTCTGGGAAGGTACTGCTGGTGACCTGGAGATCTGTAAGGGCTCGAGCTGCAAGAAGAAGTAGGGCTGCCAAACCAAACCGGATCACTTAATCTTTTACGAAAATGACTTTGGTCTCTTATTGGACTTTCTACCGTTTTGACATTTGCTTTTTCCACATAGCTAAATGTAACAACAGAACGCTGTCTATCATTGACATCTTCCTCTTTTATACACTTAGGTGAGACATAACGTGGTGGAGATTGGATGTTGTGGCAAGGTGAGGTCCAGGATTTTGCAACTTTTGGTGAGTTTTGGAGCTGCAAACTGACTGAATGTTTAGAGGGTGATTGTTTTTGTGTGCGCTCCTGGGCTAAGCATTGACTTGTTGATGTTTTGGTCGGGTTTGTTAGCTTCGAAAGTAACTCAGCAGGATTGTCCTCCTCGCTTCTCTCTGCTTTCTGATCTGGGGCGGACCTCACTTCCACATACAGATGAAGGACTTTTCCAGACTGGGACATGACCTCCTCTGGGCAACGAAATGGGGACGCAGACAAGATGAAAGTGCGAGAAAAAGTGGAGCAGAGAAGAGACTTGGAGACCGACCAAAACAAACTACAATTTTTGATTTTTTTTGTGACAATTTTTCTTCTGGGCGCCCTGTGGTGTCAATGTATTTTCAGATCATCCTTTATAGCTGTCCCGGGGGGTATGTGTGTGCATTCGGAGACACACAGGAGAAGCGGCCAGAGGACACAATCGCCCCTGGGACACCTGCAGCGGTCTACTCCTCTTCATACCTGTGAACAAGCGAGACAAATATTATCTACAGTTAGCAGATGGGACGTTTGACCTGGAGTACAGCTATTTTCACTTTGCTGATTCATCCTACTAGCGCTTTCTCCTTTCTTTTGGCATCTCTGAGTAAAACTGTAATCCAATTTGTCCTGCTAAAAATAGAAACTCTCTCTCTCAGTCTTCTCAGAGGTTATCTTATCTTGCCTTAAAGTATGGATCGATTGGCTAAAAATACACCTAGCACAGCACTCAGCGATGCATTGTAAACAACCTGGCTGCTTGTACATCCCTTGTCATGTATCACTGTGGAGCTGTCTGTCACATGAGCTCATCTCGGAAAGTAAGGAAGCAGGAAACCATCACTCACTTCCTCTTCTCCGACTAAAACAAAGTGATGACAGGGCAAGAATGACAACAATTCACAGTCCATTCTTCAGCCCAAAGTGGATTTATTGTAGTAATTAAAACATTATTTGCCAGAGCTATATGGGATAAGAAGTGAGTTTATCCAGTGGAAACATTAACAGCAGTGCCACAGACATACCATTTAGCCCATGCAGTTCTGGTGACATTACAGTAGGGTTCATAAGTAAGCCATAAGCCTTCAAAGTAGTGCCTGTTTTAGAAATATATAAGGCACTGTTTTTTGGAGTTATAGTATTTAATTATGCTTATATGTGTTCACATCTATATTTTTAGTACTTATTTTATCAAGATTTATTTGTATTAGAGTCTATCTTAAGTAAAGGTGTTTTGCTACCTAAATTGTTTGCAAGTAACACCAAATTCTCCATATTGTGTCACAAATATAGATTTTCTTATCTTATCCCAAGAGTTGTTATAATGTTATACATGATAATAGAAAAAAACAATCAAGTCATCATTAGACTGGATCTTTCCTGAATTCCTGAATCAATCCCAGTTGGTCTATATATTCTAAACCCTGGACACAGAGGGCTTTTGCGATAATTACTGTAACAACTTACATTTTGGGGTTAGATATTTATTGTGTGCACATTTTCATCGCACTTGTGGGGAATTTTTTTGGTACAGTAAGATTTTTGCTGTCGAGGGTCAGATAAGAAACTTCTATGATTCATTATGGATCCTAACTGTGTCTAAGTGTTTGCTGGGATTATCCTGATTTTGTGTTATCAGTGGCATGAAGTAGTTTCTATATAATCGTTTATCGTGATGTTTCCTGCAACAAATTATCACTTCGTGACAGGCCCAACTGGACAGTAAATAAATAAATGTTTGGTAGATTCCCAGCCAAGATGGCCACACTGACAAAACAGCACTGAAGAGACCAAAGCGAGGATGCTAAACTTGTGACGGTTGCCAGCAGCAGCAGATTGCAGGTGCCGTATGGTGACAGTGGGAGAAACCGTTCTGCGAAATCAAAGTTGACAGGACAAAGAGAACTTGAGAGGGACCAGGCTTGAAATGGTGAAGTACTGATTTTGCATTTTTGACTCAGACTTAATCCTAGCATTATTTAATGTGACAAATTCTTGGTTAATTGTCATCAGACTGTCAAACTTTTCTTGCTTTTGTAGTAACAGCATTGAGATTTGTACCTTCTCATTCACACATTTATTGTTATTTTCACACATCTGATTCCCGCGGCTACACCTTTTACTAAATAGGCCTTTGTCAGTTGTTGTTACTCCATGGGGTGCTATTGTTTAAAGAGTGTGAGAATGACCACAATGACGACTGGTCTGTTCGACTATTGACACCATCCAATGAGACAGGAGCCTAAAATCTGGTCAATATCATGTGTCAAGAGGAAGGCCCTGTAAGACAACACTGTATTGATTGTACATGGATAATACATGATACCACGCCAGCATAACAGTTAAGTGAGAGTGAGAAATAGAAGCACGTCGAGCAAAGTGTTGGATAAGACTGAGCACGAGGAAGATGTGTAGAGTATGTGAAGGACAGAGATGCATTGGCAAAGGGCCAGACTGCTGCGAGAAACACTGCAGTAACACACTAAAATGAAATGTTGACCATATCTGCTTATATAAAACAAAACTAATTCAAATCTAAATCAAAATATTTATAATGAATGTAAAAACAAATACTACTGTGGTTCAGACATAGTGTCACCTTCATCAGGCGTGAAAAACTTAATATAGCAATCATAATCAAAGCAATGATTGGTAAAATCATTAAACCAATTACACAACAATTATAATTACAAAGTCGGTGATTAGCAAGGTTGCTGTTTGGTGAATCTTTTCCCTATAATCTAAATGACTGTTTTCCAACCCATGGATTGTAGCGGAAATACATCCAACTTGGCCAAACATCAGGTGGAGCTCAATGTAGTGCCAGAAACAACGAAACAAACAGGCCATTACTTCTGACCAGCTGCCACCCAGACTGCAGTAATCACATCTTAAATATAAGATCTGCATAATCAGGTTAAATTTCTATGACATGTAAGATCTCCAGCCATCAGAGTTTGATCCATGTCTGCAGTCATCCATGTTTTCTCCTGTGATCAAACAGAATAAACGGCCTGTGTCAGCAATCCTTCTGTCCACAGAGACCAAGCTCTTTTATTTATTTTTTTTTTTTTACAACCAATACACAAATTGGCACAACAGTAACCACTCGTGTTTATTTATAGAAATTACTTTCCCTAAAATTGCAATTTATATGCTGTCCAAGGGGCTTTTCCACATTTTTTTTTTACCAGTGGTGTAAACTGTGTCATGCAACAACCATACAATGCTCAAAGTCTCTGAAAACCAAGCTCAAAACAATACCAGCATATTTACACTTACGGTACTGATGGTGATGAAGGTCACAACAGTTTTTTGTACAAACTTTTAACCTTCCTGGGCTACAAATGTCATGTCAATTAAAGACATAAGGTTAACAATAGATGCTTGTAGTGAGTCCAGTTAATAATCTTTAACCTTATACAAAAATATGTTTTCACATTAAGGCTGGAACAAGACATATTTCTCACAAGACAAGACGAGATTGGGTCCATGAGAAAAAGACAAGACAAGATTTTGACATCATTTATAACAAATAAAAGGTGCAGTTCAGTTCACAATTTTTGATTTATTTTCTTTAACGTGTTTGCTGTAATTTTAGAGCAGCTTTTTAGATGTAACTCCCCAGCACTTCACCTGTTTTTGTCCAAACCAAAAAAACCAAGAAAAATAAATATAACAAAAAAGAAAAGAAGAGAATTTTCCACTTTTTTTTTTGCAATTTTATCTAACCAGATATTGTGACATGAGATCTTGTCCCATCTCTATTGCACATTTGAAAATGTATATTAAAAACTGTAAAAAAAAATACAACTGGGTAAGACAGACTGATGTTTTACCACTTTTAATATCCCCCAGAGACAGAGAGAAAGTCAGTGTTGTGTCTAATCCCCAAACAGAAGCATCTCGAAGTTTCCCAACACATTATGAGGAGCCAACAATAAACACTAGAGCACAGCTGCTCTATGAGGGTGACTCAGCCTCTTGACGTCCTTCAGGTGATAGACCCTTCCTGAATGTGAGCCGTAGTGAACAGGTGAGTGTGACAGGAGCACACAGATAACCTCGCTCAGATGGTGAGGGCGGGCTCATCACACAGGTAATTAAATCTTGTCTATAAAGCGGCCCTAATCTTAGCTCCCTGCTCTCTGTTCGGGTGGAGGAGTGAGGGAGTGTGAGCGAGGCCGGCTAATCTTAGCTCCTGCTTGTTACAGCAATAATTTCAGAGCGTGCAAAGCAGAGGGAGTAACACATTGAGAAGAAGTATTAACTTAATGAGAGACAAGGGATAGACACTTTGTAACATGAGCTGTCCCAAGCTGCATTACTTTCCACTATTGATCAGAGAAGTCATTGATTTCCTAATGCAAAGTAAGAAACAGATGATGTCACACAAGCAGCTGAAACCTCTTACTCACGTTCACGGTACCTTTTCATTACCCACCAAGAAAAAAACAGTAAAGGAACAAAAAAGCGAGTGTCAAAGTGCACTATTCTGTGACAAAAAAAAAAAAAAAATCACATTTGATCAGATGAAAAAAAGCTTTTACTTTTCACAGCGTTTAGACAAAAGAGAAGAGCTGTCTGACTCACACAGAAACACAATGAGACCAAAGGATGCTCATGAAAAGATGAAATGCCCCACCTCTCACTAGTTCCCTATTTTTAATTTGGTAGATCGAGTGAGTGAGAATGGCCTGTACAGATATATACGAAATGTGACAATTTATGTGACAAGATATTGTGACAACAAAAACAAAACAGTATGACTGTTTAAAAGTGCCTTTGGGTCATCAACAGAGTGATGAACTGTAGAGGAAACATTTTGCTTGTTTTTTTATTTGCGTTATCATCTAGAGACCAAACCAGTTCGTGAAAATCGTTGTAAAGAGGAGGAAGTAGTACAACACAAACTATGGGAAAATTTGGAAAATGCACTGATTATGTAATTTTTATTTGAGCGCATTATTCTATTTTTGTGGAGCACATGAAAGCACACACATCCAATCAGTTGTGAAAGGTAGAGTTATATCAATCAGGGCCATTATAGCTGAGCAAAAATAAATTGTCAAGCAATTTCCCACCATTAGATATTCTCACAGCTTCAACGATGCTATTTTCATTGATGTTACGTGTTTACAGCACATCTGCATGCTGACAGTGCAAAGTACGAGCACATAGGACGGCACACTTTATTTAGACCCACATTTGTCCTGCTTGCTCAGATTCCTCACAGCTAATGAATGCTTTCCATTTCTATTTCCATTTACTATTCTCAATTAGAGAGTAAATTGATTCTTGGGTATATTACATATTCAAGTGCAGTCAGCCTATGAGTAAGCCATTTAACACACTTCTTATTGTCTCTGCATCAGCTGTACCTGAAGCTGTATCTGCTTTGACTGGTCACATGACTTTATTTACCACAGGGAACATGTAGCTATAAAACAGGGCCAGGTCTGCATGTGCTGACATTCCCCCACAATATCAACCATAGCACCAGGTAAACAGCTTCTACTTTTACGCACAGGTTATCATACAAAAAAAAAGCTTTGTATGATAGCTGGAATGACTAATGAATGCATTTCCCGCTGCATTATTCTTATTTATAATTTCAATAGGCACCTCAACATACACACTTGAACCTTTAACTTCAAGGGAATTTTTTTTTTTGCTGCAGAAGCTAAATAAATACATGAAAATACATGTGAAAAGACCAAACACATATCGGATATTTGCACCAATACACAGTTGGAAATATTACGATATCCAGTTTTAGTGTTATGACAATTTAACAATGAACAGTGAACTCTCAAATTCTTTCTGAATAATAATCATATATTCACAGTAATCACAATTATAGATTAACCTAATAATCTTGACATCACTATATACAATAAATTAAATACATGTATAAAAAGTACATTTGTATTACATGTGGGACAAGGATGCAATAATATAAAGTATTTGCTAGCATTACAGTTACATAGATCTACATATCGCCACTTATAATAAGTATATATTATATTAATGAATGAAATGTCAAGCTTTATTACAAAAACACACATTTTCATTCATGCCTTCTCTACATAACCTGCTCCAGACAACTACAGGAATACATGGACCTATTAGCTCTTGTATCATGTGCCACAGCTATAAATAAATCTATAAGGCACCTGCTCTATAGTAGATGAAACTACTATCTTACATCCACGGCAACGCTACATTTACTCTAGACCTTGATTGTAGTCGTTAATACTCGAAATGCCTATAGCATTTTTCACACTCTCGATCTAAATCTTTGCTGCACTTACCTCTGCTTCCTTCACTGCTGCCAAATCCATACACCATTCACACCTCCCACTCGTCCTCTCTTTGCTGTTTTTCCTACTTTCTCTCATCCTTCTCTCTGCCCGCTCCCTCGTGAAGGAGCTATACGCAGTGATACTCCTCCTCAAAGACCTGTCCGACCAGTGTGCCCTGCCTGGCCCTCCCATTTCTACAGCAGCAGCCACTTGTGACACAAGCATCCTCTTAGGAACCGCCCCGCTGCCCCTCCTCGCCCCTCCTCGCCTCCTGCCTTATGCACATGCTGCTGAGTCAGTGTTGTGGAGTAGTGAGGCTTAAAGGCACCTGCTACTTGGACATTGTTTATGGGAAACAGTGAATGAAAGTAGTGCAGTGCAGATTATCAAAATATGGATAACTAGAATCTGTTTTATACATCCCTTGTTTTGAATGTTGTTTTGAAGATATAAAAATTTGATATGTTTATTGTTTATAGTTTGATTTTTGTCCATTTAACATTTTCCCGATGTTTAAAGCTCAACTAATACATTTAAAGACAGTTTTTGTACTAAACTACGACACAAAAAACATAAATACATATTTTGTCAATATCGCCCAATAGTGCTGTACTTTGTGAGGTTGGGATGTGTCAGGCATGTTTGAACCACTCCTCCCAAACAATACAGAGTGATGCAAATCAAGCGGCTAAATGCATTAGCTTCATAAGAAAGTAAAGCTAGGAAATTGCACACATGCCATCATTTGAGAGACAATACTGGTAAGATATGTAAACAAGGGATTCATTTGTTCTGGTGGATAGAGGAATGTTTTGTTACTTTTTGGGGCAAAGGTCATACAACAATAGACAAAATTTGTCTGAAATATTTTTGATATTCTTTTTGTGCATTATTATTCTGCTGTTCATGTACTTTACTGTTGGAAGAGTGTGATGTATCTTCTTGTCTTGTTTTGTCTTATCGTACAAGGTAACAACAGTTTTTAATAATACAAATTCTTTCTGTTGTTGAAACACCACTTTAAATCCAGTTCTGTAACTTTTCCACTGTGACATACTAAGTCTATTACAATGGTGAAGAATTTACTGTTGCTGAAATGATACAATGCAAAACAACTTGACCTCAATAAACACCTCAACTGACTCTTTGAATGTTCTATTTCAACCATTGTACAATCCTGCAACCTTAATGATTTGACAGAACCTTCACTGCGAGACACTCCTCCATGGATCATATTACAGTGTCATGATTATGAGTGAGGCCGGCTTAAAGTTCGATAGACTGTGCTCGCTTCCACAGACGAGGACAGAGGCTTGTCAATAAAAGTCAGCGCCTGCATAACTCTGCTGCTTAATAGAGCATGAAGGCAGGACTTCCAAAAAATTACACAGAAGGCATGAGGTAGATGTAGAGACAATAACTTTAGCAAAATTAGGTTTATAGCAATTGGAATGGCATTTGTGACAATGTTTAATTGAGCTGCAATTTGTGAATTTCTTCTAATAAGACTGATGTAAAAAGCTATGAGCTCATTTCCCTGACATCTTTCGGCGGCAGGACTTCCGCCTTCGTCAGAGGTGATTCCCTGTCTTAAAGAAGACAGTACAAAGAGCTGCAAGATTAATCGCAATTAAATCAAAAATGCAATTTGAATTTGTCCCAGTAGCAAGGGCTGAAATTGTGTATGTATTATAATGAGAACCACAACAAATATACCGTTTTTATGGGATCTTCATATAAATAAAAACTGAAAAAACTTTTTATTTAAACTTTAGACTTTTGCAAAATGTGTTCTGAAATGGACAGAGAAGAACAAAAGTAATAAATGACAATTTCTTTTTGTCAGACAGGATAGTTTGTTTACTTGCTTTACATGAACAAAAGTAAAAGTACTGAATATAAGTATAATTTTAAGGTAGCTGTACTTAAGAGTGGGTCTGTTACATTTTTAGCATATTCATGGTGTGTTTCTACCTTCAGGTTTGTGGTTCATGTCCTGATTTTGACCAAACAAAAATAAACATATAAAATATCTAGAAACATTGAGAAATTGATGGACTTAAAAAAATGTAAACAATTTTTAAACTCACCATTACCACATTTCACTCTTCACATGTACTTTAATACTTTAATTAATATGTTTACTTAATATGTGATACTTTTAGCTGAGTATTTGTTTTGCTCCTGAATCCGTGCTTTTACTTAAGTTACAAAACTGAGTACTTCTTCCATCATTGGAAATGGATTCATTAGCGCTTCATATTTCAGTCTTCTCTCAAAACTGAATGCTCCTGAACAAAAGTGTGTGAACAAAAAATCTATTCACATTGCAAAACTCAGAACATGTTTAATTAGACTTTTTCTTTCCAAAATGGTTTAGCCCAAATATTTAACATTTGTACAAAAGATGACCAGTCGATGTGCAGGATGTAATTCAAGTCTGCAGACCTTGACATTTCTCTTAATCTCGCTGTCTCTCCAGTTTCCTGCCTGTAATGCACTCGCCTTAATAAAAAAACATCAGGTCATTAGCTAATAGCACTGTTATATGAAGAAACACAGCCTCAAGCCATCCAACATGTAGCTAATGTTCGTTTAATCCAATTTAGTATCATCTCATAAGCACATGCTTTGTTTATATTTTCAATTACATGAGCACTTTTTAAATATAGTAAAATATATAAATTTGAGGATAAAAGATAAGTGTATCTTGAATATTGAACAGAAAAGCTCTCTCAAACTCAAATTAAATATTCAAAAGACTCAAAACCGTTTTTACTGAGAGCAAAATCTACATAAACATACAAGATTCAGTGATAAGATTTAAGTGTTTTCCAACAAAAGGTCAGTGTATAATGCCAAAGTGAAAGAGCTTAAACTGAACATTTTCAGAGGTCATAGGTCAATGCCTCACAGATGAAAACCGATAGAAAGACAGTGATGGTTTATTCAGGAAATAATAAAAGGCATAAGATGAGCAAATGGGTGTTTTAGTGCTATAGAACCTCAAAATTATTCACATCCAAAATAAAATCAGCCAACTATAATGCTTGAATGAATGATTCAAGACTAGTGAGGTCAACAGCCTTGCATTTTGTATCAAAGTCAAATGGGTATTTTAGTTTCTGACTTAATACAGAATATTTTGCGCATTGTCATTAGCTGAAGAGCAGATGGTCCTAAAATTATTCACCTTGTTGTCTTGAGGGTCACAGATGTAGAAAAAGATCTTCATTGTGTGAGGATTATATTAAAATATTAATGAGAAACCTGCATATATTGGATTTAATTCCCCCATAGCCCGAGGAGAAAAGCATCAATACAATCATTGAAGTTTTGAGGAAAAATTTGACAGTCAAACATACATAAGCAGTAGCCTACATATAGGTTTGAACTTGTGTTAACCCTTTTAACACAGGATTTAAACCAGATGCCCATCCAAATAAATCTTTAAATGTATCTGTGGGACTTGCATAAACATTACACTTGCTTAATTCTTTGTGGCTGGATCATTTTGACTCCGCAGCTAAACATCTCTCATATGAGGCAGATTATAACACTTTCCTAAGTAGATCCTGATTTATGCCCATGATCCTGGAACACGTCAGGACTTCCTCTAATCTCCACAGATCTGTGCGCAGTAGCAGTTTGTCTGAGTGAGTTTGGCCCGAGTGTCTGAGAGGTGCTGATCTCTGTCCAATTTACAGCTGCAGATAAACCATGCACGGCATTCACTTTCTGCCCTCGTCCAAAAGAGCTCTCACCCAGTCGTAAACAGTACAACGGAATAGGTAGAAAGAAGCAAAGATGTGATCATAACAATGAACTAGAATTAAATCTGCTAATTATGGGTTATAAGCACTTAAAAACACCTATGAATCTGACCTTTAACCTGGCCTGGTGCAAGGTTCTTCACAGTACTGCGTGGGTTTTCTTCAATCCTCCAGCTAAGGTTCTGACCAAGCCGAGGCCAAGATCTGCACTGTGGCGCCTACTACTGCTCCTGACCTTTTGCCCCAGTGGCACTGAAGGATGAGTCAAATGCAGAGAATGAATTTGATCCAATAAATACCTTAACCCTAACCTTAACCTGCTTCTCTCCATGGAAAGATGCGGTTTAATAAGGATACGTTTATGGCAATTCTGTGGAAGATTTAAGGCAAAGCAATACTGTGACATTGCAATGGAGTGAGTGGTGGACCCTCGTTCCATCAAAAAAGTGCACCGTTAATGAAACAACAAGGAGTTTGACACAAAGCACACATTTAAACCAAACAAACTAGAGCTCTGGGGTTCATTTGACCTCTACTTGACCAGACGTTATCTTGTGTGTAGTCCATTTAAAAAGAGGTTGTATAATGACAACCTGAGTCAACATCAGGAGTCTGTGTAGTTCACTTTATTAGTATCACTTTTAATACAATCTATTTTCAGAAAAATATTTTTGGAAAAGTCATGGCCACAAGGCAGCGGAAAAACAAGTGCAGGATAATGAAGCTAGGCAGCCTCTATAATTTCAGTTTAGATTCACATGCACTTAAAGTGGCACTGTGCACATTTTTTCTAGTGGAGCGTTTGCCACCTGTCTCTGAAATGTTATTGCTTTGCCTGGAATGTTCCACAGTATGGCATTATCTTTCTTGATGGAGACAACCACTTCATGTCACCAGGAGAGTCAGAGGTTTGTTTTTAAGGTATTTTTTAAGCAACACTGGCAATTTAATAAATGTAAGCTTGACAAGTTTAATGCCATATTGTGGAACACATGCAGGCAAAACAATAACATCTCCATGGAGATAAGCAAGTGGCTGACCCTCCACCAGAAAAGTTACATAGTGCACCTTTAAAGAGATCAATTTCAAAATCATCCATGCACAAGGAAAGGAGAAGAAGAACCTGCAGTATAAATAGACAATACAAAATGACAAATTATAGAACAGAACCTGTATGCACTAAAGGCAATAATACGACACATTTGTTTTGTCCATGCAGAATATTTTACACGCTTGGCTGTGGTTACGATGTTGGACTTTTAAGGTGAAACAGGTGACTTTCTCCACACTGCACCAAAAGCATCATGCCAGCTTTTCCTCTCCTGGCAGCGTCAGCAGTCCTGAGGCAGAGCGGGACGGACCCAAGGGCAGACCAACACTCCACCAGCGCATGGAAACTCTCAAGTCTATTTCAGACAAATAACATTAGGCACAATCTGATTAGGTTTGGTTGATGGCCTTCACCAGCGCGCTCTTAATTTGCCACTGAACTTGAGAGTCCTACAGGGGCAGACAATGACACTCTTTGATCAATGTGAATTTAAAAATGAATGTCTTTATGTGGTTAAGACTTGCTTTCAATGTTCTTTCAGAGTCTTCTGTGACAAATTGAAACTGTACATATTTCAATAAAACTAAAAATGATTCATGTATTTTGAGTTGAAATTCTACTATTTTGTGTATTAGTTCAGTTTGAGGGCAACCTATTGGGAAAACTTGCATAACAATTTGAATTAGATTGCACATGTTTTTGCCTTAACTTGTGCAAATGACTAATACTCCAGTTGGAACCAAGATCCTGGCTCAAGAATTAGAGAAGGGTTCCTGAAAGATTGCCTTAGGGTCAAATAAAGCTAACACTAATCGAAGTTGTAATGACTCATTATCTGATAGCGAGGTATCAATTGCTGTTGCCGCTTTAGCAGGACCTAAAGCAGCAAAAAAAATCAATCACTGGCAATGCACTGTACCCAAACAGCCAACTCTTTACAGTTTCTGATATGACCAGACTATAGCTATGCATAAAACAAGAAAGCAAGAAAATTCTCCTCAAACAGATTTCATTAATCACACAACGAACCAGGCCACTGCAAAGCGCTCCATCTGCATCTCAGCCAACATGCAGAGAAAAAAAAAAAAACTCCACACAGATTGGATGTAGCTGTGGCAGAGCTCTCATTATAAATAAGGGGAGAACGCATGGCACATACACACACAGGCAGATTGTAAATGCTAATGCCCGGCCATCATCACACAAGCTCGCTCCTATCTAAACGCTACAAGGCCCCTTTCATTGCCAGCGCTCTCACCTCTCCTACACCCACAACCACACCTCCAAAACTTGGCGTCCAGCACAACATTTGCTATGAGGAAAGAGAATATACCATACGTGCCCTAGTTAGATCGACACTGATGCCTCTAAGTTGAAAAATAGCTTGAAGAACGCATGTGAAGAATTGAAAATAGACGTAGGATGGGAGGAAAACAATAACAGCTATAGGTCGCTGATGGTGTTTTCTTGCAGCATTGAGTAGAAGTGAGGTTAGCAATAGTAATGTGTCAGTAAGGCCTGATAGAATCCCAATGGTGCTATGTTGTGCTAACAGGAAATCAAGACATCAATTGAGCTTTTATCCACTAATTACGAGTCGCTGTGGTCCTAGCCTCGTGCCCAATTTGCAAAGCTGACATTGATCCTAAGGTGAAGACTTTACAGCAATTATAGTTGTTGTGCAGCTTGCTATTTCCTTTGAGACGTCCATGGACTCCCTTTGTGACTTGTGTGTTTGTATGAGAAGCAGTGAAAGGTGTATAGTCTTTCTGCTCTACCCCCACCTCCGCTGCCCAAACAACCCAGGGGTAATGTCTAGGCCGAACCCCCAAAAGTGAGTGGAGTGGGGGATTTATAAACTACAAGTAAATGAAGACAAAATGTTTCCAGCTGCCCATGACGTCTGCGAATGGACCAGTCTTCAGTGACAAGCGTCCTGTCCTGAAATGCTGAAGGGCAGTTGTTCTCAAACTGGTGTATCATTGCTACTGGTGATGCATAGTATTTTCCTGGAGTGGTTAAGATTGTTTTAGAGAAATGCACCTCAACCACCGGGTTGGGATTGAGTCCTGGTGTTTAGTACCAGATTAGCGCTTTGTCATTTAGGTCAAGATGTAGTCCTGGTTTGGGCCAGGATTTGTCTGAGATTGGTTCTGTATTAGATTAAGTTTAAGTTTTTATTAATTAAATCATATAGGGTTTACTTTTTTGGAGGTTTCTGTTTGTTGAAAAAGTGTTTTGTTAAATGTCCAATACAAGTAATTCACCTTGTAACTGCAGAGCATCAACTTTCAAGTAAATGAGAACACACAAAACTGATTTTCCTCAATGGAAAAACATTCTCAGATATACCCTAATTAATAAATTAGGTAGCCTTTTTTTTTTTTTTGGTTCAGGTGGCATCCACATTCCTCTCACGTATACCATCACTCTGACTAACCAGCCCAGCGCCAACTTTTGCAGTCAAGGGCAAAACTTGTTCGCGCATTGCTGACTGGGAATGGTCTGCACAGATGCGTCAATGACACCGGCGTCTGCGCGGAAAATGACCTTTGCGCAAGTATCTCAGTGGTCTGAGGCTGTGATGCAGTAGATTGGACTGTCTGTCTGCCAGGTCATACGTGGCTCAAGTTGTTATGCACTTGAATCTCCTCCAACAACAAAGCTTGACGATATCACTGCGCACAGGACATTAAAGGCATAGGTGTCCACTTACCAAAATGCATGAGGGCATCGCAGCACAGCGTCTTGTAGCTTGTGATAAATGTACATGATAAGATACTGTTGCATCGGCGTCTGCTGCAGGTACCGAGCTCTCCAGTGGCACTGCGGTCCACGTACGTCCGCGTCTTCCACCGAGCCTCCTCGCGCCGTGTTCTGTGAAAATAAGTGGCTCGTGACAGCGTCGGTTGCGCTGAACGTGATGCTCAACAGTTCTGAAATGGACAGCTCCTCACCGGTGTTTTTTCATAGAGTCATATCACAACTCCTGCCGCACACTCTCTCTCCTCTCTCCAAAGCCGTCTTCTCCTCGCGCCCTCCCCATCCCGTGAGCATGCCCAGTCCGACCCTCCTCATAAACACTGAGGCAAGTTATTCAACAAGAGGAGTGAGGACTGCCATTGAGACCCTCACTTTCACACAGCCACATGTAATACCTGGTGATGGACGTGTGCGTCAACGACCACGTGGAAATTAAAAGATCTAATGAATGAATTGGCCTTTTTCTTCAAAGTAACATTTTTTCCAATTGCTGTGTGCATTGTCCATGTCCTTCCTCCTCAATATGAGTCATCAAGGGCTTATAGTGAATTGTTATGAAGTATAGTTATTCACAGATTTCTGGCTTTTGAGCAAAACAGTACTGTTTTAGCATTTCGCATTGCTGGCATATCTTCAGCATAGATAGTCCAGAATATGTTCTTTTTCTTTTCATGACCGATATCCGATATTTTAGATTGCAGACCTGATCAAAATGTAGGGCCAATTTTATAGTTTTTCCCAAAATATATTATTTGACAATACATCAAACACAGTTACTGTCTACAATGTACTGCTCTACACAGAGTAAAGTATAATAAGAAAAAACAATTATAATTTTAGTTTAAAAGTTTTACTATTAATCGTTAAGGAAGCAGTGAAGTCTGTGAAGCAGTGAGTGCTGTGCAGTCTTTGCATTAAAGTGTTAAAATATAGCTTTCTTTCTTTATTTTAAATAGTAAGTCGACCCAAACTAAATATCATCCTGTGCTGGGTAGTTAAGACTCATAAAAGTATCGGCCAGATCAATCGGCAAACTGATATATATCATCTCTATCTAACAACATCTCATCAATGAAAATGAGGCTAATATTGGTAATAGAGTCAATGTTCAAAGTAGGCCTATTTCAGATCAGATCAGATCAGAAGTCAAAAGTATTCCAAGTTTATTAGCAGAAAGTCAGCAGTGGAAGCAGAAGTCTAGGCTTTATCCCAGTATTCTGGTTGCAATCATTTTTCTTTGCCTCAGACCCTTGTATCGGTTACCACAGCTTATGTCTATGCCATTATAGATGCAGCAGAGTGATTTGCACATAAAGCCCATTTTCAATTGTTTATATATTTAACGTAAATAGTCCCACTGAGATTTGGAGGCTCGTTTATAAGTTAGTCCTGACCCTGGCTATTCTACATCATACAACATAACCTGTCAGTTTTATTCAGGTGTTTCCTGGCAATAATGATATCAATGGCCCATTGGGATAATAGATTTACTGCACGATTAAAGCTATATCCACATTAACATGCCCCGATGTTTCCGCTTATTGTTCTCCTGGGCAAGCAGCTTTCATCTTCTGTAACTAATGAACTTGCAAATGACATCTCAGCAAATTTATATTGTTCATTGTTGCATTTGGCACTGTCATTCTTGCTTTCACTGTTGCATGCTTGGTGTTTGATTGTTTATAATTGTTCAGTATTATTTTGCAGAGTTAAATAAACAACCATGAGAATAATGCGTGTAATTTCAGCTTGACCCATTTTTTTTTATTCTTTTTGATAAAGCTCAGGACTGATTTTTCAATCACAAACCCCATTTATTTGTGAGCAGATTGTGACAATGATATGCTGTTGTAGCGCGCCCTCTTGTGGCCAAAACAGATATTGTCTTTCATAGAGAAGTGGATCAAAGGGCACGAGTGGGGCATTGAGTTTTTGAGAGCAGGGAGGGCAGCAGCTGTGCCCAGGCAGGCGCTCCTCAAAGACCTCCGTGTCAGCCTGACCTCCTGAGAGCCTCAATAAGTCTTTTGTCCATCCTGCTGCTCCTGTATTCATTCCTTGCCTTGTTGCACGCTTTTAAGACTCAGAATTGGAAAAGGATTTATTGCCATTGTCACTGAACGAAAATCTCAAACTAGGAACTTGTTTCTTTGATATGGTGCAACATGAAACCACGAGTAGGCCAAATAGTAGCAAAATATAAACTATGAGGCACGCATACATACAAATAAAACGTTACTAAAGAAAATAAAAATAGTACTTTGATTGAGGATGTACATAAAATTTAAAGTTTGTCCATACACAGCCAACACAGCTAAACTTGACTTTTTGGAAGGAGTCTTTTTCCTCATTCCTTCCCATTTTTTCTCACTCCTACAGTGGTCAGAATTGCATAAGAACACACCTAGGGCCTAACAGTTTCATGACTCAGTCCCCTCTGCATTGGCTACGTAAGAAACACGCGATTTCATAAGCAATCCCACGTGTATATCGTCATAGAGGTGGCTTGTAAAGATAAGGGCATTTGAATTGTAAACTGTAAAATATTACCCAAGACCAGGTAAAAATGAATGAAAAGGGGGAACATGTAGTAAAAAGAAATGTTTAAATTTTCCATTTGCAAACGTCTAAACATAAAATGCATCTAAGAATGATGGAGTCATGTATTAGGGTCATGTTGAAATCATGTCAAATCAGCTGCAGTACTGTACTAAGAATGCATTTGATTATAGGAGGGGCTTGGGGTGTGTCAATTAAATAGTTTAAACCAATGACGTTATGGCTTTCCTGGCCCATTCTACGTCACCAGACAATCCCCGCCTCCTCAGGCTTCCATCGCCGCGGCCAAAGGAGGAAAGTGCCCTCACATCATCAAGTCATTCACTGGCAGCCAGAGAAATACAGGAAGTTGGTATTTTTTCTTAATAAAAAGAAAGCCAACTTGCGTCTTGGTCTTGTTGTGCGTCATGGCGCAGTTGGTCTCACAAAGGCTACAGTAATTCATGGCATAGATCAGGGCCGCCGCTTCCATAAAGCACGTAACGCACAGCGCGTAGGGCACCAAGTGCTCTGAGGGGGCACCACATCGGCTGTGCCGTGGCCGCCTGGCCGTGGCGAAAACGAGCGGTGCCCACGCGGCGCCGCATTCCGGCGCTCGCCAAAGTGAAGCGCATGCACGTAATTTAATAAAACCGCGACGCCAAGGGCTCTCTCTCTTTCCTCCTCGGTTCCTCCCTCAGAGAACAGGGATGACCAAGACCCACCAACCACCAAGACCCCAGGCAAAGTTTGAGAGAATGATGAAGACGAGAGAGAGTCAGCGGAGGAGCCTATTACCTGCCGCTCTGCAGCTAACGTCTGACTCTGAGGCGTTTAGGGGACATTTGGTGCGTGGGCTTTTATTGCACTTGATCCGTGAATAAATATGATGCCAATGATACATTCACAATGACAACAGTTCCTGTGCATTTCTTAAAGCTGAATAAACTATTTTTATTCATTTTTTGCAAAAAATAAATAAATTGTAGTAGTAGTAATCATTTACAGTTACGAATATTTCGTTTCTTTTACCCCTTGAACTCACCACCAATTGGCACAGAAGCTCTCATATGATGACTTGATAAACAACTTTGCAGCTAGAAAATGTAGACGTACACATTTGTATACTTCACTTGTTGGATGATTCTATCTATATTCGTATTTGCACTTTTATTGGGTGGTATTTGTTTTACACTTGAATATTTAAGTTTTATTTAGTTATTTAAGATATTTATTAATATTTTTTTGTTGGCAACTTACATTTCCATCTTGTGTTTATAGTACTATATATTGTGTATTTAATTTAACATAATAAAATGAACATGGTAAGAAATGAAAGCAATTGTGGGTTTGGTCATTTAATGCGGGGCGGGGGGGGGGGGGGGCACCCAAAAAGCTAGCAGCGGCCCTGGCATAGATACACGGCTCTTTAAGGTTTAAGGCTCAGGCTATTTCACCAGTATGTTTCTGCTGAGTTTTATTTTGAAAGGTCAAACCAAAAGTGAAGCATGTTTTGCGTTTGCTCTTTATCGCCGGCAGAACGCGTGCGCCAGTGGGGAAGTGCGTCTGGTGCCGCATCCTCCCTCTGCTTCGCTTCACAGATAGCTCGGTGATATTTAAGGTAAGACAAGCACGCACCATCCGCACAGCTGACTGTCTCCTTCAGGTTGGCGCTATCGATCCTTGGCCTTTTCCAGAAACTTCTCCCGGTTCTTGTGGCTATCGTGGACAAGGAGGCTGACAAAGATGAACGAGAGCGAACTGACCGCGTACGACTTTGAGCGACGCTTCGACGAGAGAAGGGCTTTTGAATGGATGCAAGAAAACTGGTAACTTATATTGATGCTACATTCAAGAACATTTGCTTATGTACATCTTTGTTGCAGCCTTTTCTCAAGGAGCTTCGCTGGTTTGCCTTTCGCTTGCCCTCCCGCCATCATGTGGGGTACCACTGACGTGAGCCCCGGTGTTTTTACATTACATAAACCTTGCAATTATAAATATTACTGTACACTCCACCAGGAAAATTCTAAACAAAACTAACAGATCTAAACAAAGACAAAACAAAGTGCTTTAAAAATGCTTAGAGTGTCCAGATCATGGAACAGCTCAAAATGAGCCATGTTTTAAATCCACAAAATATTGGATACCATAGTAGCCTACTGTAAACACATTCCTTTCTCATTGTCTAATCATCAAAAGGGTGTGAGTCTCCAGATTAAAACCTGGTAGAACTACATTTTTGTTGCTTCATCATATGGGCCAGACTGAAACCTGTTTACGGTCAGACTTGTTCCTAAAAGTTAATCAAACTAAAGGTGTAGGTGCCAGTGCCATGACCCCCTGACTCTATCTTTCAGATCAGTGCAGTTATGTACCTAATGGTACATATCTCAGTGGTACATATTTTGGTTGCTTGAACAATGAACACACCTGCAAAAATAAGACCGGAACATCAGGTTGGGTTTTGCATAATTGTTGGACCTACGCACTTCAACAGCATTCCTTCTGCTGATTGTCATGAAATTATGATGTAAATGGATAAAAAATTGTGTTGTGACGTTGCTGTGGTCGTCATCACAAAACGACAAGTCTCTCTCCACTCTATGGTGTGGAAAGAGAGAGTGTTAGACTATTAGTGCATTCCAGACACTTACACTATGTCCCAGAGCTAAGCAGTTTCTGGAAGATAGAAACTCTAACTGAAAGATTTAGGATCTGATGTTTTATTATTGGGATGCACGTTATGCAATTTTACATTTAAGATGTGACAATGCAATACAAATAATAAATAAAAAGAAAGTATTATATTAACAGATGGCGCAACAACAAATAAGTGCATCTTTTGTTTGGTAATATAGCCTCTCACATCTCTTATATTTTGTTCTATTCGTCCCTTCATAAAAAAAAAAACTGCCGAGAGGCTTTTTCATGCTTTTCATCAGGATGCATTGGGAGCAAATACCACAAGCCCCCATACACTTAAATGGGTCAAGCATCCACTCTCATCTAACATGTATTCTGCCAATCTGGATTAGTCATCTGGTATAATGCCCAAACCACCCCTCTCATGCACGCACAGCCTCACCGATGCTCCATGACCTTGCCAGCATCACATATTTTCATTGATTTAAAAATAGATTGGTACAAAGTGTTCAAAAACCCAGCCAATTTCTTTTTTTAGATGTTAACTTAGATTGAGTTTTTTCACATTGACCTTTTGTACTATTCTTGTCCAGGGATGTTGAGTTTGCTTTGGCATACTATCTCTTTGATGTAATTGTGTTAAAGGTTGTCAAATAGAAATTAAGTGAAATTGCCCCATCACCCCGAACTGGTGCTCTAAAAGGTTACTGTGTCAGTAATCTGTGGAAATCCCTAGGACTATCAATAAGAATAAATCCCTCTGACTGATTACACAAATTACATGGATTGCTAGATTCATCTAAATATTAATCCACATTTCCCTTTTGCTGTAGAGCAAACCTACCAAATAATATTTGTTTATAATTAATTTTTAACTATCTTGTCTATTCACCTTAATTGTGTAAGATGGTTTTGCAACCGCAGCATGGATCTTGCAGAGTAATGGGCTTGTTGTTATCATCCTCCTTGATAAAAGTGGCACTTACTTGACCTGATAGTGTTGATGAGATAATTAAATTCAGTAAATGGGACTAAATGTCAGTTATATTTAAGTATGGTTAATATTTTCAGATCTGTTGCAATGTGGTTGAGACGATCAGCCACAGATGTCTGACAGTCAAGTTCAAAGTGCACATGGTGCATAATGGTGTCGTCACTAAGATGACATTGCTGCTTATGTACAGTTTTTGTGAAGTAGTAGAGCTATAAAGCACATGGATATATATGTTGTCTCTTCACTAAGGCAAGTTGGTGCTGTATCCCACTTAGGGGTGGACAGTATTGACAAAATAAATATCTTGACATCATCTTCATGGTATTTTTGCATCCGTTACAAATGACATGTTAATCACATCTTGTGCTGTCTTGAATATGTCTGAAATACAACAACATATTTCCTTGTCACTTATTAATGCATATTCTTCTACTCTGTGTTTTCATCCACACACAGGACGTCGTCCTTTATGTTCTGTGGCCTGTATGCTGCACTCGTCTTTGCTGGGCAGCACTTCATGAGGGAAAGGCCAAAGTTGAACCTGCGCCGCCCGCTGGCACTGTGGTCGCTCAGCCTCGCCATTTTCAGGTAAATATTGGTTGTTTTTTGCTGTTTGATGAATTGAATGTTTATAATGGCATGTTCAGACACCTCTGCAAATATTTGTCACTCACCTTGGATCAACATAACAAAAGTTCAATTTTAGTAAATGTCCAGTCGTCTCACAGAGCACCTTTTATCCAAAACACGTGTACAGACAGGAGTGCCTTGAATATTACTTAACCGATTCGCACAATAATTTAATAATTTGTCATTTTTGAGAAATCGCAAACCATTTTCAGATACCACAAACCCAATATTTTGTCAAATATGGTGGCACATATTTAGTTTACGCCGCATTTTCTTCTTTGCTGTCATTTGGTGATATTTATTAGGTGAGGTGCTCAAAAAAGGTTGAGAAACACTTCTACACTGCTCTTATACATATCCCAAAAACCCAATATTAATTTATTTACAGTTGCTGCTAGTACATGCGCACTCAAATTTTGAATGTCAGATTTCTTTTGAGTTATAAGACTATTAAAATAATATGTAACAAAAAAATCCTCTAATTTATTTCTGATCACGGTTCCCTCTGATTACGCTCATCAGATTTTGTAGTTTACGTGTCCTTTAAATAATGTTAAAAATTAGATAATAAACTGATTTTGGTGAGCATGCAAACATAGCCAGTGACTCTGATGAAAAGGATTAGTGAGAACAAAGCACAGTTGTTATCTGTTGAGCTGGTGTCAAAATGGGACGACTTCTAAGTTAGCTGTGTTGTTTGGGTCCACAGTATCATTGGAGCGGTGCGGACCGGGCTGTACATGATGCACGTCCTCACCACCAGTGGATTCAAGCAGTCCGTGTGTGACACCAGCTTCTATCACGCGTCCCTCACCAAATTCTGGGCGTATGCTTTTGTCCTCAGCAAGGCTCCTGAGCTTGGTAAGACTTAGAAATTCAACAGGGATTATTTTTGGTTATTCAAATTAGGGCTGCATAAATTGCAATAACAATAATAAATAAAATGTAGACTTTTCTGACAAGTATTGATGTTGCAATTTGATTTTGGATGTATCTTTAAAAAGTAGGTGTGCAAATTTAAAATATGTCCAGTCCAAGAGCATGAACATTTGAGAGAAGAAATATGAACTGATAAACATCTCAGAACATGTTTAAAGAGGTCTAAACTATAAGATTACCAACATTTTTCATTGAAAATAGATTATATTTTTATGGTATGGATGAGGACATGGTTTTACCTAAATAATTGTCTTTGGAAGTTTAATATTTGCACCAACTCAAAACTCAAATGGCGATAAATTGTGCAACCCTTTATAAAAGTGAAGTACAAGAAGGATATATCTGATAAACATGGTGCAAAAAAATAAATACATGATTGTAAGTAATACTTTATTAACTTGAGGGAACTAAAATATTTGCCTATGGGAGAATTTCAGACTCCTGTTTTGTTTTCCATCCATAAGAAATAAAGCGGCACAAATTTTACCTTGGCTCTGGGAAATATTCCTGTACAATTATCTGCAGACAATAATCTTAAAAGCTTTCAGAGGGGCTAAGATACTGTCTCTGTCTGTGACTTAATCTAGTCATGATCTCATTGAGAGACAGGACTAAATGTTTTGGAGCCAGATGCAACTAAATAACTTTAGAGTGTGAGTCGTGACTGATAAACGACAGCCTCCTGTGGGGCAAGTGTTTCTTTTGCCCTTGACAGGCTTTAGGTGCTCTATATGGGGCAAGAGATTGATGTAAATAGTTGAATAAATCATAGGTGTAAACACAATGGCAGTAAATCTGTGTAATCCATTCAAAGCCTGTATCACACAATAGAAAAATACACATAAACAAATGATTTGACAGGTTATTTTCTGACTGGACTGTATTTATGTCTTACTTTTGAGAAATGCTGCCATATATACATGTTTTTTAAAATTGCTAATTTTATTTATTTTTTCTGCAAGAAGCTTAAATTTTTCATCAATATTCTCTATTAAAATACTATACTATCTGTGTTTTACTTAACAAAATTTCCTTTGTCTGCTATTTCGCGTTAAGTGTGATCCGAACATTCATCCACCACACATTCACATGTTGGGATGAAAAGATAATTGGGTTAATCAGTAATCATGATTATTCAACTCACAATATAAACATACATTTTAGAAGTTTTTAATTAAATCTATAGTCCAATTACATCTACATCTAAAAGTAAAGAATATTTTTGTCTGGATGTTTTTTGTCACATTAATTTTATTTTGTCATTCAGAAAGATTTATTTTGTAAAGCTAGTCATGAACTTGAGGAATAGTAACGTGTTAGACAATGGAAATGAAAGAAAATAAAACTTTATTCGTGAATAATCTAAAGAAAATATTCGTAACACTCGTACTTGAGTGACATCTTTATTCACATGCAAACTCTCTTCTCCAGGTGACACCGTCTTCATAGTCCTCCGAAAGCAGCGCCTGATCTTCCTACACTGGTACCACCACATCACGGTCCTGCTGTACTCCTGGTTCTCGTACAAGGACCAGGTGGCCGGAGGGGGCTGGTTTATGACCATGAACTATTTCGTCCACTCGCTCATGTACACGTACTACGCCGCGAGAGCCGCTGGGGTCCGTATCCCACGATTCTGTGCCATGTTCATCACGACCATGCAGATCCTACAGATGGTAATGGGCCTAACGGTGGTGGTTTTGGTTTATAACTGGTTAAATGATGTCCATTGTCCGTCCAACATGCACAACATCACATGGGGGTCTCTAATGTATCTCAGCTATCTGATCCTGTTTGCCATGTTTTTCTATGAGACCTACCTCAAGGGATCCTCCAGCAGCAGCAAGGAAAAGAAAGCGTAAAAAAGAAAGGATTATGTACAGACTGTGCCATAAACAAACATGGATGGATTTTGGACATTTAAACATAAACTAACAGATTGCTCTTCCTTGTGTTTCAACATCAGACTTTCCTTTAGACTGACCTTTTAAAAAGAAATTAATATGGATACAACAGGTTTAGCTAGATAATTTGCACGTAGCACAATTTCTATTGATGAAAATAATAAAAGATACAATACAGTACAATAAGGTGGTATTAGACCATCAGGTAAGACTGCATGATATGAAGAACAAGTCTGAACTGAAACCACATTCGGTAGATTTAGTTTTAATTTTGGGCATTTTAACTTCTATTCAGTTTATGCCAAAATGACTCTAATCCTGTCCGTAACCCCTTATTTATCAAAAAGGCCTACAACAAAAAGATTTGAAAGGCGAATCCTGGAAAATGATACCAGAAAAAAAAATATTTGTGGAATTCGTAAGTTAACTGTCATACAATATTAAATGCACTTATTTTTTGTATTTTGCCATTACCATTCTAACTTTAATTTAATGTATTGCTTTACGGTTATGTTGTCCTAAATTCTGCAAGCCATACTTTGTTTATTGAAGAAAGGTGAAAAAGACAAAAAAATAATATTGTATATAATGGACCTAAGGGAATAATATGCTATCTTTAATTGTCACACATTATGACCAGTTCTTAATGCACCGAGTTCAATTTTATCTTTTTTAATGCCATTTGTATAGCATATTACATTAATTATTGACACATCCCATTTGTGTTTGTGCGAGAAAGACAAAACTGATGTTACTGCCCTTAAACTTGGCCGTGATGTCCTCACATAGATCTCAAAGGCATTCCTCGGGTGACAGTGTGTAGTTACTTGTTAAAACGCAGATCTTGTATGTTTACTTGTCATTCAATGACCACTTTTCCTCATCTTAAAAATATGTTTACACAACGTATGCCTTTCGCACCTCCGTCCATAACATACGCTGAACAAACTGCCACATTCTGCTTAAGTGATATTTACAGCGTATTCACTCAACTGTACTGTGAAAGAGGGATTCTGGTGTATCTCAGTAAATTAGTACATCCTAGAAAATAACAAGTCAAATGCATTTTACTGCAGACTATAAAATATCTGAAAAATATTTTAAAATTAATGATCTTAAAATTTAGAGGCTTAGATTTCATTATGAATGGAGTAAAATTGGACATGTACATCCAGATATTCCATTAATATAAGTATAAAAACAGAACTTATGCCCAAAAAAATATGAATGACGTTTTTGTGCTGTTTGTAACAAGCTGCTAAAGAGGACGTATTTTAAGGGAAGTTGACAGATCAATGTATATATATAATATGTATTTATTTTCTTAATAATAAAATATTAATGTAAGGTTAGTCGTTAATGTCTTCGTAGCTTCACTTCATTCTTTAATTTCCACATTCCTAGTTTAGTTGTAACTTGTCTTTATAACAAACACATAACAAAGAAAGTAGCCTTAATTATTCAAATACACCAAACTATTCCACAATATGTGAATAACTCATCTGTTCATTCAATTTTATTTTTTTGTTTTGGTTTGTGTCCAATTCCAGAGTTTGTGGACACTAAAGGGTTTGTGATGAAGATGTTTTCTTACCACTTCAAAAGCACTGTTTTGTTTATCAATCTTTATGATGTGTAATTTATGTGTAATCTTTGGCAGCATATTTAATGTCACTGAGTTAAAAATAATTTCATATAAACTAGCAGGGGTAACTGAAGAACAAATATATATGTATTTTTTTATGCTGGGGTACGTCTCTTGTTAACTCTGCCCTCAAGAGTTCTTTTTTTTGGGGGGGGGCTAAACTAATGAGTTGAACTTCCCAAAAACTGCAACTCTTGTGGGGCATTTACCGACTGCAGTGGCCAGTATTAATTTAATGCAACAATGATTATTCTATTGTTAATGTACACAGCTGTTTGTCTTCTAAGATGTCATTGTAATCTGATTGATTTTAATCAAGTTGATTTTTCTCTGACGTACAAAACCTTAACAAAACAGATTAATTCTGTTTATCAGCGGTAACATCTGAACATCCCATTTCTTGTAAACTGGTTTAACTTGAAGTCATCTTTGTGCCAAACAATGTATTTGTCATCTGTCTTTTGCTATTATTACACACTTAAAATGTAAATAAAGTAATTCAAAGGGAAAAAAGTGAAAACGGCTTTTTTGGAATGCTACAATAAAATGATTACAAATAACTAACAATTAACTAATTTACTTGTTTAAGAGACACTCCTCCAGCAGAAAGGATTTTGGTCAAACCTAAGATGGTTTCAAGCGACAAGTTAATAGCACTGTAGTTAAAGAAGACACACTTTTTGAACTATTTGAACTATAACAGAAGTGTGTTATAAATCTTGTTGATCTTTGTAAACTACAATATTGTTCTAAAATGGCTTAATAATTGAAAATGGACAGTTGATATCCTGTTCAAACTACATGTGCTGTTTCTCAGTAACAAGCAGTGTATGCACATCTGCTTGTTTTTATCTGCAAAAAATGACTAGGCAACAAAATATTCCAAATAAATACAGGAAAGTGGGTAGACATTGGGGTAGGTGAAAATGGACATTTTCAGACCACGCAAGTCTCAAATGCAGGGCAATACAGGATTTCTCAAACATGCATGAATCAATCAGAGTGCAAGTCTGGGTAAGCTGATGGTGAGGGAACTAAAAGGGTTAAAAGTTCAGTGATGATTTTGCATAACATATCTGCTTAAAGAAGAATCCTTAATGAACTACTGATGCGTCTGGGTTGTCTTTAACCTGCAGGATAGCCAATTATATTGGTATTTGTCGCCCTCTTGTGGAGGTAACGGGCCTAAACCACGTTCACCACGATCATAACCATACACTATTGCCACGAACAGCCACAGTCTTGTAAATGTTTTAATGTAGATGGATCTATTTTTACTAGTTTACAAAGTTTCAGTAAGTATCACTTGCTGATGGGGATGTGAATTAGCCTTGTCTGTGTTATGAGAGTGTTTGTGCCTCAGCTCATTCAAGATGTCAATATTCAATTGACTCTGACTCAAAAACCAGCCCAAAGCCAGTGACACATGCTTGACACACACACACAATCTATTCCTGAAAGCCTAAAAACTACCTCCTTCATTACATCCCATCAAAACAATGCCGTTTGAGATGTTTTGTTTTTGTAAAATTATCTTCTTCCTAATCCTAAATGGGACAAACTCGGCCCATTCCAGGAATTTTTTTTCACCACATATGATCCATGAGATAAACAGTATGATTTCCCAATCTCCACGTGGCAAACAACTGGATCCAAAATGAGACTGAGTTTTGCACAATTAGGGGCCAAAAAGTGTTGAAGAAACCCTGGTGGGAGGAGCTAGTGTCTCCTGTGGCTGGTCCCTTGGCGCAGACCTCCACAACACGACCAAGACTGTCGAGGAAAAGCACGGAGCAGAGGCAGATGGATGGACGTAAACTCGAACATGCTGCTCCACGCTGACTGAAGATGATTTATAACAACTGGAAGTAACTGGGGGCGTCAAAACGGGATGTTATCCTGCAAAAGGGGAGCAAGGACGCGCACAGACTGTTTGCAACTTTGGGGGTCGAGTGGCAGACCCTGAAGATTTTTACCTACGACGCACAGGTAACCATAGACTTCTGCACTGCTTTCAATTCTATGATTGTTTCTTTTGTTTTTAAATCAAATAGTCTAATATACAGGACAATTGTAGATCATCAAAAAGTGGAATACAACAATATCCCACTAAACTATAGTGTCACATTGCAGACACAGCTAAGAAAAATCTCAAAATTAACCATGGTTCCTATTTTAAATATGTTAGGTCACCCGTTTTAATAGGATTTTATGAATGAGTAGAATTTGCATATTTCAGTGGCAACCTAATATATGTTCCAAATAACATAGGAAAACATAAATTATCTCCACAAAGATGACAGTGACTATCTCAGACCTCTTCAAAGAAAGAGTAGATTGGACCTCACACACGCCATCATCTAAACTTGGATTAAATCCAGAACCTGGATTACACCAGCTCCTAAACCAGGACTAGATAAATACCATGTTGATTGGAATCCTTTGATTTTCAACCAGTGTGCAAAGAGGTGTACGTTGAAAAAGAAGAAAAATAAATAAATCTGTAAATAATGACAATGAAACCAGATGGGTGTTCTCTTATTGACATAAATGAACTGGATTTATTTGTAAAGTTACTCAATCTTTTTGACACACCGCCATGTAACTTGACAATTATTAGTAATTAATACTTTCTATCTATCTCTTACATGGAAAGTGTAGTTCAACTTGTTTAACGTCCTCGTTTGATTGATGACTTATGTGAGTTATGAAACTATTTTAAAAACATCTTCCATTGAAACACTTTTGCTTTTGTTCTGCAGTGTCAAAATCCTGTGAGCATCATGTCTCTGTGGATGATCCTTCCGCTCAGTCTTCCTGTCTTCATGATCACCGGAATTTGGGTCATGTAAGTTCTACATTAATTTATTTAAAATCAATGTTTTCTCTACATCTGAGACCAACTCATACTAACATACATACACCAGGCTGTACCGACCCCTTTGCCCCATTACATTAAGCTCTTTCCCTTATTTGGAGAGAACAATGTGTAGGAGTATCTGCCTTAGGTTCCTGCTTGCTGGTCTTGTTTCAAACTTCCCCTCTCATGTCTCAGTAGTGTCTTTGACATCCTCTTCTCATGGCAACAGTGTGTTATAGGAGCTATATACGGGCCTTTAAGGTGGAAATTAGCCTGTAGTGATGGTAGTTGATCACTAAGTGTCATTTAGCATCTGTTGCACGAGCAGCAGAAACCAGCGGGTGGTCAAACCTGCTCCGCTCTCAGATGTAATGGGATGCTTGCAGGATTGTTACTATTGGATGACTGTTTTCCCCCCAAGGCTATAACCTTATAACACAGTTCTATGAAGGTGCACTGGTAGTAATTACAGGTTGAGTTTCTTCAGTTTGTTAATTCATTCAAGAAAGTGTCTTGTATATATTCATACAACTACTACAAGTAGGGCAGTACACTTAGTCACATTTTAACCAAGATAGATTATCAGTGTCAGTGTTAAATAAAAAAGTTAAATGGCAAGGATTAAAAGTTTGTATTATTGTTCAGGACATTAATATTTAAAGCCATTTAAAGCAATTTTAAGACAAAATAAAATCGAAAATTGTGATTACTCAATATGAGGGAAACATTTTTATTCTACATGCGATGCAACTTTTACTATTCCATCGTCTACCTCTATGACAGTTACTACAATGTTATTACGACACTACGACGAAGTGTGTAGTACTCTAGTTATCTAGTTACTCTAGTTATTTATATATCTATCTATCTATATATATATAATGTTTGTGTAAATGTATATAATTGCAATTTGCACATTTACAAAAGAAATATTTAAGTTAATATTTATGCAATCTACACACTCCCAGCACTGTTTATTTGGCTATTTTTGGCTGGTTTGTGTCTAGGCACAAAATTAACGGGAAACCTGTCTAAAAATACTCTTTACACCTATACTAAACCTAGACTGGTCCATACGTTTTTTTTCTCTGTCTGAGGTCACACCATCTCCTCTGTCAAGTCTTTCACACAGCTATAAAGAGAGACCAGGAATGTCTCACACCAGGTTTCAGAAGGTTTTCTCTGAAGACGGTTCTGTAATCCTCTGCCTGTCACTGCCTGTGCCTCTTTGTTACATCTAAGGCTTGACCTACAAACCCAACACACAAAAGTACCACGCAATATGGAGGAAATCTTTTCCCCGAAAAGGCGGAAAGTAAATATTTGATATTTGAAATAGCCTGACTCCAACGCTCGCCATACATTGCAAAATGGACATGACTTTGAAAATTGTGAACAAATGATACAATGTACTACTTCCAATGTACAAAACTGTGCATAGAGACAGGGTAGACCTCTGCAAAGGCACCTATTCTATCTTGTAATTATAAAATAGCACGTCCAGACCTCAATTATCTGTAGTTCAGGGGAATGCCTTAGCCATCTGATTCAATGGTAAAAATTAACTAACTATTGACGTTAGTATCTGTAGTCTGGATTAAATATGGTAAAAAAGAAAATCTCACATCAAAACACTTCAAAAACAAAAACATATTTTTGTCTTCTTGTCCAAATTAAACTTCTGCAATCTTCACTTTGTGTATGACTCTTTCTGTCTTATCAGAAAACATGTTGTTCTTATTTGAACGACTTAAAAGGAACTGATTGCACTGTGTGGTAAATCCATACTGAACAAAGGACATTTTTAGATAATGTTCCTCTAATGTCTCTATTTGTAGCTTTAGTTATTGTTTAATTGACATTTTAAGCTCATAAAAAATCAAACGTTTCTCTGGCGTCATTGCAGGTTAAAATACACCAGGATGAGTGTGTGTATGCATAACTGGCATGGTGAAATTATTAAAGATGTTTTGACCTGTGTACGCTTAAGTTGGAAAGAGAATCACGGTGTTTGATTTTAATATAATAATTGCTCAAAAATACCTTGAAAAACATGCATACTTAAGGTGAACGGGCTTGCCTTTCCACAGATCTGACTAAACTTGACCTAGTGGGGTGATGCTGCTTTTCTCCATGGGGATAGTCAGATAAATTTAGTACCATACTGTGGAACATTCAAAGCAATAACATCTCCCTAGAGAGTAGAAAGTAGGTGACGGGCATTCCAACAGAAAAGTTACATAGTGCCCCTTTAAAATCACAAAATAATTTGTTCTAACGTGTTTATACTTGTGTTGTACTCTTACAGATATGCGATGGCCCTCTACAACCAGCATGTTTGTCCCGTCAGTAACTGGTAAGTGAACTGAGACATTCTATACAACTCGGGGTACGACTTGTCCTTGTTGGGTCCTGGTTTGAGCCCCCTGTAGTCCAGATTTCCCATTTACAAACCCATCTGTTCCATAGCTATTTACACCTAATTCTTTAACCAGAATATATTGCTGCTGTTTTTTATTTTAAAATGTATCTAAATTATTACCCTAAATTATTACATTTGTTCTGTGCAGTGAAATTAAAGCTTCGAAAGGCCCCTAGAAATAAAATGTAATCCTCTTCAAGTCCTGGTGTAGTCCTAGTTAAAAATTTAGACTTTTAATGTGGGCTTTGTGCATGCAGACAATGCATGCAGACAATAAAACATATTCATAGCCTCCTAATCATTTGTACAACTTTGAATACTCATTGTGCCGTGATTAGCGGTCATCATGTGGAAAATTATTTTATATTATATAAGTCGCATCAGTCAAAAAATGCGTCATTAAGAAGAAAAAAACATATAAAACGCACTGGAATATAAGTCACAATTTACATAATGTTTACTCCTTGGTCATGTCATGTGTGAATTAACATTTAAGAACATGGGAAAATATATAAGTCACATATATATATATATATATATATATATATATATATATATATATATATATATAGTATAGTATGCATTTCACAAAGCATTAACATTTTCATGAAATAAGAATACGTACATAGTGCATAACTTTCAAAAATAGTCACACGGTACACAGTACACACCCACTTTATTATTATTTAGATAATATAGAGAGGCCAGAAAAGAGTCAAGCAAGAAAATTCTCACAGTGTTAAGATTATGATGTTGATTGAGTGGAGTCCATTTATTCACAGGCTACAGCCCATCGTTTCTCACTTTTCTTAACTCTTTACTCCCTGTTAGTCAAAAGCAGCACCCCAAATGAATTCTGAGAGTGGACATTAAGAAAATAAAGGACAGCCAGAGTTAATGTGAGGAACTGTGGGAATAAAACATGAGTTGGAAACTGTAAATCAACTGAAGAGAGAACGATGTATGGTTCTCTTGACAAGTGACTTCATTGGTATGTGAAATATTAACATTAATTAAACAAACGTAATTCATCAACTTTGAAGAACAAGATAGAAGAATGGTGATTAAGATTAAATAATTATATAACTTCAAGATGGAGTAACTCATTTGAACTCTATAAACTTGTGCATTTATTTCATAATGGGCAATAGTAATTTTTAACATTGACAATTGAGCAACACTAGGTAATTCATTATCTGCTAAGCCAAGCTCCGACACACATTTATAAATAATAATAAGATATAATTGACATGAAATGACCCACTCTTGCAAACTTGGCCACTGCAAAACTTTGAAGCAATCACATCAAGCACGTCTCAACTGAAGTAAACATAAACCCAATTTTTCACTTACAGTTAACCATGATAAACAACTTTAGTGTACTTTTAACTGAGGGGCTTGCCAACTACTTGTTATTGCTGGAATAATAATAATAATTGCCTGGAATGTTCCAAACTATACTATTAACTATATCTAATTATCTCTTCAACTACAGCTGTTTTATTGTTTTAAAAATACCCATGACTTGGCCTAGAGGCGTCACTTGCTTGCTTCAATGGAGAAGAAATGTTTAATGTCATACTGTGGAACATTCCAGGCAAAGCAAATAACATCTCCATAAGCAGGTGGTGGAGACTTCATCAGAAAAGTCACACCTTTAATTGCACCTTTAATTACTGTATATTGTTTATAAGCTGCACCGATGATGTATATGAAATGTGCTCAATACAGTATGCAAATGTTAAGACTAAAATATTGTGATTAATGCGTTTTAATTCCAATGTGTTTGTGTTTCCAGGCTTTATAATGAGTCATGTGAGGAGGAGCTTCACCTTCAGAGAGGCCCTGTCCTGTGCTGTTCATTGGAGAACATACCTCTCATAAGGTTAGTTAACTTTTTAAAGTCAAACAATGTAATATTTCTGACAATATTTCAGTATTTAACAGGTGAGGCATGTTTTAACAATATTAACAGGTACAAATGGGACCCGTTTTAAGCTCTTCATAACGATAAAAGACAATAGTGCATTATATTTATTATTTATAGTGTGAATTGGAACATAACTGGGTTGTTGCATCCAAAGCATTACTTTAAAAAGCAATTTAAAGAACAACTTTTGATGCTTTGGCAAAATACGGCATCTCTAGCTTCCATAATTCTCGTATATTTTTATGCATGTGGGCCTCAATATCAACACTTTCCTCAATTTTCCCCAGCTTTCTTTAGAACCACATTCATGACTATACCTTTCTGCATAGTTTGTGCACCAGCAGTGTGGTTGCCTCCCAGTCTGGCCTTTTGTGGTGTCTATTACTGTTTTCTCTGCAAACCACACTTTTTCTTTCAAAAACAATTGTAAATTTTTTTACTCCAAAACGCAGTACTCGAACAGTCAGAGTTAATGAAAAACATCAGAGGACAGAGGTATATCCACTCCAGTTGTTGCACAGCTGCTCTGGATGCTAACCTGCGGGACGGGCCTGCACTTGCCTGATTTAAGTTCTGAGTCGGGGGGATGGGACCTCTTCACCTCGACAGGAAGAAAAGCTTTTGTTTGGTGGAGTGGATCCTTCACCGCTCAGACCACCAAAGTGTAAACAAACCAGGGATCGCAAAACAAGAGGTGCACCACCATCACAAGCAGTACTTAACAAATTATAGACAGATGCAAAATGGTGTTTAATGATGCACGAAGTAACTTTTCTGGTGTGGGGTTATGGCTTTAACCTTTTCAATTATACTTTAATTGCTTTAAAAATGGTGTCACTTGCTCTCTCCTCCAGATACATTTAATGATATACTATGGACTATTGCTGGCAGACAAAAACATCTCCACAGAGACAGGCAGGTAGCAGACCCTCCACCAGAACAGTTACATACTGGACCTTTAACACATTTTGGTTGTTTTAAATTTTCAGAAAATATCAGTATTAGGTCAAGAACTAAGGATCCAAGATTCAAGAAGAAGATTCAAGTGTGTTTTAAGAGATAGTAAGGGGGGCTTTCACATTTGTCCTGGTTTGGTCCTGTTTTGAGCCCAGTTTAGTTCTTAAAATAGACCTGGTTTGGTCATGTTCTAGTCCTGTATTATTCCTGATCTAGTGCAGGTTTACTACCTGGTTTAGTCCCAGTTTTGATGAACGAAAGATATTGCCTTCACTCCCAAAAACAATACAATACTTTGATTTAAAATCAGAAAATACTTTCCATTATGTGATTAAGCTTGAGCTTGAGCTGTTTCAGGGCAATGTGGGTCTAGTGTGCCTTTGCAGTGATCTACTCTTCTAGTATTTTTTTCCTATTTGTAATTGTATGCATTGAGACACCTTTCATTGTTTCTATTCTGAGAGCAGACCTTTTCGGAACACTTCATGCCGTGAACTTGAATAACTTTAAAAGTGCAAATAAAATGTAGCACTCTATCATTATTTCCACATCCTCCCTGCGACACTGTAATTTACCGTTTTTATAGATGGATTCTGGTGAGGTCTTTTCTTAGAACAACATCTCATATACCAGAGACTGATTGAGAACTCAAACAATTTACAGCTTCCTCAACTTCCTCAAAAGATCCTTGCCAAACGTGCTGGAAAAAACATGACTTTAATTGAACTTAAACATAACATTTACTTTAAAAATGGTGCTACACAAAAATATAGTTGCAATAATTGTTGCTAAAATGTTAAATGTATGTTTTCATTATAGTAAAAGTGGGACAATGCCGCCTGAAAGTTGCTTCTTCAGCCTCGTTTGCAGCACTGGGTCTTTTATGGGTGAGTAAAATGTTGACGATTTTTTAGTAATGAATGAAAGTAAAAATGACAATATTTTGTATTATCCCTCAACTCAGTAAGAGGAAACATGATTATTATTTGAAGCAGCAACGTCCTTTAGTCATTTCTAGAATCTGCAACAAAAATGATGACATTTTATTCCCTACAATTTGTTAGCTTCTACAGTTTCGACCTTTCACTATAAATTAACTTTATAATTTAAGATTGCAAACAGACCTTGCGCTGAAATGCCATGAGATCAAAATCATTTTACCTATTACTGTTTGCCCCCAAATTTATCCTGTTCTTGGTTCAAACACACTCTGTGAACCAAAATTTAATGTTGTTTCAGCTGCAATAGCTCCTGCCAAGTCTCCTCATAACCCACTACCCCAGTCCCACTGTACCCCCCTCTGCAACAGGACATTTTAGCTGCCTTTCTGTGCGTAATAAATTACTTACAAACCATGAAGCTGTCTTTCAATTTATTGAGACAGTTATTGGCAATTTTGATTTTGGTTATATGACATGATTCTTCTTCTGATGCACTGTTGATAAATGTCCCTAACAAAAGGTTAATATTTTAATAGGATGAGAGCATGTTGGCTGTGCGATGACGGTCCATCCCTGCTTTAACCCCTGAAATCAGTTCTAAGCTGTGCACAAGCTGTGCAAATTACAAGCATGTGAATACCAGCAATATGCCAAATAGTTTGAGAGCAAGCAACTAACTACTTCCTCATATCCCGGATTGACAAAGAGGTTACCTGAGCTTTAAGAATTTTGAAATGAACTGTGCAGTCCAATCCATCTTTTTTGTAGATCACATTTTATAAACAAGATCCTTTCAAAAGTGCAGGACATAGTAAAAAAAAAACAAAAAAACACCCCCAAAAATGTAGCTTCCAAAGTCAAGGAGAAAAAAGAAAGACAAGAAAATAGATTCAAATAGATGTACTGTAGTGGATCATATGAGTATAATATAGATGTATAAAACGTCATAGTAATCTCTCACATAATATATTTCTGTCCTAACACTGGCCAGCCCTACTCATATCTTTTGTGTTGCAATGTAATACCAGGAAACCTAAGTCCGGATGCTGTAACATATTTACTCTTTTTTTCAATCACTCAAAGTCATTATTGAGCTGACCTCTGTCTGGGTCACACACCTGCTCCTCGTGGATGTTTTCACACAAATTGGTGGCATGGACTTAATAAATTCAGGTCTGTTTAATGTTATGATGCAATATTTTTTTTTTTATATTACTTGAATAGTCAAATATACAGAAACAACTGCCACAACTTAACTGGTACAGTACAGACCATAAGGCTCTTTGCAGTATCCTGTTCAAAGTAAACAACTGTGATTTGTGGCAGTCACTTTGGAGAAGAAATTTAAAGGGTCATAGGCTGCTGGGGTCAGACTACAATGGACAAAAATACACTGTCTGAAATACAAGAAGATTGCACTAGAGCCAAGTCAGGCATCTGTTAGGTGGAAAAAAGTTGTTGCACAAATGATTAATTTCACTCAAAGAAAAAAGATGGACAAAAACCTTCTTTAAACTGAATAACTGAGCAATTGTTTGGACACGATCAGGCTGACAAAACATGTAAAACACAGGTAATGCAAATGTGAAGTAATGCAAATACTTTATAAACATTTGTAAATATAAATATTATTTTACTGTAATTGGTGTTACAGTATTGGGTGTAACTAAGTTACTGTTACTTATTCACTGTAATTAAATTACTATTTTAGCATTTTAGTAGAGTAACGCATTACTTTGAAAATACTTGTAATTAAATTACAGTTACTAACAAAATACTCAGTTAGCAACAACACTAGCAACATTATTTAGGAAGAGAATGCAACCCTCTTCTGCAGGAAACAGCCTGAACAAGGAACATGTTTAATGTTCTCAAAGTGAAAAACCCATAGGCATGACTTCTACTGTTGCCTCAGAGTCAGAGATCAGCAACTCGTAGCAGCGTGTTACATCTTTTGAGACAATTCCAATAAATTATTTGTTGTTTTCCTCTGTTTAATTTTCATTAATAAAATGTAAAACCACATATTTGATTAATTTATACAATATTACAAATAAAGCAATCCTAAAGTAATGCAACTTAGTTACTTTCTTGAGTCAGTAACTAAGTAATGTTAACTAGTTACATTTTTTACTAATAATTAGTAATCTAATTACTTTTTCAAACTAACCCAACACTGTATTGTAAGGATATATTAAGCTTTAAGCCACAGCTTTTTCAAATATTGAGCTGTTGACGCTATGCACTGCATGAAATATTTTGATAAGATTATTGTTACTGCCATGCATTGTCTAAGTAACACAGTTTGCTATAATAAGTATAAATAAAACCACTCTAAAAGTACAAATAAACCAGCTGCCTCGATCCAGTGAACTTAATACATAGTTAGTAGCCAAATATACCATTCAAACAGGCTTAACTTCATCAAAAGTGTCCAATCTCTTAATCCACCCTGAGAAACAATAGTGTTTTGAAGTTCTTTGAGGCGTGGTGTCTGCACACATCTGAAGAATATAATTGTTGGATCAGGAAATGGATCTCTTACTGAGCAAAAACAAAACAATCTTAGTTTGCCTATCGATTCTTATCAAAGTTATTAAAAGAGGAACCACTGTGCTCACCACTGGACTATGAACAGAAAACATGTGTCTGTGGTTTTTGATGAGGAGCAGATGTGACAGTGGACTGCTGTGTCAACATTAGGTCTGCTGCCTCATCACTTTGAATGGCCATTGATCTCCACACACTGAACTGTCTGTGGTGTGATCTACTTAAGATATTTACTTAAAGGTTTAGTGATTTTTAGCCCTTTGGTTTTTGACGACATCGTCAGTCAGTAGATTATACCGTACCTCGTTATGTAAATACTGCTGCTCAGCAATATTTTAGATAGTAATTACCCATGTTGCATGAGAATTGGTTGTTCTTTAGTGGCTGATGACAGGCAATTGTCCAAGTGTGGAAGATAATGCATTCAAAATTGAAGATATGTTTTCTTAATTTAGGGGACATTTAAGGGACATTTTCTCATTTTACTTTACAAGAAATCCACATCCAAATCTTTTTATCTATTTTATTTATAAAGGACGATTTAAGTTCTGCAGAAAACACACAAAAACAACAAACGAACCACAAAAAGTGCTTAATTTGATCTTACTAGTCCAAAAACAATAAAAGCAAAACCACAAAACAATAAAATAACAATGAATAAGTTAAATAAATTAAAATAAATAAAAACAGAGGACCACACAAGTCACGTGGTGTTGAAAGAATAAAAGTGGGTCCTAGATACCCATTTTACTTATATGTATTTTCTTTCTCCATATTGAAAAATAAAGTGCCTGCACAATAAACCATTAGGTGCATATGGTTAGCTCTACTTAACCCCTTCCTGGTCCTGTCCTGCTCTTTTCCAGTTTTGTTGATCGGCCTTCTGCGTTACGCCCATGTCATCGAGAAGCACCAAAACTGCATCCTGAACACGGCAGGACTCTCGACCGGCTGGATCTGTGCAGCCGGACTCATCATGGTGGGAAACTTCCAGGTATAGTCCTTTAAAACAAAAACGCCACACTACTCTCCACTTCAATCGGGTCATTTTGTAAATGGTGTTACACAATTTGTTACATAAATCCAAGTTTCAAAGACAAACATTGCATCCTCTCTGCATCACTCCCAGGGTATTGTAAACAGTAAAATTTGAAGTAGTTTTTTATCTCTCTGTTCCTAATAGGATTCAGCCATCTTGACGTCACAGTCCATCATCTGGTTTAGATTTGGTTTAACCTTTTTGTGTCTCATGAGTTCAAAAGTGGTGTTAAATAAGGCTTCATTGGATTCAAGTACATTTACAAGGTTTTACTCTCTTCTAAATGGGACTATGAAAACACAGGAGACTTGCTCTTGAAGCCAAATTCAAAGGTCACTTTTATAGAATTACCTTATTATGACTGACATATGTTCCACAGTATGGCATTAAGTTTAATGCTACACTGGAACATTTCGGGCAAAGCAATAATATCTATGGTAGATCCTCCACAAGAAAAGTTACATAGTGCTTTCAATAAGGAAATATGTGTCATGTATGTTAGGGCGATTGTATTGTCTAAAATGGACCAGTTAAGTCTTGATCCTTTTTCTTATCTTATTCTATTCTCCTCTTTTTCTCCTATTTCACTTGTTGAACATTGACAATGCAACCTGTCTCAACCATCATATTATTTTCATCTGTCTGATGATTTGGCAGCATCATCTGTCACTGAGCATAAAGTTCAATTTAAGGGCTTGGCCTAAAATGTTTTTTATCCAATAGTACTATATTTGCTTTGGTTTGTTACTTGCTAGCACTATTTGCTAACTAATTCACTCACAGCCGGCTCCATCATACATCACGTTTGTTGTGTTAAAAAAATAATAATTTATTGGTATTCATGGGTTTCAGCTTCCTGTTATTAGCAAAATTTTAGGAATTTTCACCTATCAAAAAAGATAACAGATTTCTACTTTTAAGCTGTTAATTGTTATGGCAACAGTCTTATTTTTCATCGTTCTGAGACCCATGGATAAGCCTAAATTACTACAATATTAGGGGTAGCTGCACTTGTAAGCACATGTTTGCTTTAGGCCCTGAAATTGTGTGAGAAACGCTGTGCCTGCAGTGGATGTTAAACATGTGCAGACTATGGGCTTTGTTAAGCGCAGTGTGCCTTGTGTATTTAGACTCAGACATTTACAGTGTCTTTCTTGTCTGTGCAGAGCCTGTCTTATGTACAGTATATTCATCATGCACGTGTGAGTGAGCGTGCACGTGAGAAAACACTGTAAAAAAGGAATGTCTAGGAGTTACAGTGGCTTGAATAAAAACGTATATGGAATTGAGTATATTTTTACTAGTTCAAAGGTATTTGTTTAACTCACTTCATTGAGATTCACAATCTTACAATAATGTTGCATCCCAATTATTAAAAAAGTTTTAAGTTTCCTCTAGCCGTTTTACCCACTGTTTCAGAGTCAGTAGTAAAATACTTTTCCATTAAACAGTTGCCTTTTTTGTGGCAACCAACAACAAAACTTTTAGAATGTACAGTTTGTCTTCAGTCAGTGTCATCTGTTCTGCAGGTAAACATCCCAGTATAATATGGCATGTTCAAAGGCAGATCCAGACCCAGTATCATTAATATATTGTTCAGAATATTTTAGTTATTTTTGACAATCCCAAAAGATTTGGGTATGATCTTCAATCTTGCCGCAACCGCTCCAACATAATGAAGGCAATGATTGAAAGAAGCCAGACAGCACCGTTTTTCCATCTTTCAACCTTCCAATCAAATCCCCTCCAATTCATTTTTGTATCTAAGAGACCGTCTTCCTATTCATTGTTGTCAATATTATATTATATTGTGTGAAACTGCCTAATGTCTTATTTGGAGATCTGAAAAGATATTTTGAGGGCAACTTGTATGCTTGTTGAAATTGTGGATATGAAAAGGCTCCTCTTCTAATATTCACAGTCTATTCACAGTCAATAGACCTGATTCCTCCCACCTTTTAAATTATGCATGGATGGCTCAAGGTCAGGGTTCTTTGAAATTGGTAAAACTTGTGAGATTGAACTTGAGGAATCAAATATTCTCTGAACAGTATCCGATATATTTATTGGATTTTAATTGTGGGTATAGATTATATGATTTTACGGTATTTCTAACTGGTATCACTATTTTTTTATTTAATTTCAGAAACCGCTATCAATAAATCAACTAGATAAATCAAATAATCATACTCCATGGACAGATTGTTTACCTCAAAACCATTAAAGATGGAATTACTAGTCAGATTAATCACATTTTATTGATTATTGAAATCGAAACTCATCAACAAACATCAAAATGACAATGGAAACATGTCAATTTTGTGATTCTGAGGCTGAATTTTGTTCCACTTTGTAAAGGTTTCATATTCATTGGCCTTATATGATCAAAAATAATGATTGCCCCATTAATTAATTTGCAAAATAGTTCTTGCAGCCCTAGAAACCGTTCAGAAATAGTTTATGTCCAGAAGTCTAGACCAACCATCCACCCAATTCAAGATACAGAAGTCTGAATTCATGTGATTTTAGTTCTTGTAGTCATCCATTTTTTGCAGTGTTATGTACAGTATATCTGTGCACGTGTGAGTAAGCGTGAGTAAGCAATTGAGTTAGCGTGTCCCGGGTCAAAGTTGCTGGGGGCCTATCGCTTGTCAAAGCATTCTTCTCCTGTTCCTCGTGGCTTGTGTGTGCACATCTGGGGTTCTTTACATTACGTGAGGCACACAACTGTTTCACTTTCAGGGTCTTTTGTACAGTTTTTGGTCTCGTCGTTAAGGGTCGATCCTCCTCTGTGTTCCCATTGGTTCATAGTAAGTCCCACCCAGTCCACATTAAACCTTACATAATGAACCTCAGTGTTTCCTCTTTAAAGTAAACATGGCATACGATCTGGAGAGGGTGAAGTTCTGTATAAACTTTAGACCAAACCTAAATAGCAGAGTACAAATGGAAAAGACCAAAGTTTACATCCCAAATGTAAAGTGTTGATTTTTGACTCTGGAAAACAAAATGACTGGCTGAACTTAAGTAAAACTAAACTAAACTTTTCCACAAATACAGACTTATATCTATGAATTAGAAAATACAAAGATGTTTTTATTTTACTGTGGACATGGTGGATGGCAAATGTGTGGTAAGTGGCTGTACGTTAGTTGTTAGAGTTATGTTAGAGGTACAAACCCCTTTTTCACTGTGCTTATTAACCAATAGATTGACTGTAGCTCAGAGGAAAGGTTCTTACAAAGATTGGTGGTACAATCCCTGCTACCAACAATTGCAGACTGATGTTGCAATCCTTGGGCATGATAGATCATCCACCTTGAGTAAATCTGTGTGAATTTCACATTGGTGGTTTACAGAATGGCAGCTTGTGTAATTATTATATCTTGTGTAATTATTTGATATATTGATATATTAGCACTACAAGGAATCAAACTGAGAGTTGATTCACATGTTTTTACAACAAGAGAATATAATGTTGGTTGCACTGTGTGACTTATCTGGAGGGACCGCCACCTGCTGATCTTCTTGGAGATGTTATTGCCAGAGATGTTTTATAGTATGGCGTTACAGATATCTGTCTCTATGGAGACAAGCATGTGACACCGAGTTCAGATCTGTGAAGAGGCGAGCTCACTCACAGTAAGAATCTGTACATCTGTAATTGAAAAAAAAATGCAATGTAGTTCAGTTTAATTCCATACTGTGAAATATTCCAGACAAAGCAATAACATCTCCATGGAAAAAGCAGAAAAGTTACATTGTGCACCACTAATGAAAGCTTGCTACATTTTGTGGTCAATGAAAAGTTGACAATTGGCTGTTATTTGGAGCCCCTTCCAAGCTCTACACTTTAAATAATTGCTGTAGGTCTTAAAGGAGGTCTTAAAGAGGATGTCTATTAATTCAGGATGCACAGTTGTTTCTTGCCTCCCCTATTATTTGGAAACAGCTGCGATGCTTTCTTTGTCGCTCTCCCCCTTGTGCACTGTGACTCAGCTCTACCACACCAGCCTCGAGAATGAATGACAAACTGTTGAGATAAAAATGTGTTGTTTGATTTGTCTTAGAATTGACAGATTATGAGAGGACAGTGCAGGATTGGACAGGTTGTAGATTATGTAATTTCTTGAGTCCACTACGAGTGACATGATTATGGACATGATAATAGACATGATTATCTTGTCTTGTAAGAGCTCTTTGTACCAGGTTGAAGCTGAAGTTGTTCTGGGCACAGTGACCCCATTTGTGTGACATGTGTTCCCTGTAACAAAACAATAACCAAATAATAAGGAATTATATTTGTGCTGAATAGAAACATATTTTAGTGACTTAGGTAAGTCACATTTGTTTTAATTAACACTTTTATTTTCTGGTTATGTGTCTTTTTAATGTATTTGTAATTCTGGTTTGGTTTGGCATATAATTGAAAATTGCATGTTACTGTATAGTTTATAATACATTCATTGTATAGTTTAGAATGGTAAACTACTATAAATTTCACATTAGTGTTTTTGACTACTCCGTCAACATAGTGCCTTTACAAATACTTTTACATACTGATTTTGACTTTGTAATCCTGGTCAAAATTTAAGCCGTGTCATTGCTCAAATAGTTTTTAAAAGGAACTGATATTATTTGTCTGGCCCCACTAACTTGCCCATAACCAGCTTTCCTTTCCTTTGTGTTTCCATTTGACAGGTGGACTATGCCAAAGTGTTGCACTACGTTGGAGCTGGCGTGGCATTCCCCTGTAGTATGCTGTTCGTCTGCCTACAGTCGGCTCTGACGTACAGACTGGCAAAAACACAGGGCGAGTACAGGACGGGACATCTACGAGTCGCCATGACGCTGTTGGCACTGGTCGCTCTGGTGCTCAGTATCCTTTTCATGTCAGTGTAATCAAGATAATGTTGGACTTCTTTTTATTTCACTCTATAAAAAATAACTTCAATACACAAAACATAGCAATAACAAACCATCATAATTTTAACACAAAAAATAAGAATGGTGTAAATATACATAAACGATCAGATATTTGCAGAAACAAAGTGCAGATATGGACTATATACTCTTGTACAAGTTGGTACAATCCCTCATTCGCCCAGGAGTGATCCATTGTAGAGATGCAGGGTTTGAGAGGTCGTTGCCTTAGTTTAGTTTAGCCTAAACTAAGTCAGAGTATTTTCAAGGTAACTCTCTCTAGAGGGCAGGGCCTTACTCAGCCTTGAACAGTTTAAACTTGAGTTTCTCCAACCAGTTTCGCAGATTAAAAACCAGTTTCGCAGATTAAAAATGCATTTCAGACTTTCAAAGTCACTCAAAACTTTTCGATTTTTAAAACAGTGTCCAGGTGACTACCTCAAAAATTGACTCTTGGGGTAAAGGAATATGTAGTGACTGAATTAATGAATTATAGTCTATTGTCTAAAAAAAGAGCATAATCTGTATTGAGTGTCAAGTCTTTTCCTTAGTATTGAAATTGAGTTTGAACATTTAGTATCTGGACAGCACTACTATATACTTATTTGACGCACAGGTTGCCCGACTAGGTTCTGCTGCCCTCTAGTGGACACACCAAACATTACAATACACCTGTAATACAATTCTATATTGAGCTTGTTGTCCTGAACCGCTTTTCTTCAGGTGGAGTTTTCTTTTGCCAGGAGAGCTTCATCCTACAACATGCCTCAGCCATATTTGAGTGGGTCTACTGTATGCTCATCATGTTGTTCTACGGGACATTTGCCTTTGAGTTCTCGGACATTTCAGGGGACACACTCATGGTCTTATCTAAAGGAGCCAAAGAGCAAAGCTATCCCATATCGGACCACAAGACAGAGGTGGGAGGAGCTAACCACCACCAGCCTGAGACTTTAGCCATGCTGTTAGAAAGTGAATGCGGCTTTGTTTCCACTTAAGGGCTACAAGGACAATGCTAAAGTCCCAAAAAAGAACTTTGGAACATTGTAGTGTGAGCTCACTACACAGCACACAACACCAAAGCCATTAATGAACAAAGACATGTACCAACAAACTAACGTTACACCAATTGGATTATAGCATCAGTTTGTGGATGTTAATTGTTAAAACATTGTATTATTTTAGTTGACGGTCAGAGCATCTCTAAAATTGCAGTGAACTGACATGAGGTGAGGCGTATGAACTGTTATGGCTGACTCATTTGGTCTAACATGACAGAAGTAAATTCTGGTGTAGAAAGTTTCCACAACACTCCACAATAGTGTATGAGCTGCTTGATGGGTAGCTTGGTGTAACATCTTAAATGACTGCAAATTCAAATCACTTTGACATAATCTTACGACTGAATGCTGGATGTGGACATGCAGATGCTCTTAGAATTGTAGATTGTTTGTTTTTACTGTAATTATGTAATATTGACTGTGTATAAAGTCAAAGCTGCCTGTATAAGTTACTGAACGTGCCTCAGATGTGGCCTGTATGTGCCTTTTGAATGTGTGAATGGTCAGTGGACAAACCCTGCATCGTTTTGATCTCAGGAAGTTTGTTAGTTTATGAACTTTTACCTCAAAATTTATGACCAAATGTTTTCCTCAAAAGGGACCACCAAAGTGGTTGTTGTATTTTAGTCCCTATGATGTGTTGGTAATACATTTTTGTTTCCAGGATATAGCAAAAGCAAATTGAAATACATTTTCTTTTGCCATGAAACCTACTTGGACGACTGGGGGATTACACAGATATGTTTCCTGGATAGGAATATTAAGTACATAGTACTTTTCTCCAAACACGCTGCATTATGGAAACACGTCAATGTAATCCCTCTGTCGTCCAGGAGTGGTTCATAATGGAAAAGGTTTCAAAGGAAGTCATCTTTTAGAAATTATTTTTAAGCAAAAGGACCTTTTTCTACTTTTCCTTTTCTACTACGCTGAAATACTAATTAACTATTGTTATTGACCAAACAAGGAGACCAAAAAAACCACCAAACAATTATTTTAAATATGGACATGTTAAGAGCCAAAATGCGATGCTATCAGTTATTTTATGCTGTATAGGATATATTGTTATACGTGTTTCAATATGAGCCAACTTCATTTGATATGTATGAAATCTGCCTTAATGGGAACACATTTTGTATAAAAGGGATTTACATTGCTCTGTCTATTTGATTTTTTTTACAGAATATATTGCCACAAAGTGAAAATATTGTATACAATTAAAAGTATAAAAGGCAGAAACATAATTGTAATACTTTCTTAATAAAATGTTTTATTGATTAAAAGTTATATTTACATAATTCCTCATGTATTATCTAGTAAACTAGATTTAATTTAGGCTTCAAAGACTCTAAAATTATACAGACGATAAAAAACAGATCAACTTTGGAAGCAAAACTCATCAATGTTCAAACATTAAGACTTTTTAAGACTGTTGTGTGTATGCTATGCTGTGTTGAATATTCATAGTGACATCAATGGCCATTTTATTAGATACACCTACTTGAACTGTGAGTAGCAAATCAATTATTTGGAAAGGTCTGTATTTCTCTGGACTATGGAATCATCAATAGTATTTTTGTCCACAGATCTGCTGCCACTGTACGCTTAGACCCATTTTAAGTGATATTTAACTGGTTTGCCTTAAGTTACCACCATGTGATTTACATTTTCAATAAGGTATTACATCCAGTATACCTAATATTATGGCCAGTGAGTACATATTATTTTATGGCTATACTTACTAGGATTTTGGTCATAGCTGTGCACTGTCAGCTAAACCAGTGGTTCCCAACCTTTTTTTCCTTGAAGCCCCCCTACATGAACCGGAGACTTGCCATGCCACCCCAGTCCAAAGCTGTGGCCCCGACAAATGCATTAATGATAAAAAATGATTACCAACAAGCGTTTGTTTGAAACAAATAGACATAATTTGTGATGTTTGTGTTCCCACACCCAATTTCCAAACATTTGTTTAGGATTTCTACCATTTAATTTGCACAAATGATTACTTTGATGACCTGACCCTCTGAATAGACAAAGCTCTGGGGACCCCCTGAAATCCCCTAGGTTGGGAACCACTGAGTTAAACAACTTGACACAAACTGCATGCATGTGATCTACCGTCGTCATAACAAATATATGGTTGTGCTCAGATTTCTTGTTGCCACTGATAGTAAAGGAAAGTCATAAATAAAAGACGACAGCTCATTCGCTCTTAAAAACCGCCTTAGACCTCTCCAGCCCCCTGAAACCAGCCCACTGTCCACTGCAGCTGCCCCGTGCCGGGTTACACAGATCTGTTTACAGTACAGTAGCACGCTCACGTACACGTTTTAGAAGACCAAGTTCTTTGGCAACTCCCAAGGAAAATCCTTTCTTCCAAAGTGACCGTAACTGGCTGTTTTTTGGTAGATGGGCCTCTTTAAGTCCAGGTCTCTGCACAATAGAAAACAAAACATATTCAATCCATAAGTTTGAGGGCCTAAAGATTACATTTTGTAAACTGCATTTCATTAGTAATAACATTCAAACATGTTGAAATGTTTCACACACAACATATAAAATGTGCTTATCATTGATTCAGTATTAACAAAGATTTTACACCACTATTACTTTGACAATAGGAGTACTGAATTAGTTTGTGACTAACCTGACGATGACTCCAGGCCTCAAGTCAAAGTTTTTATGCACAATCTGCAGCAGCTCCTTCTCACTTTTCTGAGATGAGCCGAAGGTGAACAGAGAGATGGACAGTGGGTGGGCCACTCCGATTGCATAGGCCACCTGACAATGGTACATTTAGAACAGTATCACATTTATTTATTTATTATGCAAGGCAAAAATAAATACATGACAAGTACACTAGTGCTGCCATATTGTCAATTTTTATTATAAACACATCCTCAAAAAATGTCATATTTCAACTTTATTTTTAAATTATTGTTAAATAATATGTACAATTTCTTACCTGAACCAGGACCCTCCTGCAGAGTCTGGCGTTAACTAGGGACTTGGCAACCCAGCGGGCAGCATAGGCTGCAGACCGGTCCACTTTGGTGTAGTCCTTCCCAGAAAAAGCTCCTCCTCCATGAGCTCCCCAACCTCCATATGTGTCCACAATAATTTTCCTCCCTGTCACACCTGCATCACCCTGCATTACCAAACACAGGTACTGGTGTGTTTAAGGTTTGACTACATTAGAGCTGTGAGATATTATATAGAGTGTGTTTAAGGTTTGACTACATTAGAGCTGTGAGATATTATATAGAGTCACACAGACTTAACCTCAAGCTAAAGACTGTAAACAGAACCTAATTGGATAATTATCTTAAAACCTTTAATCCCTAGAATGCCGTTACCTGTGGCCCTCCGATGACGAAGCGCCCGCTGGGCTGCAGGTGGTAAATGGTGTCCTGGTCCAGGTATTTGGCTGGGACAACAGCTTTGATCACCTTCTCCTTCAGAACCTCCTTTTGCTCCTCCAGACTCACATAGTCGTCGTGTTGGACAGAGATCACAATGGTGTGGACTCTTACGGGGATCACTGCCCCGTCCTGCTGGGTGTAGTGAACTGTCACCTGAACAACAATTTTATACAGGTTAAGTAATATCAGATTTCAGATCATGCCTGACACACAAAGTCTTTGATATTAAATACCTGTGTTTTGGAGTCAGGTCGGAGCCATGGCACTGTCCCATTACGTCTCAGTTCAGCCATTTTGGCATTCAGTTTGTGTGCTAGGACGATAGTGAGGGGCATGCACTCCTCTGTCTCATCTGTGGCATATCCGAACATTAGGCCCTGTTTACATACAAAGAAATGGACACAAAATTCAATAGTCCCTGACACTAACATAATCTTTTTTTCTGTATTTTAAATAAAATGATCAAATCTATAATGACCTGGTCTCCTGCTCCAATGTCACTTTCTACGCGGTCGATGTGAACTCCTTGTGCAATATCGGGGGACTGCTGCTCCAGAGCCACCAGCACATTACAGGTCTTATAATCAAAACCTGCAACAGTACATTTCAAATCAAAAGCTCACGAATGGATACCCAGGTTAAATTTGATCTTTAACGATAATATGAAAATTTAAAGACCCTTTTCAGAGTTGTCGTAGCCAATGTGTCTGATAGTATCTCTCACAATCTTCTGGTAGTCAACATTGGCCCGAGATGTGATTTCGCCACACAGCAGCACCATGCCCGTCTTACACACTGTCTCTGTATTGAACAACAACACACATTTTAGAAATTACAATTATATTATTTGTGTTGTTTGGTGGAATTTTAAAAAGAAATGTATGTTTGTGTGACATTGAACTAACCACAGGCCACTTTTGCATCTGGATCCTGCTTCAGGTGAGCATCCAGCACAGCATCACTGATTTGGTCACATATTTTATCTAGAACAGGAGATTTGTGTTATTAAAGGATTTGTGAAAAGGTCTCCTAGGCTGACTTATAGCTGTGCATAGGGCTCCATATCTAGTCACCCTTGAATGATCAAATTTCACTTATGGTTCATCAGAGTAGTACTAGTGCCAACCCCATGAGGCGTTATGGCCCTAATAATAGCACTGGCTCTGTCCGTGCATACCAGTGTGACACGATCCAAAGGTTCATCGCATGATCAAAGTGCCGCTGCTGTGAAGGCTCACGTCCACTCCTGTGAGCCACAACTAGAACTATTCAAGTCTTCATCTACTATAGACAAATTTATGTTAAATACACACAAACATGATGCAATCTTTTATTAGAGAAGGTTAAAGGAAAGGTTACAATTTTTGTGTGAACGTTGATTGCAAAGTAACGTCAGTGTTATGGACACCAGTGCTCTATAAGAAGTGTAGTATTAGTTGACACGCAACTAATATTAGTCAACTAAGTAATAGTAGTTGTAGTAATGGTAGAAGTAGTAAGCCATAAACACATCCTGGTAAAAATGCATGGAATTAGAGGTCCAACTGATTTATCCGCAAAGTGACTGAAATGTGAAAAAGTGGCAAAATGACAAGTTTTCTTTGTAATAGGATCAAACTTTTACATATTTGTTAGATTGTAGAGGCTGTTCTAAATTGTGGTCCAAAGTTTGAAAGAAGCGGCCAGCACTCTGCATTCTGCACATTCCTCGAAGTCAGTGACAATCAATGAGACGAAGTTATGCAAGATCACTGCACATGGAACAACTCACAACGCACATGTGTCTAAACTGCGCTATACACTACCTCCACACAATCATTTTTTGTTTTGCATCGACAAACTCTTGCACACCCCACGCGGCCCTGCACTCACCCGGATGCCCCTCTCCCACGGACTCTGAAGTAAACATGAAATCCACATCCTCGTGGGAAGGCTCGCAGTTCCCATTCATTTTGTCTATTCACCGTTCTCTGCAAAGTTGCACAATAGAAATGAGCTCGAGTTAGGGTTGTAGGAGGTTAACTTGTAGATAGAAAAGCTGGCAAATCTAGCTGTCCCTATGCTGACCACGAGGTAATTCTGGTCTATATAAGGCAAAGACAACATATCCAACATGTGCTGGGGCTGGCAGGGGGGAGGGTGTCCTGTGAACCAGAGAGTTAGACCATTCAGAGAGCAGAGAAATGGAGGGAGGGTTTCTCATCTTTTCTTACTTAGAGGCACTTGAATTAACTCCTCCCATTCTGAAGACCACAGCTAGCATGTGGTCAATCGGCGGACTTTAAAAAAACAAGTATCAAGAAGAGCAGAGTGAAATTCAACAAAGGGTTAATGTAAAGCTCCTGGCCCATTCATTGAATGCTTGTTTCTGTGGGGCCAGTAAGTTCACTGTGAGGCTGCCTGGGGTTATGTACACTGCAAAAAAGGGAAAGAACTTGAAACTTTTACTCAAGTGATTCAAACAGATTTTCTATGACTTTTCTATGAGTTCTCTAAAATGTCAGAACTCCATGATATACATGAATTTCACCTTTTTTTCATAATCTTAAACTACCAGGGGTACCTAAACTACACTAACACTTACAAGTGCTAACTTTTTTATACAATACAATACTCACTATACTATCCACAGATCAAAAAGTCTTTTAGGGGCAGTGGTAGTAGCAATAGTGGTAATTGTAGGACTTGACTTTTGTAGTTTTCTGACAACTTCTTCAACAACAAGTAGTCACAACTATATGATATGTCTCAAGCTCAAATGGACTTTGTCTACTGCTGTAAGTGTGGTCATAAAATGTGGTGGTAGCGATAAAGACGTACAGACATGCGCTGAGATGTGCTGAGCACTAGATGTCATCCTGGTCTCAAGATCTGGCTGAAGATCAACACCAGCCACATTCAACGTTAATTCTCCATCTGTAATTACATAGAAGTGTGTTTTTTGCTGTTGTTTTTATATTAACACACAGATTTAAACATTCGCACACACACAAAAATGCACACAGCCGCACATACAAAAGTTTTTTGTTTTTTTTAGCCATCTCTTTGTAAAACACAATTCTGTCTTACACCAGAGACCAGCGTTAATATGAATTATAAACTAATAGTGTCCATATGAAAAAGAAATATTTAATACATTGTGAATATGTAGGGCCTATTCTTTGTGGTATGATTTTTACTCTCAGTTAAGTCATTTTACTCTCAGTGTTCATAGTTCTGCACCTGATCTGAGGAAAGCTACAATCATACTAGACAAAAATAATCTCTTTTTCTTGGCAATAAAGCATTTCAGAAAAATGTCGATAAGCATCAGGTATAAAATATAAATGAGTGACAATAAAAACCCTGTTGGAACATGACAGTTTTAAGGTATAATTTATGTAATGATATACCACAAACACAGATGCAGTTTCTGTATGAGTGCGCCGCAGTTTTGGGGAAGTTTCACACTACCTCCCTCCCTCCAAGAGCCATAGTTCCTGGCGAAGTCTTGGACAGGTTCCAAAGGACGGAGTGACTTTTGGGAGGAAAAGGGCAAACAGCGCTGAAGCTTGGGCCCGGAATTGAGTGCGCCAGTCACCTGTAGAGGGCAGTAAAGAGCAACAATTACAGTTCAATATTTGTTCGAGGTCAAATTATAGTTGCATGGGTCAAATCCACACCTAGTATCTCAAAATAGTACAGGTCTGAGTCTGAGATATTGAAAGGTCATGCAAAACACTAGCAGAGAAATAACTCAACTGAAGGGTGCAAAAACGTGGTTCTTTTTCCTCTGTTGACGACGAGTGGTGTGTGTTCAGCTCAGCCAGGGTAAGACCAGTTAAACGCAAATGTCAAATGTGTCAAATGTGTTCAGCTTTTGAAACAAATCCCTTACTTTTACAACATGTCAAACAGATAAACAGAAAAGAAGTTATATCAATATGGCGACACCTTCTTTGAAAAAAAGAAAAAGAAAAAAAAAGAAAATCCAATATCACCAAAGCCAGGCCGTTTTATTCTGCAACATCTCCCTCTAGCGTTCAACAGAAACAATGGCATGGTGGTGGTCAATAAACTCTTCTGGTGGAAGGTGTACCATCTGCTGGGTTTATTGCTCCATGCTTTTGGAGCAACAAAAACACCCCTAATTGAAAAATAGATAAATAATTAACAATTGCAAGAATTATTCATGTAAGAGTAAAAAAGTATTTGGGAAACTAATAATTACTCAAGTAGGTGTCACTGTAAGAGTAACTGTCTGAACGTAACATCTGATTCAAAATTTGATGTAAATGTAATTGAAAGTAGAAAATATTTAAACGAACAAAATCTAGTCTATGATAGTTCTTTTTAGTTTAACACTTAAATGATTAAAATACTAAAGATTATCAGTCTGGAGAGTTTGGGGTTGTAAAGCTTAAATGTTATCATTATTTAAGCCATTCAAGTCATTATGTTAGAGTTTTAAACACTGATGGCATTGAAGTAAATATAATGTGTGAGGCAGTGGCTTTGCAGTCCCTTCAGAGTTGACGAGTGCCTTGTTCATTCACACCACTGATATCATCTCCTCAAAGTTAAATTCGACTCTCTTGGTTTGGTGTGGTCAGCATTTCTCTCTGGTGATTCTTCAAAGCTGAAGCCATGGCGCGTGACCAAACTGTCACAGTTTGAGAAACAAAAAAAGCAAAAGTCTAAACAGTTTTGGAAGACACATACTAACAGAAATATGGAGGGGAAATCTGGCAAGCTCCCTGCTCTAGAAATTATGTAGCTCTCAAATATCTTGCTCAGACTGCACTGTTTGATGGAATATATTTTTTCTTTGATAATCAGAATGTAGGGTATATTTACATGTCAGCTGTGTCAATTGCAAGCTGCAAACACAAGTTGTTGTATCAAATTTTGAATCTGAGTGATATTTGTGTTATCATTGTAGGAGGGTTCGGAGTAGTTGGATTACAATAACTTTTCAGCAGTGGATGTATGTGTATGTACACAGGACCTTAGGCTAATGTGTGTGTATGTGACTTTAGTTTTAAGTTTTAAAATAAATAATAATAACTAACTACTATAGTGTGCGACAGTCGGGCAGGTGACTGATAAAGCCAGCTGATGATGGTGGTGAAACAATTGCTCCATACCAACAAAAATGTAGGACAGATGTTTTAGTTACAGTTTTGATCACAATGTCTCTTAATGCCAGCCTAGTTTAACTGTACTAATTTAAATTAAACTAGGCTAAAATAATGCTGACTCCTCCAGTTCAGCCTGAAACTTACATTGGGGCTGGGCTGTGCAATAACAAACAATATACACTTTTAGTTATTGCCATTTGACACAAAACATTGTAAAATTGCTTCCTGCAAATTCCAAACTCTGCTCCAAACCACATACTTTTATTGGTAGAGGATCTGCAGTAAAGACCGAAGCATATCACTGAAATTTAAAAACTACTGAATGATGATCTTGGTTAAATTTATTCCATTATATTTTTATACAGGAAATATATTAAAATGCATTTAATCAAGCTAATTATCGCCAGTGCCTTTTTAAAATGCACTTGCACTGCCCTACTTTTTATTATCATTTTCAACCAAACAATAAAACTTTTATCCTTACAGTATATTTGAGGTGAGTTAGGTTAACTTCAAAACTTGAAAAGGTTAAAAGGGAAGTTAGAAGATACACCCATGGGTAAGACACTGTAATTGCCTACTCCTAGACAGAGGAAGGCCCATCAATCAATCAGTCTGTCAGTCATTTGATTTATGTAGCGCCTTTCAATGCATCTAAAGCACTTTACAGTGCATTTTTAATTCATTCCACATTTGATGGTGATAAGCTCCTACTGTAGCCACAGCTGCCCTGGGGCAGACATGGCATGGTTTATCATCTGTCTGTTAAACCACGCCGTGTTGTTGCGCAAACAACTGGCAGCTGTTTCAAACCATAAAGTTTGGTGGATTTCTGAATGTGATCCATCAGTGTTTCCCCGGCTGCTTATCTGAGTGGTTTCTCGACTCTGTGTAAAAGTTGGCACTCGTTGTAGGGAGAAGAGTGACACAGGCTCTACTGTTTGTCTGGTGCCAAAACCCCTCTGTGTTCACGGCACCAGACTTTTACAGTAGCCAGTGTTCAGTCTCTTTGTAACCAGCATTCTAGAAACCTTAAAACCACAGATAATAATCAGGCTTCAATCCCCACTTCATTAGTAACAATACAAGTTCCAATTTGCCTATAGCAAATAAACATGGCAAATTAGGGTATCTTTGATACATTTACTCATTTACATTTACTTGAGCGACTTTTTAAAGAAATTGTACTTTTAAAAATACTTTTCTAGCATTGTTTTACTCCTACTCACATACAGTATAGTTATATTTTACAGGGCAACAACGCTCTTACTTGAGTAAAACCTTGGGTTATTTTTTCCACTGTGAGTAATTATACAAGTGTAACAAAAGTTTTATGCAGAAAATATAATTTGAACATTTGTGTGTCTTGCATTGCTCCTTCATATATCATTTAGTCTCACTTTTGAGATCTATTCTTTGCAAATAGATCTTTACTTTACTTAATGTTTGTCCTTCAAACAGCTTCATCTATAAATCAGATGTTCTGTCCAGACCATTACTCTCACTTGAGTCGTAGTTTCCCCTGGTCCACTACTTTGTACTTGAGTAATATTATTACTCTTACAACTACACTTCAAACTTCTGCCTATGTCATTGTTATTCACTACAGCACAGTTCCTATTTTTTGCATTTTTACCTCGTTAGAAGAAAACAGAAAATGATATTCAAAAAGAAGAAAAAATAAAATGTATTTTTCTAAGTGTAAAATATCTTATAGCCTTCATAAATGCAGTCTGTTGTTAATTGGGAGATCAAAAGTAAATTGATATCTTGAGTTGATTTCTAGGTAAAATTAGGTAGAAATCTGCTTCTGTATCTAAACTATTGTAAGTATTTGTCAGTAGTCTGCACAAATATGGCCTAGTAAAGACACTGTTTGTTTTTATTAATGGTGCTTTAGCGTCACCGTCTACGTCATCACGCATGGGGAATTTTAGCTCTTCTACGGTTATAAAACCAAACACAAGAAGCCAGATGTTTTAGCCCCCTTTTCAGCAGGGAGTGCGTGAAGCAGACAGGTTGCATTTCTGAGCACCCCCCCTCTGCTCCTCTCCCCTCACCTCCTCCTGTCCTGTCTCCTCGTCTCTCTTGTGCTCCGCCTAGCGGCCTGTAGCTGAACTGCGCGGACGAGCTGTGTGTGCGCCCGGTGAGCGACTGCCGCTGAAGACACAACACCGCTGTCTGTTCTCAGGTAAGAACTGCGCCATTTTATGACTTTTTTACCTCTATTCAACCCGTGCATCCGACTCTAGACGCAGGACACGGCTCCAGACCTGCGGACGACCCGCTGCGTCGTATTTCTCCATCGGCATTTCGTCTTGTCACCCAATATTTTCTGCATGAGGTGGGAGAGGTTGGGCCTGTGTGTGTCTCTATAGAAATTGCATTGAATGGACACCGTGTATTACATCATTTAGCTTTGCACATCGTGAACCCTTTCGCGTTTGGCCTGCACGCGTCTTGCATCTCCGTTCCCTCTCTGTGTTTTAGTTGCAGCCATCACAGCAGACGAGCCGAGGCAGACACACATTTACATAAACGACACAGTGTACATTTCTCTCCATTTCCCCTCAAAATGTCTCCATCCCTGTAGCTTCCCTCATCTCCGGAGCAGGTTCATCACATCATGTCGCGTTGTAACAAGCTTAATCGCGCACAATAGTCTATTTCTAATCTTATTATAGGTGGCTCCCCGAGGGAATCCAATGCAACGTTATTGCTGTTGTTATCACTCCAAATGGCTCGTTACTTTTGCCTTGGTGACAGTGCAAGACTTGTAGCATGTTTTCCCCTGCTCCCTTGTTCTGGATCTTTCGCTTAAAGGGCCTAAATGCTTTACGCATAGCTGTGCGCGCCTCGTTTCCAAGACAATGCTTTTACCTCAATCCAAAGCAATGCAATAACCCCGTGTAACGTTTTAATTGCATTCGTTTATGTCCTTGCTGTTTCATTATTTAAAAACGAGCTGTCAAACGATAACAGGGATGCTGCGACTGTGCGCAAATGCCAAGCCCATTTTTCATTAGAGCAACAGTGGAGCGCACAGAGCGTCTTCCTCCAAGCAGCGTTTGGCACAACGAGGAGAGGCGGCAACAGCAGCAGCAGCCTGCTTATCTGACACATACGGGATCTCAAGTAATCCTCCCCAGGTCAGTGGACACGACGAGATCCCGGCTACAGGCCTAGTGTAGATGGACGCACTAAACCCATAAGCACGCTGCGCTCCAAATACAACAAAGCAGGGCCCAAATCTACTATGGGCTACAGTAAATTAACGCTGGGTTATTTGTTTGACTGATTGGGTGGATTAGCTGAAATGAACTGACTCGGACATCATCTCTTTCTTCCCTGAACCTGGCTTGGACACACCTCTCGCCTCCAGGACTCGTGGGAACAGCGCTTACTTGTGACATTGATTTTTTTTTGCTCCAAGAGGGAGACGGGCATGTTGTAGTCTGTAACCGCAGCTGGGAATCATTCCGCACTGACAGAGTGAAAAAAAGAGGTCTTGAAGCGTCGTTTTTGAGTTTTGATAGGAACAGAAGCGTAATCTAGCAAGTTAGTGCAGCTCTGGCATGCTGTACAAATGTGTTGTTATGGACAGAGACGGGCTCCTCCCTCCTAAAGAGCTGCTGAATGTACAGAAATATGTATCTGACAAAAACACTTCAATAATAGACTTTGCGTGTAGACACTAAACATCTAATCTATAGCTTCAAAGCATACTTGACTATTATTATGTCAACATGTACTTACTTACACCTTTATGTGCGCCATATGCCCTAAATAACCAAGTTTTCATCCAACACATGTGTAGTTTATAGGCCTAGGCCTAGATACTAACCACTAGGTAGGGTTGTCAAAAATAAATAAAAATTGACACGAATTGAAAGAATCAAAACTATATACTCATTTGAACAAGTATCTATAAAAAAAATGAACAAGAACAAATGAGGTCTTTTCTGAATAGTTTCAGAATGATTTTGAACTACTTTATATTGTCCATCAGTATCAAGTATTGTCTTTGAAATTTTAGCATCGTGACAAAATGAGCCTAATTGAAAGGTTGGCAGTTGAATCCCTACTTGGCAATCCTGAATGTCATTGAATGATGTGATGGGTTTTGTCAGAGGCGGAGCAGTTAATAATACTGATGATACTCCATTATTTGTGGGGAAAAATCTTTTAAGTGTGAACATCATGGTTGGTTTATTACAGTTGAAAGCCTTCACTTTGCCAGCTAACTTTATTCTTTCATCAATGTTAATGGATAATCCCAGAGCCCAAAGCATTATGAAATGAATCCACGTAAGTGCTCCACTTAGCACAGACCATTGGTTCATGAAGGCTCGGGTCCAAAAGTGACCGCATCCATTCAGCCGGGTTTTGGACACACTGTCAGAGAGAAGGCTTAGGCTGGCAAAATCCAAAACATCACTTGGGCTGAGTCTCTGAAGTGGACGTTTATGTAATTTATTGAACTGCCCCAAGTCTGAACCACGGTCTTAAGATGCCATGTTTGCTAAAAGTCTGTCTAGTGTAGAAATGGATTGCTGTGGTGTTTATCTCCGTAGTGTTATACTTGTTCATGATCCTAGCTTGGTCCAAGTTGTCATGTTTGATAAAAGAAAATTAGTTTAGTCTGGAAATGGTCTGTAGCCATATTATTACATTTTTGCAAGTGTCTATAACCACCTAATGTTTCCAACAAATTTAAATTCTGCTTAACTAGCATAATCGACTATGTCTTTGCTTGGAATTGGCACACACTCAGACTGCACTACTACGTCAGTAAACAAAACATTGATGATAAGATATGTAACCATTAACCAAATATCTTAAGATACAATTCAAACTTTAAACCTGCAGCCACTAAAAAGCTTTCATGTCTTGAGTTTACGTCTTTTGGCTGATGTAGTCTTGTTAACAACAGAGAAGGAATGCCACAGCGGGCTTTAAACCTCTTCCCGTGCATTCTTGTGCACGTTTAATTGGCACCATGCTGATTGAGACGCTCGCCTCATTGCACCAATAGCCCTCGTCCTCGTCCCGGCGGAGAGGAGGAGAGAGGGGCGTGTGTGTGTGTCTATAAGAGAGAGTGGAGATTTAGCCTAAGGTCCTGTGTACATAATGAGCAGCCGGAGCATCGCTGTCATTGCTTTAAGATCTCCATGACAACGCCAGGGCATTACTCATATCCGGGACTCCACTGAAACATAACAATGAAAAATGAAACTGACGACAACAAATCACAACAATTGCAGTTTTTATAACAGGCTTTTGTTTGAAATTTCTGATCAGATTATGTGCAAATTATGTTTTGAAAATTGTGTTCATTTTGAGTAATGCATTATTCTATTAAGTACCAGTGTCTTGAAAAACATGCTGTAGTTGTACTACAAAGCGCTGACCAATCAAATCTACATGTGCTACTAACAAGGGTTGTCAAAAATGTCAAAAATATCTAAACTAGATCCTCATTTGAGTATTGATCCTGAAAAAAATGAATGAAAAGTTTGACTTTTTCTGAATAATTATGGTGCTCTATATCTGAATTAGTATGAGATCACAAGATAGTATTAATTTTTCATAAAAATTGTATTTGTCTAATATTTTTTTATTATCATGATGTTATCAAAATCAATATCGGGTATTGAGCCACAATACCAATTTAACTATTATGACAACACTAGCATTAACGAATTCAGTATAGTTTTAATATAAATATGTACAATTACAGATTTTTACCAGCTATATAAAGAATATGTGTAACTTGATAAAAATTTTTGAATATCATGGCTATTTTATCGTGATTAATAGATCTTAGTCAAATATGCCAAGAGTACTGGAGGTGAAGGTAAATAGGTGTGTGTTTGACATCCTGGAGTTATGAAAACAAAGGCGGAAACTATTTCTGCAATGTGCCGGTGCTCTTGAAAAGGCTGCAGGGTGAGATTTTTCCTGGTCTGATAACATGACATGGAGGGCAAAATGGCTGCAGCCGATCACCTCCAGCCTCGTGTGAAAGGTAGAGGAAGTCTGGGAGAGTGAGACGGACGGAGAAAGAGAAAGAGAGGGAGATGGGGAGGCTGGGTGTGGAGCGCAGAGAGAACCGATGACAAAAGTAGGTCAGGGATGCAGAGGGGCAATCAGGCATGAGCGCAGCATCCCTGTCTGTGCTCTGTGAACGATACAGGCCAAACCACACCACACGCAGCATCATGGGCGTGTTGTTGTGGCAATTCGGCTAGTTTAGCAAGCTTTGAATCTCTGCTGTTTTGTACTTTTTGTTGTTGAAAGCATTGTAGTTTTTAGATGCTAGTCAAACACATGTATTAAGTCGAATGCAGTTTCAAAGTAGACCCACCCTTCCCCCAATTTCTGGTAACTAAACCCCCGATCTATCTATAAAGGGTAATTCATTCAATGAGCTACAGTTCTAATGCAAACTGAGACACTACTGTTCTTTTTGGCTGTTTCTTCTTGTTTGTTGCATGTGTCTGGACTTCGTAGAACAGTTTGACAAATATGTGTTAATTACAGTGGTCTATAAACACAAAAAATAAGGCTGGCGTCTGGATGTTTTGGTATTTTCTGTGATTAGAAGTCCCAGCAAAGGATGTAACCACAAATGAAAGCAATGCATGTAAAACAATGTAATTCAGAAACAAGGCGTCAGTGTACGCTTTATGCCATGCCATGTCTAGTCAGGTTATTTCAGGTTATTCATTGTTTTGGCAATCTTAAAAATAATACCTAAAATTTGTTTATTGTAGTGTAAAAAAGTAAATAGGAGTAAACACTGACTGGCGTCTAAGAGATGTTGGCATTTTGTGTTGTTAACACTCCTAATAAAGTTCCAAACCACATAACAAGGCAATGTATTTAAACCTTTTCAATTATTCAAGCCACAGACCTCCACTGTTATCAAAGACCCATTTTAACGGCAGTATTTTTTGATTAGCTGAAACACTAACATTATGTTCTCCCTCTGTCCCTGTGTCACGGATATGCACTGAAGCTGAAAATGTGTATTAATCCACAACAGCTGAATATATGAGTGACTGAGGCAGATGTTTCCGGTCCAAACACATTTTTTTTCTCTAACTGCGTTGTCATGTTTTGTGTGAATTAGCGTTGAGCATATGGTGGTGATGCAGTGGGCTTAAACTTCTGCCTGAGCTGTGTCAACATCTCTCTGTGGATATTGCTCCTTCTCAGTTGTCTAAAGCCTTTTCACCGTATAGAGGAAAAGCTTGGGCCAAGATTACATTTTCACACGCCCCTGAGAGCAGCCGGACACATCAGCGAACCTCTGAGCTCTCTCTCTCTCATTCGCTTCAATAAAGACCGCTGTCATATGCTTTTACCGCAGGAGTGAAAGTCAATCAATAAAACATAAATCATAAAACACTTTTATAAGCATGTGTCAGTACATTTGACTGTAATGGTGTATTAGGTAAAAAAGATTAAATAAATGAATTGGCATGAATGGATGGCACTGATTAAGATTTATTGGGATATTAATGATGATTTTTATTATTGATCACTCTATGGAGGGTAGTGCCACCGTTACCATGGTGACACGATGCACACTGCCATAAAAATGTTTTTAGATGGTGTAAAATCTCAAGAAAAGATACAAGCGTCAATACGAGTATTTGACAAAACAAAAAAGATACACAACTGGCTAATGCTCACTTGTGACTGTAATGTTATTTGAAACTAAAGGCTTAACAAGCACAAAGTAAACCACCTGTTGTAGTTTCAACTACGTCAGTTCTTTATGGCCAGATTGTTTTCAAACAAAGCTCAGACTAAAGTCTAACTTGAGTAAAACTAAAAGATCTTCAGAAAGACCAATGCATCCATTTAACGTCACACCCCCAGCTGATGTTGATGACATCATGTGAAACGAATCAATTATTTGACGATTGTTTCAATAATAATGATTTACTGATTAGATTTGATTTGATTGTTTTCAGCCCTAGTCACAATGCAGTGTCCAAAGTCTTCATGAATAGCTGTGATAGAGGCATAGGCATCTGATTGGGACTCAGAAATCTAAGATGCATTGTGTAAGTCATTTAGAGAAGATGTTGTGGGGGTCCACCTAAATGGTTTGTAGCTGGACTAAGAATTTTGTGCTATGCCACTGTCAGAATGATCGCCTAGTTTATAGTCTATAGTCTAAAGCCATAATATTGTCTATGTGCACTCATTAATTGATTAAGGAGTTATATTTATTGAGCCTACATGGCATGGCAATCTAGTATAATGTCGTGAGTTGCCCACTAAGGCTGGGTTCACACTTACACAGTCACCACATGTCACTTAAACCGGAACTGAATCTGGACTAGACCATGAATAAACCAGGACCAAAGCAAGAATGCATTTTGACTCAAACTGGGCTAAAATTAGGACCAAAAAATGGGGAAGTGTGAAAGAACGCTAAATGTATTCTACAAAAACACTGTATATTTGCTCAACCGGCATAATGCAACTTCCCCTGTCTTCACTGAATCCTGTTGCAGTATCAGATCTGTCCTGCTCTTATCACCCTGCATTTTGTTTACCGTGTAACATTTGAGTCTCACGGACGTGAAGTACTCCTCACGGTGGGTTGGTCCCGGGTTGGCAGGCACTTGTTGTTTGGACTCTGTCATCTGTAAAGCCACAATGAAGCACTTGTCCCGGAGCTGTGTGTTTGAGAGGGGGCTCAGAGCGCACCATTCATTTGGATTTCTATGGGACACTCAGAATAACGTCACACTGCCATTTGTACAGGGAACTCCTTCTACTTTACTGCGTTACAAGAACAGGGCTTAGCTTGAATTATCTTCTTTTCTAAAAACAAATGGCTTGTGGTATTGGCATAGTATTCAGCAACTATTACTACCTACTTTTACTAACACATTATTTGGGTAAATGTGCTGACTAAAATGTAAAATAGATGCAAAATATATAATTGAAATATATAATGCAAAATATACAATTGAAACTGATCCTATATCAAGAAATTGACAAACAAGAGAAAAAAAAACATTAAACTAAGAAATGTATGTTGTTTGAATGTGTTCAAATTATGTCTAAATAATAATTTGGCCTAAACATCATTGAACAACAATGTTTTGAGTTAAACTTCATCCAATATTTCTTCGTGCTGTCCTGTTTTTATATAAAAAGGATTTTGACAGTTGTATTGAAAGAGGAACATTTAAGATTTAGGGTGTAGCAGGTACGCAGGAAAAGGTCACATAGCTGAGTCGAGTGCGTCGCTTAGAGGCGATTTACTGGGTGGAGTAACCACAGCAACTGTTTAGGCATTTCAACTAATAAAAGGCCAATTACATCAGCAGCATCTACACAGAGAGAAACTGGTTGACACGAAATAGGCTTTTTCTGTACATTTTCAGCATTTTTGTTAGGTAATACAGCTTTAGGCTGTCTTTTAATGGTTCAGCGTTTTTATGATAAAAAGGGATGAAAATCAGATGCTGCCAATGGGCAAAAACAAACCGCTTTTGACTCGACATCAGATTAGCCTTTTGTAAGCCCTATGCACAGGCTTATCATTTTGCATATATCTGATAAACAGTATAGCATATTTTAACTGACAAATTATGTTGCTTAGAATGTGTAAAAAAGTACAAATGTAAAGGTTTGTGAGCCAAAGGATCTAGCGCAGTGAAAGTATGTCCACCGCTTGTGATATTAGTAATCAAACTAAAACTATCACTGAGGTATAAATATACTTCAGTAATAGTAAGCTTTTCCTTTTAAAACTTGCAGAAATAAAACAATGGTAGAGATGGTTTCTTTTTACCAGCTCCAATAATTTAGGATTAGGGTTTTTAGGTGAGAGGAAAATTCAGAAAGGACTCTGGACATATATATTTGATACCTTTGACTGAAAGGCTACTGAAAAATAAACTATAATCAATAAGGCCACGGCTGAATCTCACTCTCAATCTCCCTGGAGCTGAACAGGAAACTGAAGGTGGTCGTCGGTAGGAAGTACGACTTATCACAGCAAGGAAACCAGGGGCACGAGCAGAGGGGCTATTTTTGTCCATGGGGCCGAAACATGAGGCCCCTGTCCCACGTCACAATGTAAAAATAACCCCTTCGTGTCTGTTTACATTTAGCAGCGACTGTGATGACCAAGTGTCCATTTTGTCTGCCATTATAGATACAAACTGTAACACTAGATAACATTTAGTTCGAAGTAACACTGATAGCAAGGTCACAGCATGGACATTTGGCCACCTGACGTTTGCTTGTTTAACCCACTTTAGCCCTCTCTTTTGCCTGTCTCTGCAGCTCCTAAACTGCGACTGACGATGGACTACATGAACAACACCTCAAATAACTACAGCGCCGGGGACACGGTGAGCGCGTCTCTCGCCAATATGAGCTTAAACCACCAGGAGAACGGGGTCCAGATGGGGCACTCAATGAAAGGTGAGTCAAAGGGGGGGGGCGTGAGGGAGACATGGCGGAGAGAGGGGGAGGATAATGCACAATGACAAAGGTTAATGGACAGAATGGAGGCTACGGTAATCTTTTTGTAAGCAGAAGGATATATATGTATAGGTTGGACCTGAGCTGTTAAATGCTGGTTATTGCTAAAATATCATTGTTATTAGTGTCATTACAATTGGTTCTAAATTGGCACACATTGTAATATGCATTTACAAATCTATACTTCAGTTTTTGCCCCGTCCACGCTAATATAAAAAGCAAACTTGTATTGTGTGAAGAATTGCTAATGAGTCCATGTTAGCATAGCCATAAAGTAAGCCGTGATTATATATATTATTTGCAATATTTAGTCCCACTGTTTTTTAGCCAATAAAAAGACCAAAATAAAAACTGCAAAAATGTGTAAAAATCTGTGTCCTTAGAGAGGGTTTTCATCTCCACAAACCTTGACTCTTACTTGGCCTAGAGGAGCTTTCTCCTGCTTGTGTTGTTCTTTTAGCCATAATATTCCACAGTATGGAAATAAACATAGCCGTGTCTATGAAGAATGTTCCAAAGTATGGTTTTAACTTTATATTTGCATTGAATCATGCAGGTGACTTTCCACCTCCAGAAAGTTACACAATGTCACTGTCAATGTAGAATAGCAAATAAATACAATGAGATAAACGTCAACATTTTTACCACACTTTACCCTCCATATGGGAACTTATAGTACAAGGAAGGAAATCACCCACTAGTGTCCAATAGCATCGTATCTCTAAACTCATTCAAAAGCTTGTGACCTTGAATTGTTTTGTTTTCCCCACCATTTTGTATCTCTATAAAGTTGTATGTTTGTTGCCTTTAGTTTGGTCTCAGAGACCCGGACAGTCCCCACAGTGCTCTGCTGTAATCCCTCTTTACATAATAGATACAAGACATGCTCGGCTCGACTGAAGCGGTTGCCTAACTGCAGCTGCACTGTGCTCTGTAATCCAGGCTTTCGGGTCAGAGCCCTCTAAATGCACCCCACACCAACTTCTACCAGTTCAAAACACAACTCAAAACAATTAGGCTTTCACTGGTGCAAAACAAAGGTACCAAAATACTTTAAATCCTACATTTATGCAAAATATCTACTTTTAAAATCAATTTCCCTGCCAAGTAAAATAATAACAAATGGAGTGTGAGTTGTAGTAACTATTAGTGGTATAAGTGGTAAGTAGTTGTGTCAGCAGCAACAGCAGTAGTTGTAATAGTGAGATTATTACAACATACAAATACTAATAGAGCTAGTAAAAGTATTATTCAAGTATATATAGTAGGTTTGGTAGCTTGATGTCAAAGATCTTTTACCTCCAAAAAATCCCTGGTGAGTTGCATCTCACTGTTACAATGAGAGCAAAAATACAGTATTAAATAAAATACAAAAAAAATGGTGAAGTCAAAATTGTGAACTGGATTTAACAATTTGTAATCTAGTATAAATTATGTCAAATTCTTGTCTTGAACCCAATCTCGTGTCTTGTCTCATTTTATGGGAACGGTGTCGCAACCTTTAGTTAATAATAATTTATTTAAACTCTTAAATTACGTTTATAACATTTTACTGTTCAATAACACTATAATAATTCTTGGCATTTACAATAGGCCTAGTTAGTCTAACGCTGGCAACATTTGATTACACTTCTGATGACTCTATGGGGCATTAAACACAAAATAACTCTCCACATATGTAGGGGAGCTTCATAATTGCTTAAACTTAATTAAATAGCCTTAAATCGCATCTTTTGTAGACTTCTTTATCACTGTGTTTCTCCATCTCGTCCCATCTCGAACCATATGGCCAATTAGTGCGTAGTTTAGCCTTCCCTAGCTTACAGCCCTCTCTAGTTCACTGCTTCTCCCCATTTCCATTTTTCATTATCTCGCACACGAGCAGGAAACAGCTATCCACAAAAGTAAACAGCACATTTATCAACGGCAAAGTCCACAGTGAGTATTTAAGTGTTTATAGAAGGCAGCGGTATTAGTTGTACTAGTATTGTGTTGGCCTAGTCAGTTTTTGTTTGGCAAAATCAGTTTTACATAGCTCAGAATAGCTTCCCCTATAGCTCCCTTCAAACCAAATCTATATCCACCATCTTGGATCAGGCGATGTCTGTCGATTTCAGTGTCCTCTTCTGTACCAGACAAGACAAGCAGTGTCTGTTGTTGTTAGATATTGGTTTGCCTGAAGTCCATCCATTGATTTATTCTCTCCCCTATGTCTTGACTTAAATTTAACTCCAAGAGAAGGTATTAATCCTTGTATTGCCTTTAATCCACACTGCACAAAAGGTTAGTGATTTTTAAGTTAGATGCATGTTTGGAGTGTTTTAATGCTGGCGTTAACCATGAGTATTTATTTATTTATTTATTTTGTAATCTTCTACATCTGTCCAGAATCACTCTTGATGCCAAAACCTGTTCAAACCGGTTAAGTTGGCAGAGTTATCTAGTTGTTTACAATAAATATGACATTGAGCTTAACAGCTTAAAGGATGAATGTTATAAGGGTTGTACAACTGCTGCTGCTACCTCACATTATGAAATATTAGCACTAGAACTATTTGTTCTTGCTCATTCATGTGTAGCCTGACACTTTTCTCCAAATATTTCTAACCAATTTCACAGAGTAGCTTCTTTTGTTATTTAGAATCACCATTTTTGTCTCAGAAGCATGTTCTTTGCAGCCTTCCTTGGAGCCATTAGGATCTCTGTCTTTTCTCTGTGCTAACTTTAGTTCTGTCAAATCCAACTAAAACTCTTCACTTGACTCCTGTCCACAGAGGAGGAAGCTGTCCCGAGTGAGAATGGCCTCACTGTGGGCTCAGACGAACAGGGCACTGAGCACGAGGTTCAGCTCTGTCCCGCTATGGAGGACAATGTGGTCCCACCTGGTACGGCCCGCGGTCCACTAACCTTCATTCGGCATGCTTTGGTTTTGCCCACTTGATTTGACATTTTATCTTTTTCTAAGCAGATAAATCTTCTTCTTGTTTTTGCTTGGTTGAATTTGTATTGGTTTCGGCTTCAACTAACCTTTCTCCAATTTTTTTCCTGCCTTTACGCAAATACTTTGAACCAGCTTGTTTGGCTGATATTTATAGCCATCTTGAGAGGAAGGAAGACATAAAGCTTCTCTGCTGTCTGTGTTGCACTGTGGTGGTTATTTACATGTTCAATCTCTTCTTCATGTTTTCAAAGTGCGACAACATGGAAAAAATGTAAGACTTGGCCATTGTGATCTTGTGGTTTTGAGGTTTAAGTCGTTCTTTGATCAAACAAACGTGGTCCGACAGCTTGTCCAAATTGTGACTGGAAGTGGGTTCAACAAGGTGAAAAGTCTCCTTGATGTGTTAACCAGCCACAAGAGATACCTCGACTGACCCAAAAGACAGAGGAGAAGAGCTTGAACAAGCGCTATGTAAAGTCAATAGGACCAGCGTTAGACTGATGGGCTTATCGTGTCACTGTTGTTTAACTTGTATGGCTTGTATGTGTCCTACAGCGGAGACAACAGAGGAAGAGAAAAAGAACGACCCGAGCCAAGATGAGGGGCAGACCGGTACGCCTCTCGCCAACAGGCCCTCGCCCCTCATAGCTGCTTGTTTATTTTAATTTTGACAAAAAATAACAGGTTCCTTACATATGATTTAAAAGCTTTCTTTTTCTTTCAGCTTTTCATTGAGAATGAGTTGTGTTTAAAGCAGAGGTGGAATGTAAACTTGACATTAATACTCAAGTAATTTTTGGAACTAAATATTAAAAAGTAATGTAGTAATAAGTTTTACTTTAATTAAATATATTGAATACTTTTACTATTGTAACAAGGTAGTTGATTTCTTAACTACTACTACTCTAATATACACCTAAGATGTACGTTTTACTTGAGTACAGATGTGTTGAGTACTCCTTTCACTTCTGCTTGTCGGGTGCATTTCTTTCTTTGCTTTTGTTATGCTTGCTTTGGCAGCTTTGCTCTTTCAGCTCGTGAGATGTTAACATGCAGTCTATTTTAAACTAAGAAAACATGGTTACGACATCTTGGGGTATTTTTGCGCAAAGGGAATGGCTCTAAACCACAGGCAGATTTGTGTCTTGAATGATCTGTTCTGCAGATGTTGCTCTCCCGGATAACGTCCAAAACAGCTGTATAGCTTTGCTTAGGTGTGGTATGGCATGTTATCCAATATAAATCCTATGGAAACAGCCTGCGTATTCACCAGAGCCTACTTCAACTGATGTGCCTGCTATGGCCTATTTGAATTAATGGTGGCTGTATGTTGTATTGGCTTGCATTGATTTCCTCATGAGTGCATTAATCTGGGTTGAATGACAGAGGTCTATTACTGACAGTGCTCTTGTGTGTTTTTCCTCTCTGCCTCTTCACGTTCGACCGATAGCAGGAGCGACTCCAACAGGTAGGAACTCTAAATGTTATCGACTGGTCTCTGACAATATTCATTTGATTGTGATGTTGTGTATGAATACACTCAAGATAATTGACATAACATAAATAAGGAAGCTGTTGGCAATGTAACAAGCCAGGCATTTGATTTACAATAGAATGCAAAAGTCAGTAATGGGAGGGATTGATGTGGATCAGAATATTGAGGTTTGCTTAGAGATTCTATTTCACTGCATTCACTCATTCTGTAGTACATGCTTATTTTTTGGACTCTCATTGCTGCCTTTGCTCTAAATAGTAACCTAACAAGTCAAGGGAATGTACAAAAACATTTTCCCCATTGATTTGAGTTTTACTTCCTGTGAGAACCAAATGCAACTTGATTGAAATACAGGCTATATTGGTAGAGCGCCCAGTCTTGACAAACATGGATGATTGTTTCAGAGGGAGAATTCTTGGAAAAGGAATTCAACACCCAGCAAAAATAAATGTCTCACCTCACCTGTACAAACCCAAATTTGTCTTATATAATTTATATTAAAAACTGCTCTAAGATTAAGACAGTTATTGAATCCACAACTGTATTATGTTGTTTGTAAAGTTGAATGCCTCACTTGTCCTCAGTCACTTTCATTTTTCATTTTTTTGTTTTGTTATGAAACCACCACTCTGACCACTTCCCATTTCAAAGTCCTGCCCGTTCACACTGCATATAGTACAGTTTCTTTATTTTATGTCACCTTAATTCACACGAAGATGCTATGTTGGTCATTAAGTTCCCATTATGTTTATTTCTTTTCAATGGGGGAGAGTTAGTGAAAGCCAGTGCTATGAATGTCACCATTAATGTCCTTTCCAAACAAACTAGCACCGCCCGCTCCGACCACTGCATCCCACAATGCCTTTGCCGAAGGACTGTCGCCCTCTGTGCCCGGACGGAGCGCTGACCTCATGGGAGCGTCCTGCTGTACTGTCCCAGAACGCGACGCAGTGGACAAGAAGCTGACCGAGCCTCTATGGACGTCTGAAGACCTCGCAGTAATGGGACAGGCCACAAGGGGGAGCTCTGAGTGGAGTGATGCCGACGCCAAAAGAGCAATCAGCTTGGATGCAACAGAGTGCTTGGATGGGATTAGTCTGGATGCATCTCTAGTCCGCAGTGCAGCTTTGGAGGACCTTACAGCTATTGACCAAGGGCAAAGCAGTGAAAACATAGAAAATAATGAATCCGAAGGTGCCACGTATGAACAACGCACTCAAAGCCTGTCTGACACTAGCTATTGTTCTGGACAAATAGATGATGGTTCAGCACAATTACATGAAGCCCAAAGCGATTCTCCTCCGACGCTACTTGACAATGTAGCGGAAAATGACTCAACTGACACATGTAAAGATGGCTATTCAAAATCTGACTTTTCTAATGATTCAGAGATGATGATTTTGGACAACACTGACGCAAGACACACCTCTCCAGCTAGAAAGTCAATGGTGCCAGTGGCAGTGTGCAAAGGTCTGTTACACCTGGTTATAAACTGTTAGCGCTCTTCAGTTTTTATACCTGTTTCAGTTTGACGGATCAGCTTTTTATGCAGCACCTCTTTCAATTTTTCATTTTTCACAAAGGATTTTACCCCAACGAAGAAAAGCTTGTTGTCCCTCCTCCCCACTTTTTTTTCTTCTTTTGTCACTTTACAGATTATGTAACCCTCGAATCAGCCACTGTTGACACATGCATTTGAATGTATCACTTTGCATGGCACATGTCCTGCATCATCTATTTCATTTATTTGCAAACCTTTATTAATTTGTTTTCATCTTAACTGGCTGTAATTGATGTATTACAATGTTTCTTCTTGTCTTCTTAGCTCAAGCTAAATCTGACAGCCCTGCAGACAAGGTGAGCAGCTAACCCCATTGACTATCTTCACATTTTCCATGTATTTATTTATTTATTTTGTGTGTCATCTTAAGTTGATTGTTTTTGTATTCATTTTTTCATTTTCATTTGTTTGTGAGAAAGACACACCCCTCGAACCAAACGCCTCCCTCTCCCCTTAAACGACCATCACTAAATGCAAAGAGCAAATCACAGTCTCCTCGAAACGGGCACAGCTCCATCCCTGTCAAAACCAGCAGCTCTGAGCGAGCGCAGACCAGAGTGAGTATGGATCGGGGTGGGTTACCCTGGTGTGTGAATTTGACCCTAAATGGAAATGTCAAGGTCAAACATTTAGAAACATCCGTTCGTTTCATCCCATATTTTTGATTTGCCAAATGTTTAAATTTCTAATGAACGTCTGCAAAAATAGATAAGAAATCCAACTCATGTTTGTGTTTTTAGAATGTGAAGACCCCAGCAGCCAAAACTGCAGCCAGAACTGCTCAACCAGGTACATTACTACAAAGTTTATTAGCTTCTGTTAGCCTCTACCTAGTACAGTTGTTCAGTATTTTCAGTTATTGGATTAAGGGTCAAGGATACTTTTGATTTGTCATATTTTTATGATACAGTTAATGCCAAGAAACCTCCTACTGCCAAAAATGACAAAGGTAAAAGTTGCACAGAGCGCACTGTTGGTTTGGCATGGCACATGCCACAGTCTGATCAGGCTGAGCCTGGATCAAACTTGGGCAGCTTTTAGTAGTCACCAGTCTGATTGTTTTACTAACTTTTTAAAACTTTCCATTATGTTCAGATTGATGAGTGTCACATATTATAATTTTGGGACCTTTCTTTTTGTCTAAGATCACAAGAGTGGACAGAGCAGCCCTGGCACCCCCAAGTCTCCTGCGAGCCAGGCACAGGCCAAGTCTGTGGCTGAGGCCAACAAAGTGAAGAAGGTGGCGGTGGTGCGCTCAACTCCCAAGTCTCCAGGTTCCCTGAAGACTCGTCCCGGTCCCATGGCGGCTGCCACTGGCTCTGCCGCGCCTCTGCCCGACCTGAAGAACGTACGCTCCAAGATCGGCTCCACAGAAAACATGAAGCACCAGCCTGGAGGCGGCAGGGTAAACGACTTATATGCAATACATCACATATTGTCTTCAAGCTCATTATCTTCTGTCTTTGTACTGGTGATCTACGTGGCTTTGTTTCATTTTTATCTGTTGGAATTTTTGTTCTGTAATTTTTTACAGGTTACACAAACTCCTGTGCACCTACTTTTTTCTTTCCAATCTCAACTGTAACCTTTTGATTTTTCAGGTACAAATCCTTGATCAGAAGGTGGACTATAGCACTGTCCAGTCTAAGTGCGGCTCCAAAGGCAATATAAAACATGTCCCCGGTGGCGGCAATGTGAGTAACTCAGGGATAGACTCAACATGGATTTCTTGAGTATCTCTGCAGTTATGATCATAAACTCTTTTGGAAACATAAAGACAATTCATGAAGGGAATTGCGGGTTGATTGGTGTTAGCCATAAACTAAAAATAGAGTAATCTGCAATCAGGAAAATGAGCCAGATAAACTGATTAAATTACATGCTTTAGATGTACAGCTTGATTCAAGTAAAATTATTAATAAGTCGCATGGCTGCTGACCAAATGATTTACGGTCGCATCAAAATTCTGATGGACGCACCTTCAAACTCAACTTACATTGCATTCAAAAACGTATGGTTGCTTTACACGTATGCTACTTCGTGTCTTGAATTTGATGTACTAAATATATTCCTTGTTTCAAAAAGATCAGTACATGCCTGATGGACAGAGTATTACTTTAAAACAGTGTCTTTAATCTTCTTTCTTCCTTCTGGGCATATTCTCTCCTTTCAGACTGACATTACATTGGTTTAATAATTATAGTCATCTGCTTTTGGTAACTTGTTCACAGGTCCAAATCCTCGACAAGAAGATTGACTTCTCCAATGTTCAGGCTCGCTGTGGCTCTAAAGACAACCTGAAGCACACCCCGGGAGGAGGCAAGGTGAGGAATCAGACAGACCCTTCTGCTTTTGAAAAGAATGATATTTTGATCGCTTTAAGAGATGAACATCTGAGGACATCGTTTTGAAAAGAATCTCTCTTTCTTTATTGTTTGGCCTCCTTATGTATTATTTCCCAAAGGACTTTCTCTCATTACATTCTTCACACAAACTTACCCAAAGGTAACAGTTTCTTCCCCTTACTTTTGCACTTTTTTAGGTTAAAATTGTTGAACAGAAGTTGGACTTTAGCAATGTCCAGCCTAAGTGCGGCTCCAAAGACAATATCAAACATGTTCCTGGTGGCGGCAATGTGAGTAACTCAAGGGATAAACTCAACTGGGTTTTGAGTATCTCTGCAGTTATGATCATCAGAAGCAGCAGTCGTCTGGACTTGGACTGGTCTGTTTAGAATATTAGTCCCTTTACTACAGCCCCAGTGCATATATGAACTATATATCGGGTATAATAGTCTTATTGTAGTCAAGTAGCTCTACAGGCACGATCCTCTGACACACGGCAAAACGTTTCATGTCCTTCACCCTAATAAGCTACACCCCTTTTCTCACACTCATCTCTCTCACCCACAAAGATCTACTCCTCTCCCACTCTGGTTTTCACTCGGTTTCTCTCTCAACCATAACTTGTTTTTCCCACATATGACTTTCCAGGTTCAAATTTTTGATAAGAAGTTGGACTTAGCCAATGTGGAGTCGCGATGTGGCTCCAAAGATAATATAAAACACACACCAGGTGGTGGCAATGTGAGTAGAAAGGGGCTGCTCTTGAATGCACCTTCGGTGGAGCAGGATGCACGAGATCTGTCTGTCAGCCCTGTCCTGACCCCTGACCTCAACACTGTTAACACTCCTAACAGTATCATGGCATCTGCGTCCGCCATGAGTGTCTCCTCCTCTAGAGCAGAACTAAACTAGAGACACCTGAATGTGCCTCCCTCTATGTCTCTAAATCTGACTAACCCTTATGTAATGCTTATGGCCTAATGAACCTTTCCCTTTCACTTTTATTATCCTCAATCTGAAGTTTTACCAACAGACCTGGCCCCCGTCTGCATGCATCAGTCTTGTATGTTCACGTATAAACTTTTTGAATGTTCAAAGATCAGAACATAAGAAGATCATAGTGGTATTTATACATGAAACACCACAAATCCACAGAGAAGATGCCTGTAGACCCCAACAAAGGCCTAGTGTGCGCCTCATCAGAGTGGGGCTGTTAGTGGATGACCTCAGCTCAAAGAGACTGAAGACTTTGTTCAGAAACAGGCAGCCATGACAGAGGTCTGAGCTGAGACTGGCACTGTGCTGCATATTACTGCTCCTAACTGCTGTCTACATGAGCACTGCATGAACAACAGCAGAATGTTGAGGCAGAAAACTAAATATACTTCTATACTATATTCAAAACATAAATGGATGGGCATTAATAATGCATTAATAAGCCTAATGCTGTCTAATAAGTTGTTTAACATGAAGCTCTGTCATAGTAGTAGCCTTTAAAAAACTAACTAAGACGTGCATTTAGTTTGCATGGTTGGCAAATAAAATTTATTGTACAGTGATAATGATTCTTTTGCTGCTGTTTTTGTTTTCAGGTTCAAATTGTGCACAAAAAGATCGATTTGAGCAACGTCCAGTCCAAGTGCGGATCAAAAGACAACATTCGCCATAAACCAGGTATTATTTTTGATACTTAACTGTGGTGGTATGGCTCCTAAAAGATTGAATAAATAATACAATTAGCTATGGCTAAAAAGTCATTGCTGCCATTGGTGTAACTGAAAATGTTTAGGTCAATGTGAGCCCTATAGAAATGGTTTCAACGCATACAATCTTCAAAATAGTTGAACAGTTGACTTTACATTAATATAGATTTGAGTTTGACTCCTGAACTTGCATTTTGATTTGTATTTTGAAGAGTTCAGAATACACACATTTTATTGAGAGTTAAAAGTGCGCTGTCCTGTGAAGATGTTATTGCTCTGGTAATAAGGAAGCAGGTGGCAGACCCTCCACCAGAAAAGTTCCGTTGTGCACTTTACATTCAATTCACAATTTCTTTTGAGAAACACTGTTTATTGAGAAGGAGTTTACCATGTTGCTTTCTTTGTCGAGGTGGTGGAAATGTTGAAATCAAGAGCGAGAAGTTGGAGTTCAAAGTCCAGTCCAAGGTCGGGTCTCTGGACAACATCGGTCACACCCCTGGAGGAGGACAGAGAAAGGTAAAGACTTCAAACCTGGATGAAACTGCCTCCATGGTGTGGGCAGTTCCTTTATGAGCATCACTTGGTTCACTGTTGCTATGGAAAGTCTCTTCAGCTTTTGTCTTTGCTCGCGGGAGATGACAGTATCTTAAATAACTTGAATGCAGCGGCAGTAGAAAGACTACAGTAGAGTTAGCCTTGTTCTGTTTTTATGGTTTAAATAACGTTAGCTCTTAGTTTCACACTTACAACAGAAACAGCTGACACATGTATGTAAACAGGAAGTGATGAAGTTACTGTTACCGTAGGAAGTGGAGTTTTAGAGCAAGTTTAATTCAAGTTATTTGTCACATTTTAACATCCGAGTTAGCAGGACTGACAGTTAAAACTAAAATATGTTTTTCATTCATGGTTAAAAATCAGGTGCAGAATATTTTAAAAACAATAAATAAATGATCATATTGTAATCATCTTTATCATTATCTGGATTATACAGACTCTCAATCACATGCCAAAAGATTTTATAACAAAGAAAGCTGTATTATATAAACAAAGTGTCAGAAAAGGTTAGGTAAGGTTAGCCTTTATTGGCTCTGCAGTGCCGCACCCGCGTACCCACCTCCAAATGTTGAACTTGGCTTGGTCAGGACCACTTTAGCGGGAGGATTTGACCTATTTTTCATGCTTTGTTTTGCCTAGAGGCATTCAGTCACCATATTTCAACCTTTATTTGAATAAAAATGTATTTTTAAAAATGTATAAAATGTCTCAGTGTACTAAAGAAATTATTGTTCCAAAAAAGTAACTGCTGACTAGTCGATTTCTAAAATAATTCTTAGTTGCCGCCATAATTCATGATAATCTCTTGTTATTTTAATGTGACACATCAAACGTTCTGTTTTTTTACAATTGGAGGTTTAGAGGAATACATGTGGGGCTTTGTATATTTATAATTTACACTGACATCTTACAGTTATGTGGTTTATTATAGTAGTACAAGCCCAAAAACAGCATAAAGAAGCAGCATAGCATTGCTCTGTATAAGATATGGGGTTGGAACTAAACCAACAAAGCTTAGAGAAACATAGCCCCGCACCCACGGTCATTTTGCTTTTATTTTTGTTTGAATTTATCCTTTTTTCATTACGGTCATCCATTTTATTATTATTTCAGTTCATTGTATGTTTTCTGTTTTTATCAGGCTGCACTGTATGGCAAATAGTTAATATTTTTAACTACTTTAAACATTTCAACTGCAACCTTTATTATAACCAGAAGATACACAGTTTCACAAGTTTCATTTGGACACTCTGACAGAAAGAAACTGTAAGGAAAGTTGTTAATGCAGCTCTACTGTGCAGCCCTAGTTTCTATGACAACCATGACCTGTTTTCATCATTGATTTGTTCATTATTGTGTTTATGTTGTGTTTTTCTGTTGATGCCATTTCATGTTTTTTTGTTGCACCCCTGACCATGAGCAGCGTCAGAGCCGAGAGGGAAGCGTTTCGGACAGCCCCTCTCTGCCCTCCCCCGGCCTCACCCCCCCGCTCACCCCCCAGACTGTATCCCCCGTCCCAACCACACCTGTGCTCACCAACCCACTCATAAAGATTGAGGACTCCTGTAAGTACTAGTATACGGAATAGACTAGCTGTAATGTAGTACTCATGAAAGGGCATTCAATTATAGAAAATACCTGCTTGTCAAATAAAAAAGATCTTGCACTGATGGTATTGGCAGAATTAATAATAATTTAGTTTTAATATTACATTTCCCAAAGAGGTTGAATGAATATGCAGATTATACTTACTTTTTTTTCTTTTTTCATATGCCTTAACCCTTTTTAAACCCATAAAGACTGGGGTAAAGTAGGAAATTGATGCAATAATCATTTGAATATAAGATTACTAGATTTGACCATATTCTTATTGGACACACCACTCTAAACATAATATTACTTATAATACCCTGTTAACAATGGCAGCCATATTGACAGTATAGTGTTTATTGTCCACAAAATGGTGCACCTGCTGTATACAGTTGCTGGTGCCTGTCTGGACACACCTCTGTTGTAATGATAGCGTTTGTACCCTAGAGGGAGCACTACACAACAAAGAACAAGTACCATATACTCATGAAAGCGTGGGTTGTACTCAGACACATTTACTCAAGTACTTGAGCAACTTATTAAAGAAATTGCACTTGTGTGAGTATGTTTTTGCAGCATATTTTTATTCCCACTTGAGTATGTTTTAATTGAAATACTTCTGCGTAATAATATTGAAAGTAAAGGTACTTTTACTTGAGTACAATATTTTGCTTCTTAACCACCTCTGCATAATGTCAGCATGGGAAAGGAAAAGCTGCAGATAAATGGTTTATGAGTTTAAGGTTAGAAACATAATTACAACATTGACAAAAATATCAATGTTACAAACAGTAGTGTTGAATTAATACACTATACAGTCAGGTAAATAAATTCTAAATAAACATCAGAATCCCAACAATACAGTATAAAAATAAAATGGATCATAACATGTAAACATTGCTCTTGTAACACAATATACAATGATGTATTATAGTGTAAAATGGGACAGGATTAAAACAGCTTTATGTTTGCTGCACCACATGTTATACATTTATCACTCATTAGGGAAGGAAAAAAACATATGCACACACTGTAAGAGATGTGTTTTCATTTTTTTCTCATTATAATACAATGCAGATTGAAGCCTTAATTGGGTAATCAAATACTGGTATGTATTCCTTTGATTTAACAAAAACGGTATCCTAAACATCACCAAATGAAAGAGCAGCTATAACAGAATACAGTTATTCAAAATTAGTATTCTGAATATGTATTCAAAACTGGAAATTGTGCACATTTATTACATCCACACATCCATATCAATTTGATGGAGAGTTATTCATATTTTTCCCCCCTCTGCAGATTGAGAGCCACAAACTGACCTTCCGTGAGACGGCCAAGGCGCGCACTGACCACGGCGCAGAGATCATTTCTCTAGAGGAGTCGCCGCAGCAGCTCAGCACCATGTCGTCCTCCGGCAGTCTCAACATGGCCGACTCCCCACAGCTGTCCACGCTGGCCGACCAGGTGTCCGCTTCGCTGGCCAAACAGGGCTTGTGAATGCATATTACTGTCCACAAAGACCCCCACTCCATCTCCCTTTTTCTCTCTCTCTCTCTGCCCCTCCTCGGTCTCTCCCTTCACACCAACACAATCGCAACCTAGTCAAGTTGTGATGCCTTCCTCGTTCATTTCCACTGAACTTTTTAATTGATTTTCTTTTCTTTTTTTTCATTTTAGCTCCACCTACCACTGTTAACTAACTGTTCATGAGGCAGTATTATTAGACCACATTTTAGTTTCTAAGCTATTTACTTGGTAGCCAACCTTTTGTAAGTATCCCTTTAAGATACACAAGCGTCCCTTCAAAGTAAAAGCTCCTCAGATGTAATTCCGATGACCATTCAAGGCTTGTCTCCCTGTAACATTGACAGTCAACCCCATAGGAGTCATGTTGTCAGTGTGCAAGTCCCCTGTTTATTTTATTTCTTCAGACATGTTTTGACGAGAAAATGATGGTGCATATCATTATTAGGGGTCGGTACTGATGCAGATGGGACAGTTACAGGGTTCAGCAATTATGATGATGAAAAGTAGTAGCAACACTTTCTTAAAGGCAGAAAAAAAAAATGCTTTCAGACCTCACTGCGAATCTTTCTTTTGCTTTGTTTAGTCCTGATTGAAAAGAAACGGGAGAGAAAATGAGAAAGGCCAGGATCTAGGTGTGTGTTGGGCACAGTTTTCTAATTGTACTCTGTGGATATATGACATGTATTTGATATGAAGACAACATTTGTATCGTGCCTGCTACTGTCAGTGTTCATTTTTTGTTACTGCTCTATCTGTAAATGCGCAAGTTAGGAGACGAAAGCATTGATTAACCTGTAGGCTTTTGAAAATGTAATGGCCAAATCTTACAGTATTCCTAGAAGAAGGAGGGGAGGTTACATGCACTAAGTATAGGCATTCATTAACCTAGTATTTTTAAATTTAATCTTGTAAGAAATGGGTGGTTTTTAGATGGATAAGTGTATGGTATGAAAGGTTGACTGGGCCATTATGGTGCGAAGAGGGATTTGGTGAGCACTGCAAGTCTGAAACTGTACAGCATAAATGGTACATAATATTATTTAACTCACTAAAAATGAAAGCAACTCGCTGGATATAATAAATTACCCTTAACACTTGAAATACTATATCCCTATCGTCGATCATTACTCCCTCTAGTGGTCAGTCTCACTAAAGCTCTTCTTGCATGCTCCTCATGTAAGAGAAAAAAACTGCTTGTTGCCTCCCTTTCACAAAGTGGTCTCTATGTAATGTTACGTATATCCTCTTTATATGAACTGAACCGCAAGGATATACTGGTAGGTTTAAGCGTGTGTATGTGCGTGCGAATGGGCCAATTCGCCATTCAAAAGTGGTCGTAACAGAAATCCTTAGGGTGACCACCGCCTGTCCCTCTTTTGGTTGTTCTGCACAGCCATTAGGTCCTTGTCTCTCATCCCGCTTATTTAAAGAATGTCCCACCTGTTCACTGGTGTCACATAAATGGTATAAAATATCAGATTTAACAGATAACATAAATATCCCTAGCAGCAACAAAAACATATATAATCTTGACTTTTGGGGGTCTTGTTTTTTAAGGTCAAGGTCAAATGTCATGTGTTTTAAGGGATAGCCATTGAAAATCATACAATTTCATAGCAGTCTTTACCTATAAGTCTCAATTTATCATGGTCGTCCCACCACATTGCCCAACCTGTCCCACTTTTACTACCATTTGAGGTGGTCACCCTAGAAGTCCTTAACATTGCTCCCTGTAATAACATGTAATGCAAAATCTCAATGCCAAAATATAAAGTTCATGGGCAGTAGGACTTTTTAAGGTGTTCTTGCAACATTATCTGCATGCTAAATAATCTCAGTTTTTAGACCACATTCATTTTAGTGTGTGAGCAGAGAGTGGGTGGTCAGAGGGAGGTGGAATGGCGCCCCCTCGAGGCAACAGCAGTTGAAGAAGAAACGTGCCAGAAGCTTGTGCTTTTAGTCCTCTCCGTTCTTGTTTGTACCGGAGCAAATGGAGAGGCTGTTTTTGTAGTAACTAATTCTCATCACCTTTTTTTTGATTATTTCTGATGCTGTGTACAGTTGTGGCAATGTGATTGTTCGTTATTGTGCATTTTATCAATAACTGGTTTATGATGATTCTTGTTGCTGTAATATGTGTATTTGAAAATAAATGCTATGAAGTCAAGAGTGGTTTGTTTTATTCACCAAAAATGAATAATTTTACAGCTAAATTCACACCAAGGTTTTCAGAAAACGCATACACCTCTTTTTGTTATATAATTGCAGATTTAGATTGCACATGATTTACTCTTCAATCTGTTTAGAAAGATGCAATTTTAAAAATAACTATGAAAAAAACAAATTTATAAAGGATAAAAGTAATAACTACATAATGAGCATTGAAGGCTTACTGCCATTTAATGCATTTTTATTTTCATGTCTTAAGAAAAAAGATTTGTCTCAATCATTCATCTATAAAGCTATGATTTCTTTTGTTCCTAGACCTTGGTAAAAAAAAACAAAAAACAAAACAAGAGGCCAGAACAGCAATGCCAAGTTAAACATAAATGTTTTAATGGTACTATTTACAAAAAAACAATTCTGCTTTTGATTAGGTTAACTGCTGCAACAATCGAACAGGTACATTGACATCTTGCTTAACTACAAAAGAAAAAACAGTGAATGAATGACTGTGGCATTAAAGAAAAAACAACCATATATTTTTTTGCATAGCAATTAGTTACTTAAGAGGGGAAATTGTGTGGTTATGAGTGTGGGGTGGCAGAAACAAAAATTCACCAAAAGCAACAGTAGTCTAGAAGATCCAGATCATATGTTGAAACTATTAACACCAGAAAGGAGATTCCCTTAAATTGAAAAACCTGAGTTGGGGTGGCTTTAGTTGAGTGGGTGCCGCTACTTTTGAATAATTAATATTTGCAAGACAAACACGATTATTCTTGTCAAGCCGAGCCAGTAAAATAGATAAGGCCTTTGTTATCTTTTATTTTGCCACAATTTACTCATGTAATACAGAAATGCGAAGGATACGGGATTGAAGTAGATGGTAGAATCATTCCCATTGAGCCTGTGATTGGTTGGTTCTTAATAAGTGGTGCTGCTGTGATAAAACTAGCATTCGAGTAGCATGTTCGGAGCATGCAGAATTGTTTTCTGTTGGGCAAGTGCTCTAAAAAGGACATCCCAGTCTCTATACGCCATCTCCCCATGTTTTAAACTCAAAAGAAGAGACACACGGCAGGGGAAAGACAGAGACGGACGATTTCCAAAGAGAAGGAATGATTTTTTTTACCATTTAAAACACAAAGAAAATGTGTTGAGCTGGAACAGACAGAACGTACACAAAAATAAAACTCCAGGAATGAAAAACAAAGAAAGCAAACCAACAAAACTAGACTTGGCAGTTGCAGAAGTGCTGTGGTGACTTCCTCTTAACGGACCAAGGGGACCACGTCTCATGTACCTGTGGATTTGGATGAGGGGCAGACGGAGGAGGAGGAGAGGGGATTTTTTCTTGTTTTGTTATTTGTCACTCCACTAAAAATGTACATGGGAATTACAAGCAAACTAGTCAATAGAAAACACCCTTTGGCCATATTTTGAGGAGTCCGCTACATAGTGCGCTACAAGTGTACACGCGACATATGAACACCACTAAGCCCCCATGTACATTGTTTAGCCTACTACAGAAATCATTTTTTGTAACGTGTTGTTTTTATTAGTTTTTTTTTTTTACATTTATCCTTTTTTTCTTGTGACAAAACAAGTGTAGGGAAAGGCTTCTATCTCCATAATATTCACTAAAAACTGTGAAAAATATTAGACTGATGTTTGAATATCAAACAACAGGAACCCATTAATATTTTATTTTGCTTTGAGGTTCTGCTTGTTAATGCCAGAGAGGAGCTGTAGGGGGCGCCGGTCAGTCATTTATCGGTGGGTTGTCCTGTGTTTGGGGGTGTCTTCATCACAGGGCAGGTCCATGTCGTCTGAATCCAGCCTCCCAAAGGCTGTTGCTCGGCAACCTGAGATGCTCCTCATCCTGGGCCTGATGTCAGGGTCGGCCTCGGGCTCTGGGGCGGGGTCTTCAGACAGAGGGAAGCTCCGGCGCTCCCAGGGTGCCACCGTCTGGAGACAAATAGAACAGTTTACATGAGTTCACGGAGACTTAAATCACAGAATTGTTCCCGATTCTCAGACTGTAAAAACACATACTCGTTCTTCAAAGGAGAAGTCTGGTGTGGAGCAGCGCGTATCCTCGCTGGAGAGCAGGCGGTGGGAGTCGCGGGAGCAGGGCGTGTGGGGGTTGGAGGTGGTGTCGGGACTGGGCGGGCTCAGGGGCGACGGTACGTAGCTATAGTCGTGGAGCAGGGGGCAGTGTCCGGGGTCCGGAGAGGCGGGCTGAGGTGTGGGAGGGTTTGTCCCGCACATCAGCGGTGTGGTCCGACCGTCTATGGATTTATATGACCTGAAAACAGACAAGCGGTGAAGATCAAAACACAGTCCTGTTTTCCTTATTGAGTCTAGGATGTGATTCTCTCGGGGCAGAAGTGGTCCTATATCATATACTGAATTTTTTTTTTTTACTCTTATAGACAAAATGGATTGCAATATACTTACAGAAATAAACATTTGTACCAGATCTTGTGTGTTTGAACAGTTAGATATGTATAAGAGTACATATAGGTTCCTTACACTGACCTGCTGCCCCGTCGCTTGGCCGGGGCCAGAGCCATCCAGGACCAGCGAGACCTCTCCTGGTCCTCGTATGGCTGGTGGAGCAGGACGAAGGCTGCGTCTGACAGGTCCTCCACCTACACACATTCACAGGAACCAATGAGAAACACACTTGACCTCTATAAAACACTATAATAAAAAATAGTAAAACTATGGGGAAAAAAAAAATCACAGAAATAAATTCTGTGATGCTGCTATTAAAGTATACACACAAAAAAGTAAAAAATACATGCCTCCCGCTGATCCTCTTCTTCAGTTATTTTCTGAGAGAAAATATCCACCATTCGCCAACTATGAAACAAAAACAAACAAACTCTGAGCACAAGAACAGCTGCATGCGGGTTGTGAAAGTCAAGACAAGTTTACATGAATCGTAAATGAATAATTTTGGACAACTGGCATTGGAAAAACACCATGACTTGGGTTCTACTGGGTGTGTTTGACTGTGGTTGGACTCAGAGCAGAGCCAGAGAGAGTGAGAGAGTGAGTGAGAGTGAGCGGTGGATCCAGTCTAAATATTTACCTGGGTGTGAGGATCTCTTTGTACTGCAGCTTTTCCACTCGGGTGGTGGCCGCCACAGACATTGGGATGACGATGTTGTTGATGTCAAAAGAGCTCTCACCTCTCCTCCTCTTGATCGGCTGCTGCTGGGGGAAGAATACAATGGATCAGGTTTCATTGAGAAGACGATGACAATGGGCAGAGGGACATTCAAAGAGGAAATGCTACAAGAAATGAAAGATCATCCTCTGCTTTAAAATGTTTAACATTGCGTGGATGAGGAAAAATGCAGCCAGAACAGTGAGCCTGTTATACCAAGTTGAGACCACTAGATGGAGCCCAGACAGTAGTGATTTCTCGAACAGAATTCATGTTTATTCTCTTTCACTTGACATTTGTCTCATTAGATTTCTGAGAGTACTTACAGGTGTACTTATGATGCTCTGCCCGCCGGGGCCCAGCGGTGTGGAGTTGTCGGAGGATGTGGACAGCTGTCGTGTGAGGGGGCTGTGGAGGGATGAGTGCATGTGGGCTAGAGTGGGGCAGGGGCTGCTGGAGTCCATGAACAACTTTGGAGATGCTGCAGAAACAGTAAAACAGTGATCGTCTTGTAACTTAATGAGACCATCAGACAGCCATAATGCTCAGAATTGGCTCATCAAAATATTAATGTTCTATGAGCATTCCTCAGATGACTGAAGAACTCACTGTCAGTTCGGTCCACAGAGTGCTCTCGTAATCTCTTGCGGCTGAAGCTCTTGTCGTAGGGCCCAAGGGGTGTAGAGGTCTGCAGCCGCTCGCTCTTACACTGACTGTCCAGTCTGGACGGGTTCAGCGCCGCACTGCTGCTGCCACCGCTGTCCACCGACCTCTGCTTCACACGACTCTTATAGTGCCCCAGCCCTGACACAACACAAAACCATTAGAGCTGTCTGTGGATCAGACAAATACAACATACACCTCTCACTTGATTCTCCTTTAGTATCAAAGCAGTGCACTTACTGACAGCCATAAGTGAGTTGGTAAACTTGTGCTTTTCTTTGGAGGAGGATAACTTGTGTTTGAGGGAGAGTTTCTTCAGAGGTTTGCGTCTCTCCAGTGATTTCATGTGCCACTGGCTCTTCATCACCTGCTGCAGGCGCAGACTGACACTCACGTCTACAGAGGGAGAAGGAGGATTAAGACACACAATACAACACTTCTGTATGACCATCAACTACTGGGCCTATGTGTTCGGATTATTGCTGTAAATGTGACACCACTAAGAGATTCAGTTAAACTTCCTGGGAAGAATTCTCCCGCTGCCACTCCTTGTTTGTCTTCCTTGCAAATGTAAAATAGGAAATGTCTGAGTAAACTGTGTTTCTTTAAACAGTGACAGAGCACTGACCGTCAGGAAAGGACAAAATGGGGTGGATGCCAAGATCCAGCCTTGACAGGCGCTCAAGTGTGGGCAGCTCAAACTGGGGGTCTTCTCTGGGGGTGGGCCAGCCACCACACATCACACAGCTCGGGTTAACTCTGCAGCTACACTGGACACAGCTTCTTGGGGCCTGAGAAAACAATGCTGAGTTAGACTGTGGTTCAGAAAAGCACAAGTGAAAAGCACACATCACAAAAGAGCATAATGCCACAATATTAGTTTGCAAGAATGGAAAGAACCATTTATGTTGGCAAAGAACCCAATCCAATTACAGCCCTTTAAGAAATGAACCAGAGTCAGCACATTTACTTGATCATAATAGAAGAATTACAAATATGAGAGCAGAAGTATTCACCTTGAGTCAATAAACATTTGAACAGGTGCAAATGCAACCAAAGCATCAGCCACAGAAAGATCAAAGACAATCAAATGAGAGAAGAGTCCACATCCTGCACCACAGTGAGGCACATTTAACTCTAACACTCCAACAACATGAAGCCTATGGTACAAATTACACTTAATTTGACATCATATAAGTATGTCTAAGGCCTGTAGAGAATTTTAAAAACTTGGCCGAGTTTATAAGGTCAGATGACTTGCATGTACAACAGAGGGAGTTCTGATCACAAGCGCTAAATACCAGACTTACACTGAGCCACTGAAGGGAGAGCCATGAACATCTTTTTTCACAACAAAAACTTGTGAGATGTCACAAGGCACAATAACCACTCTGTTGTTGAACTAAACAGGATGTTGCCCTGAATTGATACAAATTAAGTTTTCCCATATCTAAGCACAGTTGCCTTACATCGCAGTAAAGAGAAAGAGTGTAAATACTGTGTGGTAAAGTGAAAGTATTTTGGGACAGAATAGTAGGAATGTAAGTGTTTACTGTAACAGAGGGGAAGAAACAAGATGAAATGACTTTTGTTTTGTTCTATGTAGACTTGAGGACACACGTGGGTTCTGGGTGCGGCGTATGAGGCTCACCTTGCCATTGAGGTTGGGCACAGAGTTGGGCTGAATGAGGCGACGTCGGCGACAGCTGACAAGGGGCCGTGTCCGAGCAGCCACACACGAGCTGTCGAGGGCTGAGGGCTGCAGGGGCCGAGGCTCTGCACACTCAGCCATCCTGTGACCACACAACAACCAGGGAATAAACTTCACTAAATAGTACAGCAAGCATCTCTTTTATCATGTTAGACACAGTGTTTCATATTACTGGTGAGTCTTTACAGTCTAACTTTTGCACCCATAGTCCAAAAAGAAGCTGAATAAAAATTGGTAAAACAAATTAGACTTTATGGTTGTAGTGTCATATATAAGGTTTCAAGGTTTGATCCATGGAGGCACTATGCTTTCTCCATAAATTGCAATGAATAAAATTATTCAATAACTCATTCGGATTGCTTGTGCAACCAGTCTGTGCAAAAACCTGTGGCAAACACTGTAGGTGCTATGACTGCAAGATAAATTGCAATCTGCAGTTGGAATTAGTAAATCGTAAAGGTGTCTTTTAATGACTTTTAAGAGTACTCTTTTATATGTTGCCATTAATAATGCAAATACATTTTTTCTGAAATGCATAACTACGGCAAAGAGGGTTTGTGAGGAAGAGCATCTGATGTGGACGTTTTGGCCCAAAATGATCTGCTGTGCAAAATGTGCCTGGTGAATTCTCTTATCTTATGTACCACAGGGGATAAATGATCCAAGAGCATGTGTCAAAACTGAATTTACAAACCACAGGCCCGTCCCTCTAAACATGAAACCCCGCCCTTTTCTAAAAAAATATGCACACCAGCTGGAGTCATTGTTACCTGCTGAGGACGCCATTAACAGGCTGTCCGTTTTGACCTTTCCAGGCTCCCGTAGCTTCTGCGTTGGTGATGTGGGCGGTGACCGTGTGCTCCAGCCGTTCTGAAGCCATGTCCTACAGCGACAGATAAGACGATTCAAAGACTACACCTCCCATCAGCCCCTAGTGACCACAGGCTAGTGCCGCCCGCCAAATGGAGATATTTTAAGGCAGCTGCATAAAGGACAGTCTCTGACAGCCTGGTCATGTGCTCTTAAATTATTTAGTTTGCTTTGAGAAGAGACAAGGCCTGAGCCACTAAAAACCCCACACAGCTTTGCTCTGATCGCAGGTTTGGAGAGCTTTGTGCCATTTAATATAAGAATTTATGTTTTGAATATGGGCATATGAGTATATTGACAAGTCAGCCAAAAATAGAAAAAGATAAAAAAGAAAAATAAATATTGTATAAAAATGGTATGGCCCATTCTGTCTTCAGTCCATTTTGCCTGATACCTCAACAAGAACATTTAGTGCACACACCAGATAGAAAGCAAAATCATCAAGATTTTATGGAAATATCTAAATCACTCTTTACCAATATCATAAAAAGTCCATTACAACAAAATTATTCTAAGTGTGTGTAGGCAATCCAAAATTGAAAAAACACCAAAAACATCAGCCAAACCAGAAATGCTAAAATCTATCGGTTAAAAGGTAAACATTTCAGCTCCTAGCAGCAGTGATCATTGGAAAAAGGCAAAGGAGCACTGAAGATCAAAAGTTCCTGTTTGGCCTAGAACTAAAATCACACATAAAAAGAAACCATTTCCTGTCAGTGTTTTTCCACTTGAGACAAAAACCAGAACAAAGCACAATCGTTCAGTAAAGAATTGATATTACGTGAAATGACACAAAATCCAACTAAATACACAATGTGCCAAAAATATCTACAGTTCACCAAATCAGTTGATAAAAGCTTCAAGTTTCTTACCGTACTATTTACAGGTTCTGACTTGACTTCTGTGATACTAGGGGCAACACCTCCCAACTCCACTGAACCCTGAGAAAGTACAAGAGCCATAATTGAAAGTCAAACATAAAAGTCAAAGTGAAAAATATAATTGGAACCAAAAATGCAGTACCTTGCTGGCCCGTATCTGTCGGTAGATGTCAGTTTGCTGCCGGATGCGGTACTCCAGGTCCGAGATGTGAGCCTGGAGCCAGTTCCAGTGACTGATGATCGCCGCTCGCTCCACAGTGTAGCGGCTCTCTGCCCGCTTCCATCTGCAACGGCAAAAACGTGTGTCAGAACTTAAGCAGTCAGGGAGCATCAGGATTATCTACTATTATGAAACATCAGCAACTATTATGGCCAATAGAGCTGTTTCATTTTGCCCTCATTTGGGTTATATTTTGCACAAGGACTAAAATATTTCTGGTGGGGATAAACTCAAAGTGTTTTCATGTGTAATACAGCCTAAACCTTTTGAGTTTTCTTGGCAAATTTGCAACAATAACATTCACATAATCCTAGAGCAGTCAAATGATTCAGAGTAAAAATGTGCCCTCAGCAATCAAGATATATTAAACATTTCTTACAGCATCAGACTTTTCTCCTCAAAGTCCTCCATTGGTTTCACATACTGGTTGGTTATATTTGGTCGCATATTTTTGGTTATATTTGATTACATTTGAATTATTGTTGGGTTTTGTTTTTTTTTTGTCCAAACTAAGGGTAAACTCAAATGTCTCAAATCAAATCATGTAACAGATTATGTATAAAAGTAATGCAAGTGTTCTCAACAAACAACAAACGCTTGAACTAGAGCTAAAACTAACAAGTACTTTGCAAGTTCCGAAATCTGTGTATAGACCAGGTAACAATCACTTGATTACTTAATTAGTTGATGATAACCTCAATAATAAATTAGATGCAATTAATCTATTAACTTGGTTCAACCCAAGTCTGAGCTTTTTCCCCCTTTAGTCCCTGAGCGCATTACCCGGGTCAGACAGCAGGGGTCAGTGAATCTGCACACCCACAGGCCTTTGCACAGCTGCAGACACCTTGAAAAACCGGCCTGTTCTGAACAAACAGCTCCTCTCCTGCGTCATCTGCCAAACACTTTACTAAATATGTAGATTGTGACCGTGCTCATTCACTCTGTGGCAAGCTTCCTGCACCATCTGAGAACACAGCACTCCATTTTCCCAGTATGACACACAGAATGGGCATTTCAAAAGGCAGCAGACATGAGAGGAAAATGTCTGCTCCTGCACTGTGCGCCAGCGGCCACAGAGGGCGCAGTTTTCAACCTCGAGTCACAGGCCGCAGAGGCAGGTTGAACAATGAAAATAATGACTCAGATAGCAGACAAAGATAGACCTTGCACTCCTGTTCTCCTTTTCCCCCTCCCCGCACCCAATTGTTTTCAATTTAAAGAATCTAGCTGACCCCCCCCTCCCTAAAAAAACACTGTGAATTTAAACAAGACACAGAGAGGAGGGAATGGAAAAAACAAAAAAAAAACAAAACACTGGAATAAATGAGACTGGGAAGGAGGAGGACAGCCTGAGGAGTAGACGGACTTTAAAAAGCAATGTACAGTCTACGTTCTGCCGAGGGGGCGGGGCCGAGGCAGGAAGCGGTGTAGCATACAGGGGCAGAGCTAATAATCCAACCTAGAATCTTGTGTTATTGGGAACTTTAAGTGGGAACAGCTTCCATTGTGCTCAAAAGGACAAGCCCTGACTTTTCACTGAAAACAATGGCTCACTCACCGCATCAAGGACATTTTACTGCCAAGCGCTGTGATGCTTGGACTTCATTTAATTCCTCGAAATATATAGTATAATGTACTTTTGTGAAATATAAATACACAGCTTGGAAATATTGATTATCAGCTGGCCAAATGAGATGTTTACAAATACACCAACAAATGGTAGACATGAGCGTTTGGTGCAGTAGATCAATGCAAAAAGAAATCATTTGCATTCATGTGGGGAGTTAACCAAAGCACTGTAGGTGTCACAAAACTATACACAAAAAACAAACCATCTAAACAAATACCAGTTTCCAAGAGAATTAAATAAATTCATAAACAATATTTTTGAACGCTTTTGAAGTGCACATCTTTGCCTAAATCTAGACAGAGAAAGTCACCCCAAAACAATGACAAAGGGAGTTGAAAGCAGTGTCTTATGTGCTTTTTTAGAAAATGTAAACCAATCTTCTCAGGAGCAAAAACCCTAACAAAAGATAAAGACAAAGACAGCGCTAGCATCAATCTTAAGCCGGAGGAAGAGCTAAAAGTGGTGCAGTTTGAAGTTCTGTGTCATTATTTAAACACTTACGACTGATGACCTTAATCGTCAATGTGAAGGAAGGAGGGGGGGGGGGGGGGTCCTGATACAGAGCTCCGCCCCCGTCCCCTCCAAAACCAGGCCATTTTTCCTCCCCCCGTCCCGTTACTCCGACACAAAAGCACTAGCGGCGATCACTACGGCGCGTTTCCTACATGTCAGCACATTCTGCATTGTGCTCCCGTCTGGACGCCGCACATATGTTGAACCAGGGCCGTTTCATGACACGTTGACCTTCCAAAATCAACAACACTGTCCCAAATAATGACATGTAACTATTGGTAAATTGTATTAATTGATAAATATGCTTTCAATTTTATGAATAGTCACATTTAAGAAAAGATGTTCAAAGATTATATAAAGGCAACAAACCATTAAAACAAGATCCTGAGAGCACAATATGAGGCTTCCTTGTTCACATTCCTTTGTCATAAAAGTCCTATGCAAACAAACAACCGTGGAAAGAATAACTAGCTGCTCTTTCTCCAACTTGGCACAGATTTGACAATGAAACTATTTAGGTTATGGTTCTTTTTGAATTCATGGGTTAGCAGCAGTTTCCCCACACAATGCATCAAGAATATACCATAAACGAAAACAGAATGTTTGCAAATGCAATAATCACTTTGTTATTCAAGTCAGGCCACATGTAACCAACAACTAATTTTATAATTGATTAAGATAAAGATAATTTTCTTCAATTAAATCAGTTTAAAAACAACAAAGATTTTTTTTTCTAAAATAGACCAAAAGAAAGCTATGTGTGGCCACTTGAGGACTCTTAATAAAGTGCACTGCAAGATATAGCTTAATCAAATCGAAACATGAGCAGCTGCAGTTCTCAATGATGCAATTATTTCAGTCCTTTGCGAACAACAAAACAACCCGTCTTTTGTGTGTCTAAAAGCTATAGTTTTGACATCTACTAAAATGTGTGGGATTCTTTTTAAAATAACATAAATCGCAAATCTAATTGTAATCGCCATGTTTGTCAGAAAAAGCACAATTAGAGATTTTGATAGATATCATTAAGCCCTAGTGCACTTAAATAAAATAGGCTTGTCATAGAAAATATTTGACACATTTCATGTCTTTTTGATATAATTACTGCTCTGCTTGAGTCATGAAACCTGCTTTAGACTATGCATAGTCCAGATTTGATTACTGAAATAATTATTAACTATTTCAGTCATCGATTAGTTGACTTTCAACTTTAAAATTTAAAAAAAACATCAATGTACAGCGAATCCAAGCATAGAACAGGAAAGTCTACATTTAACTTCACATTTTAACACATTCATACATAATCCATTTTACAAAACAAATATTTTTGTAATTATTGAGAATATTTGGACAATCCGTGCACATCAGGATGCTCTAGAAGCTCACAAACCTGTTGATAATTGATATAATGATCAGAAGCTTCTTGCACCATTGATTGTGTGCATTTTACATTAGAAACACAGAAATCCATAATATCACTACAGCTATGGCTGGGCAATATGGCAAAAATGTTTTTTTTTACCCTAATAATGAACAATCGCGTTTTGATTTTATTTAATTTCAATACAAATGGCTTTCAATTTCAATATCCTGAACATAAACTAGGGCTGGACAATATTGTAAATCATTACAATTTACAATATGGCTATTAATTAGTGCGATATTGATATAACTACAATATTTATACTAAAAACAACTCAAAATATGTACATGTCTTAATGTATTAGTCAAACTGTCAAAATAAAAACTTCAAGGCAAATTCAGACTGAAGGAAAACCACAAACAAGATCCACCAGTTTCACAGTTTTCATAAAAAAGTTTTTCTTTGAGTTACTGCAATACATTTTGTTTCTTGCGATATCGATTATGTGTTGATCGATAATCAATTATGCCAATATCAATACTTTTGTGGTATTGTGTAGCACTAAAAATACTAGGGCTAAAAGATTCATGAAGTAAATAGAGTTATTCGATTACAAAAAAGCCTTTATTATTATTTTATTGCCTCAATTATTAGTTTAATTAATATACTTAATTAAAATCACGTGAATCTGTGGCGCACGGAGCACGCATGGAACTACTTGTGGCATTTGTTTCACACGGAGCTCGTTTTGTTCGGCGCTTGCAGCAGCTACAGCACAACAGAGCAGAAAGCAGTCCCTTTTAAACTCACGACCAGAGGTTACATTAACTGAGAATTCTCTTTCATCTACGGATTATTTCCATCTTTGATTTTCAACGTGTCAAAATGACAGAATGCCTTTAGAATTTTCTATCAAACTATTGCCCTAAATTTTACATAGGATATCAACATAACTTTAACAAACATCAAATAAAACACTGATTTTCAGCTTGTTTCTTGGACTTATTGGGCTGAGACTGAACTAAAACCAGATGTTTTCAGCGTGCCTCGGCAGACCCAGAACACCAAGCGGTACACGATGTCTGCCTATTGTCCCGCTTTACTGAGTTAAGTGACTTCACCAATTTCATTCAAGAACCTCAGTGAAATTAACCCCCATCAAATGCACAGGAGAGTGGTACCAGAGGAGACGAACTGACGAGCAGTGTCTGTGCACGCTGCAGATATGCAAAGTGCTGAAATACAGACCCTACAACTGCTGAGTTTTAAGGAGGAAATACAATTAAATTCATTTATTTGTAACAAAGAAATATTATTTTATAGATTTATAGATTAATATAGATTTTTTGGACCCTATCCGTCATAATGACAGACTGAAATTATGTCTAGCGTAACCTCTGCTCACGAATGTTTCTAGAGCTGAGTTTTGTTGTGTGCAAGAGCACGGAGGACCGTGATGATTGAACAAAAAGTCCGTAACAAGGAGTGAAGACACGGAGGCTAAAGTGAACGACACACAGAGCTGATGCTGCAACATGAGCCACAGAGCACTGGCTCAAAGCTCAACACAAGGTAAAGCAACACTGGCCTCACATAACAAAGTTTTACAAACACGTGTGGGAGTTTACGCTTTCTTATCTGAAGTAGTATGAGATAAAAAGCAAATTAATCATAGGTACTATAAGTGTTTACAATGCAGTCTGACAAGTTAATTAAATCAAATTAAATGAACATTCTAACAGAAAAAGTAATGCCATTTTAACTGTACTTGGACGAGTTTCTGAGGAAGACAGAGGCATTCCTTTCATGGCGTCAACACTCCATTCAGAACATCCTTTAAATGAACAAGTTAATAACATGAAAGATTTGGACTGGTGTTTCGGTCTACAGAAGTGAAATGTTTTGGGGACACTGATGTGCGATTATTTCAAGCAGAAACTCCTTATCTGTAATGTCTTTATAACTATGAACTATAACATTTTTCAAAAATGATTTAATAGGCTTTAAAAAATGTTTTATGGAATGTTGGAAAAAAAAAAAAAAAACCTCGATCAATCGTTAGCTGCAGCTCTAAACAATACAGACATTTAAAGGAAACAAAGCAAAATCAACTTGTGTTTACCTTGTTACAACGGTGTTTTCTCATCACTAGTTACTCAGAGTTATTATTTGACTGATTCATGCATGCAAGAAATCCTGTGGTCCCACAACTGAGGCTTGAGTGCTCAGAAAACTCCTGTTTTCCCCCCAACATCCATCCATGCCCACATCCTTGTGCTTAGTTGTGATTTGAAAAATTAAGACTATCAAGTGATTCATGTAGTTCTAGAATATCATCTAGCCGTTTTTCAAAAATACAAAATCAGCTGATTATTACGGTGAAATGTCACTATGAAGGTGTGGTTCATTACTTCTGCAGTTTTGAGTCAATGGACCCGATTCTATTACAAAGCCGTTTCAATATTTTGTTTTCCAATTGACAAAATGTAAATTGGTGATATACTTATTACGTACCTGAGAAAAAAGCATAAAGTCTGAATGCCATTTATAACACTTTGTTCCTCCAAAGTCTGAATTCTGATACCAACTACATGATTTCACTGACACAGGATTGGCTGTAGACCTCAATTAAAAAGATCCAAGATGATCTTTGACGATTACAAATTTTCAATCTGGATTAAAATTCGATTCATTGCACGGCCATAACACCAGCATCAGAAACTAAAGATCCATCTAAGGCAGGTTCTGTAAACGCAAGAGGACAAAGTAACAAAGGGAAATTGCTCAAGACATGTCTGCAATGAATACATTCCATTTACAGCAACGCACAATACTGACCTAAATTAGACTTCACATGCACTGTAGCCATATGCTGTCAGTGCACAAATGCACTCTAGATATTTGTATGTTCATTACAAATATTTAATTTCTTACAAGGCCCAAAATGTTAAATGTTGCACAAAAAGCCAGTTTCTCTTGCAGCACAAGTTGTAGATTAAACGCTAGAAATTGAGTCATTCTCAAATCTCTGCATTGTGTTACAAGGTGTGCCTCCTTGTCTCCCACATCTGCAGACATTATGGCTCCTTCTCAAAAGTAAAGCAAAGCACAGTGCCATTTCATGTCAATTTTATATTGATCCTTTTATCCACATTTATTTGGAAATTCAATTACTTTGTGCATCACTGCAAATGAACAAGTACAATTTTCTGACGGCTGCCATTTTAATTTCTCTTTGTGGTACAATAGAGGACGGATCATCTGGGTTTTCAATCTACTTACGTGGGCTTGATATCAATGAGTACCATTCAGGTGAAATTTATTAATTTTGCTTATTAAAAGTCTATTTGCAAAATAAAATGCAAACTTAGATTAGACCATCTGATTCAAACATTTCAATTTCATTAATAATGTTTTATTTTAAAAGGTGCACTATGTAACTACCTGCTTGTGATGATGGAGAAGATATGGATTGGCCTAGAATGTTTTTCAATATGGCAATACACCCATCTTAGTGAAAACAAGCTTCAAGCTCAGTGAAAATGTATGTTTTCCAAGGTGTTTTTGAGCAATAAAAACACCTCAGTGAATTAATGTATGACAGATAAGTTTAATACTATACTGTGGAACATTCCAGGTAAACAATAACACTACCAAAAGCACTGCACAGTGCACCTTTAAAAGTTGGTGTCAAAAATATTTATTTTACGGTTACACACGATTGAGAGACACTGTTGGCAATTAAAACTCACTGAAATGTAACTTTATATCCAAAATTATATTCAGGAATGCTACTGCAAAACAAACACTAGCAAAATACATACATATTCTCATCAAAGTGTTTGGGAGTGGGTTGGGAGAATGAGAGGAGAATTAGACATCCGGGTGTGGGGCAGGGCTCAGCGGAGTGGAGCAGGAGAGAGCTGCAGCAGTCATTACATAAAAGAGGGGGGTTATGTAACGGCTGTGGGTCCGCTTCGGCGAGGAACCTGGGCCGAGCTAAACACAACCAGATGTGTCAAACAGGAACGAGACCTACACAAGCAGCCAGTCACATACGTTCACGCATACAAGGGCGAGAGGAGGGGTGAAAACACAGGGATACATTGCTCAGAGCAGAGAAATGCTGAGGCAGAAGCATGAAAGGAACGCTGTAGTCTGGGCAAACTCGGTCACCCTAATTCGACAGGAGCAAGGCCTTTTAACACAAATTATTGCTCATCATCCATCCAGTGATTTTTATTCAAAGGCTACCTCAATCTCTACGCTTATTTAATGTATCAAAATGTGAACGTTTGACGTTTGAATGTTCAGTCAATGGTACATTATGTAAGAGCAGGAGTTGTCTTGATGAGCTTTTTTGTTGCCGGAGTAACAAAAAGATGCCTACACATTTCTGAGAAGAGAACAGCTAGTGTCTACTGTAAGGAACTGCGTACGGTACCTACACGTCAATATGAATCCAAAGAGGAAGCAGCAGATGAAATTAAAGGTCTTAAATTATGCATAATTCAGGGTTATATTGGGACAACTTTGCATTATATTAGAGATGTCATGATATCACATTTTAGAGTTAAATTTTTTGCAAGACAAAAGTGATATTGCAATTATTGACACCATGACCAATCAACAGTGAAATCCTTAATTCCTTTTTCATTCACATGGTCCAACACATTACCACTCCTCTAAAGTGTGACCATATTTATAAAAACAAAAGTTATTGTGCTATAAACCATTAAAAAAGCACTACATGTAGTCTTAATCTATTGGGAGTTGAGGAGATTGACTTGAAATTGTTTAATTTAAAAACTGTTGTTTAAGTTCTTACAAATATAATGTGACCTGAATAATCACGATCATCAATCATCTTAATCTGAATATTTTCAATATCTATACATTGGCTTTTAATGTTTTATAGCTTAAAATTTTAGGAAATAAGCAAAGGAAATCTGCCCTTAATTGAGTTCAGACAAAACCTCATGGTTGCCAGCACAAACACTTCAACATAAGTACTTTGAGCGGTAGAATGGTCAAGATAGAGTCTAGTGAATGTGTATGGACTAAAAAACAAACACAAAAACACAAGCTAGCTAAAAAGATAGGATTACTCAAAGTCTTGAAATTGCATGAACGAAATCACTCCAGGTAGAGCAGAATGATTTTGGAAAAAACGTATAATTGTCCAGCACACGTTGTGGTTAAAAATTGCAGCTTTTGAAATTTGCCAATGAATGTTTTAAGACATTTTGGGATCCACCCTCATGTTCATTATGCTATAGGCCCTTTTGCAGACAGACAGAGAAGGCCTGCAGCATAAGCACAACAACAGATGTCGACGGGCTTGCAATCCTCTCTCAGTATAACTTACAGGAAACTACGACGAAAACACAGGACCGGATTAGTTCTCAGCAATACATAGTGAACTCCAAGGAACTAGTAGTGGCCCAAGGAGGTCATTTTCCACACAACGACCAACCCAGCAGAGGTTAAATAATTAAAGGGGGAGAGCCTGACGACAATGCAACAGTGGCTCAACTCGAGTCGTGGTGTAAGCCATTAATTGGTAACTGAAGCAAAATGTCAGCAGCGAAAATGTGTTGTTATGGTTATATACATAAGGATTATGCGACTCACTGTGAGAAATGCTGGTCTGTAGTGTCTGTGGGTTGGAAAGCGTAGGACTGCATCAAAGCAGCTTTAACTTAATAAAAAAGTAAAAATGATTCATAGTGAAATAGTTGAACCCAATAAAGTATTAAAATTTTGTGTCACAGGTTAGTGTCAGGCCAAAGGCTGAATCGGGAGGAACTGTCTGGGTACAAGATTAACACTTTGGATAAGAAATTACCATAAATGCAGAACGTCAAGACAAAGCTTCGAAGAGGTTAAAGTTCAAACAGTGTCTAGCCCCTTAGTTACATACAAAATAGCTCATCAGCTACATATGTAGATCAACCTTCAATTGGGATGAACCTTTTGTCCTCGTCACTCAACATTGACTAGTAGCACATAGCCCCAACAGCCTTGATCCATATTGTATGTTCATTTTATGAGCAAGACTTAGCTTAAATGCATATTGTTGAAGATAATGGTCTAAAAATAGACAAATTCTCCTTTAGAACAGTCATTCCCAACCTGGGTGTGAGGACCCAAATTTGGTTCCCCAGAGGTTCTGAAGGGATACCCAGGAATTTTTAGAAAAGAGATCGGAGCTAGATTTTGTAAATTCTAATGAGGGAATTCAATTTTAATTTCTTATATAACGTATTTTATAATCATTATTGTTATGTTAATTTCTTAATAATTTTAATAATTCTTTATTAACCAGAAAACAATTATATTTTTTCTTCAAAGATAGTAACTTCCTGGGTAGGGGAAGGATAATTGGGTCACTAACCACAAACGGGTAAAACATGGGTCGCTGGAAGAAAAAGGTTGGGAACCACTGTTTTAGAAAGCAGTCCGCGATTGCGAAAGCTACAGATCATTGAAACATAAATGATGCATAATGTGCACAATACCATAAAATAATTGATGCATCTAGATCTCTCTCTCTGCATAATCATTTCAAATTATATTTGAAATTGAAAAGCAAAAGTTATATCATACTAGAAATTATTTGAATGCTGACGTTTATCAAGACATTTTCGAGATCTGTTAATGCACTCATTATCTGTTACAGATCAGCACTTCCTGTTAGTAAGACGTAAGAGGTCTGTTGTGGGCTACAGCAGGTTCTGTCCTGATGAGGTCATCCTTGAGATGCTTTATTTTTTACTAACACACCGTATCAACATGAATAATCTGGTTCCACTTTTGATTTAAATTTCATCACTTTCTATTTGCAATGTTAAATGGTATAATTCTCACACTAATCAAAAGTGCAACGTCTAATGCCAACATGAACAAGAACAATATACTTTGATGTTAGCAGATACCTTGTTAATAATCGACTATATTCTGCACAGGTCAGTTAGTCCATTAAGGCTTCTGACCCACATGATATTCTCCTGACTTTACACCACTTAAAGCTGCAGGACTGGGGAGCCATGATGTGAACTTCCCCTACACAGCATTTGCACACTCCAGCTGAGGTCATCCTCATCACACGAAGCTCCGTGTACATGTGCAGCCACATCTTTTTTTTCACTTTCAATTTAATTGAAAATAGAGCTGAGCATTTGATTTTGCCCTCTCCAAGTGACAGTAGTCTTTCATGTCTGTACTAGCTACAGGATGATGCCACCCACACACCTACAAATGCTCCTAGGGCACATGGTATCTGTGCCTACCCCTCCCTGGGAGTTTGCCCTAACCACAAGTGAGTTATAATTGTCATTAGCACCTGCTGGGCTCAAACAGTATAGTGCCTGCCCTGAAACACTGATATTTCACCAGGACACTGCGGTGCTATGATATAATCTTGTAAAATGTATATGCAGTCTTTTATTTTAATAAGGTAAACTATATTCAGAGGAGCTCTAAATGTCATAGAATCACATAAGCGTTTGTTTCCTGTTGACGCTTGTACTTACATTTTGACATGTCTCTGCTCAATGTCCACCCGCGACAGCTCCTCCTCCTCCAGGTCAGAGTCCCCTCCGGAGCTACTTTCGGTCACGTCCGAGTCGAAGGCGCTCTCAGCTGAGTGAAGGTTGGCGGTTCCACTCAAGTACAGCCGCTCCAGCTCCAATGGCATGGATCCACTTTTCAGGAACCTACTGAGACCATCTTTGTTGTTTGAGTGGCGCCCAGTCCTCCAAGTGGCTGTGGGTGTAGTGGTCTCTGACTTACGGTTAGTAGAAATTAACCGGCTAAGAGCGGTGTCTAAAAAGCCCCCAAGCTGCTGCTGAATGTGCCGCTCCACCTGCTTGGCTTGAACCACCTGAAGACGTTTACGCAGGCGACGCAAGCGGCCTTCGATCTCGGTCTGGCGGTTACTGTTGAGGATGGTACGCTCCCTAATGTGAGCTTCAATGGTGTCCGAGTTGGAACCACAGGGAAGGGGAGGGTCTGATACAAGTCCACAGGACGGAGAGCTCTGTTGGCTGCTCCCAGGTCTCTCCCTGTCACATCCCTGTAGCTGGTTAAGTGTGTTTAAATCAGCCTCTTCTTGTCCACCTGCTTCACTGGAGTTTGAGGTAAAGGGGGGAAGTGAAGCAGGTTGAAGCACTGTTGATTCAAGGTTATTTCCATCAATATTTTGGGAAACTCCTGAGGAATGCTTCTGTTTGGGGGTTCCTTTCAATGGGTTATTCCCTGATAAAGAAGCATCTAAGGTCTCTGAATCCAGGGGTTGGTTTTGAGTTTGAGTGTCTGTGGCAGCAGAAGGCTTGTCACCATTCACTGCCACCACACAGCCAGAGCCTGGGATTGTGGCCAACTTCTTGGCCAGGCCATTGACCGGAGCCATAGGCTGGCTGCCTCCGTTAGTGCTTCCACTCATTAAGGTTTTGAGATGACCACCAGAGAGTTCAATGGCCTGCCTCTTCCTCAACAGGAAGTCCCCACCGCCGTTGAGCAGGGAGGTGGGCAGGATTCTGTGACTTTTCAGCACTGACTGTTTGATAAGGACTCCTTGCAGCTTGATTGACTCCTTGGTTGAAGCGACAGACGTCACATCCGAGCACAGGTAGGAAGCCACCAAGGGCTGAAGCTTTCCCAGCGCAGAGGCCTGTGCCACGGGGTCGGCCTGAGGCTGCTCCTGTTCCTGATCACCTCCACAAAAATCAAGCTGGCACTCTTCTGGGGCGGCCTTGCCCTTCGCAGGACCACTGCTATGGATAAGGATGTTGCTGGCGTTACCGTTGTTCTCTGCACTGGCTGGAGACAAACTGGAAGAGGGGGCAGCCAGTTTGAAGCGGATGTGGTGAGCTTCGGCTGGGGCGTCTGTGAGAGCGGGCGCCATCGCAGCCATGCAGTGCCGAGAGACGGGCACCAAGGCCTGCTCCACAGCACCCGCTTACTGCCCCGCCAGAGGACAGCCTAAAAGAGAGAGAGATAATAAAACAGAAATGAAACATGGTAGGTCACCTTTGTATCAAGCAAGAGTCTTGTGTGGTCATTTTATTACACAAAAACTAATATTTGCACAATAATGTAACTTTAATTTAATAATAATAAAAAGTTGTGGAATGTTCAACATATGTGAAGTATACCTGCACTCCTTTCATCATGAATGTTAAAAAACAATGTCAGAACAATACAAACTGTCACCTGAGGACATAATGAGTGATGGTGATAAATTAACTTCATAATCCCTTTTTGAGTCACTAAAAGTACTCTGCTTATGACAGTGGATATTGCATTAACGTTTTGTTTCTATCCAAATTGAGTTTTGTTGATGTTTGTTTTGTTGTTTCTAACACAGAATGAATAATACACTTTTCAGAAATATAAAAATATCCTGACCTTGGAGGTTAAACATGAGCGATACATTAATTCAAATATACTGTAGATTAATAATGAACAAACTAATCTGTACAATAAATGTAATTACACATTGTTTTGGTATATTATTTTTAATACCAAAATGTTTATCTCTGAAAAAAAAAATCAAAGACAAGTGAAATTAACCAAACCCACTGCCCTACATTTGATCTGGTTAAGTCACTGTGTAACAGGGCTGTGTAAGTAGGCGGATTTAGGCCCAGCATTAGTCTAAAGCACATGATGTCATCTTACCACAGTTCAATTTAAAAGTGTTTACTTTAGTGTCCTAAAATTTACTAACACGTAAACAATCAAATGAATATAGTGTAAGACTAAGAAAAACACAAGCTCACACACTTCATTTGCGCAACTAAAGCAGCCTGGCATTAAGTAAAAGAGATGAAAAGCACACTGCATCTGAGCGTATCTTCTGCAGGGTCAGATGAATGAAGGCTCAGTATTTCACCGCAGTTTCTAGTCAGCGCGCACTACGCCATGTTGGTATTTCCGAACCAGATTATGCAATACGATTCATATACCTTCAAGCCGTCCATTATGCTCAGAGCATACTGAACCATTTCCCACCATATCAAAGGTGTATAGACACGGTCATAATTGCTCAGATTATACTTGAGAGCTTTCAATGTACAACAGCTATAAATAACTGAAATAGATGCGACACAAAACCCATCTCTCTCGTTAGCTGATCATAACGTAATCATCTAAACGTCTTCCTGGTGTTTACAAAAACAAGACGCAGCAATGGTTGATCCAACAGTCATCCGCCCAACAACTCGCTCCAAGGGTAATAAGGTTATTTAATAATGGGCTGGTCAGACGGGATATGGTGAGATCTGACGTGGGCTTGCTCCAGTCATGTTAGTACCACCATACCATTACCACATCAAACCACCTACAGAAGCAGAAGGTACAGATCTGATCAAAACCATGTTGCCCAACACACTTCGTACTAATTAATGCGTTTCGTTCGTGGCTAACGTTAGCCATAAAAGCTGCTGATGCAAGAAACACAACCTGCTCGCCAATGTGCGGGTCCCATAAGCCAACTGCAGTGTAACCATACCTTGCCACACCACATTTTGTACCAATCCGCGACATAGGATTGTTAATGGCTGTATGTCTCTTCAGTTCTACAAAGACAGGGGATTTAAACGCAACATCCTCTCGACTGTGCGTAAAATATAGCTCGGGCAATTCAAGTTATGTTTCATCCGCGTTCGTTTTAGTTCTTAACGCCCCGTGTTATCTCATTTGCGACAAATGCTATAGTCACGCATGCGGTGACTTCGCAGTTAAATACACATCTCGTGGTTTAGTGAAGGCCCGTTTTGTGTGATTATAGGCCAGTACCACTTGAGCACAGCAACTCATTTTAAACAAACGCGCAAAGACCTATTGCAGAGCGCAGGAGACATGGTGTGCATTGCAATTAGATTCAGAAAATAAATACGGTCAGCGCGTCCACTGAACATATGGGGTTTTGTCCAGCCATTGTCTTATATCCTTCCTTAATGAGAATAAAAAACAGAGCCAGTGGAAATATGTCAGAAGCGGGTAAGTTGGGAGTAGACCTTGCGAGTGGAGCTAGCTCGCTAACAAAGAAAAAGGAGGAACCTACCACGTGACGAGGTTGCACTATCCGAGGGAATTTCGGTAACAATCCCCTGCAGTTTGGTAAAAAAAAGCCAGAGTGCAAAAGCAAAAAAATGTGTCGATTCGATCACTTTGCCATTTGTAGTCCAAAAGGCACCAAGTTACCTCACAGGCCCGGTGGACACAGCCGCTTGTTCCGGATTCAAGCAATGGGCGAATCAATCTACACCTTGCTCCGCTCGCCTCGCCGCTACAGCGAATATAAGACTAGGCCGAGAAATCGCGCTATCTACACCAAGTTACTTCAGATGTACAGCATAACAAGGTAATCCTTTACCAAAAGAACCAATTATTCGTTGACAAAAGGTAATCCAGAAGGTTGTTTTACGCCAGCGCTTTTCTCTCGTTTTAGGGAGAGACGTTTAGAAAATGGCGGCTCGCTCCTCTCCCTCGGATTTGAGTCTGACAAACATAGAAGTGCTGTGTGTGTGCGTATGCGTGTGTGCTGCTGGTAGGCGGGAGACACTTCTCATACTCACCACTAGAGTAAAGGGCAGATAAGAAACTACAAAAAGCTCAAAAGAAGATACCACAGGAGGGCATTGTCTTACAAAAGACAATGTTGTGTCAATTTTCCACTTGCTAACCGTACAACCATTATGGAACTTGTTTGTAACCAAAAACTAAAGGGTTTCAAATGGGCTAAATTAGTACAATAAGAAACACAAACTAGTTCTGCGTCACACAACCTGTTTATCTAAATATATCCCGTATGCTCAAATGCAAACTATATAATTACAAAGTCAAGCCATTGTCTGATGCCACAACATAATGATTTGGAATTAGATTCATGCACTAATGTGTGAAAGAGTGTTTTGTTGCAAAAAGTGGGTCTCTCAGAGTCTGCCAGTACGAACTGTGTTGTCTTTCCCGCATGTTCACGTCACTTCACAGGGACGACTGTCAATCGCCCACAACACATGCAACATTCACCAAGTGTCCACGTGAGGGAGCTGTTCTACCGTCACAAATTCGTGCCAAACATGTCCCGAGTAAATAAGCGTAAAAAAAATAAATAAATATACATACATATATATATATATATATATATATATATATATATATTTGAAGTAACATCTTGCAACATATAGTTAATGTATAAAATATATTATAGACGTTAGTTAAAATTATTGAACAACAGCTAATCTTCATTCTGAATTAACTGAATCTATAATAATTACACTGCAAGCCTGGATAAAACATGATTACAATTAAACTGCGATTGCAGTGATTTACTGATATAATACATTTAAGCTAATAAAATATTATATTCTGAATTCTAGACCCATACCCGTTTAGGAGGTTTTCACTTAACAGTTACGTACTACTAAAATAATTACTGCATATGCATTTCAAGTGAAGAAACAAATGTATAGCGTTAAGTCCTACCTGTAACTCCATTTGTGTCACTCTGTTTTTCATAATCCACGAGAACAAAGATGGTCATAAAACCTAAAAAAGAAAAAAAAATATTAACAAAACGAACAAATAGTTACATGGTTCATATCGCATGTTATGGATTAAATCATAGAAATAAAATAATCTTAACAGTTTAAATCAATTAAGAGGTTACAACTTGCAAGTTGCAGCCGTAACGTTTCACGGACATATATAACGTTAATCAAAAAGTTTTCGTTTCCCATCAAACGGATAGATGGCCGTCTTGAAATAAACATTTATGGTTAACTTATGCATTGTTTCATAGAGGAACAAAACTATAACATAGAGTTGATATTGCATTATTTGTACTTCAGCTAAACGATAGATAGTTAAAGCTAACGTTAGCCCAGGTCCTGTTTGAGTGAGGACAGCGTTAGCTCAGATGCAGCTGGCCAATGAAGCTTAGCTAATACTGCTAGCTTGTTTAGTTCCCGAGCCCATACTGACTTCTCAATGAACACTGTTTTTGCATGTTTACGGTCTGATTTACCGGGCAAATTTGTATACAAGAAATCATACTTGTAGTTAATATACATACATGCACATCTTTGTCTGTCGATTAGTATGTTTATTTATTTTTCCCGAAATAATAGAACAAAAATCTCACTTACCTGCTTGTCCTGTTACTAACCGTTTACGACTCGATAACAACCCTCCTCTGAGCTGCGATTTGCCCGTTCTCAAATTTAAGCCTTCTCATTGGCTGCCAGAGGTGTCAATCATAGCAAATACCCGAACAGCGGAAATGTGCTTCGAAAGTTCATAGCTCAAAACTTCAATATTTCAAATATTGCATTCATTTGAAAATAATTTCACTGACTAACAGTCTTTCCATTGTATTTGTGTCATTTTTCTGCAATGCCACTTTGCAAATCTCAATTCTGTCACATGCATGCTAGCTAGTCATTGTCCAGCTAATACATTTTTACATTAAGTAGTGTTATTATAGATTTTGTATTGCTTTTATTTGCAGTAAAATTACTTTTTCCTTCAAAAAAATCACACAGTGCAATATTTTTAAAAAACGTATTGAATTAAATTGCAACTCGCTTGTTTGCAGTAGTTTCTTACATCCCAGGCTAAGCAAATGGTTGCAGGGTCGAGGCTGTTGTTTCGCATTCACCAAGAGGAACTAAAGAAAGGCCCATTAAACAGGAAAATCGTAATGCAAGCCTACATTAAGAAGCACAGGCTTGCCTATAGGCACACAATGTTTCCCACATGTTTATACAGACACTATATTGGCACAAACAATCTATAATTGAATAGTTTCATTTAATACGATTTTTAGAGTAGTCCTATACGTCACTTATTGCCTCTGCTGATCAAAAAAATCACAGATTTTAGATTCAGTATAGTTAGGCCTACGTCTGTATGTTTATGACAATACTACAAGCTTAAAGAATCATTACAAATTTTGTGTTCAGCTTGCTTTCAGACCAGAAGAACAAAAAATAGACCATAGGGGGCCACCACCTCTATCTGAAAACACTGGCTATATGAAGATGTGCTTTTCATATTTTATGCAGAGGGTAAAAATGCCACTGGTATTTTTGTTTAATTCTTTCTCCCAATTAACATTGAAATGTACAAATGCAACACCGAAACTCCTCATTAGAAATGGTAGGTCTGCACAAATTCACTACTCAGTGTGGGTAGGGATGGTGCTTACAGTGGACTTAATATTACAGCCTCACAAATGTGAAATAGCCTACAACACTACCCCTACTTGGTTAGGCCTAGGTAATATTCACTAACTTGTAGGGTAAATATTGTGGGGTAAGAAAAATAATTTGGCTTTTTATCTTCAAACATTAGTGACTACTGCAACTACAACTACTGCTACAATATAAGAAATGTAGTAGACCTATATTTTTTTCTATGGATCTATATTTATAGCCTATAGTCTATTCATAGTCTACAAATCAATTTGTAAGACCTGACAGTAAATTTTAATCTGTGTTTCTAACCAGTCTTTTATGCCTGCGACCTATAATCATATTATCATATAATTTCCCATGCTCAGTGTTTTTTTGTTATTTGTCTTGAATAACACCTAAATGAAGAAGTTGAAAAATAAAAAGTACATATCCTACCAATAATCTATAAGATAGTAAGTAAAGGTGGTATCAGATATCAGTTTTCTGAATTAACCATATACCAACTAAATTGCTCAATGTAAGCATTTAATATAAATTGTTGACATAAAGAAACTCCCCTCATAAAATGTTCCGTTGATGGAGCACTAGATGGCGCTAAGACATTGCACTTATTGAAAACCACTGCGAATTCATTACAAGGTACTTTTTCATAATCTGCAATTCTGCATGCTCATGTCGCTCATCTATTTCAATCTTTTTCAGTGGTAAATCATTTATTGACAATAGAAATGAGTCTATTTGTGTTCCAGCTTTTATCATTAGGTTGTTCTTCCACACTAGGAGTATCAGGCATCATAGTTAAACCTTTTTTTTTTTTTTCATCAAAGCTGTTACTCTGTGAAACATTTTATAAGCATTCCCTTTATGACTCATACACCACTTTATGAAACAATTTATTCCCAGTCAATATAAAAATGTATGCTGGAGCAATGCTTGTCCACACCACAGGAAGTCCAGGAGAGCCAGCCTGATATAAATATGCTGTGTAGTAGTGATGCATGTATTAGGCTGCTTCATCAGTTCAAGATAGAATAGGCAATTGAAGATGTTGGGAAGAATACTAACATATGTACCAGTGGTATGATATTGAAAGCCTGTAGTCAACGCAGTTGCAGACTTATGATTTGACTGAATGAGAGAGCCAGCGCTTTTGACTTCCTCGTTAGTGGAAGAAGAGCTTTCCTTGTTTACTTTAATGGTGTTTACATGCCCTGTTATTATCTGATATATGCATAGTTGGTACCATTCAATAAATAGTTTAATAATTTGGCTGTATTGTTCCATAATATTCCAGAGCATAAATCATATTTTTACAAACACAAAGGGCAACATCCCTTGCTAAAATAACCCTAACTCTAAGGTTTATGTGAAGGCAAACTGAAGAACATTTATCTAAAATCAAAAAATGTAAATATAAATTCAGGCTTTGGCTTCTATCATTCTGCATTGGTGAATAAACATTTCAATTTCATTACTTATAGCCATATCCTGCATGACCTCTGAAGAGCTGTTATTTAACACCATGGACCAAACCAAATCATCAGCTTCTACTGCAGTGATAATGAAGCGGGCACACACCGCTCTCCCACAGTGAAAACCTGATTTCAAAATAATGTTGCCAAATAGGGCTAATCATTAACCCAGGGTAGTGCCATAGGCTGTATATAACCTTCTGCCCTGTGTTTGCGTGACCATTCACACTCCATTTAACAATATAATATTGCCACAAGCCTTTTAAAATAATACTGCCATCAGGCCATCATACTGTCACACTCAACAATGGAGATTTTTCACTTCAAATTTTATAAACCAGAGTGTGTGTGACATAACACATTAAAAGGCAGGTTTCAGTAACTCCTGTCCATGGGAGAAAAGGGTGCATGTTTACTTGGGCAGAAAGATGTGGTCTAAAAGCCGATGTCAGGATACTCTCCTTAGAGACGTACACACAAAGCTTAAAAGGATCACACAGAGCTCAAAATGTATTTCTTGTTTTCTTCTCAGTCTCAGGGGAAGCCACAGACAAATGGCAGTGTGATACAAGGCACAGGCTTTAAAGTGTAGTACCCATAACAGCCGCTCATCACGTACAGAGTATTTGTTATAGAAGCGGCATGTCCAGTGTTTTGTTTGTTTTTTTCACAAAAGGCAGAATATAATAAACCAAACTTGACATCGAAGACATTCGTTAAATGTTTTATTCAGTCAAACACAAATTGACATTTTCAAGTATGAAAATAACAATGTTGTAAAATAAATAACAATAAATAATATTGTGTTTTACATAATGAATTTGATTGACCATCACACACACAGTACGTACCACTTAAAATTGTCAATAATTTTTTAGTTGACCCTTTTTACTGTGTTGGAATGACACATTAAGGTGGATTATTTCTACACATGCTGCTTATTCCTGCTTTTTTTAAGTGACTTTTTAAAAATGTTTACAGTGCATATAAACAATAAATCTTTCAGTTTTCAACACATTAACTGTGCTTTTTCAGAGTATTTTAAAAGGCAGCTACACTGACTCCTAGGTATTTAGCATAAGAATATTACATTGTGGAGTGTAAATAATTATCTGAAATTTGTCAACCACAAGTCACTGAACATGACAGCTGTAAGTGTAAAGGGGAAAATAAAGATCGATATACAATACTTCTGACTTTAACAGCAGTTGATAAAAATGCACAGGTGCGGGGCATGACGTATGGGAGGAATGTGGTTTGGCACTAGAGAATGTGCCCCTACAATTTACACCGCATGGTTTGTGTTTGGTAGAATTGATACTGGTAAACACCTTTGGATCCAGTATTTGTATACATTTACAAGATATCTGTAACATTATCAACTCAAATATCAAGCTTCAGTAAACCAGCAGAAAAGTGATAACTGCGGTCTGTGGAGAGATCCGTTTACAATGCACCATATCGAATGTACTGATAAAGTGGCAGCAATAGTAAGTATTGGGTTGACTGGAAGAGTTTTATTACAAAACATATATTTACATAACTATTTGGAAATTGTATTCCCAAAATGAGGCAATATGTGGCCAACAGAGGTGCATGTAAACGGCAAATTAACTGAGAATGTGCTTCACTTTAAAGTCATTGATTGTGTGTGGCATATTTTTGTAGAAAAAGTTTTCCATTTGAAAATAAGGAATGTATTTTGATTTTTGGGTTCTGGAATTAAACTATAGCATGTACAAAGCTGAAAGATAACATCACAACACTAAAGGGGACCAACACACTGACCAGACATTTGTTGAAAACATTAAAAACAGAAACTAAACAATGTGAGATCATTTCAATAGCATTGTCCCAGCAGCAGACACTCATTTGAGTTCTAAATCCAGCGCAGTGCGGTCCAGCAGCACTAGCCCTGCTCTCCAATAATGTGAGGTGTGAAAGGGATTTTTAATTTAATGGAGTTTAAATACATAATACATAATGTGATTTCATGTACATTCACACAAGATGAAACCGACCGAAACATATATATCTTGGTCACTTCTTGCATCGTGTGATGCACTAACCTCCCGTTTGATCAAATCTGCAGTGTCCTTCACCACTCTCCCCTTCCGTTTTATCCAGTACGTCTGTGTAATGTCTCTCCTGAGATTTAGGAGACTGCTGTAGCCTCTTTTTCTTTGCTCCCTGGCCTTGTCCCAGCTCAGAGAGTCTTTCAGTGTACTTCACAAAATGATGACGCTGACAGTCTGAGGTTTCACTCGAAAAGCGTGTCCTGGGACAAAGCTGGTCTCTGTTTCATAGTGAGGTGGACTGCTTGATGCTGTGGAAGCTGACCCGTGAAGGTGACGTGGGGATGGACATGGCCTGGGTCATCCTGGCTCGGATCGAGTGCTGCTCCTGCCACCGATGGAAACGCTTCCTCACGGCTGATCGCACCTGTCAGCAGACAAAAAAATATTTACCACGTCAGGGAGATGTGGTACAGTTCAAGTCGTTAAACACCACACAGTACTGTTTAGGAAAGAGTGTATCCAGCTTTGCATTTAATTGAATCTATAAGTCAAAACACTTTAAAACAAAAAATTATATTTATATATTTTTTCTTTTTATCTTTCGCTTCAGCCTGTCAACAGCAAATGGTATGAGGACATTCAAAAACATACCTATTTTGACTTGAAATCAGTGTAAAAATTTGCATTGTAATTTTGGAATTGACAGTAAAACAGCCACTGCTTAACCCAGCATTTACCTTTGATTAATTTACTTTTCTGGCACAGTGAATATAAATTGCTTTGAAAATGTGTTTTGGCCTTGGTTTTATACATATACTGTGCATTATACTGAACATTATTTTCTTCTCGTGTGACTGCAGCTACCTTTCTTGACAACCTCATGCCTTTATCCTTCTGATGCTCTCAAACCAAACTAAATCAATATCCTCGACAAACTACAAATGCTGGTTAAGCCCCTAGCTGGAGCTACTACAGTGTCTATGATGAGATATTCATCTATCTATGACCGGATAAGGCATTGAGGGACTCAAAGCAAAGGGTAGTGTAGTCAGTTGAAACTACAGCTCCATGCAACCAAGGGAATAATGAATGCAACCCTAGTGGCAAATATGTGGTCTAGTAAGGTTTCAAGCATGCTGCAGATATGCTAATACAATCCTACAGATCTTTTTCAACGGCATGTCTCTATATGCTTGACTGTTCATATGTAAGGTAACTTGCTTCTTTGTTGGAGTAATTTTTATGAAAAGGAAAAATGTTCCACAGAATATTATATTATTTTTAACAAGCCCGAACATGAAAGTGTAGTAGGCTAAATGGTTAACCTTTAGATTGAAATGAATAAGCACATTGCAATCCATACAGTTCATAAACAGCTACATATAAATAAAACATGTTATGAATGCTGATTGGTTTTTAATTGTGATAACTGATTACAGAGAAATTACACTACTGTGCCAAGGACACTTCCAGCTCAGTCCTTGTTGACATGTCTTTACTGATTGCTCTATTTGATCTCTATCATCCAATATAACATTACTCCCTACAATCGAATCATGGCCACACTTTAATTGACATTACTACCACTGTGTGTTGAGTGTTCATGTCTCTGGGTTTCGTACTGATGGTAAATAAGCCTCTCCAGCGCTAGACATTTAAAGTCTCCTGACTTCTTTAAAACCCTACTTGAATTATTTCTACAACTATAACCATCAAGACTTTTTTCATATCTTACAACATTTCCTGGATGACACTAATTGGTCTGTTGAGAATATACATAATCTGTTTATCTTAACATACTATTTGTTCCAAGACTAGTAACACACACTAACAGATGTAGAACAATAGAGTAGCTGGATGTTTTTTTTCATTTTCTACCGCTTATTCCCGTTAGGGGTCGCGGGTGACTGGAGCCTATCCCAGTGACTTTGGGCCTTAGGCGAGGTACACCCTGGACAGTGGCCAACTCGTCGCAGGGCTGACACAGAGAGACAGACAAGGACAGACAACCATTCACTCTCACATTCATTCACAAGGGACAATTTAGAGTTCCCAATTAACCTACACAGTCATGTCTTTGGACGGTGGGAGGACGCCGGAGGACCCGGAGAGAACCCACGGTAACACGGGGAGAACATGCAGACTCCACCCAGAGAGATCGTGTGATGTTGGGGTGCTTCGGAATTCGAAACCACGATGTTGGGGTGGTCTGGGATTCGAACCCACGATCTCCTTATTGAGAGGCAGAAGCTCTAGCCGCTCTGCCACCGTGCACCCTGGCTGGTAATATCAGATAATAGGGATCCTAATAATAAAGTTTTAAAAAAACATAAATAAAAATGTATACAGTGATCCCTCGTTTATCGCGGGAGTTGCGTTCCAAAAATAACACGCGAAAAGTGAAATCCGTGAAGTAGTCACAGCTTTATTTTTTATTATTTTACAATGCAATACTGAACTATGGAATGAAACCAAAAAACAAAACCTGTTTTAAAGCCCAAAATTTGTTTAAAACAATAATTTTAATATAGTAATACAAGGTTGGAAACATTGTCACTCGCGTATTTCACGCGTATGTCCCAGCTGTGCCTCTTGGTCCTGACTCCGCTCCGCTGTAGCGTCTGTCTCTACTGAAGGCGCAGGTTAGGGGTAGTTGTTGGCGCTCTTTCTTTTTCTGAGCAAGAAGATTTTTATAAATGGATATGCCACCTTCGATTATATTTGAGAACTGCAATGAACGACTCGTCAAAGGGTCCCGTTCTTGTGCCGTGCGCTGTAGTTCGGTGGATGCACTGTAAAAATATCCGCACTGTAAAAATATCCGCACTGTAAAAAAAATCCGTGAAGCAGCGAAGCCGTGAAAGATGAAGCGCGATACAGCGAGGGATCACTGTATACAAAACCATCAAGACAATCAACACAACCTGAAATACCAATAAAATTATGTTTACATTTCTGTCTGGCAACAAAATAATTTTTAGTGCCCTTTAAAATCTCTTTGCACAACAGACACTGTAAAATTTCATTGCTATTTTAATAGGATTTCTGCTTGTTATCCAATTAGCCCTGGCAGTGTCACTAGGTGTAAGAAATGATGTCATTTATGTCACACTTTGTCGACCATGACACCTAATTGCACCTAAATATAAAAGCTTTACTGCTCATCACTCGTCTCCCTGCCCCAGCACACACGAGCAGCAGCAGAGGCCACCAAAAGGAGAGTGGAAACGCCCAAAGCGCTGCAATAAAACTCAGTGTCTTGAGCAGTGGGAGCTGTGAAATGTGCGATCAATACAAGAGGATGTGAATCTGCTTACCTCACTATTTAGGAAGCAGTAAAATACTGACACAAAGAAGCCCTGTGTGAGGGGTGGAGAAGAAGACAAAACATGATTAAATATGGGCCATTACAACATCAGCATAAACACAATTTAATCACACACAGCGGCTTATCACATGCATTACACTGATTCACTTGATCCTTTTTTTGGCAAGAACGGAGCTATCATTCATTCAGTTTAGTTCTGCGTTAGTAAATTTGAAAAAGGATGATTTCAGGTGTTCAGTTCAAAGTAAAATCAACATTTTTGTTTGAAGGAGACAACTAAATTACTCTAAAAACCAAATCAATCTTAAAGGGAGACACTACAGGCTAAATCTTTTTATTGGTCAGTTTCCTCTCTCAAAATAGTTCAACCTGTACTAAAAGATTTTTATTATTTAATTTAATCAATTTGTATCTTTAGATTTATATGGAACGTTGTAACTTAAGGGTGTTTTCTCAAACCACCTTTTTCTCCCACATGGACACCTACATACACCAAATTTTATAATCTATTTCTAAGCCTTAAATTTTAACTCAAGTTTACTCAAATATTCAAAATGTATTTATGGGATTCACTAAAAGAAAGACATGCATTTTACAATAGAGGCATTACATTTATGAAAGCTACATAAAATATTGCATAAAAAGACTTCAGTACATTTTTTGTATGTAATACTCTATGTCCACAAAATATTTTGTCCATTTTTCAGATTGATAAATCCAAAATATGTGCAATTATTAACACAAATGGTTTATTTATATATGAAAACATTATATGGAAAACACTTTTTTCCCTTATATTTATACAACAGAAGACGTTTCATATAGTTTGTTCTCTAAATTTAAAGATTTGCTTCTATTCACCTTCAGTGTCTCGCCTTTTTAGATTAGAACATTGCATAACACATAAGATTTCTAGGCCTACAATGTGCATGAAATTCCTTTATTTTATTAATTATTATTATTTATAAATAAATAAATATGTATCTCACATTAGAATACATATACTTAAAAATGTCACTTAAATACCTAATACCATTTTGTTTCATCAATTTATTCATAATATTTTTCTGTGCAACTGTTTTTATGATTAAAAAAAATACACACACACACTATAAATCCATTTACGCTCACGCCTGATGCACACTGACTCCGGTCCGGCTCCGGTTCGGGACCCGCGCGGCTCCGGTTCGGGACCCGCGCGGGTCCCGTGCGGGTCCCGCAAGACTTAGAAAGTGCTTAAAATCAATGCTTGCTGTCACACCGACCTTGGAGCTCTGCGGCCGCGGGTCCGGCAGCCGCGCGGGTCTCCGGAAAGAATCCGCAAGAAGTCTATTTTTGCCGGACGCCGCAGCGGTCTGGCGCGGCTTTCATGTCATTTGACGAGTGCTCGTAGCGAAACCCACGTGAATCTACGTGACTTTCGTCAAAAACGGACCGCAGTGAACCGGAGCTGGTGTGACAGGCAATCTGCAAGTGACCCGCGCGGGTCCCGGACCGCGACCGGACTGGACTCACTGTACACTAGGCGTCAACCAGAGTTATATTTGTAATGCATTCAGTGACTCACCTGAAAGGACTCCAAAAATGAGTTGAAATAAATGAATACACTTTGGGAGATCTCGTCTTCCCCTGGATTGACGAAGAACAGCATATAAGTGATTCCCAGGAGAGGTAGCAGCACCAGTGTAGCCTTAACCGCTTTCCTGAACAAAGCAGAGCCGACATGACAGGTTTAGTACGACTATCTTTGGACACCAGTGTCTTTTAGGACTAGAAAATAGTATCACACCACTACTTTATCCGCAAAAGCGAAAGCCTCACCAGCCATCACAGATAAAGTGGAAAACATGCATTATTTACAATGTACAAAAAGGATACCACAACAGTTTTGACTTTCGCAAGATTTAGGCTGTGACGATCACAGAGCAGCGTGTTTACCTGTATTGGATTGTTTCAGATGTGGTGGAGGCGCGCAGTTTGGTCATCAGGATCCGCACAATGTTGAAGAGGAAAATAAAATTGATCTAAGAAAAAAAAGACAGAAAACAATGATTAATGGCACACACCAAGAGCAAAAATGAATCCTCATCTTCAATATAATTTCAAAGGCGGAAAGTAGATCATTTAAACATTCAAATACAGTCAATATACTATCGATACTTCCCAAATTATCAATAGTATGACACTGTAACAAGGACTAATATCTTTACCTGAGATAAGGGCTGGATTAAAAAAAAAGGGTATTGTTAATGTATAGATATGAGATCACAGACCTAATCACTATAAATTATACATTTCATAATTTTCCGTTCAGATATTTCTTATGAAAATACCCCTGCCTCCCATCACAGAGCGTGACATCATCACATTCTAGAATCTGGAAACAACCAATAGTGTAAGCCGCAGCAGTGACACAGGAAGTCACAGCTGTTTTTTAAGTATTAGAGGCAGTATTTTAGCAGTGTGTGTGTAATACATACTATATACTTACTTAACATTTAAACTATTATCCAAGATCAAATGTAACTCCATATACCAACACAATTTACTGTAGTTTCTTCTGTAACTGTTAAAAGATGAGCCTCACTGTTACTAATGTAGTGATTCATCCTCAACACACTTTGCCTGACTGCTCCAAAAAACCACATGACTATTATACTTTCCATTAAAACCCATTTAAAATTCGCAGCAGGTCACCTATTATTCTTCCAACAGCTTTTGTTCAAGCAAGAATGACTTAAGTGTTGAGTTCCTACTCAATTCTGTGCCCATATCTGTGTATGTAGGGTAAAAATGAAAGATGATAGGGCCATGTATTTTTATGGCATGCTCTCTATTCTGAACAATATGTGTGTATCACTGGCACTACTATGCTGGGCATGTCATATGGTGTCTATACAGACCTGGTGGAATATAATGCATTACTCTTGCATTTAAAGGAAAAATATTAAGCATTTTTTGTATTGTTTTTAGCCTTTAAACATGCTATTGAGTAACTTTAATTTGGCATATCATGTTGTGAAACAAACAAATAATTTCAACTTCTGCAAAAGACACTTACTTGGTGCATCCAGCCAGTAGATGGCACCAAGCGGTTAGATATATTATTTCTTGAAGTGAATGTGCTACTCGTAATTATCAAGCTAGAAGCAGCAGTTATAGTGAAGAGGTGCTCAGAACAACTCTGCAGATGATTTAAGTACTTAAAACAGCAGAAGATTCTTGGATAAGTGACGTAGATCCAAAATCCAGGTAGTTCAGTAGGAAGTGTGTTTGATGCTCGAACGGGGGGGTAGGGGGGCAAAAACAGAATCACACTGACCCAAAAGCAAAAACAAAATCACACTGACCCCAGAGACATGAGGAGTACCTCGTCTCCCCAAACTCGAAGAGAGGCAAATCAGGTTTAAAATCCTGCTAAAAATCCTCTAGTGTGCAGCCGGCCTAACTGAGAATATTGATATAATGTAGTGCACTAAATTATGACATTTGGATGTAAATAATCTCAGTAATAATAAAGTAGATATTTGCTCTAAATATTTCCATACTGAATATAATTGAACTGAATGCTTTGCCATTGAAGGTAAGATTAATACAATGACTATTTTCAACTTCAATAGAACAACCACCCCCATTTTTTAAAGAATTATGAACTAATTGGGAAAATGCATTGGATCTTCAAAAGATAATGATCACACATTTGCAGAGAAAGAGAGAGATGATGATGGGTCAAAGAAACATTCCTATGAAGTTTTTTCAATTCCAGACACAGAAAAATCACAAATTTATATGCTACTATTTTTGTCAACGCCCAAATCAAACAAATAGAGGGTTATTACTATAAATGCATCTGTCATAATTGTAAATTCTAATTAATATGTTAATCTGAGTAAGAAGAAGATAATTTCCTGTAGCAATCCCCATATGAAAAAGCCTTAGAAAGTCTTATCACAATTACTAAAATATGCATTTGTCCAAAAGCAGCTTTGTAAGCCTTACTAATCTCATGTTTCTGAATGGGCAGCTTGAGACCATTTTTTCCACACAGTGATGACATACAATGAGTTGCCCATGCAGTAAGTGTGAATGACGTAACCTGGGAGAAAATACCAGAGGCAATAGTTTCCAAGGCCTGTTGACCTGACCTCCACATTCAGAGAGGCACATGTGGTGTACTAGTTTTAAACTAAAGCTTCCATTACTTCCGCCTGTGTTCGTGGGACTCAAACAATATCCTGTATGTTCATTATCACAGAGTGTCCCAAATGTTGACAGTAAAAGTCAATGGTGGGAGAATAGAAAGTCCATAACAGTGCTCCTAAAAAGAGACTCTCAAAGATTCTCAAAGTTCTCATAACAAGTGTTGCCTCAGAAGTGAGTTGGATGTATTAAACACCTAAACCAGATTGAAATTCTATTCCAATGCTTTAGAATTAATAATCCTAAATTAAGGTACACTTGATTGTCCCCATCCAACCTTTAATGAAGCTGTGAGGAGCAGTGGTCTCTGTATGACATTAAACAGTCTTGCATTTATTAAATAACAGGTGATTTATTCCTAACAATAGCTTGAAAAACACATTTTATTGTGAGAGGGGTCACCTCTCCATAGATCTGACCCATTACTCGGCCTGGTGGTGTCACCTGGTTGTCTCCATGGAAATAGGTAACAATAGGTAAATAATACTATGAAGTATTCGAGCAAGCAATGCGATGCAATGACATTTCATTGGAGACAAGCAGGTGGTGGGCCCTCCACTTGAAAACAACAAAAAAAGTAGGTCATAGGCAAGAAGACCATTAGAGAATCTTAATCTAAATTCTATACAAAGACTCAAACATATAAGGTAAAAAAAAAGAAATATACATGTGCCACAAATGACAAAATCAGGGTCTGATTTACAAAGGACTCCCAAAATGTCCATTTGAATTCTTAGCACCACAGTTACCCCCACAGTTTGAGACCTACGGCTCTGGCACAAGGTACAGCCCTGTTTTAACCATGAGAGCCAAATTCAAGCAGGCAGATTTAAGCTTTTTCAGAGAACAAAGTTAGGGAAACAGAAACATTATAAGGCTCTTGAGAAGATGACTTTTTCACTAAGAAAGAGAAGACAAAAAGATGAAAAGAATATGGCGTTCCTGACAGTAGATGGGAAGGTCATTTTGGCAGCGGAGAGTCAGAGCCACAATGGTTAGAAAAAACACTGAAATAGTTGGATCGATTGAGCGGTAGAGTAAGTGTGAGTGCATGCTTTGACTGTTTGGCATGAAAGGGCATATCTCGAGACAAGACAAGACGTTAAGGCAATTTTTTCTATCACAAAGAGCCCCTGGCTGACATCCAAAATGAACAATCTGTAACATTGTGCACTCCTATGCCCTCATGGAAGTGCTTGAAGGTGGGCATGTCTGTATCAAAATTTCTTTAATAATGTGCATGTTGTTGTACAAATATGCAAAATTTAGCTACTGGCTATATTGTCTAATTAAAACCAATCTCAAAATGCTGATAAAGGATATATCAAATCAAAAATGGAACAAACTTAAGCTGTAACAGTGTAATAATTTTGCAAGTTTACATTACTTTCACATTTGTCTGATCATTAAACCTCAACAAATACATTTAAAAACATTTGATTATCATTATCAAAACTGCCAAAAAGAGTAAGATATACATTTTTGTCTACATCTCCACCCGTAGTATTAGTGTAAAATCTCGAAGGATAAAAAAAACACACAATGTTGACAGAGAAGTCGTGCAGACGAGCTCAATATGTTACAATATCCTCTTAGTCGTATTACAAATGTTATGCTGTTGAGTTATAGCTGGATACTGACAAGACAGGCTGGAAACGGCACTATGTACAAAAACACATCTACTGTGTGTGGAAAATCCTGACACAAGAGCCTATAAGTGCTTGAATGTAGCTAGTCATTAAAGTGTGCTGTGATTTTGAAAAATTTAAAATACACTGGGTAGTATTTTTGCAGCAGTCAGGAAAAATGTGGCAAAGCACCTGGGAGAAAATAAAAAAAATCAATTTTAAAGCGGGTCACTTAAGGTACTTCACTGCCTATTCATATAAAATGCCTCATGTTTACGTTTTGTGTAGTCTATAGAAGTACAGTTAATGCCCCATGAAAAAGGTGTTAAAAAGAGCACCTTTGGGATAAAAAAAAAATTGCCTACTAAGTTTTAATACTACCAAACAAGATGGAAACATGTGCTTTGGGTACAAAATTAAATTCTTCTTTTCACTCTCAATGTAAAATTTTCTCTTTTTATTATATTTTTGCTCGCAAACTAAAAGACTAAAAAAAACGAGTTGGAACATTTCACACCTGCTTGCAGCTCTCAAAAAAAAGAAAAGAAAAGAAGCCTAATTGTGTAGAACAGCAATAGGGAACCTCCAAGATTTAAGAAGTAAAATGTAAGACTTTTCTCTTTTTCTCTGCTTCATAATGTGTGTAATGCTAAATCCACAACAAACTTGCACTAAAACTTCTTTAGCCAATTATGTACAAGACCACTCATACATCCAGCAAAACTGTCAAATATTCAAAATAATGGGAATATTAGAAATAGGCCTAACTCATCGTTCGATAGGTGAAAACATGCACGGTGACATTTTGAGACTCGATAAATAACTGCGTGCGTGTTTTGTGGCCACGGCTGCATAGTCACGGCTCACTGTGCAGAAGAGACAACAGTGAGGCAACAGCGAATCACCATTCATGACACGACCCAAGCGCCGTCCCGTCAGGACCTGAGCCCGACATGTAACGACCTCCGTGAAGTTGGCCCCCCGTCAAACGCACATCCACACACAAACTGTCAATCTTTTGTGCTTCGTTTGTGTTGGTTTGTGCAGCAAAAAGTTTTGTTTATGCTGCTTTAATTTGTGAGATATTGACGATTCTTTTTATAGGTCACATTAGGGTCCCCCAGCCCCCCAGGAAGCTTAAAAATGCGCCAAAATGGAGTCAATCATTAGTGCTTTGTTTGTGCCGTTTTGTACTGTGAGAAGTTTCGTTTGTGTTGTTATGGTTTTATAAATATTTGCTATTTTATTTTCAGCTGATGACGTCACTCAGCACACGCACATCGCTGCTGAGACTCGCTCCTCACATGTTTGGCCTCGCGCTCAGAGAGGACAGAAATGCCTCAGACTTTACAATATGTGAGTTTTGGGTACAGTACATGTCACTTTTAGTGTGCAGAAGCTGCTTTTCCCTCTCTGCATAAACGTGGAAAGAGTTTTTACATGTAACGCGACTCAATCACATCACTGCTTTGAGTCACAGAGTCCAGTGTGTGATGTTCAGCACAAAAGCAGAGTTCTGCTTTGTATTCTACCTCAGCTTTTGAAAAAGCAATGTAATAAAGTAATACAATAGGCCTATATAAATTCTTTAAAAACATATATATCAGATATATTTATTTGTAGACTATATTGTGAAAATTGTGGAAAAACAATAAAAAAAAAAAACTATTTATGTTTTATTTTTAAAAGACATCGGCTTGGGATAGTTTTCTCAAACTGGAAGTGATACAGCGGTTTATTAAAGTTCTAAAGTTCTTTTAATTGCCACTGATATTTTTTTTAGATATCAGTAGAGACCATTGCCTAGAATCATTGCATTAGCAGAACAAAACGCTGTGCTCAACAATATTGTTTATAGAGATATCTTCAGAGGCAATATATCTGTCAAAAAATGTATTGTGACAGGTCTAATTAGAAATAATGTAAAAACATCTTTGAAACAAACATCTTTGATGTCTTCACTAAATTAGCCTCATTTTCAGTTGGAACAGAAGTATCGCCGAATAAAATAACATTAATAAACTTGTGAAAGTCAAGAGTAGAGTGTATTTATAATGGCTATGAAACAAATTGAATGGCAAATGAATTAGGGCTGGACGATATGGCAAAAACTTACTATCACGATTTTCCAGGTGGGCCAGATCATAATTTCAATTTTATCACAATTTGTGTTCACTTTGTATTTTTCTATTGCTTATAATAGAGCTGCACGATTTAGGAAAAAATATCTAATTGTGGTTTTTGAGACCAGTGTGATTGCAATTAGATTTGTGATTTATATTTTAATAATAGGATTCTGTTCAAATTCACATTTTAAACACAATTTTGTTTCTTTTAGTTGCGTTTTTGTCACATTCAGCTGTGTTTGTCATATTTTAACATGTCTTAGTCACTTTAAGTCACATCTTCATTGTTTTAGTCACGATTTGGTCATACTTTTGTTGCTTGTTTCAGAACATGTTTGTACAAATCCAAACTACAGTTTTTATTCAAATCAAAGCAAGACATTTTGTTGTTTGTGGAAGAAATGTTTCCACTTCAGCCTTTTGCAGCCATTGCGATTTGCTAATTGCATCCATTAAAATTGTGATTTTGTGTTGATTTATTTTAATTGTACAGCCCTGATCTATAAGAGGGAGGTAACAACAAGAGAAAAAGTGTTTGAACAGACAGCTGCATTAAAGAGAGAAACAGTGAATGATACAATGATTTCACAAAAAGAGCAGATCGTCAGAGGGACGAGCTCACTTAGATTTTTATTACCATACCGCCCAGCCCCAAAATGAATACAAATATTGCTAACTGTTTTCTAGTTTGAAAATTCAAGACTTGGAAAAACAAATGAAATGCCTGGCTGAGAATTCATAAATGACAGCCTTCGTTTTATAACCTTCCAATTTAATACTTTTCATTACATTTGAACCTTGGGAATACCTTGAGTAAATAATAAAAAAAAAATATATATATATATATATATTTCCTTACCACCAGAACGAGGATCATAGGGCCCTGGTAGATGTAGTCTGTATACACGCCGGAACGTTTCCCAAACCAGCACCTGAAATGTCAAAGGAATCACTCATAACTAACAGCAATAAAATGAGGATTATGTTGTCAATCATCACTCTTCATAATTGGGATTTCCCCTGTGGGTTTTTGCTGCGAAGGATTGCTTTAGCGCCTGGGGTCTAGACATCTTTATCATCTTATTATTTCATTTATATTTTTTTTTCATTAATAAAGAGTTTCTAGTAAGAGAATGCTAGTTTTTTTTATTTTATGTTTATTTTACTTTTCCCCCCAACTGTAATTGCAGATTGCGTTCATGTCATGGTTTCATGGTCTGTACAACTCAACTGGAAATCCAAAGTTTTCAAACAAATATATGTAGTTAATATGTTAACTGAGGTTCGTGAGCAGGACCACGCCTCCATCGCCATCCCTGGGCACACCTCTAACTCCCAGAAGCTTTCATATACCAGCCTATGCCCCCCCCCCCCCCCCTTCTATGTCATATGCTTTCTCTTTCAGCGTCCAGTTCCCTAAAAGGGGGGGTCCCGAATCGGCTAGGCAGATCACCGAGACGGAGCCCCCACACTGAGTCTCATCACCCAGCCATCGTCTGCTAGCGCAAGCTACTTCGGATCACCCGCTTTCTTTCACTGATAAATGATTGTATTGCACATCTTGTTGTGGCGTGGTCCTTGCTAATGAATTATCATTATTTGTTAGGGTTTGGCTCCACAAACTTGCAGAATGAATCATATGGTCATATATGTAAACAACAACAACAACAATCACGTCTGTGAGGTTGAAAAATGGCACCACTTTCTGAAGCTGTAGTTTAAAAGGTATTTCCTTTTATTTTTTCAAAACTTTCGAAAATGTTGTGATGTCATATAAACAATATCTGTTCACATTTCATTATTATTCTATACTGTTTTGATATAGAATTTTTAGAGCTACTGTGCCCACGCAATTTCCCTCCTGGATCAATAAAATTTGTCTTAAGTCGACCCATTTATGCATATTTTTCTAGGCTTGCACTCAGCACAAGACTACAATAACGACTCCTTATTGCTGGACAGCATATTTTAATACTCCGCAGATTATTCAATTATTATTCACTATAATAGAAAATTAGATGCATATTTTAGTGTTTGGCTTGAATTAAACTGCTCGAACATCCATACATTTACATAATTCATTGATATAATGATGATAGTGTCCATTAATTTCCATCAAATCTTGAGCAAATACGTGCTAATGTGTAATTCAGAATATTGTACATTGCTGATGTGATTACAGAGGTTATTAATAAACATTCATCTTAATAATGCTACAGCTTGACTTTGTGTTTTGTCCTTTTGCTTCTTGGCCAAAGATAGAACAACCCCTCCCCTTTCCCAATCAATAACTTGAGTCACAACAAGCGTCTTACTTCTCATTATCGTAGTACAGCTTCCCAATGGCCCAGGCCACAATAATCGGGAATGGGATACCTGTGGGGCAACAAAAACAGAGAAGACGTCACGTTTTTGTTCCTTCTTTCATCTTTTTTGAGCTCCTTTTCAAATCCCAAAATATCACTTGGGGGGATTTCAAGCGAGAAATCTTCAGTGTCCCACCAGCCCCTGCCAGGCTCTGTCAGAAGTAATTTTTGCGTCAATGCACTGATGCAGAGATTCAAGCCAGGACTTGTCACCGTCTCAATATTCCTTTGTGAATGGATGAATAGCTGGACTCTGTCTGACGATAATGTGGAGTGATTTACACATTTACTTGACTTATAAAGGGTGTAATACGCTAGACAAAATTCAATTACTTCTAAGTAGCATAAACGACAGAGAAGACCTTTGCCAAGTGTGTTTGATGTCCAGTGTTGTCTGAGACTGTCCCAACAATACAGTCAGTGGGTTAATGTCCAGTGGTGTTGTGCCAAAGAGAGAAAAAAAAAAACAGGATGACTGAGATTGTTTTACTTGTCTCTGTTTGATAACCACACTTATAATCTTCAAACCCCTACCAAGAATAAAATACTTTTCATTTTTAATTATTATTTTGTTTTAATCAGAAATGAGCTGCTATTTCATCTTCACAATTGAGACTCCACACTGCCGGGGGTACAAGTGAAATCATCATTCCCATCAACACACAGAGGGAATCACGCTTGCTCTATTTCTAAAACTTTAATTAAAATAATTGAATAGTTTTCACAGAGATTTTGTGTTAGTCTTTGAAATCCACTCAAGACATTTGTGAGGTGTGTTATAAGTAAAACCAACTTTCTAAAGCAGTGTTTCTCAGCAGCAGGCTTTTACTGGAGGTGCAACACTGCCCCCTTTCCAGGTACAACTTTGTTAGATGTATTCACCTTTTTGGCCTCCTTTGTCTCATTTAGAAATGCAGTCTTGCTTTGCGCTAGTTTAGACCTGATTTAGTAAAAAAGCTGGTTGAGGGTTGTAAAATAGGGTTGTAAAAGGATAGCCAGTTAGATGGAAAAACTAGTAACAAAACTTAATTTTGATTTACTGGGGGAACTGTATAATGGTCTCACCCTAACCCTACTGCAATATTATTTTGTGTTGAAAATTACATTTGATAGTCTAAAATATACTTTGTGGTATCAAAATTGGTATTGAGTATCAAGCCTTTTCCTTAGTAATAAAGACAAAACCACTGTGATCAAAAACCTACTTCATAAAGAGTGCAGTGTTGTCTTGATCCTCTTAATATTTCCACTCTTATAGCCGATAGCCTCAGTCAAGCAAATAAAACTTGATCTTTTTCACTTCAGAAATGTGCTGCCATTCTGTCTTCACAGTTGAGGCTCCATGCTGCCCTGGGGAAATGTAATCCAGCTGGCACAATACAGCTAATCTCAAAACCACATAGTTTAGTTTGACAGTGTGAAAAGGGGTGTTAGTGAACTCGCCACACCAATGCATATCCCAGCTGTCACTCGGAGAAAAATCCACCGTATAGCTCCATGGCATCTCAGACTTACGGAGCCCACTTTGCATGGTTTCAGCTGTTTGGCATTTGCTTAGGTTGTTCTAAGTCTAATAATGGCAAAGGCAGGAATAAGATATATTTTTGCACTGTAAATCTGTACAATAGTTTTATTATTATTTATAGTAAAAGCATTGTATAGTGGTTTTGCTCGAGGTTTAGTGGAGAAAAACATGCACCCATTTCCTTGTTGTTGTTTGTATTTTAACTACACAGCTTTTTTAACGTATTGGAGCAATACATTTAATCTCAATTAAAATTCTCTTAATGGCACAACCTTAAAATCAGCCTGGTATCTGGTACTATCCCCAGTGAAAAGGCTCCTGTGGGAAAGACTGCTTGATCTGGAAAATCTCTGGTTTATTTTTATGTGTCCATTCAAATATGTCTGAGTCCATCAAGATTATTAATTAATTATTATACATGTACTTCTCAAGTAATCATAAATATGATTAATTATGAAATTTTGTGAAACAACAAAATCTGGTTTATAATATAATAAATAACAAGTATAAATCACATCTAAAGAAAAAACAGTGATATTTTAAATTCCAAAGTTTGAGCTTTCTCAACAAAGCTGAATAAAGGATTTCAGTGGGTTCTTTTATATGTGGTGTGTATACAATAATGGCAATAGTTGCGCTCAAGTTGTCCTAGGAGGGTGTATTTTCCGAGATCCGACTTAACACACTGAAACACTTTCACATCTCGGAATTCCTACTTTTGGAAACATTTCAGAATCTTGAGTTTATCCGAGTTAGAAAGTACAACATGGCTGTGTCCTGCATTTGAACAAAAAATTATGTGTGAGAGTTAATTATAATGACATAAAATTTTCAGAACTGATGACAAAGACAATCAGAAATTAATTTAAAGACGTTTCTGTGTTGTGCCTCATGAAATTTGTATCTTCCAGCATACAAATGTAATAAGACGGATCAGGGTTAATACATTAAATTAACTGGATCTGCATTTTGTTGATCCGAGCACTTTCCTGGTTTGCATGATTTTATATGAGTTGTTACAGTACACAGGAACACAGAAACTTGGAGAAAATGTCTCTCCGAGGTCCAAGTTTTTGAAGGACTTTTGCCCACTGAAGAGATGTAATCTTGATTTGAATTGCTAACTGGTACATTCCCAGTATTCCATAACTCCTAAACTTGAAACCTTTTGCACTAATTTGACTGGCTGTACTTCTACAAACTGATATAAACTTAACTATCTGTAAAATCGCAATGTTTCTTCTCACCTTAATGATAATGCTTAATATGCAATTACCAGATGCAAAAAATAAATAAATAAATAAGTAGAGGGGGTACGTACACCAGCCAATGCAGATAAACATCCATTTGCGCAGCTTGTCTGTGGAGTAGGTCAGAACGATGGCCGTATGGAGGTAGCAGCCCTCTCCAAACATCCAAAAGAAATTAGTGGAGTGGAAATAATTGAAGGAGGCAATGACCATGCGGCACCAGATCTACGAGGAGAATATGTTCATTAGTGGTATTGTTACTAAATTCACAGAAAGCCCAGTGAGACATAACATTACGACTACTGACAGGTGAAAAGAATAATCCACATTATCTCTTTATAATAGCACATGTGAGTTGATTCGACATGCAGAAAGTCAACTTTATCTCCTCAAAGTGATTGTGAGAGATAGTATAATGGGAAAAGTTTGGGGATTTGAGTGAGATTCTCAAACCCAAACTGTCATTATGATTATGGCAATTGTGATTAATAAATACGTGAAAGTAAAATCCATGATTTCAACTTTTGTGGCATTTTCGTGGTCTACAAGCAGCATTTATCATCAGTGGTAGAAACAACATACACGTCTTACTTCAAATAGCTGGAGACATTATTGCTGGTCTGATTTTGATCATAGAGAAACACGGTATAACATTTTTTGCGTATGAGACTTTTAATAATAGGTCGAAGATTTATAAGCGGGATTTAATATTGTTATTTTTTACAGTTTATATCAAGCAAATGGCATAACACTTCAGCGAGGGCAGTCTCTTCATTACGGAAAAGCTGCTTGTTTTTGCCAGCATTAACTAATGTTTTTCACACATTTCTGAAAACCACTGATCCTTACAATAACGTAACATTAGACGCAGGATCTGCATTGCATGTGTTTATATGAATACCATTAGAGTCTGTGTATTTTTATGGTTTTATGTAATGGTATGTTGAAGGTTTAATCATTACCACCACTTGTTTGCAAAGGAAAATAGTTTAGGGTAAAATCAGCAAATCAGATTATTTATTTAAATCAAATTACAACTTTCCATTAAAATGAGCTTCAGTCATCTGAAATGTTTATATCTAATTTACATTTTTAAATCACAGATGAGTCCAGGCCATAATTCATTCAACATATTGGAGTTTGTGAAGTGTTTAGACATACCTTCGACTCACTCAGCCAGTTCACTGCCAGCTTACCTCACTTCACCTCATGCTAAAATATTGATTCTTAAAAGTGGGTATATTTTATTAAAAGCACATGACGCGTAAAGGAACAGCCGTTCCTTAAATGTCATGCTCCAACATTTCTCATATTAACCTTTTTTAGTAATGCATTTTTATCTGGGCTGTTGATTAACTAGACTAGGGCTGTTGTTCTCTAGTCATTTAGTCAATTAATCGGTCAATGGTATCTTAATCGGCCAGATTTTTTTTTGTCGATTTACTATCATCAGGATTATGTTATGATTATGTTGACCACAGCATAAAGGAGAAAGCAAGGAGTCAGCTCATTAGACTTTTGAGAAAGACTGGACAGTTATCTGCACTTAAGAAGACGTTAATGCTGCCTTCATGTGGTCAGGTAATTATGGTTAATACCACTTTACCAGTGGGAAATAGCACATGAATGCCTCCTCATCTCGTAATTTCCAGTGAGAAAGTGGCAAATAGTTTTAATGTCTAACAGCAGAAAAAGAATCACAATTTTAAAATCTGAAATGTTTTTTCCACCTATGTGCACAGTATTTTAATGCTACATAATTATATGGTGTACACACATTGAACGGCATTACTTTTCCACTTTGTGTAATAAAATAATATGTTGTATCTTTTATTTTTACCCTGTGCGAGAAGTATTATATTGTGAGTTTACTTATTTACTCTGTATTCACACATATTTGTCCACATAAAGTGTGTTTTAAACAAGTTTCATTTTGCTATGACCACGAAAGCACTTGAACAGTACGTTCCCTTGATTACCACTTCATAAGTGGAAAGGATCATCTTTTCCAGAGCACATCAAGGTAGCATTAGTACTCTGCGTTCTCTCTGCTCCAGTGCATTAATTGTGCCACACTGTTCCTTAACATGTCCCATGGTGCAATGCAATAAATGTTATCGTCTTAAACTAATATATTTTCTGATCATCTAAAAACTATCATTTTATTATTTATTTACCATTACCATTATTTAGTCGACTAAATTAGGAACACATTTTCATCAACTAAAACTAGAATAAAACTAAAAAGAATAGTTTGATTAAATTTTAACTATAACTAATAATCATTTTAGACAAAAGACTAAGACTAAATTGAAATTTGTTGTCAAAATGAACACTGCCGACTTCCTTATAATGTACAATATGCCTTGTATATCTGATCTTATGTTTATCAAATTGGTTTTCCTTGTAGCGTGCAGTGAATGACTGATGTATCTAAGTAAAACAACACCCTTTTCAATTTTTAACCTGCCTGAAGCCGACTTGACAATGGCAGGTTACATGACATAACATAATGCATGGCCAGGTTCATATACAGTAGGCTATTGTCATGTCCTAAAAATGGGATATTGTATAGAAAAATGTTTCAAGTTTCCTTCCTTCCTGTGTAACCAAATACGTGTTGGGGCGACATACCACGTTGCTTTCGTGCACCTCGGGACTCATCGTCAGCTGCATAATGAACCAGGTAGCGTTCCTCAGGATAAAGGCTGTGATGAGGTTCCAGTGGATGATGTTTCTCAAACAGCGAATGCTCCTGTGAGAACCAAACCAGGATTAACATATTTACACAAATACTCAGGTTTCTTTCTGTGTTGACTTCATGCTATGTTTAGAAGTATTGATCTTATGGTTCTGGGGTCAAGTATAACCTATTCATGGGTTTCAGTGACATCACTTCTTCCTGTTTTGAAGGACTTTTTGAGGACTTTTGTCAATTCAAAACAAATCCATTTCTTCACTTGAAATTGTTAATTGTTATAATAACAGTCCACACAGATGTTGTGGCTTTCTGTATTTTCAGTATCTTTGCATTGGTTTTAACACAAATTCTAGGTTGTCACAAAATGTAATATGTACATACTCAATTTCTTACGCAATATTGTATTGCAGTCATTTGTTTAGCTAAGAAGGAGACAAAACCAAATGGTAACTTTTGATCTGTAAATAACTTCATCTTTTCAAGGCAGTTACAAAATATCTCCCTAAAAACTTGTTTCCTATACATTTTTTGCTGTCAAAGTCAAGATTTGTTTACAATTTCATAGAATTACATGAGTGAGTTATTCAAAAAGATTAAATACTGTTTTTACGGCAGATAATGTCCAAACAATTATTATTCTTTACTGACCTTCCAGTCTTATCTTTATCTGGCCATAATATTTTCAGTTCTTGCAGATATAACATATGTGTGCAAAAACACAACGTTCTTAATGGAATTTATGAAGTATTGTCAAAATGGCTGTATAATCAGTTTAATCTGTCAGTCTCTTTGCAACAGATGGCATGATATCACTGGCCTTTTGTCAAATGAAAAGTGAGAAGTCTGCAAATAGGCTTAACAAAACGTTGCTCTAGCTTTAATTGAATTTTTGTTTTAGCTCAGTGGGTAAAATGTATTAGTTTTATCATGCATACCGTACATTCATCTTCTTCTGTTTAATATGATTCACCTTTAAAATGTGCTGGTTGTGGGGACAATGGAGAGTAGTTGCAGAACACAGAACTAGTGTTATCCCGTTACAAACATTTCTAATTCTATTCTGATACTAAGAACTCACAATATCGATTTTGATATTACACAATGGTAATTAAAGAAAAAAACTTTTTATGCAAGAAAATGTTATTTTGAAAACAAAATAAAAGTAACTTTGTTGATATTACTTGTGGTTTAAAACTGTTTTATATTTTAGATATATATTCAGGAAAGGTCCAAGTCTCAAGTGGATTTTTTCCAGTATAACCCCCCTGTTTTATTCAAATGACTACTCCAGTCTAAATGAATATATCTAGTTTTGATACTAGTTTCAGTACCTGGGTATTAACTCTATTCTAGACAGAGAAAACGTCAGAATTGTGAGACAATTCAACTCTATTTATTTGCTGAATGTCTTCCCCTTTTGTTCTGTTTTGTTATAATTATGTCAAAAATCTTTCTCTCTCAAAAAAAAAAAAAAAAGAAAAAAAAAAAAAGAGAGACATATATTAATATACTAAATATTCAGTATTTTCATTGACTGCAGTCTAGAGTTCCTCGTTCAAATGTCTGGACAGTGACAGGAAACCACAGGGAACCCACAACACGTTATCTACATGTTTTTGCTTTTTGCACATTTCCTATTACAACTCCAAAAGCAGAGACAGTACAGAATAAAGACATATTTGAGAGGTTTTGGTCCTTGTCACATACATGATTAAGAGCTATTCTGTTCTTTGCATTTTTAGTAGCCCGTAAAAGAAGTCATCTAAAACTTACATGTGTTGCTTTCTCTCACCTTTTAGAAAATGGTAAAGTAGTTTTGGTTCTCAGTAGAGGCTGTCCTCATTTTAAATGGATGACAGGGCCCTATTTAAAGGGGAGGGACTCTTTTGAAATATACAATCAGAAATTTCACAAATGCTCAATCCTTCCATTTTCTTGCCACTTTGATCTTGTCCTTTTCAACTGAAAATCAAGTCTAGGTGATTGTATAATGCCATCACTTTGAAAAAGTGAAAAAAGGTGAATACGATAATTTTCATGTTGAATGTGGCTAAGCCCAGTAATTACAGAGGTATTACCCGTAAACCAGGTCAAAACATCTGCAATTAGACAGTTTAAAGGCAGTTTTAGGTTAAATAAAGGTTAGTTAATTTGCCACTCGTTGTCCAATATGGCCCGTGGAGAAATTGAGTTTGACACCATAGCGACAGGGTCAATTAGAAGCTGTGTCAGTGTTGAGCATTAATGAAGAACTGAATGACAGAAAAGCATTAGAGCTAACCCTTTAACCACACAGGCCATTCAACTATAAGATCTCTGTCGGTAATCTCGGAAAATATGCAAGCAAAAAATGAAGACGATGATTATGAATTATGAATATATGTGCTTGCTTTCAGAAAACATTACTCCCCCACATGTTAGACTGCTACTATAATATGTATTTGTCCTTGTTATTGTCTTGTCCTGAAAGTCGGATGTTTTTTCAAAGCTGTAAATCTCCTGTCCCTGGGACACAATTAAATGTACGTATAGGAGGAACGTGTGTGTTTGAAAATAGCAGCCGTAGTATTGCATGGACATAGACAGTGACAAACTGGCTTGTTGTCACCCACATTATGAGCTTAGACCTTGCCCTTCACTAACCACAAATGACGTGATTTATATTTTAACATGCATCAATAATTAATAAGTGTCACTTTGCACTGTTGTTTTCTATTTTCATGTATTTTGTTGTCTTTGTAAACGTAACAATAAAATGGCACTCTTCACAAGGCTGCTGGATAATGAAAAATACATACAGTATAATTATTATTATTTGGGTAACAATTACGTGTCTGGTAACTCTGAACCGGAAGAGTAGAAGAAGAGTAGACCTCATTTATAATTCACATTCTGTGATCCATGTTTTAAAAGCCATTGCAGATTTTGCTCCAGATTTTAGAAACAAAAAAGCCTTTTTTTTACAAATAGACATTTTTTGTAATTGATTGGAGCAATAATTGTAATCATAGCCCCAACTCTTCGTAAAATAAATTTTCTCCTAGTAATTATAGATGCCACAAAAATCAAACAAGTCAGCATTAAGTACCATACAATATACAAACTCTGTGTAGAGAGATTATGTTGCTGTATTTGGTTTCATTCATTCATGTTTTGAGTAATTTTATATTCTCTAGCCAATTGTGTGGCTTATTCCTCCATAGTGTTGTTATGACCAGCTGTAAAACACACAGTGCTGTTCTAATATTGCCCTTTAAGTTGGTATCACAAAAACAGACAAGGCTAGACACTCACAGAGAAAGTTTCATATTTGTCACGCTTCACCTAACTTTTTCTTGGCATTGTTTCAAAAGTGGCGCGTGCTATAATAAGATCCAAACACTCTTTTAGATTAGACCTGAGCCAAGGATGAACTTTTCCACCATTGAAGAATCTCACTTTCTTTCCTTTCACTCACTTTGGCTGCGGCCCTGAGCGGAGCATTGGTTTCTCTATTTGTCATTGGCAGTCACAGCCTTCTCTTAAGTGGCTTCTATTTGAATCGCTCCATAAAGTGAAGAAGGTGTGTAATAAATGCCAAAGCATTCCACTATCTAAGAAGAATTTTTAAAAATGCTCTCCAACTGTTGTCTCTCAATGTCAATGCCTTTTCTAAGCTGGCACCTCTGTGGCCTAAAAAACACGAGTTCTGCATAAACACGTTCTGTCAAGTTTCTATTTACTACACCCCTCTGCACCCTTTCACGCTTTTCGCACTCCCCCGGGTGTCTGGGGATTGATAACGGCCATGGCTGTCCAGGGCGCTAAGACCTTTCTCTCGTTAACGCGTGCTTTATTTCAGTTTGTCAGAAAAGCCCATTCCACCTTCAGCTAACTCTCAACAGGCTGCCACATGTAGGTCTGAACCATTTTGGGGGGGAAATATATGTGAACTAAATTGGGATTTCTATGACAGACATGTGTTGATGGGACAAGATCTTGTGAGGTATAAATGCCACAAGATTGTGCACCATGTGGAAAATTATCTTGTGAGATTGTTTCCATACATTTGCCTTGGCCAAAAAGAAGAATTATGCTCTGGTGGGTAACACCACATGAGAAGCTGTCATTCCAAAAAGCCATGCTAGAATGACAGCAAAGATATTAAACTGAAAAAATAAATAAAAACAATTGTGAACTGAACCGTACAAATTAAACAAATTATGTCAAAATCTCATTTTGTCTTCTGTGTCTCGTCTTGTTGGAATCGTGTCTTGCCCCATCCAATTAGATCTGAGATTTATATTTTAAAAGCAGGACTCAGATTAGAGTGCATATTTTAAACACAGCAAGAAGAATTTGTGAGTAACTAAAAACATGCTGCATGCAATATAACTCAAAATTAGGGTTTGAATTTCAGTGTTAGGTTGTGTTTTTGTTATTTACATACAATTACCATTCATAGTGTGATATCAATTAGACCGTGATCAATCTGGCAGGCGTACCCATAAGGCTGTTTCGGTATTTTTACATCCTCCTAGACTGGACTATTATTCCCATTTGCGGGGAAAATATGCCCCAGTTTTGTGGGGCTTCTAAACCTCCTTTGCATCTGCCGGATTGAGATAGGGGTAGGTTTCATCCCATGACCAAACGGTTTTTGAATAAGAATGTGAAGTGCTTTGGAGAACACTGTCACATCAATGCAGTCTGAGGGATGATTAGTGGAGACAGACGCTCACCTCAAGCACAGGAACAGGAAGAAGGCGATGAGCAGGGCCACCATTGAGATGCAGTGGCCCAGGAAGTTTATGATGACTGCAATTTGATAGTGCATCTTGCCCTTTTTCTGCAGAAAGAACAAAGCATGCTTGTCAGAACAATAGATACGTAGACCTAAACAAACTTTATTTGCCTCTGAAATCAAATGACAAGCTCAAAATAAAATACAAAACAATCTTGGTATCAGAGACAGATCTGTATGTAAAAGAGAAATGTAAGTAGTAATAAACATATACTACAAAATGATCACAATAGGTAAATAAGGTGATGCAAATACTGTTTAATATCAAAGTTAACTACCGGCTTTTAATTTAACCAACTGGTAACTAAACTAGATATTCATTTGAGCAGTTATAGATGCCATGATAATTTGTCAGAAATAGTATTATAAGAAAATTGGATATTATAAAGGAAACTACTAATATTCTGAATTTAAAACTATCATATTGCACACAGTTATGATTATGATATGGAGAATATATCAGATTACATCAGTGTTCATAATTATAAATCTTTTCTTTTTATTGTGTGTTTTTAGTTTTGTGACTCCAGAACATCACAACAACAAAGCGGAAATTGTTATAGTCTGGGGCGTATTCTAATTTACACAAACAACATTGTCTGAATTGCTGAGACAAGAAAGAAAATCCTCTTTACTCCATTTCTCTTTTAATTTTGCAGAACTAACTGCTACTGTGACTGAGCCAAATGTTATGTGAGAAGAACACAAAATCATCTTAGAGCAAATCAGAGCAACACATCCAGAGATATCCATTGTGATCGGCTCGCCCCTCCTCACAAGCAAGAGTAATCTGCGCTGTAAGTGGATTTATGTAACCTGCTGGTGTCTCCTCCCAGATTAAGCGTGGGCATCTTTTTAATCCCCTGGCAACCGGACCCACGTCATCTCTGCCCCATTCACTATATTTGTTACGCCAACCCAAATCCTCGACTCCAAATCTACTAGACTGATCACACGGTCGCCTTGGTTTTTCAAATGCTCATTAGTTTGGTCACCTCGTAAAAGGAATCACGGTTCAGAAGGCGGACAAGCAAATTGGGAATAAATCAGGGCAGGCAAATTGGGGTTCGGAGAATATTTAGACAAGACAGATAAGACCAGTGGTGGATAAAGAAATCATTTTTCAAACTCAAGTACGATTACAACTATGTAAGAAAAAGTAAAGTACAAAAAGGGAAAAATATACACTTAGTGATTAAAGGTGTACTGTGTAACTTTTCTTGTTGGGGGGTCTGCCACCTGCTTGTCTTCTCAAAGATTTTATTGCTTTGCCTGGAATGTTCCACAGTATGGCATTGATCAGAATCAGATTCTGCCGTTGTCAGTAACAAAATTCACACGCTAGGCTTGTGTGGTAAAGTGCAACATACGACAATGAAGAATAATATTAATAAATAAATAATAAATAAAATATAGACAATGCTAAAATAAAAATATGTGAAAGAATAAAAAAGGTTTAAAAGGCTGTTTTATTTCAAAATGTTTTACCTTGATAAACATGTAATCTTATATTGAGTAGGATCCATTTCAAAGTGTATGTCTAACGTACAAAAGTAAAAGTTATTCACAGATATTAAGGTGTGTTTACCCTATTACGCTATCAAACCAAACTAGCTCAACAGAAAAAAACTGGATCTGTTGTTTGTTTTTCATAACCAATTTGCCTACAGAAAAAAGTATAAATACCTAAAAATGTAATTAAGTAACATTTTATTATTGCTATTTTACTTATTATACTAATTTAATTGATTTTGTTATTCAGAATTGTTTGTATAATTTATTTTTAAGCTACTAAGTCCAACTAATTACCCTTGTGGATCAATTAAAGTCTAAGTCCAACATTTTTCTTTACTTTCTTGTAGCACTGCATAAGATCAGCCCACCATTGACTGCAGTCAACATGTGGGTAATAAATAAAAAAAATCAAACCTAACTAGTTTTCCTTCCTGTCGAAACAAGCTTCATTGGAGAAGTAACCTTGAGTGAATCCTGAGAGGAAATGGAAGATGTGATTGTACTCAAACAAAGTTTGTCTTAAGCTCTTGATCCACTCTCAGCGGGAACGTCGAATTTTTGGTTCAATACAAACTTGAAAGAGACTCCAACCCCCACCCACCACCATCTCACAAGTCTGTCTCCATGCCGATGTCAATCACTGCACACAACCACTGCCGAGTGATTTATTTCAGTGCCACAATCGGGAAAAACTCAAACACATTTTTAAAAGGTCAGACACTAAATTTATCTTCAGGCGGAGATCGATCAGACATCAGTCCTTTCGGAAAGTGTAAAAGTAAACACAAAATGAAGAGCGTCTTTCCAAAACAATGTTCCCAAACACTCAGAAATCTATAATGTACAAATGATTACAGCTGTGAGATGTTGTTTACACCATTGATATTTCATTTGTTCATTTCTATGGACTGAAAATTGCCACATGTCTATTTAAAAAGCACTTATCATGCGCTCCCTTTGGTGTGACAGCAGACTACTTACGTCTGAGAAAGTTCCAGCAGGGTTGAACTTTTCTTTTTGTCAATTCAGGCCACAAGTTTACATATTTCTGAAATGAGGTCTAACTCAGACTGAAAACAAGTCATTAGATGGTTCATTTTTGAGACTTGTGATTGGAAGCCTTAATGACTGCACAGGTCTTTTTCATAACCAGTTCCTCCTCTCTCTTCTTCTTCACTTCATTAAACTCTCTTTGACCACACTCCCTCACTCAGTTAAAGAGACAAACCTCTTTACCTCGAAAGCACAGCCCACTAATATTGCCAATGTAAGTTTTATATTGAATTAATTAATGTAAAGACACGTTATTTGTGTATTTGTTTTTAAGTTGATGCAGACGTTCATATGCTCTTTTCACATTTGACTGGTGTCTGTAATATGGGT